>JACCHV010002752.1:0-1385181 GCA_018907245.1 Eupristina koningsbergeri | reverse complement strand
TATTGGATAATGAGGATCTCGTACCTCGCGCCACCGTTCTTGATTTGTTTATTTATTTTTATTTCCAGCATCTCTATTACCGGTGTCGAGACGTGTTTTACCCTAATTCTATCGCCAACATCCTCCCCCCGTACAAAATTAAGCCGCACCATCAGCTCTTACTGCAACTAGCTTAATTTTGTACATTTTCGTCGCTGAATATTTTGATAATCTTGTGCGCCGGACGTGTCATTATTCCTCGTTTCGTCCTAACCTCCACGACGCGAATCTGCTTATCCTTTCCAGGATGTACTTTGCTTATGACGCCTCTAACCCAGTCATTTCGAGGAGCTTGTAGGTCGATGACTATGACTACATCACCTACTTTTAAATTTTCTATCTTTGATCCCCATTTGCTACGAGATATAAGAGTCGGCAAGTACTCCTTTATCCATCGTTTCCAGAACATATCCGAGAACTTTTGCGCAATCTTCCATTGTTTTTTCATGCAAATACTCTTTATGTCATATTTCCCTAACTTTACCTCTCCCGATGAGGTTCCTAACAGGAAATGATTGGGTGTTAGCGCTTCTGGGTCCCGTGGGTCCATGGACACGTGAGTAAGCGGGCGAGAGTTTACCGAGTGCTCGATTTCCGTGAAAATCGTGTACAGAACTTCTTCGGTTGCTACTTGTTCGTTGAGTATCGTTTTTAATGCCGTTTTAACTGATCGTATTAGTCGTTCCCAGGCTCCCCCCATGTGCGGCGCGTCCGGAGGGTTGAAACGCCATTCTATTCCTCTTGACCGTGTAAAGTTTTCTATTTTATCTGCGTTCATTTCGGCCACGGCGATTCGAAGTTCTTTGCTGGCTCCCCGGAAGTTAGTACCGTTATCGCTATAAATAACTATAGGTGTACCGCGTCTGGCCGCCAGCCTCTGCAAAGCCATAATCGCGGAACTGGCCGTTAACGTTTGCGCGATCTCTAAATGGATGGCTCTAGTCGTCATGCACGTGAATAACGCCCCCCATCTCTTTTCGCGTCTTCTACCTATTTTTATGTACATGGGGCCGAAATAATCCAACCCACAGTGGCTGAATGGACGTTGTCTATGGGCCATGCGTCCCGCCGGTAATGGGCCCATGATTGGAGGGGTGGGTTTTCCTCGTTGAAGTATGCATCCCGCGCATTTACTTGCTAGAGATTTTAAACCGTTCCGCAGCCCTAAAATACAAAACTTCTGCCTAATTTCATTAATTACTGTGTTGTTGCTCGCGTGGAGATACTTCCTGTGGTAGCTTTTTATTATTAATTTAACTATGTCGTTCTTGGCATCTAGAATAATCGGGTAGTTCGTGAAGCCTCCGACCGACGCATTCTCGACCCTCCCATTTGCTGGTAGTAACCCGTCCCTTTTATCTAAAAACGGATTTAAACCCGCGATCCTACTGTTTTTTGTGATAAGTTTTTCCTTCCTAATCGCATCTATTTCCACGCCGAAACTTTGTTTTTGGGCTACCCTATACCAGTATTTTTCGTCATCCTGCGGGTTCTTTGGTGTATGGAGTTTGTGTGCTCTATTTCGCCATCTGTCCCACCTTATCCTAAGGCGTCGTGAGCAGGCTAGTAGGCCTTGCCAACCTAATCGCTTTATTTCCATCGGTATTTCCGTTGACTTCGTGGTAACGTGCAGCGTCTGCACTTCCCTTGACTCCGTTTTATTTGTTTCTGCTATATTTTCGCCCTCCTTTTCTAGCGTTCGCTCTTTTGGCCACTCGCTCTCAGATCTCTTTAGGAATCCCGGTCCGCTGAACCACATTACATCGTTGTGGTTGCTTTCTTTTATCGGTCTAGTCGCAAAGTCAGCGGGATTTTCCTTCGATGGAACCCACTGCCATTCTGGAATTTTCGACAAGTTGGCAATCTTTTCTAAACGATTTAATACAAAGGTTTGTTGTTTTCGCGGTTCTGATCTTATCCATGATAATACGATCATAGAATCTGACCACAGGTATCTCTTAGCTATCTTAATTTCTAGTTCTTTCTCAACATAATCTAAGAGCTTGGCTCCGAGCAGTGCGGCCTGAAGCTCCAATCGCGGAATTGTAGTGGGTTTTTTTGCCGGCGCAACCCGACCTTTTGCCATGACCAAAGAAACGTCTACCTCTCCGCTGTCATATATAATACGTATGTACGCTACCGCTGCGTATGCCAGCGCGCTCGCATCGCAAAAGACGTGAAGTTCGGTCGTGTAATTTTCCTCGCACTTTTTCACAAAGCATCTCGATATTTCTATTTTTTTGATCGGTTCTAGCTTACGCAAATAGTCTCCCCAACTTACGAACTCGCCTTCCTTTACTCTTTCATCCCATCCTACTTTGCTCTTCCATACCCCCTGCATTAGCAATTTTGCGTCAAGAGTGAACGGCGCGAGTAGTCCTAATGGATCGAAGACCGACATGATTATTTGCAACACTTCACGTTTTGTCGGTACTCTGTCTTCATTTAATATGTCTCCTTTTACTTTGTCAAATTTGATGTTATATTTTAGTGAGTCTGTCTCTGTCTCCCAAACCAGTCCTAGTACTTTTTCGTTCCCCGGGCCTCCTATGACCAATTTTTCCGTTTTTCCCGTATCGTCCTGCGCTACGCTAACTAAAGCTTCCGGTTTATTGCTCGCCCAACTATGCATCTTAAAGTTCGCGTGTTTATTAATCTTCACTACGTCCTCGATCAACTTTTTCGCTTCCGCCGTTGTTTTTACGCTCCCTATGTAGTCGTCCATGTAGCGGTTGTCTTCTATGCTCTTTGCTGCTGTCGGGTATATATCTTTAAATAATTCCGCGTTCTGGTTTTTAATAAATATCGCGCTGCAAGGAGACGATTTTGCGCCGAAGATGAGACTTGTCATTTCATATTCCTGAGGTTCCCTTGACCGATCTTTACCTCGATATAAGAAACGTTGCGCCCCTCTGTCCTCCTTTCTAACCATGATTCTTAAAAACATGTCTTTAATGTCCCCTTTGAAAGCTACTGGAAATTGCCTAAATCTAATTAAGACGCCCGGTAGCGACTTTAATAAATCGGGTCCTGCTTCTAGCTGATCGTTCAAGCTAGTCCCTGCCGTCTTTGCTGCTGCGTCGAAGACTAGTCGTATTCTATTGGGTTTATTGATGTTTGTCACGCCAAAATGCGGTAAGTACCATTTCCTCCCGCGCGCCTCGTCCTTTTCTAATTTCTTCGCGTACCCATTCTCGATAAATCTGTCCATTTCCTTGTAATATAAATCGGCGTAGGTGGTATCGCGGTCCAATCTCCTTTCAAGTAGTTTTAGTCTGTGCAATGCTGTTGTCCGTCCGTCCGTCGATGGTTCGCTACCTGATTTCCAAAGCAACCCGGTTTCCCACCTATCTTGCACGTACACACTCGTGACTCTTAAAATGTCTGAGCTACCTCTCTTGTGGGTTATCCCGTCCGTATTTTCATGTATCCCAACGCTTTCCAGCTCAAAATAGTCTTTCATTAGATTCTCTAGAGAGTTCTCCGCCGAGGTCGTGTCCTTCGTTTCTTCACCCCCTTGTACTGTCGTTGTGTTTAGTGTGTAGTGATAGTTTTCGTCATGTATCGGACCGTGAACCGACCACCCCAACGAGCATCACGATGCGACTAGCTGTGACTCGACATCTTCAACTATCTCCCGTGCTGCTATCAACCTGCAGTTATCCTGACCTATCAGAGTTTTTGGTGTCGCGTTTTCGTAAGGCTCGACCTGTATGTTATTCGAAAGTTCATTTACCCTTGTTGATGTATCCTCACTTACCGTTTGCGAAGGCAGTCGAATATTTCGGATGGCAATCACGTCCTTTAAATAGTGTTTATCCCATTTCCCCCTTATTCCTATGTTTACCTTTTCGCAATTGCTGTGGATTTTATCTTCATTTATCCCTTTGATGTTCAAAGGTACCTGTTTTCCTTTAACTCCTAATGATTCCGTTAAGTCCGCAGCTACTAAAGTTATTGTAGATCCGCTATCCAATAATGCGTATGTTTTTATTTCCCTGGACTTATACGACGCTACTACCGGGATTATGTTTAGTAAAATGTTGTTTCCACGTCCTAGTCACGCTTTTTTGTTCACTGTCATTGAAGTCTCGGCTCGCTCTGATTCCTTTTCTCTACTATTTTCTCCCCCGCGCTTTTCTTTATCGTCCGCTCTTCTCGAACGTTTATGTAATAGTTTATGGTGGCGCGCATTGCAACGATCGCATTTATCGCTGCGACAATCGTTCTTCGAATGCCCGGAGCGGAGGCAATTGAAACACAGTTTGTGTTCCTTTACAATCTTCCACCTCTCATAATTATTGGCTTCTAAAAACTTTTCGCACCTCTTAGCCGCATGATAACTCTCGCCGCATATTACGCATTTTCTTTGGTCATCAGCGGGTCGGTTACATTCTGGTGGATTCCTATGACGTTCTTCGTTGATCAGTAGACTACTGTGTGAATCTCGCCTGCCGCGATTATCCCGACGGTTATCGTGAGATGATTCGAGACGTCGACTCACAATCAGGCCTTCATCCGCGTATTCGGCTTCTCTTTTAAGGAACTCACTCATTTTTTCAATCTCGTTCCCTTGTCCTTCTGTCTGCCTAAAGCGATTATACGCGTATACCAATGTCAATGGTAATTTACTCCCTACTATGCCAGCTAGATCTCGAGCGTTAATATATTCTTCTAATTTGAAGGTGGTCAACGCGACTGCCGAATTCGTTACTTTTGCAGCTAAATTTATTAAATCTATTTTTCCCGAAGTTAACATTGGCAAATCGTACAACTCTTTCTTTATTTTTTGTGCTAGTAGTCTTTTGTTCCCGTATCTTCTGTCAAGCGTTTGAATTATTAACTTGGATTCGCGTCTCCCCACTAATAACGTGTTCACTAATTCTCTAGCTTCGCCTTTTAATGCTTTAAATAACCGCCATAAGTTCTCTTTCTCATTGTATTCACCTATCTCAGATGACAATTCGAAGGCTTCCTTGAAGTGAGGCCACTCGAGGGGTTCTCCCGAAAACGTGGGTAAGTCCCGGGTTTCGGCACCAGCTTTGTTGGAGATGGATGTAGGGCAGAGGTGTCAGGAAAATAAAACCGCTGTGAATCTCCTTTTTCCTTGCTTTATTCTTTTTTGTTGATTCGGCTCGTCGCTCGCTCTCTGCTCGCCTCAGAGTCTTATCGACAATTAATTGAATTCGCGCTTTCGCCGCGGTGCGCCCCGCCGTCCTGTCCCGATATTCAGCTTTTTTGTATATGGCGAATTACCGCGAGTATTCGAATATGCCTCGTCTATTCGAAAGAAAAGCCGGACATATTTACATATTTTGCTAGGCGAGACCTGGCATAAAAAACCTCCGCCGAGCCGCGCGGAGGAAAAAGCCATACAATAGAATAATATAATATTACGCTTTACCTAATTACGCGAGTGGCCCACGTCTCGACATCGCGGTCACTTTCGACACCGGGTTTTGACGTCTTACCGGTGCCGCTGACCTTGGATCGCACGACGACCCACCAAGGCCAGATTTCGTCCTGGTGCTCCGGTTGACGACGACTCCCCGGAGCACCCCCCATCGTGTAGCCGAGGTACAATTCAGGGTATGGTGTAAGGAGCATGCTGTTAGTATTGGATAATGAGGATCTCGTACCTCGCGCCACCGTTCTTGATTTGTTTATTTATTTTTATTTCCAGCATCTCTATTACCGGTGTCGAGACGTGTTTTACCCTAATTCTATCGCCAACATCACCACTATATATTTATTTATAATTATTCAATATTTTAATTATTTTGCAATGGAGTCATTTATAAATAATTAAATTAAAATTGAATCCTTACATGTTCTTATTTGTCATCTAAAGTAATTTAAAAGATAAAGTCGGCTTTAATTAAGGTTTCTCAACTTTCACATTTTAGCTATGTCAGTTATTAAGTTTAATATCTTTTTCAATTTTAAGGATTTTAATTGGTTTTTAGTATTCATAATCTCTAAATTTATTTTTTTATCATTTTATTTAAATCACGAAAAAAATAATTTAAATTAAGTAAAAATTATTGAAGTATAAGCGTATTTTCAGCTTTTAAAAAATAAAGTTTTTTAAAATTAATAATAAAGTAAACTTTATTTTATCCAAAAATAAATTTTTTTAATATTAATAATTTTTAATGATAAAGAAAGTATTCAGTTAATGAATTTTTGTACAAAAGTGAGGTGTAAGTTTTTAATATATTTAATATATTTGATACTCCCAATTATTTTCTGATATTATTATTATGGTACTTTATTTATTTGTATTTAATTTAAAAATACTTCTTCTTTCGTTTTAAAGATTTAATCTTTATTAAATAGGCACCTACAAATGAGTGAGATTACTATTTTGATTTGATATCCGACCTTCACTTATGAGATTAAATATTATTTAAAATACTTTGTATAACTTATAATTTACCTACTTTAAAATTTTACTAATCCATGTGCATAAACAAAAATAGCCGATTTAATAGATCTCACGTTTTCCAATCACATAATTAGGAAAGGAACTTTAAATCATCATTGAACTATTAAGCAAGAGGAAATATGAAAGATTGATAAATATCCGATTCTATAACAACTTGAATATATCCATGTCCAAACAGATAAGAACGACAAATTATTAAGGACCATTATTATAATTGACTTATTAAATTCCTAAGGACAAATCTCGGATATTTACCAACAAAAGGAAAAGTTTCAAAAAGCGGATTATATCTTTTTATGATACTGTAGATTATTTTATTGTAACTATTTTATTGTAACAGGTTTACTGCCCTTGCAACTCGTATATTATTTATGCGGGGTGGAATTTCAGGATCGCGCAGCAAGTCATTGCAATCGAAAGGAATTTCGAATTACGAATTGGTCTTTTTTTCATCCCTCTTTTCCTTATCCTTCACCACCACGTCGAAGATGGTCCGGTCAAAGGCCGTCACTATAAGTAGTTGGTGAAGTTTCCCTAGGTCTCCCACATCGATGATGATCGATCGGCTCCTGGCCAGAGACTCTCCCTACGTCGACACCTTGTTGAAAGCTTTGTCGCATCAGCTAACTATGTTTCCTTTGCTGTATGCATCAAGCTGAAAGCCATACACCCAGAACTAAAATTTAACCTGAATACTCACCTAAAATTAGTAGTAGAACCAACTATTGTGTAAGCTGCACGTTGAGAATGTATACTCACTACTCAATAATTAACTAGGGGTAACGATTTTCGTTATAATAATATTGAACCTTTATCATTTACTACTTTATTAAATGCATTCATTTTTTATTTAAGCAGCAATGAACAATTTTTTATTAATATATTTTACACTATATTTGATAATTGTAAATAAATATTGGAAAATCAAATGTCTTTGAGGAGAAAAATGATAAAACAAGATTATTGTCTTTGTTTTGATTAGATTTCCATAAATAACTTAAGACTAGGTTGTAGGCACGAGGCATGATATTAATCTTAGTTCGTTATTATTCGTGGTTAGCAATAAATTTTGTCTTGTGACTGCAGCAAACTTGTACACTCATTCTAATAATTCCTATAGAGTTTGTGAGATATTTCATCTGCATCGTTGAAACTACATAAAAGAAAATCTGGGCTGACCAGGGTTCAATTCAATTTAACGATTACATTTAACTTTACGCCTTGTTTAAAATTTCATTTAACTTTAAGTTGTTTTATTAGTAATTTTACTTTTAGCTAAGAATTGATCGTGTAAATAAATTGAAAATAAAGAAATAAGTATGTAAAATACTTGGGTTTTAAATAAATACTAATATTTTTACTTTTAATGGCAATAAAATTAAAAATTAAAATCAGAATTCATAATAATCTACATTTTATCAGTTTTCTTAATTAATCATTTAAATAAAAATTATGTGTTTACTTCTGATTTCCACTATTTTAATATAATATTAAATTTATCTGTATTGAGTGATTCGTGTGATAGATAAAATGAGAGTAACAAGAAGAAATACTGCAATAGGTCAACTCTTAGTAAGGCGTCAAAGAACTTCCAGGAGTAGAGAGAAAGCAGCATCGCTGATCCTCCTGGAAGGGTTGTTTTAATCTTTTAGGTCAACCGACGCAGCGTCTCACCCTGGAGACACGTACACGTCTCAGCCCCTGACGCCGTCGTTCCACCAGAGTAACGCTGAAGCAGTTGCCTCCGATGTCACCAGTGCAATAGCTACCCCTACCATTGGCACCGCTCCTCCACAATGGAATTTAGGTTGATCTTGACATTTAGGTTGAGATAAAAATTTTTCTCATTTTTTCAAAATTCTTGTTTAATTTAACTTTGTATTTAAATACCAAATCATTTAAAACATTTTTTTAAGAAGATAAATTTATGGAATAAATCTATGAGAATTCAATGATAACAAATTAATTTTTATTTAGTTACTTTATTGAAAAAATGACTATTATTTTTAATTCATAACAGTTTAAAGAATTGGAAATAGCAGTGAATAACAATTGTTTAAAAATTATTCCTATATAATAAATAATATAACAAAACTCCTATGTAATTTGATGTGAAAATTTGTTTTCTAAGTTTAATTTTTCTCAATACTGCGATATATATTAGATACTAAATAATAAACAAGTTTGTGTATTTAAGTGCATATATCAAAACTATCAATATCAATTCGTGTACATTTATTCCTAACTTATATAAAGAAATTTAATTTGTAAAATTTTTAATTTCCATTAAAATAAACACTGG
This sequence comes from Eupristina koningsbergeri, assembly GCA_018907245.1. Lineage (NCBI taxonomy): Eukaryota > Metazoa > Arthropoda > Insecta > Hymenoptera > Agaonidae > Eupristina > Eupristina koningsbergeri. The sequence continues at coordinate 1,376,392 of JACCHV010002752.1, read as the reverse complement.
GATAAATGTATTTAACATCTAAAATAACTATTAAAAAAAATATATGTAATAAAAAATTATATTGGTCATTGAGGTAATTCTAATATTATCAATTCAATTATTGAAATTTCAATATTATTTCAATACCTTTATTATTAAATTATTATTTTATAATATAAATTTAATATATTTGTAATTATTTTTGAACTTTAATAATAATGTTTAGCATTAGCAGTCAATATTTTACAAAAACGTGATCAATAAAAATTTCTAATGCGATAAGAACATTATTCATGGTAGGTTTTGTACATTTCATGTTCCAATTGAATAAATTTACATTTAGAATGGTCATTACTTAATTAAGAAGAAATAAATATATGCAGAAAATAAAAATATGAAGAAATGTCGCCGAGTAACTTGTACATCCGTTCCTGGCAAGACCTTGTTGATTAGGTTCATCGATGTTATTTCCACCAAAACTTCCTGCTGCTGGATAAATTTCTTCTGTTGTAAGATCCTAATATAAATATTAAGTTTATGAATTATTAAATCATGTTATTCGTGATGAAATAGTTTAATAAATTTCTTTTCCTTCTTTCTTTTTTTTTAAAATTATTTTTCGAGTAGTCATCAGTTTTAGATTACTAATTAAATTACATGACGTCTAAATCGGCACGTTATTTTAACTACGACAACATTATAATTTAATTTTAATTTAAAAAATATTCCCTGTAGCGTGCGAATACTTTGTAACACTGCAGGAGCTGCAACGGGATTAACATGGACGCAAAAAAAGGGAAATAGGGAAAATTGACGTAGGGCGATTCTTTTAGAGATTTGGATTCATCTCGACATTGGTGAGACTGGGGTTCGTTTTTTATTGGCCGAGGTCTAGCTCTCGTTTGACTCCATCGTCCTAGGAGCCATCCACCCTCCGAGTGCCTTGGGATTTTCCTTGCCCATCCTGACGGAGGATTCCCAGCGAATGCTGTTGCGTGACCGCCTCATCTTTTACCTGAGAGACTCTCACCAGATTTACCTATAACCTGGCTTTCGTTGTAACCGGAGGAATCAGACAATGATTTCGTAAGGCCACTGTTATAACTTTCTTTACAATCTTTTTTTTTTTCTCCCTCCGTCCTGCTTATGAATTACTACACAATTTTTCGTTCTTACGAATCATAAATAAATCATAAATCACGTGTACATTTAATTAAATTATTATTAAATAACAAACGACGCGAATTAACCCTAGAAAATTATAATATAGATTTTAAGTTGTAGCAATAAAAACATTATATCTTATATAAATCATTCTTTTTATTGTGTTACTCAAATATATTAATAATATTAAAAATTTTTTAAACAATTTATTAAAAATAATATTGTACTTTATTCAACTGTATTTTAAAATTATACTTGTACATGTTTTAGTACATTTTTATTAATATAAATAATTCACAAACCCATAAAAAGTATAAATATTACTTATTTATACATAAATATTTACTAATGTGGTTTATAATTTATTATAATTTACAACAACAAAAAACTATATCGCTGTTATACATTAATTTTATTTATTTTTGTAAATTATTTTAATTTCAATTCATTATTTTTTTTATTTTCAAAATATCTAGTCAATGTGTTTTTTTAATATGTTTGCCTTATAAAACTTTGAAACTTTCGAATAATTCAGCTACTGGAAAGTTATTACTCTAGCATAATGTAATGGTATGAAATATGCTAAAATTTAAAAAATAAAGTAATTCATTAAGCGACAATAATTATTTTAAAAAAATTTTATTCCTTTAATTATTTATTTATTTAATATGCAATGAGTAAGAAATAAAAAAAAACTAAAATTAATTTAAAAACTATCATTTTTAACAATATTTTTCTAAAAGGTAATTCAAACATTTTCACATTTAATATTTTTTTATATCAAAAAATATAAAAAAGTCTATCTATTTTAAATATATATAATTATGTATATTCACAACAGTTATTTATATAGATGTAACTTTATCAATTATGATTAATTCAAATATATGAATCCGATATAAAGTAGTAATGTTAATTAATATATAAACAATGTAGATTTTTTTAATAAATCAATTATTTTTAATTAATTATTAAATGTGTTATACAATTTTTTGTATTCTATTTTTTCTTTATTAAAAACATAAATGAATAATTATGGGTCTCCATTTATATACATTAATATTAAATTATTATGAGAATATAAAAATATAAAATTATATGCAAAGATTTAAATTTACAAAATATTTGAAATTTTTTCGTGAAGCATATTTTTAAACTCATTTTTAAAATATATTCATTTTTGGATTTTTAAAAAAAAAAATGTTACTTTTTAAAAAAATTTTAATTATTAAAGTAAAATTTAAACGAATATATAAAAAAAGAGAAGAAATAATAAATAGTAATAATAATAAAAATCGCAATATAATTTTTATTTAATTATTAAAATAAAACATTTTTTTAATTCTATGTAAATTGAAGGTGTCCTATTTATTTTATCATGAATAAAAAAAAAAATCATCATTTAAACTCATCATTTAAACATTAATTGAAAATGATTCGAAAATTTATAAAATTATTGAATTAATAGATTATTTAAGTTTGAATCACTTCAAAAAATACTTTACGATATTGTGGGACATTAAAAATACTTTTATTTAAATTATATATTTGTCATTTGCATTCAAATTTGAATTTATTAAAAATTCTAAAATTTTGATTTTCGAAAATTTAAATTGTTAGTGGAATCGTATTTTATCATTAAATATAACAAAAAAAATTTTAAAAGTTAACACCTCCCTTTACTATTTAAATAATTTTCAATGATATTTAATGTAACAATCTTATTATTGAATTTACTTTTAATAACAATAATCTATTAAATTTATAATCTATAATATTAAAATTATTTTTTTCAAGAAATAAAAATAAAAATTTCAAATTTGTTAATCTATCTTGAAATATTTCGAATTAATTAAATAATTAATTTTTGAATGAAAAATAAATGCTATAGTATTTTTTTGAATTGCGAGTTATGTTACCATTTCAATTTATGTTACTGATCATAAGTACTAATTTGTTGGTATATTATATTTCATAATGCTAACGCACAAATTTATTTAATATTGTTTTTAATGTGTACTGTGTATTCTTAGTATGTATTATAAAATCAAGTTTTAAGGTAATTAATATAATTATTGAATCAACTGTAAATGAGTATTTTACTGTAATATTATCAAAATATGGTAATATTAATATATGTCAATATATATATTTATATATATTTACATATATATTTCTGATTATGCTTTATTGTAGTATTATTTATAATAAATAAATTATAAATTTAATTATAAAATGATCTACATTTAATTATTTTATGTTATTTTGTTGTTTAATAATATTTTAAGTTACCTTAATAAATATTTTATTGAAACTTTAGTTTTATATATTGGATATAAATTTTAATTTAGAAATACATAAATAAAGTAAAATACATAAATAATATTAAATCAATTTTAAAATAAAATCATTGAATCTTAAAATGTACAAAATGTGTTATTAATTAAAAATAAAATTAAATCTTTAAATTTAAAAAATAGATTTAAATAATTGTTGACTAGATTACATTATACATGTTGTCATCAGTAATAATTGGAATAAAAAATAAAAAACAGTAAAAATTAAAATATGTGTTTTAAACTGTTATGGACGTATTACTGATAAAATAACTCGTTATAATTTACTAGAAGATTAACTGGTTCGGCCAAGTTATTACCATATAGTTTCTTATGAATTCTATCAATTTTCCTTCTTTCTCATTCTGTACGTATAAATCCTTATCTATCTCGAGTTTAAGGGTATAATTTGATTCATCATGGGTTTCCTTTAATTTTCATTTATTACAATTACGTAGCTTGTAAATATTGGACAAATCAAAAAATAATGAAAATTTGCATTGATCGATGTCGTCATGTATTGAATCTTTACAGGTATTTGAATTAGCAATTAGATGAGACGCAATGCAGACAGGTAAACACACGCAAGGATCGCAATTAATTATAATTAAAATAAGTAAAATAATAAATATAGTTAAAGTGAAAGGTTTACATATAACTTAATTAAATTTAAATTTAATTTAACTTAATTAACCCCTGTATTAGGGTAATTCTTGCGATTATAAATAAATATAAATGTAAATAAACATATAATAACGTTTAGTATGTAAAGCTTTTTCCTGTTAACTTCGAGAAATTTTTTATAGCAGGTAAACGATTTGTTAAATGCAACAGCATATTCATTTTAAAATGAATTGAGCATAACAAAAGTAATGAAAATCATGAAATATTCAAATTTTATGGGTGGATTTGACATACATCGTATGGGGGGGGGGAGCAGAAGAAAGAGAATTACCGGAAAAACAAAAACAATTGAAGAAACAAAATTTTTGAATTTGTTAATTCTCGTTTTTATGCAGATTAAGTCAGATCGATATAAAAGTTTTTTTTTTAATTTTCACTCTATAAATATTTAATTTTAGGGTTTAACTTGTTAAAAGAATTCAAAACTTGTCTGGATTTATATACATCAATTAAAATTTACGTATTTTTATTTCAATTTTAAAACTTCAATTGCGTTGCACGTGTGATAAATTTTCAATAATAACGTTTTTATTGAGAGAATCCAATTACAGAAAAAAAAAAAAAAAACAAACAAACAAACAAACAAAAAAGCAAAGTATAGTTTTCATTTTTCTATTTTAACCGAAAACACAGATTTTAAATAATTAAAAGTAAAGTTGATATATAGCTAATGTTAAATATTATAAAATCATTACTTTGACCAAATGAATTGATTTTCTGATACTACTGAAGTGAATAAAATTAATCATACCTGTCCATGGGTCAACCAAGTGCTGGTGGCCCAGTCGGGGATTTCGGAAGTGGAGGTGGTCGGCGTTGTCGTCCAGGAAATGCCTCGACCATAGCTGAAGGGTCTCTGGGTCGGGATTCCTATTGGGGTTACAACGAGGCTTTCGATATTATTTTCCGCGCAGACATTGGGTTTGTTTTATCTGGGCCAGAGTTACATCGCTCGTAAACGCATAAATACCTGAGGTTTCAACAATGGGCGTACGATACGTAGGTTGTTCCGCTTTTCGATTTTTATCTTCTTCCGGTTTATCGTCATTGACCTTACCATACTTGACGGTTTGATAGGCCTGCGTGTCGACTGGAACGGAAGTGAGAGGAATTTGTACACCGATGCTCGTACGAGAATTCAGATCTGTAATGAAATTCAAAGAGAATATAATGCACAAAGCCTATCCTTTAACTTGCGTCATATTTTTCGACTGGCAAAGCACAGCTTGAGCCTTCGGATTTACTGAATCATGTGAATAGAAACAAGAGTTGTTTGATGTCATAGACTCAATGATATTCTACTCTTAAATATCAAAGTTATATTAAATTCTTACATACAAAAACATACAAAAAATATCCAATAATATTAAAATAATACCAAATGAGTAAATTTACGATTCGAACTATATGCAAGTTTTAAATTTTTCATTAGCTCTATACCTTATTTAAAAAATAATATCAAGCAGAAGTCTAAATTGGAATGGATATTTAATTAGAGTAGTACATACTGGAACTACGGTAATGTATAAAAAAAATATATTACAGTTTTGTCTACTCGAATTAAAAATAGAATAAATAAGCAAATTTATTATAAAATATTTTTCTAGTTGAATTAGTATTTATAATAATAAAAAAATTTTATGTAAGTTCACAATTTTAATATATATTGAATAGTTTTTTTATCATTTTGTGCAAAATGTAAAGAGAAAACCTTTTAAAGTAGTAGTTAAGCTTTTATAAAAATATTCCAAATCTTTTCTATGATACTTCAAAGGATTTTTAATAATATGTTTATAAGAATATTATACTTATTTTTGTTGGTATTAAATAGAAACGATGTTTTTAATTTACTTAAGCTAATAAATAACTTAAGAAAATTCAAAATATCATAGTTGAAAATTCTTAAATATTGATATTCAAAAATAGGCTTCACAAAATATTTATATAGCTATTTATTATCATTTTTGAAAGTAAAATGAGAGTTTCAATATGTTTTAAACTGATTATTACTTAAAGAAAATTCATAATTATTGGTGATAATGAAGTAAGGTATGTAATGATACTTTTAAAGTAGTCAACAGAAACAAACAAAATTGTTAACCATTCATTAAAGCAAATAAGTTGTGAGTTCTTATTTGTATAGTAATTATTGATGGTAATGGATATTTAATTAAAAGAATCATGAGATTTATTTCTTTCATAGGAACTCAACAGGGGATTATTTCACTTTGAATAACAAATTTCAATGTTCATTTGTAGTTGTACACATAATGCATACTTTTCTATAATTAAATAATAAAATCGCCTCAAATGTTGACTACATAAAATCTTATTAAAGCATTCGAAGTCTATGAATTGATAATCTCTGAAATATCATAATTATTAACTAAAATTCGAGGAAAATAATAATTAATTATCAAATTTCATGTGACTGTAAATGAAAATTATTTACTTTATGGGACATAAAATTATAGTGTGTCATTTAAACTCGTTCCATTCAAATCCTTTCTATCCCTTATAACACTCCTTTTATGTGTTGCAATGTAATACTAACTGGTAGTGAAACTCGGCATTCGTTCAGAGTTTTCGTAAGTGGTTGACTGGGGGGTGTTGGTGACGATATCATAAACGTCACTACTGGCCTTCCCCCGGTAAAGGTCAAGGAAAGGTGACTTCCGAGGGGATGTTTGATTAGGCGCCTCGAAACTGACACTCCTCCCTTCCCCGAAGCGACTGCTCAATATCGTGTTCGAATTGTTCCTCATCATCGCTGAACACTTTGTTGTATCGGGGCTGTAATTATCCGTTATTAATTAATTATTCCTGCATATTCGTTAATTTATCGATAAGCTAATATTAACTCTTCGTCGAATTATTTAGCTTCATTAACAATAAATACCTTTTAGTTGTAATTACAAAATTGAATGCTCTATTAAGATAATTGTAATGAATAAATAATTAATCTTTATTTTCAAGTTTTTTCTTGCAATAATATTCGCTGCTACAATAAAAATAAATTAAAGCGTATAAATATATTTATTTTTAAACTCATAAATAAAACGAGTTTTCCAGTAAAGGCGCAGATAGATTCATACATAAACTTTTAGAGGCCATGAAAACGTGCCATTTAACTTCTTTATAGAAATTAAAAATGTAATTAGGCTCTGATAAAATATAATTTAATAGTAGTAATTTATAAATACCACGTATAAAAATTTTAATACGCGAATACAGTGAGATATTAATGATAAAGTTTAATTACCTCATTTTTTGTTTTTCAAACGTTATCAGAATATATAATTATCTTACTTTTTATAGACCATCGAAATAAATAGATAAATTAACAATGTCTAAGCAAAGCAAAATTTGAAATTTTTTTTTTATTAGTATGCTTATAACTTTTTAACTTATTAAACATTTATATATATATTTCGAAAATGCTCTCAACTTATAAAAACAAATTAGAAATAAGATGAGAAAAAAAGTAGACATGCTAATCGAGAAGAAAGGAACGCATGTATTTAATAAATATACTAAACACACTATAATATAAATACACTGTATTATTGATTTCTAAATTTATCTAAAACATGTAAAACATACTTTTTTTGTACAAACATAATTTATTATATTATTCTTTATTGTAAATATAAACTTTTATTATCTTTCAACTGAATATTTAATTTGTATTATTGATCAATAGAAATGCTAGATATAAATAAGAAAACAAAAAAGCCTCGTACGTTTCATAATCTTGATAACGTCAATTATCTTTTCAAAAAAACAACAAAATTCAATGCCAAAAACTTGGCGTAAACTTTTCAACAAAAAAAACATTTCTATTTAACCAAAATGCCTAGGCAAGCTCCAATAACTAAAAATCTAGGGATTAAAGATAAAGAAATGTTCAAATTGAGATTATCCGGCATACATGTAATTAAGACACTGATCCTGGAGAAAATGGAAAGCTTTATCGAGGACTTGTCTGGAAAATCTGGCTGCGATGCCTTCCGCCTGGTTCCCGTCGCATCTCACTCGCGTCTTTAAAATCACGCATGAACGGAAATTGTGGTAGGCGCTGAAAGAAAATTGCATTATCTTTTCGTGTAGGTGCATTGGTATGAGATATTACATCGAGTGCCTATGTCGATCCGATGTTTTCCATTATAAATATTGGGCATAAAAATAAAAAGTGATTTATAATTTCATCGGCGAAAATTCTAATGGCGAAAAAAAAAATCCTCTGCAGATATTATATTCCATTAGCGATTTATTTTTATATATCAAAAAGAAGAAAAAAAATGCATCCGTTAATTAAATTATTCGACAATTAAGTTAACATTAAAATTTTAATTTTAAATATATGCATAGTCTGTTAAAATCTGTGCCTATAGTTGCAGATAATAGCATTTGTGCAATTATACCGGATTTTTAAATTAAATAAACTTATTTTAAACAAAAAAAATGTGCTAATAGATACAGAATAAATATATTAAATAAGTAAACACGTCGAATGAATTTTAGAAAAGAGGCGTGTTTGGAGTTATCAATGAGTCGGACATTTTTAAACAGCAATACTTTCATAGTACAATGAAATTTAAATTTCTTTTTGGCTGATGGTTTTAGCCAATTGGTGCCCCGCGTATTCGTGGAACCTATAAAAAGAGCACTTTGGAATAATTAAGGTTGCAGAGCGATAGTGGATCGGGTGAAAGAGGATAATAATTCCGGCGGGAGTTGGCTGGCCGCAGGAGCGAAATAGGCACTCGCGGTGAATGAGGTGTAGGTAAAGTAGGCGTGGAATGCGCAATAGATCATCATCACTCACCAGCAGAGGTTCGGCTTGCGCACACTTTCCTGGGAGACCTCGGCGACGAGTGTCGTGTAATGATCGCCGCAGTGTTCCGCCTCGATGACCGTCGACTTTATGCACCCGGCGTACTGCAGGTACTCTGCATGTCAAAGATGAGTCGCGAGTCACGAGTCACGAGTCACGCTCTCCGCCTTTCCAACTTTCTCCGCCGATTTTCCCGAGCCATGCGCCGGTAAGCTCCCGCGTTGCTTTTATTTTTTTTTTTTTTTTTTTTTTTTTTTTATTTTTTTTAATCTCCCCCAGCGACAACTACGGCTTTATTTCCGATTTTACTTTACTCTGCCGCGCTTTAAATTATGTCCGCCGTTCATTATTCACAGACAAGTATTAAGCGGGGTGTCTTCGATTTTCCGTGGATACACCCCAATTTACATTGCAATCACACCCCGGGATTCCCTCCCGCCTTAGCGCACAAAACATGTTTTTCAATTTGAATTTTCCGGGAAACCTTTACGAGAGCTTACCGCTGCGATTTCTTAAAGACCGCACTTTCTTTATCCATTTTTTGATACTTTGTGTGCTTTATACTACGTATTATTAATTTCAACGAGATACCTATGCTTCTTTTCATTAAAGTATCGAATTTTTTAATTGGCCCATAAATCAGACAGGCTTTTAGCCTTTCACTGATTTTTCAAAATACATCGTTAAATTAATTAACATTCCGTTCGCATTAGAAAATAATTTATTCATATTTCTGTTTATTCTAAATGAAACAACTTTAACAATACAGTATTCAAATTTCTTTTACAACATGACGTAATGTAATAACTTACAACATTGGGGTAACGTTATAATGGAACTTTAAATCAGCCGTAATTTCTGTTTTTAAATTTAATTTTTTTCAAAAATATAAAATACCTTCAATATCATTAATAATTAAATGAATATTATTCCATTCCCATAACATTTGCCAGATTCATCTGCTTTCAAATATTTCTCATTTATCATTTATTAAAATTTTATGCTATTGGTTTATTATTTATAATTATCATAATTTAGCTTAAATTTTTAATAATTGCTTAAATTCATTAATAATCTTACCCGATTGATAGGAAGAGATAGAGCACATCTGGTGAACAGATGCAATAGGAGGTTCAACTGCCGTATTAAATTGATCCTTTCGTACTTTTGAGAAGCACTTGTCTATATACCTTCTTATACAATCCACAAAATTGGCCCAGGTTCTAAAAATATAAATTAAAAATATAAATCATCGGAAGCATTCGAAATTAAATACACATTTCAATACAGTTAAAAACACATTTTTAAGTAGGCGTTAAAACCAATATTTTATATTGGTTTATATTATAACCAATGTTATAAACAATATATATAAAAAAAAAAAAAAATAATATAAAACAGAAATAGTTTCAGTCATGAATTGGGGATATTTAACTTGTTTTTCTCAATAAAAGTTACAATCTACGTTCTACAAAAATATGCTGACTTACGAGCATAGAAAAAGACATTTTTTTTTTTTTTTAATAGTTATTGGTGTTTATCAAAAAGATTTTGACAACTATTTTATTTGTTTTTTTTTAGATATTGAAGTTTCCTGTCATATTTAATAATGTTTCAATTCAATTAATAAAACGTATTGTTTATATTTTAATGATAAAATCTTCTTCTTTTTTTATAGCTAGTCGAATGTGAAGGATTGACAAGAACTTCGAAAATACTATAAATTTAAAGATAAGCAAAATGGAATATGTCATGTTGGTACCTGCATACGTTGTTTATGTCGTTTATATTGTCGGGAAATATCAAATGAGGATCCTTGAGCATTGGCTCTGCTATACTAATACATTTATGAATTTTCTCCTCTGCGCAATTTTGTCCATGTGCTATATTAAATACCAAACCTGAAATCATTTCGCATATTAATTATTTTTTTGCGTATGCCGCATAAAAGCATAATTGATATAAATACATAAGAAATATTTGCTCCATACCTAAAAACAAAGCTCCGGAAACAAAGATCCGGGACATGATCTGAAATTGCGAAAAACTTGAATTATGCGACTGTATTATACGCTTGACAAGATCTGCGCGTTTATTTTGTGAATGAATAAAGTTCGCGTTAAAAAACATGAAAATTATCAGCGAACCATTTTATTACATGATAATAAAGGATTAGCGCTACTCTCTACACTGGAACAATAAACTTTAGAGAGGCGCGCGTGGTATTCAAATACAACCTTCAGATAACTCAACCGTGAAATTCCTCCCCTGTATTATTTATCAATTGCGATAAATTACGCGTTGTACAAAAAATTTAATACAACCAAATCAAATGTTGAGCACGTACTGACGTGCATGCAATTTGCATTTCACACTACGTTGATTTCAGAGTATTCTTCTTAGTTTTAAATAATAAGTATTTCTTCTTACAGTTTTTCGCGGTGCTTACTATAAAGCATATATATTATAATATAATACAATTATTGGACAGAGAAGGTATTACATTTTTAAAACAACTTGAATCTCAGATACCGGTTTTTATTGCAAGTTTCAGATATTAAAAAATCTTTTTAAATTGATGTATCTAACTGTAATCAAATAACTATTGTTAAATTGAACATGTCGTTGGTAAAGAAATTTACAAAATAATTTGTTTCGATAAATTTTTTTTATAATCTATATTATATGTAAATTATCTTTTGCAAATAAATATTAATCAATTTATCTTCCTTTGACTACGAGTATAAAAATGAGTATTAAAAATGATGGTGGATGCATAATAAATAATAACTTTAATCAGCCATTAAATGCCTATGAATTATAATAAGCCTGTATATTATCCTCATCATTATCATTATCATCAATATAATAATGATAAAAAAATAATAATAGTAATAGTAGTAATAGTAATAATAATAATGATGATGATGATGATGATGATGATGTTGATAATGGTTGAAATTATTGATTAACTTTGAAACGTTGATATAATAAGGATAAAATATAGCTCTTATCTGGGTAACCTAATCAAACTCATGCATAACCAAATCAATATTTAAAAGCGTATGACAAGTATTTAGAGGAATTTGCATTCGACAGATGAAAATGTCTTCCAAGAAAATAACGATTTTGGAGCAGGAAATGGAAGGATAGTTTATTAAGTTGATCGCCGTTTGTTCGTTGAAGTTGTCGAAACTAGTTTGGGGAAATGGGATTGTAGAGAAGCAGAAGCGGTTATTAACTCAGTGCCGGATGAGAGCAGATGGACTTGAGCTCGAGGATGATCGGCGCCCCCACCGGATGAGCGGACACTGCTCCGGGAGCTCCGGGTCGTTCCCGGGAAATGAGATTTTCCACGCGCGGGAGTTCGGGTGAGGGCGGGCGCGGACTCGTCATGGGCCGTCGCACTTTGGCGAGTCACTGACCCAGAACACCGGCGGCAACAGCCGCATTTCTCGATTCAGGTGTCGCGCGCTGAATCACGCCTCCGTTCGACAAAGCCGACGATCATCCTTGCCTCCACCTCCAACCCCCCAACCCCCAACCCCCACGGCACACTCTTCCACCGCCCCTTCGCGAACATTCTCCTTGGAATGCAAATACCGGGGAAACTTGAGTAATATTACTCGGCGGGTCGCTCTGCGATTTATTCCAGGCATGTTTTCTTCCTTTTTTTCATATAGCAGTGTCATGGTGAAAACATGAATAGAGATAGCTTTTAAAAGCCGACTATATAATTACTCTGTTTACGTGGTGGTTATTACTCGGGCACTGCACTTATTTCACCTATAATATATATATATATATATATATATATATATATATATACATATACATATATATAGGGACCTTTCAGCCTAGGACGCTAAAATTAATTTGAATAAAGGAACGATTATCATCGCAATGTCTAATCCCTACTTTTTATACAGTTCCGAAATATATTTGAGTTCCATAGATTTAGATCTTGCACCGTGCAATTGGAAATTCAAACTAGATTCATTAACAGGACAAAAGATTTACGATGTAGAGCCCTAGCCGCCTCCACATTTTCTTTTTATAACGTATTCGGGATAAAGTAGGTTAAGCGACAATTTCGGTAAATGAAATGTAAATACTTTATCCAAAGAAACACGATTGCCCGAATCTGAGTCATAAATATCGATACCCTCTATTTAATCTCTCAAAGATTTTACTCGAAGATCAATAATTTACTGCCCTCCAAAAACTGTATAAAGCCAATGATAAATAAAAGGAATTCTTACAAAAAATTTAATGAAATGTTGAATAAATTTTACACGTTCTTTAATTATAAAGGAGCTTTATTAAATTGGTTCAACTCGATTGTTAAATCAGATAGTACCTAATGAGATATGCTCGAGATCTTTATGATTAAAAAAATTAATTTAAAATCTATCTGTTCATCTTTATGTTAAATTGAACAATCATAAATTTTAGATATTCTATTTATTTTTTAAATTTACTGTTATTGCTCTAACGTTTTAATGGTTTTGAAAAAATTATTATACTAATTTGATTGTCATCGTTAATATAAATCATCGTGAAATGAAATAACACCCAACATCTGTTTAAAAAAAATTTTTTAATCTTAATACCAATGCATTAATAAATTAAAAATATATCTCTCTTTTCAGCTTATATTTTCCTAATGACCTACTACTCAAATCAGATAATATAATTTTTATTCTAAAAACTTTTTAGCAATTGCATAAAATGTGCATCTCTTAATTCAACGAAAATTATTATTCTTATTCAGCGAGAGTACATAAAAGAATTTAATTTATGATAATGATTAAAAGCATCAAATGTTTTACTTATTTTTGATATTTTATCAAACTTCAATATTATACAATAAATCGTTTCATAGAAGTGAACACAAATTAAATAAAATAATACTTCACATCAGTGCGTTACGTAATATCAAGCTTCCTTTGTATCAAATAAAATGTAAAATTAACATTTTAATTACTTGAAAATGATATAAGATTACGATTACTAAATTTCCATCCACTATAAATAATAAAAAAGTAAAATAGTTAGTTTTCGTGATAGTAACATTTTCGTCAATTGTCAAGAAAAAAATTAATAAATACGGATAAAATTTTAAATCAAGTTGTATTGAATTTTTTATTTTTTGAATTAGCGAAAGGAAAAAGTTTCTCTGGCAGCAGACTTTCAAAGAAAACTAGGTGAAACTTTCGGAAAATTTGTTTTTGCGATGTTTCACTTTAAACTTGAGGGTGCATCGCGCGTCATTTAATTATTCAGGAATCAAAGTGTTTGCGAGTAATTAAACGGAGCCACATACGCATACGCATTACCATAAACCCCAAGTTTCTTTCAAAATATTCGATGAGATTCTGATTTTAAAGCAGAAATTGCAGCACTTTTCCCTCAGGAGATGTCAGTAATTCGCCACCCCTTAATGATTGGGGTGTGCACTTGTCGACACAATTTCTCAATAAGCGGAATCTTTCAAAGCGACTTTCAACTAGTAAATCTTGAGCCTCTTCTTCTAAATTTCCCTCACTTTCACTCAAATCGTGTGTTTGTAAATTTAAAGATGAGATTGAAGAACTTTGCATCGATTTCAATTGAAATGTATATAGTAATTCAAATTTCATGCAAAATAATTCAAGTTGTTGAATAATAAAAGCTCTATTGATTCAAGTTAAGAGGGTTAAAAATATTTTAAATTAGTATAATTTTCAAAATTTGAAAAAAAAATTCTTACAAAATATTTGTATTTGTCCTACAAAACTATAATGCTTAACATTAATTTAATTTTTAAAAAAATGATCTTAGTGATATTCAATTTTTCAATATTCAAGCGCAGAATTCAACATTGTTTATAGAATTTAAGAAATCATATATGTATTTGCTTACATATTTATTTTTTAATAGTACTGTAAATAAATAAAAAACCTAAACATTTATGTATTTATAACATACAAATGCATTAAAAAAAACTTAAATAAAATACATTTCATATTTTAAAAATAAAATTGAGTCTACGTTTCAAAAACGCAACAACAAAATTTCCTTGGTATGTGAATTTGCTTATAAGTTTTCTCGTTGTGTAGTGCATTTACAATTTAGAATTAAATATACAAAGATAGAAGGTAAATTCCAAATATTAACGTAATTACCATTTTAAATTATGTAATATTAACTATATTACGTTTTATAAAGGTAAACACTCACAGTAACGCCCAGTTTATATTAATGAAATTGTAAAGCTGAAAAAGTGGTAGGTATAAAATACACCATTAAAGTAAATGAGAGAATTATGTATTATCGAATGTTAAAATAACATATTACGTTTAACGATATATTTACTTGAGAACAGAGTTTAAATAATGTATTTAAAAGTAAATATAAAATGTTAAAATAATTGTACTCGATTCGAAATAGGACGGTTATAGGCAATAAATAAATAAATCTGCTCGGGTGGTGATCGTTCGAAAACCAAGAAAGGTGCAAAAGAACGTAAAGGGACATACGGATGCGAGGGTGATCCTCCGGGCGCAAAGTGGCGTTCGCACACAGCTCTCACATTCCCAGGAGAAGATTCCCCGATGCTCCGCACTAGAAAATCTTAAGCTTCAACAGCGGTGGTGCACGCACCCGGAGCAGCTCCCCATAATCGGGAGTCACGATGGCGTGGCTCAGAGTGCGTCGCTCTACTGACTGGCTGGTTAAACCCACGCTCCGTGGTTCCGCGGGCGTTCCTTGAACCCCAGGTGCGACGGCGTGAGCGTTGGTGGGGTCAGAATCACGACGCAGGTGACCACCGACTGGCTGGACACCTGCGTCCCCTTCTCCGCCGCCACAACCCACAATTACCCTTCCAGCACCCCCTGCGCCGCGAGGCTTCTCTTTTCCTTCCTTTCCTTCTTTTCCTTTATCCCCCCCCCTCCCAATCGCTAATAACTAGGCAATCGATGCATATACCTCCTGCACTTGATATACCCAAAGCTTGTTCGAACTTCGTCCTCTAGGATTCCCATGTTTCACGAAATTCGATCTCTTAGCGACTCTATTTGCCGTTTCTATTGGTCTTGGCGAATCGTTTCAAGATCCTTTTTCCTTCCCAAGTTACTCCCCGAGCGAAGAGACACTCGAGCTTCTGTAAACTCACTTCCAACATTTAGCTGAAAAATAAAGGACTCCGAACTTGAGACTCTTGATTCTCGTCTGATTAACTTTACAACTTTCGCTTCAACTTTTTTTATCAGGTGTTTTACAAAAAAGCCAGAATAAATCAGTAGTAAGCAACGGAACTATTTTTTATCTAAAGGGTTTGTACCTGCGTACTTTTAACGAACAATGTCCTAAAATATTCACTTCATCTCTAATTATAATAGCATTAAATTTTTAGAAATTGTTTTTATGTATTATAACAACGTATTTCTTACAACATGGAAAAACCAATAATGATGACACAGACAATTATAAAACACATTTCATACTTTAAAAAATTCCCTTCAATCAAACAATAAATGTCAATTCGTAATTCTATTTTAATTACCATTTTATTGTTGGACTATATTGATTCAGATATTAAAATTGGCAATTTATTTAATTATTCTACTCCGACTGATGTACTGTTATAACGACGTTAACGGAAGATTTCAAAAGACTTTAAAACATATACATGTACGTGCTTAAAACTTAATTTTCTTTCTACTCCATTTGAAATTTAATTTCCGGTTCATTTTTTCTTTCTTTTTTTTTTCTTCAATTAAATTTTTTAATTAAATTATCTATAATTATAAATATTATACATTTGTTATGTAATTTATATGTTTGTATAGAACTTATATATAATTGTCATGTCACTTATATCCTATAAAGTCCTTTTTACCTAAATTATAAAAAATAGTTTAATTTGTTTAAGTCTAATTTTAATAATTTCCTTATCTCTAAGAATTATGCATACTTAAAAAATGTAATTAAATCAACGTATAATTAATATGTGTAATTATTAAAACCACATACATAAACTAATATTTAGTTTAATTTGAACAATGATTAATGTAGAACCGCAAAGCAAAGAATAAGTACAAACCACATTTTATGCGATATTTACTGATGCATGCATCTTAATATTTACATTAAAGTGATTCCATTAACAAAATGATTTTTATGTATTGTTTTTTAGAAAATAATTTTGTGCATATTAAAAATATGTTATTTTTATCTATATATCGTATTATTAATATTCTTCAAAATAAAATAAATTAATGTTTACTACACAATGTTTATCGAAAAATAAAGTAATTTATGTCAATTACGCTATTGAATGTTTTTAAAATTATCAAGAATATACATGCATACACGAATATAATTCACACACATGACATACACGCAGGTGCGTTTATAAAAGGATCAAATGGATTTTATGAAAAATTTGCATTTTTATTTTCATAACTGATTTTTGAAATAATAAAAATTAAAATAATAAAAAGACTTTCTTGAATTTTTTTTCCTCTCATCTTTTATATTACGAATAAAACGTTGAAAAATAATAAAATTAAAATTTTTGATATTAAAATTTATGTTTGTTTCAATCTTCATTGTACACAGGCATATAAGCGAAAGTATATTGAAAATAATTTTTAATGAAATTCTAATCTAATTTAATTTTAATAATTATTCTTGCATTTTCTTTTTCTTTCGCATAAAATCTATTATTAAAGGAATGTTAGAAACATATCTAATGTATATTATCAATTTTTTAAATTAATAAAAAAGGACCTTGGATATAATCTGCATAATTGTTTGTAAATATTGTAAGATTTGTTCAAATTTTAAAAAATAATTTTTTCCACATTCATATTTATAATTTCTGTTAATAAAAAGGCGTATTTCATAATCTTAATATCTTTGAAATTACCTATTGCGAATGATGCGGGTCAAAGTAAATATCTTAAATTATAACTCGCGTGTATAATAAGTAAATAGGACAAACATATTTAAAGAAAAATAATAAGGATAAGGGATAAGCTTATATTATTGTGTTTATAAAAATTCGCAGGCGGTTTTTATAACGAGCAGGTGTTTCAAAATAAGGTAAATTGAAAAAAAAAAAAAAAAATTGTACAGTTGAAGTAAGGAGGTAACATTGTCGGAATGGACTACACAAAGGACCTCCTACTAGCTATCTCCTAGAGCACATTAACACAGAGTATACTGACCTTAGCTCTTTCCTAAGTCGATACTCGCGTGCGTACCAAAGATCGCGTGAGAGTACACTATTCCTGACTACAACACGGGGAAGAAAGATGCGTGATAGATTACTCAAGATTTGGCGCAATCTGCACTAAGAAGACCAAATAAATATCTGGGTCAGTCTGTGTCAAATGAAACCCTCAAACACCTCTATTTCTTACAAGCATATATTACTTACACTTAAAAATAAAAATTAGATTTGTATCTTTTGCTCCAGAAATTACTATCTCATCATTGATTACGTATTATGCAAATTATTATGTAAAATCATTTAAATGAGCAAATCATTCATTTTTATTTTTAAGCCTTACATATTTTGCAATGGCTACTATTATTTAAATCAAAAATTAAGACTTCTAAAACATTTTATTTTTTTATTAAATTAAATTATTTACAGATTTTATTGGTGACAAATCGCGTACAAATTCAATTTGGTGCAGGGTTACTTAAAATATAGTGTCATTTTATGTGTATTTTCTTATGTGTAAAATTGAACAATATTTTTTGCGTTCACACTATAAATTATAAAAAATATTGACTTTTTAAATAAACTTCTTTGTCCTTTCAGTAACAGTCGTTACACATTGTTTGACAATCTTACAAATGTTTTTAAATAAAAGTCATAAAGGTTTCGTAATTTTTAAACATTTTTTTTTATATACGTTGACTTAAAAATAATTTAAGAAACATATGAAGTATGTAAATATAAAATTGTGAATTTTGTGTAAAAAAAAAAAAAAAAAAAAAAAAAAAAAAAAAAAACAAAAAACACATTTGTTATGTTAAAAAGAATAAAAATATTCCATTAGATATTTTCCATTATGAATATTCAGTTAATAAAATCATTGTTTATTTAAAACGAACTATTTATCAAGGCTTTTTCGTAAATTTTCGTTAGAATTAAAACGCTCAATAAGTGCATGACTCATCAATGTAAGTAGTACACGGATGGAACCAACTCGGATAAATCTAACGCGTTTCATAATGTTTTTTTGTTTGATACCTTAATCGTTTCTTTAAAGATTTTACTATGTATGATACTGCATTATGAGAAAGTAAAATCAATTGATTTGATGACAACGATTGGAAGATACAAATAAATACGAATCTCATATTTACACACCTGATAAATATTTTTGAAATCTACATAAAATAATACACATAATTAAATGGTATAAATAATATCAATTAAAAATAAACACAATTAAAATTATCTTCTATCTAGACTTTTAGTATTTAGGCATGAGGGTTTCGGAATTTTTCTCCAGCATATTTTGCAGCACTTCCTAATTCTTCTTCAATTCGAAGAATTTGATTGTACTTTGCCAAACGCTCGGAACGACATGGAGCACCAGTTTTTATTTGACCCGTGGAAAGTCCAACCACCAAATCAGCAATAAAGGTATCTTCAGTTTCACCAGAACGATGTGATACCATAGTGCCCCAACCGGCGCTCTTGGCCAATTTGTGAGCATTGATTGACTCGGTAACGCTACCGATTTGGTTTACTTTGAGCAATAAGCAATTACAAGCCTTCTTCTCAATTGCACTCTTAATCCTAAAATAAATGTTTTATTGCTTTTAAATAAAAATGCTCAAAAATATTAATAAATTACATTGATAAATATATATTATCACACAAACAAAATACTATTAATTTATTATTTTATGCATCTTACATTTGTTATAAGTGAATTTTTTAATTAACTTACTTTTTAATTTATTAATGAATTTACTAATATAATTACTAGTTATAAAATCTAAAAAAAATTTATAAATGACATTTTTAGATGAAAAATATCAATCATAAATTTTACTAAACAATTTATAGTTATTACTAATTTCCAGTTACAAAAATATTTGAAAATCTAATTCTATTATAATTATTATATTATATTACCTCTCTGGATTGGTAACAGTAAGATCATCACCAACAATTTGAATTGGACTAGCAGCAGTTATAGATGTCCAAGAATCCCATCCATCTTGATCAAAAGGATCTTCAATGGAGACAATAGGGAATTCTTTAACCCAGCCTAAGTACAAATCTTGTAATGCTTGAGAAGATAGATATGAATTTGGATCAGAGTTTTCATTTTTGAAATCCAAATCATATTTACCATCCTTGTGGAACTCAGAAGCAGCTACATCCATACCAATCTTAATTTGATCTTCATAACCAGCAACCTATTTCATTTTAATTTTTATCAATATAAACTAATTTTATAAATTATTATATTAAAATTTAATGATACCTTTATAGCATTAACAATGAGATCTAATGCATCTTTATTTTCCAAAATGTTTGGAGCAAAACCACCTTCATCTCCAACAGCTGTTGCGTCAAGTCCAAACCTCTTCTTAATGCCAGCTTTTAAATGATGGTATACTTCACTTCCCATTTTCATGGCTTCAGTGAAACTCTTTGCACCAGTAGGAAGAATCATAAATTCTTGCATAGCAAGTTTGTTACCTGCATGGGAACCACCATTAATAACATTAAAGGCAGGTGTTGGTAAAATAATATTTGTGTTTCCAGCCAATTCAGCAATGTATCTAAAATTTATAAATTTTAATTACATTATCTATAATAATTACTATTAAAAATTGTTTACATTTACTCACTGTAAATAATATTCATTAACCCATTTTAATAAATTTGATTTATATTAATAGTTTTAAATCGATTTTTACAATACAAAGTTTTATATTTTTTTAAATCTAATATTATTTTTAATATTGTCAAATAAAAAATACATAACTTGATTGTTTAATCAAAAATAAAAATAATATTTTATAATTTTAATACACTATAAAAATGATTGTTACAATATCAAAAAATTATTAATTGATTACATCAAATTAATTTTTTGTATTATGTTTTTTACATTCATAATTATTATAATTAACGATTTATTTCATCTTTACAAAATGTATTTAAAATTTATTTGTACATTTTTATTAAATAATGTATTTTTATTTACTTATAAAGTGGTATTCCTTTCTTTGCAGCTCCTGCTTTACATACAGCAAGAGAAACACCCAAAATTGCATTAGCTCCAAGTTTTGATTTATTAGGTGTACCATCCAATTTCAACATTAAATTATCAATATCTGTTTGTTGAGTTACTTCAAGTCCAGCCTAAATAAAAATAAACAGTATTACTAATTTTTAAAATATTTTTATAGATTTAATAATGATAATTTACCTTAAGTAATTCAGGAGAAATAATTTTATTTATATTATCAACAGCTTGAAAAACTGATTTTCCATGATATTGAGTTTTATCATTGTCTCTTAATTCTAAAGCTTCATGAACTCCAGTTGAAGCTCCTGAAGGTACAGCAGCTCTAAAGAGTCCATTCTCAGTTACAAGATCAACCTACAGTCAGAAATAATTAAATAAAAATGTTTTAAAAAAAATTATTAATTATATTTAAACGAAAAATATAAATTTTAAATGTGAAGTAAAATAATAAAATTGTGCATATATATTTCTGTTTTAAATAAAATTTAAAAATATTAATAATTTAAAAATTTAAATAATTTAATAAATTATTAATAATTAAAAAAATGATAAAATGTAAAAGCATTAAAAATGAAATATACTGATATATATAGAATAATTAAAATCAATAATTACTTCGACCGTTGGGTTTCCACGAGAATCGTAGATTTGACGAGCCTTGACACTTTGAATCGGCATATTGTATAAATTCCTTTTAAAGGTTACTGCCAAGGTTCTAAAACAAAAATCGTCCACAGTCAAAGTAGAATTAATGTCAAAGTTTAGCAATAAATTAAAAATACATTTCTTTTTTAAACATCAAATATTTTACTCTTATACGGCATACTTATGTAACTAAGTGAATCTTAAATACGTATAATCTCTGGATTAAAAATGTAAAAATTAATTGTGAAATAATACATTAATTTTGATCATGTAATAATTAATATTAGTTCGTTCTTCTAATTTAAACAATCAACCTTGTACTTACTTTTGGACTGATACCAATGACCTTGACAAGGTCATTAAAGGAACACGTTTGATAAATGAAAAATTTTTATCGCCCACTAATCCTGCTCAGCAGTGTCGATAAATTGGTTATAAATTCTAAACGAGTAAGTTTTATAAATCAGCATATTTATTCAGTGATAAAAGTATCACAGATTATTTGGATTAATAAAGCACGTGCACGATGAAACGTACCGCTGAATACAAAAGTGTAAAAGCAAAATATCCCATATCATATTAGACAATTTATTAACATTAAAAACCAGAATGACTAGTTATGATTAATCGATCGCAGAAAAAAAATAGAAAAGAATAAATTAAACTCACCTTCAAGAAATCTTAAAAAGCCGGCTACAATTGCAAGCGTTCAAAATGGACTACGTCTACGCTGACGCTAATTACTGAGCAAGTCTGTACAATATAAAGAACTAAAGTGAGTTCGAATTTCGAATTGGTGCATGAAGTTGTCTAGTACTTTTTCGCCGCTATTATGGTATTTTAAATCATTTTTTTGTGGCGGGACAAACAGACTTTCTCTTTCGTTTATTAAAGCTATTATGTATTGATAAAATTGTTTAAAATTAGAAAAAATAATTAAATAATTAAAAACATGCCTTTTAAAATCTTTATTTTGAGCTTAAAAAGCCCATGTCTACAATAAAAAATTATAAATTATTCATTTTTAGTAATTCGGTAAAAATCCCTATATCGCATAATATACAATACAAATTTAAGTTTATTCTAAAAACTATATTAATTTACAATATTAACAATTATATTAAGACCATTTGAAACAAAAATATTCTATGTACATACATTCTATATTACATCATTTTGTTGAAAGTTGCTTTAACCTTGTTAATCATTATTTTAATTATAAATAAAATACAATATTGGTATTTTTGTCACAGGATACAATAAAACGTTTTATTAAAAAAAAAAGTTGGTTATTATTTATTATTTATTATTTATTATTTATTATTTATTATTTATTATTTATTATTTGTTATTCTACCAGTCTGGAATACCGAATTTTTCAATTCGCTTTGATTGCGTATCTAAATCCATTTGAACTTTCTTTCTCATATAAAAAATAGGACAATCACGGCTGCAAAAATAAATATATTTTAATATTAAATATACATATTCACAGTTTATTTAATTTAATTTTAAATAAATTTCAAAGCTCACCTGGTACAAATAACTTCTTGGTGAAGACTTCCTTGACATCTTTGACATTCAGTCCATAATCTGCAAAACTTTTCTTCCAATTTTCTTACATTATAAATTTCATTTTGAATAATTTCAGATTCTTTTTCTTCACAATACTGACACAGAGCCTGCTCTTGTCTGTCATTTGGTAATACAGCCTTGCATCCAAAGCATGTTTCCTTTTTACGCGTGAAAGCCACAAGAGCACCTACTTTAGAAGTAGCAACTGATTTTGTTCTTG
This sequence comes from Eupristina koningsbergeri, assembly GCA_018907245.1. Lineage (NCBI taxonomy): Eukaryota > Metazoa > Arthropoda > Insecta > Hymenoptera > Agaonidae > Eupristina > Eupristina koningsbergeri. The sequence continues at coordinate 1,352,671 of JACCHV010002752.1, read as the reverse complement.
TATGCTCTCCTTTTAATAATAATGATTCAGCCTTATCACCTAAGATAGGTTCAAAAATACGCACAAGTGGTTTTGATAATTGATTTTCTAAATAATAATTTGTATCAATAGGTATACTATTTTCTAAAACATATATAGGATCTTCAGCTTTTTGATATGCTGGTACTCCTTTGGGCCCACTAATAAATACATACGGAATACGATCTCCAAGTTTAGGAGCTGTTCCAGCATCTCGTTTTTTCATTTTAGCAGCTAATTCTACATGTGCTTGTTTTGCTGCATATTCTGTCTTCGTCAATTCTTTAGTGACAACTAATTGTGAAATATCTATACGATTACACAGAAGATCGCTAATTATTTGCTTAGCATAATCAATTGCATCATCGGGATTCCTATTAATATTTTTGATTAATTTCAAATTTATATATTAAGAATAAATTTTTTTTTTTTTAATATTAGCATAAATTTTTTACAATAAACAAAATATAACGAACCTATCTATCAGTAATTTTTGAAGACATGTATTCATCATATTAGCAACTAATGGACAATTATCTCTTCTTACAGTTTCTAAGCCTTTGCAATCCATTTTATCATATTTATCTGGTTTAGTAAAATAAAGACCAGCATAACGTTTTTTATTAATTAAAAGATATGGAAAGTAAACTTTTTCGAATTCTAATTTAATAGGCTTGATAAATTTTGAAGTTACATATTCAGCAGCTTCTTTTCCAAGTTTCATAGCATCTTCAATACTTTTAACACCAAATTTAACCATTACAGAATCAGTATCACCATAAATTACAATGGCATCATGATCATAACCATTTTCTTTACGAAAATGTGATTCAACTTCTTGTTTAGTTTTCTCTATCATTGTACGACCATATGCAGTAACACTCTAAAAAAAAAAAATGTAACATACTTGATTAATTTTCATAATAAGTATAATAACTTATAGTTTTTCCATCACCTACAAATTATTATTTACTTACACCAGATATTTCTAAGCAAGGTAATTTTCCTTGTTGTGCACCAGTAAAACCATATACAGAGTTAGCTGATACTTTTAAAGCATATTGACGACCATCGAGTACTTTTTGTTTTAAAGGGTCAGTTTCATTTTTTAATTCCGCTTTTGCAGCTTTTCTTGCAGAAAGTAAATGTTCTAAAATTTCTGGTAAAATTCCTTTTCTTACATTACTTTTAATAAAAGTAGAATTTGCTGGTGTTCTAGTGACATCATCATTTGAAACTTTATACATGTTTTGAGTTGCTGGATGTAAAAGTGTTGTATAACAAATATTATGTGCCATAATTATACTAGGATATAGAGAACTAAAATCTAATGTAGCAATAGGATCATTATAATATCCTCTAATAGGCTCAATTACCGTAGCTCCTTCAAATTGGTCATCTGCACCATGAGAATGATGAACTGGTATTAAATATCCTCTTTCAATTGTCTAAATGAAAAAAATTATAATATGTAATATAAATATATATTAATTTAACGGTACATAAAACTTTTTTTATTATAAATTAAAAATATTTTTTAACCTTTCGCAATAATTGTGATACAACTTTAATTTGTTGACCTCTGGTCAATAAACTAGAAAGAGACACGCCTGTAACTCTTGCCATTTCCATATAAATAATGATACACATTAATTTATCTAACAATCGAAGTGGTAAATATGCATCTTTTAAACAGTATACAGCTAAACGTCTTCTTGTCTGTGCATTTCCATTTTGTAAATCAGTTATAATACTATGATGAACATCTTCTTTTTGTTCTTGTAAAAAATGATAACTCACAGCATTTAAAGTATAAGATCGTAATTTATAATCTCTTACCAATACCTGTAATGATTAAATGCACTGTATTACTGAAATACATATGTATATATTTACATTTGTAAAAATAATTACCAGTAATAAATCAAATGGCACACGTCCTTCAAAGTTAACAAATTTATTTTCTCTTCGACCCATTTGCTTACTTTGTAATACTTGATTTTTTATCACAGATCTTATATTTTTTATTCTACCTAAGAAATTAAAGTTTCTGACATTCAAATGTTGCGCTCGATTAATTAAATATGGGAAATCAAAATTATTAATATTATATCCTGTAAAAATATCAGGATCTAATTGCCGAATAAAATCTGACCATTTCTATAAATAAATTATTATAATACATTAATATGATTTAGATACATATAATAATAATATAAAAATTTCTTAACATACTTCTAACATTGCACTTTCTTTTTCAAAACTTAATACTTGACATCCTACAATTGGAGCACATGTATTTAATGTAAAAATGTTTCTTAAAAATGGTTCAGTTTCACCTTGTAAAATTACCATATTTGCAATTTGAATAACTGGATCATGATTTGGCTCAGGAAAGATACCTAACATATTTTTAGTAAAAATAAATACATATAAAAATATTTCATTATTTACTTTCTCTTATATCTATAAAAAAAATTTCACACCTTTACGACCAGCACATTCGATATCAAAACTAAGGATTCGAAATGGTGCAACTTTGGACCATTCTCCTTCTGGAGCATGAGCAATAAACTGATCCCAAGCAACATCAACTTCTAGTTGGCATCTAGTAATTGTTGGCAAATTATGATTATATTTTCCTCTTAGTTTCCATTTTCCTTTTTCTAATTCTATCCATGAGCATCCTAACATGTGGGTATCAGCCATGAATCTATTCATAAAAATTAAAAATTTGAGATGATGTATAAAGATTAAATTATATTAAGATTTGAATTATTTAAAAAACTTTGTACAAACCTGATATCAAAATCAATATTACTTTCATAAACTGTGTATTCATGATTCAATACTGGATAGACTATTGTAGTTTCAAGTAATCTTTTACAAGGAGCAATTAATTTTGGTAAAGCTACTGTAATTTTTAAAAATGGTAACTTTTTTTCCCCTGTATAACCATAAACTGTTTGACGTTCAACTAATTCAACTGCCAAAACAAAATCTTGAATATTATCACTATTGTTCTTTACATCTTTTGCAACTGCATTATTCAAAGCACTCTATAATTAGAAAAAATTATACTTTATGGTAACTGAATATTTAAAAAAAAAAAAACTATAAATATATCATATATTTATAATAAAACCTTAAACATTGTGCAATGTGTACTATCAAATGATGAATGAGCAGATACAAAAAAATAAGGACTAAAACCATGTACATGACAACAAACTGAATTTCCTTGTTCAGTTACTCCATACATCCTCATTATAGGAACTGGACCTACTTTACTTCCTGGCATATTTGGTAATGGATTATCTAATACAAATTTTATATTTTTTAAAAATATTCACAAACATTACAATGGTAAACTATGTTTTAAAAAGAAGTTTTTACTTAATAAAATACTATAAGTAAATAAAGAAGTAGGCAGTTTAGTTATAAATCCACAATTAACTAACTGAGCATAAACTATTATTTACCTGTATAATAGTCAATGTCAATTTGTTGGAAACATAAATTGTCCTTTGATGGGTTGAGAGATGGGGGTTCGGGTCTACTCCATTTCGAAGATGTATTTTCTTGTTCTGGACCCTATGATTTATTTTTAAGTTTTCATTTTTATGTGTGTATACGTAATCAATTAATTGTTTTATTCAATACATACTTCTCCAAAAACTTGCATTGATGTAGTACCAAAATTATCTTCAAAATCGTCCATAAGTGCAAGTTCAGATTCAAACGTCGATGGTTCGTCATCATCGTTTTTATTTCTAAAATAAAATTGAAAATACATACAGAGTCCATTGCATGCAAGTATTAAAAAATAATTTGAATAGCTTTGATACTTGTGTAATAATAAGATAAATTAAAGGTTAAAAGTTTTTCATTTCAAGAACTTTTTAACAGGTATTTAAATATTAATCAAATGAATGGATATACTTACGCTAGTCTTGGTTTTTTGGACATTGCCGGTGATGAGAAATTTCGTTTATTCATTTTTTAAATAATAAAATATACGAGCCGAGATAAATGTGAACGAATGTAATGCGTGCTCACTTTGCGTTGTATCTCCCGCTTATAAAATATTACAAAGAATACCAATTATTCCCGCGTAAACCTCCGATGTTCTCAAAAGCATCCCATTCGTTGGAACATTATTAAATTCATTCTTTACTCGTACTGGAAATAAATTATGAAAGTGAAGAATGAAAGGAGCATGCATTAGCGATAAAGTGTTAAAAATTGGTCGATTGCATTGTATTGTCGATTGTAAAATGGCTTGTAATAAGAGGGAAACAAGCGAAAAGAAATGTAAATTGCATTTACGTGCCTGTGCAGCATGCGCGCGCACACGAAAATAAAAAAAAGAAAAAAAGAGAAAAAAAAGAAAAAAAGTAAAAATTTTTTATTAATTTGGCAACTGATTTTCTGATTTTCTGATTTTGAAGAAATTATGGAGTAGATTGTTGTTGTCGTCGGAAGGTGAGGCGAATTGGCAAAAGAGCGCAAAAAAGCAGGGAGGCCGATGAAATTGGAACGAATGAGTTTTGCGGACGGAGTTTTCCGTAAAATCCGTATTTTTGTAGTTTTGAGGAAGTGGCGGCGAGGCGAAGTTGGACGAGTAACCTCCAACCTCCAACTCGGCGGCAAGAAGAAACGAGGTGAGGGCGATGGCGCGATAGCGTATGCTGTGCAGCCGCGTGCCCAAGTATCCAAAAAAAAAAAAAAGAAAAAAAAAAAACATCCGCCGCGGCTGTCCCTCTTTTTCTCCCCGAATCCATCTCTCAATCGTCGGGTGGGTCTCTCTTTCTTATTTCTCCCTCTCTCTTGTTTTTCTCTCTCTCTCTCTCCCGCCTCGCGTCTTGTCGACAACGGGAGTGTGCGCAGGTGTGGCTGTGTGGGCGTTCACGTACACGGGACCTGCAACAATACGGAGCGTGTACGTGCATGGAGCGAGGCGCCCGACACAGTCACCCGAGTGAGAGCGTGTGGGAATGTTGTCGCTTTGACGTATGCGGATCATGAGTAGATTTAAGTCGACTGAAATTAAACCACGTAACCAGTCGACATTCGTGCTATTCGTAAGTACCATTGTTTAACAACACCTCCAGCTCCATATGACTCGACAACTGCCTTCCTCCATCACCTCCAACTAGAAACTAGAAAAGCCTTACACGTTCGTACCTTTACCTTTGCCATTGAATTATGTGTGCCTATAAAATGGTCGACTCGTTTCCCGTCGTCTGTTTTCACCACTCGGAACGCGAGCGGGTCACTCCGCGGTGCACCCAGTCTTTCCGACCTGTCAAAATAACATTTTCATGATACACGTACGACATTTTTTCAACTCTCCCCTTTGTTTGTTTGTTTCTTTCTTTCTTTGTTATTGTTTTTTTTTTGTTGCGACTTTAACATCTGCTTGGGCTCTTGGGCAATGGTCATTTTAACATTTTGCATTTTAAACTTTATCAACATTGCGCCACACAGGAGCCCAAGGTTCCTGGAGATATTAGAGATGCAAGATGCAATATTCATGTGTTCTTTCCCGTAAACATTTATTATTATTTTATGTTACTTTGGCTATTAGTGCTTCGATCAATCAATTATAAATCTGTAAAAAAATTCCATCTGTTAACTTTATTTTTCTTCTTAAATGCAGCTTTCCATTGCATTGGCCAACTAATAACATTGCGGTTTTATTCCATTTTAATTTATATTTAAATATTTACACACAATTGTTTCGCGTAATTTTAATTTTATTCAAATAAATGGGCCACTTAAAGAGATAAACAAATGATCGGTACTTCGAATGTACAGCCCGAATCGACAATTCCACAAAATGCTCATCCATAAACTATCATTTAAAAACTAATTTATAATTTTCTCTCTCTTTTTTTTTTTTTTTTTTTTCTCTTTTAACAAGTAAATGGTCTCCTGCATTTGTCTAATTTTATTTATCCCAATATCTTTATCGTTAAGATTAAGTGCTTCATAAAACACTTTGTAGTTTTAACACGTAAAGATGTGTAATTTGTCACAAAGTTCGAAACCAAACCAATAGTATCGATAGAACAATTATTTATTATTACGATTTATTTCTATAACTCGTTTTTTGCGCGTCGTCGTTATCAATTTTAGTATTCTCTGTTTTAAAGGCCTCTTATCAATATATGTGAATATAGATAAAACTTAACATTCATGTTTAATTTTCAAGCACGGAATAGCTGCAATTTTTAATACATCTATTATTATATTTATACAAATGTTCACAAAGAATTCTACTATTTCTGCCCGGATAAAATATTTTAATGTATTGTTTTATAACGCATTTTGTGTGGTACTTAATTATAAAATAAATAATATTTAAATATTATTATTTTATTTTTAACAGATTTTATGGTAAATAATTAAGTGACAAGAAGAATCATGAGTGAAGAAGACGAAGGTTTCGACCTGTGCGCTTGCATGTGGAATCATGATCTAGCGATGCAAAGACTTTTGTCTATAGTAAGTTAACAATATATAAAAGAAAGAAGAAAAAAATTATTATAAATTACATGATTATTTTAAAAAACAAACAATAGTTCGATGGAATAAATTAATTCGACTACTTGAATAAATTAAAATTTATCTTAAATTCGCTATGCATCTGTGTAAACATATTTCACACATAAACTAACATAATATTTTAATTTTTTTATGATTAAACGATTACATAATAATTATTTACTTAGATATACTTAATGATTATTTTCTTGATATTGTAAGTATAATCTCTCCTAATAATGTTTTTGTCATTTAAAATGTATTTATTTTTTTTTCTTCTAAAGCCAAAAAGGTACAGGTATAAAAATTATTTTTTATAAAAATAACATTCATAAAAAAACAATTTTTTTATTTTTTATTTTAGTTACGACAATCACAAGCATATTGCACAGATAATGAGTGCCTTACTGTATCAAGACGTATGTAGACTTAGCTTTTTTGTATAGCTATTTAATCAAATTGCTTATTGTTATTGTTTATTATTATTACTATTTGTTAATAATATTAATGTTGTTATTTAATTGATAGTACCAGGTCCAGGTAACGTTTCGAATGATAGTGGCTTCATGATGGTGTTCTTATTTGCTATTTTCGGTATGCTGCTTTACGTTCTGAGACCGAATTCACTACGGCATTCAATTGATAATGCAAAAACTGGAGACAATGATCCAGTGAGTACAATTGATTGATTTATGATTCACGTTATATCAATGTAAAATTTAATATTTTTTTACAGGACTCTGATGGAGATCCACCAATGCCGCCACCGACAATTAATTAAATAAAAATAATATGGCTTGGGGCGGGATCTCTCAAGCCATTTAATGTTTTTAACGGCATGATAAAATATTGTAAGAAATTTGCTTTAACACTGTTATGCTGTAGATTTTTTTTGCATTTGAAAATATTTAAAATGCACAATATAAAAGACAGGGGCCAAAATATTTTATGTTAGTGCATTCAGTACAATAGAAATATATGGAATATGGTAAAAGGCAATAATGTAATGATTATACTAAATACACTCTTAAACTTTACAGTAAATGTGCAATATTCTACTTATATAGAAAAACATGTATTAACATTTAAATAACGTTCAATTTTTAGTAGGAAAAATGAGTTTACTTGAAAGCAACTATACAGCAAGTAAATAAAGTATTAAAAAATATATACATGTATACGTACATGTATGTACATATATATATATATATATATATATATATTTCGAATTAACACGTTTACATTTGTACATGAATTTATAATCATAGTAAAAATTACGCATGTAAAACTTGATTTTAGACATCTTCCATGTTGTAGTAAAATTAAAGAGTTTTTTTTAAAGATCCAGTACAATACCACGCGAACAAAAACAAACATTTATTCTTAAATAATTGACAACGTTTTAACAAGGAAACACCTGTCCTTGTCAAGGCAATGAATATACACAGGAAATGCTAAGATTACAAAATTTTGTAATCTGAGTTGAGACGATTATATGCCGCAGATCCTAAACATTTCCTATACATATTCATTGCTTTGATAAGGGCAGGGATTCCATTGTCGAAACCAAATTCTGTCAAACCGGGAAGTCGGCAAATTATTTAAAAATAAACACTTGTGTTTTTATTCGTATTGCATCTCACTAAATCTTTAAAAAAACTCCTTAAAATTTATACATATTATGGAAAAATTTTGTTCCAAGACACTTATTATTGTACATATAAATGAAGTGAAATATAAATTAAAGATATAATTAATGCCGTTAAAAGAACTTTTTATTCATATTTGTATTTTTCCCTCTTATACGGAGTTTTATGTTGGCAAAAAACTACTGTAATAATTACACAAAAATATAGCACAATGTAATAGTATATACAAACCAATAAAAAAGGTGAAATGGAAATTTAAAAATTTATACATTTTTTAATGAAAAATTCATATAATTTGTAATACTTTGTGGTTACATAAGCAGAAATTTATTGCTTTTATATTTTTTATCCTTTCGATATCAACAATTTTTTTGTTATTAATTGCAATAGTCTTATTTAGCAGTTAGAAAGTATAATTGAAAATAATAACATATATAAACAAAATATGCACATTTGTTCGTACACATATATATTTATTCCATCATTAAAAATTTGGAGTAACTTAAATTTGGTTAATATATAAATGCATTTATACATATACAATTAGTAGATACATTAGTTATTTAAAAAAAATTTAGTCAGTAATCTTAGGCTTCATCATTCGTATTTTATTAATCTTACAATATATGAACTACATAGTGTACTGTATACGTAAAGAATATTTTTACGAATAGCTAATCTTAAGTAGCATTCATCATTATAAAAAAAGATAACACTTATTTACAGGAATCAAAGGAATCTCCCTTATGTTTTTTGGCAGCCTGCTTATCCTCTTGATTATCAGAGGATTTTTGTAACCTGGGTATTCTTTTATTTTTTAAGAATGCCATTGTATCAGCAAATGATCTTAAATATATTCTCATTTATTGAAAGAAAATATGTTCATGTAACAAATCTTGAATATATAGTTTACTGTAAAAAATTTACCTTGTAATTGTTGTCACTGCTTCTTTCTGAGAAATTAAGTTAGCATCCGTTGTGTATATAATTTGATTTGAAGACTGAGGAATGGTTGGCTGAGAAGTTCCAATTTTATTTGGTGACTCACTACCACTTTCTGTATTTTCTGATGTGGAATTAGTTAGAATTACTTTGCTTTCTTTTTCTCCTGTATCAATAACTTTTTTTTTTATTTCTAACTCTATTTTTGATGCTCTTGTTTCTACTTGACTTTCAGATTTTTGTTTTAACTTTCCATCTTGCGTTGGGAAAGCTAAATTCGGCAAATTAATAGTTTTATTACCTTTGGTATTATTCACCAATTCAGTCAACAATTTTGCTATTTCTTCTCTTTTTCGCGTAACTGTGATTTCTTCAAACCAAGTTTTTAACGTTTTGATGGGTAATGTGTAATCCATTATGGGAGTCTAGAACAAAATATTTAGGTTGTACTTGAATTTTCATTATTTTAGATCAATATTAAATAATACTATTACCTGAAAGAAACTTTCTACATATTGTAATACATATAACCCACAGTCAGTGAAATTAGACTGTTGGGGAACTTTTGGACAGGCACCTTTTATTGTATCTTTAGAAAAAAGTTTTTCTGCACTCATCTTTGCTTGATATTCACAAGTTAAATAATCACGTAGTGTTGCTACAACTCGTGCTCTACTAGCTCCAGCCAATGAATCAAATATTAATATGCAAGGACTAAAAGTAAAACAAATAATTTAAAAAAAAACTTTTCCTTCGTATGTGGAGTTTTCTAGATATTAACGTGAAATACAAATGTATTAAATACATAGAAATACCATTATAAAAGAATAAAGTACTTACACTTTTGTTACTTCTGTATTTTCTATTATGTGACTATTCAATTTCTGATTTTCTGTACTTATTTTTGATTCACTGTCATCCTAAATTAAAAAAATGTGTATGTTATTTAATTACCGAATAAATGCTACATATATATATAAATACACAATTGTAAATAAATAACGATAATTTGATTAAAAAACCATAATAATAATAAAACTTACTTCATCTTCACTATCAGATTCCATTTCTTCATCATCGCCTTCTGCTTCATCTCTTTCTGAACCATCCTCAGTGGTGTCTATTGTTATAGTATTTACTGGACTAATAGTTGTGCCAATTGTTAATGCATGTACTTTTAATTCTTTTTTCTTTTTATGTGGTAATTTTTGATTTTTAGTCTTTACCTCTACTTTAGGTGTAACTGTACCAACTAAACCAGGAAAACAGATAATTGCCAAAAACCAATGGGCACTACAAATAAAGATTAAATTTATATACATTTTAAAAGAATAACATGATATGTATTGTATTCATTTTTCAATATACTCACTGTTCATTGATAGGAATAACAACAAAATCTTTTTCAAATATATTAACATTTTTTGTCCACTTTTGAACTCTTGCGTGTCGTTTAGCAGCTGGTGAAAGATTTTCTGTACTTTCTGTGGCTTGTGTGTGTGGACTTGTTAATCTTTTATAAAAATATGAGCTAAATACATGTGTTCTGTTATGATCAGTTTCAGAAAGTTGTTCTAATGTTAAATATTTTAAGTAAAAATCTATTATAACGTCATTTAAAAATTGATCTTCAGCAAGACATATGTAATCTTCTGTATTTATAGCAATACCTCCTTTGGCTGGAGGTGGGGGATAGACAGTTATACTGAAAAAAAAAAATTGGAAATTAAAATAATTTATTCAATATAAGTCTTTAAAAATTTAAAAGAAAAATTTCTCACGTTTGTATGATCCCATTTGAATTTACATTATTTGAAGATGTTAAAATTTGTTTTTTAATTGGAGTTGAGATTTGCGATAACTAAACACAACAAGATTTATAATCAATTATTAAATCATTCTTTATTTAATTTGTAAAATTATAAATAAATTTAACTCACCGACTTTGGAGATGCTTTTACAAGAATATCATTAGCTTCTTTTGAATTTAATTCTTCAAATATTGGTTTATATAAATCTTTAAGTATCGCTTTAGATTCATCCATAATTTTTTCAGGAAGAAGAGTTATTCTTTTATGTGTGTGATCTGAATAAAAAAAAATATATATATGTATGTATATATATGTAATAAATAGTATATTTTCTTAAAATTTACTAGAATTTAATATTTATTTTTACCTTTACTAGCAGGATCAAAGTACGGCCCTTTAGGATCTTGCATTCCTAATAAATCTCTTATTTTTAAGCCAGTAGCTACATTTGTGTAAAAAAATAAAACTGGCATTGATTTTGCAAAATGTATTAACACTTTAACCAAGTCACCCATTTTGATATCAAGTGTAATAAATGATTTTTCTACATAAATAAAAAATATTTGTTATTACAAATTAAGTATGAGTAGAATTTAAATTTTTAATATAATATCAAATGTTAATTTACCATCTTCTAATAATGGTACTTCAAGTTTTAAACCACTTGATGATATACAAATTTTATCATTTGGAATATATTTATAAGATCCTATTCTTACAGTACGACAGGACAGATAGGTACCTAAGCGATTAGTAACATCCATTGATGAAATATTTAATTCTTTTCCACCACCTGTAAATTATTATTAAGTATATTATAGTAAATATATTAATATGTATTATATTAATTATTTAATTCAATATAAATAAACACATACTTGTAGGATATTGGTTATTTTCAGAACTATCAACGATTGGGGGAGAAACTGAATTATTAGTAATTACTGGTTCTTTTTCCAGAATTGTTTCAGATTCTTCACTAGTATTAGAACTTAATGTATTACCTATTTCTTTACTTTCATCTAATCGTTTTTGTTTTCTATTATCATCTTCTTCATCAGAAGATATAGTTAAGCACTCTGTAAATAAACAAGTAATTTAAAAAAAAATTATACATAATTAATATTACAAATTATTGCATAAATAATTAATAATATCTTATCATACCTGGTTCTTTAATTTGTTTTGTTCTGCTAGGCCGACCTCTACCTCTACCCCTTTTTGCAATTAATTCCCCTCGTTCGCTTAATTTTTGAGCTAAATTAGAATCACTCTTCTTATAAAATGTCTAGAATATACAAAATGTTAATCATTATTATTCAATATGATTTAATATAAACCTTAAATGTATAAAATATACATAATTCCAACACGACAAGTTTTAAATAGTTGAATCATCTACATCTTGATAATAATAAAAAAAAAATAAAATATTTATTCTTACATCAACAGGAATCGTGCTTTCCTTTTTATGTGGTAAACCAGAAGAAATAGATATTGCTTTAACATTTTCTGGCAATTTTCTCTTACATCTCATGCAATAGTTGAAATCTGCTGCACTCATACCACAAAATGAACAAACAGCCAGCATCCCTTTGACATATTTGGGTACCTAATTTCACACAAAAGTTATGATAGAATTTTCTTTTTATGTAACACATGTTTCGTGTAGTATTATAAATAACTAGGGATCTTAATTTAAAGTGAATATTAATAAAAAAACAAATGTTGGAAAATCCTAACCTTTTTATTTAAAAATTCCAACTTAATTAAAATAAATTTTATATGCTAAGCTCAATTTATAACGGTGCAGAACATGAACAAATTTTCGTTAAATTAAATTATATGATAGTGCAAATATAATTTTAAACAAATGAAATATTTTTATGATGTATGATAAATGAAATATTATAATTATTGTTTTTTCTAATTATTACATTACTATATATTTTTGGTTTAAACTCTTCTATTATGACTTTTGTATGAAGATAAGTAGTTTAGTTCTTGCTACATAAAACAGATGTGTTTTATTTTTATATTACAAAGTTTCTTTAAAACTTGCCATGTTGAACTCAGTATGTGTAATATTTCAGGAAATAAAATAATTAATTTTTTATTAAATTTTAATTAAACAATAATTATTAGCAAATGCACAAGTTTTTATAAAAATAAAATAAAACAAGCAGTAATAATGATAAAATAATAAAAAATAAATAAAAAAATTATTTGCACACCTTTAATATTGGACTGACATATGCATTCATTCTACAAAAAATAGCACCATATTAATGCAAATAAATATGGAAAAATACATACCCGTGAACCTATTCCTGTTTGCTGAGTTACTGGTGAATTTGTATTATTATTTTTAATCCTTTAAAATAGAATATTAATTAAAATACAAATTTTTCTGTAACATATAAGTATTATTATAAACTTACGATGTTTTTGATTCAGTAGTTATACTTGTTGTTTCACTGCGTGGACTTTCACTTAATTCTTCTTCATGAGATACCATCCCAGGTGTAACATCAACAATATAATTTATACCTAGAGCTGGATCTGATACTAAAGACACACGAGGTTCCTCAGATGAATATATATTTGCCTAAAAATGTTAAAAATTAATACCAAAAACTTACTTTGTAAATATTATTACAGACAATGTTAAGATAATATTGAAAAATAATGCAATTATTTTTTATTAATATATTTATTAAATTTTGTATAAAAATTTCAAAAATTGAAAATTAAAAAGAAAATATTTTTAATTAAAATATATAAAAAAATAATAAAGAACTATTACTTGTTCTAAAAGATCTTGAACAGTGCAATCCTCTTTAGGTACTTCAAAAGTAATTAGCCTTTGTTCTCCATTTGCCAATATTACAAGCATTTTTGCTTCATTTCCTGTTATTTGTTGTTGTACAATTGAAGTATGAGGATCATCTATTTCCTGTCGCAAGTATGCAAAACTTTCACTAGGATTTTCTTCAATATCTGATTTAGTAGTACTATTAGCTTGATTTAGTCTTTCTAGATGCACTACACTTTGACTGGAGTCAACTTCCATTGGTTCTGAATTATTAATCATTGTAGAAGTCTGGTTTTGTCGATTTTGTTGTGTCACTGGCATTGTTGTTGTTGATGATTGTCGTTGAAGTATTTGTTGCTGTTGTTGTTGTAAATGTAATTGTTGACGATTCATACCTAATATTTGACCCATTACTCTTTGTCTTTGTGAAGATGATTGTACTGATTGAACAGGTCGTGGCGTAGGAGTAACAGCCATTATCGGCTGTTGCTGCTTTTGTCGCTCATTATTTTGTTGTCTCTGTTTTAAAGTAGCTTGTCTTATTCTTTCACTCAATAATCCCATTTCAGGATAATGATGAATAGATGATGCATTTTTGGCATTTGATAATGAATTTCTTTGCGATAAATCTGAATGAATTGGTGGACGTGCTTGAGGTCCCCTTGGAGGATTTGACAATTGATTTGTACTCACTCCACCTATCGATGTTCTTGAACGTACAGATGTAGAAATATTTGAATTAGCTATAACATTGGAGTTACGTTTCATTTTCCCTATTTTAGAAGCTGAATTCGGACCCTGTAAGGTTGTTCTCAAAATTCCAATGGGTGTAGTTCCTACTGATTGTCGTTTATTAAGAGGAATCAGTCGATTAGATTTTTTATCTGATTGAGTATGCGACACATCAGATGATGGAAGCTGTGCCTATTTTTATAAATAATATTAATTGATATATTGATATTTATAAAATAAAAATATTAATATTTAAAATAAATGCGCAAACCGTTACTATGTGTTGTTGATTTTTTGCAGTATTTGAAGCAAAATTTTTTGTTGGAGATGAATCTTTTTTAATAATTAACTCAAAAGTTTCATCATTTTCTCTAGAGTTTATCCAATCTGATTTAGATTGCGTATAACACACATTTAGCTGGTCCTTTGAAGCTTTAAAACGTTTTTTTAAAAATTATATAATTTCAACGTGAAAATTGCAATGAATTTTAAAAAATAATACAAAAACATGGAGTTAAGTAATGGTTTAATTGTACCTTTAATATTGTTGTCACTTTGAAATTTTGAATTAGCAGAATCCGATTTATTATAAATAGTTTGTTGAATGGGTGAATCATTTGTTTTAATTATGTACACACTTTGTCTATAATAATTAAATCATTGTTTTACATTAATTATAATGAAAAAATAGATTTCTTGATAAGTATTAATATTAAATCAATATGTTAATATGACGCATATAGACTTAGAAAAGAAAAGCAAGTAAAAGTACGAATAGGCTTGAATTAAATTAGAATTAGAAATGATATTGTTAATAATAAATGGAGTGCATGCATAAATTGTAAACATCTTTTTAATAAAATAATGAATGACTGGTATAGAAAAATAGTTGAGTTGAACCTCATCAGGCATGTCTTCAAATCATGTTGGAGTACACTCAGTTATGCAAAGTTATGCATTGTTGCAATACAAATTTCGTGTTTAATGGTTAAATTTTTTCTTTACATTTACAATGGAGAAATGAGAAAAAACAACTAGTTTTTTTGCATACAATATTAAATTACCGTGAATCCAATTGCGCCGAGGTAATCTGAGTCCCTAGGTTAAGCGTCGGTTGTGAAAATATTGTTTGTTCAGTATTATCAGGTGCAGCAGTGTAAGCCAAAATTGGTTGGGTTATTACATTATCACCATTATTAACATCCTCAACAACTAGTTGAACACTTTGTCCATCAATCGAGCATATTTGCTGGATATCCTCGATTGTAAATGTACCATTTGGATTGGTTACTACATTATAATAATGTGCCATAGTATTTAATACGTGACCCAATGCACAGGCGAGTACTTTTGTGTTCCTCACTTGTGTTGAGGTTAGTAAGAGATTGTTGCTGATGAATAAACGCTGAAATGCAGGGGTCCATTTAAATCATTACTTCGGACCGCAAATGATCGATGGTCGAGCACTTGGGCAGTGCTGCGAAGCGGCCCCTGGAACAGCGACTTTACTCTCGTCCTCTCCAGGAGCGGAGAGGGGGGGGGTGGTGGTGGTGGTGGATGGAACTCTAAGCTCCAACAACTCGCGAAAGACCAAAGAAAGGAAAGAGAAAGAAAAAAAATGAGGGATAAGCAGCGCGGGACGACGGACACGTCCTCTCCTCGCGACAACAATCTGCTCGTCGACTTGGACAAGCTGGACTTCGACGTGCGGAACCACGCGCACGACCCAAAACCTTCACTTACATGGCCTCGCACCGCCACGGGCTAACTGGACCAGCAAGTTCCGACAGTCTCAAACATTTCAAACCCTTGTCAAGGGTCGAGCCAATATGGCGATTTAAGAGAGCAACACCTGTCGAAGATCCTAACTTCTAGTCCAAAAACTATCCACGGTTGCACTGGCCTCGCTGACAATGGCAAACCTCTAGTCTTATTCAAATCCATACATTGTTGCACTTATCGACATGAGACACCCAACTGCCAAACAACTTATTTCGACGAAATTACTTTTTATTTATTACAATTTGTCATTGTTCAGCCCGTCCTTACTCCTTCTGCCTTTTAATACCGCCCATGCCTACATTCGTTTATACAAGCTCATCCCAATGATTTGCATACGTAAACAAAGAATTTAAACTCACCTTTTTCCTTTTAAAAACTTCACTCGTCGATCTGCACATTCATATATTGTTCATAATTGTGTGCATAATTGTGTGCATAATTGTGTTGCACAACAAGCCTCCCGTTCGAAATACTTTAATTATTATTTCAAGTACTCCGCCTGAACTATAATGGAATTTATTTAAAAGTTCCAGACTCAACACGTCACAGGTATTATGCGTCCCATGAAAAGTATGCTTTACTCTAAAAAATGTATGTTATATAAAAATGCACTGTAGGATTATTGACACACTGAATTTTTATAATCTTTTCATTAATAAATATCAAATAAAAATAATTGCTCATACTCCCTCCTGATCTTATATTTTGAATTTTAAAATATTCCTTTTAAAATATACCAAATTAAAATCATTAGATAATTAATTTATACCTGTTAATCTACATCAAAGATGTAAATGTGTCTATTCGAATCCTACAATTTCAAATCACCTACAATTTCAAATCAAACTTTTCCCGCTCTTCTGACGGGGTCTACAAAACGAGCCAATCCACATTTTCAGAACAATGCACAGCTTTAGGAAGATCTCTGACACGCGCAAACCTATCTCGCCCCCTTAATACACTCTGTGTGTGTGTATGTGTGTGTGTGCGCGCGCGCGCGCGCGTGCATTTTTTAAATAAACTCCATTTTGAGCGACACAAATAACATAACTATATAAAAATAATAATATTAAAAAATACCAATGATAAAATAATGACGATAATGATGCTGATGATGCTGATGATGATGATGATGATGATGATGATGATGATGATGATGATGATAATGATAATAATAAACAAATAAATAGAACATAAAATAAATAAAAATAATAAGTGGTGTAAAATCCTGCATTAACAAGAAAATCTTTAACTTAAATTCCTTTCAGTCAATTTTATAGATTTAGTCAATTATATAAATTACGTAACTAAACATGACTTTAAATAATTTTAGGATTTCAACCTATACTTAAAAAAATTAATTTAATTTATTCAAATATATTAAATAAAATAATTTTTCATTTTTTTTTTTTTTTTTTTTTTTTTTTATTATTATTCATATTTTAAATGTTTATATTCACAGCTTAAACATTAAATTTATAAATAATTCATATACTTTATAAATGCATAAATAAAATTTTCTAATTATTTTAATAGGTACATTTTTAAACATTATTTAAATTGAATTTTTACGTATAATTTTATTGTTTTGTTATTAGATTTATTTTCAAGTATAAAACTTTTATAAATAATCAGAATTTCTTTAACTATTAAAATTGTGATCTTGTAAAATATGCTCACTATTTAATATTCGGAATGCTCACGATGCGCCTTTTATTATTATTATTATTGCTGTTATTAAAGTAGTTCCATTTTTGTGAACGATAAATAATGATAATAAGAAAAATAATTTATAAATTTTTATTAAATATTTGTTCGATTGATAATAGAAAATACGTTAATAAAAAGATGTTGAAAATATTATTAAATAACATATTATACTATAAATTGATACAAAAATGAATTTAAAAAAACATGAATCATTTTTTGTGTGTAATGATATAATTAACTGTATAATTAGTTTTATTTTAATTTTTAAATACAATGAATAATCGATCAAAATATAGCTTATTTAATAGGAAACGTTCGAATGAGATATCACGATTATAATAGTTCGAGTACATGTAATATTACATGAATAAATATTTCTTAGAATTTTTTTTTTTTTTTTTCAAACAAAGTATCGATTTTATTTCTACTAATTGTCTATTTTTATGCTATAATTTTTTTTTTCTAAATTCTTATCTCTGCCCTAATTACATTTTCAACTAGTAAACAATTTGTTGGTTTGCTCATTTTGTTAAAAAGTGTATTTCAAGAAACATAATTTTTAATAATCAAAGTATAACATCAATAAAAGGAATTAATTATTTCATCTCGAATAATAGAAATGAATATGTTTAATCAATTATAAAAATCACTAGTAATTAATTAGATTTTAATTAGGTTGATATTATTTAAACTTAAAGTAATCAGCATTTTTTTATCAAAGTAATTAATATTAATTTGGTAATAATAAAGAATAACTGACCTTTACTGTGAATTTCTTTCTAGTTGGTTTGTTAGTTTAGATAATTGCTTTTCTATATTTCGGAATTTAGGTAGAATAATTTATTTATAATCATTTAAAAAAAAAAAAAAAAATCCAGTGAGAAAAAGAAAGAAATTAGACAACAATAATATAAAATATCAATCAATGATTTTTATAGTTATACTATACCTTGTAAGTATAATGTATTTATTAATATTAATCAATTGTTTGTTAGTATGTACTTATATATATATATATATATATAAAGTATAAAAATATTATTTTTATTTTTAATTATTCCATCAGTCTAATAATAAAATACATTCATGATTAAAATTTTAATTTATGTTCATTTGTTATTCTAATATTATTAAATGCATATAAATAATAGCATTGCCATAATTTGAAATTTCTTTCCTTCATTATATTCTAACTTCCACAAACCTTCAGTTTGATAATTATTTATTAAAAAGGAATTAAATTAAAATGATCTGAGTTAACAGATAATCAACCGTATTTCATGAAATGAATTATAGCATAAAAACATAAAAGTAATGAAATAGACCAAATCGAAATTGTTTTAAAAGTAAAATTTTCTAATATAATCAATCGATTTAGCTCTTAATTATTTACATACCGTGTGTGTAAATTATATCGATATATTTGTCCTATAATTTTGTCCTTTATTTTTACAAATGCATGTGCCATTTATCACTGTTATTTTCATATTATTTTTATTTCCATCTCTAAATTTATTATTTTTTATTTAATACTTTACAAATACTAATGATTCCCAGTAAATAATAATTATACTTTAATTTTGTTGTTATATTGTTGAAAAGTTTTTCATTGCTTCCTTGATTTATAATTTCTTTTTTTAAATTTTTTAAATAGTTTTTTGTAAATAATCGGTTATTTGCTCGATGACACTTTGAATAATTTTTTTCATAAGAAACAATTATTGAAAACTTCCTGTTTCATTTTTAAATTTATTACATAAATCTTGGATGCATTATTTTAGCCAAGCACTCAATTTTGATTATACCATTATTATTATTATTATTATTATTATTATTATTATTATTATTATTATTATTATTATTATTATTATAAGTGCATAAAATTCCAAAATATTCCTGTAGCAAAAAAAAGAGGACAATTTGTCTTTAAAATAAAACTTTTTATTTAGCCATTGACAACATTCCACTTTATATTCCATTGACAGAACACTATTTTTAAAGTCTACACATTCTACTGCAATCCGTTAAATACATGTTGCTGTTAATCTCTTTTCTGTGATGTTATTGCTCTGGTACATTGATTACGGGTAACATAAACCATCTCGTATATAAAGCATATCATTTTCACTCCATTTCATTATCAATATAAATAATTGATTTTAGATTCACGTTAAATTTCAATAAATTTTCAAAATAATTTTCATTAATATGTTTAATTGCTGGTAATGCATTTTTTAAAGCTTTAGCAATGGAATTGCATTTTATTATGTACTGTTTACAAGAACTTCACAAAATTATATATTTAATACACCTATTGCGGATAAAAGGATTAAAAGAAAACTATTTGATCAAACCAATGGTTGAGCAAAAAAATTGTCATTCATAATAACGTGATAATGGTGATAATTGATCGCCACAGAACAGATAATCACAGAATATGATTTGTCACGATACGACGACCACGGTTGACCAAAAAGTGACTGTCAGAGATAGCGAATCGTATACGACTTTTGATTGGTTACTAGTCAAGATTGCTAGACACGCCAAACTTGAAAGAGAATTCAAATCCGTAACGTTTCTTTCAGAACGTACACGCGATAACTGTCGTTTTTTGTCAACCGGGAAAACGAAGTGCAGTTGGTCTGCAAGTATTTAACATCTACTGAAATATATCAATAGAAATATATTCAACAATTAAGCAAAATGAGTTTTAATGGACTGCTAAGCTCGTAAATTCATACTTTAAAGCGAATTTCAGCTTGTAGTATTGTATATTGTAGTGGCACATATCTAATACTGTTTGCAAAGCTTCTTTGTAAGAGGTTGGTATTATTATTTTTGCTATCAAAATTCATTCGTATATAAATGATTTATCCATATTTGTCTACATTGTGTTATATTCGATATTTGCACTTTGTTATTACGACGCGAATAAATTGGTTTTATTTTAGCACAAATTAATTCAAATTTTTAAAATATTTTCACTTATAATTTATAGTTTTTAATTTATTGTTTTATTTGAAGCTTTTAACAATGATGCTTTTATATTTAAAATTTTTACTATTTGTTAACTTTTTTCAACTAAATTATTTCTGATTAAAATATTCAAAATCAGTTTTATCATTTCTTATATTGTTCTCAAAAAAAAAAATCTTAAAACTTAGTTTTCCCAATTATTTTTTTTACAGATGGAATCTCGTCTTCCAAAACTGAATTTTCAATTTAAAGTACCTGCTAGAACAATAACTGGAAATACAGATATTAGCTCATTAAAATCAAATATTGCTTCAAATATAAATAGTACATCTAAAAAGTCAGAGTTTGTAACAAAGTCTATGAGTACAACAAGTATGACTTCAAAAATAACAGATGAAAATAAAGCACCATTAACTAGATCAAAAACCATGACTTCAATATCAAGAACTAATACAAATATAGTAAAAACTTCCCAAAAACGACCAGGTCTTGTTAATAATGTTGAATCTAAAAGGGCAAATTTAAAAACAACAATGAAGCCTGTTGTTAGACCTGTTAGACCTGTTACTGGCGTAGGCCCTATTGCGAAGAATAAGCCTATAGTTTCAGCAACTGCGAAACCAATAGGTCCAAAACCAGGCAAGTGGGACTATAAAGGTCGCTTAGAATATGCAAATAATGAATTAACTACATTAAAACAGAAGCATAGAGAAATAACAACTGAATATAATGGCATACAAGATGAAATTCTTAGTCTTAGAGAAAGTGAAAGTTTTAATAGATTGAAAGCTGAAAAGTTGGAAGTAAACGCCAATAAATTAACTAAAGATGTTGAAGCCTTAAAAATACAAATAGATAAACTAGAAACTGAAAAAGAAAGTTTATCAAAAAAACTAGAAGAATCACAAAATTTATATGAGAAAGCAGCTGTATCTTTAGAAAAATATAAAGATGATTTAAGTGTCAAAGCAGTTTTAATAGCTGATCAACGTAATGAAATAACACAATTAAAAGATAAATTAGAAATTCAAGAAAAGATTAGCACTGAAAGAATAAGTGAGCTTGAAATACTTAATGAAAATTTAGCAACACTTGTTCAAGAAATGGACAAAGATAGACGAGTTTTGCATAATGCTATTCAAGAGCTAAAAGGAAATATTAGAGTTTTTTGTAGAGTTAGACCTAAACTTGAAAAAGAGGCATTAAAAGGGTGAGTTATTAATTATCTTATTCTTGTAAAAAGACAATCTGCTGAAAAAATTAATTCTTTCATAATATAAAATTTGAATAAATTTAATTTTTTTTTTAAATTTTTGTATCATATATTAATATTTTATGTAAAAATCTAATAAATCATGTCCTAATAAAAATTTGTAAAATATATCAACTATTACATATTACATTTAATATTACATATAATAAAGTAAATTAATTACTTACTTTTCACATTCAATTGATAATTTTGTACATTTAATAAATTATTGCTTTAAAATTTTTTAAATATTTTAAATAAATTTTTATTCTTAAAAATAATTTTAAAAATTCATATCTATATAATGTACTATTATTTCTTTTAGTGCATGTACTATTAATTATCTTGATGAATGTACTCTTGAACTGGGGAAAAATGATACAGATACTGCTAATTCTAAATTAAAAGGGCAACGTCAAGAATTTACTTTTGATAAAGTATTTCCACCAAATGCTTTAAATGCTGATATTTTTGAGGAACTGTCAATGCTTGTGCAATCTGCTCTTGAAGGCTATAATGTGTGTGTATTTGCATATGGCCAAACAGGTTCAGGAAAAACTCATACAATGGAAGGTATTCCCGATACAGATGAAGAAGGAATGATTCCAAGAACGGTATGAATATATTTTTATAATAAGTATTTTACATAATAAATTTTTAATATAATATTTTAGGTAAAACATATCTTTAAGGAAATGAAACAATTTGAATTACTTGGTTGGGAATATAAAATTGAAGCAAGTTTTCTTGAAATTTACAATGAACAAATTGTGGATCTTCTTGATTATTCAAGAAAATCACATGAAATAAGAATGACAGATAGCAAAGGAACTGATTTATATGTTAGTAATCTTCTAGTTCAAGAAATTAATAGCCCTGAAGAATTAAAACAATGCCTTCTAATTGCTCAACAAAATCGTGCAATGGCAGCAACACAATCTAATGAACGGTAAAATAAAGTTTAATCATAAAATAAATAATAAAGTTAAATAATAAGTGACTTAATAATAATATTTTTACAGTTCTTCACGATCTCATTCTGTTACCAGAATACGATTAATAGGTACTCATAAAACTAAACAAGAAATTTCTGTAGGAAATTTAAATTTAGTTGATTTAGCTGGTAGTGAACGTCTAAAGAATGAAGAGGCTGCAAGAATTGCAGAAACAAAAAATATTAATAAATCTTTAGCTAATTTAGGACATGTTATCTTAGCATTACTTGAAAAACGTGATCATATACCATATAGAAATTCTAAACTTACACATCTACTCATGCTTTCTTTAGGAGGAAATTCTAAAACTCTTATGCTTTTAAATATTTCACCCCTTGAAGAATCTTATAATGAAACACTGAATTCATTAAGGTTTGGTAGCAATGTTAATAGTTGTAAAACAGGTACTATTAAAAAGGTAAAGACTGTTTTATAAGTTTTCATGTAAAATTTGTATTTGATCATAAGCTGCATAAATAAATGCTAAAAATGTACAAATTTTATTTTCAAAGTTGGTAAGAAGTCTTACTCAAAACATTCTACATGCTTGCTTTGAATGGGAATTTAATACAAAATTATTTTATAAAAAAGAACTATTATGACATGTTTCAAATAGCAAGTCATTCAATTATAAAAATTATATTGAATGTATATCTAAATATAGAATAAACACCTACAAATTAGTGTTATTAAGATTTTTAATTTTTATATTGACTATTGAGAAAATTACTTATAATTCATATATTATTAATAAAGTTGTTAGATATTTGCCTGTAAAATGATCTGTAAAAAGTAATTCATATTTTTATAAGGATTTTTAAATGTAAAAGAATTTAGAGTATTTTGATTTAATATTATGTGTATTAATGTAAAAATAATCAAAACCGTAATTTTTTAAAAATTAGTTCCACACGAAATCAAGCCGAATATTGCAGAAATTCGATCTGCATGATTTTTATACACAAATATTTTTTTATTTTTTTTTTTTTACAAATTTTTATATTACTGTACAAATAATAATTTAAATATATAATTTTTCAAATAAAAGTATATATATATAGTTATTCATTTTTTTATTTGATAAACTTTGTAATTGATAACTTAAGATATCCATTGAATTAATAAGCTAATTGAAAATATTTTCATATATTGCTGATTTTGAAGAAAAATATAAAATATAATATTTTAGTGAAAATTGATTGTATATATATATATATAAAATTTAATTTTATCTATATAAAATAAAGAAATTAACGATTACATCAGATTGCTTTTTCACAAAAAAGTAATTTGTCATATATGTATATATATTACAAACATTTCATAGTCAAGTATCTTTTATTCTATTCTTTATGTAATTCGGATATTGTAGTTCGAACTTTTTGCAATAATTCCGACATTTGGTCGTATTTTCCGGTAGAGTCTGGTAAATTTTCGAAATTAATAACATCGCAAATGTTTTTCGAAAATTTTTCAGAATCTGGTAATGTTCTGTAAGGTGAGCTACTTTTTAATATAGGAGTACCTAAATGTATTGCTATAACTGATTTATGTCCAGATCCAAATACTGATTGCATTCTTGGACTATTTTTTGGAGTAACATTATTTACATCTACTTTATTTGAGTCTGACTCTTCCATTTTTAAAGAATCTGATTCAGGAATTTTAGAATTTAACAAATTTTGCTTAGATGATATAATGTTTGAAGATTCCATTTTATTTATTTCAGTTTTTGCAGAATCATGTTTTAATGGAGTTCCAGATTCATGTAATTCAGCAAGGAGTTGAGTTTTTGCACATTCTAAATCAAACAATGATGGCGAAGATCTTGATGTATCTGGATTTTCAAGCTGTAAACGAAAAATGAAAAGCATAAATATATATATATTAAAATATTAAATATTCAAAATTGATCGAATTAGAAAAGTATTTTAGAATAGTCAAATTTTAATTTTATAAATTAAGTTTTAGTGAAAAAGTTAATCAAAAAATTGTCATACATTCGATTTATTTAAACTATCTTCATGACTGTCTGAATCTTCAGTTCCTGATGCTGGTGGTGGTGGAGGTGGAGGTAATTCTGCAATATTTTCTCTTGGTAGTGGAGGTATGAATAAATCTTTTATAGGTACATTTTCTACAGAAGTTTCTGAAAAATACATTGAATTATAAAAATACAACTATTAGTTAAAATAATAATAATTTAATTATTGTAATTACCTCCAACTTCGTCAATATCCATTTCTCCTGGATTAACATCAATTCTAACTTTTAAATTGGCTGGATTTGGCAGTTTTCTTCGTACATATCCGTCATCTACTTTTTTACTACTTAAATAGGACAGCATAGCAGCTTTACTATAATGCTCTTGCATTGATGAACCCCAGTATTGTTTGTGTTCCTTTAAAATATAAATTTTAATGAAATTTTATGGATTTTCATAATTTTATTATTATATAATTTCATAATCAATTAAATATTCATTACCTCTCGGGTTCCATAAGGTGGTTCAACATTAAATCCAGGAAAGTCAATTATTTTTTTAATGTCATATTTATCTTTATCTCCTGGACATACAATTTCACCTTCTTCATCTGATCCTGCTTCAGCACAACCTTCTGAATTAAACAAAGCTAATCCTGAATGTTGCAACCGTGCTTCTTCTAGCCAACCTGGAGGATAACCGAGTATCCTCATTCTAAAAAAGATATTATTATTTAAAAAATGTAAATTTTAAAAAATATTGAATCTTATATTATTTACCTATAAATGTGCCTTGGAAGTTCATTGTCTTTTATACCTAAAGCTTTGCGCAAGTTCGAACTTATTTGTCCTGGAGTAAAATGTCCGAATTTTTGATTCTCATCTAAATGATACCTTACATTTAAAGATCCTCGTTTAGCATTATAATTTTTACGATTTTTATTAATAGCTACATAATTACGAGGTTCTTCACAATCGCGTAAACTATGATTGCCTAAGCAATTGAAGCACGACATTTTTGGTGCACAATCTTCTTTAACTTCCTCAATTTCATCATTAGATTTTTGAAGAGCTTTATTAAATTTCTATAATTGATTGCACATCAATTAATTAATGGAAACTAAATAATCAGGTTTAATAATTTTTATATTTAATTCTTACCTTTCTATACATAGGAATGTCAAGATCATCTCGAGATTTAGGATTAGTATCTACAGTAAAAAGGGAATTGTTTGATAGTTTTTCTTTAAGCCATTCTTTTGAACAAACATCATTAGAGGAATGCTTAAAAGTTTTGTCAGAATCAAATATTTCAAGAATTAAATTTTTGGCTGAGGATTTAATATTTTCCTTATTATATTTAGGCAAAATTAGCTCTTTAAAAAAATGTTCAATTTTTTCATGGTAATTTCTGAAATTTTTTACAAAATTTTAAACAATATTCAAATTAAAATGTTAATATATGTTTAGATTAAAAAATATGCTGAATTAAATGTAAATAAATAAAATAAAATAAGTAATTAAGAGTTATGAAATATTTATTAAAAAATGAAAATTACTGTATTATAACATTAGTGCATTATCTAATGTACAAAAAAGCAACAAATAAATGTATTAACGACACACAATTTATAATCAATCTTCTTCATCTCATCTAAGCACTAAGCCATCCTTAATACTACTTAATTTTTGACATTGGATGAGAACCAGTGTGCCAACACAGTATGATCATTTATTAATTAAATGACAATTACATGAATATTTAATCGATAATTATATTATTTCAACATTGTTATTATTATATGTATAAAAAAACAAAATTATAATTCAATATATAATTAGAAGTATTGACAAAAAATCTTAATTTAAGTTTAATAGTCAATAATTTTTATCTAATAAATATTAAATCATCAATGACTAAGATGTATATAAAATATAATAAAAATTAATATATAAAAAATAATACAAATAAATGTCAAACCATATCTAATAACTTTATATAACATTATTTTTTATTCATTTATTATTTAGTATTAAAAATGTTTATAAAATTTTAATATAAAATAAAAATAAACAAAAAAAAATTCTTATAATGTAATGAATTATAGCACTAACATGGAGTTGATATATTTTTTTATAAAAATGTGATTGGTAATAAATACGACGTGATACACAATAATGTTAATGGTAAATGTATATATATTTTTGAAAAAATATACAAATGTTAGTATAAAAAATACATCTTACTGAAAAGCTGAAACATCTCTAAACATAACTTTGAAAATAGGATGTGCATCATCATTGTCATCGGTACATATCTGTATTTTTGGTTTAGGTAAGGTTACATCTTCGTCGAGGATCACAAAACCGTCAGGAGCTACCCCAGGAGGTAAGGTTTCATCAAAATGAACTTCAGTGGTATCCATAACCGAGAGGTTATGGACGCTACGATTTTCATGGTTGTCTTCCTTGCTGTCGTCTAACTGTATTACCTCAACCGAGGCTGAATTGGCAAGAGTACTCATAGAGAAAATTTTATATACCACGCTCCACTTTCATCAAATAATTTTATTGCTAACCGACATTGAATTTTATCGAATAATCTTGTTTATTTTTCGAACGAAATCCTTTACCGCTGACCTAATTGATTTTACGCAGATGCGGAAACAGTACTGTAATGTGAATTCTGAAGTCTCATACTTTGTTACTAATGATTCCGTCACAGATATTAACAAATAATTCTTATTTTCGAATAAAAAAATTACATATTAACAAATACAACATATTTGTTTTAATTATAATAATTTTTAATCCCTAAAATTTTCAATTTCAAACATCCGTTTGAAAATCACATTCATTTTATTAAAAATCCACCTTAAACTACGTTCCGAAAATCTAAAGTTGAACCAATACTGTGTATAAAACAAATAGTTGTTTACAGACAGTAAATTTTGCATATTTGTTGTTGCTGTTTAACTTGTTTTCATCGATTTTTTTTAAAATTAGACAGAAAAAGAAGTCGACAAATCTTGATCTGTGATTGATGAGATAACTTTATTTAATTTTTTAAAATAAAGAAATAGTCTTGAAAGCTTACATTCATTTAGTTTGGAATTTTCTCGATAAAGCGGACGGAATTATTTTTTGTTAAAATGTCAAACTCCGATAGCTTGATTCTATTGCAAAAAGATATCTTTACAAAAATCAGTAATAATAAAGCTGATGAATTGAAGGCACTACTAGCCACTAATAAAATCAAGGTAGATTTTGTTGATGAAAATGGTATGAGTCCATTGCAACATGCCTGTTATAAAGGCAATAAAGAAATAGTGCAGATGCTTCTTGATCTTGTAAGTTTGTTGTTTATTTTGTATTTATGAATGAAAAGTAATTTTCATACACTGTATATTATAATTTAATATTGTATGATTACATCTGATATTTATTTTATATTTTTCATAATACTCTAGGGTGCTAATACAAATGAATGTCAACATGAACATGGATACACAGCTTTGCATTTTGCTGCTTTGAGTGGTAATGCAGATCTGTGTCATCTTTTAATGTCGTATGGTGCAAGGTTGAGTGCAACCAACAGTGTTGGTCGTACTGCTGCTCAAATGGCTGCATTCGTGGGAAATCATAATTGTGTTGTAACCATTAATAATTTTATTCCAAAAGCAGACATAGATTATTATATCAAACCAAGAGGTTTAAATGCAGATCCAATGTTATATCCACATTTATCAGATTCTTTTCATTTATTTATAATGCAAATTAATGTTCATCCAGTCAGAGTGGTGATGAATTTACAAAAATTTTCAGGATTACTAGACAATTTATCAATGGTAACTATATTTATAATTGTATAAAAATTTTAAATTCTATTATATAAATATTTTTTTTTAAGATTCAAAAAGTTCTTGAATCAATGCGTCAAAGAGAAATGACTAGAGGTGCAGAAACAAATGAAGTAATGGCTTTCAAATATCATTATCTTAGTTGCATTGTAACTGAAGTAATAAAATGTCAAAAACGACAAGAGGCTGTAAAAGCTGAAAAAAATGATAAAATTAAAAGCAACGAAGAAAAGAAATCCGATGTATTGGAACTAATTATTAAAAAGTTTTTAAAATGTAAAAGTGATGGTACAGCTGAGTATCAAGAGTTATTCTTAAGAGAAACAGTGAGGGAATTTCATTACAGAGAAAGTAGAATTTTTCGTCAAATGGTTGCTACATTAGCTGGCTCAGATCCACCAAGTGCAATATCAGTTATTACTGCAGCTATTAATGGACAACAAGGATTTAATGACTCATTACAAATATGTATTACATGTGGAGAAGAAAAGGCATCAAAAAAATGCAGTAAGTGTAAAATGGTTCAATATTGTGATAGAGAATGTCAAAGGTTGCATTGGTTTATTCATAAAAAGACTTGTAATCGAATGAGTCAATCAACAACTTCACATGTAAAAGTACCTGATCCAAACAGTGAACAAATTAGTAATGCAGTAACTTCAAGACTTAAAAATTTGGCTGTCAATTAAATATTATTTTTTTGTTTTTACGTGTATAGTTATATTATTTTATTATATATTAACATAAAATGTTACGTATTTTTTTTAACTATATTGATCTCGTAATTATAAAACGTAAATTATAAATTCACTTAATTACTATAATTTTAAATAGAAAGCTTTTTTGTAAGCATTTTTGTATATATTGTGCAAGGCATAAAAATATGTACTTTATTTCATTGCAATATGTCTATTTTGTTACTATATTGAATGAATGTATTTTGTTCTGCATATTTTTTTTATTTTAATATGTACAGTTGTAATAGAAATTGAAATGTATTTTAATGTGAAATGTCAATTATTATTCCCTTTCATACAAAAATTTTCTATTGATATAACTAAACATTGTAAAAGCATTTAACTTTTATGTAACTTTTTATTAAAATTTTTTTTTATTATAATCCTTAGAATTCTAATGTCAAAGTACAAATTTTACATTCTATAAATTAAATGTGGAATTATTTTGTTGTAAATTTAGACAAGCCTTCAAGTAATCCTATATATGCTGTGTGTTCATAATTGGTACTTAGTTCAATAATTTGCTCAGCAAAATCATTACTAATACCTTTTTCTTCCAAAAAGTTCATGAGAAGATCATATAAATACTGCAAAAAATTATTTACTATTAACAATAATCTTTAACATATAATTTTTAACATTTATATCTAGCAATATAATTTAAACAAACCTACCCCATCAATAATTTCACCCGCAACGGAATATGAATTTTCTTCAAATTCTCCTTCAAAAAGTGTAATTTCATCAATGCCAAAGATGTCATCTGTAATAATTACAAATAATTAGTTATTATAAATTAGCTATAATAAAATATACATTGTGAATTATAAATGTAACATCTTTATTTAATTCCATTTTATTTATAATGAAATAAAACCTTTGTATAAAAATGTATTACTTTACCAAAGGCAAATTGTCAAAATGAATATTGTAAAATTCATACTGTACTCAACACTTTGGAAGAAGTAAATATATCTAAAAAATGTAAGTTACATACTATATGAATCATCCATTCCAGAAGCTCCTGGCTCACTGTTAAACGAACATGCAAATGCCAGAGTTTGATTTCCCCGTTTAATTTCAATTTCAAAATTTGGTCTACTTTTTATTTCATTAAATTCTGATTTTTCGTCTGTTTCTTCCAAATCATTAGCTCCATCTGTATCTACTGTATGATTAATGTTGAAAGATATTTGGATTCTAAACAAAAATAAAATATAATAGTTTTATGATGTACAAAAGTGTTTTAATTAAAGTATTTAAAAACTTACTTTTCCGCTGGAGTTTGTTTGGTGAGTATAACTTCGGCACCATTCAGTGCAACTTTGAAGTCTTTGATTTCTGTAGGAATAGTCTTTAGTTTCTGTGCTTTCTTTTCTGCGGTAATTTCTTCTGTTAAGAATTCAACAAGTTCTTTTTCAGCTGCAAATAAATAATTTTTCCAATTAAAATTAATTAATCATAACAATAATTAGGTGTAATTGTATAGTGTTCAAGTCACGTGGTTGGACATGGAACATCAGAAAATAACTAGTTGCTATCGAGAGAAGTTTTAATGATCGTATGTTGCACAATGAAAGTAATTTGGTAGTTTACCTTTCGAGTGTGCGAATCGGCATGATATACAAGTGCACGGATGTGTGTGCTTTTTGACAAGACTAGTCGTGGGGTATATTAAATTTGGTTGCTGGACTGCGCACCACAACGACCTGCTTATTTGTCCATTGAGTCCTCTTAATTTTGTTGACTTCAATACATTCCTTAAGCTCGGAACTCTCAATATAGTTCTGGTAAAACTGTTCATGGCCCGCCTTTCTAAAATACTAGAAATTATTGAGTTATTCCTCTTTGGTACAAGCAATTGTAACTGGCAAACTTCAACGTTAAACTACCGCACCGGTGTAACACGAAAACTAGAAAGCACACGATGTTTCTTGACTTGAATTTCCGGTTCTAAATATGCAATAGAACCGGTCCAATGTTTCCAAGGTGGTGAATTGAACCAATTGGAACGTTGGCTCACCTGAATCACCAATCTACGCCACTTGGCTAGTGGAAGAGTCTCACAATTGGTGACTAAATTTTAAAAAATGCTTTCGGAGGCTTTGACTCTACTTCCGGTATTCAAAATAACATTATGCACCTATTATTAATATTAATATTCCAAAATTATTATTAACATTAAAATTTCCCTCCTACACCCTTCTAATACAAGAATAATATAAGAAGAATTTTTTAAAATATCAAAACAATGGAAAATAATTGAAACAACTGACGTAATTTTGTTTGTATTGTTTAAAGGATTAATTTTAAAATGCTTTCTAAATAATCGGAAGCAAGCTTTAAGAAATTTCAAAGTAAATGCAAAAAAATCTATGCTAATAAAATAAATACCAATAATAATAAACATTGATAATGATTTTTTATATTATTTTATTTCTTGAATGTATCGATATTAATTGTACATTACGCACTCAATATTCGTTTCAATATACAGATGATCTAGTTTTGACCTAAAATCCATACCAAAACAATAGGCTAAAAGTTTGATAAAATCCGAAAAAATAAAATTATTAAGATTAAGAAAACGTAATGTAATGTAAAAAAAAGAAAAAAAAATGATATCATCCTATTAATAGAAATTAAATATTTTTATTTTTTAATTCTAAATTAACTAATTGTTCAAAACGACATAGATTCATTTTATAATTTTAACTATTGACTGGGTTTATTCCTCCTTCCTTCTTCACTTGAAGAGTACACATTTTTATTATAAACTAAATAATAAAATTATGTAAACTAAAATGATAATTTTTTTTTTTTTTTTTATATGTACAAGTTTTAAGAGAAAATATTTTTTTATCGAGAAGCAAATTGATTTGTTTAATTATAAAATTAATTATGTAAAACTGTTATCGGCCTCATTATGTTTATGTATTTCAATTAATATGTATTTTAGTCGACGTTATTATAAATATCAATAATTGCAGTTATTTATTAATTATAAATTATAATGTTTACACAAAATTTAATTGTTTTTTTTTCTTTTTTTTTTTTTAATTCGAGAATTTTAAAGGTATTTAAACATAAAAAATATTGTAATACAAAAAATACCTCAATATTATTTACATAGGTATTTAGTTTCGTAAAATACTTATAGATGGAGTTAGTACATACACAGTCGACTCAAAATGTTCATTTTCAGAATTTTCAGATTAGATTTAATACCCATGAATACTTGCACATTTACAAAAATTTAATAACTTATTTCTATATTAGTTAATGTTTGAAAAAATTTGATAATACCTTTTTATAATTATTCATTTTTAAAATATATTCAAATATTAATCCATTTAATAAGCGTCACAATATAACACATGATTAAGAAATTGAGGTATAATTGAATAATTGTATAAACGACGATTCCTGCATTATGTGCATCATCTAATTTTTTATCTAAAAATTTGAAAAGTTTTTGTTGTAAATAAGTAAGCCAATAATAAAAGTAAAAAAATGTAATTTGTACAAAATGGAAGTACGCATTAAAAAAATTGCGGTAATAATGTTGAGCATTCCTTATTTTTTTTGGGCATATTCTAAGAAAAAACATTATTTTAATAAAAAAAAAAAAAAAAAAAAAAAAAAAAATGAAAAATATCAAGTTGTTAAGAAATTAAAAAAATATAAGTATATAAGACTTCAAACATAAAATTAATAATGAATTTTAATAAATTTTAACATGAATATATGATACATAAAAAAGTTTTGAAAAATTCGTCAATAATTAAAGATGAAAAAGAAACTTTATTTTCCACATAAACAAAAAAATTATTACATTTTATTTACAATGGATTTATTAAATTAATATATTAAAATATGAAAAGTAATAAAAATGGTTTCTAAAAGTAGAATCTAATTCATAAATATATTTAAATCTCTTATATTAGTTTTAAATTTATTAAATTAAATAATTTATTAAATTTGAAGAAACATTGAAAATATTTAAAAGTAAAAACATTGAAAAATTTAAAATATGGCTAATACTGTAGAGTGAAGTACTATTAAAAAAAAAATTACATGTTTTTAATTTAAACAAAATAAAGCTCATGAAGAATAATCTTTAATTTTTAAACTACAATAAATACCACAAACTAAGTATTTAAAGCTCAGTTTGTATTTTGTGCCATCAAATCATATTCTTTAATTTATTTTTTTATACATGAATTTATATAAAATTTATTATTACAATAAAAGATTATTTTTTTCCAAAAAAGTTTTCAATTAACTTTTTTATAGATAATTAATACAAAATAATGATTTTATAAATATTTTTAAATATTATTATATAAAAATTAATTCTTTAATTTTTATATTATTGCAAGTAATATCAGAATTTATTTGTCAAAGATCACTTTTTTTCTTAATATTTCTTAAAGATATTGTTATATTTACGATTAAATAAAAATTTATGTAAATTTACCAATTATCTCTAAATTTTTATGTGGAAATATAGATATTTGTTTCATTTTCTTTCAATTTTACTGTACTATTTGTTTACTTTTGTAAATCAAAAAATATTGTTAGACATATCAAGATATCGTTTTCTGCTTGACTCGATATTTTTCGTTTATATTATTTATATTTGAAAAACACCGTCTTTTCAATATCTTTTTGAATTTTGAAAAAATCGAAAAAGCCTATACAGACTTCATAAGTTGAATTCGGAATATAGAATTTTTTGTATGTTGCAAGAATATTATTTATCAGTAGGGATTATTTGATTATTCATTTATTCTTTATTAAATATTCAAATTTAAATTGAAAACATTAGAAAAAGTTTCCTGGTGTAAACCATATTAAATTTTAATATCAAGTCAATCTGACCAATGATGACTCTGCTATTACGGAGCTCAATCTCATTAACTTTTTCCACGTTTTCATCATTGATTGATATATTAAAATACGTAGACATGAAGTAGTTTTTATGGCTTCTAGATTATTCTTAAAACATTTACATCTATGATTTTTTTTTTTTTTTTTTTTTTATAACTTGTTATCATCGTTATTGGTTTTTGGGTATTTTGCAATTCTTCATTTCATATTTTTTTTTTTGTAAAATTTCGAATTATTCCAATAACCCAATATTTTGCAACACAAAAATCATCCAACCCCTAACAAAGTGCATCTTATACATTTTTTCGTCAAACATAAATTCATCAATCAGCGACAGAATTGTGAAATTTTAAATAAGTACACTGTACAACATATAATTGAAAAATTTTGTAAAATTTATTTAAACAGTTACTTATGCCTAATTAAAATTTAATTCGTAAGCTTAAAACTTAAAAAATTAATTATGCATACGAAAGATTATTTTGTTATTGTAATCTAATTTATATAGAAAATTGTTGAGCAAATTTAAAAGCTCATGCTGTAAAATTACTGATATATAGAAAACAAATTTTTTTATTCTAAAAAGAGAAACTGGTGTATTATTTTTAAACAATCTAATAACTACGTATTTGAGTTTGCTTGACTTGATCAAATAATAATGTTATAGCGTTACCTTCTATTATTTTAGTATTGGTAGTATATAAATGTAAATTTCAGTCTGAATTTTTAGTCGTGCATTAGCAGAGTAATCTTTAAAATTCGATTTAGTCTTAATTTTATATTGTAGTTTTTTTTTTTTTTTTTTTTTTTTTTTTTTTATAAATATTTGAAAAAAGGTTTTGAAATTGATATTTCAGTTATCAACAATATAAATCAGTAGTTTACGGCAG
The DNA here is from genome assembly GCA_018907245.1 of Eupristina koningsbergeri. NCBI lineage: Eukaryota > Metazoa > Arthropoda > Insecta > Hymenoptera > Agaonidae > Eupristina > Eupristina koningsbergeri. Next base: position 1,317,077 of record JACCHV010002752.1, on the reverse strand, counting down.
TAGTGAAGGTATAATAGTGAAGGTTTTTTATTTTTAATTTTTTATCTTAAAATATATTCAACGAAAGATATTAATTTAGAAGAACACTTTGCTATAGTTTTTTATTTGCGTGTGAAAATAATAGATTGAAACGAAAAATTTGAAATCGTCGGCTACGATGTATTAATTAATAAAAAATTAATTTTATTTTTTAAATGAAAATTCAAATTAGAATTTGTAATAAATGCAATATAAATAAAATTCTAATATAAATTTTACAATAAATTTAGTCATTGGGGATCCTTGAAGATTAAAATCAAAAGACTTCCATGATGTCGAACGGACACATGAAGGAAAACGATCACGTGGTGCTTCGCACATCCAGTTATGACCGGGGGTTGTTAGGAAAACCTTGGTCAGGGCTCAGTTTTCTGCATGTAGAGCGCATCTTAAATCTGAAAAATTGGATTACGGTAATCAAGTTTCGTCGACCTAGAGAGGCCGGAATGTAAGCTGTTAAAAGTAAAAAAAAAAAAAAAAAAGAAGAAGGGAGCTTCAGTTCGCATACTGATGCTTCCAATTGAGCTACTCGCGAGGCATATTCCGTGAGTTTTTACTTTTATTTTTTTTTTTTAAAATGACGAAAAAGTTTGAGTTTAATTGGCAAAGGGAAGTACCAGCATTGCTTCTCAATGGGAGTACTTTTGATAGATGGGTCGAAGAGAAGGAAAATACCGAGATGGAACCAAACTGTTTGTTTAAGGTTGATAAATATGGATTTTTCCTCTATTGGAAAAGTGATGGAAAGGTAATATCGTAAAACTTTTATCTACATGCATAATTTATTTGTTTATCTGAATTAATCAACAATGTTTGGGATAAAAACTTCATAAATCAAAAATTTATCGTTTCTTTTATTTTCAATATTTACTACGGGCTTTTGAATGTCCTTATGTCGACGATACGCGTAAATGAAATAATTCTCCATGTAATTACCAGCTTGTAATTTTATGAATATTATATCTTATTAAAATACATAAATCAACTGCTTATTATGGAGAAATATTTTATGAAATTATTAATTTAATTATAAATAAATAAAATTTATTTTTATAAAAATATTGGAAAAGCTGCTTAAAATTAAATTTTATTTATTAAAGTGTTTATTTCCATTGTATGTAATTAAGCATAAAAATGAATTCACAGTTTATTAATTCATGAACTATAAAATTATTTCAGGACGGAGATGTAATAGAACTTGCACAAGTGAGTGACATTCGTTATGGCGGATCACCAAAAGTTTGTGTTCTTGATTTCATATCTCATTAAAAGCATAAAAATTGCACTTTTATTAAGTGTTCTCTTATTTTTTGATTTCTAGGATCCAAAGTTAATCAATAAATTAAGTAAACATGGAGGTCCAGAACAAATTGATGAAAAAAGCATAACGGTTTGTTCCGGTATAGATTACACGAATATTAATTATCAGCACCTTGTTTGTCCAGATGCAAAAACTGCGAAGGTATTCTTTTCGATTGTAAAAAATGATTTTTTAAATATTACTTTAAAATTCATTTTATATTATAAATGAATGTGAGATTTAAATTTTTTACTTTCACGTTGAAATAACTTTTTTGAATTTTTATCTAGAGAATTAAATGAATAAAAGAGAATGTGACTGAATGAACATTTCAAATAGAAAACAAATGATATTGATTTATTATTTAATATGAATCTTTGAAATATAACGAAAAGTAAAATAATTTTTTTTTAATTAAAGATTTTATTTAATGATATAAGATTCAGAAAAGATGTAACAGTGTATTAATGCTTATTTACACCTTATTTAAAAAAAACCTTTATTTTGCAATTGTATTTAAATAATAAGATTTTTGAAAAATGTAAAGGAATGGCAGGCTGGGCTACGTTATGTAACGCATAACACAAAAGCAAGCAATGTTTGTCCTACGACTCAATTAATGAAACAGTAAGGATCACAATCAAAAATTCCGTGCACATCTTTTTATTTATATCACATAAAGATTTTTTTGTCTTTTACATTTCAGTTGGATGAAACTAAGCTTTCAAGTTGATCCGAAAGGAAAAGTTCCGGTAAAAGTAATAACAAAGACGTTTGCTTCTGGAAAAACAGAAAAGCTTGTATACCAGGGCTTGAAAGAGCTTGGACTGCCCGATGGAAAAGTAAGTGAATAATTTTGAGGAAAGGAAGGGAAATGTATTTGAAGTGATTGTTCTAAGAATTTGTTTGCTATTAGAACGACAAAATTGAGCCAGAAGCCTTTACGTTTGAAAAATTCTATGCTCTGTATCACAAGATATGCCCCAGAAATGATATAGAGGAGCTGTTTGGCTCCATGTAAGTATGTAAGGGACGAAAAGAAATGAGGGTTAATCGACTTAACGAACAATGAACAATTCCCTTATCAATTTACCTCACAAGCTAAAATAAACGTTTTTAGAACCAAAGGAAGAGCAGAAACGATAACTCTAGAGCAGTTGGTCCAATTTATGAACGAGAAGCAGAGAGACCCCAGGCTTAATGAAATATTGTACCCGCTCTACGACGAGAAAAGGTGTACCGAAATAATTAACGATTACGAGCGCGAGGAAGCAACAAAAAACGCAAGTATGATGTCAGCGTGATTAATTAATGGCTGGTGGACGATAAGCCGACATTATAACGATAAGGCCGCACGCAAAAGGCTGCTCAATATTATTGTAATAATCCTTTTGCAGAAAAATTGTCGAAGGACGGTTTCATTCGCTATTTAATGTCGGACGAGAATGCACCGGTATTTTTGGACAAACTCGAGGAATGGATGGACATGGACCAGCCACTTTCTCATTATTATATAAATTCGAGCCATAATACGTACTTGAGTGGTAAGCAGATCGGTGGAAAAAGTTGCGTCGAAATGTACCGACAAACGCTCCTCGCTGGCTGCAGGTAATCTTTCACCGGCATTTTCCCAATTATAAATATTTTGAAGCGGGCATCTGTCTCTCTTCGTTTTTACGCTCCCGGCCCAACTCGGAAAAACTCTCCCAACTCTTTGATAAAATTTCGATGCCCATTTTCGATCGAGTTAATCTATGCTATGTATAATAATCCTACAGGTGCGTTGAACTCGATTGCTGGGACGGAAAAACTCCGGATGACGAAATAATTATAACCCACGGAAAAGCCATGTGCACCGATATTTTGTTCAAGGATGCTTTGATGGCTATAAGAGATTGCGCTTTCGTCACCTCGGAATATCCTGTCATTCTCAGTATCGAAAACCATCTCTGCATGTCAAATCAGTACAAAATGGCCAAGTATTTCGACGAGATTTTCGGCGAATTGCTCCTGAAGGAGGCCCTCCCAGACTATCCGGTAAGCAAGAATTTTTTCAGCAATTCCGTTTGAATAAATTTCCGGGGAAGGGGGTGGAGGGAGAGAGGGAATTAAAAAGCCAAGAAAAGAGAGTCGAGAAAAATGCGAAATGCACGTGGAACGTGTTTCCGCAAGCAAAAGTCGAAGCAGTTGATAAAAACTTGATAGGAATTCTGTTCCTCCCTCCCCCCGCCCCTCCTCCTCCTCCTCGCCGGAGTAATTTTAATTGCAGGTTAAAAAAGAGCAAATTTTTAGCATATTTAAATTTGTTTGCAATTTTGAAGGAATTTAATTTGAAAAATCTCTTGTCCCGAACCGCCGACTCTCTCTGCTTAGCAGCAAGATTTAAAAATGATGGCAATTTCCTCTATACTCCCCTAAGAGGAATCATCAATTTTAGACGCGCTGACTCTTTCAACTCTATTAATTTTCAATTCATTTTACATAATATCGCAATATATACCATCGCGCAAAAATTAAAAGGAACAAGTTTTTTCTGTCTCCGTCGAACCTTGACGTTTATAAATGATTGTGTGTTGCAAAAGCTGTACGTGGAGGGACAGCCGCTGCCACCGCCGAGCGCCTTAAAGAACAAGATACTTATAAAGAACAAGCGGCTCAAGCCAGAAGTGGAAAAGGTCGAACTGGAGCTCTTCCTCTCGGGCAAATTCGAAGCCAAAGACGAGGTCGTCGAGGATGCGAGTGCGGCTGCACCTTCCCCGCCCCCCGCCGAGGCCCCCAAGGTACAGTTTCCGATTTCTGGGAAAAGTATCGGGTCGACACCCGAGATTCGCAAGTGCTGCGAGACGGATTTTTGCTCAATTAACTTGCAAATCTCCCGGGCCCGCCTTTTGCTATTTTCTCCACCGAGCAGAATAACTCATTCTTTAATATATCAGAATATTCTCTCCGAAAATTCACCTGCGAATCGCGACGGAGTCAAATTCGTGTGCCGGATTCGAGTAGCAAGCTAAAGAATGACAAGGACACCTATTTGGACCCATTGTTTTGAAAGATTATAAACATACATGAGTTCAAAAGCAATAAATGAAATTGGTCAACTAGTCTAATAAGCTTGGCACTGATATCGGAAAGTACTCTGTCGATAACACAATTATAATTAACTATGAAATATTCTAAATATAAATAAAAGCCACAAATATTTATGATATTTTAGAACCGCAAAGATCACTTTCCAACTCGTTATAACATGTTTTCCTTTCCTTTGCTTGCAATTACGCATAATCACGTCGTGAACGTAATCCTTTTTAAATTGTTCGAAGATGGTGTAACTTGTAATAAAAATATCTTATAATAGTCTCGTGACCTCAAGTGAGAATTCTCTTTTGGATACTCACCCATTCATTGAAAATAGACCTGGATATAAAATAGAATATACTTGAAAAAAGTGCGGGTATAAGTAAGCTTAAATAAGTATAAGATGTTCGACTAAGAATACGACTTGGTAATTGTTGATCCGTTAACAATTTTTTTTTTCTTCGAATTTTTTATGTTAAGGATCTTGTATCTATCATCACTACATTGTCAAAACTGATGAAAGTATCTTTCTAAAGATTGAATGTAATAATAAAAAAAGAAAAAAATGTATATATCTGTATACACATACTTTTTTCCCTCTAAATCTCTAAAAATAATTTTTTTTATATTCGTGAATAATTACTTTTAAATTAACCGATAAATATCAGAGGACTGAAAAAAATAAAATTTATATTGAAATCTAAAAATCTATAATTAATGTTAATGTTTAATGTTCAAGAACGATAATTAATAATTTACAAGAGTAATTTCATTGAGTTAAAACATCTTTATAAAAAAATAAAAAAAACTTTTTTTTTTTTTTTTATTTTATTTATTATTATTATTATTAATAAAAGAAAATTACATTTAAATTGAATACGTCAATAACATAAATTTATTGGCTTATATATTAGCAGGAGCTCCCAATTCTTTTAATTTCATTAAAAAAAATTTAAATTCTTGAGAATTAAGTACGAAAGTATAACATGACGGGAAAAAGAAAAAGATACTCTGAATATTACAGCTCTTTAAGATACGGCAATACATATTATTTTTAAAGTAAGCACAATTGGCGTTCATGTACAAAGTAAAAGTTTCAGTTTCGAATTTCAAATGGTCTGATTGTTGGGACCAGAGTTGAGGATACTCGGGGTTGGACGTCATAAAAGATAAAGAAAAACATTATCCCCAGGAAGCGGTCCCGGGAGGTGCTGCTCCGGCCGGGGAACCTGGAGCCGAAGGGGATGCTGCGGCTGCACCCGCGTACACAGGGAGCGCGACAAGTTGTCATCCGCTACTCTCGTCGATGATCAATTACGCCCAGCCCGTAAAATTTCAAACCTGGGAGCACGCCGAAAGTAAGGGCGCATCCTATTCACCAGCCTTCATTTATATACATGCGTTTTAATGCGGCAAACGATTCTTTTCCCATCGATGAGAGGATCGTCTTTCCTCAGATGCAAGACAAATTGTTCCCTTAGAATGGACCGAGCGAAAATAATACGATCCAAGAGCTTTATGAAAGAAAAAACTGATGGAAAATATTACTTGCTCGCTTAATTCGTTTACGATGTAAGAATAGTTTTTCTTATGCTCAGTTGACTCACGAATATCGCAACTCCTTTTGTGGGAAACGAGGTGGGGCTTTTCATTCGTTATGCGCGGATCTATTGGTACATTAATTTTTATCTATACGAACAACCAATTCTTTTTTACATTTCCAATATTTTTTATATTTCCATACCATTGCCATTCATTCTTGTTATTATTTTAATGCTTTTCGTCAAGCTGCATTATAAATATTTTTTTAATTTAGCATAGCACGCAGATTTTACTCTTGTAAAATCTTTTAAAATAACTCTTGTAAAACAATGAATAAAGTTGCGATGTACGCTAATAAGCGTAAACTTGTCGCAGAAATTAGTTTTTCCATTATCATCAGTTGCCAATGGAAAGACTCTAATTTTGACAATAAAAATTAAATTAAAAAGCGTCATTATAATATATATATATATATATATATTTTGATCATTCGTCAATCAGGAATGCGAACATTCTAACATTCTTAACGTTAAAGCACATGTCGTCTTTTACAGAAAAGAACATCCATCACAATATGTCTTCGTTCGCTGAGAATTCGGCCCTGAACTATCTACAAAAGTCCGGGGTTGAATTCGTCAATTACAACAAGCGCCAGATGAGCAGAATCTACCCGAAGGGAACCCGAGTCGACTCTTCGAATTACATGCCCCAGGTCATTCGCCATTACATACACGCATTGTAGAAAAGACAAAAAAAAGATAAAAAGGAGGAAAAGTGGATTCGAGCCCGTCATTGTCGTTGTTGTAACCGTTTGAGTAAGGAAACCGTGTAACATTTGCGCCTCGTTATGCGCGCCGCCGATATCGACAATCTTTATTGCTAATTATCGGGGTTCGACGTCCTCGGGGTCGCGGAGCTCGGCACCTCGCCTCGGCGGCTAATTCAATTACACGTGGAGGTCGATCCTCCCGATCCTACGGAGGGGCCGTGTCCCGTGAAAGTGGATGAATGCGAGGATAAGAGGTGGTTAAAGTTAAAGCTTTTTTTTTAATCGAATGTGCAGGTATTCTGGAACGCCGGCTGTCAGATGGTGGCGCTGAACTTTCAGACTCCAGATTTGCCGATGCAGCTCAACCAAGGAAAGTTCGAGTACAACAACACCACTGGTTACCTCCTCAAGCCCGACTTCATGCGGAGGCCCGATCGAACTTTTGACCCCTTCTCCGAAGGTGTAGATGGCGTCATTACGGCCTCATGCTCTGTTCGGGTACGCTCGTGCGCGCATCTTTCACCGCGAAAAAACTTTCAACTGCTCCTTCGCAGCTCCTACACTCTTTACCGTAAACTTTATTAGTTTTTTTTCCCCCTTTAATTTTCCGCAAGTTTTTCCTCGTCCGAGGCGCTTATTGCGACGTATTTCAAACCGATCCATTAATTCCAATGCAACTACGATTCGTTATTTAATTGGGACACTCACTCAAGTATTTAAATATATTTAATCATTAATCATTTTGCTTTGCTCACCTATACTCCCTATAAGCTTTATAAATTGCTATTAACCTAAGATCCTGTGTAAATATTGCACAAGCAGATTGATAAATACTATAAATACTTATGGTAAACAAACAAACAAACAAAAAACAAAAAAAACAAAAGAAAAAGAAGATTTTTTCAAGGGATATTCAAATCGAATAAGCTATCTATGATTTTGATGTACGATGATGCAATCAGTGTGCATACCTTTCAATAAATACGCAGATGTATCAATTAAAAAGAGTATTCCATTTAAAAATCATGCTTTAATCGTGAACCAAAGCTTTATAATAAATTTATTTATGTATTTTTTTTTTTTTTTTTTTATAAATATTTTCATACAATTTTAAAAAGAATGCTACATTTAAATTGATAGAAGTTTATTATTTAGCATTAGATAAATCTTAAATTTTTTTTTCATTTTTTTTTGGAAAATAATGCACGCAACAGTATTAAAATTCTATATAATAAATATATATATATATATAAAATAAATAAATAAATATATATATATATATAATTAAATTCGTCTTTTAAAATCGAGTTTCTGTTCACTATAAATTAGAATTAGCATATTATTATGCTTGAATAAGTTGGGATAGTAAATAAAACGAAGTTTACCATTTACAGTTGAAATACTTGATCGTTTTTGTTATTTTATGCTCGGATCCCACGTATTAATATAAATTTGATGTGGACTTTAACATAAAGTAAGGCATAAGAGTATTTTACGAGGATCAATAAAGTTGTTGGAAACTGGTACAGGTGATAGCTGGTCAATTCTTGTCGGACAAAAAAGTCGGTACGTACGTGGAGGTGGACATGTATGGTTTGCCAGCGGACACCATTAAAAAGGAATTCAAAACGCGGATGGTTCCAGCCAACGGATTGAACCCCGTGTACAACGAGGAGCCCTTTGTTTTTCGGAAGGTCGTGTTACCAGACCTGGCAGTGCTTCGATTCGGTAATTCCGTTATTTTCAGTTTTGGTTTCGTTTTCATTTACATTTACATTTACATTTACATTTACATTTACATTTACATTTACATTTATATTTATATTTATATTTATATTTATATTTATATTTATATTTATATTTATATTTACATTTAAATGTAAATTTAAATTTACATTTTCATTTTGATTTTCATTTTTGTTTCCGCATGTGCTCGAGCACACGCTGTCCGAGCCTCAGGATTTACCCGTCATTCTTTTCTCACCCCCGACAGGCGTTTACGAGGAAAGTGGAAAATTGCTGGGGCAAAGGATCCTGCCCTTGGACGGGTTGCAGGCGGGCTACAGACATATTTCACTCAAGACGGAGGCCAACTTCCCCATGGCCCTCCCCATGCTCTTCTGCAACATCGAGCTGTCGATTTACGTGCCCGATGGCTTCGGAGGTACGCGGTGGACGTGCCAAAGTCCGGCCCGACCCGGAGATACTCATCCGGAGATTATAGCGTTCTCGCTCTGAGCTACGAGATTCATGTGAAAATCAATGTTTGATAACGGGACTCCTCGGAACGAGTCCTCGGACACGTGTTTGCATCCTCGAGTGCCGTGCCGGTGCGAGCAATTTTCAATGGAAATTAAAAATTAATCCCAACCTACTTGATCGCGGGCAATTTCCTTAAACGAGCAACAATAAAGCTCTCCTTCATAAAACCGGACGAATTATACCCGCTCGGTTCCCCCGCGGAAACGCATGGTATTTCCACGATTTTCCGTACTCCTATCTCCGGGAGTTTACTCCAGGGCTTTCATCGCAAGACTCTCAGCGTAATATCGCGATGAATACATCGTAATTCGCGAGGGGATAAGCGCAAATCAGGATCCGCACCTCTGAAACGTGTAAACAAATGCGTAAAATGTCCGATTAAAAGGAGGAGGGGTCAGTGGTCGGCGGTTGATAGTCCGGGGTTTCGGCTTTTGAAATTAATTCGCGGAAGGTATTTTATCCAGAGGGATAGACCGGGACGTAGGGAGGGAAAAGGGAAGGCTGAACCTGCCCCGGACTCTCCGAGTATCAAGGTGTTTGTGCTTTCAGATTTCATGGCGATGCTGTCGGATCCGGGAGCATTTACTAAGGGAGCAGAAAAACGAGATGAGGCCATGAAGGGGCTCGGTATCGAGCAGACCGACGCCAAGGCTGAGGCCAAGAAGAAAGAGGAAGAGGAGAGAAAAAAGAAAGGTATACCTGTGGCGCACACGCGAGCCATCGCTTTTCGTTTTTTGTTTATCCCATTAAGTACTCATTATCCGAGTGTATTGTTAATTAACCATCCACACATGAGCACGCGAGCGGGCCCGAGCACTCCCCCCGTCCTCCTCCTGACACTCCCCCCCCCGCCCCCGCCACACACACGCACACACACGACTCGGATATTGAGGGAAATTCAGGGTACTTTCTTAATGAAATAATTTTCGTGATAATAACGTTTTCAGCTTCGGCCGAGAACTCATTCAATCGAATCGAATCGAATCGAATCGAATCGAATTGAGCCGAGCCGAGCCGAGCATTGCTATTTTTGAAAGGACGTTTTTATGCCGAGCGCGGAATATTTCTCCAGAGTTTAATGTGCCGGATATAGGAGATACGCAGTCCTACATTTAGACCAACAAATACACAATAAATGCACGATAAATGCACGATAAATGCACGATAAATCCACGATAAATGCACGATAAATGCCTGTGGGTCAGATCTCGGTATCTTGTTCCCCCGGCCTGTAAACTTATCCCCCGTCCTCCTCGCTCCTAATGAGATATATATCATTTTATTCGGTTTACCTCGTTATTTAATCAAATCATTGCTGCCCTGTCTCCTCAGCTGATAACTCATTAATTGGCCCTGCCCATTCATTCGCACAACCTTTTCCATCCATTTCTTTTTGTTCGTGCCCCTGAGTCTGCATTTAAAAAGTAATAAGTAAGCCGAGAGGATGTACAGATGATTATATTTCCCATTATTAGCCTGTCCCCTAATGACAATAATATAACGCTAAAACGAATCGCAAACTATTCAATTTGTTATTATGCGCACTATTTCTCGATTTTGATAAATTTTATAAAAGAGCATTACAAGGAATTATCAAAGCACAATTCATTTGTAATTCTTTATCATATTTTCGAAATTTAACGACATTTATTAGTGCAAAATATTTAATTTCCCGGTGTTTCGTGTAATTTTGTTGAATGACTGAGATGTGCAATAAGAAATATAATTGTGTACAAAAGTAGCACTCGGTCGTATTGCTATTCAGCAACGGATATCCGACAATTTTCGTAATTATTCAAAATTCTCATTATCTATGATCGTGTGAAAAAGAAATTACAATTTTCATAACGATGATGAAACTGCAGTGGATGATATTTTGTATTTTTGCAACGCTCACTAATTTGACTACCTTGTATTAGTTACTTTGATAAAATAATCATCTGAAATTAAGGTAGCACATTTATCTCCATTCAGTACCGTAATCTCATTTAGCAATTAAATTAACGCTAAATTAAAAATAAATATTACTCAATGTACTTAATTAATCTAGGACATTGATTTATTAAATTTAAATATATATATATATATATATGAATCTTGCAAGGTTGTTGGAATTTCCATAAACTTGGCAGCATAACGATCTTAAAATTTTTTTATTATGATTACACAGAAAATTGTTTATGTCAATCGATTCATTTGAAAATTTTATATTTCGTATATTTATATTTTATGCACAAATATTTTTTATAATAACTGAGCGAATAAATGATTGACAGAAGAAATTTCGACATTATTTTTTAAAGATTAGTTTTAAGTGAATAAAAACTTTATGTTGCCTGCACCAAAAGAAGCATTTATTTTCCCTTAAAATTTTACCAAAATTATTAAAGTAGACAATACGAAATTTTAGAGGAATTCAAGTTGCCGCCGTGCAACTATGAAAATTTGAGAAAAGAGAAGGCCTTCAAACTTGGAAAAAAAGTAAATAAAGAATTAGACGCTCTGCGAAAGAAGCATCAAAAGGACCGGCAAACGATGCAAAAGAATCATTGTACGGGTATCGAGAAGCTTTCAAAGGGAAAAGAGTGAGTTTGAGGAAAAATTTACATTATGATGTAATTTAGCAGTCCACCTCCCCTCGACTCTCCGTATAAAAATAAGAAGAATACTTTGCTCCTTACAGCAAGAGCACCCTTATTAATGATGGAAACGTGAAGAAACTCATTAGCGAGCAAACGAGTCAGTGGACGCAGATGATGGAGAAACAGCGGAAAGAAGAGTGGGAACTTCAGAAAACTCAATTGGAAGCTTCGCGCGAGGAGATTAAAAACTGCATCCCAGCGGTCCAGGCGCAGCAGTTTAAGCTCTTGGAGCAAAAGCATGAAAAGTAAGTTCTTCAGCGGAACGAGTCCTAATTACTCACTCGTATTCGGTTCATTTCTGATCCGATGCTGAGCCCCTGCACACCCGGAGTAAAAGAAAAGTACATTGCACGATAAACTCGATCGTAAAAGTAATCCCTCGGGCAACGTAATCGGTGATCCTGATAATGAATTTCTTATTGTACCTAATTTTTTATTTAATATGCTAATCGCGAAAGAGCGCGAAATGCATCGAAAAGGGATGCATCTGCAAATGATCTAAAGTAAAATAAAAAATGAGCATAAAAATAAAGATTCAGGTGTTGCGCTAAAATCAAGATTAAAATAATAAAGAGGTCTCGGAATCTCTTGGAATTTGATGTCAAAATCTTTATGTAATCGATACTTGTGTAATTTCTAATTTCTAATTTCTTGTTTTCTTAGAGATATCAAGGAAATGAACGCAAATCAAGCCAAAGTATCAGCCGAAACAGCAAAGGAGGTAATGAATGATAAGGCACTGAAGACAAAGGGTGACAAGGATAGAAGACTTAAAGAGAAAAAAGCGAATAACATTAAGAAGTTCATGGATGAGCGGAAAACTATGGGCATAAAACACGGCCGAGAAAAGGAAAAGCTGAAAATTACCCATGAAAAGCAAATCAAGGATATCGACGCAGACATGGAAGGGGTAGATATGTTTTTAATTTATTACGAGTAAATAATGAAAATTATGCTTTTACTTGAGCGTTCGATAATTTCTCAGTGCCTGCTAATGTGGAAGAACGAGGCCTCACAGCAAGAAATTTCAGCTAAAACGGAATTTTATGTGTAAGAAGACACAAGAGAGAAGTGAATATGGCCAAAGTAAACATTAAGATATTAGGAGATAAGATGAATCTTATAAATTTACGACATGATAGTGCATGCTTTTCTTTTTATTTGGAATATTTTACATTTTTTGATGGGTATTATGAAAATATTATTAGGTTGTTAGACTGATTTTATGCCCTGTCCTATTTGTAATGGCAATAAATATGTTTGATAATTATGATAATAATAATAATTAAAATTTTTATCGCTTAAAGCATGTTATTGATAATTAAATGTCTGTCGTGGAATATAAAAATTTTGTAGGAATGAAAGGTCGCATAAAGTTGTATGTCTGAATCGGAGTTGAAATCAACGACTTATCGTAAAGATAATCGGCACGGCTGCACCCGTATACACATACAGGTAGTGCGAGAGAAGGAGAGGGGTGGGTGGAGGGAGGGGGTTGCGGAGATAATCGCACGGGCTAATATATTTTGTAATTGCATAGAGAGGCTGTCACGTGCATCTCGATAAGGAATCGATAGTGTGTAAGCCATGTGCGCAAGTTTACACACTCTAGTCTTTTTTTCTTTACCAGTCTTTTCCACTTTATCAAGTGCAACGAAAACGGAAGTAAAGTGAGTTCTTTGGACCGAAGGTGTATCTCTAAATAATCAGTGGTAAGAGCAGGTGCAATAGTTAAGACTTCCCCTTGTCTTTTCTTGCTTTCCGTGGTATGCCAAGATTAACTGTAATTATTGATGGGTTCAGCAACGCTTTCTTATATTTCCTTCTCTTCCTTTCTCTCTTTCATCCATCCATTCTTTCTTTCTTTCTTTCTTTCTTTCTTTCTTTCTTTCTTTCTTTCTTTCTGTTATATATGCGACAACATGATCCTATTACTTTCTATTTATGTACCTTTAAAATCTATTTGACTCTTGCCATTTGATTTTTAAATGTTTACTGTTGTTATGAAATCATCCGAACAAATAAAAAATATATTTTTTAGGTAAATATTTTGTGTTTATATCTTTTTCTAATCCTTTATTTAAATGTAAATATCAATGAAAGTGTTTCGACTTATCATTTTTAATAACTTCCATCATAATCCTTTTCATCTTAAAAATTATAAAATTATTTTAATAAATATGTGTACATAATGTTAGAAAATTTTTTTTTGAAAATTCATTGGAAATTTATCTTTAATATCACATTATTAACCATATCCATAATAATTGGAAGCGAGGGTTTTTTATTTTCATCTTTTAAAATTTGTGAGTTCATAATTTACGGCAACTAATTTTATTAGGAATTTGTACATTTTTAAACTTTTTATAAAAATATCCGCTGATCTCTCTTATTATTTACTCTATAAAGCATCTAAAACAATTTATAAGTTTTTTGAATTTTAAAAATTATAGTGCAGTTACGCTTATATTACTTTTTATTTTGTATTTCATTTTATTTTGTATTATTTAATTTGGTTTATACTGTATGTTTAACACTAATTCAATTAATTTTAATCAATTCATAAATAATTATTTAGACTTGTTATTCGGAATCGCGATGAGTAATATACTCATAATTAAGTAATAATATTAACCGAACAATTATCCCAAAGTATTTATAATGGTTAAGGTAACATTGAATAAGTATTTGTTTTTGTGACTGGACAAGCAAGTTTATCGTATACTTTCTATTGCGTAAGAGTTGCACGAGAATAGAATTTGTTGTGAAATATTAATTAGACTAGTTCACTCCAATGAGTAAATGAGTAAATATCATGTGATAAGAGCTTAAATATGTTTCGTGCAATGTAAAAATAATAATAGTGGCACTTGGACAAAATTGTAACAGTAATGGCCGATATTGTAGGCTGATTTTATGAAGCTGAATAAATATCTTTTACTTAACATTTAAATAAGTTAGGTATTTTCTTTGAAGCATAAAGTATTGAATGTCTTTAGTAATTCAGGTTGAATCTTGCGATTGCTAGGGAATTGTTGCTGCTCGGAAATATAAATTAAAATATTAATATTTCAGTATCTGAATAAGTTTCAAGAAAAATATGCAGGGTGAGTCTAAGGGTAGTAATGAAGATCGCGCAATGCACACGGAATTGAAAGTACTTGAAAAAAGCCATTGTGCGGGTTAGTCGCCGATAGGAGTTGTTTTTCTCCTTCGTGCCTCAGACATTTGTGTTTAGCTGCGGTTTTCGTTCAGAGAGTTCAAAGTGCGAAAATAATCGAGTAAGCCACAAATTGCCAGAGTCGACATTAAGTCCAAGGAAACGAGAATCTCACGAGATGCTTGAAAGCCGAGCGAGAGAGAGAGAGAGAGAGAGAGAGAGAGAGAGAGAGAGAGAGAGAGAGAGAGAGAGAGGGAGAGAGAGAGCGAGGGGTGACAAGGAGTTAAAAGATGCCGGGGAGATATTCGCATTCCAGTTCACGGGACATAGGCTATGCACGAAAAAAGGATCAGATTGTCGATTGGTTACCTATGATTCAACATTTGGTGCATTAACTGCCGGTTAGTTGGTTTCGGATTGGCTCGAAAGAGAAATCCGCGTTTGCCAAGAGATCGAGAGGAGAGGTTTTATTGACTTGACTTGACTTGACTTCGCTTGAGTCCGAGTCGAAAGACTGTTTTAAATAGTGGAGTCGGTGCTGGAGCAGTCAATGCTGTCTTGAGCATTACGGACACTGTTGGTCACTCTAGGAAACACGACACGCAATGTTACATGCGCCCTAATCTTTTCCACTATTTTGCCGCAGAAAGCCTACCAAACTTTAAATCGATAATCTCTCTTGTGATTCTTTGCCCTGAGTTCTCTGATTTGAAGTTGAACACTCGTCCAAATTGCTCTACCGCAGTATTCTTTCTCTATTCTTTTCCGAGAGCAAAGTGCTCGAGCCGCTTAAGCACAACATTGCTCCATCTACTTGTCCTTGATTTGTCTTTACCATTTTACAACTAACCATAAGTTCTCCTTAGAGAAAAATTGTTTAAGCAAATGCTGAAAACGCACACCGTACGTACATCGTACGCACACCCACGAAAAGTGCTTTTATTTCAAATTTACCATTTGAAAATTTGAAAATTTCTTTCAAAATTCTTGCAAAATACAAAGTATGAAAACCAGCATGATGGAATGAGTATTTCGAAAATTTTTGCGTAAAAATGCGTACTATGCGGTTTTCTGTGGTATCGTTGTGTGGTCAAATCCTTTAAAAATTATACCTTTCAAGAGCTCCAAGCGAAATAGTTACTGTCATTTTAAAAAATTTTACAGTATTTTGATAACTTCATAAAAAATATAGCGTACCACGTCAAAGTTATTAATGTCAATTTTACCATAGTATAACTTAAAAGTTTCTTGGTTTTAGACCATAAATACCTCTTATAATTTAATAAATGATGAATAATCCTATGATTATATTATCAGTTTACAGTAGAAGAGGAACAAATCACGCGTACAAAGTTTTTCCTTGATCAGCCGACTTTCTATATATTTATCCGTCCACTTGGCGTTTCCGATTTGAAACTTTTAAATGTGCTGTTGAATTTAAATTTAATTTAAATTGACACTTCATTGAAGTTAATTATATAATTATAAGAATTAAAAGATATATTAAAGTATTAAAGCAAATGAATAATGTGCATTATAAATTAATGTTAAAAATTATATTATTCGTAGGATTATAGTATTTATATTTAAGTATTCGTACACAATAAAAGTATATTTTAATAACATAATAATAAGTGTTTACCATTGTACTCAAGATATTTCAAGCTGATCTAGCTTATTAACTTGCAGTTAATTACGAATAAAAAGAAAATACGCTCGTAGAAAAAAAAATTTTATCAGACAAGTTTTATTTAAAATACTGTGAAATTAAAAATAATATTCAAAGTTTAATTTAATCTTAATGTTTACAATTCAAAAACATATAAATTTCACTATGAAAAGATTTTATCTTTATAATTATATTCCAGAATTTACAGAAGTATATTTTTAATCGTTAAAATGGAAAATAGCTAATTTATGCGTCTTTGAGTACATTTAGGAACTTGAATATTGATAAACCAATATTGGAGTAGATAAGAAAAAAGAACTATGATTTTATGCGCTTAAAAAAAAAAGAAAATTTGCTTAAATAACCGTTTTATATATTTCCGATAAAAAGGAGAATGGAAGATTACGCCAATTTAATATCTTTTTAATAGACATTGGAGGTACCGAATTTGGAAATAAAACCTTTAAAAGTCGAGAGATCCACGCTCAGTATGAAATTAGAGATTTATATTCAGCATAGAAAAATTGCCGTGATTGATCAATTCTATACTGTGATTCTCTTTGAAGTGTAAAAATATTGAAGCACCTCCACAATATTGTATAGAATTTCATCAGACATAATATAGCTCATATAAGTTTTATACACAACTAGAAATAGAAAGGATCTTTATTATTTTATTTTTAGGCTATTATATAAGCGCTATTATGTGTCGTGCCTGACTATCAACAATAAATACAATTCTCTATACAATAATTCAAATTAAATAGTGTAGTTGAAAGGTAATGATTAAGATTATTAAAAACTTGCGCAAAGTATGACGAATAATTTATAGTTTTTTGCTTTATTTTCCACTTGGCTCTGCACACCCTTCAACAATATAACGAGGAGCGATGGCGTTGAGTTGGCGAGAGGAAGGTACAACCTGTTAAATTAACAGGCAGATTATTTTTTGGCATAGCTAATCGAATAGAAAGAATTAATACTTTCTATTCTCGATTGTATTCAAAATTAATTTAAATAGCATGGACTCGCTCGGAAAAATGTCATTGTCTTTGGGCTATTCGCAAAATAAAAGGTTACGCTAAAATGAGGCTCCCTCCTGCCACCTCCTTCAATTTGCTCTAATTACTTTGTCGCGAGTAATGAAAAACTCGTTTGATCGATCGGCTTATAAGCTCGTGCACGCCCCCCGCACCACCCCCGAGACGACGAGGGATCTAGGCTCGCTCAATCATCTTCGAAAGGTCGCTCTCAGGCTCCTAGCCTCCAAATTTGGTCTCGAGCGCGCGGTCACCGCGCCTCGACTCATCGGCACAATGACGACCCGGGAGCCGCGAATTCCTTCCTCCCGCCATCGCTTCCTCGTTATCTTCCGTCCGCTCCAGCTGGAAGGTCTGCGTCGTCGGGCACTGGCGTTGCACCTAACGGCTTCCCATCGTGGCCGCGGAATACCGCTCTTCCTCGTTCCCGAGAATCCGCGGGCAGACGAGGTTGCCCGACTCGCCACGAAACGACGAGCCCCCGATGGTCCCCCACCCGCCCGGGTCCCACTCGGTTGCGGGTACCGTTCGCCGCTGTGCTCGCCAGGAGAGAGGACTCGGTCCCCGGTTCACCAGGTCGACACCACCTCTAAAAAGCCGCTCTCGGGCCCCAGCTTCCAGACTTCCTTCTCCCACTCTCCTCATTCGATGTGGAGCTCCATCCTCGAGGAGAGACGAGGAGCGAGAGAGAGAGGGCACGTGTGTACAGCTACGTAGCCAAGAGTTCCCGTGACCTATCGGCCCCCGGAGTTCATCTTCGTACAGGTGTGACTGCCGCGGTGTGTGTGCGCGTAGGTGTGTTGGGGTCCAGGGGCGCATCCGAGCGACCCGCGGATTCCTCGGGCCCGACATCTGCATACAAAGCCGCGGGTCGTTGCGAAAGCGGACTCGAATTGCGCAACTATTCAATCCGATCCGATCCCATCCGACCCGACCCGACCTGACCCGACCCGACTCGATCCAATCCGCGCCTTTTCACATTTTCGTCTTTCGTCCTGCACTAATTCTGCACGAGTCCTGCACCTCCTGGCTCTGATCCTTTTACCAGCCAATTTGCCTTTTTCCCCTCTCCGGTGATGCATCCGCTGTCCCAATCGAACCTCGTTCGCTTGATTACTTCGGCTCGACCGACTCCTTTTTCCCTTCAATGCCTTTTTCCAGCGCTCACTCGTGTTTTCCTTCCATCTTTCTCCTCGTTTATTTAACCCCACCATTTTTTCCCACTTCCGACTCCAATTTTCCTTCCATCCTACCTCCCTACATTTTTACGCCTGAAAAACCTACCTCTCCTATTTTAGAATAGAATTTTCATATGTTAAAGTTCCTCTAGCGAATGCAGACAAAACGAAACATATTCGTTTTCTTGCTCGACTTATGTAAGTCTTTTACTGATTTTACAGAAAAAATATTATGTCTGCATAATATCTGCGTTATGTTTCGCAGCTTAGTCAACTAACTTCTAGCATACATTTAATAACAGGTACAACCATATTTTCGCATTAAATAGATTTTTTATTGTCCTTTATTGACACAAACTTGGAGCCAAATTTTTTTTTTTATCCAAACTTGATTAAAAAATAATACATATTTCCAACAATGTAGTTTGATAAAACTTAACAAATGACTTCTTTCCGCATTATTACGTCTTGCTTTATAAACACAACGACTTTTTTCATGTTTAATATAATTTTTCTAAAAATTCGAAAGTGAGTTAAACTTTAATTAGTTTTATAATTTTCTCTAAAAATCGCTTTGCTGCCAAGTTTTGATCAAATATGAAACTCCCACGCTATGTGCTACCTTATTAAAACAAGAAATTATGAAGTTTGGTATATCTATTGCAATTAACATAAACAAATATATTTTTAAATATTCTTCAATAAATTAAAATTATAGCTTTTCATATGTAATATATACAGGAAGTACAAGTCATTAATAGCTAGTTAAATATCTTTATAATATTCAAATATATTAGAATGAGTTATTAATATTCAGACACAATGAGTTTTCCGAACAATGAAAACTCTATTTCTAAGAAAAATACTAAAATTCACAAGACTATTATTATCAAGTGTAAAATAGCGTATAAAAAAATATTATATTGCTTGTATTATTACTTCATGAGGAATCTTAGTTTTTTTTGTATTTATTATGCAATATATACTAATGGAAAATAGGTATTTCAGAATTATAATACACATTGAGTATTTTGATTTTGATACAATTAAAAAAATGTTACAATTACGTTGCATTCGAAAACTTAACTTATTAAATTATCTGTACATAATGTATACAAAAGCGAGTTTTAATACATGTATATTTAATCACGAATTAAATTTAGGCTTAGTATTATAATTTTAACAGTACGTATAACAAACAAAAATGAATAACAATATGTTTTTATTTATTATTCATTATTAATCATATTAAAACTGATTAATTATCTTAAAAATACCAAATTTATTAAGTATGGGTTTAAAAGTTTTAAAATAATTTTTAATAATTTCATCGCAATGATATAATCCTATAAATCATAATTGAAAAAAATACATAAATAATACTCAAGTTATGAGGTTCAAACTTCATGTAGTTTATTTTACATATTTATGAGAGATGTAAAGTATCGTGACAATGCATTTACTTGACAATCAATGTCAGATTAAAATATTTAAATTATTATCTATATTCTATTCATACAACATTCCATAAATATTATAAATGCGTTTTAATAAATATTGTGACTTGGAAGTTATAGGCATTGTAAATATGAAAGCATAAATAATATTACAATTAATACATATAAATAATAATTTAATATAACAATTTATGAAAGCCAATCATCTTAAATAAATATTAATTTTTAAAATTTAGAAAGCTTAAATTATGTGAAGAAAAATTTTTTTAAATAATTGCATGCATATTTTCGTGCAAAAGACATTTTGTTCTCGAATATTGAGTAACATGTAATAATTATTTAAATCATTGACTATGTTGCTATTAGAAATTATTGACTAGAAATTTTTTGCTATTTGCAGTCTTTGACTTAATAGATTAATAGAAAATTTTTTTTCCAGCACATTAGAAGAATAATAAAAAAGATAAAAAATTGAAAATAAATTAATCTTACTTTTTAATTTCAAAAAAAAATTAATTTTATTTAATTTTCTGTTTAAGCCAATATAAAGGTTATTTTAAAATATTTTACATGGCATTATTATTATATTATTGACATGATATAATTCAACAATAACGTATTAATGTGTACATAAACAAACAAAACAATACTGAATTTGAAGTAAATCATATTTAATCAACGAGGTTAAAAATTAAATATAGATAAAAGTAATATAATTTATATTTTAAATATATTACAACTAGTTTGGAATGCATTTATGCTGAAAGTAGTTTTGCTTTAATATTTGACTGATAATAATGAATAATTTTAATTACAGTTTGAAATAAAACAAATGCTAGTAATTTTAAATTCATAAATAAAAAAATATAACTGTTTATATTAGAATAAAATTTTTTTAAAAAAATTACGTAAATAATTTAATAGATGGTTAAATCTAATAATTTGGGTTTCTATCTAATTATCAATTTATAGTGCAGAACGAAAATAGTTTAAAAAATTGTTTTCAATAAATAATATATATATTTATATTTATAACACATATATAATGCATATATTATCTTATATTGTTATTGGACGATTTTTGAAGTACTGAATTTTTTAATTTTATACATAATCACTTATAATATGTATGTAATATATTTGGTCTGTCCATAAAGTATTGAGTATTTTTTTTTTTTTTAAAGATACTATTGGTCGTAGCGATTTGGCAGAGGTCTTATAAGGTAGGGGGGAGTTTTTTTATTTGTCCCTTTTTTTGTTTTTGTTTATTCGATAATTTGAAGCGGCAGGATTTAACTTCGCGCGAAGGATGTTTTTAAATTTTTGGTGACGACGCGATGGAGCGACTAGTGGAAAAGCGTTACGCGATAAAATTTTGGCCTACAGTTTAGAAAAAACACTTTACAGATTTTTTAACGTTGAAAAAGATTTTTAAGAATAATTGTATGAAAATTATGATAAATTCAGAGTGTCATCGATTACCCTAATTCTTAAATGATGGTTTAAAATCAAAATTTTTAGCACACTTTAGGCGTTGGAATCGATTGGGAGTGTTTTTCGATGCTGAAAATGGGAATAATTGCTGACCTTCTTGAAAGCCTTATGTAATTTGTCTAATTGCTATTTACACGTAATTTTATCCCTAAAACCTTTTTTAATATTTAAAAGTCTCTACAACATTTTATCAAAACACAAAAAAATTCAAATTGTAAATCTGTTCCAATAGTCCTTCCATCGCGGCGTATCACAAACCTGAAAAATATCCTTCACGTAAAGTAAAATCCTACTGTTTCTAATTATCGTAAAAAAGGACAAATAGAAAAAAAACGTTTTAAGACCTCTCCCAAATCGCTATGACCAATAGTGAATTAAAAAAAAAAAAAACAATACTTTATTGGCAGACCATGTTCATTGCATAAAGTCAGTGGATTTTATATCGTAATGACTTAAAGGATTGATTGGAAAAATTGTATTTTAAAATATGTATTTTAAACAGCTTAATTATAAATGATTTTATTGAAATATATACAATTTATAGAAATTAATATTTGTAATAGTATTACTAATACGAATAAAGTTACCGTAAAACTTGTCCATACTTAAAAACCATAATCTATACATGATGATTATGTATCTGAAAATTTGTTGTATATGATACCCGATAATATTTTTAATCCTCAAAGATTCAAATATTATAATTGATTATTCTGTATAATTATTTTTTGTGTGTATTTTTAATATTTTATTTATTTTTTCATCGAATTTTAATTCAGCACCGTGTTATAGATACTAATATTTTATATCATAAAATTTAAATTTTTTTTTAATAGTTAATTTGAACATATCTGCAGATTTATCAATAAATCTTGAGCTTTATTAATTTTCTATTGCTATTGACCATACATTATTATTAATTATAATTAACATTATTAAGTTTATTGGATTTAACGCGTGATTGGTATCCAAGAGCATTAGAGTTCATTACTTATTGTCGTTTATTCCAATTCTCTCGTTCTCCATCATTCTTCATTTCCGTAAGTTTCTTGCCTTTCTTACTTTTTATTAATAACTTATGTTCAAATAAAAATAAGAAATATTAGAAAGAACATTAGAACATTAAGATTATTGTCAGTACAAGTATCAAACAATAATAATATTTGTATTTATAAGAAATCTGACAACATGATATTATACTTATATTTACAATAATATTAATAATATTTACACTTTAAAAATTTATTCACATAAATAAAAATACTTTTAATAAATTAATGAAATAATATTAATTCAGTTGTAATAAAATTTTGTTTTTTTAAATTTTAATAAAACATTAGTTTTTTACAAGTTCAAATTTAAATTAAAAATTTAGAAAAAATCTTGTGAATATCATTTACAATATTATTTTTATTATTATCCAGTTTGCGGATAAAATAATTGATAAAACGTTAAATAACACATAATATAAATTGATTAATGGATAAATTTATTGCGATTTAAAAAATTAAAAATAGACTTTTAACTTAAATTTCTATTTTGTAAAAAACATTTAAATTTATATCTATATTTAAAAAAGGAAGTTACTCCAGAAAATTAGATCAACATTATACAATAAATTAACTTGGTAATTTTGTGTAATACATGAATGTATAATTGATATTGTGGTGTCACGTATAATTACTGCAGAAAAAAATTGAATAAGAATTTTATAAAATTAATAAAGTTTCTCATTTTGTCATTGTACTGTAGATTTGGTAATATTATATGTCACAGAATATTTCGAATAATAATATATAAATTGAAATAAGATAACCATTTATTTAGTGGTTGTTAATGTTTCAGAGGATTAATTATGCAAAATGGAGCTTGTTGGTATTAATAAATTTGTACAATACAATTGACCAAAGAAACTTGTGAGGCTGCAAACAAAGATTCCAACCAGTCGAATGAATTTCATAATATCGATCGCGCGCAATGCTTATAAGGAAGGTAAATAAATTTTTCGGAATCGAGGTTGTCATATTGTTTTTTTCGAATTTAAAAACGACTCCCATAATAAACAGTTTTACGGTGATTTTAAAAAGGGACTTTGCCGGGAAATTCACTCAGGAAAATTCAGCGGCAAGAGGGGCTTGGGGAGGGAGGCAGGCAATTCACTGGCACGACATTTGTAACCCAGTTTGGCTCCATTTATACGAGCAGTGGAGTGAAACGCCCAGACCAATATTTGGGTGCATAATCCTCGCGAACCGTTCATAAAAAATGCATTAAACTCTCCCTTTCATAAAAGCAGGCCATTTCTCACAAAGAAATTGAAGCTCACAGATGCCGTGGGGAAGAGGCAGACTCTCGCTGGTGCTCGAGTCTATTTTTCAAACTGACAATTGACGCCAAGTATAGGTTGACCCGAGCGCTCTGCTCTCCGCCAAAAGTCACGGAATTATTCATCCGTCGATCACCGAGAGCAAAAAACCTTTCTAATGATAAACTCGAGCGAGTTTGGTGGAAGAGGAGAGGCCGGGGCAACGAGTAATTTACCGGAGCTCCAGCATCCACGGAGCACAGATGCACGAGGAACAATTGCGCGTAACCGCAATCACTCCTCGCGAAGGCGATCGGACTCCCGCTCCTCTGGAAGATCGTTCGCCGGTTTTCCTTCCCCGGGAAGTCACGTGCCCGCGTCTCGGTTATCGCGTTTCCAGAGACCGAGGCTTCTCACGATTATTATTCACGGAGGCGCCCCTACGCACGCAGACCCGCAACTTTTTGCGCCTCCGCGCCCACGTCCTGAGAAAACCCGAGCGCGGTTCATTGTCGCTGGTCGGGGGCGGGGGAGGCTGCTGGGCGCTTTGACGGTGCATTATAATTTCCTCGGCTGCGGCGGGGAAAATCGAAAAGCCGAGAGAGTCTGGTGTCTTTTATTTCGTGAGCTCGGTGTGTCTGCGTTTTCTCGCGTCCATCCCTTTGTCAGGGGGCGAAAAAAGGCCCGAGGCCGCGGTCGCTCTGCATGCGCTCCAAGTGGAGGCTGACACAGAAGCCCTGCACCAGCCACTCTAAGTGATGAGATCTGCCCGGGCATTAAAGTATTGCGGTCTCTCTCGTTGACTGCACTTTGTCCCCGCGCTCTTTCCTCGACCGTCACCGAGACAATGTGCCCGACTGCGTAGGGAATAGAGTTCGCGAGAGAAAAAAGAGACGAGGGGCGGAGGAGGAGGAGGAGGAGGAGGAGGAGGCGAGCGACAGTCAGTCACTCGCCTCTGATTACACGGACCATTATACAAGCACAACGGCGCCTAGGAGTGCGCGGGTGCAAGGAGGACAAAAGACGCGCGGTGCGGGCGAGCGAAAAACGAGAGAGCTAGGGGTCGCTCGACGATTTCGCGGCAACCTATCGCCCCGTCCCCCACCCGATCCCCCTTCCTTCCCCCTTTCGCCCCGGCAGATCCGTGTCGCTTTAACGTGCCGGAGCCTCTGCCTATCACTCGCAGGATGTTGCTCCTCTCTCCTTTGTGCGCCGACCTTCAAAGGGATGCGCCCGGAGTTAACGACGCCGAGGCGCAGCCTCCCTTGCGAGCCCAATTCTTTTTTCATCCCCTGGGCTGCGAAGCTTCGCCTCCGCATTCCTCTCTTCATGCTTTTCAACAATTTATGGGCGCATGTTTATTTATGGAAAGCACATGCGAGGATCCAGAGCGTCTCTCGAGTCGATCCTTAAACGATTCTTTCGGAAAACGTGTCATTGATTTGCCGCTCCGCTTGGGTCCCTTCACCTTTACCCCCGTCCCCGTCCCCGTCGCCATCGTCGCCCTCGTCGCCCTCGTCCTCATCCTCGTCCTCGCCATCATCTTCCACGTACTTGGCTCCACTGCGCTCCACTCCGACTCGTTTCGCTTCTCGGCACTGCTTTTTATTTTCGAGTAATTAACCAGAAACACTCAATTTTCCTACAGACTGAATATTGCACTTTTTCAATGCCCCTTTTCGAAATTTTCATTATCTTCTTTCGTACCAATTTTTTTTTTTTTTTTTTTTTTTATGTCCCCATCATCATTAATTGCATCCACTTTTGTCTTCGATGCTTGAACATTCGTTTAATATTCTTAATTGACCGGCTTACACTTCTTTTTACCATTTTATTTATGAAGGGCGTATTAATAGTGCAGCAGTTGCTAGATTTATCCGTCAAACATACGGTAACTGCTTCTTAATCACTTAATAATTCCTCCGTACCATTTAAAATGCGTGTATAAACTTTGAAAATTATTATTGGCCGTCGGAAAACTTACTGTTAAATTCATAGATAAACACCCGTCAATATTCAATTACGTGCTCTTTTTTTAAGCAGTTTAGTACTATTTAACAGAAACCTGTATCCATTATTTATTCAAATTTGATGCTTACTTTTAAATTATTACATCTTAACTATCCTCAAGAATTTGCAATATTACTCTTGCAACAAAACATCTATAAATTTATCACTACTTTTGAATTTATTTACTGTTGTTCATAATTATTTTAAAAATTACCATTGAAAACTAACCTGGCACATGTCAAGAGCTTAATACGTTAAACTACCACAATAATAATCAACAATAATAATTAATCTCTCAGATCCTGAAATATATTTTCCAGCGGAAACAAATAGTATTTATATATAAATAGTAAACAATTTCTTTTGTAAATTATCGCTTTAACGGTAGTACTCATGGAAGATTTAAGAATAAAAAAGTAAGTCAATACTATACCGTAATACTACTATAAACTACAAAAAAAACAACAAAAACACTTCCTATTACTTTAAACATCAATATTTTCTACAGAATTGGTTTTGATATAAAAAAGTTAGTAAAAATTCATCAATTTTCATATTCAGATCAATTATTTAAATTAACTTTTTAATCAACATTTTCCTTTTGTTAAAAATTAAAATTATTGCTAAAATAAAAAAAAATTTTTTAAGAATTATTTTTTCCGAACTTAATTCATGAAATATCATATAATTTATACTTTTTTATTACAATATAAAGAAATTTCTTATTCGTTCAAATGAAACTCAATTTTAAGCTCAGTCTAAAATATTTAAGTTATAAACTAAATACAATCTTTGAAAGATAATATTTATAAAATTTAATAAAGTAAAATTACATTTATTTTAATGATTCAGACTTACTTTAAATTTAAAAATCCTTAAAGTTTTCAAGGTATTCTACATAGATTTGTATTTTTCATCCAATACTATTTTAAGACAAAATCAGTATTTTTAAGTTGATTAAAAATATCTCCATTGTCAAATATTATTTCTTTTAGATATAATTTTAATATTTGTATATAGGTACCATTATTTAATAATTGAGTGATAAAGTAAACATTAATAAGCTAATAAATATTTTTAAGTAATAAATTTTTATGTCATTTTTCATTAGACGCAGGTACATTGAATTTCACAAAATATGTTACGATTACTGGACCATAAAAAGTATGCATCCAAAGAGAAATTTTTATGTTGTAACTAAATAAGAACGTGAAGTTTAAAAGTTTTAGTTTTGTAATTGAATTATAACTTTTATAGTTTTCCATAGTTTTGTATTAGCTTATACATTCATAACATGAAATGTAAGTACGCTTATTTTACCCGACATCAAATATGTTGATATTAATTTATTTAAAAAATTGATGCTTTTTACTTTAGGCTGTATTTTGTTAAGAAAAATATTAAGAAACAGAATTTTATTTGAATTTCTGTTCAGTATGTGTGTTTACATATACCCGAGTGCATGCAAATTAACATATACAAAACTTATTATTACATATTTAATAAAAAAAGTGAAAATGGTCTGGAGTAATATCATGTGCAAATGTTTGTTTGAATCTTTTATTCTTATGTTTTGTAATCCAAGACAGAAATTTCATTAGCTCAATTGCGTAAAAATAACCATGTTTTTATTTTCGAATAAAAATTATGAAAAAAAATGTAGAAAATTAATAAAAGCATCTGTAATTTAGGGAGATAACGAGGTGATTAATAAGGAGGTAGTAAAGCCATTGAAATAATTGATTAAGCGATTGATTTGCTATGTGAATGGATTTGAGGAAAGGTTTGATATGCTTTTTTGAACGAAAACACGCAGGACGAAATCAATCGGAAAATTTTTTTAGGGTAAAACAAAGGAGAGCGAAGGAGGGAATGCAGTGTGGAAAATGGAGTTTGACACAGTCGATGATGTGAGTCAGTATCACTCGTTTATTATCCTGATCCTGACAGCGAGTCATACCGTATGCAATATGTAATGTGCAGTATATACAGTAGTTTCACGGAGTGTTAGTAGCTGTTCCTGGAGGGGTGAGGGGAGGTGCGGAGAGGTGCGGAGCCCTTTTCCCTCGTTCGTTAACTCGCCCGTAATGCCCCGCAATGCCCCGTAACGCACCATAACGCACCATAACGCAATTTATCGGCGAATTACGAGCTCGACCGACACCCGAACTTAAAACTTAACACCCCCTCCCGCTCGATCAATCTGTCTCACCCCTCCCGGGTTTTCCCCGTCACGATAAGCCCCTTTCATGCACATCGGCCATCTGTGGAAGGGGCGGAATCCGGGGAAGGCGCCTTCGCCTTCGCAATTTCCCATGGCCAGCAACGCAATATTTTAGGACGGCTGTGTCCCCAGGATGCCGGGATGCTGGGATGCGGTAGTCGCGGATGGTTGCGCTTCTCTTTCTCCCCCCCCCACCCTCGCCCTCGCCCTTCTCCGCGTTTTTCCCTCTTCTCTCTTCTCTGGTGCCTCGGAGACTCCTAGTTCGCGGTGGCCAGACTTCCCTCGCCTCGAGGCGGTGCACGTTTCGTCAGTTATCGGGCGGGAGAAAAAAAATCACGCCCTACTCGGATGCGCTTGACTCGCTTTTGCGGGGCTTCCTGCGGCCGGACGCCGAGGCTGCAAAAATCATACGACCTAACACCACCGCCACCACCTCCAGGCAGAAGTGAACTTTTTCGCTCCCGAGAATGTGACGATTACTGGAGCGTGGCTTGGCTCTCAGTTTTTTCGAGATCAACTCCCGGGGTAAACCCCCACCGGCTCCCCCTTCCCCGCCCATGCATCATTTATGGTAATGTATAGCACCCGCCCCCCCCAAAACGATTTTCTCGCCTTGGTCAAACTTCATTTATCATAAAACCTAATGCCTTTTCAAAATTGGCCGGAAAACCTCCTTTTCCTTACAAACACAAAAATAAACTCCTCTTTTTCGGAGGAAAACGTTCCGAGAACTGTCCGAGAGAAGAACGACTCGCGATAATTATTGGTTGCCTTCAACATTTACCTTTTCTTTACATTTTATTCCTCAAAAAAACTGAATTATTTTTAATTTATCAACGGGCTAGCCGTTTTTTTGTTGCACAAAAAAAGTTTTTATACTTGCAGCGTTAAATATTTATTATTTAAACTTTAAATGCGACCAAAGTAACATACTATTTTCTATTGGGACTGCACTATAATTTAAAAAATTATTTAATAAAAAATCTTCATCAATTTAATAAGATTTACAAATATACAATCCTTCTATTGAAAAGCATTATTATTTTTATAAAAAACCTATTAATTTTTACTAAATACAATTTTTAAAAAATTTAATTTTTTAAAATTACACAATCAATTCATTTTAACATTCAATTTAATAATAATTCCTAAAACTACTCAACAATTTTCTTTGTACTTGTAAGCTTCATCCATCGTGTTTACACTTTTCTTTCTCGATTAAATACTTTCTGCCAAATTAACATTACTGTATCCTAATCAAAAATAAAATGGACAGTATTTTTGCTCCAGTTCCTTTATTATTAATAAAAGAAAAATTGCGTTAAAATTAATTTCAATAAAAGATGAATAATTGCCGATATTGTAATTTCAATTCGAGGGATTTAAAATCCATGGATTTAAAGACCCTTAAAGCATGTGCGCTCAATTTTCAAAAACATATCAATGTCGAAGGAGTTGAAATTTCAGCAGCATCTTCCTGAATAAAAATCTTAATGATGACGAGGAGCACCTGCCGAGCACGAATTGTGAACGTGCAGGCATGTGAACGAGAACGATCACAACAGAACCACATCGACAACAACAACGACAACGACAACGACAACGACAACGACAACGACAACGACAACGACAACGGCAACGCATCGACAACACAATGACAGTCCCTGTGACATGGGAGGAGGAAATAAAGCGAAGGATGACGCGCACTTGCCCCTTCCTACTCGTCTGGTCCTCTGGTGGATGCACCGTCATCGAGAATAGGGGCGCGTTTCGCCTCGTTGAGCTCGTCCCACCCTCGTGCGTACGAAATCCAAGTAATTATCCTCTGGGGCAAAGGCAAAGGGACGGACGCGCGGGTGGAGCTCGATCCTTGGCGACGGACGACCAAGGAGACGCCGAGGACACACGTGCACCCCCAATCTAGGGCTAAAGGGATGAAGGGCCCCAAAGCCTCGGATCTCTCTTGGAACCGGCACCAGTCCCCCGCGACTCAAAACCGATTAAACGGCGAAAGTCGCCCCTGCCGGCAAGTTCCTTCCTTTGTGAGGAGGCAGGGGAAAAGAGAGGGGGTAAGGGGGAGGGGAAGAAAGCCGGGGCGCCCGCCACCACCACCGCCGCCATCACCGCGGGCAATCACAAATAGAATTAATAATGCACGCTCTCGATGCAGATGTCCAGGCTCTCGCATCCCTAATCCTGGGGACTCGTTGCGTCAGGGTGAAACGCTTTACACTAGCTTAGCAATTCCTCTTTACCGGTGCTGGTCTATTTTATATTCCGCCCTTGCCCTCGTCCTCTCCGTCGCCCTCGGCCTCTCGAGCCCGACGTCGGTTCCGTTAATCTATGCTCCTTACTTACGTCCGCACCTCATAGATTCTGCAATGATTAACGTTCCTTTTTCACCCTTCCAACTGACGATTACACCGACAACATTCAGATGCTTTCGTTTTTCCAATATCAGATTCTTCAGCATTATTTATCTCGCCAACTTTTAAAACTATTCTTTTTCTTTTAGTCTTTTATCGCAATATTGGCAAAACTCATATGGAAATTATAGCATAAACAAAGAGATTTTCTTTTCTATGAAAAGACAAAATCCGGGACGCAATTAATTTTATCGCGGCGTATTCAGTTAAATAAGCTTCTTTCTGGCTCTTTCCAATATCTCTTCTTTCTATTCCATTCAATTTTTTGTAAATATTTATTCACGTACGTCGACGGGACTTATGAAATAGACGATGAGTGAACTTATCAAATAATTCGAGCCTATTACAATGGGCAATCAAATTAACATTAAAACAAATTTTTATATTCACGTACTCAAACTGATAATTTATTTACCGAATAATATACGTTATTGCGAAAAAGCATTTATTCGTGCTAATTTCAATTTTTAAATTATTTTATACGATTTAGATTAATTTTACGCTTTGCATTAACTGCCTATACAACATAATTTAATGCATCAAATTATTATAATTTCATAGTGCTATTTTTTAGATAGACAAGTGTGAAAAATAATATCTATTGTCTTAACTTTTATATAACCACTTTACACAACTCGATGAAATAATAACATCAACCGTAATGCATTCCAACTTTTTTTCTTCATTTTTTTCTTTTTACATCACAAATATTTTATTTTTACATTTTATCGATTCTCTATCGCAATACTCGTAGGAATCATTTTATATCATAAACTTTCATGCAAATTTTATTCCTCTTGAATTAACACTTAATTTATGTATAAATTACTTATCATTCAAGACTTTTGGTGATTTTTCAAGATAAAATACCTCCTTTATTTATATTTACAATAATGATTAAATGGAATGAAGATATAATTCATGAAAAAATTCGCTTACTGTGAAGCCGCAAATTAACTTCAATTATTGATAAAATATTCGTTGTACAAATGAAATTTGAAGTTATTAAAAAAATGTAACTTTAACTTAAACTTTATTGCGTGAAAATTTTTTTTTATCGCGAATACTAATACCAATTTTTTGACAATGTAAATATTGTTATTAGATTCCTTTGCTATTCTCAGCAGACAAAATGATAAGAATTCTTTATTGCTGATTATTTTACACAATTTTTTAGCTTTACTTTAAGAATGATTTCGAGATAAAAGTTTTAGTGACTCTACAATAAAAATTTACGATGTATTCGAGCATTTTTATTAGCAAATATTGTTTTATCGCGAAATTCGTGAGACACTATAATTAAAATTTAATGTGTCGTATTATTTTATGAATTATCCTCGAGATACAGTAGTCATTGAAAAAAATACACTTAAAATTGTTGGGTGTACTCTGTGTTTCATGAGAATCGTCGTTTCAACTGTAATGCTCATGAGGAATTACATGCCTCAATCGTTGGGCTGTTTAAATTCAAACTCGATAATACAAAAGACGCAGCCCTGCACATGTTTTCAATTATTTATACGCAATTCATTTGAAAAGAACAACCAATAGATTACTTGAAAACGTAATAACCCAGTTGTATGTACACGGCCTGTACATATTTGCTAATATTCAAATACAATCAACAAAAGTCGGTAAACGTGTTCTCAATTTACAAGTCAAGATTATAGTACGTTGTAGTGAATTTTTAAATATAATTAAGCGAGTACCCAGTATTTTTTTAAATCATCAATTACAAAAAGCAAAAATTTCAGAATAAATACACTTGTAAGAACTGGAACGAAAAACGGAAATGAGTGCTCCTAAGCTTACGATTCTTCGGAAATACGTAAATGCAAAAGACGGTAAAAAACTATTGTATGTAAATAAAAAAGTAACACATAAATCTAAATCGATAAACATTGAATTGGTGGCTTTAGAAAGGAAGTACATTACAACTTAGAAGTATACCTTAATAAACGGAAAAAACAATACGCACCGAATCTATATTTCACTTTACAATTACTCTAGATTACAATACGTAATGTATACAAGAGCATGGGTGAATTTTGTTTTAATCAAATATTCTCTTTTTAAACGTATTTTAAATGGAGTATGGAAAATAAACGATGCAAGTTACAAAAAACACTTTGGGTTGCATAAAAATTATGCGATTTTTAATAGATGGCCTGCTTCTCTGCAGGATTGGGACGAAGAGCGTAAAAAAAGTGGAGGTGCGAATAAAATAAAAACAGAAAAACTCAAGAAAAAATCAAGAATATTAAAGCATTGTAGAAAGTTTTGAAAAAAAAGCGTGAGTGATTTGATTGAGCATATTGATTGTGCAAATAATTCAAGCACTGATGTACAATGGTGACGTTTTAGAATTAAGTTGGCTGTTGTTGTGTTGTTGTGGTGGGTTGATGAAAAATTTAATTTCGCATTAAAAGCAAATTTATTAGTAAAAAAGCGCAATGTAATCTTGAAAATCTTCACAACACGCCCATCCGATAAATGGGGATGAGATGAATTTTACACGAATGAAAAAGGTCGGGCTCGTGAATTATTTGGTAAGCAGGGAAAAGAGAAAAAGAGCAGTAAACAAAGCAAATAGCGCTCGATAAATCTGGTATTGCGCATCAGCCGTGCCGATGGAATTATCGCTAAAACGGTCCCCCTCCCCTCCCGCCCTCTGAGGAAAAAAATGAGATCGGGGGGAATGAAGAGGAGGAGGAGGAGGAGGAGGAGGAGGAGGGGGAGGGCGTGAGGTTGGCGGTTGGGTTGGGGTTGGGGGTAGGAGGGAGGGAGGGAGGGAGGGAGGGAAGAGAATCAGCAGGGCGCACGCAAAGGGAAAATAAAGCCTCGTGCGTGTTACAATGTTCGAGCAAGGAAGGGGCGAGAAACGAGGAAGAGGCGGAGGAGGGTGCAGGTGCAAACAAAACCTCGAACCCGAGGCTCGAAGGGAAGCCCCACAGAAGCCCAAGGGCCCGGCCCGCACGGTGTGGTCCCTTTTCCCTAGCCCCTAGCCCCGACACCGGATACTTTTAAATTCCATTGGATCACTCGTCCGCACGAGAGTCATCCTCCTCCACCCCCTCGCTCGCGGATAGATTTCGTCTCTGGGTTTCGGGGGGAGGGCAGGGTGTAGCGCATCGCGTGCGTGTAGGTGCGAGTGTGCGTGTGTGTTAGCGCAGTTACTTCGTTTCCAGTAATCGAGAAGAAAGGAATCTTACGGGATGCGACGGATCGCGACCTGGACATTTTTGTCGCACGCAGGCACGCTTACGGTCTACGGGATCGAATGCGCGCCTCCGCGTACTTGACACATTTTTCCTCTTCCTTTTTTACTCTACTTTTTTATTATTTCTTCTTCTTCTTCTTCTTCTTCTTCTTCTTCTTCTTTTTCTCTTTGGCTCCGCTTCTCCCACGAGCCCCGAGCACTCTTTAAAGGGATACGAGCGAGAGCGCCGGTTCATCTTCTTCTCCTTCTCCTTCTTCTTCTCGTTCTCCTCCTCCTCCTCCTCCTCCTACTCCTTCTTCTTCTTCTTCTTCGTCGTGATCCTCCTCGGTCCTCGGCGATGCTCATTTCTCATTGTTGCCGGCTCTGTTACCTAGGATTCTGGGTCGAGTGGATAGATCGAAGCCTTCCTATCCGGCATCAAGTTATATAAATTCGAAATGCGATTCCCGACGGAGATAACTGTACCACCAGCACACCAGCACACCAACTCCAAGATCCGAGATGCTGCTTTTCATTTGGAGCCATTGCGAAACCTGAAATTTTGACGTGACGTCTGACGCTCTGCTTGTTCAACTCAGCTCAGATCAACCTATAAACAATCATTCGCAGAATCATTCTTCCTACATCTAATGAACACGTATTATTTATATTAATTTATACAATTTTATCCGTAATCTCCATCGCTTTAATCGAATAAAATCCATCAATTAGTGAAAAGTATCGCTTGATTATCGTCGTTACACTATTTACAGACCATTTTCTATTTACATGTACAATAAATATGACAAACTGATATCACTTTGTGATTATCAAAAAGGTGAAAGCCAATCTTGAAATCATAAACATAGAATATTCGGTCTCCTTTTTACATTTGAATCCAATCACGCAAAAATAGCCATAAGACACAGTTATATAATGTGATACTTTAAAGAGAAAAAAATTAATTTTCTAGTCATATTATTACGAGCATACAAAAAAGTGTATATTATAGAAATATAAACATTAACAATGAATACACGTTTGCAAAAAAATAATACAATGCAATTAATCATTGTAAATAAAATCAATTGACGTAGTTAAATACGTTACAAGATAAGAATTGCTCTAGTTAATATTAGTTAGAAATTTTTAGATACAAAGGAAATTAATTAAAATCACAAATAATAATATATATTTATACATATTAATAAAAAATCTACATTTTTAATTTTTTAACAAAGAATATGATAAAAGTAATATAAACAAGAATACTTTCTATTATAAATTATGACATTGAATTTATCAAAAATTATTGTTATTATAAAAAGACTTGTATTAAAAATGCGTTTAAAAATGGTAAATTTTAAATTACAATAATTTTAATATTACTTCATATAAACTTTTGAAATTTATTTTATGTATTCTAGACTCATAAATCATTCTTAAATGCAGCAGTTGTCATGGCACGAGTATTGAACATTTTTTTTATTAAATAGCAAAACTTGTAATAGGTTTATCTAATGTTACCAAGAGTTTTACTTTTCTATTGATAAGCTAATATTTAATTTATATGAAATACATAGTTTGAAGTATAAATTGTACTTTATGGCATTCGATCACCAATAAAATTCATGTCCTGATTTATTAGTTCAATTTTAATCATTAATCACGTCTAGTTATTTTCAATTTTTTTTCTTTTTTCTAAAACATAATTTTATTATTTTTATTATTAAATTTTAATATTATTTGTAAAATATGCACGATCATTTTTTAGTTTATACAAATGAATAAGGTTTCTTTTGATATATATTTATTTTTGTATCTTTAACAAGTTTTTTAAATAGTAATCAATTCATTTTCATTTTAAATAATAAAGTTTGCGAATAAAATATTTCATCTTTGATTAAAAAATTAAACTCAAGAGTTGCATCCCACTTTGATTAAAAGATTTCTTTAGGAATATATAACTTTTGTTGCTATTAATAACAATCGAATAATGTAATATTCATCTTAAAGAAATGGAATAAATTTACTTATAAATTTTATTTTTTATTCGGTTTTCTGGAGCAATCTTTTAAGAATTTAAAGGGAAAAATTAAAATTTTATAGAATATATTTGTTTGAATACAATTTCAAAATTACAATTTCTACGTCTTTTTCATTTATATTTTATATTCTTTAAATTGTTAAATATGTGTAAATATAAATAATGAAATACTATTAATGCATTGGATTTTTTTTATTAAATTATAATTTTTTAGCAATTTTAAGTATAGTGTAAATTCATTTACGAGTATCATTTTTATAATTCTAACGTGAAAAATATAGTCTTGGTATTCTTTCACTTTGTATTATCTTATTAACAGTATACAATAAAAAGAAATAATAAATTACTAATTCCATTTTCACATTGATCTAAAAACTATAAATTTATAAATTGTTTTAGAAACTTTAGGTATGAAAATATGTGCTTAGTAATTATAATGTAAAAAATTTTACAAGTGAGACTGAAATTGTTTATTTATATTTTATGAAAGAATATATTTCAAATAAGATTTTGAAAAATAAGATTTATTATGAAATGATGAAACATAAAAACATTTTATACTAATAATCATTTATTAAATATGAATTTTAAATATATTTTACAAGCAGTTGAAATTAATACACACGTGTGATTTTTTGTTGTCATATTTACTGAGAAAAAAAATATTAGAATTTTCTAACCATTGGCTATTTAAGTTATGAAATGAGAAATCAATATAATAAGGGAACTAATTTACTATGAATAATAAATACTTTGTGCAAATAAATATATTTATAGTTTTGGAAGCGCAGTTGGAGTTTTAACGTATTTTTAGAGATAGGATATCGATGTTTCATATATACATGTATATATCCAATATCTCCAGTATATCAGAGGTGGTGTAATTATTAATAAAGTGAAAGAAAAGTAAATCAGAGTAAAATAAATATTAAGAATATTTAAAAGAATTATTGATTACGAGGCATTAAATATCAAAAATAAAATTTGATTTTAAAAATAATCAATGCCTTCGTTTTAAAAGCGAATAAGTTGATTGGACACTTGGGGTTTTATTGTCAGGCCAACTAGATTCCACGGTTCATTACGAGAAAATCAAGTTTTTTGTCCGTCAGGCTCAAGAGATGGTGTTTACATTTAGCGGATGAAGTATCGGAGAAGAAGGGAAAGGAACGAAGAAGGAATGAAGATGATGACTGTGTAGGATAATGCACGGAACAAAAAAAAGACCTACCAGAACGGCCGAATGAAAAAACCTCTCTCTCTCTCTCTCTTTCTCTCTCTCTCTCTCTCTCCCTATCTCTATCTTTCCCTCTCTGTCGCAGCAAGCGAGTACTTGAATTCCATGCCACCACTTTCCGTCTCATTCAATCATATTAGTTGTTGGCTCTCGTTTCGGTTGCTTCGAGAGCCGAGTGAAAATCCGAAAGCACACGTGCAGGGAGGATGAATATTCGAGGCCACGACATCGGGGAGTCACACGGAAATCCAGGTCCGAGGAGGAGGCCCGGAGGAGTCCCAGAGGAGGACGAGGGGGAGGGGGAGGAAGCCGGGTTAGTGATCCGAGGGGGAAAAGGGGCCACTCTCTGTCTGTGCCTCCTCGTAATCGCTCCTCGCATCAGTTGCGTCCGTTTTTTCTCAAGCGCGGCTCTTTCTTCTCCTTCTCCTTCTTCTGTTTCTTCATTGTGGAGCATCGAAAGGAAGATCCAAGGTGACGGGATCGAAAGAAAGGAAGGAGGGCTATGGGTCGCGGTCGCTGGTCAAAAGTTGGCCGAATGCCCGAGCACTAACGACGAGCCGGTGACAAATGATGCACCTTCGCCCCGGCTGTAATGGAACCCCGGCAGTTCGGTGAGAGAAGGGCGGGAGAGAGGGAAGAGGGGCGAAGGGCGAGGAGGATAAAGGATAAAAAGGAGAGGTGGTCCTGGGGCCACGCGGAAGAAAGACAGAAAGACAGAAAGAAAGAAGGAGGAGGAGGAGGAGGAGGATCAGGAGCAGGAGCAGGTGGATGGGGGGGGGGCAGGAGGGAGGCGGAGGAGAGCCAGAGATGGAGAAAGTCTGTCAAATGCCGCAGAAAAGCCGGCGCAGTTCCGCTTCGAGACTCCTCGTTCGTTTTACCTTTAACATTATAACCTGCCACGGACGGACCTCGGGATCGGGATAATGGTACCTGCCTTGGGACCTGCGTTAAAAATCGATCTCTCGAAATGATTAGTCCCGCAGGTTCTGAGGAGGACTTGACCCGCCCGCTCCACATCCTCCCGGCCGTTGATTTTTCTTGGTACCGCTCGGGACCACTATAACGAATTGTCAGGCTATAAGGAAGCCAATTGTTTCTTTTTCCTTGTTTTTTAAATCCTCTCCGGGCGTCCATTACCATGCGTGTGCTGCCTTTTAAAGTCCTCGATAATAGCAACGCACAATTATAAACGGGAACGGCTAGGTTAGAAAA
Source organism: Eupristina koningsbergeri (assembly GCA_018907245.1). Classification (NCBI taxonomy): domain Eukaryota; kingdom Metazoa; phylum Arthropoda; class Insecta; order Hymenoptera; family Agaonidae; genus Eupristina; species Eupristina koningsbergeri. The sequence goes on along the minus strand of JACCHV010002752.1, from coordinate 1,278,790 downwards.
GCGTTTAAAAGGGGTGATTTACTCGTTGCGTCATTATGGGCCTGACGATGCTGGCCAATTAAACGCTCCCTCGAGGTGTTGCTCGCAACTTTTTTATTTTATTTATTTCTCGTTTTATTTATTTATTTCTTCTCGTCCACTGATCATTGCACGTTTTTGCGTCGACAGGGACCGAGTTCCTAGGATGACTTTGGGCTTTCCTTTGCTTTTTCTTAAAATTAGATCAAAGAAAAAAGTGAATCCTCGCTCCGTTCCGTGAAAAACGGTGCATACTTTGCTACTTTTTTATAATCCATCAGCTCTCGACAGATTATACCGGGTTTAAGGTTCGAATGTACCGGTACATACTTAGATCGGAGACTAGATGTAAGATGTCGCAGGATTTTTTTTTTTTTTTTTTTTTTTTTTATATGTAACTTGCGCCAAGGAGAGAGCCCAAGGAGAGGAAAAAACTAGAGAAAGATGAAAAGGAAGGAGGAGAACTAGAAAAAGTATTGTGCGAAATCCTGGCTTGAAAAAAAAGCAAAAGAGGAACATCGTTTGAAAGAAGACCACCCGGAAAACCATTTTGTTCTCTCCTTTACACATGAGGAATCTTTAAAAACGAGTGTCGCAGGCTTCCTATTACGACTATCCTAACATGAAAGGAGAACGCCTTCGTACGCCGAAAGTATTTTCGTCGTTCATGATTGTTGTCAGAGAGTATCAATAGATCGTAAATTTTAAGGATCTCAAAATATATAGCGCAGCAATTTTTCAGTAGCTATTCTTAATATCAACATAGTTAAAAACGACTCCACACTGAATCATCCATTCCACAGGAAATATCAAGAGTAAACGATGGTTACTCTAAAGAAACATGAGAATGAAAAGCGCATTTCTGTTGCTCTTTCTGTCTCTTTGCGTGTACACGTACATTGTGCTTTTTCGATTTTTCATAAACTAGAGCACAATGCCAAGTATGAATGCTGTGCGAGTATAATTCATAATTAAAAATAAAAATTCTTTTAAATTATACGCAAGCTTTAGCGAAATCACCGAAGCATAAAATTTCTTTGCGTAGATAAAAGTATTATGTTTCAGTTGAAAAAATTAAAAAAAAAAAGTACCAAGATAACGTCATAGTTTTTATTGTATATTTTTCAAATTCTTGTCATGTTATCTTTATTAATAAAAAGATAAATAATATTGGGTACTACCTGTTACCTCTATTGGAATAAATCTAACAATTATAATTCACTCTAAAGCGTAAATACAGTATAAACAATTATTAATAACACACGTTCATTGAACACACAGAGATTAATTATCAAACCTTTTCATTTGTCATATTCATTCAATTATAATAAATGAATTAATAACACGAATTAAATAATTTTTGACATTATATAAGGAACACAGCACGTAATGAATATTAAATCATCAATTTTAATATATATAAAATTATTTTTTAAGAAAAATTATTAATATTAAAGATAAATGCACATTGGCGCAATAGTTAAATTTTGCCAAATAGGTTCTCTTACTGCCACGAGAAAAAAGGAAAAAGAGAAATAAGAAAGGATTTAATGGTCGCGGGTTTATCAAGTTATTATATTATCACTGGGCTCACTTTCATACGCGAGTGACATCGTATCGCCTAACAAAAAAGGCTTTTTTATTCAGTACATTACGTCACGGAATGACTTTGGGTCGTAGATCCGTGTTACAAGCGTGAAAAATGATGGCAGAGGCGTACACGCCTTTACTTTTTGCGTGCGCATTCTAATCGATTTTCAGCTCGCACCCCGAGAGTGAGCGTGAGGGAGCGATGAGAGGGGGAGGGGGCAGAAGAAAGAAGAAAGCCAGAGCACAAGTGCCCGGCTCCCCCTGCAGGGAAGCCAGGGTCAACCTGCTGCGACGGCAGGGGCCCCCGTACCCTCTGCACCCCTCCCTGGAGATTCGGGTCTACGGGGCCGTGAAAACGCGCCAAGACCAGACGCGTCCGTCACCAGACACCCTTGGAAAGACGGATCTTCATGGGGGCGGTCCACCTAGGGTTCCCCTTACCCTATTTCCTCGTCAACCCCATATGCGCGGGCGCGCGCCCAGGGCCTTTCGGTGAGCCGCGCCATCTGTGCCGTCACACGAGCCCGAGCTCCGGGAGGTCGCGAAGGCGAGGCTCTCCTCGACCTCCCGGTGAATATGTGCGCGCGCGGGTTGCGTACACGCGCGCGAAACCCCGCAAGTCCTTCCTGGCCAGCGGAAGACGGGGGCCGGTGATTTACACTCGGGTCTGCAGTCCAAGAGCCGAGACTTCCCTTTTGCCGGACGGTCAAGCAGCTGTTATTGACGGACGGGGCAAGCACTCGTAAATCAGAGGAATGCTCCCGAGAACGAAAAAGAAGCGCGCGATCCCGCTCGAGACAATTGCGGTCGCAGTCGCAGTCGCAGTCGCCGCGGACCGGTCCATCAAGCCTCATCAGGACGATTAGTAGCGACTGCGAGTTCCAGATTAGCCGCGCTGACCCCCTTGGCCTCGACGCCGCTCTCCTTCGTCGCTCCTCCGGGAGACTCCCCGCACCGTCCGCGCGCGTGTTACGCGTCGGGTCAACGACTCGCACCGGAGCACGCGCGACTCGAGGCAGCTCAAGCTCTGTCTCGGACCGCTCGTACAATTGACGGAGACGTGTTTGTAAATACTCGTTTTATTTTTCAATTTCGTGGGCATCGTTGCGGCGCCCGGACTCCGCCGGGAAGGAGTGATTAAGGGACCCGGACGAGAGATTTTTGAGCGCCAGACGGGAATTTCACGCATCGCTAATTGGGAGGCAAGGCTGACTGGTTTATTGAATTAGTGTGCCAACTTGACGACTTGAGGCTGATGATGCAGATCCTAGTATTGCGGCTTTAATTTTATGCAAGCACTCGCTCGGCGTTCGCTCGGCGTTCGCTCGGCGTTCGCTCGGCGTTCGCTCGTGCAGAGTTCGTAAAAACACAATTAACGGGGTTGCTCACAAGTATTGAACTTGAACGTGTGATGAGCGAGCGGGCAATTAAAGTGGACGCAAAGCGCGAGCTAATTAATTTCGATCCAGGGAGTTTGAGTTTTGCGTCCGCGTGCCTCTTGATTGCTAAAACAACCAATTGGAGGACCTCCACTTTTTATTCGTCCCATGCGGAAATGTTTCCATGAAAACCCCAATGAAAAACCCCATCCTCCTCGCCCATATCTCCTTTCATCTATATCGATATTAAATTCATGATATTTAATGAAATTGGTGTATCGTCGAAGCGTAATTAAATCTAATAACAGTCTTTTGAACGACACCCCTTATTTCAATTATCTCTTAATTGATTAGCCGACTCTCGAAGATATCGTATATCCATTAATCCGGTACATTATTGAGAATCTTGAATGTCATTCTACGATGCAATGTTAATCAAGTGCAACGCAATGCAAAAATTTCAAATGTAACAATTAGTATTTCAATTGAACGTGTAATTTAAAACTTTAAAATTTTCCTCTGTTCTTTCTTCCTAACAAAACTGTAACTCGACTACTTTCATCATTCTTTTACTCTTACTAAACTTGAGGTGTGCTAATTCACAAATTCGCAGTTGATTCAAAATTACTACTCTTACAAGGAACCACATTAACATGAAAGACCAATTAATATTGAAATTGAAATTTTTTTTTTTTTAGTCAATAGCGAACAATGCAAACACAAAATTGTATTCCAGTAATAATTGTAAAAAATGAAAGAAAAAAATTGAAATTTAATAGCATTTGAACATGGCTTTTTATACCTGCAAATATTTCGATGTAATAATAGATTTAATAAACAATTTTATATTTATATTAATATGGTACATGTTATATTTAACTAGTTGAGCGAAAAAATCAGAAGAGTATTAATAGCAACCAACAGCAGTGTAGGAGACAAGTGTCAAAGACGTTCTAAACAAAGTTTAATGATGAGTACAGTAATATGTAAAAACTTGGTAAGAAAAACACAATTTGTATCATCGTAAAAAATACTCTTAAAACTGGGAGGATCTTATTAAAAAGACAAATAATACTTCCAGAGATATTTACGATGTTATCAAGATTCATCATATTCAAATAGAATTAAAACATACAGTTGCATTTTTAAAATGAATTTGTAGCGCGAGTTGCGTTTACAGAGAGAGGACACACGGATGAAAAAAGGGAAGTTTATTCACAAGTGATGACAACCGCATTTACTATTATTATTTTAATTTTCTCTTATAAAATTCCGTTCTTTTATGATAGCTATACAGTAGTCGGATGAATTGCACAAAAAAAAAAAAAAAAAAAAAAAAAAAATTGAAAAAAGATTTTTGTTTGTTATAAGAAAAAGTGCAAGCACTGTTTTTTTATGGTAAATGTCTCCAAGGGCGTTGAAGTAACACATCAAAATTTAAAATTGGAATCGAAGTATTATTTAACATTAACTAAATACATTCGTAAGTAGCTGAATCAAGGTGCACGAGCAAGTTTGTGTTAGTTTTAATTTGTAAAAATTGTTGTAAAAATGAGATCGTAGCAACGATTGGATGATTTGAGGCGAAACCCGGTAAAAAGAGAAGGATCGAACAGTTGCACAGGTGAGGTAATTGAAAGGGTGCGTTCGGTGGCAATCAAATTCGGTGCAAATCAAGTCGCGCATGTCAATCGGAGTGCTGGCAAACCCTAAGATCTCCTCGAGTGGATATTAATGTTCGAAAAATTGAGGCTGTCAAATGAGAAGCGGCAAAATTCGTCTAAAAATAATCTTTTCAAAAGTTCCCATCTGTCATTGGCAAGTTGAGGGTTGATGCGCAATAGGAACAGCAATCGGCGGCACCAGAGCATGAGCTCGTCTCCCGGGTATTGCACACACACCGGCGACCGGGGCAGACTCGTCCAAAGACCAAAGACAAACAAAGCGGATTTTCGGTGTGTCGAGGTGACCCAGACCTGGCATTTTATAAAGAGAACGGCTAGGGGCGGGGAAAGAGGGTAGCTCGCGCTCCGAAGACACTCGTCGCTCATCGCAGTGGCAAAAAAGCTGGTGAGGCCAGGGCCTCGTCAACTCCTCGCTGCGACTTCAAAGCGGCCAACGAGCTGCAAACCCTGCCAATCGGGGTATAAAATCAGGGAGCACCCCCTTGCTCTCCCCTCGTAATCAATATCAAACGAGGCGAGGCGCGGCGAGACGAGGCGAGACGGGGCGAGACGAGGCGAGGGCTGGTCCAGATAAAGGAAGGGGCGAGTCGGGGGGAGGCCGCGCGCGTGAACTTGTTTGTCGGAAACGAAACGGGGTTCCGCTGCTAATGCCCTGGTTAGCGCCCAGGCGGAGGTTCTCCTCGTTCCTTTGTGAGCCTACACATCCGCCACCCTCCTTCCTTCCAGCCGGTGCACCAGCCGGGGGTCAGAATGCAATTTAAGCCACGCGCGTGTATTCCGGTGTATTCCGGTGTGCGTATTCCGGCTCCCCTGCGTACCGAGCGGCTTTTCTCTTCCCCCTCGACAGCTTCCTTTCAGACGTGGACCCGCACCCCCTCGGCCTACAACCCAACGACATCACGTGCCCCTCGCGTGCGGAAGACACGCGACACACCCGGGGATCGGCTTCTCCCGAAGCACACAAGAGCACAACGCCGTGCCGACCCGGACCTGCGCTTCTCAGAAGCCGAGAGCACCGGAGAGCGACGGACAGCGACGGACAGCGACGGAGAGCGACGGAGGCTGCGCCCTGGGATTAGCGGCCCCATGCCTCGGGGTTGCGCCACTGCGACGCCCCGCTTCACCGATACTTGCCCTTTGTGCCCCCAGCCTCGGGCTCAGCCGATTGTTTACGAGGAGCGCGATCTCCTTTCCTAACCAACCGCCACCCTTTCTCTTCACCTCCCCGACCCCTTTCTCCCGGATTTCGGGCGGGGTGCTTCGTTATTTTAATGCGGGTAATTTTTATCGCGTGGAAAACTTGTGTGGGCGAAACTCAGTACAATTTGGAGCCAACCTAACCTATTACTCCAGTGGGGTGTAATGCTGAACCGCGTCGTGGTCTTTTGTCCGAATGTTATTACGCTCGATGACACGGACCCACGATCGATCGCCTCTTATTGCCAATGTTCCAACCAGATAAATAACTTTTTACGTCAAAAAGCTTTTTTACACCGCAGTTTATTTAGAGTTCTCTCTTTGGCTTTGCTTTCACAGCTGCTCTCTGGGAAATTGGGGATGTAGATTTTGTAATGGCAAGATTAATCGCCTGTTCGCTCCTTTTTAATTTGGACCTTTAACATATCGTCTTCCTCTTCATTGCCTCTATAAACTTTTTAAGTATTAAACTGTTGGCTTAAAAATCACGCGCAATCCTAGAGTGAGGCTTAATTTGGAAAATACTTTGTGCTTCAGACACCTTTGCTAATCTGCAACTATTTATCCCCTCGCATTAGATCTACAAGACTTAAAAAAGCATTCATTACAAAGAATAGGATTTATTTTTTATGGTACAGGTATATTCATAAAATGGTGTATTAATAAATACTGCAATAACCTTTTGTGGTTTTGTATTTTACGCGCATTTTTTTTTTGAGAAATCTAATCATAATAGCTTACAAAATGTTCCTTTCTTAAATATATCACGATAGAAAATTAAATTTTACATCTTTATTCGAATTGATCTTTGCTTTTCATTCTCAATAGATTATATATCACATTAGCTTTTTATTACTTTCTACAACATTCTAAAAAATATTATTTTAAAAAATCCGTGAATTGCAACTAAAATGGACACGACATTATTGATTCAAAGCAATCAATAGTGTATTAACTAGTTTTAATAAGACTCATTTTCTACTGTAAATATTGTTGTTAATACAATAATCGTTTAAGCTCTGTGTCAAACTGAATAACCAGGCAAATAAAATGAGACCTACAAGCCTTTTTTCTGACACGAGTGAAATGTTGATGGTATCAAAATTAATAAGTGCCATCATCATTTTTGATCAATTTAAGTTTGTTTAAAAGGAATGCGACCAGTGACACTTTTGTAAGGAACTTACGCAGGTCTATCAATATAATTACTTACATTCTTAAATGAAATAAAGAATTAAAGTATAATATTTTTTATTAAGACACTCTTTCATTCTGTACATCTATACATATATTGCTAACTTAGAACTTATAATATTATTATTGCTAACATTAAGGTGATGTTCATTAACTATATTAAACATTTTTTAAGCTCAAACTTAATAATATATCTGAAATTTATTTACAAATGTAATATTAATTAAAATTAAATAAAATTTATTTATATTCAAATAAAAAACACAATTATAAAAGTACAAATTTGTTTTAAATTAAATAAATCATTTTAGCATTTATAAATTAAATTGACAAAAATAATAAGGTATTTATACCCAAAAATCTTGATTAATAGTAATTCATTAATAATAGTTACGGTTATAATGTTTTTAATTTGAACTATGTTTCAAGAGAAAATATAATTTTATTAATTAATTAGACCGGTATTACTTTTAATGTAGTATAAACTCGATAACTTTTATTTACATGGAAATACTTAAAGTTCTATATAAAGTATTTAAATTTTAATTCTAAAATAGAATAATTTTTAATTCACTGAAACAGTTTCACAAATACTCTCTTTTATTAATTCTTTGCTGCATAAATAAAATTTAATTCAAATTCTTACTATTAATTAAATTTATATTATAATTTAATTATTTCTGAGCATATTTTTCATCAACTAATAATAGAAAGTTAAAAATAATAAATCATAATAAATTAATATTTTTTTTATTTATTTATATACTATATTTAATAATAATATGAATATTTTAATACGTCTGACCGAATCAGTTTATTTGTTTTTTATTTTGTAAAAAATATGAAAAAAGTAAATGTTATTGTACTGGAAGTTGAAAAAATAATAGCTGGAATGTATTTAATAGTTTAAAAGTACCAATAAAATTTAAATGAGAATATTTATAAGTTATGCACAAAATAATCATCGCAATGTAAAATATTAAAAAATAACAAAGTTTAATGTATTAAATTTTTTAGTGTAAATAATTATGTCCATGTTGTTTCAGTTTTTTACTATGCCTGATAAAAATATTGTTTAAACATTTTTATTTGTTGAAAAAAAGCATAAACATCAATTTCTTTTAATAATAAACTTGAAAAACGTTTTTATGACAGTTTGTTATGAATATTATAAAAATACACATGTAACTATGTTTTTGGCTGAAAATGAAACAAATTTCAAACATTGCATCATTTAATGTTGCTTTTTCACCGTACTATAAAAATTGAAATTTACTTAAAAATATGTGTAATTTTATGCCATTAAAAAATGCGTGCTACTCAGTTTTATTGCTTTTTTATTATCACCAACTCAACAAAATAAATTGCTATCCAAGTGTTATCTATTTTCTCTTTATAATTCTATCTTAAAAAAAAAATTTACCTTTCAATATTCATTATTATACATAATTTTTTTACAGTAAAGAATAATTGAGTTTTTAATGCATGTTGTCAAATGAAGAATATTAACAATAAATTGCGTTTATGGATTTTCACTAGCAAGAATCATGCATCTTTAATGATAATGTGTTTTTGTTCTGACGTTTTAATTATAATTAAATTTATAGAGGAGGTGGGAGAAGATGGAAAGAATACGCTTTAGTTTATAAAGCGTCGCGATTCGTGGCTGACGATGGGATTGTATTTATATGATAAAGAGTGAAAATTGAATAAAGTTAGATTAGAGCGATAAGAGCGACTCTGCTAACGATTTAATATTTAATATCATTTAGCCAAGAGAAAGAAAAGAAAAAAAAAAAAAAAAAAAAAAATCGTGCCGCTGACGCGATAATTACAATCGAGTTTCGCCCGCTGTATTGTAATACTAAATCACCGTTGGCTGTCAGTTTGGAAGCGTTTGAAAATAAGATCAAAACCGCAGGTCGTCCGACTTATCTTAGATATCTCCGATACCTTTGATGTCGAGGGTTGGGCAATATTTAGTTGGGGGGTTTGGGGGCTTTGAGGGCTTTGAAGGGAAATCGCTCGCTCGCGATGAATGCTGTGCTCTTGGCCATCGCTCACCCTTGAAAAGCTCGATTGTTAAGAGGAATTATCAGTTTTAAATTATGCTCAATTATTGGTACGAGGCGCCAGCAGCATCACGAATGCGGTCGCGAGAGCCAGAGCCAGTAGGCGCATCTCGAAAAGCAACACCTCAAAAACCACCGATCACGCGCTCGTACACGCTCCTGTTTGGGTCTCGGAGTGAGCCCCAACCAGGAGTCAAGAGTTCACAGGTGCACCTCGCCGAGGGGGAGGAGCGCGAGGGTCGGGAGCCCAGGAGCCCAGGAGTTCGTCTTCGACGCCGCTCATTCCCATGAAGAATACGTAATTCTCAGGCAAGCACGGGTCGCGGAATACGAGTCCACGTCTCTCGATTCGTGTTCAGCCGCGGGATGCCGAGCGGGGGCTTGCGTAACTCCGGGATGGAGCCCCAGTCCCTCCGCTGCCCGCGTTCGCAACTCTCGCTCTTCCTGAGCCCCGTCCCCGCCCCGACTTTCCCCTCGGGAGCCACCCTCGTTACCTAGAGGCGGACGCGCGCTAACGATGCCCGAGGATTATGATGATGAAGCGTAATCGATCGTACACTGCAGGATTACACTCGTGCCCTAAACTTTGACATTTATTGTTCGGCTACCGCATTGGCTGCTATCGGACGCCGAGCTCGCTTTTTGCTCTTTGTGATCCCGGATACGCCTGCACGTCTGCGTGCGATCAGTGTTTATAATGGAATACTCGAAACGAGGAGGAGGAGGCGCCAGCAGTTGGAACTTCTAATTTCATAACCAGAGATGACATGAAGTTTTGCCTGCGCCAAGTTTTGCCTGTTATTATAAAGTCGTTTCGAGCAAATCCTTGCAATTCGTAATTTTCGTCTGCTCGATTTTATCGTGTCGATGGAAATTTCAGCTCCCGAGACGGGGAACGTTACCTCTCATTATATGGAGTCTGGCAGTGACTGTGATAGTACATTCGTGACCCACTTGCACATTTTTCCAGCCAAACAATCGCTTCACGTGCTCATATTGTAATCGTCGATACAATGAAGTGTTGTATATGACAATAATATTTTACCTATTATTATTATTCTCCGTTATGTAATATTTAACCTTTTTCAGCTTTCTTTAATTAAATAAAATTCCGTTACACAAATTGACAAGGTATTCTTGACGGGCAAACTTTATACTTATTCACAAATTTAAAGCTACTTTTATGGATGTAATATAGTTATTTGTTGCCTTTTCATTATTTCATGGCAATATTATTGCTTTGACAAATGATGCTCGGAGAAATTTCATTTTCAATTAATGTTACATTAATTTGAAGTCAATATAAAATGCTGCATATTAATAGCTGATTCAGTAATAAACCAAGTAATAAATTATGTAGTGATGTATTATATTTACAATATAATTTAAAAAAATTGAAAAAATTATAAAAGAACTTAACACAATCTTTCAAATTACTTTAATTGAATAAGTATAAAAAGATAATTTCAGATTGCTTTTTTAATGGATCTGAGGTAAAAGAGGAAAATTAAGAAACAATAGTCATAGACTCGCGAAATTATACATTTCGCTTTACTCCAACGACATTTACAATTTACAATTTAAAAATTGTTTATAACAATAAACATCAATCTTGTTGATCATGTAATGGGTCTGTTTAAAAAAATTAATAATTTGTTGAGCTGTTTTGAGTTTCGAATAATACCGTAATCACACATGCTTGTTAGTAAGTTCTCCTAAATCAATGAAAGTCAAGTCCTTCTTTGACTTCTTTTGCATATTTCTCATTATTGGTAAAAAGAATTGAGCTATAAAATAATGTGGAGTTGATCGATACAAAAACGAGATCCGGTTACTGGTACAGGAGTACAGCGATAAATAAAGAAGCTCGACCATTAGTAATGATATCCGCTCATTTAGTACGGTCGTTCACATCCAGTCCACAATAGAACGCCAAGTTGGTTCTCGTTTTTTTGCACGAAAGCATCCCTTATCAAAGTTTCATGTACGACCCATTCAAGAGCAAGAGACCCCTCATCTGTATTGGTGTCTCTTCCTCCGTGAAAACGTAATAGCAGGAAAATGTGTGGGAAGAAGGGGAGAGAGAGAGAGAGAGAGAGAGCTCCATAAAAGTTGAAGCACGAGTCGCATTTTGAAGCCGTTAAAAGACGCGCGACAAGGTTTGCGTTGGCATGCACGGGTCGAAGGGAGATGGCGAGTACCGCATAAATACACTCGAGCTGTGACAGGGAAGGGGAGGATGAGGTGAACGGAGAGAATGGTTCGTTTCGTGGTGGAGAGACCCGGGGCTCGGAGGGCGTCCCGGGTGACGACGACGCCGGAGGCAGCCCCGGGAAAGAGGAAGTGCCTACGAACGGAAGCTAAAGAAGAATGTCGGAGGAAAACGGAAGGAGCCCTTAAACCGGATCTGAGAGAGAGGGGAGTTTCGAGAAAATGGAGAAAGAGCAAGAGAGACGACGCCGGGGGCGACGTCGACCCCGATATGGCGGAAGCGTCGCGTTTGCCGGAAGTCGCGAAGGAAATGAAACACCTCCCTACCCCCAGCGACCGAGCTTACAGCCCTTGTATATAACAGAAAGGGAGCAGTGAAAATAGAGAGGGTGCGAGAGTAAGGGAGACACACAAATAAGAAGCAGTCTGATAGTGAAAGAGACAAGGAGAGAGAGATTAACCAAGATGAAAAAGATAAAGAGAGGAGAAACGGAGAAGAAACATAGGAGGCGTGACAAAGTGAGATAAGAAGAAAAATAAAGAGAGATAAGCGAAAGAGTTAGAGATAGAAATAGAGAGAGAGAGAGAGAGAGAGAGAGAGAGAGAGAGAGAGAGAGAGAAATGGTTTTTCAAAGGCATAGACATGTGCGACTACAGGAGTTGCAGAAGTGTTCTCATGAGTTGGTCCCGCGTGTTTACGAGCTGGAAAACGTCTATGCACATGTATACTGTGAATATATGTCTAGTAAAGCAAACAAAGAGATTATTCGCCGAGTCGTTTGCTCGAGATTGCAAATATCGTATCAAAGATTTTTTTTTCTTCTTTTATTTGATTATAAACTCGATCTGCACTTGTTTTAATTTGAAAATCGTTGTTTAAATACATTAAATAAAATACACAAGTTTCACAAGTATGCGGTGAAATATCTGACGGATTTTAATTGAAAAGAGAAAAGGCGCATTATTTTCAATGATATTTCAATTATTAACTATTTTATTCAATTTCATATTGCTGACGTCACTAAACAGTGTATTAATCAAATATTTAATACTGTTTTATTATGTAACTATTAAAAAAATTGTTTTATTTAAAAAAGCATAATACATAATCTCACACAAATATTCATTATTTTTAAAAACACTTATCTTCACAAATGCTTCAGATATTATAAATTTTATTCCCTTAAAACATTAATAAAAAGAAAACAAAAAACTCCATATATAATACAATCAATTAATAGTGACAAATATTCAAACTCAGATTACTTTATTATGTATTTTATATATCATCAATTTATATTTAAAAAACGTATTTCATTGAAATAAAAATATTAGTTTAACAAAGTTGAATGTTTGATCTCCATAATTCAATCAATTATTTACAATATTTACAATAATATTTTATTAATTATTTGAAATTATTCCTTTGAAATTTTAAATTAATTCCAATTTTATCTTATGTAATATATTATAAATATACTTACATCTGTATTCATATGTACACCTACATATAAGTTCAATTAAAATACGTTTAAAATTTTCATTCTACTTATTCTAATCATCTCATAAGAGACATTAAACAAAATCCATCTGATACATAAGAAAGCGTAAGATTTTTTAATGTTGTAAAGATATTTTTTTTTAATTAAGACTAAAATAATATTTGATTTGTTAACAAATGTTAGTATAATTTTATTTTTAGATATTAATCGTATCAACAGACTCCGAAGGTAAACATACCTTTTAAAATTATATCAACTTTATTTAAGAACATATTTTTTTATTAAAACACGTGTATTAAAAGAGTTTACAATTTTACAAAAGTATGTTCATAATTTGCGGAAATTCAAACATATTCAGATATATCAGTTCAGTTTTTAATTATTCAAAATTAAATTATTTTACTTGTATTAAAAAGGTGCTTTTTTGATAATTTAATTTTTATTTCTAATACGAAACAATTGTCTATTAATTTTAAAAATCTTTGAATATCAATTTATTTAAAACAAACTTTCAAATAGTGAATTAAAATTTTCACATTTTACATTTATAAAGTAAATTTGTTGCATTAAAGTTTATATAGTCTCCATCGAAATATTAAATCTTAGATATATTTATACATAAGTAAACAGTCATATACGTTTATTGTGTTTAAATTATGTACAAGTATATGTAAGTACAACATAAAGAATATTTAATTTTTAATATTCAAAACGGATGTTTGTCTTATTATTAATAAAAATAATATTTATAATCATAATATTAAAAAATATTATTACTCATGAAGAATTCTTTAAATATGAAATTTAATGTTATTTTATATTAAAAATTACATTATATTTTAATTTAAAAATGTAAAATTTATTTTTAAAAGTTGAAAAAAAATTTTTTATTGATAAACAACAAATACGCTGATAAGAATTATTACACTAGGAAAAGAATTTTTTGAAACAAAAATTCTTTTATAATAATTTTTCCGGAAGCATTGCATATCAGCTTTAAGTTTTTTGTAATTATAAGTCAAATGTATACAAAGATATAATAATTATATTTCGTAATTAACAATTTATTTTTTAAATAGGATCTATTTATTGATCTAAATTTGGTATCGTAGGTCGCGTGGTGAAGGTTAATAGATATTTTGTATCCGATTTATTAATGTTTGTAAAGAAACGTTCACATAAAATTAGTCAGAACTCATGTTTTATTTCTTATAGTATATTAAATATATTGAAAAATAATCCATGAATTTAATTATCCACGTGTAATAAATATTAATGGCAATGCAAGAGAAAAAAAAATTAAATAAACGTATGTGCGTAAACAATGTATGATTAAATATTTTGAATATACAATAAATATAAATACAAAATATCGCACCAAATTATTATTATTTGATGTATAATATAATAATATTATAATTTTTACGGTATTTCAATATATAAGTAAGTTACCTGGATACCATGGATAAAATGTAATATTTGGTATCTTGATTTTATTACATATGTCGCTATGAGTGTTATGGATTTCGATTGCGTTGAACAGAGCATAATTCATTAAATTTCAATAGCATTTTATTTCATAAGTACTTATTTTTTAAATGGATATTATTTATGCATAAAAGGTATTCGGATTTATTTTTTGATGGGATAATGAAAAACAGATGTAGTCGAGCCGATTTGAAAGCAAAGTTCAAATTTCATAGCTTAATAAAATGAGGTCCGGAGGCAAACTTTGTGATTTGGCAACACAATTCAAGTGAATACAATATATAAAGTTGAAAGCATTACAGATAAGAATTCAGTATAATGGTGTACATTATGCATAAGTGATATTGCACATTTGAAGAAACAATAGAAGCAGTTTAAACTTATTGCAAAGTGCATTGAGAGTCATTGAGATGTTTATTTCAATTTATTAAGCTTATTGCGTATGTAAATATGTAGTTAAATACATGAATAAGCGTTTGACATATGAGTAAATAAGCCTCCATATAAATAGGAGAAATTATGTAAAATAGGAGAGTAATAAGAGAGGTAAAAGAATGCGCGGAGATTGTTGGGTTGGAACGACATATCTGACTAAGCGCAACATTCACATGTGATTTGCTGATATAATAAGTTTTCTCGGGAAGTTTAAGCACACGTTTATGCTTCTCCCAGGCTTTGTCCTCGTTAAAGAGCCGCGTTCCCCAGGGGCTTTTGTCCGAGAAAATTTGAAGCCAAACGAACGAACGGCGGGGCAACGACAATTTCGCCTCGCCGGCCCAAGTCTCCTGCGAGTGAGCTAGGTGAGGCTCGAGTTACGTAAGAGGAGACCTCGGGAACCGGTCCGAGAACACACCTGCGGGGGTTCGGGACCCCTCGGTCCAGTTCGGCACCTGCGTCGACCTTCACCGAGGGACGTTTTCCGCGACTCTCCCCGCGGGCGATCGACACCTTCGCCGCCGGACCGTTAGAGATGGTAGCTGCAATCAACTTGATTAAAATTGTAAATTCGACCCCGCACTACAGGGTAGCTTATTCTAGTCTTCTTCTCTCGGTGGGCTTTCGCTCGTCAAGTTGGATTAACGAAGAAACGACTTTACCGAGCCATCAACCTGAGCCTGTGGTCTCGGGCGGGCGCCCATCGCATCGACTCATCGTCCATCCAGGTCGACGGATGAGCAGACTTTTCTAACTGGCTTGGGCGTTTTTACATTGTCTTTACAGCGCTTTTCTCAACGAAACATTGGAGGGCAGCTTTGCAAAAATTGGGCGGGGCCGCGAGGGGTTGCGGGCGGGGGAGGAGGAAGGACGAGGAGGAGGAGGAGGAAGTTTCCTGGCACGACGAGCGCGCTTTATTCGCTAATTCAAGTGTTCGGATGCTCCGAGGAAACCCCACAGCTCCCGGAGCCACCAAGTTCGTTTTTTTTTTTCAGTTATTTTTCAGTTTAAATTCATACGGCCATTTAATTTTGGAGAAGGCGAAAGGAGTGGGTGGTCGAGAAGTATGCCGAACGAGAAGCGTGAGCTCCCGGAGGTTAGTCTTTGCCAGAGACTGCAATTAACAATGATTTCGAGATTTGGAAAATGGATGGGGAGAACGAATGCGGTGGGTATTGCCGAGAGCAGCATAAATATCGATTTCGTGATCGGGGGGCCGAGTTTCTCGAGTCTTCCCAAGTGAAAAAGCTACGACCTACATCATGCCTCCTCGGGTTGAAATCGTCGGACGGGCATCCCGCAGGCAGGAGGAAGAGACGTCGCCCGGGTGCGAGGCCCGGGTGTGTTGCGAAAAGCGTCTTCGCCCGGGTCTCCGATTTCGGATTTGGAGCACGCGCGCACTTTCGAAAGGCTTCCCCACGGAGAGATTGGGGAACAGGCGTATCCTCGCCCGAGCTCCCCTTTTTCCTCCCGGCGAAATCGAGAAAGTCGCTTATCGTGATTGGGTTCCTCGGTGCTGCGCTTTTTTATCGGCAACTCTTCCTCCACTTTCGCAGGGATTGCGGCTCCTCCGGTCGATTGCGTAATTTGGCGCGGATCGAGGATTAACGGGGGCATCCGGGGGCATCCGGGGGCAGAACCGGCGATTGGCAAGCGGTCGTGCCCGGGGCGCTGGTTAGAAATTCTCCCTCGATCCTGGATAATGACTTCGTATTGCGGGGCGGGCACAGGAGGCCAAGGATGGACCTGCAGAAAAACTCTCGCTATTGCTCGCGATAAATGATCGAGGAAATTGAATTTTGATAAGTGAGACCGACTAAGAGCTCGAATTATCCTGTTCCGAATCCGTGCAGCGGATTAAAGGATTCAATCGACCACTCCGAGACATGAATTTTCAATTTTTAACAAGTTGCAAAACTTAATGTCGTAAATTTTTTAATTAAAATTCCTCTTTAATAATGTACCAAACTGATTGATTTATTGAGAAATTACTATTTCTTATTTAATGTCAACACTTGTTTAGCAATTAGCACTGCATTTTAATTCATTTCGTGAGCCCCAGTCATTACGATATAAAAATACGATTTATTATTTTCTTTAAAATTGCCTATTTTTAAATAATTTCCACTGAGAATAATACAAAATTAACAATTTAAAAAACCAAGCTCAACATTTACTTGCAGGTCAATTTAGATTTCAAAATATTTGCAATTGCTTGTACAAACAAAATCCGACTATAAATAAAAACTCTTTAGGATTCATAAATACGTTTGAGAATTATGAGCGTGAGGCTGAAATTTATGGATATTATTAGCATAACAGAATATCTGTGTTGGTTTAAGAAATTAAATTCAAATAAAAAGATGCAATTACTTATCAATTATGATGTATTTATAGAGTGTAATTTTATACACAAAACCGTAACATTCTCTCAATAATATTAGAATGTGTACCGTTACTGCTTATGATTGAAACACATCTTGAGATGTAATGTATGCTGTAATTCTTGGAGAGTGATTTATCAGAATTGAAAATTCAAAGAGTTTCATATCTATCAATAGTATAAACATATGTTTGAAATGTTACTTCTCGGCCGTAAATTGTGTTCTGAATATTAACGTTTTATCGTGTTTTGAATTACAATTACAAATAATGTCTACACATATTTTTTATTGAAAAACATATCACATGCTGATAGCGAATGGGAATCATTAAAATGTGCTTGTCACAGAACAAAATTCATAGCTCCACTAAAGCAATGTAACTGTCTTAATTGTTTCCGCTTCCCATTTATATTTCAGTATATAATAATTATTTATCTTATGATAACTCATTACCTGCAAATACACGGCACAGCACAAAAATCCTAATCTTTGACTATTGCCGAATGGTCAATTGTCAAATAATTGCCAACGGTACTGGAATTCATTTCTATACACTTCGAAATGTAGTTTTATCGTGTGCAGCATGGAAAATTAGTAACTTTCATTATTAGGCACTCTTCGACATGAAATTATAAGTCATGAAGAAGTATGATAAGGTACAAAGGATTTCGAACTGTGAAACGATTTTTTAGAATTTAAAGTACGCGACCTCGAAAAGCACCTTAAATATACGTAGAAAGTCCGTTTGTCTGGAAATAATGCACTCATGTCTCATGAATAATGTAATAAATTTATTGAACTTGATTACGGAACATGGAAACGAACTTTACAACGGGACTGAATTGTTATGCAGAAATTGGATTTATTATATTTAAGGTAATCATAAAATACGGTCGAAATTTTTTTATAATTATGAAATTTAAATTGACGCAATGAATTCAAAACCGCGGAATCTCCACGCATCTGAGACTCGTATATGATGTAATTATGAATAATTGTAAAAGAAAATAAAAAATGCATTCAGATGTAATTAAGTTTGTTAGAATACACACGGGCCTGTGTGTGAGTGCTTGAGCGTACGTATTTTAATAATTGCGTCGGTATCGCGCAATATATGTTGAGTATAAATGTTGCGTAGGAGACCTTTGGAAGATGAATTTTATGCTTAATAAAACAAAGCGATATTGCGTGAGGAAGGAGAAAAAGATAAGAGTAAGAAAACGATAGGTTTGATAAGATATTAAGTGTTGGCTAGACACATTAAAATGATCGACATGTGCTTTGAATGTAGTTTAAAAAAAAAAAAAAAGAAAGAAATAAGGAAAGATTAATATCACGTGATTAGCCGCGCAATTAATCTCAATTTTTCACTCAATCTTGCTAATTTATATTTACCACTGAGGTTTTTACGCAATATGTATAAAAGCATCTGTGCGAGCATTATTATTAAGCAAACGCGCGATGAACGCAACGCATCTCTCTCTCTCTCTCTCTCTCTAGGCGATAAAACCAAAGCTGCACGCGAGATTTATCGGGTACTTTTAAAAAAATAAGTACTGCTTTGCGCAACGGCGACAACAGTTTTTCTTGGTCGGTTATTTATTTTTTCTTTTCGTCACTTTTTGCGACGAATCGAGGATGTGCGCGGGCTGTCATTGGGTTGTGACTCGCGTACTCGGCCGACAATAAACTACAAGTCAGGAACACGAGGAGGAGGAGGAGGCGGCGGCGGGAGGCAAGGCACGTTCGGGACCCGTTACCACGGGACCGAGCTCGACCCGACCCCGGGCTCTTACGGATTCGCGACGCACACCCGGTGTCGGTCGAGACGATACCCGCACCCGCTACCAGTAACCGCTCACGAATACCGTCGACAGCGTTCGTGATTACTCCGAGAATTCCTCTCTCCCGTTCTTCCTTCAATTATCGCCCTTTCCACAGGAGCGGAAAGACTTTCACAAGTCCTTGAGTCCTGCGTGCACGCCTGCACGCTTATTATCACCTCGGACTTTTGCTCCAGTTTCCAATTTAGCGATTTCTCTTTATTGTCAAGCCAAGAAAAGCGGGAAGCCCACTTTTGATCGATGTATTTTAAACATTTCTCCCGTAACTATTGATAAATCACCTTGCTAATTGAAAAATCTTTCAGTTCGATAAAAGTAGCGTTGACAATATTTAATTAATAAGCAAATAATCTCTGGACATAAATATATAAGCGTCTAGAGTCTCTACTGATATTACACGCAATTATTAGGGCGTGAATTAATAAGTAAGGTTTTAGATTAATTTTCAACAGCGCAATGCTTAATTAGATACTCGCTATACAGTGACGAGAATCATAATTAAATGAATGCTTTTGGCTGAAAATTTGATGAATTTCAAATGTACGAATGTTCTATTTAGTACTCAGTGAACGAGTAATTAAATTTCTTGTACTATCTCAGCCTCATTTCATTTTCATAATTTATATCTTTTTAAGGATGGTTATTAAGTACCGGTACAATCAACATTCTATGCAATCAGATAATGCTACGTATTACAATATGTATAACTAACTCCAAATCATAGTTAACAAAATATGCAATGACATTGTGAAAAAAATTAAAACTTTTTTTTTTAATTTAATTATTTAACATCTTTTACAGTGTCAAAAATAAATATTAATAATGCGAAAACCTTTTTTAGTATTTTTCAACAAATAGTTTAAAATAATATTTTTTTACTTTTATTTAAATGCATTTTATTTGCGCAATATTTGCATGGGTAATCTTTAGTCGTACATATTAGAATTCAAAAATATTTCATACATACGTAGGCTTGTGTTTGTTTGATTAAATGTCTATAGACTTGGCCATAAAGAAAAACATAAAATCGTTTGTACATTTGAACCTGCAATTTTATGACACTTTCCCTGTACCTAAAAGATCTATGCCAGGAGGAATTTAGGAAGTGAAAAGTCATTTCGAAAACAACCATATATTAGACAGCAAACATCAAACTCATCCTACGCAATATATTCCTAGTCATCACACCACCTGTCCTTAATTAATTGTTAATTGGACTCGAAAATATTTGCTGTAATTTATGATTTGACTTGTACCATTTACTCATTTTTTCACTATTATATTCAGTTGTTAAATAAATAAGCCAAAAAAATCACAATAAAAAAATATTTGTATTTATTTTATATCTCTTCAATAATACTTCAATACAAATTAAAATCCAATATTTCTTATAACATTTGATCAAATCGCAATTATTATCTATACCATTTTATAAATTTTAATTTTTCCTCAATTTATTATTTCTTTTGAGCACGGAAAAAAATTTTTAATCTATAAATAATAAAATACTTTTCAAAAATTTCAAACTTATCCAATTTATGATTAAATTATTACCTAGTAACGAGAAAAGATAACTAATTAAAAATTTAAAAAATAATAATATATGTACTTGTTTCATAAATAATTTTTTAGAAGAGCAGTATTAAATCAGTTAAAATATATAAAACTTCATAATGCTTGAATTATATTTTATCTAAAAATTTAGCGTTAAAAGCTGCGACTTATGGATAAATTAAAAAAAATAATATATGATGGATATTTCTATTATTATAAATTTATAAATTGTGATGATATTAAAAATATTATTATACAAATTATAAAAAACTTCACTTGAAAAAATCGAAACAATTTTTTGGAAAATTATAAAAAGTTTAATTCAAAGTACATTAAACTATTTATGATATATCAAACCTACCCTTTTTAAATTTTAATGCGAATGATTCATATATTTTATTATTATTAATATTATTATTATTATTATTATTATTATTATTGTTGTTGTTGTTGTTGTTGTTGTTGTTGTTGTTGTTGTTGTTGTTCTTGTTGTTATTATTATTATTGTTGTTGTTGTTGTTATTGTTGTTATTGTTGTTATTATTATTATTATTATTATTATTATATTTATGTATGTACACAAAGTTGAATTTTTCATATTTTTATTTCAAGAATATCAATCATCTTTAAGATGATTTTTGGATTAATGAAAGTAATTTGAATATGCAGCAGACTAAAAAAATTAAATCTATTCATCAAAATCACTATGTTTGTGCATAAATTATAAATATTGCGCTCTATAAGATTAAATAAAGTAAAATAAAAAGAAAGAAATTTTTGTTTTTACTTTAAAGCATTTTTAGAAATAAAATTTATATGTTATATATATTCGATTGAGCTAATTGAATATGAATTTCTAGTAAAAATTTAATTTATACATCTGATATTATGTTCATATGTTAGTAGATTATTTAGATTAAAAATAAGTTATTGTTTATTTCTTTAATGAATATAATTGATAAAAGTAAAATGTTTAAATATGTAGAAAAATAAGATAATTCAATCATTTAAATATATTTTAATCTCAATTGAATGTTATAGAGAAAAAATTTTTAATCACGAGTCATGATTATTGAAAGAATAGTTAAGTAAAAAATGCTTTAATTTTGAAAATGAGAAACATGTTATTATTCTCACAGTACCCTGTTTAAAATTCCACGATTTATTATGTTTAAAAATTTTTACAGGTGAAAACATCATTGACCAATTATTAAGATCAAGTGTACTAATTTAAATTTATTACAGTAATCACATGATTATCAATTGTCACAATTTTTAAAGAAAGTGTAAAGGCATGTTGAAAATTCAAAAAAATGTTTATAATAATATATCTAAAGGATAGGTGGTAAAAAAATTTGTCAATTAAAAATTTTTCGAATAATGTTAGAAAGTCAATTAATAAAGCAGATAATTAGTTTTTCAACCTTTTGGATAGAGGGCCATTATAAAGACTATTATCTATAATCCGGTTCTCCACTGAAATTAATCCACTGACCTATGCCTCGATAGATCATCATTTACAAAATTAATTATTTTTTATACGGTAAACCGAGTATCGCGTTTTACAAGAGATTCGCATGAAATCTGGTGATTATGTATATTCGATAGATGTATAGATTTTAATTCTTCCTTCGTAATTGAACATCGAATTACATGACGGGGCGTTTATTTATCGCGCACAGCCCGAGAGAAATACTTTCTAAGCGATGATCTCCGATTATTGTACGTGATATGGAATATAAAGCTCGGCTAGGATGCATTTACCTTTGAAATTATTTGAAAGGTACATTGTCAGGTACATTGTGAGGTAGACTGTCGGGAGTGGAATGCGCGGGTGGAGCCGCGTACGCAACCAATTTTACTAAACTCGGGAAAGTCGATGCCAGCGTCGACAGATAATGAATACCCCTATAAAGCTATCGACTTACACAAAGATACCATTCCTCAGCACCCCCGAGGTAAGCAAATAACCCACGTAAATCCTTATGACGGTTTTATCGGTTTAAAAAATTTTTTTTATTTATCCCGAGCCGACCAGAAGCCGAAACAGGAAGCCCCGGGCCGCAAAAATTTAAATCGTTTAAAAAGTTTAAATCGGGTTTAAATCGCAGCCGCGTTTCGGGGTCGAGCAGGGACGAGCGAAAAAAAAAAAAAAAAAAAAAAGAGCGAAAAGCGGAAAGACGCCATCTTACCAATTCATGACTTTACGGCGTTCGACCTTCGGAGGTGAAATTCGCGCGAAAGCCCAACCAACGACGGCCCAACTGGCCCGAGTCCCCGTCTTGGGACTGCGACATCCTCCTGTCCACTCGGACATCTTGACGTCGGAGGGACGTTGAGGTCGCACGTGACCTCGGACGTGCCGCACAACCGCCTCCTCCCCCACGTCCTCGCTCCCCGCGCCAACAGGGATTTCACGCGAGGCGTAACCCGAGCCGAGCTGCATACGTGAGAAGGTCCGCGGTTCTATGGAAAAATATTTCCATTCGACGTAGGTATTATCCTGGCCCTCGTACTCCTTGCCGTTGTCGTGCGCGCCGACGCCTCCGAACTTCAAAGTACCCCTTCGCGGAATTTATTAACCAAGGAGGGGAAAATACCGGGGAGGAGGCCGGCCGAGATTCGCCGAGTCTTTGTGCCCTCCTATTTTCCAGGAACCCCTTTTCATGGCTCACCCGCCCCGAACCCCGAGGATTACGCACCAGTATTTTTTACTTCCTCTTTCAAAACATCGCGCCAAGTGGTGACGCCTTGGCCCTTTGGGGATCTGGCCGAGACTGAAGCTGCGCAGATTGATCTGGACGAACCGGCACAAGGACTCGGAAAGTAAACAAACTCCTCGTGGTCGTTGGTCGTTGGTCGTGGAAGGTGCAAAGACGTGGCCGCCTCCCTTTTCTTCATCTTTATTCCGTGGGGCATCGATCCGAGCAACGGTCTCGGTCCTCGGCCCCGCTCTGGGAAAACCGGCGCACGCATCCCTTTGTTCCGCGGGGACGACTCTCCGTCGACTCACCGGGAACTCACGCACCTCCAGGAATAAGCCTCGATGGTCGGAAAGGATCCCTTCGGATTCGCGTCGCGTTGCGCGATAAGCATCGACCGCGGCATCAGGACACCTGTTGGGCCCCCGCCGCGCCTGATCCCGCCGCCCCGGGTGAGCCGGGTTGCTGATGCCAACTGGAAGCCGGAATTGTGCTGGAGGAGGCCTCCTTCGCGGGGGAGGAAGAACTTGTTTATAAACGCAGTAACACGCCGGACGAAGGGGTCCGGGTTTAGCCGAGTTCAGCTCCCACGCTTCCCATTACGTATTGTACGCGCGGTGCGCCTCCCCCTCCCTCATTTAATATTCTTCCTTTCTACGTATCAGGCGCGGCGCACCTCTTTCTTTTCGAGACTCACGCGCGGCTCTCGTCTCGTCTCTGTCTCTCTCTCTCTCTCTCTCTCTCTCTTTCTCTCTCTCTCTCTTCCTCTCAATCACTCGCCGTGACACGACTCCCTCGTAAATACGTCGCCGTCGCCGCCCCTCCGCCCAGTCAGGAACGTAGCCACCGAACGACTTATATAATTTTTCCTTCCGAGATTCCTTATCTCGAGTAGAACTGTACTCTTGTGCAAACGCCCCGCTGATCTCCTCTCGGGTGCTTTATCCACGCCTCCGACAGTAGGTCTATTTCCTGGACTTCCTCTACTTCGGAGCATCTGTTCACATTGCACAACCGATACCTCAATCGAGAATAATAATTCGAGTTCCCACAAGATGTGATTGCTCTTTATAATTAGACTCGGCGCGCTGAACAGTCGCCAAGATTTCTCCAAGCGTTCAAGATGAAGACGTTCGGAAAGTTGTTCCGGTGCCGTGATCGGAGCTAATCGATTCTTGGCGCCGATCCTAGAAGATTTGTATAATGTAAGTGCCGAGATTTTTTCCGCGATTAATTGTTTGTTCGCCATTATTCGTTGGGGGTAGTGCAAGAGCCGGAGGAACGTCCTCCGGGGCTCCCGCGTCACCTCCAAGCGAGTTTCCCAAGCACTGGCGATGGCGGTGGCCTCGACCGGGAGGTGCAGAAAAGGAAAGAGAAAGAAAGAAAGGAAAAAGCGTCGGCGCCTTGCGCGAGTCCGCGGACAATTAGCGAGCGCGCGTTCGCCGCTCCTAAATGCCTCTTGCGATTAGCCGCGCATACCGCTCTCTTTGTCCCAAGAGCGAGAGAGAGAGAGAGAGAGAGAGAGAGAGAGAGAGAAACGCGCGAAAGCGGCTGCCCTCGACCATAAATCAAGTGCGGTGTTGCGCGAGCACAACCAACCAGCACCGACCAACAGCCAAGCCCGCAATCCAGATTCCTATCGTTTGGGCGCACACCGGTGACCTATGACCCGCTTCCCTCCCGCTTCCCTCCCGCGGGTGGCGGCATTTGTCGCTCGCGCCCGAGGTGTCGATATCTCAAGGCTGCGCGCACAGACTCCGCCGCAGACTCACGCGTGCACACATTGAAATCGATCTCGGATTTATCTCGATAAGCCGAGGCCAGTGCACGGATATCGGCAGCTGCAGCTCCGGCTGCAAACGCTCCCTTCGCGACGATTTAATCGCCGGTGCCCTGGCCTATTAACCATTTGCAACACCAACACAAACGCCTTTCACCCTCTCTTCCGCCGCGACGATGCGGACCTGGAAATTGTCAGACTTTAGGTAATTGTGGGAAAGCCCCCCTAATAAGGAAGATCCTGTTCTCAAGACTCGACATTCATAATCTCCTCGCGTACACCCACTCCAATCAACGAGTCCTCATGACTTTTATTTTTGTTTGTGGGACTTGTTAGCGAGACATTCGATTAGACAGGTCACTTGCTACGGGTTGTCAAGCCTAAGTTGTGCACAATTTTATCAGTTTTGGAGTCTCTGTCTTCAGAAAGAGGAATGAAAGGTCGATTGTTGTTACCTACAATATATTACAACTCGGCTAATTAAGGGGCATTTTTTCAACGCATGATTAATTTCCCCACATCCCGGAGCGTAAGCTCCAATGTTCTTTATTTCCTTCGTGGGAAATCGATGAATGTCCGCTCTCGATTGATTAAAACTTTTCTAATGACTCGAAAAATACGCATGTGCTCAAGCGAAATAAATATTCGAAACAATGGGTGCATGTGTAAAGAAACGTAACTCGGTTCGTACTAATGAGTAATGTAAATACATGTATGTTGCGTCTACATCCAATGGGTCCAGCGACGTGATTCAACAAAGAAACAACTGTCAAAATAAAAAGAGAAAGGGCGCCAAGTAATGATGATTGATTTCCTAACAAGCAGACCTTTTAGAATTTCCGATTGGAAATGTAAATGTTTTGTGGTAAGGGTCACTGCAAATATCCGCATTGTTCGTCAAATATTTTAGAATAATATTTAGGAGGTGGACCCACGTTATCTATCCGTTATTTTTTCCATTCCAACTCAATATGCAAATGCGGGGATTAGGGCGAGGTGATGATTGTCAGCAATCCTTAGTGTTGCAGTTATCTTCCGCTTCCGTACACAATGATAAAACTACTCGAAATATTTTTATAATCCTCCAACGAGAGGAATTCCAACGTGACGGAATTTTACTTGCAAATTTTTTATCGGAAAAATAAAAAACCATGTGAAATATTGGATCTCGCGAATTGCGGGTCCATTTGTCAACCGCGATTTTTCGCACTTGTTTATTAAGGTGGAATGTCAAAGTAATGTCAAAGTAATGTAGAAGGAAAATCGAAGCGGGAAAAGTTGTCATGGGTGTGTTCGGCTCGTGGACGTACCGATTACGAATTGATGAATGCGAAAATGAGGTGGGGAGTGCAGGCCAGATTGGACAAAGCGTAAAAATGCCCTGACAAAAGAGAAATAATTCTCGGGGTCACTTCTTTATGGGCTTCGAAATGTGGAGCTCGCGGACGGGGTAGCGGAGGAGCGGAGGAGCGGGAAAAAAAACTCGCCCCATGGGTGTGTCAAGTTCGTCGATACTGGCCGATACTGGCCGATACTGGCCGATACTGGCCGATACAGGTCGATCGGAGGCCGAGCGCTTGGAAAAGCCAGCAACAGGGCTGGTGAAAAATGCGTCGTCGATCCACGGGAGCCAGATCCTTGACATACCGCAGCAGCCGCATAAATTTCTCACGTTTGTCAGCCGTTGGCCGATTTTTCCAGGTGCGGGGGGCAGTCGGCGGATAAATTGCACTCGCAGTAATGAGTAGATCCCGCGATACCTCCCCTCTCCCCTCGTTTCCTCGACCTAATCTCGAGGGGCATTGCACGGGCCATTTGTTGCGCGGCACCGTTACGCGCGTCCGCCGTTAAATCGGACTAAATCGGACGGATCGGGCCCGCGGAGGCGATGAGGGGGTAGGGAACTCGGGGTTCGGGTAATCGAAATGTTCCTCGCGACGCTCCTTCCACCGGGAGTTCGTGTCCTGACTGGCAACGTCCGAGCCAAGACACCGCGAGCATACATCCACATCCTCCGGTTTTTCCTCTGGAGCGGAGCGCGGCTGTCCCGCGTCTTGACTCCCTGCCAACTTGATGACCAATTGCCAAATTCCCCGACCCCACTCTCCTTTTGCGTGCGACTCACTGATTTACGCTGGATCCAGCCCGATTAACGCTAACGGCGGTAACCTGGCGACGTATCCTCGCACGCCCCCTGCATACGGACGAGACCCGTCTCGACCGCAAATCAACCTTCGTCAATTCAGGCTCTCTACTTAGTTTACTCGCGTCCTCTATTATTCTTCCCTCGATCTCGCAGGTTAACGTCCTTAACCAATTTGACCTCCTACGGGGATTCGCTACTTTTTTGCGCCTCCGACGTCCATTCCTCCGCTGCTCATTCTTATTCTCTTAAACCAAAATTCCACCAGGACTCCAATTGAATTGAATGAATAGAGCCCGTCTAATAATTTCCATCGCCTTCAATACTACTTCGGCATGCTTCGACAATTAGACAATTACATTGTTTAATCCAACTGTCCTTGCCCCGCCATAAACCTTAAGCTCGATAAAAAAATGTTTCAATGTAACATCATTGCCCATGCGCGATCTACCTTCAAAAAAATTTGTCAAAAAATCGAAAAAATAAAACAACAACTAAACAAAACAAAAAATAAGCTTTAATAATTAATTCAATTTTCGGCACATAAATTGAAATTTTCATCGTTAGATGCATTATTTCATTTTTATTGTTTCTTTGTCTCAACTTTTATGAATAAAAACAGATATCTTAAGATAGTACATTCAAGTTTATTTACTTATTCATTTCACGTTTTATTTAAGAATAAATCAATGCTTTTTCTTTATTTATTTATTCATCGACGTTAGTATAGTAATTGGGATACTTAAAGCACTGTTTAAAGTTAATTTATTTAGCAAATAAATTTATATTTATATTTAAAATTTTGACTTCTTTTGTCTGTCTAATATAAATAGTTATTATCAATTCCCGATAATCATATAAAAAAATGATTCAATATTGCAAATATTATGTACTAAATATATTTTATTAAATATTTAACTGTTGCATAATTCAAAGAGTTACTCGGTACCAAGGAAAATACAATTTAAATTGACGCAAAGATATTCATATACTCTTATGGAAAACTTTTTGACATTCTCCTATGTAAATTGTTCTTACAATAATAATAAATAAGTAATAATAAATCCTATTTAAGCAGGTCAAAAAAAGACCAAGAGTTTGAAAATTATCTCTTTATTTAAGTATTTTTTTAATTTTTGAAATACAAAAGTTTATTTTATCAGAGTCACTAACATAAAATTTGCATGAAATTATTTTGTGTTATCCATTTTTTTTTGTTAACACACTATTGCGTTCCATTGTATCAATTTTATATAAGATATTTATTTCTATTTTTTTCTGCTTTAGAAGTCTAATTTGATATCTTGACCCCGCACTCGTCCTAATCTACTTAAAGTTTTCGGCTTCCGGGTTTCATATCGACTATTTTGTTGTTTTATTTTTCATTTCTGGTTACATGCTCCGCCTTGCTTAATCTGCTTGATTTAATTACCCTTGTAATATTGGCTGAAGTTCCTCTATTTCACGATTATATAATTTCCTACACTCGTTGCTTTCCTTGTCATGCTAGCACATTTCCAGTAGAATATATCTAAATATTTCTAATCATATTGAAATAGCTTAAATTGTTTTTCTTTCTTTTCTTCGAAAATCCATATTCATTATCTCATTTCACGTGTTTTGCGTGATCAGTATTATTATTATTGTCGTCGTCGTCGTCGTTGTTGCTGTTGCCGTTGTTGTTGTTGTTATTGCTATTATTATTACTATCATGTGGATTTTATTTTTCATATTGCATGACATCAGCGAAAATATTATTACTTCATTAACAAAGTATAAACATACATTCCACGAATTTGCATCTTTGCATGTAATTACCATGTAATTTATTTAATATATATTTAATTTCGATTTTACTAATTGATTTATGTTCTTGATAATTTTCTAAGACTTACTCTCGGATTATATCTTCATAATTTAATAATAAATTCTATGTAAATATGTATTTTAGTTATTTATCGCTTATTTCTAATCAAGTTTCTATTTATATCCTAAGTACTAGTTGTATTGGCAATGTAGGCGCGGATTTTTAACTTTGACTTTTCCTTCGCTCTCAACGAATCATCATTGAGAGTTATTTGAAAAATAGTCAGAGAGAAAGGCAAAGGCGTTGGTTTTTCCGAGCCACATCCCTAGCTGACTTTGTGTAAATAAAATTCCTTTAAAGACACTAAACTTCATGCGCGCGATCACTGATATACGAGTAAGGAAAACGGGCATAACTCGGCTCTTGAACAAATGCATAGATTTGCGGAAGGTGAAATTGCCTTCCTCGTGCACACGTGTGCTAAGTGACGTCGGACTTTAATTGTCTCGTGTCCCAGGAGCAATACAGTATAGCCTCCGAGGGCCGGGAGGGGGAGGGGGAAGGAGAGCCAGTCGCATCGAGTCCTGGAGCATCGACGTCGGTGACGACGATGGCGACGGCGTCTGCGTCTCTTGGTTCGGGCTTCCGGGTGACCGTGTGTTCTGCGTGCTCTTGGCGTTAGGTAATAGCAGGAAGCCGGGCGCGCACGACGGCCGCTGGATTGCGTAATCGCGATGCCGGGGTTGTGCAATCGATAAGCGCCCGTCGAGTTCGAGGAGCGGATCCAGTGCCACGAACCAACTTCTCGACACTGGTACTGACCCTTGCCTTCACCCTCACCCTCCCCCTCACCCCCGTTCACAGCCACCAAATCCCAATCGCTTATCCCCTGCGATCTAAGCGACTGTCCGCTATCTCAAGCGACATCAAAATGCAGCTTAAAACCGAGACCCCGAGGTGGACCGTTTTTTTTTTATCCCGACTCCCTGACACTGGAACGCTCTGTAAGAGGATTGCTTTGGTTCTCGTGACTCTGTAGGGCCAATCTCCTACTTGCTACAGCGATTTCGAAGCTCATTGTTTCTTCCAATAAGTTTTTTCCAATTGACGATCTAATAAATACAACTCATTTGAACTGATTTTTCTTTTGCTTTTTTTTCTTAAATTAATAGCGTTGTAACTCGTCAAGACACTTGGGCAGGATATTCCAACTCGAGTCCATTATTTGGTTCTTGTTTAAATCACGTTGCTTTAAACCAATTTTATCAATTTCACAGCGAGTGCTTTTTTTAAATAATAATCTTCATTCCCCCCTCCACCCCTGATTTAATTCCATTATTCGTTTATCAATAAGCTTTTTAAAGTTAAAAATTGTATTCCGTGCTCAACAGATATGATATAGATAACTAGACGAGGAAATGTGCATTATGTTATTTTATATAATTTTATGGTACCTGTGCTTGTAGATTCTGGAACTTGAACAAGTTGTAGCGTAACAAAGAATGAAAATAATATTGCACTAACGAGTTTAACTTTGTTACGTCTTGACGAATGGACTATTTTAAAAATAAATAATGTTAAAATGTTGGGTAAATCAAGAATTTCAAAATAACCCAACAATTGTATAAATAATTTTATTGTTGAACCAGACAAATTTGAGTATTTTTTTTTTTTTTACAAACTAGTTTCATCAAGAGACATGACACATATAATCACATTTGGCAAAACATCAAACATGCAAATGTAGTAATTGATTTTACCGTATCCGAATTGCCAATCGTGCATGTAATATTAAGCATCTGTTTAGGTTGGCACAAAGTGTGTCAAACGTTTTTACCTCTTTCATCCATTATTGAAAAATGTCGTCTGCACCCAATGCGACCGAGGATTAAGAACAAAGTAGTTCCATTGTTTCGCATCAAAGTTGTGGGAATTCGTTGTCGAGGTAGCGGCGGGGATAAATTATAAATAAAAATCCTTTTCAAAATGCTCGAGCTGTCGATATTTATCGAAAGGCGAAAGTCGGCACGATTAGTCGGGAGAGAAACTAAAGGCTGCCGTGCAGAAGTTGGCGTAGGCAGTCGGACTCGGTACTTTTGTAGTTTGGAAATTAGGATGGATCGTCGGGATGAACGAGAGAGGGAGGGAGGGAAGGAGGGAGGAAGAGGAAGAAGCTGGTTGCGTGCTGGGCGAGACCCCGAGAAAATTGGCTTGTCAGCGTCGCCGACGTCGTCGCGGTAATCGTCGTCGTCGGGATTCGTTTTTGCTCGAGCCACGGGGTCACGTGGAGGAAATCGACGCGAGGATACCGTCGGGGAGCGGATGCGGCACGCAGCGAAAAGTACATAGCTCGGGATGGCTGGATTGCTCGAGAAAGAGAGGCTCAAGGCGGGTGCAGCGCTGCCACGACAGAGAAAAGAGTCGGATAGGAAGACGAGAACGAGCGGAACTGAGGTTCGCGGAGCTTCCTTTCCTCTCCGACATGCCTCGGTGACTCCTCGTCCTCTTCCCACAGGCTCAGGATGCCATTGTGCCGGTGGACACTTTGCCTACCTTGCCTTCCTTGGCTTCGTCGTCGTTCCACTCGCACTCGGTTCCACTCCCCGGCCTACTCAGTAAAACCCTGGCTTCCACTCTGCTTTTTATTTTGCCTCTGGTCCCGCGGACGGACCAGCTCCTTTTCCTTCGTTCCATCCACTTCTTCTTGAATCGGTGCTTCCTCTTTTTAACGACACGCTCCAGGGGATGGGATATTCGGAACAGCGAGCCCTTAAAGAATTGCTATCCGGAGGCTTCCCACTTTACCTGACTCAAAATTGGATCGAACCTCCAAAACATTGCGCTCCTTTCGAATCTTCGGTTCACGCTTACAATGGATTTTCTGATTTTTTGCCTCCAATCTCAGAGATTAAATTTTCATATTTTCATTTTGACAGCCAACACAACTCGTTAACATTTAAGCTTAAGTGACAGGGCGATGGCTTATGTATTATTACACGCTGCACAATTTTTTTGTTCTATTAAAGATTTAACCCTTTAATAATTTAATAGAAGTCGTTTATGTAAACGGCTCCACTGGATAATAAAATTTATTTATTATTTATTACAACAATAGATTTGCAGATAGACGTTTATTTGATTGAATTTGATTAAAAAATTCATCATTAAAATATAATTCAATCATCTTTTTCAATTTGATTCTTTGTACACCGTATTATAATTCATTTTTAATTCTTTTTCCAATATCATCGAAATCTTTTTTTAAATGCCAGGTTTTGAAGTGATTGATAATTTTTTTCTTTTTTTTTTTTCTTATCTTTCTTTTATTTTATTATAATTCACTTTAGATTCATCCATTTTAAACGAAAATTATTTTATCAGTTTTTTTAAGAGGTAAACTAGTTTTAAACTGGACGAAATGTGTTTAAATGCATCTTAAGGAGTTTCTTTGTATTAAAAATTATTATTCGTCGGGTAAGGTCTTGGATAACTCGCATGATACTAATAAAGTGTTTTCATTCAAAAAACGTTATATTAATTACACGTAAATTAACGAGGAGAGCGTGCAGTCGGATAATAAATTAAATCGTAAAGCCTTTTTAATCATAAATCGTATATATTATAATTTTATAACAAGAAACAGCAGTTGTATAATCTGTCGGACTCGGGCTTGACAAAATTACCTGGGAGTCTTTTGTAGTAAATTAAAAGGAAAGAAAGTGCAGAGTCGGTCGAGTTGGGAAAAACGTCGTTCTAAAGTAGTTTTCGTTTCGGAAGTAGCGGGCCTGTGGCGCGAGGGGGAAGGAGAAGGAGGCATCCTTTTTCCTTTAAAGTGAAACTTGTGAGCGACCGACGGAATAGATTTTTTAAAATTGAAGGTGGGGTCTGGGAGATAAGGAGAACGACGGTTTTGACCACGAGAGCGCTAAAAAGTGAAAAACTACCGAATAGTGGAAAAAGAGTGGGAGGGGAGGGAGGAGAGGAGGAGGAGGAGGTCGGTGATTAAGCGAAAGCAGTTGGCGCGACTCCTGCAGGGACAAAAAAGGAGGTGAAGCGCGTGCGGGAGGTTCGGGCTGGGAAATCACGGGCCGGAGGAAGTCCGCGAGCGGGTGAGTACGACGCACTTCCTCAACCTCGGGAGCCGGAACCCAGGAGCTCCCGTCGAAAGACGTTATCGCGCGTAAAAAGAAATCATTCCCATGAAAATCGGAGCTCCGGGGACGGACGGATGGACGGATGGTGGCAGCGGCGGTGGCGACGGCGGCGACGGCGGCGAGCGTGCGTGTCGGATTGGCAGAGGAACGACGAGTGAACCAGCCAAGGAGTCGAGAAGCGAGGAGGAGATCGATGGGAACGAGGACGAACCCGGAAGTAGGTGCGACCCACGCTCGACTTGGCACCAGTGCGCGCATGCGCCCGCATCTGACCTTTAGCGCTCCTCGCAAGGAAGGTCTCGGGTCTCGTTTCGACTGGAAATCGAACGTCTCTGTCCGAAAATGAGCCCGTCCGTCCCTTCAAAGCCCTCCTTCTCTTTTTTCCTCGTTCCTCTTTCCTTCGTCCTTCGTTCTTCCTTTTTCGCCCTTGTCCGCTCGACCGAACATCCACGAGCTCTTTTTCTCTGCAGAAACATCGCCTCTTCTCCTCCTTCTTTCTTTCTTCCTCTACCAAAAATTTAATCTCGGCGCTTAATCCAGGGCTATTCCGTCGAGCTTTCGTCCGCTCACTTTCCCCTCATCATTTACCGCCTCGACAATTATTTTCAAAATATTGAGGATATTATCTGAATGACGTGGCCAACTTTACCCTTGTCAAGATGAAAAGAATAACAGTACCAAACTACCATATATTTGCCAAGCTGACTTACGAAATAATTTATCCGTTATTATAAGTAGTCAGATTTGTTGCAATGCCATTAAAAGAAAGTTAAAATACGTATACACTGCTTTTCAACATTCTGAATTCTTAATTTTTATAGTATGAATATTGCATGATTAATATCATCTTCCTTGGGCAAAACACTTTTGAATTAATTATTATAGTTTGACAATCATGTAAAATTATTTAATATACAGATAGTATACATGCTTTATTATGAGGAATCAAAATCATAACTATGTATAATAAATGTGAAAATGTAAAGAAAATAAACAAATATTTGCACAAAATGTATCAGATACAAAAAACAATATCCCAATTTTACTTCATCGTCCTTTATATTATTTATTTATTTATTTATTTATTTATTTATTTATTTATTTATTTATTTATTTATTTATTTCAAACATCATCTATTATTGCTTATAGATACTTTAGCAAAATCCTAGAGCTATTATCCACAGATTGTATGGAGTATCAGCGACATTATCATTAATTTTTTTTTATTATAAATGATGATCGTTTATCCTCTGTTTTTAGCTCGATGGCTCACAATCCTGTTTCTTTAGCGATCCCGATAAATGCCGACACCACGCAGTTCTGTAATTACTTTGTTTGGTAGATCGCACAAACAAAAGTTCACCTTCAACTCGGCTCTTTAATGTAATGAGCAAAGATGACTTCATTAAAAACCGGAATCTGCATTAAATTGATGCAGCTGAAAATTCGGTTGTATCGATAGAAGAGTTGTCGGGAAGGGAGGACAGATGGAAATAAATTAGTAGTGACACAAGCACGTTCAAGAATTAATAGGCTGGAGGAAAAAGAAATAAGGTGAGAAAGGGCACAAAGAAAAGGCGGACAAAAAGTTTGTCGGTCAAATAGAGTAGAAACAAATTCAGCTAAATCTTATCAATCATTCAAAATTAAATATCTACTAAAAAATCAACAACAATAACAATAACAAAAAACTGCCGCTTTGTACGGTAAGTATTTTACTTCCTCTTAATGAATAAAATGAACACGGAGGATCAAAGTGTAATGAAAAGTAACGTAAATTTGGTTGATTCTCCTAAAATACCCATACTTTACACATTGAATTTTAAAGAAAACAAGTTTTATCGCGTTGAACCCAATACTACCATTCAGTGACTTTTAATATAAAATTGATTGTAGTTTACTTGAATGTTACCATAGTTTAGAATAGTATTTAAAAGAAAAATACTTGGTCAAATTACAGATTCTAAACATTTTTTTAATCAGAAAATTCAAGTTTTATAATAAATGATGAAATATTACAATCAGATGTAGTTAAATTATTATTTACAAAGGAATCTTTTCGATAGCAAACAACGTTTTTATATAATATCATACGTCATCTTCCGGTAGTGTTGCATTTCCGTTTATCATATATGAACCTAAAAATTCTAATTTGCTAAGAAGACTGTTTTTTAATTTTTTGTTTAAAAAAAAATTTGTTTAAAAAAGATATCATAAAGATAAAATTTCATATCTTATTGCTATATTGTAAATCATTATTTTTCTTATTTCTATGTCTTTTAGAATTATACGAAAAAAATGCCACATGCGCGTACAATCTTAATTCAAAAATTAATCAAGATATTTGATTATAAATTGCCATTTAATTTACTAAAGTTTTTCTGTGTAACAAATTGAACATTTACTTTTTTACGACATTCTTAATCGTTAGATAATAAAAAATTGTTACATTAAAGATAATATTTGTTTATATCAGTGTAAATACACCGGCATACCTTTGACTGTCAATGTAGAACTTGTGAGGCATACTGCTTTATTGTATTAATTAACTTACTTTTTGCTTAGGCTAGTAAATTGCACATGAAATTAATAAATGTATTCATTTGAACATGATTTTTTGCAAAGACTTACCAAGCCAAGCAAATTTTTTAAATTCTTCAATTTTTTAATTAAGAAAGGCAAATAGTTGTTTAGATACAAAAACAGTTTTAAAGGAATCTTTTTTTTATTTTAGTTTAAATGATTTACAAATAATTATGATTAGAAGAGGATAAAAACAGTTTGGTCTCCAAAAGGAAAGAAAGGTATTATTAAAAATCAAACTAGCATAAACAAAAATAGTGGTGATGCACGCGTACTTTTATTCGAATGTGCCTTTTAAAACGATAAATTTCACTCAAACGACATTGGTCGGAAATAATAATTAACGCAGCAAAGATGTCAGGAATTGAGTTATTATGAGGAATGCGATAAAAGCAGTTTGTTTGCATATTTCTCGAGAAGCGACAATTAAAATCATTTAGCAAGCGAGTTGAGAATAATTCATCACAAGATGAATTGTCTTGAGAGTTCAACAAGGCAGCAAAGCATCAAAGCTCATGCGTAGTAGTTCAGAAAACAGAAAAGGCGAAAGAAAAAAGGAAAAACACGACAATGCGAGCGAAGCACGTGTGAAGGAAAGGAAGTGGTGGTTGGTGGATGGTGGCGAGGGTGGGGAGCAACGACATCGGCATCCTCGATGGCAAGTGCGGCCTCGCGAGCGATTAGCCCGGTTTCCTCGTTCCGCGGGGGCGGTCCCGGGGGCATCAGCCTGTGGCGGCCGTGGGTGCACTCCTGTCACGGTGTCTTCCCCTCGACTATTTTCCACGGAATAGTGCTCGCGCTTGGCCTTCTTCCTCGAGTTGTTTCGTCACCGGTGCCTCCTCGGTGGCCCAAGTGTGTCTCGAGGACGTCCCGAGAGCCGAGAGCCAGGAGCAGGTCCGGCGCCTCCGGTGCCGCTCTCCGGAATCAAGACTGCGGGCTTGTCCGGATGTAATGCGATGCGCTGATTACGCAGTATTTAGGGCTTGCAGACTTAAACCCACTCACACGTAAACAAGAGTCTCCGGTCTCTCCGGACTTGGGATTTTGTCTACAATTGCGACATGCCTCTTTGTCGTCTTTTTTGTTTTATGGCGATTAAATCGAGCCTCGGCTAATGCGAATACCACTTCGACTTGGAATACGAATATTTATCGGATTATTTTCATAATAATCCCATGAAGACGAATGTAGCGTATCTTAATGAAGTAATCCTTCCGATATCCATAATAACAAAGTTTCTCGTGTTTTTTGTTTCGTTTTTCTCCTTATTTTTTGTTTTCTCGTCGCGAAACTCGTTTAATGAAACTCGCAGAACTGACCTCATGTCGATTAAAAAAATTTTCTTTGGGAAACAAATTTATATTTACATATGTATCTTGCTCAACACTGCACTCGCACGCGTATTCCAATACATTTCCCTTGAAGCTATTATTATATATAAAAAAGAGAAAAAAAAGAAGGTTCTCCTGCGATGCGCTGCCTTTACAGAAACAGTAAGAGGATATCTGCATAAAGAATTTTTTATCAGTTATTATTTCTGTACTATACTGAGGAAGGATCACGTGTCTTCGGAGAAATAATAACCATGATGTTATCGTGAGTTTCGGAGGCCATATGCAACGCAATCGAAATTTACGGACAATTGACTTTTTACCCATCAAATCTCAGCGTTTCTTGGATGTTTGTTTTTTTTTTTTTTTTCTTCTTCTTCTTTCCTTCTCGTCTCTTTTTTGTGTGCGTCTATCGCGAATGCACGTGTAATGAGTTGTAAAATTGAAGCAACTCTGTTTCACTTTTTGCTTCATTTTTAAAACTTTTGCACACAGAAATGCGATATTATCTTGTGTAAAAAATAATATAAATATCTCATCGACCATAATTCGAGTGCATCAAACGGAAATGAGGATACTTTCTACACTGGAAAATTCATAATTCACTTTTTAATATCTAAATTTTGACGTTTTCAATTCATACTAAATTGCGTTTATCAAAAGATCTAAGCATGAATGATAATGTTGATAAATAAATCTGATAATTTTGATTATAAACAAACTAGACTCTTGTCACTTAGAATTAAAGGACTTTGTAGCCATTGCAATATTTATATATATATATATATATATATATATATATATGTATGGATATGTGTACGTACGCATGTACGCATGTGCGTATGTATGTATATGTATGTAAGTTTGTATATATGGCATATGTTTAAACGTATTTCAGAAAATATTTTTCAAATCAATTTTTTAATTTCTTTTACATTTTAAAATTTTTTATAATTTTTAACAAGTTTCATGAATTTAGAATCGTGTGTAACTTGTATAAATCTATTTTTAAAAGAGGAGCAGAAAGCGATTAACAAAGCCTGCTTCCCTGTTGATGGAAGTAAATCCTTTTTCATTTTCCCATTATCGTACAAGTGCATATTACATTATAATTATAAAGGGTTATAATGGTTTACATTTAAATGCACGCAAGAAAGTATTTTAGCCATTTATTTTATTGGAAGCAAATTCATAGCTTTATCATGATCCATTAAAATGCAATATTTTATTCATAACTTTATTGTTATGATTATCTATTAATAAATTGGTTAAAAACGACAAAATATTACAGCAATTGTTTCTAAAACATTTTTTTAATGCATCATCGGATTAAAAAAATGTGGTTGTTATTGGTTTCAAATAGCTAAAATCTAATATTTCCGTATGATTGATGACGACGACATGGAAGTTGAGTTGAAACCAAGTAAAAATGTGAATAGTCGATCTT
Source organism: Eupristina koningsbergeri (assembly GCA_018907245.1). Classification (NCBI taxonomy): domain Eukaryota; kingdom Metazoa; phylum Arthropoda; class Insecta; order Hymenoptera; family Agaonidae; genus Eupristina; species Eupristina koningsbergeri. The sequence continues at coordinate 1,240,289 of JACCHV010002752.1, read as the reverse complement.
TGATTTAACAAGAAAATCTTAATCGGGAGACTCCCACTTTTTTTCACTTTGTCTGCCACACTCTTGCACTCCGAGAATCAAAGCGTGAATAAAAAAAACTTCAGCAAGGACCTTTGAAAAATAATTCCACTGCAAAGGGAACTCGCGTCGCCTCTCCAATTCCCGATTTTAACAATTCAATTTAATAAAAATTAATTACCGCGCCATTCGGAGTCGCAGCCGGAGCCAAGATCCACAACACAATTGGGGTGTCGCAGTATGGCGCTCGCGCCTCTGATAAGGCGGTCGGATGCCACACGAAAGCGCGAGCGCAAACTTAAAGCCAAACCTCGAACCTCGATAATACGAACCCCTTACGCCCCTCTCAAATGCAACGATTAAAACGCCAAGCTCGAGGGTAGATGGAAACCAGATCCCGAGGATAACGATCTTCCTCCCAGGGAGAGCTTCCAAAGGAAGAAGAAACTCACCACGTAAACGACACTCGCATGGGTATACCCGGCTCTGATGCTTTAGGCTTTCAGCCTGATTTTAACTCGAATCCAATTAGTCTGAAACACTTTGGGCTCACTACCTTCCCACCTTCCCACCAAACATTAAATAAGGAAAAAATGTCGTCGTAACTACCGTAGCTTCATTGTTATTGTTATCTTAACAAGCATAATGAGTTTTCGGTGACTAATGAGATATAGATAAAAAATAAACACGCGTAGGTTGCATTCACGATATTGTTGATTATAAATTTTGCAACTAGCGCATAACGTTAGCGCTTAGCGTTAAGGGAAAGCCTGGCGCCACTGGATTTTAATTCTCATTGGACTTTTTCGGCACGGTTCGTAATTTTTGCCAAATTAATCAACGTGTCATTACAACCCGATTCCAACATTCAACGCAAGAATTTCACTGTATCAATTCAGCAAATAAAACTATAAATAAGATTAAAGCATCTTTAAAAGGATAATACTTGGAGGGAGAGTTTGGAAGTGTATTTATCTAGTACATTTTGCGCAACTTTGTAAAACGTCGGCGTGTGTTTTAATGGAATGGAAATAAAAATGGCAATTGTCGTCGCGCATGCCATTATGCCTCGGTAAATTTCTAGCAGAAAAAGTTCGTTGTTGACTTGCGCGAAACGAAAATGAAATTGCAGCTCGGCCTTCTTAATGTGCCCTTTGTAAAATTTGTGCGTTGCGTCGTTAAAATTGCCGTCCTCGTCCCGTAGCTGCACTCCTCTCCTTTACAGTTTCAATTGTAATTCCAGCAACGGCGAATCCAGAGAGTCAGAGTCCCAGCGTTTGCGGTGGCTCCGGCTATGACTCCTAAGCATGCGATATTCGTGTCGACTATGCTTTTTGACATGACAATAAGCTGCGCCGGGCATTGGAGGGCGAGGCGGGGTGGGGTAGACGCACGGAGACGTCGCCAGGTTATTCCCCGACGACAGCTGATCGAGGAGGAAAGACCCAGTGCGAAAGCTCGACCGGGACAAGTCTCGTCCTCCCCGTGGTTGCGCAACTCCCGTCCGCGTTTCTCTGTGCGGGCCTCGGCGCCGAAGGACCACTTTTCAGCTTCGGACTCGGCTCGGAAAAAACCGAGGCCCAACCGTCGCTCCTTTCACGGGTGCACAGGACGAAAAAGAGCACTACCCGAGCTATTTGTTAATATTTATGCAAACGAGCCGATGGAGCTGTTGCGTCACCGGCTCCGGTCGGTCCGGGACTTCCGAGATCTCCCTCTCGCGCGTACATTAATCGAGGCTCCTCTCCCCCCTCCGACCCCGGATCCTTAATTTATGCGACGGGGCTGTGCGCGATGAAACGCGCCATTAGGGATCCTCGAGTGTGTGTTGCGCGATCCCGAAGAGGATATAAAGGCGATTGCGAGAGCTGCACGTCGCACCGGAGGAAAAAAACTCGAAAAAACGAGGATCGTCGATGCAGTATTTATCGGGGATCCGTGCGTAAACTTCTCTCCTCGAAACATCGAAAGTCGGGCTTCCCGGGGCTCGGCGATACGCTCAGTCGAGGAAAATCTTTCCGTCTCTGTAATCTTTCCCGTGAAAGTCTCGGGATCGATCCGAGTCGTGTTACAGACGGCACAAAGCTGTCCGGAATGCACGAGGAAATTCTTTGCCGATAGTATTATTCGCGAAAATTTTTTCGACGGTAATCCGCGTAAACATAAATATTGTCTCTGAACGCGTTGAGGTGTCGGCGGTTCCTGCCGGTGTAAAATGCATTGTTGGTAACCTCGGTCACGTGGTAGGCGCGTAATGGCAAGTGGCATAACACACTGGTAATTCATTCATTATGCATTTGCCGGCGGCGACCTTCTTCGCGCAGTCAACTGCCTCGTGGAAAATCGCAACTGCTTTCCACAAACTTAGCGCGAAACTGCGAGGCACCGGCGACGGCCGGCATTGGACGCTATTAGCTTTTCCGAGGCACGCGGTCGCGGCGGAAAACGCCGACTCTTGCGCGCTCTTGACTCGAGAATAAATAAAAACCCCCGATTGCATTACATATCAATTCCGCATATCAAGTTAACCGCATCTACGATGCACTTAATACCCGATGCGAAATTAATTAACGAGCATCGCAAATTACACGCCCGATCCGATCTCTTGGTCGCCCCTCGTACACGCTCGTATCGATTTAAATCTAACACTATTTGTTCGCATGGTTCGCTCGCTCGCTCGCTCCCGCGCCCGCGCATCCACGTACGCGAAAAATGAAACATAACAACTTGGCCTCCCCCCATTTTGCAAGTCAAATGTAATTCGCTTTCGGAAAAGTTGGATTGTTCCTTGCCGGATCGAATTTAAAGAGACTCGCTCGCGGACACAGTGACGCAATGGCAAAGTTGGTATCGCCCGACGCCATGATAGCCAAATACAAACGCAAAGCATTCAATTTATCAGGAGTAAAAAAAAAAAAAAATTATAGTAATTATAGTTAATTAAGAATAAAAGTGTTGATACGCATTACTTTTGACAGAATTGTGCTCTTGCGTGGTCAGTTGTACCGTTTCTCGCAAAGCTTCTTAAACGCATAAGCCGCTAAATACTCTTGGCAGTAAAAATCACGGGGGATAAATCAGTTGCGAGCGTACACATCGGGGAAAAAGTTTTAAAAAAGCGATTTAGGCTTTAAATCCCTAGTGCAAATAATGCTAACAAAATTTAAATACACGTTCGCGAGTTGTGTATGCTGGAATTTTAATTAGCTGCATTTATATTGATATTCTCTCACGTAGTTCTACTGGTAGGCAACGGGAAGCGAAGAAAATGCTTTAAGACGCCGCGGTGTTGTTGTGCTCTTAAGAGAGGCCTTTTCAAACAGAGAAATGTGGTCTTATCCGCCGACGTTTTAATGCAAATTGCCAAGTTTTGCTTTCGGAGGTTCGCCGAAAAGTACTGTTAGCATTTGTGTGCGCGCGCGAGCGTGTACGTGTGTGTGCGGCCAATGGTCAGACTTCCGCTTCTCCCAACATTCCCTAGGCGGTTTCGCGATCTCGGTGATTTCTGCTGGCTCCTCCACCTGCACGACGGGGGGCTTCCGCGAGAAGAGGACGTCACCCACTCGGAATCCTGGTGCAGGGATGCGATAAGCGCGTCGCGATCGCGCAAACGAGGAGAAAGTGTCCCTAGACAGCGGAGCTCGGCTCGAGACAACGACACAACATCGAGTTTCAATGTTTGCCTTACACGTGCACCAACGGCTTACATAATGGATTACCGTAATACTCGGGGCGTGCGTACGAGTCGCGTTACGAATAACCCAAATTCGCAGGAGGTTTCCCGGCTTTCCCGGGTTTTCCAACTACTTTGCGAGCCTTTTCTACTCCCTCGATCAATTTGCGCCGCAAGCTACGGCAGCTGCCTTCCTGTCGCAGTTTCTGCTCCGAGTCGAGGTCGGGCCGCGTTATCGACTTACTTTCGACGTTTTAATCGATTCGGATGCCACGAGTGCGTGCGTGCGTGCGTGCGTGTGTGCGTGCGTACTTGTGTGGAGCGAGGGAAGGGGGGAGGGAAGATGCGGCGTTACGAGCGCCAATTGAATCTCTCGAGACGCTCGGGGATCCTTCGTTAAAATTCATAAACAAGTCGGAGGAAGTTCTTTACGAAGGCTCTTAACTTACACTTACTGGCTCCTGCCCGGCCGCGTTATACTTTTGATTACTTTACATAAGACGGTTGGGAGAAAGAGTCAAGGCGAATCGATTTTTCTCAAAGGCCTCATTTAAACAAAACCACGTATTGCCAAACTCCGCTAATCTCCACAGACTTTCCTTAATTTACGCTTGCTGATTGATGCAGCTTTAAGGATAAATCGTCTCGATAACAAACTCGCACTGCTTAAAATCGTTTTAGATTCGAGATATTATACTTAAAAGCAATCCAGAAAAGTTGAGTGTATTTTTAAGTGATAAGGAACGGGTATATTTCGGTTAAATATTGATGTTTCGTCGCGAGAGACTACGGATGAATCCATCTTTGGAAGTCACACGTGATATAATTGACAGTCATAAATTTCGATCAATGAAGATACAAGTAAAAACTCCACTGCCAAAATAGCTGGTGAAGCTATTTATAAGTCGACGAGAGATTGATAATCTTTCCTTGTAATCCAACGACGATTTAAATAAATCAGAATAAAGTTATTTTAATAATAATGCACAAACCTGATGTGAAGTTGTATCGTACGTACCGAGTAAAGAGATACATTGAATGTCGCATTATTGAATGTTTCATTCCCTTTTTAATTTAAATGCTATTTATGAAACAAACCAGATAAATCATGATACAAGACTTGTCTTTTCATGAATTATTTACAGTCAGATTGGGGAACTCGCCATTTGCATTATTGCACAAGTCATGCATAATTCGTTATTTTAATTATAAAAGACGCTGATAATGAAAGAAGTTTTAATTTTTAACTTGTCCTACCGCTCTTGTACCAACAACGGATTCTAAATTTACTTCGCCTTCATCTTCGGATAAATTTTGTCACTCCTGATGAATTTTATTAATTAGCCCGTTAACAAGGGCACCCGCAGAATATTATTGCGAGGAAAAATGGAGCAGCGAGTGATTATGTCGGAATTGAATTACCATCTGTGGATATAGTTGAGCGGCGAGTGTGAGCAATAGTCGGACAGCAATAGTCGGACAGCAATAGTCGCACGGCAACAGTCGCAACAGTCGCAACAGTCGCAACAGTCGCAACAATCGCTATTATCCAACGGATGAGGCGTGCGCCACAGATTTTCGATATTTTTATTTAAAAAGCTGCTTGGCTCGAACAATGCTCCTCTTCCAAGTTGTGCGGCGACTTTCCGGTTAACGTTTGCTCGCTCTCCACTTCCTGGAAGCGGTCGTTACTGTCTGTTAACCCATCGCCCGTCGATTATTGCCAATAACACACATGCGGACGCTCGATGCAACCGATTAAGCCGGATAAAGAACAGGAGGTACATGTTAATGGATAGTCAATCAGTGCAATTTGCCGGCGAACTCCAAGAAGCGCAAGCTGAGCGGTTGCGCGACTCGAGGCCTCTCTCCCTCATTTATTAACCATTCGCTCGAGTTTGTAAATCGCGCTTCATGCTGTCAATTAATTTTCACTAGAATTTAATTTCTGTAAATTTGATTCCCGAGCACCAGCCAGCTTTTAAAAAACAATGTCATTATTAAGTCCGATTGAATCGATTATTGCGGAGGGGTTATGGGTTATTGCGGAGCGTTACTTACTAGCCAGAACAATGGATTAAGAGACTCGAGACCGAGACTCGGTTTAGCCAAACTCTCGGTACAACGTAAGTAAACACCATATCCTATATCCAAAAACAGAATCAGCTTGAGCGACCGAATGACAGAAAAAAGGATTGGAGCCAGTTGTTAGAAAGAATCATAAGCCATAAGGAGATGGAGACCCATCGACTAGTAATCAATTAAAATAAATGGTCGTCCAGCTTTTGAAGAAGAGCCCTCGCTCATAAATTCTTCCGAGTCACCCAACTGGCTTTAAGGTCACTTGGTAGCGTGAATAATTCAGAGCTCTGATTTCCTTAAATAATCAGAGAGAAAGGCTCTCGGAATATACAATGGAGCCGAGCTCGCTCCTCACATCCTCTCAAAACCGAGCATTAAAGTGCAAAATGGAAGCTGGAGAACGAGGAGATTAAAAAGGGGGAGTTCAGGACCGCGAGCCTCTGTCCACATCACAAAGTCCGAGTTTTGCCAATGAAATTTAGCGTCGAGCGAAGCGAGTATAGCTAGCCCCGGGACTAATGCGCGCTCGCGGACGCTCCGACAGGGTCAGACTTTGCATTTCGCTTCTGTTTTCGGTGCTTCCTGTCTGGACACGGGGCGACAGGTCAAAGTGCGCGTGTTCCTGAAAATTCCGAAGCCCCGAGCACGATTATGCGCCGATTGTGGATATTAGAGGGAGGAGGGTGTCTTTGGAGGGTGTCCCGGTGAGAGGTTTATCGACCTGCAGCTCCGATCGCTTCCGGAGAGTCGCTCCGTGGTTTTTCCGCGGGGCGAAAGCTACGTCGTCACTCATCCGAGTGACTGGGCAAGTCGCAAAAATAGATGAGATGACGCTCTGATTCACGAATGGCTGCCACAATCGGGTTTCAAGCATCCGTTATTAACATTCAGTCTGCATATTTAAATGTCCGAATGAAAAAATGCAGAAAGACCGCTATACTGCCAGATCGGCTCGTTAAACTTTTCCATTTAAATACGTCACGACTTTTAATTTACACTTTTCAATACTATTATTAATGTTGCTTTAGCTTTCTGTTTAAGGATGAGCTTCAAATTTAAGGATCGCAACTTCTCTTTTCTTGCTATTTATCATATGAGAAAACTCATCGACTATCACAATTCAGATTCTATTATTATAATTTTATGGCCATTCCCTCGCTTTGAATAAAGTTGTAACGGTTAATGCTGAAAATTATTCAAACAATAGCCAAAGCTGGTACATTTATCCGAGTCATTCTTTTCCTTCAAACTTTTCAAATTGCAATTAAAACTATTTTGTAATATCCTAACAATTATTTATTAACAATTATGGCTTAAAAAACTCAGTTGAAATATAAATAAAATACTTTTTATATCTGCAAAAAAAATTTTAAAATATCACATACCCATTAGTAATTGTACAATGTGAGGATGATATAAAAAAATTAATTTAAAAACTCATCATACAAGTATCTATAATATAAATATTTTTGGCATCAAATTTAATTATAAACTATATGAAAGTTAATAAAATGAAAAATATAAATATCTCCTTGAAAATAAAAAATTTGTTTGTATTTTTTTTTTTTTTTTTTTTTTTTTTTTTTTTACACTGTTCATATTTGATATCATTTATCATGTTTTATGAATTCAATGTAATAATAGTGTTCAATTCCCTAAAATCAATATAGCATAGTGCAAATGTAATATATCGATTTTTGAGAACATATTGAATTAAAAATCAAAACACAGAAACAAATGCTCAAAGCTTCCGATCTCAAATTATAAAAAAAAAAAATCATATTATTATTTAATTTTTCATACGTAATTTAAAATATTTATTTGTATGTCTAAATTTTTTACGTACCGTTCTCAAGATATTTTACTTAATAACTTACGTACTTATTTGCACAGTTGTAGCGCATTTTGGATTTATCACATCAAATGTTATACATATTTTTGTAGGATACTCAGCAATAGTCACAGTGTATTAATCAAACATTGAAATCACTTGAATTCAAAATTTTAAATTGTACAAGTTTTGTACATGTAAAAAAATCTTTTTAAATAGAATGACTTCTCCGACGATCGCATCGAAGAGTCTCTTAAATTTATATGAGCTGCATTGAGATTATAAAATAAATTGACTTTCACCGAGCAGTACCATGTCGCGGAATAAAATGTTGTTTTAAAATTAAATTTTCAAGGCAGGGAGTTGAAAGGACATACGTAAAATAAACGTAAAATAAACTTTTCGAAAACGATGGTTAAAAAGTTAAACCCTGTCGTGGCGTTATCGGAGCATAAAATTTGGTAATTCCTTCTGACATCTGGCTACCAAATAATAAATGTAGCTCAAGATAAGAAGAGAATATAGCTTTGGCAAAAGTCTCAGGTCGTTCAAGAGAAACTACCTACGAAGAAGGTGCGGTGCGGTGGGCCCTCGAGGATGAGCAATGCTTTCGATCTCTTGGTCCACTCGACACTGATTCCCTTCGAGATAGATAAGACGGACAAAGTACCAGCATCAACTGAGCTACGGATGCTGTCTCCCGGTCCCCGACTCGTCCTCGAGCACCCTCCTCCCGGTCCAGATTACAGTGTAAAAAGGTTCTTGTCTTCTTGTCCCGCGGTCAACGGAGATAGTGAAAAAAGACGCCGAGGATAACGCGGAGATGAATCGCCGTGCGTGACGGAGCGGTTCGTGCGTACGCGTCTGCCATCTCCTCGTATCAGCCATCGAACAAAAGCTCCGGGTACACGAGAGAGGAACTAATGCCGTTGGAGAAGGTGTCGATGCCCAGTGGGCATCCTCGCGAAAGGTACGTTAGACGAGAAATTCAACGATTTAGTTAGTCAATAAAGATGTTTGCGAGCGTCGAGCGCCAGTGTCCGCTTGTCTCTAATCTGAATATTTAATTGACCCGCCGCTGCGAGGAGTCACGGAAGTACACAATGAACTCGACCGACTGATTTGGGGGTGTTTTCGATTAAAAAGAAATTGTTCGTCAGGAAGCCGAAAAAAGCGCCAAACTTTTAACAATAAAGTAATGAAAGTAATAAAGTAATGGCGAGCTTTGATTCCAGCGCTTCCAAAATTAACGTCGCGTCCCCAGCCTCGGCCTTGAACGGAATACCCCTCGAAAATTTATAATTCACAAGGGTCTCTGTTGTAGTTGTACTTACTTCGTGGATCCCTGCCATGCACTTAATAAAATTTTTATTCCGCTATAAATTTTGAGCTTACGCGTAAAATAGAATCGTTTTCTCTCTTGATATTTATATTTTACGCGAGCAATTACCTTTATGCCCTCGAGGACAATGGTGCTTAATATGATTACAATATACCTGTGAAAGACCTTGAGCTTCGAATATTATTTACGGTGAAAGCGGGAGAGACGGTGCGGCGAATTATTGCGTAAAACGTGGTTTTTGAAAAGCCAAGTGGCAGCCGAAAGATTTCGAGTAATAAACAATTCGCAGCTTATCTCGAGGAGAAACCAATCATCGATGGCGGCCCCGGCTCTCCGTACTCCTCGTCCGCACATCGAGGCGAAATTTTGCTAAGCCCAACGTTAAGCGCTCGTCGGCCTATCAACATCATCAACATCATCAACATCAACAACATCAACAACATCAACAATCATCCGCACAATCCTCCTCACAAATTGGCGTCACAATCATCGTGACAACGTGAATAATCCTTTTGGGACGAGTCGTTCGGCGAATCGTCTCCAGGAAGCGGCGATCGCTGGAGACTGTAAAGCAACGTGCAACTATGCAATCGAGCTGAGCGCCAAGCATGGGAAATCCAAGAGGAAATCCTCGCGCATAATAGACGAGATAAGAATGCCGGGGAGGACCGAGGCTCATGGTCTACAAACAGATTCCTCTCGGGCGGAGGTGGGGGAGGCCCGGTCGACACATGTCGAAGCAATAGAACTTTTGCGACGCATGTTGCCGCGACCTCGTCATCCGGGCAAGATTCGTATTCCACTCGGCTCTTCCTTCCTCGGATGGAGGCGAGAGGATCGGAGAGACGACGAGTTCCAGGCAAAACCGCAGCTTCGCCGTCGGCGATTGCACGTTTCAGTGGCGACGCCACCAAGAGTCAACTTTCCTCCTCCTCGGGCTGAATTACGTGAAGCCATTATTATTGCTCAAGTGTGAATCTCCGGGAGTGTGACGGGCTCGTCTTCCTTTGATGATTTTAATCCGGTCGCGTTGCCTCGATTACGTTGGCTGCCCTTCGTAATCGCTTTTCCGACTCATCTTTTATAACTGATTATCTCCGTGAGCAATCCATCTTTTCTTCCTTTTCCCTTCAAATCTTCAAGTCTTCCTCCAAATCGATGTCCAAATGTCGGCTTGCAGACGAGCCCCACTGATTTCGCACCCATCTCCGTCTTTCTCCTCAGTCACCATCATCAAAACTCGACCAAAATCTTGGAATCAAAATTTTTGTTGCAATAATCTGCCAAATTAGGAGAATGAATTATTCATCTCTCGCGCCTAACTGCCGGCATTAGCATTCTTTAATTATTCAAGCTGGTCTCGTTTAGTCACGTACTAATCTTTAAACTGCCGGCCATTTTACTAAACATGTTGGGAATTATGCAATAGCTCTAAACCTATTGCAGAACTGTCGAGTTGCGTAAGATTTTAATCGTTGAAAAGTTGAAAACAAATATTCATTCGTAAAAACCCGCTGCTACTCCAAAGAGTAGTTTCACTGAGCGTTGCAGCGTTAAAAATGGAACTGTTTCCTTCATTTTCCGTTGGGTCACACTGCACCTGTAATGAAATGGCTGGGTGTCCTCATTGATATTCCTTGTCATTTCGCCTTTAATTTCAGCTTTTTAATTTGTTTGGAGAGCACTTTAATATTTACATTTATCTGACAAACGGCATATCGATCACCATCACACGTGCATGTTAAATACGTGTACCTACAGTCATCTCCCGTACGCACTTTGGATTCTCGGTTTGCTTCATAAAAGAACGAATATGAGCGTTAGTCATGTGCGTCATGTCGAAAGCATTTATTTCATTCAAATTGCTCATCGAATGTGCTTGACAAATTTTATTAGATAAATGTAATATTATTTATTATTTCCTTGCAGAAGACAATGTGCATTTCAAAATTCAACGATATAGATAAATCTGGAGTGTTCATATTGTAATAATGGTAAGTAATAAAGCTTCTAATTTAGCATTCAATAATTTATGTAGCTCATTTATTTTTCGATGAATAATTGAACATGGATTTCACACCACTTAAATATTTCATTGGAATCATTTATTTTCTTAAATGCTCCGTCCACAATTGATCAAATTCACCCATAATGTTTTCTCCCAGATTTTCCATTATTCAATAAAGAAGACACTGGATTACTATTTACCGGTACAAGAATATTTAACATTTAAAATGGTAATACTACTGCTTTTGGAGTAAATTTTAATAATAACAAAAACTGCATAGTTGAGTTGGAGACAATTCTCTCGAAAGAATTATGCAAATACTCTCAAATAATAATTGAAGAAAAGATCAAAATACTAAAACAAAGTGTTTTTGTAGTGTTAATGATTGATTTGTTTATATCGCTCGTAGCTACATTCATTAATTGCTTTAATTTGCATAAAAAATTTCAATAAAAAATTACACGCTGTAATTAAGTTAATCAAATTAATTTTTTTAGAACGTATAGAAATATATAGATTATTTTTCAATTCCTTTTTAATTTACGTTCTATGTCAATTATTGATCGTTAAAATCTTTATTAAATTTAATCAACTTTAAGCTCTAAAATTTTAAAAGATTTATTAAAAGCACATATATTAATAAATAACTCTAATCGCGGGACCATTTTAATTAAAAAACACCATAATTTAAATATCATTACAATATTTATAAAGTATAATCGAGAAGATCATTTAAAAAGGAAATTGCCACTCTTGATGCCCTTATAATCATTAATAGTTTTCGTATTCATTAAGGCTTATGCAATTTTAATAAGCGACTATACCAGTGCTATCGGTTGTTGAACGTTGAATGTTGTAATCTTGAAGAGAAAAGCTCTTCAGAATTTTTATCAGAGTAATTAATATTTCATCCCAAATGTCGGAGAAGTGAGTCTCGCGCAAACAACATTTCTTACAGCCATTCAAACGAGAAATTCTCGAGGAGTAAGCAAACACAATCAAGAGAACAATAGTCGCAGTCCCAGTCGGAGTGGCAGTCACACTCAGACATCGTCATAGTCATCGTCAGATTCAGAGTCAGAGTCAGAGTCGAAGCTACGCAAATCATCTTGCTTCTTGTATTTGGCACCCGGGCAGAGCGACTCAGGAGTCAATACGAGCACCACCGTCTTCGGTAGGGAGAAAAAGGGGCCAAATGTCCCGAGCACTTGGCGCGCGATCGGCTAGTTCCGTCTGCTCGAATAATGGCCGCTGGAATTCAATTGCGAATCGATGGATCGATCAATCGATTGTCCCCTGGCGCCAATTAATTAGTCGCTCGCGCTTAGGCATTTGCGCGACGTGGGTGTGGCTACGAGAGATTCGTTATCGCAGTTTACGGCGATCCTGTCGTATCCAGATGTGGCGGCACCGGATCTGGATTACGCAGATTCGTCCCGCTAACTCGTGAAAAAAAATCTGCTCCGGCAAATGATCCTCGAGTGGGAGAGACAAGTGATAAGTGGAAAAAGGCCAGGCTCATTGGTTTTTTCATTGGTTTTTTAACCAATTTTTAGCCTCCGAACTCTCGGCTCGAAAAGATTGTGGGAAAATCTCGCGGCTGAGGATCGGATTTTCCTTGGAGGGCGGGTGCGAGGCGCCGCTACCGATAGAAGGGAATCGGTATTTAAATCACCGAAATGCCGTTGCAACCGGAGAACAAGAGAGTAGCCTCGCACGGTCAATAAGCTACAATGTGAACGGTAATTGCCTTTTGTACGTGTCAATTTAACTGAAATAATTTCATTATGGTTTCTTGCAATTTCAAGCGCGCACGAGGAAAATTACATTTCTTGAAGCGAGAAAGGGATTGTGACCGACTCATCGACCCACTACTATTACTATTTTACTAGGGCTCTGTTTCTTGCGTAATTTAATTGTAGGATTTTTATGTAAATTACATGTGGAAGGAAATACGAGTACAATATTGGCCTTGAACTACCTTTACTTGATAAAATGCCATTGCTTTGCCAACCGTTCGATAAACAATGCGAGTTTCTTTGTAGTTGCAGAGTGTACGGCCCGTATGAGTGTGTGCAATAACGCAGCGTAAGTGTGGCCGATATGATTGAGTTGACAGATTTATACCCACTGAAATACACAAGCAAATCACTCGTTTCTCATAATCCAGCAAAAATGCCTTGACGCGATGCATAAAATTCAAATTTATTATTTATTTATTATTCCTATTATTTAATTGTAACGAAACATATTCCATAACGTTATAAATTACCAAATGCGTTATTTTAAACTCACTGCAATTTTTAATAAATAATTGCATATCATGATTACTAAAATGATATATATTTAATATAATAATAACAATAATTTATCTCCCATTAAGTTAATTATTTTATTACAGCTCCAATAAAACTTTAATAAAAAATGTACAAAATGTGCACACACACACATTCCTTTCAGTTCAACGTCATTGTCCATGCATATTATCTGCATTCAAATTAAGTTTTCTACTGCCTTTTTTCTATTAGCGTAATAAATGTCGTATTTATAAAATATTTAGTGAAATTTTTATAAAAATATTTTAACTTATTATTATGTATCTTGTATGTTCATCATGGTATTATAACACTATTGCAATGCAAGGAATTTTTATGATAGTAGTTATAGATCAAAAACTTCTATTTAAATTAAAACTATTAAGCCTTTGGAAACTGTCTTTAAAAAAAAATAAATTCATCTAAATAAATAAATTAGTTTTTCAATTACTTTTTTCATATAAATTTTTAAATAAAAAATTTTTAAAGCAAAGTATTAATTTTTTAATGACTGAAATTAAATTCATTTTCATTTTAACCAATGCTTTTGAAGGTATGTATACATTGAAAATTCCTTATTGAAAGGATAAAAATTTTTAAAATATTAATTAAATTTAAATGTATAGATATAAATATATTACTCATATAGTAGTGAAAATAATAATAAAGTTGGATTTAATTTGAAGAATGTTTGCTTACATTTCAGTTTATAGATAGGTATATTATTTCTTTTTTTTATCAAAAATGTTATTATAGCTGTTACTTAAAAAATTCAAATTATTGTGCATTTTTATTTGCACCATCAGCTATTGGTAAATGTTCTTTTAAATTTATTGACGCATCATTAGAATACATTAGTTATCTTATTACATTGAACTTTGCGAAATTTTGAATTATTATATAATAGCCTTGTCTTGCAGGTTTACTCATAATAAAAGTGACATTATTATTATTATTATTATTGTTATTATTATTATTATTATTATTATTATTATTATTATTATTATTATTATTATTATTATTATTAAGAAAATCATCATTATCATCAATTTGATAATTATAATTATTTTGTAATATTTTTCTTTAAAGGTAAACATTCAAAGCGTTTCTTTTATAAGTCTACTTAAGAAATATAATATTTTAAAGAATAAATATATCGCTTGAACATATCCAAGTGCGTTAACCGGAATTTTTCCTTGTCAAATCAAAAATGCTATATAAATTATTAAAAAGAAAATGAAAGCAATATTAGCGATATAATGAATGTCAAAATGGTCCAAAGCCAAAGAATTCACTTAAAAGTTTCCAGTTACATTAACGTAATTTTGAATGAAATGAATGAATAAAAAGTCGACCTTCTCTGAAATTTCTTCTCTGAAAGTTTTGTTGTGATAATTATACAAATATTTTAATGTTATTTTTATGAGTTGAAAAACATGAAATTTATAAGTAAGCAATGATATGTTTCAGTTACAGCTGTAATTTGGCACTAAAAATGAGTTGATTACATAGACAAAAATTACAAAACCACTGCTTCTTGAATCAAAATGTTAATTGGTCTAAAGTTGTTTTGAATACGTTATTATCAAGATAATGGGAATGTAAATATGAGCGCAAAGGAAGTTATGTGTCAATGTGTGTGGAGAAGAAATGAAACAAGACTGTTTAATATCTGACACACAATTATACAATTACACGTAGATAATTTAGTATGGTTCGTAATGTTGCTGAAAGACAAATAATTTCATGGATGAAGAACTAGCATCTCCACCACCACCACCACCACCACCACCTTCATCTCCACACTAGAATCGTTAATTTGATTGATTTCTCTTTTAATTTTACTTTCTGCAAAGTACTTTCTCAAAGCAAATGCAATAAATATTGAAACATCAATTTATCCAGTTACTTGCACCTTTCTCGGAATTTCCTCCCGCCCCCTCAATTAAGAAAGAAGAGCGAATTTTTAGTCGCACCAATTATGAAACAATTACAGCTCATTAACTCAATTTGTGGAAAGCGCAATTGCCGGAGGGCCGGCCAGGGACGCGGAGGAGGTTGCAAGGAATGCCGGCTGAGGCCTCGAGGTGGCAACTCGACTGATTTGCATTTCGGATTTCACTCGGCGGACCGGGAGGTCGCGACCGAGTGAAGCATCTCCGAGCATTATTTTTGAAATCTCGCGCTTGGAGAGTTTTTCCTCGGACTCGATGGCTGGCGGTGGGTTTTCCATCCACCAGTGATGCATTGGTAAGTGACCGAGTAACCGGAGACTATTACATCAGCCGCGATGTGCGGTCATCGGTTGTGGCTATTTATTATGTGCACCACACGCTTGGAGGCTCTTGGCTGGTGTGCGTAACTCCGTCGGCCCGAGCAAATTGATATACGCGAGTTGGGCGGATTCACTCAACAACAGAGCCAGAGCAGAGCTTCGTGACGCGATAATTGCGCGGTTAATTGCACGTGCCTTTATAGTTTTGGCTAAGCTTTTTCACAAGCTGTCGGATCCAAAGCAGAATCAATACCGACTTTTTATGACGGAGACTTGTCCTCGAGGGAGCTCACAAATTGTCACCGGGGAAAAAGGGAAAAAGAGCGCCGGGCTTCTGATCCATCCCTCTTATTACCTTGGGCAGAAAAAACAAAAACAAAAAAAAAGTCAGTGGGAAAGAAGCAATGGACCCGAGGTTGGCGCCGTGTGCTCCGCCGATATCGTTATAAATGGATCTTTTCATCTCGCACTCGATGACAACATAGCAATGTAGTTATGTAGAAGTTGCGCGGCTTTCGCAATTAAGACACAGCGAGGTTTCCGAGCTAACGAAACGACGTTCCAGCGAGTATCAGGAAAGCTGGGAAAATTCGAAATCCCTCCGGGCGCGAACAATGAAAAAACTTGGTCAAGAGTTCGCGTCCATCGGCGATAATGAGCTGTCAAAGCGGGAATTGCGGTTGCAAAATTCATATGCATGGGGCCGTAAGTTAATTTCCATCGAACGAGGAAACGTAAATTCCAGTGCCGGGGCCTGTTACGTGTTTACGGGCTCGAGTTGTCGGGCGAACGCGGCGACGAGAGAGAAATGAGAAGCAACACAAACATTACGGTTCCTCGAAAGATGAGCGTGCGGACGTAGAAGAAGGAGCAACAAAACCAGATGAGAAAAAGGAAAACGAAACGGGGCTTCCGACCGGGCAGCCAACCGAGAAATGGACTTGCACACACGTGGACACTACCGACACCGGGAGGGTATTACGGCGGCACTCTCCGGGAAAAAGCGTAAAAAGCGGCCTCGCCGATGCAGGAGCCGGAGCAGGAGGAGGAAGGCGGGAGTCCAAGAGTCGGTGCCGTCGGATGGGGGCGGAGTAGTGAAAATCCGGAGTCGAGCGGGACGCGAACACGAGTACGAGAAAAGGATCTCGGGAGAGGTGAGCGATTCTCACACTTGTTGCTCTCTCTCTCTCTCTCTCTCTCTCTCTCTCCGGCTCCCCCTCGCGCGCCCCCACCACTACATCCTCGCACGTACGTCGAGTACAGGTGCAGGATCCGCTCTCTCCCGCCCTCCTTCATCTGGCCCGACGTGTGCACGGATCGTCTTTCGCGTGACATGTCTGTGGGACCGGATCGACGTGCCGCACCCTGGGTCACGGCGAGAAGGAGAGACCAAAACGCGCAGCTGTTTACTGGCTTAAGAAGAGGCGGCTCTGAGAACGGACAAGTGCCAGAATCCGTAATACTCTCCCAACCCCCAACCCCACCCCCATCCCTCCCCCTCCCGCCACGTCACTCCTCTCCCTCTCTCTCTTTACACCCTTGCGGGTTCCTGCGATGCACGCCAGCCAAAGATGGATGAGTGAAAGGGAGAAAAAAGTCAAAGCACCTGTAGCCGAACGTATACTTTGGAGACCCGACCAACGAGAAGGATTCGCATCCTTTTTCTTTCGGCAGCAGCCTTTCACGAAAATACAGTCATTACCTGAAAAGACGGTCATTATCACTTTTTACGTTTTTACGGTGTCTTTCCCATTCAATGAATCTGCTCCTCTCCACCCCACCCCACCCCCCCACCTCTTGCCCATGACATTATCTCGGGGGGAGGATGTCCGTAGATATTTACTGCACGACTACGAAGCCGGACCCGATGCTGCCTGCTCTCGATAATTGGGTGGCACTGAGAGGTGCTACGAGAAATGTCACGTAAAGCTCTAGCTAATGTTCGCTGCGGAGACAAGCATGAGCACAATTTTCGCAACCTCCTCCCTTTCCCCTCCCCCCCGCCTTTAACCCTTCATTTATGAGTGAAACTGCACACAGCCTCCAATGGTTCCACGGAGTAAACTCGTTGCGTAATGTGCGTGTAAAATTGGAGCTCGTGGTGTTGGCCCGAATTAACGGAACACTGGTCCGAGCCGCCTATTTGCCTGCCGAGGACGTGCGCACACCTCCGGAATGCATCCTTGGAACTCGAGAGCATTTGTTCCAAAAGACCGGGGCCGGGTCCGGGATCCTTGGACACGGCGCGGCGTGTCAACGAACTCTCGAGACGCTCACGTCCACTTCCATCCATCTGTATCGCGCTCCTTCCGTCGGCCCCGTGATAAAGCTTAATCAGCGCCGAGGCATCCGTTGCGTCAGTCTGAGGCCCGGAGACGAGCCGAGCCTCGAAGTCGGGGCCGCGAGGAGTTCGCGACCTTATTTGATGTCGGACTCTGCGTGAGTCTTGGCGCGCCTCGGAGGCTGCGGTAGGCGCGCGTGTCGTAACGTCGGGCCGCGGTGCCGAGAAAAATAATCTGCCGAGAGGAGCCGATCGGCGTCGCCACCGCGGGAGGAGAAAAGGGCGAGGAGGATCCCGACGGGGCCAGGCTCTTACATCACGCGATTTGCGCCCGAGGAGTTGCGCGAGCGAGCGAGCGAGAGGGCGGGAGAGAGGGGGAGAGAGCGAGTTCAGGGCCTGGCCTCCTTCTCGGTCTCTTCCTCTCCCGAGGCTGCGGATGCTGCTCGAGATGCTCTGCGCTTTGTTATCTCGCGTGAGATCACAGGATATTAGGGCCAGAGGAAGAATTTCGGCGAGGGATGCTGTAAGCCGAGAGTCGAACCCTCGGAAACTCTACGCTGCAGAATCTCGTGAAACCGACTCTCGGATTTGCATGGGGATTCTCACGAAACTCAAACTGCCTTTTAATTTCATATTCTTCCCAGATTTTTCGCACCGACATTTGACTGACAAAGCGACACTAAATCTCGCTTATAACCTTTATGTAAGTTCCGGGGAAGCATTTTTACAAGATTGGCCTAATATCTCGAAACTGCATCTCTTATGAACGATGAGAAAAGGTAAAGAGGTGAAAAACTAATTTAGAAAGTCTTTTGTTTGGACTCTTAAAATCAATTCTCAATACCTCTCGTGTGCTCTAATCGTATTATCGTAGACAGTGCTTTTTAAGTATCGGTACCTACCTAAACATTATAATAAATGAGCAATTACTTTTTTAAATTCAATTTGGTTACAATTGCTGTAATTTATAATGCGTTATCATGTTGGGAATACACTATTATTGGTTTATTTTAAAAGAAAACCAAGAGCCATGATTTTATCCTATAATTTTAAACGGATTATAAAGGATCCTTAATTCGTAGACTTTGAAATTAATTTTGAAAATATCAATTGAATTATTATTTGTAATAACAATTAATTTTAACTTTAATTCATAAGGTACAGCAAAAGTTTTTTCCACCATTAACCTTTGGATCAGATTAGAGAAGCAAAAGATATATTTCTACTTATAAAATAAATATATTTCTACTTATAAATATGTATTGAAAACAAGACGCTTAAATAATTTTTATTATTTTTTATCGCGGTAATTAGTCAAGACCAGCTAGTGCAAAGCAAAAAGGGAATTATACATATTTAAATATCACAAGGAAAATACTTTACTCTCTCTCAAGTCACAAGTTTTACAATATTAATGAAATTCAAAATTAAAAGCAGATTTAATGTATAATATCTGAGTTGTAATTTCTTCCGTTATCTGCATAAACTCGTTAATATTTTTGCATATCAATTTCTCCCATAGTAGGAAAGGAAGCAAAAGTAATATTTAAGAAATGATTACGTAATCGGAACATTTGATTATTATAGGCATTACAGAGCTAAGTAAAGAAAAATGAACATTAAATGCTAAAGAGTATTTGTAACTTATCGACGTGAACATTTTACTGATTACAACAAGTCAAGAGTACAATTTTTTGGTATCCCCATTATAATGATAATAAATTATACTCATTTATCTTTAATGAATTCCACCAAGAAGTTTTCTCACATAGAAATAAACGATAAATGGTACAAGGTATATTAAAAGAAATAATAATGTAGGATCTCTCGCAATTTTGCGGAGCGAGCGAGTGTTGGGCTTTGAATTTCCTTCGTAACATCGTTTTTACTGCGCAGAGTGACAAATGATTAGTCCATCGCGTAACTTTCGCTTAAGGTGAGGTCGTATATTTTTATCCTCGTATAATGACCCATTTAACAATTTATTCGAAAAGTATAAGCTGTTTTGGACAAGAGTCGGCCGCCTCTACCGGTAGCCCAGCGACGGCTCAACGACTCCCTCCTCGGCACCCAAGAATATTTAATCGAGCGTTGCTCCAGAGTCTGTTGATCTCGTCCGGTTGACAAGTGCCTCCGTTCCCCGGCACATAAATATCCTCGAGTCCACTTTAAATTCATCGTTATAACTTTTATAAGACCCTGGAATCGTAATCGCCGGTAATGTGCACCGTGTTGAATCGGCGCGGATTTCAAAAAAAAAACGAATGCACCCACGTGAAAAATAAACCTCGCAGCCGTCGATTTCCCAAGCGCAATTAACAAAAATCTAAAGTCAAGGAAAAACTTTGAAATCTCGGCGATTGCAGCGATAGCGGAGAGCGGATTTACGACCGGTGCAGTGGTTCGTGGCATTGGAGGCATCGGCGGCATCGGCGGCATCGGCGGCATCGGCGGCATCGGCGCCGATCGAGGAGGAATCAACGTGAGGACTCGCCGACGAGGAGGAGTTGGCCAAGGGAAAGCGTCACCCGCGGGGATTATTGGGCGGCGACGGGAGAGTCCGCGACGACAAGTGCAGCCGCGGATCGTGAGCACCGCGAGCACCACGAGCTCCTCTCGCCAGCGCTCCGAGGGAGAGGTTACGGCGGCGGAGGCGGTGGCGGCGGCACTCGCCGGATTTTTCGGCCTCGGCTCCGCACCGGACCGGGAGGAGGAAGAGAGTGAGACGAAAAGAGAGGGGATGGGAGGGAGAACGCGTGTGCACGTGGTGTTGCGACATGACACGCCTGCACCGGGACCAGAGCATGTGCATGTGCTCGGTGTCGCGAATTACGCCATCGCCTACATGCCCGCACATCTGTATGTGCTCGAGGTTCTAGAGGAAGAGGAGGGAGGTCGGGGGCCGGGAGCCAAGAATGCCGTGTAATGATGCTGCGCTGCTCCAGCCCCGTCTCTCTGCACATCCGGGACGATCTCGACTCCCGCTCCTGACCGGCTTTCGGCCGCACCAGGTTGCACTAGCCCGCAGAGGTGAGGCTCGAGGAGTATAGGCGAGGTGAGAGGACCATTGGCGTAATCCTTGCGAGGGCACGCGGCCCCCCCCCCGGGCGACCGCACCAGGTCTCTTTCTCCGATGCGCGATCAACGGGACGCGACCCGAGCGCTCCTTTCTTCACGCCGTTGTGCAATGTTTGGTCGGAGGTGCGCTTCTGCCTCTTACCTCGCAGTGGTGACCCCCTTTGCCATCCCGGGGGCGCCTTCCTCGAGAGCCAGGCGCCGCTCTTGCTGCGGAAAAAGCGCCTCTACCTGCCTCCGAGCTTTTTTCCTCCCAAGGCCCTCTCTGGGTTAATGGGCGTCGTAAAGTGCGCGCTGCGCTTTTTGCGTTCTTGCGAGTCCCCGCTGTTTCGCAACCCACCGTCTCGCTTTCCTTTTCCCTCCCACCCCCGCGGATGCTGCGCACACATCTGCATGTGCCGCTCTGCTCCTCGTAGGTGTCCGCGTGCCGACGGATGGAATGGGATGGACCCGACCCGACCCGACCCGACCCGACCCGCAGCATCTCGCCGGGCTCCGCTCACTCGGGGCTTTGTTTGGTAAACATCGTTAACGATCCAGAGACTCCTCGCTCGATGAAGAAGCGCAGATAATTTAAAATCCTTTCTTAATTGCGTGTCGCTCCTAGCGACTTGGCCAACTGTGCAATTCACAGTTTCCCTGCGCTTCCTCATTGTCTTTTTGCGCTTTTGCATATTTCACGTCTTTCGTTTCGATCGGCGCTGACCAACTTTTTCTCTATTTTCGCTTTTCACTTTTCACTTAATCGCCAAGTAAAAGCTGAATCGTGATCGAAATCGAAACCCGATTCTCAGCTGTACCAATCCACTTGTACTATTTAATTCTCCCCCGAGGAAACCTCAGCACTGCGCTCATTTAATTCGCTAAACATTGTATCAAGAAACCCAGCTCATTAATGAGAAAATCATGACTATTAAAACTATTATTCTCAAGATAAATAATTTTTAACGTAAATCATATTCAATTTCACAAGTTTTTCCTCGACTAAATTTTGCGTACCAAACTACTCTTCAATCATTTCAAAGAATCTGATCAGTGACATTCCATTTCATTCAGTAAGCTCATTTTTCAAATATGGAACAAGTTTCAAGTTTCATAAAGGAAGAAAAAAAAAAAATTTGAATTTTTAAAATTAGAATTAGATAATAGAATTAAATTTAATCGCTCCTTATACGTTATAATGGCCACATAATTTAAAACTTAATTTAAAAAACAACATTTTCCACCAAATTCTTGCATAAAATGCTGCATTACACTTAATCAATGTGTCATAAACCCATTAAATAGAAGCTTACGAAATTTTAGTGAATCTCTAAAATAAATTTTAAACGAGGCTGTTCCTGTCAGATTAGGAATGGATTATCCATGCTGTTCTATCACACTTGGTACAAAGTTTTCCTCATTCAGATTGATTATCAACTTCCAACCAGTTATAAAATAGTTGTGTACTATATGCTCCATAATTTAATTTTCTCCAGGATAAATTAAATTACTCTTTAGGAAAATTACTTTGATTTTTAGCGACGTTTTTCAATATCGAAAATTGAAAATGACTTAATGCAGTATCAGTTGCATGTAGATTAAAGCTGTTTCGTAATAGTTTACTACACCAATGCTTACATTTCAATAGAAATAACAAACACAAGAAATGAAAATTTGAGCTCGAGCTGGTGATTTAATTGGTGTAATTGTCGACGATGACCACACTAATACCGGTTGGGGTTCACATGTTTTACTGAAAACTCTCGTTGTGCAGCACCAATAAAATAGACTTACTTAATTTTAAATCGAGTCCATCCAAACAAGATAAATATAGGCTTTCAAACAATCAGCCCAAGCTCGGTGACTCCCATGAATATCCGTGTAATGATGCATGTACACCTTCAAATATAAAGCTTACCGAGGCAAACTCATCTCCTCGACTCGCCATCAGTTAATAACTTTATTCAAATTTTTAAAAGCTGACCGCGAATAATATGTCTATGTATATATATATATATATATATAATATATATGTATATATGTATATATATATATATATCTATATATATATATATACATGTATATTATATACAACATTCGCTGATATGATAACAGCTTGAATTACCAAGAGCGCAAAATAACCTGTATGTGCCCAGACCAAGAGAGAAAGAAAAAAAAGTGCAACCGTTGTGTGTACACGCATTTACGTGCTTGCGCGCGTGTGTGTGCGAATGGATGCACGGGTGTGAGAATGAAAAAGAAAAATGACACGCTAGGCAATGATATGACATTAAGGCAGTTGAGGAGGACTATAATTTGTCCCTCGACATTTTTTTTTAGTATTCTGACAGCGGAAATTAAGATTGGGTGTTGATATCATTGAATAATATTTGAGCTAGGCTTGAAAGCATAATTAATGTATGCTTTTTTTATTATTGACTATTTCTGAAATTCCCAAGGCATGATGACCGTTTTTTACAGGTGTATTAATAAAATACGATGAAATTTGGTTTATGAATGTGCCAACAATAATTACATCTATTCCATAACATGATTTTACATTAAAAAAAGAGAACATAACACACAAACACGTAGACATAAACGACGTAGACGCATTAATTTATTACTAGGGGATAAGCTATTTACCTGATACTTAGTTTTGCTTGAGCATCTAATAATTAATTTAATGAATCTATTATTAAAAATAATTTACTGCTACAATAATTATGTTCACTTTAAAACATGCAAAATTGTTGTGAATAATTTCTTTGTCACGATAAATATTATGTTAAATGAAAATTAAAATACCAATGCAACTTAATTAATATTATTCAATATAGGCAATATAAATTTTTTAATCAAAATTAGAAAAAAATAAAAGTATTACATTCATAATTATTAAATAATCTTTTATTGCTATTTCCGAGTAAATTTTACTACACAATAAAATAAAGAATTATAAAATTATTTTCAGTTTTTTATGAGTTTTGTTCCAAAATTGAAGGAGCTGTAAAACGAAACTCGTATTGCTGTGTTATCTTGTTTTAAAAATATTGATATATATATATATGTATATATTCATTGTACATTAATTTGATAAATACACAATTTCACAAAAATTGTTAATAACGCGCAAATTCCATAAAAATGGTTTAAAAAACATTAATTTTATCACTTAAGAGCTATGCGATAATTTCAAAAACTTTATGCATGTAATCATTTTATTACTTTAAGAATATTATAATTCAAAGATTTTATTGAAGATCACTTAATAGACAAAATTTTATATTAGTGCTTTTTTAAATAATGTTTCTTGTAAAGTGAATTTATTCATATAATTTTCAAGTTTACAAAATAAAAAAATTATGAAAAAATATTGCATCCTTCAAATTATGAATTAATATCATTTAAATGCTTTATATAGTTTAATTAACTGTGTTTAGATCTATTAATTTTTAATTATAACAGATTAAAGTACTTACAACCACTGAATTGATATAAATAATGTCAAAAAAGAGAAGTAAGCGGAATTTTATTATGACACTTTAAGTGCATTCTCAAAAATAAATTTTCTTATCACAAAATGTCGTTAAACTAATCGTTTTGTCTACAATTAAATTTGCATAATTAAGTATTATCAATTCTTTAATAAATTACAGTAGTATTGATAAACATCGATGAAACGATTTTTGCAAGAGCTGAAGGTCTTGCAAAAGTCTTCATTACGTATTTATTATTAATTAATGCCAAGCATTGAAAAGATATTGAATTACGTTAAAGCTGAGCGGTTGCTGATAGTCGAAGTTTTCGAATTCTTCGGGTGCTCACGAGCTGCTGAAAATTTGAGCGAGCGCCTAAATTTTTTACTCGCTTCCAGCATTCTTTCCTCAAATGCATGGATACACTAAAAATTTCAAGACGGAAGTATAAGGTGATACGCGCAGAAGGTATACGAGCAGAAAAGAAAATTCGCGCATTTCCCATCTCCCAAAGATGCCCGTGAATAAAAGGAAATGCAAAAGAAGGAAAGGAGCGACAGATCCGTTATTGTGCGAAGTACTTACGTATTGGTGAACGCGAGAGCGCTTATCACCAGGAGATATCGACATCGCGGAAATACTAGGCACTTCCGTAACCGGTTTTCCGAAGGTGAGAGAGAGAGGGGGGGTGAGAGGGAGCGAGAGAGGGAGCGAGAGAGGGAGAGTGAAAGGGAGGGACGGAAAAATATTCGAGCTGCCTTCGTCGTTGGCGCGTTGGTGAACGGAAGACGATAAACACTCCGGTGTCTCGATATATTAGGTATACATTATTTCCCAGGTCCACGAATATTCGTGCGTGTGCATAGCTTGGAAGATTTGCGGAATACAGCATCCTGATTTTCGTATTTTCCGCAAAAACGTAACAGATGCCCATTACTCGCTTTGCTCCACTGGGACAGCGTTTAAAAATCTTGAAATATAAATGTTTAAAAGGTCACATTTATGCGAGTGGTTTTGTAACGAGATCTTAATAATTCATGTTTATCCGTTCAAACGTGACTGCTAGATGTCGTAAATATTATATCGATATTTTGAAGACGAAAGTTAATAGAATAATATATTACTATCAGAATAAAATACCAAACCATGTAAATTAGTAGAAAGTAAAAAATTGTTAACAAATCCAAGTAAATGTTATTGTATTAAAAAGTTTTCTTTTTAAATATTCGTCTACAAAATCAGAGGTCTCTTAAAACTATTTATGCATATTTATATTGAAAACTGATTTGTCATTCTAGTAGAGAACTGATTTCTATTAACGATTTAGAAATTTGAGATATAAAAATTTGTGAAACGAGTCTGTCTGTCAATCTGTATTAATATGTATTTATATAATACAGGTCTAGAAACATAAAATAATAAAATAAAAAGCTATTAAATAATAACAAATTCTATTTTATTAAGTAATAACACGTTCAAGAAATTCTTTGTCAAATAAGTTTTATAAACATTCGATTCTAGATTTTTATTTTTACATTTTCCCTAATAGTAATGGCAAATAAAAATAATATCATTCAATTTAAAGTAACTTTATGCATATATATTACTTCATCGACGTTTTATATCCATTTTTAACAATAATATTCATTAAATAAAATCAGAAATTCATGTTTATTTAATTACATATCTAAGACATTCATAGCCAAAGCAATATAATTATGATAATAAAAACAATAAATAAGTTTTTATTTAAGGTTGTAGCTATATTTCATCATAGTTTTTTTTATTTACAAATGCATATACACTACCGATGTTTTGCAGGTATCTCATGTCTAATCAAGTTATTTTTAAAATACAATTAATAATTTATATAAATGACAGAAAAATAATCAATTCGATATAATTAATTAGTGTCTTTATAAAATGTAATAAAAATTGATTGACGCCTTAGATTTGGTAAGAATTTCAATAACTTTGTAATGAAAACATGTAATTCATTATTAATTTAATTTACGAATAATAAAGAGTAATAAAATAATTTAGGATCACTTCATCAATAATAAAATTCATAAATTTTAAGATTAATGATTATAAATTTAAATTAAAATCTCAGGATATATTTTACAATGGGTAATTATTAAAAGTAATAGGATTTGACATTTAATTTTTTGATAATAATTGATAAAAAATATTTAATAAATTACACAAATGTATATATGTAAATATATATTTTATAATATAAAAAATCATATAATGTAATAACCTATTCTGTAACACTTTTTCAGTTATCATATTTAAAAAATAATAATGGAAATTTATGATTCAATTTTTTAAAATTATTAAATTCATGTAAAGAAGTAAGTTTATATTTTTAATAGCAAAGATGGCATTTAGTCTTTAGAAACCGGAATAAGTAATCTTTTAAATTCCTTTCAATATATATGATTTACATAGTAGTGAGCTATATATTTATGCCGCTCACTATAAAGCTAACGACACTGATAAATTGAAAATTTATTAGAATTATAAAAATTAAACAAAAATTTCTTAAAAACTGATTATTTTAAATTAAGATGATTCAAAGACTTCTTTTTTTATAAAAATAATTTGGCAGAAAGTAAGCATTTAATATTCAATTATATCGAATTTACACAAGTTTTTTCAATAATATTAAATGAAATTATTAGAAATGTTAAATAAATTAAAAAGTTTTATTTAAAAATTTGAATTTAAAATATAAAATCCGCACAATAGATTTCATTATTTAATTTAAACGTGCAATAATCTCATATATTCCATTAATAAATCTATTTCTTTATTTAGCATTTAACATGTACTAGTTATAAAATGTCATTATTGAAGAAATAAAAATCATCAACGTTGGTATTGCCTAGAATACACATTTAAATTTAAAATTTAAATAATCGTGATATTTTTCATACAAATAATTACATGCAAATTGTTTTGTCCATATTTATTCACAAATTAAGCAATGCTGCATCTCGATATGTCAGATAAATTTTAAATAAATAATTCATATATTTTATTATCAAAATTAGAATTTATTCATAAATTAATGTAAAAGTTAGTGAATATATATAGTGATCGTTAAAATTTACAATTATGTTGGATTTAAATAATTTTACTTGAAATCAGTAAGAATAATTTAGAAAAATAAATTACAAATGTAATGATACATATCATGTTATGTGTCCATTACATGATAATTTCGTTTTGTTATGTTCTCGATGTAAATCAAAAATTTAAAGAATCCTGTAATATCCGAAAGGACGATGTTGCTGATTGAGTTAATTCGGGATTTCACTCTAGATTCCGGGATGGAGGCCTAAAAATCCTTGATTTTGATAGTTGTATCACAAATAGTAATTTTAATTTAATGTTTTAAATGTAAAATTGACCGATTAAAAATGGCAAAAGTAAAGCTCTTCGCTTTTTGGTTTGCCTTTTATAACTTTTTGGTTTTTTATCCCACTATGACATTGTTTGTGATCAGATGAAGTAGTGTTGTCCTTTCCTTCAGAGTAATTAATAATTTTCTACTGACTATGGAGGTTTTTTCTTTAAATTTAATGTATTTTGGTCATTATTATAATTTTGATTTTTTGATAGTATTATTTAATTTTTTTTTTTTTTTTCAATGTAATTAAAACTCATAAACTTATTTCTCGCTTCTCTTCCATTTCTTCTATGATTTCACTAGATCAGCATATTGCTCAAATTTATCATTTTGCAATACTATCAGAATTTCTTTAAAATAATTAACTTTAATATGTTGAGACATTACACCAATAA
Source organism: Eupristina koningsbergeri (assembly GCA_018907245.1). Taxonomy (NCBI): domain Eukaryota; kingdom Metazoa; phylum Arthropoda; class Insecta; order Hymenoptera; family Agaonidae; genus Eupristina; species Eupristina koningsbergeri. The sequence goes on along the minus strand of JACCHV010002752.1, from coordinate 1,212,115 downwards.
TAGAAATGATTTAAAATTAATTTTATAAACTGTTATAGTTAAAAAATTATGGTATTGTTTAAAAATTATTTTATAATAGATTTATAAAGTACGTAATGGGAAAATATAACAGTATTCATTTTTGTCTCAAAATTATCTTGTATAAAATTTATTTTTGAAATTCTGTAATAAAATAAAAATTCTGTTTTAAAATAAAACTAATAAAAATAAATTTTACACCAAGAATCTAAAATAAAAAAAAAAAAAATAATAAATAAATCTCAAATAGAAAATTATTAAAATTAAATTTATTTAAATGTACATTTCAAACAATGAAAGCATAAAATGTTGCACAATGAATATTTGACTTGATTTAAGGCAATTAATAATATGTACGGATAATAATAATACGAGAAAAGTACCCATCAACTTTATGCTGGTTGAACATATCATCAAATACATTTATTATAAAATTCTTATTTATACTGTATTATTGTATCAATTGCATTAGTTAATTATAATTAATAAAAATGATTATTGCTTATTGTATTGTCATGAGTATTAAGTAACATATACTACGAACTGATAATTTATTTGTAGTTACTTCATTATAATTATAAAGATTATAATTTCTGTTGTGTTAAATATTATAATAATTAGGTATCTGTAAAATTATAATAATTAATTTAAATATAATAATAATTAATTTTACTATAATTTTTTAGGAATATTTATTAATATAGGGAACATAATAGTTTATTTTAATCTAAACAGTTTAACATATTCTGTAAAATAATATTCAATCAAACAATAAAATTATAGAGAATTGATATTTACCATTTTTAATAAATTTTACATATTTTATAAAAAATATTTGTTTTATAGTATACAATTGTTTTGTACACATTTATTTTAGTCAGAAAAATAAATCTAATTATATATGGTAAAAACCATTCATTTAAAAAATAGATAATGGGTTGAATATAAATTAATAATGTTTAAAATATCAATATTATAAACATAATATCTTATTTACATGTTGATAGTAAACATTCTTTGAAATTATTTAATTTCATTAGAAATATCTAAAGAGTTTATCGTATACAGGTAATAAATATTACTGGCTATTTTAATTACTTTTCGACAGCTACAGAATTTTTTTTTCGTATTTAACTATAGATTTAATTATATAAGAAAAAAATAAAATTAGTATATTAAGTCTTTTAAAATAGATAATTTGCATTAAACTTTATTATACTTTAATGCTCTCAATATATTAGACCGAAAAGGAGAACAGTTATAAGTTTTGCTCGTGAAAGAATAATTTATTTTATCTTTATAGTTTTACGTGGTTTAAATTTGTTGAAATACATCAACTTTTAATAATTTTAATAAATTATCTCATAGTATTATTCGTAGAAAAAGAATTCAATGTTGTATTTACGAAGTGATAAAAAAGGACATTTTAGGAATAATTTAAATTTTTAAATGAGTCGTTGAGATAATAATTTCAGTGTGGATAAACATAATTAGTTTTTATTTACAGATTTGACCATTATTGCCTTGCTTATTTAAAATTTTTAGTATAAGTGTAAAAGTCTTACAAAGTGTATAAAATTATTTGTATTTTTTGTAAATTATTCAAACATGATCGCCGGAGTAAAATTTAAATAATTTTATTTTCTCAATTTTTATTTAAACTGCTCTCATTGCAAATAACAATTTTTGGAGAGAAATTTTAATATATACATACTGTATATACAATTTAACTTTAGGAAGGAGAATAAATTAGATATATGATGAAAAATTTTAAACTCTTTAATATAAATTCGTCAAGTAATGAACAGTAAATAAAAACGGAATCAAGGTTAACAAAGATATTTAATTTCTTGCTCGTAATTTAATGTATTTGGACATGAAGATAGAGAAATAATGTAATAATGTATAATTGTTCGCAAATCAATATTAGCTGGTAATTTAAGAATATAATAACTAAATTTTATATTACAGCTAACAGTGAATGAAGTAAGGCTATAATGATACCAGGGCTAAAATAAACATTAGAAGTATAGTTAAAAAGAAAATTAAAAAGTTAATCATCATTATGAAAACGATATATCATTAAAAAATTGTATTGATACAGTGAATGGAAAAGACCGAAGTTTATTGAAAAAAAAAAAAAATGTTTATAATGTACATTAGAACACGAAGTAAATTCAAATTACTATTTTTGTTTGTTAATTTTAAGGGACGACTGAAATAAATATAGAATTAACTTTGCCAAGCAATTGATATTAATGAATTACTTAACGATATTGTGCATTTAATAATGACTTTTAAAAATGGTTGTAACGCAACATCAGTTCTCTAAATTTTTTGCCGTAATTTGTCATTTGATAAATATAAAATTAAATAAACTGCCAGATAAAACATTTATCATTGTGATTTATGAATTAGAAATACAAACAATGAGAATTGAGACTTATTAATTGTAGCTGTAAACTGTAGGCATTCATTATAATTTTCAGATAGAGTGGCTTCGCTATTAGTTTGCATTGGTCGGTTAAATCAATGGATAGTGCAGGAACAATAAAGCCGATACCTGTTGTGCTTGTCCGAGTTTGCACGCATAAACCTTGATTATAATCGTTGTATCTGGGAGCAGTGTTACATGTCCCGCACCCGCACCCGCACCCGCACCCGCACCCGCACCCGTACCTACACCCACACCCGGGCCCGGACCACGATCGAAGGTGAAATTTTGATTTGGCTTATCGCCGGCGTTGAAAATCCAGCCCCGAGAATCACGAGCTTCATCGGAGGAGAATTGCACCTCCTTCGCACACACAAACACACAAACACACAAAACTGCCCAGAGGCAGCCATTGTGGCGGCTATTGTGTGCACCTTCCCCTATTCGAGAGGTGGATTCTCAGAAAGGGCATGATTTACGCCCGCAGCCTCCGCTCTCCCTGTAATTTTCAAGTGGTGCAGGCGCTCAGGTAGCCCTTCGGTCTTCGGATCGCCGAGTCTTCGCCGATCACAGGGGAAACCTCTCCTTTTCTCAGCTGGTCTCACCGGGGATAGCCCGGAATTCGGAAAACCCGTCGTCGAGAGAGCGGTGACTGGGCCTGGTTAGTGGGCCCGCGAGGACGCCTCGACGGCACACATTCTCCCGCGCGAAAGTGTCGTGGCCTAGGAGTGCCGGGGCTCCCTTTCCCCGAGAGAAGGGGACGAGGAAGCGTTAGCACGAGTCGAGGATCGCGACGGTTCCTGCCTCCGAGAGGCTGAGGGAGCGAGGCAGCATCTCCACGCGGCGCCGTTGCAACAGATCGTCCTTGCGCAATCGACCATTCGGGTAATGCGAAAATCCTCGCCGCCCCCTCACTTCATAACACCGATCCTTTTATTATTATCGGAGCGACAGAGAGAGAGAGAGAGTTGCTCAACAGTCACGGGCGCCTTTGTGTGCCTTCGTACTCGCGCTTACGTAACCGCGCCATACATGGGCCGGGGAGGTATGCGCGGGTCAGTCCCCACGTGGAAGAGACGAAGGGGGTCGTCCGGGTCCAGGAGTCTCCTCTTCGGAAGAACTGCACTGCGCCCCCGGCAGATGCGCAGTTTGTCTGTCTGTGAACGGACCGCTTCCGGCCTAGAGGACTTTCGCTTTTGACCGCTCCCGTAGCTTTGCTCGGGAGCCACTCCAAGCTAGTCCTCGTCACGGCCAACCCCTCGGCAACTTCACCTTCCTTCCACGAGAGTCGCGACTGCCAACCGATCTCATTTTGATTGCGCGCGGATTTGATTCCCACGCGTACCAACTTGCGCAACGCTCAAAACTGATCATTTGTAAAATGGCATCCGATGCAACGCGTAAAACGATTCGAATTAAGCGCGATAAGAATCGGCACGAGTGCGCGAGTACTCCTGCACCGATTTATCGGAGAGGCACCTTCAAAATTCCAAGTGCAGCGAGGGGATGAATTTAAGAATAAGCTCTCTGCGAATTCGCGTGCGCAGTTGACGCCCTTGCTTGGAAAATAAATCATGCGATAAAGTCGCCATTGCAGTGCGCCTTGCTTTCGAAATTGGAAAAATATATAAAAACAAAGAAATTGGAAAAATATAGAAAATAGAAAATATAAAGGGACGTGCCGCGAAATTTGTGTTACTCCTCCGCCGATTCAAGTGGCTCCTTATAATGTCAATTATAATCACCTCGTAAAAACACAATAAATTACTCGTAGAGTACAATTAGAAATTAAATTAAGATGTCCCTGACGATTATTTTAATTTACTGAGCGGCTTCATTTTTAAAATGAATAATTTTTATAATAATGCGTTTCGGCACTTGGATATTAAATATTAACTGTTCAATAATTTCTCCTCGATAAATTCGCGAGTTATGATGTACTTGTCTCGAGCTTCCGTATGCAAGCGTGACAACAATTTTCATGTTAAGGTCATTCCGATTTGAAATGAGCGTTTGCAAGATTTCAGTTTATTTCAATACCCAATCAATTATTGTTCAAGGATAATTACTCAACTTTCTTATTCCTCGACTCATCCGAACTTTTAAATATCTTCTTAATAAAACTTTATGCGTGCACCGTGCAAAAATTTATAATGCTGCACACTACCGTCTAATTTGTTACGCAATAACTCTTAAAATACACGAAAGAGACTTTATTTCACTTGTACTCTTCTTCTAACAAAGATATTACTTTTCGTTTTTTATTTCGAAATGACTCTTTGAATGTTACAATGTTACTGCAAATAAAATAAAATTGCAATTTATTTTTCATAAAATCAGATGTGTTTTGCGTTTCAAGTAAATGATAGATTTGTTTACGTGGTTAAAAAAAAGCATTTTTGATGCCCAAGAAATAATTTACAAAAAATTAGTATTGCGTATTAATCTATTTATGCTGCTCATCGGTATTTTTTAAAGATAAATATCCAACTATGATTTTGTGAAAGATAAATTCTAAGTACGCAAACCTAACGCTAATAAAATTATGAACGCTTCGCTTCAAAATTAGGATCGTAATACTTACAATGCTACTTCCCATTCAAAAATAATGATTGAAGATAAAATATATATTTAACATTTCCAAGAAAGACACTACAAAACATAAAAAAATCTTTTACATCCTAGAATTGTTGTGTTATGCTATATTATACAACAGTTACAACGATGCGATTCCGTGCAGTGAGCATTCACATTGTGGTATAGAGACATTCAACATTTCTGATCAGAATACAACAATAATGGTATAATATCCAAACCTGTTGTAAAAGTAATCACAACGTCTTCTTATACACAATCTTATGTATACACAACTATTGATAATTCTGAAAAATAAACCAATTTTTCTAATAAAAAATTGTTGATAATACCAGCAGTTCATTACTATTGTAAAATAAGCACTTTTAAGAAATGTAAATTTAATTTTCCATTCACGACGTGTATTATGAAATTATTTATAGCGCATACACAAACATTTATTTTACATTATTTGATTCATTTAATATTTCATAATAAAATTAATTTTACACTCCAAAATGCTTGTTAATAAAATTTATATATACTTTTACAATAAAAAAAATAATATTTAAATATTAATTAAAACGAAAAAATTATTTACAAAGGAAATTAATATATTAAACAATTATTATTATTGTTGTTGTTGTTATTATTATTATGTTGTTGTTGTTGTTGTTGTTGTTATTATTATTATTATTATTATTGAATTAATAACCATAATTTAATTTAGATAAATAAATAGACCTTAGAAATTTGAAATAGCTTAATAAAAAACACCAGTTATTGGAAAAGTTATACATATAATAAAATATAATTTTAAATTCACAATAATTTTTCTGTTGATATAATTTTTTAAACAGTTTATTAATGCATAGATAAATGTAAAATACTATACTTAAAAATTTTAATGTACAATATTTATTACTATAATTTAAAATATTTAAATGCAATATATCACATTTAATTAAAAAAATAAAAATTAATAATTTCTTATTAGCCTAATAAAATTTTTTTTTATTAATATTCTATTTGATAAATATTTATATATCATATAATGTATAATGTACAATACTGCATGATGTCTAATATTCAAATGAATATATTATAAAAAATAATATTCCTGTTGGGTGTACAATTTATAAAACTAAACTTTTGATAAAAATACGAGCTTTTAATTATTTTTATCAAGTTTGTGATTTCAAATTAGTTTAAATTTTTTTAAACTCTTTGAACGTAACTTTTTTTAAAATATAATTTATCTATTAAATTTTTGACTACTTTTCTATTAATTTTCTTTCGTAATAATTCGATAACGATTAAAAACATTCTATCATTCAATACAAGGCGCCTTTTTTTTAATGTTTTAATAAATATGATAAAAAATTTTTTTGGAAATCTAATTTAATTTAATCTTTATAAGTTTGTATTCTTGTTTTTTAAAATATAAAAATATGAAGTTTTTGTATATCGTTTATATAAACTAGTAAATAAATATATATTACACTAATTTTTATCCTTATAAAAATATTTTTTTATCTAATTGAGTATTTAACATAGTACGCTTACCCTTTACTTCAGTACTAAAAAATCTAATTACTAGTTGAGTTATTTTTTGTAATTACTTTTCTCAATTTTTTGCATATAATTTAAAACTACTGATAAATATGTAATAAATATTTTATTAATAAAATGCAATAATTGATTCATTGAATTTTTTTATATTATTCATAGCTAATTTAAATAAAAATTGACGTTGATTTTATATTAAAATACATTTACTGTTATGATAATTGAGTATTTGGAAATATCTATAAATGCTATTTAAAATTAGAAATACCACGACTACTTTTTTAATTTTTTCAATTTAAACTTATTTTTTAATTCGTAAATATCATAAAATTAATAAAAAAAAAAAAAAAAAAAAAAAAGTGCAGCAATTGGCACTGAACGAAATACAAATTGCATCTAAAATTACATCAAGTATTAGTTACCAAAATTAGATACGTATTAAAAAAAGAAAATAAAAAAAAAATGAAGCATTTGTAGGAAATGCAGGTGATATGCATGTAAAATTTAAGGAATTGTAATATTATGACTCATCTGCATTACAGAAGTTACATTCATACATACATATATATATATATATTAATGCAATCGCCACATAATTCTAAACCAATAGTTTATAATTAATATTATCAATTGAATAAATGGACATGAAAATTTACGTTGTACTTTGGGTTCTATTAATTCCTCGAATTTGCGGTGAATACGCACGGTATTTCGCGGCGCGAATAAATAAATAAAACTGCCCCATTTTTGCAATGTCGAAGCCTTTTCGAAACACCTGTGCACGCGCATAATAATGCTTTTTTGCAGTGTCATAGCCTAAACTACGAAGAAATTTTAATATTTTCCTCCTACTTTCCTTCAGGGTAAAGACAAGATGTCGGTGGAGGTAAAGTCGGTGGCCACTATATCCAAATGAGTAGACCCTATCACATATACATGTATATCTACATGATTCAAGTGTCACTCGTACTGAGTGACAATTTTAAAAAAGAATTAACATATTCAAGGATAGAATGGCTCGTATATAGCTTTCACGATAATTCTTATCTCCCGAAAATTATTATAATTTGAAGAATGTCATCAATCTCTGTAGCCAAAATAGACATTTCATTATTCAAATGAAGAGATGGGTAAAAGCGGTGGAAGTGGTCCACAGTATTAAAGTCGATTGTTCTTTCAATTCAAAACACATAAAACACATTTTAAACACTTAATCTGATATTTGTTTGGTTTTATTCCGATTTTAAACGTCTTTTTTTGTTTTTGTTTAAACGATTATGAGTATTATTTTAAAGCAAAGTATTAAAGAAGTTTCCGTCGTTTAATTTGATAAAAGTTTGAGAAGCCAAGTATTTTTTCTGAATTTACTGAAATTTTAGTTGTGTTTACTTGGAAAAATAGTGGCCTCCCTTCAGATTATGCGCGTATTTCTTCCTTAATATTCCTTCCGTAATATTTTGTATCGACATTTACAGACAACTAAAACACGCAGGTTACGTGGGCCCTTTTATTCCCCTCTTTTTCCGTGTTCACTTTCGTGCTCTTGTTCCTCCTCTCTTTAGCTTCTGAAAGCAAACAATCATAAAAAGGAATGAAGGGAAGTGGAAGAAGCGGAGATAAGAGAGGAGCAGCATCCCCGGAGCAGCACCGAGAGAGGAAGAGAAGAGAAGCAACAAGAAAGAAGAGGCGAGGATGGAATTTATTGTTGCGGAACGCGAGGCACGAGCGACGTGCGCCGCGCGCGCGAGAAACGCACGGAAGGAAATTGAGTTGCCCAATTAGAAATTGCGATGGGCAACAGGAGGGTGGAGGTAGAGCGGGATTGTCTCTGGAGAGGAGAAGAGGAACGGCGGGAACGGAAAGGAAGAATAATCGCAAAAGGAAAACAAGAGTGCCCGGGAAAGGAGAAAGGAGAAAGGAGAAAGAGAGGAAGAGAGGAAGAGAGGAAGAGAGGGAGAGAGGGAGAGAGGGAGAGAGGAAGAGAAGAAAAGAAGCTCAGGGTCGGGAACAACATGCGTCCTCCCCACACGCGCACGTGTGTAAGGTTTGCTCGGGCTTGCGAGAGCGCCGACCTAAACTGGTTTTTTAACATTCCTCGCGCCGTGGATCCTCATCTCTCCTTCATCCTCCACTCTCCCGGAGCGACGATCCTCCCCCTAAACGCGATCCCTCCTTCTCTTTTCAAAGAGGCAGCGCATCGCGCTACCCTCGGCTCTGGTTCCGCATAGATCAAAAACAACCCTGACTGACGTCTGAGGGAATAAAAATATAACCTCCTTTCCGGGGTTCACCTTCAAAGCATTGACACACGTGCGCACGTTTGTTCCCTGTCCCCCTCCTCCCTCCCCCCCCCCCCCTCTCTCTCTCTCTCTCTCTCTCTCTCTCTCTTTCGGGGGAATTCCTATGACTATGACTCGCTACGCTACGCTCCTCAGAATCTCAAAGCGTGGATAATGTTATATATCTCTTCTGCTCGTGTTTTAACGTTTCATCCCCCGCTCCTCCAATTTTTTCTAAGCATCTAACATTTCTCTCTTGACCCGAGCCGACTCTTTCTTGCCGAGATGCTTTCTTAAGATTCCGTTACGATCCAACCTCCCTTTTGACCATTTTTATATTCTCTTATTCTCCATTATTAACTCGGCATACTCCTCGGGAAAACCAACTCAATAAATATAGAAATCTGCTTAATAAATTTTTTTTTATTAAGTAATAATTTTATAAAAACTTTTGGCTTTCTATTGGCGCCGTCGCATTATCAAATCTCAATGGCCCTCGATGGGAATTTCAATATGATACTTTACTTGACTTTACTTGGAATTGAACGGAAGCCCATTGTATATTATTATGCTTCCTATTTTATGATTTAAGCCATCCTCAAAAGTCAACTTATTGAATTTACCAGTTGAATACCATGGATTTATTAACACTCCTACTAAATAAAAAATTTTATTTAAAGAGGGTTCTCTTGGTGGTGATCGAATTCGTAATGACGAAGAAAAATATTTTTCAATATTCAGCTTACATATTTTGCTTTTCTTTCATTTTAAATAATCAAATAAAAATATGAGTTTTTCAATGTCAACAATGAAAAATATGGTGTTACTTTACCAAATTGGCATTGATATTAAAAAATAATACATTTAATTTAAATAAAGAAATGATTTCTCTTCTTTTTTTACACCATTTTGGGCATAATTATTATAAACAACATTCTTATGGAAACGGTTTTTTTATATGGAAAAGGTTGCAGTTTCGAAGAATTCAAGAAACGCTTAACATTTTGCTTGAAGCTGAGGATTTATTTCTAATTAACCATTATTAATCATAATATCATATTGTGCTTTCTTTCATTTCAATAAAATAAATTTTTGGTCATCAATATTTGTGTTTTGAATTCTAGGAACCCTTTAGTCATACGAATACTAATAAATTTCAGTGTTCTCATAAAGCCTACGTTTGATTAACTAGTACCGGTTTAAAAATTAAGGACTAGAGATATATAAGCGAAGTTGTTTTTCGTTAATGGAATATTTTTATCAGTATTTTCGGAAATCATCAGCACTTAAATAATGGCCACTTACAATTAAAATTCGTATAAAAGTTATCAGGATGGTGACATCTATCAAATTGGCTGTAGCGGCCAAAGAAACTCGATTTTATAAGTCGATATGGGTTAGTAATTAAAATGACACAAAAGGAGTAAACGAAAAATTAGTGCAATATTATGTAAAAGTCAGGGCGACGGATCAGACCGGGGATAAAAAAATGCCAAACTACGCCAAATTACACTTTTGAAGAGTTTTCAAATAAAGATAATTCTTGTTTCGTACACCCGAATCAGATATTTTTCACCGTACCGCCGAGGAAAGAAAACAAAGTACGAGAGATTTCGCATGGTACGTGTGAAAGCGGACGAGATCGATGACACTCCCCATTCGCAATCAGTGAGCGATGGACATACGTGCAAAATTTGCGAAAAGATAATCACGCTCGCTCACAACTGTATACAAAGCATTTCGCGCGTTGCCTCGACTCTTTTATTGTCTTTCTCTCTTCCTCGTGTTTCGTTCCTCTTTTTTTTTTTTTCTTTTTTTTTTCTTTTTTCTTTTCTCTCTCTCTCTCTCTCTCTCATCACACATGTAGACTTGAGCTGGCAAGTGTCTGCGGCTGCGGCTCTGGCAGGACTAAAATTATCTACCTGGAATCAATAAAATCTAAGAGTAGGGACTGGGAGTGGGACTGGGACTGGGACTGGGACTCGGACTCGGACTCGGACTCGGACTTGGACTGGGACTGGGACTGGGAGAATGGCAGCTCGACTCAGAGCGGCGGGAATTCAAACGGTTCCGAGATTCTCAGATAGGATTATGTATAAATGATCGGAAGATGTTCGACCTACACACGCTCCAAAAAGCCTTATATTTCTCTAATTATGCACAAGTGCTGCGAGGCGGAAAAAAGAATTCCGAGAGGACGAGGCCCAAGAGCGATAATGACCAACTCGGAATATTCACATAAGAAGCATTTCGTACCAAACTTTTTGTCAAAGGTATGCAAGGATCGGGTAAGGTGCTCGGGTTCTGGGTTCGGGTATGATTTCTCTGCGGCTCGACATGCCTCGAGTCACTCCAAACAGCTTTCAATCCTTTACGGTGACTTCGATTTCCTGATCGAGCCAAGTCTCCTTCTTTCTATTTGCCCATTTCAAACGCTACAATAGTTACAGTGCAAATATTTTAAATTTCGATTCAACTCGAGTCACTTGAGTTTGAATCAATAAGAAACACCCGAACCACTACACTTGAGAAACGAAGAAGCTAAAAAATAAATAATAAAGTATTTTTGCCTGTAAAAGGTAAGTATCTCGTTAGTTATAGGAGATGGTCCGCCGCAAATTAATGTTTCCTTTTCTTACTTTCCCGGCAAACGAATTGATTCGGAGTTTGATTCAAAATTTGGGCAACGTGGTAAAATACGCAACAAGCGTGTTGGCTATTTGCGGATGATTCATGTAGAGTTTTAATAACAGATTTTTTCTATTCTAAAAATCTTGGAGCATAATTTAGCTCCCCTCACGAGAAAGACAGCCCGTCGACTCTCGGGCTTGCAGTAAAAGATAAAATAAAAAAATCAGCTATAATTATAAAGGAATAATACAGTTGGCATAAAAGTCACATTTTTCTCGGATATACACAATGTAGGTAACTCGCAGGGAAGTGGAAGGCGCATGCGCGTATCGGATTTTATCCCTTTCGAGCCCACCATTTAGCCTTTGGGACTCGGCCGAAATAAAAAGACGCTGGAAATTCCTCGGAGGTTTTGGTTCGATAGGTCTCGAGAGATATAAGTTTCCTGAAACTTAATAAGATGCTACTAGTGTGCTATAGGTATAGGTGATCAGCACCGGACAGCTTTTATGTGTGCTTATGGAGCCCGGGCAGATGCCTTGTGCGAGTATAAAAATATAGTGGCACTTTGTTAACTCCGATAGAACTCGTGTTTAAAAATGTCCCGTCGGTCCGAAACCTCGGCGAGATTCCGGCTTTTTATAAGCTCTGTTTGTATTGGGTCTAAAAAAAGAAGGCAGCGCGAGTCAAGGGGTTGGGAATTGCCGAAAATCGTTTGCAGCGCAGGCCGGGAAAAAGGAGGAGAGGCGAGCGCCGTAGGAGGAGGAAGGGCCAGAAGGGCTCGACTCCGAAATGACGGGGAAGGGTGGAGGGGAGTTTTTGGGGCCCACCTCTCACTCGTTAGGCTCGGCATCGGAAGCTCGCGGTTCGCCGCTGAATTTAAAAGGCGCACGCACTGCAATTGCACCCGAGCCGGAGTCGGGCCCGAGGATAATAGTCCGCGGCAGCTCGAGAAGAAGAGGAGGTGCACGCGACGAAATATTGGCTTTGTGGCCGCGGAGTCCGGGGTTGGGGCCACCGCTGCTTGCGATGCAGCAAGGGCCCTTGGGCTGATCATCGATGCCGTGCCCGGGGACTTAACGAGCCTGCGCAAATACGTGAAAAAATTCAGCTTCCATCGACCCGCACCGCCGGTGCGCGTGTGCGTGCGCTGTATTGGCGCTGGCGTGTGCACGTGTGCAGGGGGCGGCGACGACGAGAGTCGAGCGATGCGGTGCGCCTTCGACGGGACGACTTTGTCTCTCGCCTCCCCCCCCCGCCCCCGACGGCATCTCATCCTTTTCGTTTTTCATAACTGTGCAATCGAGGATCTTAATTAGCTGCTAAACAGTTCGGCCGATATATCGTTGCATCTTGACTCGAGCTCGTCTGTCTTTGAAAATAGTTTGTAATTATTTCTTTAAAAAAAAGAAACGTAATCGATTTCAGGTCCCCGGGATCTGGATTGACTACTCACTTTGAATCGTTTATTTTCTAAAGTGTAATCTTCATTAGCGCGAGTTATTGGTTCCATATTACTTATAACCTTTTTAAATTTTATTTTTCAAATGGACAGATATTTGGACGTATATTTGGTTTCTTATAGACTCGTGTCGTCTCGAGTAATCTATTGTGTGGCTGCGAGTTATTTATAAATATTTTGTTCTCGTAATAAGCTGGAAGCACTAATTGAATGCGACATTTATGTCTTACTCTAAAATGATAAATTGTTGGAATGCCAGTTGGACGTGTACACAATTAATGAATCAATTGAAAATTCGTAAGTATTTTTAAAATAAGAAAGACCGTTGTTGCGTTGGGTTGCATTGCCTCTGTAGTTGGAGAAATGCAATCGAATCGTTATAATCTAAAATTCGATAGCATTGTTAGAAGATTGCAAAAAGATTTTGCGCAAGACGCGTTCTTAAATATAAGTAAAAGTTTTGAGAGAGATTATTTTGGCATGAGGCACTTTAAGAGAGGCGTAATATTTTGCTTTAATTTAGGCCCTCGCCGATTTCACTTTATTTAAAAATATTATATTATATAAGACAATAAAATATGCACGTCTCGGGGACTGAGAAAGAAAAGTATTTAAATTCATAAATAAATAAGCGTTATGCAGGAAGATTATTTTACTCTTGAAAATGCGTTGAGCAAGTACTTCATTTTGACAGGTTTACAAGTTACGGGGAGTTTACTGAAAAAAAAAAGAAAAAAAAGAAAAAACAAGCAGGTCACTAACGAATGAAAGCGACTGTCAAAATGCGGATAATCTCGGAAAATCTGGAAAGATCTTCGGTCGGGTCCTGGGACGCAGAGATAATAAAGATTACTCCCGGGGATGGAAAATGGTCGGGCGACGCCTCCCGAAAGAAAGCCTTCCGAGGAAAAACAACAATCAGAATGGCGATTACACGATTACGCGTTAGGGGCATCATTCCGGTCGGCCGTCCTCGAAATGCCCCCTCCCCCCTTGGCCCCTATGGCAGGAGGTGGCGTGCAGGCGGCAGGTGTCGTCGCGCCTCGGGATTGAGTTATCGTCAGGCCCGCGCCCTGGGAGTCGGGAACAAAGGAGAAAGCGGAGCTCCGCGGGATTTAATTCGGCCTCGCGTCAAAGATCTCATTATAGATGTTGGACCATGGGGAGCGGTGCGGAGCCGAGCCGAGCCGAACCGAGCGGAGCCTAGCGTAAGAACCGAGGAAAGCCGGAGGCTGCGCGGGATGCGCGATGTGCGATGCGAGTCCGATCGGTCGGGCCGGAAATACTCGAAGCGACATCGGCCGAGCCGAGTGAGACGAGATGCCGACCCCCCCGCCCTCCCCCAACCCTCTCGCATTCCGCTCGCAAAAGTTAGCCAGCCGCGCGAAATTCCTCCGGCCCGAACCTAGACGTTGGCCGTGCGCGTCGCAGCTCTGCGATTTCGAGAGCCGCGTCCTGCTCTTGGAAGCGAGACTCGAGACCGGGCGCGAATTAGCATGAAAAGACCATTAAATGGATTCGGATGAGTTGGATGAGTTGGCGTTGAAAGGCTCTAAATTCTCGGCAAAGACTTGGTACATCGATATTAGGTGGGTCGGTGGGTCGGTGGGTCGGTCGACCGAAGGAACCACGGCCTCTCGCCCAGTAGAGCCAGGCTCCAGCGGCCGAGACGCGAGGAAATGTAGCGCCCTTCTCTCTTCCCTTCCCTCTCCGGCGGCATGAAGTTTTCCTGCGAAATTCCCTCGAAGCCGACACCTGTACAATAGGTCGCCACCTCGAATTTACAAAGCCTCGCGCTGCATTTACCTCCCTAGCCCGACGAAGCCTCCAGGAACCCATTGGAACCGCACGCCTGAGTCGCTGGGAATTTGGTGGTCGAGAGCTCGAGTACGGTAAGCTTCCTCCTCCTTGGCTTCACCGGAATGTTTTCACGCGGACGATCGCGTTTCCGTCGTCCGCGGGTAGCCGAGGGCGGCGGTGGGGACTCAGTGAGAGAGCGAGAGGGGGACGGGCCCAACGTGCACCGAGTGCTGTCACGCTGCAGCGGTCCCCTTTCATTTTTTCCCCTCGTTTACCTCCCCCACCCCTCCTCCCCAACCCCCACCACACGCACACACACTCGCGCGGAGCCGACCGGCCCGACCGACTTCTTTCCCGTGCGGAGCTCGTGTTCCTTTTTTTTCTTCCTCGGCTGCGCCCCGCTCCCTTCCGCAGGATTCGGCAGAATAAGGCGAAGGGGGATGTGGAGCGGGACAGGTAGCTCTCCTCCTCGAGCCGGGACGCCCACAAACCTGTTTTACCTGTTATGTGTCCTGCGTGGCCGCGGGCCCATGCGCGCACCACCTCCCGTCCCCCGGTTGGGGCCAGGGTTTTTCGGTCTCCCAGAGCGCGAGCGAGAGTGTCGGGCTTTTTCTTTCTCCGGATCCGCCTCAGCTGCATTGGCGAGGGACCGAGGACGGAGGAGGATTCCACGCCGGATTATTTCACCCCATGCGCGACCACGTGGTAGGGCGGTTCTAGTCCTGCGCGCGTCACGGGGGCGGGAGACCGAGCGCCGAGGGGCCAGAGGGGACTGTCTTTTTATGCGGCGCATCTCGAAGGATCAATTCCTCTTCATTGAATTCCTTGGGAAAATCCGTGGGCACTTTTATGAAAAGCGGTAATGGCGTTTTTTCGGCCGGTCCCCGTTTCTAAAACGCAGATGACGAAAATATTACGGGCCCACAAGATGCTGACGCGAGATATAGAGCTCCCAGAGCGCGCGTTATGGCCATGGGAAAAAGAAGACGACGACGACGACGACGACGACGACGACGACCGTTATTATTCTCGCTCATTGTACAGATTTCCTCCCTCTGGACTCCTTGGCAAGTGTGACTTTTCTCCTCGTTCTCGTCCTCGACCCTCGACCCTCGTCCCTCCCACCCACCCCCTCACCCCCGCTCACACTCTCTCTCTCTCTCTCTCTCTCTCTCTCGCTCATTTTCTCCAGACTCGCACTTCAAGGGGTTGGTGTTCAACGGCAGTTGCCGCAGGTGCAGCCCCAATCTCAACTTTGTGTCAACAACTTTTATTACATATCGAAAGCCGAGGAAACAGATTAACTCCGACCATCTTCTCCCACGCGTTAATTTTGGCTTAAACAGTAGTCGTGTGTAACGGTCTCGACTCTCCCTCACCCTCGTGCAAAGTATCGAAGCTCTGCATAAAACATGAAATAAAAGGAAACGTGAGCTTCTAAGAAAGAAATTTAAGGGCTGAAAAAAAATTTTCAATGTGCTTTTGAAATGAATTTATGATCTTGATTAATTGAATTATAGTAATATACATCTCTGGAAAGAACAAGCCAACGTTTAATGGAAACTGACAACTTATTATAACACACGGAATTCTGTTTTAACCAACATAACTTTTTGAATATAAAATATTCACCCAATTTTTTAAAAGTACCTAATAAACTTTAATAAACACTTCGATAAAATTTCCTATGTGTATCGATTTTACTCTCTAACGCATTTTATTATTTATTCTAATGCACGCTTTATTAAAAAACGTAGACGTCCATAGGTTGTAAATATTTATAGCGAAAAGTATAAAAATAATTGTTGGTTGTTCAGGTTGTTGGTTTATAAAGCAATTAAATTAACTTAACGGTAAATTAACTTTAAATTGAAGAAATATTAAAAGCAAATCTTCGAATTTTGAATCTATTCATGTATATTACTAAGAAAACACAGTAATAAAATACACACGTGTGCAATCAATTATATTTGTCATGTAATATTCCCTGAAAAGTGTTTCCTAAAAATCTTTAAGTATATGATGTGACGTGTACTATATCGTGTACTACTCGCATTGTAAGCTGATCTAATAATTAACTGATTTATTTTTCTCTCAAATTATACACAAATTTTTTGATTATTTAAAAGCTATTATATGAGATTATACCTAAATACATACTATAATTTATAAGTGGCTTACATTAGATATGGCATTTTTATTTTATAGCTAATTAAGAAACATCATTACTTAATCATTATTTAAATTAAGTAAAAATTAATAACAATAATTTCATATTTTCATAAGATAAATAATAAAAGCATATGTAGCTTAACACTTGTAATCTTAATATCACAAAATTACATTCTGACTTTGTTTAACTTTAATTATTTAATTATACCTTAAGAGACAAGATACCTCCTTCTCATAATGTTGACATTTCAAATTTAATGTTTTCTTTCTTTATACCCTGAAGAATTTTATATGTTTTTATTTAATAAAATAATATGAAGTTTCCACTTATATTCATTTTATATTTATATAAAACTTACTATTGCTCGAATCTAATTAATCAAATATTAATAACACAATCATAGATTTTAAAATATGTATCCTTGATGATAGTAAATATTTTATTGTAAACATTTAACATATTCTTTTTTTGGCAAGTTTTGATTTTGCGCGATCGCCTCGATATTGTTGTATGAAGGTTTTTTTCTTATTTATGAGTTGGCAGAGAAATAAGTTAAGGATACAGCTACGCCGATCTACACTGTTTAGAACTACATTGATTGGGTAAGTTCCAACAGCTGATTTAACAGATAAGATAAAAAAAAATTTGTATGAATATTAAGTGATTTCTTACTTCACTCAAGCTTGATGACATACAACGTTTTTAAGCGGTTAAACGTGAACGCTTTTAACCGTACGAGATGAATTTTAACTAATGATATTATGTGACGTGCACTTTTTAAATTAATATTTAAAGAATATTAACGTTCTGCTCAAATGAGTTTAGATTTTATATATAACAGCACGAGTCCATTTGTTTCACATGAAATGCTTCCTGGTTAATCCAGTTCTTTATTTTAGATTTTTTATACACTTAATCAAACAAAATAAAATATTTTATTATACAATAAACTATTTTGATTCACTCATAACAACCAGCAAATAAAAATAAAATAAAAACAATAAAATGATAAAATATTAAAAATGATAATAATAGATAAACAAGAACTTTGACAAGGAAATTCTGTTGTTCCTAAAGCTCTTGATAAAACTTTGATAATTTCAAATATAAGACCTTTTCTGATAACTAAGTTATTTTGTAACTTTTCTTTAAAAATATTGTACTATCCTGTGTGAGATTCTGGTTTGTAAAATATAAAACATTGTTAAAGTATATCAATATTCAAATTATGAACTAAAAATACCTTTAAATTATATTCAATTGTAAATTACTTAATCATGTAGAGTAATTCGTTATTATATATTCTTATTATCTCAGGTAAGATAATATTTAAAATATGAAAATTTAAGTTTTAGCATACAAAACTCACGATTTCATGTGCTATAATAGTACAGTAAAAATAATTTATAATAATAACAATGATAGTTAATATTTAGTATTTTTTAATGAGTTAAGATTTCTAAAATTTAAAATTAATTGTATTTTTATAAGCGGTTCGAAAATCGGAATTTTTATTTTTTATTCAATTGAAGTACTTAATGATCTTTTACTTTTAACCAGTAGATGAAACTATTTTTTCAATTTACCCCTTCATTTCTTATTAATTTATGAGAAAAATAAATTGACTAGAAATATAAATAAAGGTTAAGCTACCCATAGAAAAATAATAAATCTGATGCTGACAAAAATAAGTAAAACACTGATGGCCGTTAAATGAATAACAAGGGTTTGTAAGCATGTTTTAAAGTAATTAATATTGTAATCGATCCAGTTATTGAAAAATATATTGCATACGAGAGTGGATCGACGAAATCCCTGGAGCATAGAGAAGAGAATTTATATAAAAGTGAATCCGTTTTCCTTGATTTTCTTTCTCCAAAAAGCGTGCTCGAAGAGGTTTCCGAGGAGATCCCGCTGCGACTCCAAATTCCTTGTTACGTAAAAAGGTAAAAAAAAAAAAATTGAAAAAGCAATTACGCGATTGAAAATGTTTGATAAACGCCGAGAAGAGAGCGCTTTTCATAAGACGAGATAACTGAGAAAGAGAGGGGGAGAGAGAGAGAGAGAGAGAATGATCCTTTGTCTCTCGGCGGCGATGCTCTGTGCGTTTTCGCTCAAAGATTTTTAATTGTCTAGTTGGGAGTTGCGAGGACGACGCCTCCGAGAGTTGAAAAGAGGCTCGGCTTAGAAAAAAAATCTGGGCTCCACACGGGATTATCGCCGCCAATCAAAAAAAAAAAACCGGGGGTTAATAGGCACCAGCTGGATTAGGCTTTAAAATGATTAAAGATTATCGGCGACGCACACACGTGCATGTTTCAATGTAACGTAAGCACATGCAGGGTAGTAAGGGGGGGGAGAGAAAGGGAGAGAGAGAGAGAGAGAGAAAGAGAGAGAGAGAGAGAGAGCGGGATAGATACAGTTTCGCGGGCCAGTGACAAGCGCTTGGTATCAATGCACCTCGTGTGCGTGTGTGTGTGCTAAAGCGTCCGTGAGTCAACGGACACGTGCGACTCCAACTTGTCTTAATAAGAGTTCATGAGACATTCTTCGGGCGTAACGAGACTCAAATCGATTAAAGGGCGGCTGGGGGTTTTGTCGCTCGAAAAAGAATTCCAAATACGCGAAGGAGAAAATAGAAAAGGCTCGGGTCGTACGCGAAGGCCGCCGATAATTAACTCCCTCACTGTTGCAACAGCCTGCGTACGTGTGCAATGGCAAAGTGTGTGGGCCCAGTCCAGTCCAGTCCACTTCAGTCCAGCCCAGCCTGCTCCTGCACATTTTGAATCAAGTCATAATCGCTTTTGCGTTTTTGCCTGGACCTTTGGAGAAATCGCGTGCGTGCGTGCGTGCGTGCGTGCGTGCGTGCGTGCGTGCGAGCGGGTGCCTCCCCGGCTCACCGACGCTCGCTCGCTGCCCAAACATTTTTATTCCTCTTTTATTCCCTCCTCCGAGGGACATTTGATATTTGCTAGCCAATCATTGCGGTACCGTAAAATTAGCGCTGATGTTTGAAAGTTGATTGTTCCTGAGAAATGCCATGGCGCGTTAAAGTGAAGGCGCGCGGACGTCGACACGGGCACTCGGTGCACACACGCACACGCACACGCGCGCGCGCGCGCAATGCGTTTCACGATGCCTCGTACACTATCAGCTTGTCGTTAACAATTTTATGGAGCTCTTGCACAATTATTGACATTATGATTACTTCTCTATTTACATTTTTTCATTGGAAATGGTAGGCGGTTTGCAGAGGCTCGCGCGCGATTCCATACTTTATTCACTTGATTAATAGTTGACTCGGAAAATCTCTGATGACTTTTATGTTTTTATTAATGTACGCTGCGCAATAAAAATAAATATTCTAAAGCTTGATTGCCCATTCTGAAATTTAGTTTATGCTACACTACTTATTATAGCCTTATCATTTACAATACTTTTTACTATCTACGCAAACTAAAACGGCCATTACCATTCAGTTTTACAATTTTTCACACAACTCTTTAAAAAGCATGAGCAACATTTACATTTTAATTTTAATTTACCCTCCTTAAATTTTAATACGTTTTTTAATCATCCACACCCACGTTTCAAATTGAATTGTAGGTTTAACTTTAGACTTATCAGTCGAGTTACTTCCTCTGCTCTATAATTTTTTAAATATAATTCTTCAATAAGGCTCGAGTGAAACATATTTTTTATCTCATCAAATAATACCATGTATTGTCACATTACTCTTCACACTTTCAAATACAGTGTTTACGAATAAAAAAATATAAATATACATGTAGAAAATTCAGAGTTTGTAATAAATATAAGAGATTAATTCTTAATTACACGTGCTTTTATTTGCTTTTTACATTTGTTACGAATAAATATTTAAATATTTTTATTTGCTTATGCCTATTTGGTGATAAGCTCAAATGTATATTTTTTATATTTATTATTTTATGTATTTTAATTCAACTCATTCTAGATCATTTATGGTAATTTAGAGTACTTGGCGCTTAACACTATTTATTAGAAATGTTATTATTGAATGTTTTATTGTCCGAAGGGTGTGTTGACTATAATGCCATAGTGTAAAGACGTATAAATAATTATATGAACGACGCATCCGAAGATAAAAATAAAACGCGAATCGTGTTAAAAAAAGGCTGAAAATTACAAGCATTAAAAATCAATAGTAGTATTTATGGATGCTTTTTTAGGATTAAATTTCTACACGCTGAAAGAGAGCATTTTCAGGTTGTACATTAGATACACGTCTTTGCGAAAGTGCAGTAATTTTCTTGCGGGGTAATTGGGATGAGGGGTTCGACTGTAAATAAGTCAGTTCCTGTCTTTGAATTATTAAACCTGTAGGATGTGTGTATAGAGTGGATCGACTGCTGACTGCTACCGCCAATTTAAATAATTTGGCCGAGCCCAATGCCCAACGTGAACCAGCAGGAAAAAACTTTGGTCCTCGTCCGGACAGATATTGGGTATCAGCTGGAGTCGTGGTGAGGGCGGGGGTGAGAGGTGGGACACCATCTCCGTCTCGGTCTCCACCTCTCACGAGTTCCCCGGAGATCTTTAAATCCACCTAGTTTTACGTGGCACGCAGGGAAACATCGACCAAAACAGCGAGACCATCCGATAGCCCCGCGATAAGAGCGAAAATTGGTGTCGGCGACGTGTAATGATATTCGCATGCGGCCGCGGCCGGGATTTGATAACTCAGGTTTTTCGTCGTATTTATGATCGCTCACTTCTCATCCTCAACTCCGTGTCAAGACGAGTCGCAAAGATTAGAGTCACGGCTTACAATGTGAGGAGCGAGGCAGGAGATAAGATAAAGATTTCGGTAGAACAGCTGCCGTGGCGGCGAAGCGCATGTGCGCAATAGCAATGTCGATATTTGCTTTATCGAGCAGCCAATAATAAAAATAATAATAACAACAGCAACAACAACAACAACAACAACAACAGGAGCAACAGCAGCAGCAACGACAACAACAATAACAGCAACAGCAGCAACAACGACGACAACAACGACAACGACAACGACAACGACAACAACAACAACAAAAACGATAATAATAATAATGCCAATAATTACAATAATGAGGCTACAATTGTAGAAAGCAGGCGGCAAGAGTCGAAAAAAGTATATCGGGCGAGCGGAAGAGCCGCGGCCGCAGGCCTGTAGCCGTCGTCGTCGTCGTCGTCCTCGTCCTCGGCGCCGTGTTCCCGGACCTACGCGACATGACACCGACGTACATTCCGAGTCTTTGGAAGATGTGGCGGGAGATAATTGGTGACCGGTAGGAGACGGAGGTCTCGTGATTTTTCCGCCGGGCTGTTGTTTGCTGGCAAGTTCCGAGATTACTCGAGATTACCGAACCGTTGATTTTAGCTCAAACTCTTTCGCCTTTGCGGAAGTCTTATCGAACGTTATCTGGACTTGAGACGGAATAAAGACGCCACATCGACATGGAGCCCGATTACAAGCTCTGCACGCACGTCTTTGTCTCTGTCACTCCTCGCTCCTCGTTCCCCCGCACAATGGAAGCTGATAACAGAATATTTGGAGAATCAAATTATTTTTTTTCTCGCGCTGGGAGTAAGTGGAGTCGCGTTTTTAAAAATGTGTGCTCCTCCCACAGATAAAGCCTGTGTCTTGTCTTGTGTTTGTATTATGTCGCCCGGCTTTACGATCAAGACTCGCAAAGGCAACATTGGAATTTATGGCCATGCAAAATATACGTGTTTGCATAGTCTGACAAACAAGAAAACTGTATAAATCTTTTTGCTCTAATATGTTTGCACTCTATTCGAAAATATGTATATTTTTCACGAGTGCCTCGCCAGTTATATCAGTTGTACACTTATTGAGCCTATCTGAACACTATTGATTAGATTTTTGTGCGATTGTATATTCAAGGCCGTACAAATCAAGTCGGAATAATTTTTTAATGTAGTACAATAAAACCATAAAAACGTGGCTAAAAAAGCTAATGATGGAATAGCAACACGGATGGAGCCAAATAATTCACGGGACTCGGCATTTTGCTGGAAAAACACTTGGAAGTTTTTTAGTAACAATAATGCAAGAGTTGCCAATTTGATGGTTGAGGATCTTGCCTTGGCTTAACCGACAATTTTATAACGAAAGCGAGTGTCCTATGTGTAGCTGAAGTAGAGAGCAAATATTTGGATGATGTGGAAGTTGTATGAAAGTAAAGTAAATTGTAAGCGTGGATTAAAGAATTGATAGTTAAAAAAAAAAAAAAACAAAGGTACAAGTAGAGAGCAATGAAGTGTTAAAAGCAAGAATGACATTTGAAATGGCACTATCCGAGTAGATTAAAGCCGCCGACATCTGGTTCTGATGGCTTTGTCATTTCTTTCATCGGGACAAACTGCGAAAGTGTCGAAAATTGAACGGCTCTGCGCGCCAGTGAGATATTAATTAAATGTAGACAAGGAGAGGAGCAAGCGATATGAAATCGTTATCGCGACTCTGCTTAGATAACTTTTATCGAGGCGGTGATAAATATTAAGTAACTCGCTACATTTCTTTCCGCCTTGGCTGGCGTTGCCGCTCCGAATAATATTTCGCTTTCTTGGCTCTGCTTTTCACGGATACACGGCTGATAAGAAGCCCAAGTATCGCGTCGACAATCGCGATGGAAGTATCGATTGGTATCTTTGGCAATAAAAATGCATCGCGAGGATCGCCGCCGAGTGAGCGGTGACCTCGAATATCGCTGTATTGCAGGCCGATGATCTATGGCGGCGATAATGTGTTTATTTGCATAATTAAAATTGGTGTAACCGAAGCCCCCGCCTCTCCTCCCCAGCTCACTTGGCTCTTCATTATCAGGAATTATTATTCACTTGGGTACGAGCTCTACGTGTGATACGAGCGTATTTGAGGGATTTGAGGGATTTGAGGAGAGCGCAGACAGAAAGAAATTACATTATCTTGCTCGCCGAGTCATACCCCACATTATCAGTCAGGAGTTTTGAGGCTTTCATCTATTATTGGATTATTTGGATAGTTGATTGACGTGCACGGAGGCTATTATAATACTAATAGAGTTGAGCAAACATTAACTATTATTATCATATCGATATCTATGCAATATTTATCCGACTATTTATTACACATTGTTGAGCATTTGTCACTCGTATCTAATGTGGATTCCAAAATTACGCTTTTATTTATAAGCCTTCGAGTTTGCGCTTTTGTGCTTTTTGTGCATCCATTATCGAAGCATTATTATTTAGAAATACGGAACGAGTTTATATTCAATTAAGAACGAGCACGATCAAAATCTCATTTAATTTATCCAAATTTTAATTATCGTAATTTTTTTTTTTTTTTTTTTTTTTTTTTCATCTCGTTTCTTTCTTTTCTTTTTTAATGATAATAATTCTTTGCTCGTAACAAATTTACCGAAAATCAAGCTTTGTTAGACATTTTATATCAGCGATTTTCTATTTGTAGGTTTTTTTTTGTGAATACGACTCGGTGCTTACAGTATTTTTAGTTTTCTCGCTTATTCTGAACAGTTGTTTCTATAGTTGTTTCTATTATATATTTCATAATATATTTCGTAATACAATACTTTATAATATATTAAGCATAAAAAAAACTCAATTTGTGTACTCTTGATATCCATTATTAAATACGTAAAATAAAATATCACTCTTTTCCTAATTAAAATTCTGCCGAATCCTTTAAATATTCAATATATGTAATGCATATTAAATTGGGATTAACGTTTAAGTAAATATTTTATTTTTATTTAAAAATGTTTTATTTTAGATTATACATAGTTTACTGCTCAAATTGCAATAAAATATTCAAAAGAACGAAAATAAATTAAAATTAAGAAAATGTAGAATATATATAGTCGTGCGATCTTTGCTAATCAGGTTACACAAAAATAGAAAAAATCAAACGAGTGCATCTTTAATTCGGACGAGTTAAATAATAAAAGTACAATAACAAATAATATAATAATACTTTTAAAAAAAGAATCATATTCAATATCTATAACATATTATTCCAATTTGAATATAAAGTTTTGTATAACCTGTAATTTATAATTGAATAAGAAAAATGTAAAATTTTTATACCGAGCTAGAACGAAATTAAAAAGAAAATGAATTAAAGCTTTCTTAAATATCCTTTCTAAATATCCAATATGCTCTACTTAAATGTCCATAGAAAAAAAAATAATTTGAAGAATTGATATTTTAATTTGATTGAATGTAACATCGTCGAAATATCGACTACAAATCTTCCTAAAAAAATAATTTTTCTCTTTGAACAGTTTTATAGATTGTAGAATAATGCGGTGTTAATGATAGAATATGACAGCTGAGACAAGGGGTTCATTTGTGAATTACATTCTAATGCAAGTAAAGTCTAATGCAATTTTTTTTTTGTTTATACTTTTTATACCGGAGGAACGACGACGAGCAGAGATTCCACGAAGTTTTATGTTTTATCAAAATAATCTTGGAATCAATCAAAGCATTATTATAGGTGTGAGCTGGATTTTTCTACTCTGGAATAGTGAGCGGAGCGTCTCTCGTTGTTCGGCGGCAGTAACGACGCTTAATCGCACGATCCCAAGGCAGACATAAAACTAAATTACGTATAAAAGATCCAATTCAAAAGCACTGCCAATCAATAATCCAGTTTAATTTATAAAAACAAGCGCGACAGCTGTTATAACACGCGTAATTTTCCAGAATTTTCCTTGAGCAGAGCAGAGACAATTGACAAAAACACCAAATAAAAAATGCGGAAAAATGAGTAGTAAGTAAAAAAATTTTAATACCGCTTTAAAAAAAGGCATTTTAATTTCAAATGTAATGTATCGAGTATAAATATGTGATTGATAAATTATAAATGGCCCGACACCGAAAATTAATAATTAGTATAATTGGAATATTTTTAATCGAATCCCAGCCCTATATTTAAAGAAACGCGATTAGTTTTCAATTACGATTTTTTGCTTTTTTATACATCTGCATTTCCAATTTCGATGGATGAAATTATAAAGAATCTCGTATCGGGAAGATAATTTTGGGTGCAGCACGACGAATAAGTATTATTTTGGAATATACGAAAATAAGCGGTAATTATTTTAGAAGACGATCGATAAAATAAGCCGCCAAAAATAAGTCCGCGGTAATTGCGAATTAAGAAAGAAACATTACAATTATTCAAAACTTTTTCCTAATATCAAATAACAATGGAAAGACGGAAAAAATAGTTGTAGCACCTGATTCGCATGAATTTAAAATTTTGTGGAAGATGTTTGAATAGTAATATCGGGGTGCTGGAATACGCACTTACGTAAGCGGAAGAATGCCGGAGTCGAGAGACGTCGGGATTTGCGATCTCCAGATCGAAGATAGAGGAGGAGGAGGAGGAGCAGCAGCAAGCAAAATCAGAAATCAGTAGCGTAAGCGTACAAGATGCACGTAAAAGAACCTCTGAGTACCACACAGGGTCGGTCCAGCTTTCCTGGGGGAAAATATGAAGAAGCTACTAACCAAGGAAGTCCCACGCCTCGCATGCACCGGGAGTCGCACTTGCCTCCCCCGCGGGTAGCTCTCCGACTATTTCCGACAGTGTCGCGACTTCTGATTTGCCGGGGACTTTCGGCCAATGGCACGAGGTTCGCCAGCTCTCTCGCTTCCACTCCCAGAGAGCGGGTGATCGTCCGGTAACTTGTTTCGCGCATGGATCAGGGATGTGCGAGGGAATTCGAAATCCGAAAACCCACGCATGCGCGGCGAGTGTCGCCTCTTTATTGGACTAGGATGCGCGCGGCATACAAAAGGCCGCAGTAATTCGCAAGTTTATCGGTTGCGGGATGCGTGTGGGGCTTCGGGTCCGTTCCCCGATTGTCACTACCTCCTCCTCCTCCTCCCTCCCTCCCCCCTCTCGCCCCGCTCCCCCGCTCCCGACAATCGCGAGATTCTTATTGCGCAAGCCGTTGTTTGTGTCCGTCCGTTTACTTTGCGTCAGACTCGAGGAAGCGTGCTGACGAATTGAGTCCTCTAGACCAAAATCCTTGGCTCCAATCGGATTCATCGAGTTATTGCAGTTTTTTTTAAGTCCTCCTCGATTGTATTAGCTACTTTTATTCGAGTCTTCCCACCCCGAGTAGCTGCAACACACTCGCAGTAAATCCTAATATATAATTTCACATAAACTTCTACATTGGTATCGAAGAATTTTTAAAACCATGCCTATAGTATTTTATATCATTGGGATCAATACTTGTAAAAAAAAAAGAAAAATAATAATAAATAATTTTAATAAACTATTTTTAAGGCTAAAAAATTAATCCCAAGATTTACGAATCTTTTGATCAAACTGTAATCATCAGAAAAATAATATGGAATATTCAAAAGAAAACTTTTTTTTCGAAGTATAAATTTAATATCAAAGTATTCCCTAATGATTCTAAGGCTTTAGATTGATAATATAGTATAATATAGTATACTTGATATTATAATTAATTATTACAATCACGTACATAATTGTGCAGCAAAAACCTTGATTTTTCAAATTTTAAGTGTTTGCTGTAAGTAATTACTTAATAATTGACTAATGTTTTTGAAGTAACGTCAATTTTGCAATTTTTTTTCTTCAAATTTTTTAGATATCAAGAAGAATTAGTTAATATTATTATAGGCACAAATTCTCGTAATTAAATCAAATAATAAGTCACGGATAATTTTTTTTTTTTTTTTTATTTATAACAATAAAAAATTTGAATTTGATAAAGGTGAAAATGAATGTGACTAACGAGTGATCTATAAAAAAGGAATATAATTTGCTCTTGTCCGTCGAGTTTGGCGTTAAAAAATTGATGAGAAGCGCAGCATAGTTGCTGGAAATAAGAAAACTAGGAAGCCATCGATGAAATAACAATTGTTTTCCTTAAAATACAGGTTAAAAAACAGGTTTGTCGGAGATAAAAAAGTAAAGCAGAATGTCAGAATATTTTTACGTCGGTATTTTTGACCCTGACAAAAATGTGTTGGGCGTTGATAAATGAAAAATTATAAAATAAGAGTGAGCCGTCAGTGCGAGGAGTTTGGGTCGGAGTCGGAGCCTGGGTATGGTCTTGTTACCAATAGGTCGGCAGGTTAATCAGTCGCTCGGTTAGGGGGCGGGGGTGAGGGTGCGGGGGCGCGGGGGCAGAGCGGAGAAAGCACTCGAGGTGACTCGTCGCGGTCTCCGATCGAGTGGGTGAGGGAAGATCCTGGAGCTCGAAATCAAATCGAGGAGGATCGGTGGGTTCAATAAAAGCGCATTGGGTCGAGGGAAGAGCGGTGCATGTGCACGTGCGTGAGCATGTTCATGTGCATGCGCGTGTGCATGTGCATTGGTGCCCGAGTCGCTCCTTCTCTCCGGGTCTTGCCTCGTTCGTACGGCGCGCGCATCCTCGACCAATGGGGACCGGGGCCTCCGGGCGCATGCGTGCCCGGCTAAAGCGAGAGCCACCCATTGGGAGGTGATCGGGGCTAGAGTGAGTAGCGGCGAGTCTAGTGGAACGACTGCAGCTCCTCTCGTTACGGCCACGGCGCCCGCAATCCAGAACCTCGACTTCCTAAAGCGAGAGCGGCGCACGGCTGCTTCAGTCGCTCGGCAGTCTTGAGACGTGACGCAGTGGTGCTTCTCTTCCTCTGTCAACATTCGGCATTCGGCATTCGACACCATCCGAACCCGACCCGTGCCCTAAGCTTCAAAGTCCGCGAGGGAGCGCGCGAGGACGGAACAAGAGCCAGAGGCATCTCCTCCGTCGGGAGAAGGGGAGTGTGTTGCGCGCGACTATTAATAATAATCGGCGCCTCTGTCCTGTCTGTGCTTCTGCGCGCGGATGATTCGCCGCCGCAAGTGCCGCGCCGCATCATGCGAGTGAGTGCCGAGGATTAGCAGCTCGCGACGTGAGAGAGAGAGAGAGAGAGAGAGAGAGAGGGAGAGAGAAAACGCGAGAGGTGGACGGACGCTGCTGGAGACGAGCGAGGAAACGCGCGCACGCACCAGCTCACGTGCTTCCGCACCCGGGGATCGAAGGCCAGCCGCCGAACCCGATGCGCCTGGGGACGGGACAGCGAGTCGAGTCCTCCAGAAGCCCGGACACGGCGTCGACGTGCCTCTCGACGACCCACCGCACCAGCCAGCATCAAGGTAAGCGAGTGTAAACAAACCCAAAAGACCTCCGCCCTCGACTCCCGACGGCGGAGGCTGCACCGGCTGTTAGTGGTAATCCCTGGCGCACGCGCGCGCACACATGCGTACTCGGTGTCGAGGTTCGCTCCTTCCCAGTCCTACGTAGTCTTCCGTGGTCGCCGGCCACACGGACTCGGCAAGTCACTCGTTGCGTAACAGCGTGCTCCGACACTCGAGACGGAGACTCCCCGCGTTCCTCGGACTTTTTGCGCGACTAACGATTGCCAGCAGCCGACAGCAATAAACGTGAGTCCACCCGGGGCTACTGGCAGCGCCTCTGACTTTCTGACACCCGTGACTCCGAGGCTAGCGCGACAAATTCGGGGACCGTCCCTTCCTTTTTTGTCCTTTGTCGACTGGCCGCTGCTCTGCTCGACTTTCCCACGGTTTCCACCAGTCTTTTTCTTCGACTTGGCCTTGTTTACGCCTACGCAACTTGGCCGGAAATGTCGGAACGAGCCGCCCTCGCCGCTTACCTGGACGACTGTCCAATTTTTACGCTCGAGCCGATTTTCTTCGCTCTCTCTCGAGCCTCAAAGCTTACCTTTTAAAGTCCCCTGCATTTGCACACTTATCTCGGAATCCCACATTCGTTCTCTCGCTCGCTCTTTCACTGGCTCACCTATGATCCGCTCATTATTGTTACGCAGATCGAGCGCTCACGC
Source organism: Eupristina koningsbergeri (assembly GCA_018907245.1). NCBI lineage: Eukaryota > Metazoa > Arthropoda > Insecta > Hymenoptera > Agaonidae > Eupristina > Eupristina koningsbergeri. The sequence goes on along the minus strand of JACCHV010002752.1, from coordinate 1,182,251 downwards.
TATGGAAATCTTTTGCCCTTAATGTTCTACGACGAGCACGTTTGCGGTTTTGTATTCATGGGCTTGGACACGAATAAATAACTCACCAACAAAACATTTTTCTTATCTTTATGCTCAGCTTTCAAATGCTCGGGCGTAAAAGAAGACCAGCAACGGCGACGACGACGACGACGACGACGACGACGACGACGACAATAATATAATATGCACTTGCATTCTAAGGCATCCGCTTGTACTCTTTGCATTCACTCAATTAATGACTGACTCTTCAAACTTCATTAATGCAAAAATGCATCTTTCCCCTAAGAAAAGAAGTGCACAAAGTGCGTCAAATTAAAGGCGTTAATTTACGAGTGCGTATTAATGTGAGCCCAGTGCGCGTTTATTTTCAAACTATAAATTGACGCGTAACATTCCGATTCCCGGCTCGTGGTATTTCTCTGATAGCTCGAAAAATAATTTCTGAGGTAATAAATCATATTGGGGAGTCTTAAGACAAAACACGGTAAACAACGCGGTAAACAACACGAGCAACACTAGACGTACAATGCTTTTGCACAGACCACTACACGTATTTAGCTGACGCGTGTACGTGCGCGCGTGTGCGCGAATGGTTAGTCCTGTCAAATTTTTATCGGTGCCTGGCAATTAAATTGTTGTCGGTAACAGCTCTGCAAACAATAATAATGTCCATTTAGCATTTCGCACAACAAAATTACTTGAGCGTTTGAAGAGTAGAGACTAGACTGGAGTAGTATCTCGAGGATCTTGCGTAAACATTCGACACGCACGCACCTGTGTGCATAAATTTCAAAAGGCGCAGGGGGAAAACAGGGAAAACAGGGGAGGAGAGGATGGAAAAATGAATGGCTCGGTGAGAGTGAGAATGCGAGCCTCGGCTGATTCTCCACCGGAGGAGGAGAGATAATCCATGCGGAAATGAGGCGCAAGCTCTGGTCGCCGCGAAGGCGGGAGGGAAAAGGGACTCGCACGGCTCTTCCGCTCGCAATTGAGCCGTTGAACGCGAGTGTTTATGAATCGGCGGTCGCGGGCGGACGAGTAATTACGCACTCGCGCACGAGGAGGCGAATCGGTCGCGGAGATCGGCGCGTCTCTCCCGAGGTGGAAGTGCGAGCAAGTGGGTACGGCGGCGGGACACGCGGATGTTGCTCGTCGGCACTGCCGCGAGGCCTCTCCGCGCGACCCATGTCTCTGCCTGTGTGCGTGTACGTGAGCGTGTGCGCGCGGACCACCACGTCGCATGCATAAGCAATGAGCCCGTGGACGCACGCGAAAGTGTAATATCTCGGAGCTGTCGCGACGACGTCTCACCGAGAGGCGAGCAGAGCTAATGCGATGGATTGTCTCGCTGACGCATCACCCCGGAACTGCCCGCTTCCGCATTTTTCCCTTTCTTTTTCTGTTTTCTTTCCTTTCCTTTGCTTTGCTTTCCTTTGCTTTGCTTTCCTTTGCTTTGCTTTCCTTTCTTTTCCTTTCCTTTCCTTTCCTTTCCTTCCTTCCCTTCCCTTCCCTTCCCTTCGCCCGCTCCTTTCGCTGACTCGTTTATTATTTTGTCGAGGAGCCAGACCAAACCAGACCTCACCTACCGAGTGGATAATAATTTAGCTAGTGACACGAGATTGTTCAACGTGAGAACTGGTTGTATAAATATACCGTGTCATGCTTGATTGGTATCTATTTTTTAGTGCTTGGCTCCGACTGCTTCTTAAAATTCATATCTTTTACGAGTCTCTTGCCTCTTTCCTCTTTCCTCCTTCCTCCTTCCTCCTTCCTCCTTCCTCCTTCCTCCTTCCTCGGCTCCCGAGCGTTGCTTAGGAAGCGCTCAACACTGAATATTATATCCCGTCTATTTAAATATCAATCCGTGCAGCTTTACTTTTTTATGAGAAGCCTCGTGTACACAAGGTAAATCGCGAGGAAACTGATCAAGCGTCAGATGTCAAGCATCCCGCTTGTAAATTAATAACAAAACTCATTATATTTTGTATGTAAAACTATGAATTTTAATGATTAATCATCATGGTAATGGAAATTACGTTACTGAATATCGATGGATTCTATCTTTAGCACATTACGATGTGGATGAGTTTTAAATTAATTAAATTAAAAGCACGATTGATCTTTAAATGTTTTGTATTACAACATGCGAACCTTTTTAACCGGGCAGATCCAATGTTTTACACTCAATTAATCCATGCATCCAGCGATGCAATTCATTTTATACAATTTTCTATTTTATTTTTTAAATTCAATCTTGGCATTATTTTATAGTTCAATTTTCAAATTAGTTAACACACTCTTGGAATACTCTTATAATACTATTCAATTACATTTTAATATTAATATAAAGACATTGAACGTCACAAGATTCAAAATTCCGAGATTCGTGTATCAATTCTAGACATAAAATAAAATTAGAAAATTTGTTACATAGCTTTGAATTACATGAGCACAAGGATCTTATCGAAAACTTGTTATGCTACTTGAATATTGAAATTATATGTTTCATACAGACAGTACGAGTGTATGTGTAAGCTAGTCTTTTGATTTGTAGCGTTTTGTATTACATGCTTTAAATAAAAAATACTATGTTTTTCAAATTAAAAACCATAATATTATTTAATATCCATTTTAAATTATTTTTCGATTGTTGATGCAAACTCGTGCATTTTTGCATTTTTTAGCACAGTTAATAGAGCAGATTTATTGACTGATGCTCGATAAAATGCTTAGCAATGGTAATGAAAAAAAAATTCAAGGAAGTAAATCAGGAAATGGTAATCTTGGGAAAGAAGTGAGAAACAGTCGATTTAGTCGATAAATACGTTTGATGAAAATTAAGTGGGAATAAATTTACGTCACTCGTTAAAAGTCACTGTACAATTGTAGGGAAGTAAAGTTTCTTGGTTTATCGTGCAATTGTGTCTCGAAAATTCAAGTGAAAAATACAGTTGCTGTGCGTGTCTGGATTTTATCGTAGCACACACGTATTTATAAAAATATTTTCATTGGTTGAAAGGAAAAATTGGAAAAAAATTACGGAAAATTTGAACGGTTTTATACATAATGTAAATCGGAAAAAAATTCAGCTGATCCGGTAAAAAGATAAAGTTGATTAAAAATAAACGACTCTGGCTTTAGCCAGTTCCAAGCTAAATTCGTCAGCCTAGGAGGAGAGGTAAATAAATTTACGTTTGGAGGTATTTTTGCATTGTATTGGGCTACGAAAGAAATGGGGGAATTAACGGAAAATTCCATAAAATAAGTCCTAGTTTCGCGTGGTCGGGGCGGAGATGTTTATCACCTGCGAACATCGAAAGCTCTCAGTTGTAAGGAGTCCGCGAGTTGGCAAACAACACGGAAAACAACGTCTCAATCTTCTCTCGTAAAAATCTATCATCCATCCCACTTAGACTCAGCTGCTGGAGTGGCGGCGGCGGCGGCGGCGGCGGCGTTGGTTTGGATCTCGAGGGGAGGTGATAAGTGCGCACGGACATACGGACAAACGGCACAGCACTTCCCCTTTGCGGGACTTGAGCTGCCATCTATCGGCACTCCTTGGCCAAAGTTCACCGTGGCGTCGCTCTTTCCCTTTCTTTTTTGCTCTCCTCTATAGCAACACCAACAGGCGCGTGCGTCTGTGCGTAGGAGAGATGCGAGCGCGCGTTTACGCGGATTTTCGCCAGAGTCAGATTTCTCTTGACCTGGGGGAGCGCAATCCGGAAGTAATAGAGCAGCTCTTTGTGTGCAAGGCAGAGCAGAGAGGCTGGGTTTGGATGTGAAATGGATACGGAAGGAGCGGGAAGGGAAGCTTCGCTTAATCAGCGAGTCATCGCCACTTCTTTGCTCTTTGGGCTTTGCTAATGGACACCACCTCGTCTCGTCCTGATCGTGTCCCTCCAACCCCCCTACCCCTCATTCCATTAAGCGCGAGTCCCAGGGCGTGCGTTTTTGCACTCTCGGACCCGACAAAAAACAATGAGGGGGAATGACGTGGAAGGAGGAGGAGGAGGAGGAGGAGGAGGAGGTGGTGGTGGAACACCAGCATCATCATCATTGGCATCACGAGGAGGAGGTTCATCCTGATGCGCGCGCCACATGAAAGTGCGAGAGCTCGCGCGATGACGGCTTCTCTTTTATACGTCGGAGTTGGCGCGTTGCATAATCGCGCGGGGCGCACCCGAGAGTGCGTGAATGCTATCAGCGAGCGAGGGGGAAGGAGGGAAAGGGGCAGACGGGGACAGGGACGTCGGGTGTCGAGTGCCTCATTTGAATAACGAAAGAAAGAGCGAACGAACGCTCAGTCAGCCCGGCACGACAAGGCCACCTTCTCTTCTCTCCTCCTCCCCTGCCCCACCCCCTTCCCCTAGCTCGCCCCCGCTCACCCGTCGATAAATCAATCAATTAATTAATACATGCACATGCACTCGTGCAATCGGTGGTCGCACAGCTCGACAGGAAATGTAACGTCCTTTGAAGATGTTACTGATGCTCGCTGTTGTTCCTCTTTTTGTTCTTCCGCTCACTCGGCTATTGTGGTGCGAGGAATTGTCCTCGATGGAGGAGAGTCATTGTTCGTTCCTCGTCGACGTCAACTCTTGAAGGACAAACACGTTGTTCACTTGTGCGTGTAAGCTTGCAACCGAGCAGCGGCTGAGAGTACATTTGATCTACTTTCGCGCGAGCAGCGCAATTGGCTAAATGACGCTCGGTCGCCGCAATATGCGACGAAAAAAGAGAGAGCGAGTAGAATGAAAGTTCATCCTCGACGATCCGACTCGAGGGCTTAATTCACCGGTTAAGCGGGCACGAGTGAAAGATGAGGCGAGGAAAAAATTGCCAGTTGGCGATGATGCGGCGGTCCCTCCTCCTCCTCCTCCTCCTCCTCCTCCTCCTCCTCGTTCCCTTTCCTCTTCATGCTCCTTGCTCCTGCTCCTTCCCCGCAAAACCATCGAGGTTTTCAATCACGTGAGGATAACGTTGCGTCAAAAATAACTGTGATTCCGATGGCTTTGCTAGATACCAGAGGAAATCACAGTTATGTGCTCACTTTTTTGACGGATTGAGCGATTGAGCCAATGGTTTCTTATATAAGAGATTACAGTATTTATGCTAGAGTAATCCTCCTGCAAACTCTTTCTCATTTGCGTACCTATTAGCACCTTGTATATTGCTTTCTCTTCTGTTCGATATCACAATTACGTCTTCGTACACCATCTCTCTTATTCTTCCTCCCCCTCCCTCACCTTCTCTCTATCTCTTTCTCTCTTTCAAATCACTCGCTCATTTTCAAGTTATTTATCTCAAGTTTTAAAGGAAATTTGATTGCTCTTTACAAATTTCCAAACAAATGACACGCAATTCAACCATTACTCTGTGCTTTGAGCATCGTTTCGAAATTAGTTGTAAAACATTGCCAACACTGTTTACGAGATAATCAAGGAATTATTAAGATACTAAGTTGTTGAGCCACACCGCAACAAAGATATGAGAAAGACGAAAAATTTTCTAGACTACAAGTTATTATCAATTATTCCCCACCATAGAAAACACTATTTCTTAAGAGAATGTAGGTGACGTTAAAAAGATGTTATTAAAGACATTTAGATTGCTGTAACTTATATCTAGAAAATATTTTTCAATCAGTAATAAAGTAAGGATATTTTTTTATTGATCTATAAGATATAATTATATCATTAAAGAGCTATTAATGATAAATATATAATCCAATTAATTTGGTACGTTAAAATTTAACTTTTTGATTTAAACATTATGACACAAGTTGTTATATAAAATTTAGAAGTATATTTAATGATATCATTGTAATTTTTATAAAAATCCACATCAAAAATTGTTTATATCTCCATACTTGTAAAATGTATTTATTGATAATTAATTTTTGTATAACAAAATAAATATCAAAATCAGTTTTTTTATAAGAAAATGAAATTAAAAAATCTTGGTATGCTACCTTACTTTCTATATTACCAGCATTTATCATTTAAAAAATACCATAAATTAAAAAATACTCTTTAAAATGTAGAATGCATAATGACTTCTGATAAACTACAGGAAATTAAAAAATGGTACTTTCAAAAATACTGCATTCACTCAAGATTCGAAATATAAATATTCTGGAAGTAAGAGTTAAAATTAACATAATCAATTTTACTGTCAAGCATATTTTATAAGTTATGAAAAAAAAGATGATAAACAAGATATTGAGTACATGCCATCGTAGTGGCGTTATGTACAGTTAACAAAAATACGATTGTTATTAAATTATAATGCACAGACAACAATATAAATAATATTTATTTACTCATTGATAGAGTTTAAAATATTTGAAAACTACGATGAAAGATTTATTTGAATTTATTTATTACATTTATCTTGTAGTAAATTATGCTCATGTACCTGTAATTAATCATTAAATATTTTAATAACAATAGAATTACAATTTAAAAATAATTTGTTAACCGTATTTAAAAGTCATAAAAAATAAATGTCTCCTATGACTTTTATTATAAGGACTAAATGAATTTTTAGTAAAGCCATTTTCGGGTTTTATTATTAACTCAGCCTGACTCATAAATCAGGATCACTGTTGTTTTATATGGTTTCTACTAATTCCACGAAAATACTCTTCATAATAAATTGGGACGTGTCGATGCATTATTGTCTATATGTAAAATAAAAATTTAAAAATTGATTTAATTTTTTTTTTTCTTTTTTTTTTTTTTTATATATTTTTTTTCGAATGACGTAGTCAATTACAACAAATATTTACAAATTAATCAACTCAAATTACAAGTTTCAAATCTTTAAGTACTGAATACAAAATCATACACTTTCAAAATAATTAGTCGGAACGACCCTATCTATCTTAATAATATGGTTAAGTTTTTAGTGTGGTCAAAGTACTATTATTAATAATTTTGGCCATAACTGTTAATCAAATTTAAGGAAGATTCAGCAAGTAAAAATATAGTAATTTGAACAGTAGAATTTTTTTAATATGTGCAATTTATTTTATGATCTTTCACTTGTTACTTGCTCCTTTTCTTTCTGAATTTTTTTGTTTCTCTATTTGCTTTGGGCTTGTGCTATGTCAAAGCGAATGTAAAGTTGTAGATTGATATTATTTTAAATGAAAAGCCTACACATCCGGTAGATAAAAACGTTTAAACACTTGTTTAACGTTCCGTGCACTCACGCTCTTACGCAAAATAAATAATTCAACTAATTTTAGAGGAGCTGATCCATCATGTTTTGTGCTGCTCAGTTTAACATATTAGTATTAAATTATCCATTCACTGTAAAGGGAAGCGCTATTAAATGCAGAAGTGGGAGAATAAGGTACATAGATTATACGAATAATTGGAAAGAGGATTGGAGTCGTACACGGACACGCAGTATTAGATTACTTGATAAATTTGAGAAATTGCAGAGTCGTTTTGAAAATCTCGCAGATGCTGAGGAGATGGAAGATGAGAGATGGGATGGGACGGGATGTGAAAAGGTATTTGAGCCAAGGGGTATGAAATAGTTGTTAATGCAATAGTCGTGGAAGCTTTATTATTAGCGCCTATTAGAAATTTTCTTAATGACCGTTGATCGCTTATTCAAAACTGATACCGATCGAGGCCCATTGCTCAACATAATATTGGTATTGGTGAGACTTGAAATGCCGAATGATAGATGGATCAGAGATGATGAAATTGGAGAGTCAATGCCAGGGCTATACGCCTATAATGCTTTCTATGAAAAGGCGCTGAACCAGCGCTAGAAATATGAAAAATGTGGTTTCCATTATGATGAAATTTACAAGGCAGTCAGTCGCAGCAGCAGATATTTGAGGAAAGGAAATAATGGACGAGGAAGAATGTTTACCGTCCAAAAATCAATGATGTACGATGTCCTACTTTTGAGAAATTTTTAAAAGAGCAAGCCTGCGTTTGCCGTGGAGAAGAGCGTCCGTTTCCAAGTTATTCACGTGTGCGCGCATATATAACGACCTCTCGAAACCCGAGCACGTCAACCTGTCACCCGGAGCCGAGCTGCAAGAAGGGAAAGCGGTTGAAAATTCACAGAACCCTGAGTTTTGCCCTGCGCACTCGGGGGCAGGGGCTGGGACTACGACAGCAAACTCCCGTAGAGCATAGCATCCGAAAGAGGGTTGCCAAGAGGAATTTGGAAATTCCCTCGGATCCTCCCGAGCTGCTAATTTCCACAGTCCCGTTATTCGGGTACGACGAGGTATGGGGGTGAGCGGCGGAGGGTTGGAAAACGTCGATGCTTCCGCGCGCGTAATTCTGCCGAGGCAGCACGACCGTGCTGGCAGAATACGGAAGTCGGAAGCCGGAAGCCGGAAGCAAGGGCGAGGCGGAAGCCGAGTAAGCCAGGGAACGTTGGCGAGGTGAGGTGAGGGGAGAGGATTTGCTGCCGTTACCCAGAGGGTTAAACCGAGGAAGGGGGCGGGTCAGAGGGGAATGATCGTTAAGGTCGCGATAAGCCGTTACTCTTCCTTTTCCCGCCCGCCTCCCCGTTTCCTTCATGCAGGAACGTCGTTTATCTCGACGAGGTTTCCCTCTCTATCTCCGTCTCTATCTATCTCTAACACGTCGGGCTCTTTCTCTTCTCTCAGGGTGTCGGGCGCACTCGGCAAAAGCCGACGAGGCAAAAGCTTTGCGAAACGGCTCGAGGCGAGCGGCATTTTCGAGTACTCGTGAAAATTCCGCGAGTCCGTGAATGGGACGAGGGTGTGGTGTCGTGCGATACACTTTGACGATGGCACGCACACGCACGCACGCGTTCCGTATCAAAATCAATGATTCATTAAAGGCAACTCGTGCGTTTAATGGCCGCCGATGCCCGATACTCGGACACTTTTTCCCTCGGCCCTTACTTCGCGTGCGACTTTTCGGGGAAGAGGCTGTTGAGTGTCACCCCGCACCCTCGGTATCGGTCTCCAACGTTCGGCCGTGGCTTATCTCTCGCGACATTGAGAGCCATTAGTGAAATTCCACGGTCCTCGGGGCGCTCGAGGAGCCCGAGCTCTTGCAACTCGTTTCGTCTTCCCTCTCGCCCGCTCCCGGCACTTTTGGAAGGGGGCGGGGGAAAGCATCCACACATGCCCTTCTTTATTAACCGGGACAGGGGCTCTCATCCAGAGTATCGTCGCAGCTCTCTTACGGGGAAAGAAAAATCGAAGCAGGAAGCAACGAGAGTTGCGGGTGGGGGGGGGTCGGTTAAATCGATTTGAGCCACTTCTCCGAGGTACTTTATGAACAAATGAGTGGACGGGCAATGGACCCGCGGGTCAGTCCAAAGCTGATTTTGGAGTGTCGTGCGACATATTATGGCGGGTCGTAGACCACAGGGGGTTGGAGCTACAGGCAGAATCAGTTTAAGTAAAAAACAACGTTCTTAAGACTCATCGCGAGGTTCCAAAATAATAATCTCGTGGTTGAGACCACGACAAAAGAATGCGAGTTCGACTCCTGATGCCTGATACACGTGAGCAAGTGCTTCCTTGCGAGACAGAGAGCGGGAATAACCGGTCTGTATCCGGACCGGAAGCATGGATTTTCTCTCTCTCTCTCTTTCTCTCTCTCTATCCTACCAGCCTTTGCTCACATTAACTGCTGCCTCCTCGAAGGAGAGTCCGAGGACATTCTCTGTGTAAGAGGGAGAGGGTGTCTCGACTCCCGCTGCTTGTTTTTCCCTCTTCTGCCGTTGTGGCTGCATCATCGTCGTCTCATCTTTCGACGTGGCGAGGCTCGAAAAACGGAGCAAAAGGATGAAGAACCTGAAGAAGAAGCAGCACAAGAAGAAGAGGAGAAGAAGGAGCTCTTGGTGGATACGATGGATGGCATCCGGTCGCCTGTCTCTCTCTCTCTCTCTATCTCTTTTACGAAGAATGCGCGAAGCTGCCCTCGTCTGAGACACAAGGAAGAATAAGAGGGAGACCGAGATCTCCTCTCGCTTCTCATTCCCCGGCAGCTCTCCTCTCACCACCTTCCTCCTTCTTTTCGCGATACGAGCATTTCCTAATGCTGTTGCAGATGACTGTTATTACAAATCGAATACGGGACAAGAGGCTGCTGTGGCTGTTTTCTCTCTCCTCTTCCTTGCAGTACACGCACAAGTCCTCGTCTCTCTCTCTCTCTCTTTCTCTTGCTCGCCTGACTCTGGTTTTCTTACCGCTCTTGTGGCCTCCACGACGTTGGCTTTATTTTATGCCTTTCTTCCTCTCGCTCTCTCTGTCTCTCTTTTCACTCTCAACTCCCAGTTCCTCCCAGTTCAGAGTTGCTCTACAGCGAGAACGGCAGACCGCACGCGGCTGTAATATTCCCTGAATCTTATTCTTCGCTCTTTCACGCTACACGTAAATGCCAAGTGGAATGGTTTCTTATTCTTCTTTGCTACTTTTCAGCACCAAAATCGCTCGCTTCTTCCCTGCCCCTCCCACTTCCCCCCTCCCCCACCCTCTCCACCGGTTTTTCGCTTCACTCGTTCCTTCTTTCCTATTTGGATTTTTGATCGATCGTTGGACTGGTTTGAGCTCTGTGCAGACGCTCTCTCATGTCCACGTAAATTGATTTAGAAAAATGTTTACCGAGTTTTAGTTGTGGAGCGCAGTCTGCTCTTTCGCTTTCTCTGCATCATTGTCGAAAGATGGAAAAGTGCAAAAGCATTGATCCCTCGAGGGCCAGTGAAAAGTGATTTGAGAAGTCGACGATTATTTGATGGATCTGCGTTGTACTGACCAATATCGTATTCTCAAGAAGCATGCAATTAAAAACAAAAATCAAACATTTCTTTAGGTCTCGTAAATCGTCTTTACGAGGGAATAATCCCGTGCTCACGGTCCAAGCACTTCCTTTGTACTCACAGATTTTTATGTTTATACGCAAAAAGTACACATAAATCGTTTACACTTTTCACTCATTATGCAAACATTTAAAAGGTCGTTCGGAAAGAGTTGAAAATGCGAAACTCTTTTATCGATTCGGAGGGAGAGACGGGGACGTGGATGGGGAATGAACGAATGAACGAATGAACGAATGAACGACCGAACCGATGATTAAGACCGATTACAAAAACGCAATCATTCCTCGTTAATTTGCCTCCAGATTTTCTTTTTAATCGCAGACCCTATTACCGGACCAATTAAGCGTAACAACACAAAAATAGAATAAGCTCGGGCGATGGTAGCGGAGTCGGGGACGGAGGGAACGGGGAGGGAGGGGAGATGGGCTCAAAGAGGAAAATATGCATCATCCGTTGTCTATATTTCGCTCGTTATAATATTCGCCTACGGGTAGACGTACTAGGCACGGGGGCTATCCATCATCGAAGCCACTTCCTTCTCGGCATATTTACACGTCGAGCGGGGGGGGGGCAGGCACACACGCTAGTTTTCCCAAGTTCCCGCGTTCCGTTCCCTTTTCCCCTTTCCCGAACGGTAGCCGCGGCCTCCATCGAGGAATAAGGAATTCCGCTTCAAAATTAGCTCTTCCTCGTGCCCGAGCTTCCCGCACCCCCGCGCTCGCCCCTATCTTGACGAGCCGTAACGAGGCTTTCGATTTACACCCCTTGGACGACGGAGGTGCACGGCGCTATTTTCGAACGCGCTCGAATAAACCTCGGGCTCACTCGCCTCGGCCTTTTTCCGGTCGCTCGGCCATTTCCCGTGCGGCGAACCCTCCTCGCCCCAAAGGAGGTTCAATCCCGGGCCGGGAAATTGGCTTGGGAAGGCGGTCGCGCGCCGACCCCAAGCCTTCCCAAATCGAGCTGCGTTCGGCGCTCGCGTCCGGGTCCCCAAGACGGAAGTAACATCGGCGATGGTCCTCCTCAGCTCTTCGCCCGACGTAATAATAGAGCGTCGGAGTTGGCGTGGCATCTCATCTCGAGGGAGAGAAAGAGTCGACAGACGAGAAATAGAATGCCGCGGCCGGAAAGAGAGAGGAATCGCGCGTGCGTCTACTCCGGATCCACGCAGCCTCAAAATAATTCGGTCGAGTTTGTCATTGTCTTTATCGCTTCACGGTTTTCCACTTTTCGCAGCATAACTTTCCCTCGCTTCGTAAAGCGTCGAGGGCACCCTTTCCCAGGTACGACAAAAGATCCGTCACATGTCACGCCTCACGCCTCACGCATTACATTTCATCTTCCTCTGCCTCTCGGGCAACGGCATTTTGCATGCGATTTCGCATTTGCATCGCTGCTTCGACGCTTTCCTTTGCACGCCAGACTTGCACTCTTGCCAACAAATCTTACTTGTTGCAATAATACAGGTTTTACTTAACAATATTTCACGCTTATAAATTCTAGTTCCCCTAGGTCCTCGACTTTTGATTTTACTTAAGGTAACTTTATACGTAACTGATTAATTTGTTTACAAGAGAAACACTTTTTCAACTCTGACAGGTTCACGAATTTCCAAATTGTGCTCGCTCGCCTAATCTAAGCAGTTATGGTTGACTCATTTTGATTACCCGTATAAAGCTCCAGTACCCGGACAACGTGTAATTAGTTTAGTATCTTAATCAGGCAAAAATAAACATTTTATTTCTGTTGTGAGCTAGATATTTGGCCTATATGCCGAGTGTTGAATCGTGCTCCAAAGGACTGTGCCTGTGGTAGCGCGAGAGGCGATAATTATAATTCAAGTCAATCAAATTATAGAACCAAGTTATATACACAAGTGGAGAAAGGCCGAATTCCGAAATCATGATACACCTGCATTGTTTCATTAACGACCGGCAGCATATTTCCCAGTGGCGCGAGTCACTTGCTCGAGCAACAACAAGAGCGCCTTGTTCGTGCTCTTCGAAAATGTGTACTCGGGCACCAATTCTCGAATTGGCTCCAATGAAATCCCCGTAAAAGTCTGGCGTACGCATTCGGGATCCGAGCGCAATTACATAAGTGAGGGCCAGGAGGGAGAGAGTGTTGGAGCCGGAGGTTCCCGGGCGTTTGTCGTTTGGCGGTCCCCCGAACACTCGGCTTACATCTTCTCGTGACCGGGCGTTATTGATGCTGCGTGGCTCCGCGTCGTTGAGCAAAGGCCCGACGGTTCGAGGACCACAACCAAATTCTCGTTGGCCGACCCCACGGATACGCGATAAAATTCGCAGGGGTGGTGGGGGAGGCTCAAGTGGTCGATATTCAAATTTATATTTACATCGACAGATGTGAACGGCAACAACGAAGGCAGGAGTGAGAGAGCCCGGACGAGTGCCGAATTTATCGACTTTATTGGCTCGCACGCCACCACCGTCGTCGTCCGCTGTCGTCGTCTTCGTCGTCGTGCTCTTGGTCGTCGTCGCCGTTGTCTCTAAATTGAGATACCACGAATGTCTGCGACAGCCGAGCGCGGAAGAGGAACGCGGAACGCGAAACGTCAGACTCGCGGATAAATATAAACACGGCCAACGGTAGCCCCAGAGGAAACGACTCTTTATTTTTATCGGAAGAAAGGCTTTGGCGCTCGGAATTCTCCCTTGACTTCGTCACTTTGATTCCTGTCCTCCTCACCTCGCCCCCACCCCCGCTACCTTGCCTCGCAAAAACAATTCGCCTCTTTGCCGCTTTTGCAGTATAGCGTCAGCCCCTATCTTATCTCTTATCTCTTATTATACCGATACTTTTAGGCACGCCTCGATTCGAATTTCGTTTTTGGCGTTTTTTGACAGTAATATTTGAAGTAGTGCTAATTTACGCCTGCGGCGCTACCTTATTATTCATCCGCAAAAAGAAAACAAGTCGTTAAAGTGTGAACGCGTTAAAAATTAACGATTCAAGAGGGTTGGGGTAAGGCAGTTTCCAAAGTGAATGCGTCACTTTTGTAAGGCTTCGGAACAAGCGAGTTATAAAGTAAAAAAGTTGCAGGAGAATGCAAAGTATAAGAAATACCGAAGCATTTGCGTTATCCTAATATTTGCCTTTGAGTTTACTCTGTGAAATCAGTTGTTGAACGTCGGGAAGGTAATGAATAGGGCTGACTGTTGACTGCTGACTGTTGACTGCTGACTGTTGACTGCTGACTGCTGACTGCTGACTGCTGACTGCTGAGAGATGAAGACGGAGTGAGAGGGGAAGGTGCGTTTGTGGGTTTACGAAGGGAAAATACTGCTCGATAGCCCATAAAAGAGGCACCACTTGCAAAGAGACTCGGTAGAGTTTGCATAGGTTATAGGCAAAAATAGCTCGCAGCTGAATAAAAAGAGGCCGTCCACTCCATTCCATTTCACTCTACGCTACTCCAGTCTGGAAGGGCTCTCGGTTACAACCGATACTCACCACCAGCCTCAGAGATTTCCGTTCTCTCCGATTCTCCTCCCACTTGCTAGCTTAAGAAAGTTCCAAGGACAATAATTTCGATACATCCGCTTAGCACGCAGGACGAGCCCTTCCTTTCGGTTTACTCGTCCACGGGGGCCCACCCTGCCACATTATTGCATTATTGGCTCGACCACTGCGTATAATCCAAGTGACTGAGAAGGTTAAATCCCGCTTAGTGTCCTTCCTCGATCGAGGGATCACAACGCGGGGTGCACATATGCACCTCGGGGCACGCACCGATCATGCCCCGGTCGGTCCCCTGGGCCAAGGGTAGGTGGTGTCTCGCAAGGGGTTCGGCTCTTGGGCACCCGGGGCCCCGGTCCCCCCGGCCATTATCTCAATTAACTCGTCGCGATCACTCGGAGGAGGAGGCGGCGGCGACCTGCCAACGGAGGTAGGATGTGCGCGAAAGTGAGAGTCCTTCGGAGACGCCGCGGGAGTCTGCATCGATACCAGCGAGGAATACCAAAGGAACTTTAAATAATCCAGGTCTACTGCTGGTACTGGTGCTCGTGTCCGAGCTCACGCTCGTGCTCCCCCTTGTTCTCTTGTTGCACTTTTAAAACTCGTGCTGCACCAAAGTTGCACCGAGCCGCTCGGCCTTTATTTCTTAATCCAATTCCGAGTCTCTGTTCTCTCGTGCGGGATATTTCCTTGCCAAGAAATTGTAAACACTTTTTCTGCGCGTCAGACGAAAGAGCTCGGTTCTTTTCTTCTCGCTTCGGGCTTCACAATACTCACTCCGAGCCAAGAAGAACATGACAACGTGTAATGAGAAGGAAAAAAGGGTTTTTGTTCCGAGTTTGAGCTGGCTAAAAAATGTTTACGATTTACGAAGAAAAACGAAGGCAAATAATTAAGAAAACAGCCTCGAGATTTGATTAAGTAATCAATCACACGTTCGCCTCGAATTAAAGACCAAGTTATTGAGCTAGATGTGTACGTATATAAGAAAGAGGAAAGCGACGATTTAGGTAGTGTTTGCATCAGCGGGAATTTTTTATCCAGCATCCCTCTGGTTTCGAAGAATAATTTACTTTTTGTCCGGGCAGACGGCGCCATTCGATCGTTTCGATTTAGCGCGATCGATAAGACGGAGCCGGGCGGGCCATCTTCGGTAACACCGCATCGGCTCCATTAAATCGCGTTAGACGAAAACCCGGGGGAGAGATACAAAGTCTCCAGCCGCGTGCAAAATTACGTGCCTTTAAATTAAAAGCAAGCCAGACCGCGCGACTGTAATTACGCGATTGGTGCGGAGAGGAGCGGAGGGGGGAGGGCCGCCCTCCTCCCGTTCCTCTCTTAATCTCCTCCCGGATTCCGGCTGGTGAACAGGTTTCCACTGCTCTTTTTCTGCGCGGCTCTCCCCCCCCCTTCCTCCCTCCATCTCTCTATATCTCTTTCCTTGCTCCGAGTACTGAAAGAGGGAAAGAGTGATAAAGAGGGGGACGGAGGCGAAAAGATGCGACCCGCGACGCGACGCTCTCGCCTCCGCCTCCCCCTCGGTTTTCTTTTTCTCACGCTTAAGAGCGCACGCATCATATCGGGCCTGCCCCATGAATTATCCCGCATTTCCTGCTCTCCCTCTTCCCGTTCCCGTTCTCTGTCCCCGTCCCTGCGCTCCGGAGGCGGCGATTCTGGTGCAGTGTGAGTGCGTATGTGCGTCAGTGCATGTGCGCGACATGCACTACGGAAGACGCAACCGAGGAACAACGGCAACGGCCGTCCTCACCGAGTCCTGGAAGCGGGACACGGAGAACACGAGAGAACAGGAGCTCTCTCTCTCTCTCTCTTTCCCCCCGCCCCGCCCCCTCTCGGTTTCGGCGGAGCCTTGTCGACTTTTCCAAGTACTGGCCTTTTATTTAATCTTTAGCCTTTCCTTGTCCTCGACACTTGAGTGCCGGCCATTTGCAAGCTCCAATACCAGAATAACTTTTCGTTTTGGATTAATATTTTCGTGCCTGCAATTCGGCCGCTTTATCATCTATATTTAAGCGTGAATTTAAATTTTCGCGGAAAGTTTGTTTGCTTCCGGTATTTTAAGCCCTCTCATTTCGCAATAAATAATCCATGGATTCGTTAAATTCGAATCTTCTGAATCCGTGATAATGATAATGTTTGAATAAAGTTTCACTAATCTTCTTGCATTTGTGCCCGTAGATTAGCTTAATAAAACTGAATTTGCCACCATCCTCAAGTCACCAAACTCGCTCATTTTTCAAAAAGGGATTTAAAAATAATTAATGTAATGAGTAATTATGCCGAGACTTGATTATGAATTATTAAAAAAATTTATAAATATGTATTATTGGTTTTTTGCATTTTTATGTATTATTGTAACAATTTTTTCTTATTTACAGGTGAGTTGCAGAAATCATCTCTTAGCGCAATCTCCGATGTCGCGTAAGTTTAACTTTCAATATAATTTATGTTGAGTTACGTGTATTATATTGTGGTTGTCGGAAATAGCAACGTCTCGTTGATGATATTTAATAACGCTTATTTGATAAAAAGCTTAAGTTACCGCAACGTAAAACTGTTCAGTTGTTTTCGTACTATCGTAAATTTTTTCTCCCAAGAACAAGTTTTTTACAAAGTGCATGAACTCATTGACGATGTTTTTAACGATCCAACAAAATGTGCTACAAACAACTACTTCCGCATTTGACGACAATACATGCATAATTACTATTTAAAATAAATATTCATTAAATGTTCCTTAATATGTAGCTGATTAGTTTTAAGAGTACACAAAAATATTTACTCCATAGTTTTTTAAATAGAAATACTTTATTATTTTATTACCAAGCCATTAAAATTGCATCGTAAATTTTTGACGCAGCTTACATTTAAAAGTCTTGCCGACGATAAATCGGCTGTCGGAGTATGTTAGTGCAATAAAGTTTGAAAAACCAATCGTTTTTACGTACTTGTAGCCTCTAGCACGTGATTTAATTCACAATCTTATATTTTCGAAGATCATTTGTTTTTTACGCCTTATAAACTATTCAGGAGGAGAATGCCGCGTGCGTTTGTTTCCACAAGATTATTCCCTCTTGTAACATTTATAAAAATCACGGAATAGAGAGTTGTTTTATTTGTTTTATCTCGTAATAGTGACTCATGGAGAAAGACGCAAGGTGCGCAAGTGCTTCAACGAGTTTCATCGAGTGCCATCCAAATCCTCCACTTTCAAATGTTCGTAAAAACAAGACGTTGAAAATTGGGGTCTGTGAAGTGCAGCGCGTTCGGTCTGCTCCGACCGAAGCTGCATGTCCTTAAGATCAGGGTACGCGTTTTTCCCATTCTTTGATTCCACGAGGACACTAGAGAGAGCAGGAGAGGCACGAGGAGAAGGATACAGATCTCGGTTGCTCCGCCCACGGAGAGGCATCTAAAGTGAATCCTTCTTCCTCTCCTCCACGAGTCGCGCTTCCTCTCGTTCTCCGTCCTCGAAAAAGACTCCATAGTCTTCCCAGAATTTTGTAATCCCCGTTTTACACGCGCTCTCTCGCTCCCCAGGTCTGCGGTCGTAGAAACGAGAGAGGAGAGAGAGAGAGAGAGAGAGAGAGAGAGAGAGAGAGAGAGAGAGACAGAGACAGAGACAGAGACTGACCGACGTCCCGCGTCGCGGACTTCCGCGTTCTTCAAAGCAAGAGGCTGGGCTGCACCCTATTGTGAAGTGCGAGAAAGAAAGAGAGAAATAAAGAAAGACAGATAGCGGGAGAGACTTTGGAGAAAGGCGAGAGGGGGTGGAGGAGGAGGAGGAAAGGAGCATAAGCGAGCGACAATGGCGCGTTAACAATGTTTTCCTTGGCGAACAATGCGCGCGGCTCCGTTCGGCATTAATCGACGCGAGGTCGAGGCCTCTTGGAGTCTGTGGAGCCTCTCGGGAAAAAGGGAATATTCGGTCCTGCAATGCTGTTCCCCGTCCCTCCCTTCCGCCCCCGTACTAACCTTTTTCCCACCTTCTTCTTCTTCCTTGCCCTTTGTCTGGAGCTGCACTTTGCTCCGACTCTCTTTCTCCTGGATTTTTCTCGAAAGGTGCCACGGATAATAATGTGCACATTGTACGCCCTGGAAAGTGTGATTTTTTTCTCTCCTTTCTCTCCTACGATATTTATAAGAATTCGGCGCGGTAGCGATTCGAGATGAATGACGCGGCACTTCTCTTTTCCTCTCGTGTTTTTGATGAGAATTTTCGGGTAGCCCCTCTTTTTCTCGGTTCTCCTCCGCACAATGAGGGACGATTATTTATTTATTTACTTTTTATTCCGGCTTTTGTATGTTTGTGTCTGCTCGCCACTCTTTTCTTTTCTCACTTTTTTCGTCTGTTCCATCCCTCTCACACGTCGGCGTTTCAATTTTTCCTGCATCTTTGGTCAAACGGTTGAGGATGCTGGATACTCGAGGATGCAAATTACTTGTCGGGAGAACCGTTTTTCCGTGCCGAACCTTTTACCCTTGTCTTCCGAGTTGACGCAGGTGTATCCTCCTTTACTCTTTTATACCGCAGAACGAATGATTCTAGTAATGGACCTCGACTCCATTATACACTATCGCTACCATCTAATCCCGCATCAAATCTTTGTGTTTTTCGATTTTTCAGTCACTTTGTCATTTTGTTTTGTTAACTAGTTTACTATTTTTCTATGCCTCTTTTCTTTTCTTCTTTTCCTTGAGTATTGAAATAAACGTGGCTCAGTGAAGCGGTATGGCAGTTATTTCTAGGATAAAATAAGGTATACCGTATTAAAACATCAACCCGACATCGAGTTTCATTATTTATGAAAGGATTTACTTGTAGCTTTCAAGTCGCTCATCTTTTCACGTGTGCAATTAGAGTGGTATTTTGTTGCTGCATCAACGCGAGATGCCACTTTTGAAACTCGAGAGACGAAGAAAGATAGGGAGAGAAAGAGAGAGAGAGAGAGAGAGAGAGAGAGAGAGAGAGAGAAAGAGAGAGAGAGAGAGGAATTGATCTCACAATGAAGTCTTATCTTGGACGAGTGGCGTGAGTCAAAACTGGATGTCTCGGTGCGCATTTTCGAGAAAACGGAAAAGATAGAAAGAACTCGGTTTGCGGTGTAGAGAGAGAGAGAGAGAGAGAGAGAGATGACGACGACGACGACGTAATGCAAAGTATTACGCGGCAATGCGAAACACAGTGTTTAAATTGCGCTTATTATAGCTAAATATCTTACTTGGTTATTTGCGGATACATGGTAAACACGAGAGTTTCATTATCGATGCGATACTAGGGCCGTCATTTCAGAGCTGGCAATTATTTTAAATAAATACTTTATAGGGAGAGTAGTACTCGTCAAGTAGTACGAATCCAGCCTCTCTAAAGTTGGCCGCCGATAAATTCTATGTACTTTTCGAGGAGCCTCGGAGAGTAAATCAAAGCGCCGCAGAAATAAAAACAGAAAGGAAAAAATCATTTGGCCTCTTAAATCTTCGAAGACTCATAGGAGCGAGCAACAAGTGTCGGTGGTACAGCACTGCACACACATTCCCGTCTTCGTCCCCGTGTCTGTCCCCTTTACCCGCCTTGGCTCCCTCCCTCCCTCCCTCCCTCCCATCCTCCAGGATGCGCGCGGTTCTCCTCGGCTTTTTTCTCTTCCGCGACGGCTCGTCAAATGGCTTATTTAAAGGTCCGATTCTGCGTAACACATCAAAGAATAAAAAAAAAAAGCGGAATGCTGCCGCCTTAGGGAGAAAGTCTAGGTTGGATGATCCTCGCTGGATGATCCTCGTCTCCAGATTAAAATCCCCGATTCAAATTAAATTGGCTCGTGGGCGTTACGAAGGCTCCCGTGAACTATTCCCAACGAGGGTGGAAGTTAATCTTTATCGCGAGAGGCCGGGGTGGTGCCGTCGACAGGTGAGAGAGTGAGGACGCATTCCTCCGAATTATACATCGAAACTCGAGCGATTCCGTACTCTTAGCTTCCATGTTTTCGATCGGAGCCGAGCGGACCGGAGCGGGGACACGCCCTCTCCCCCTCGGATTTTTGGGCCCTCGTCTCTTTTTTCTCGGCAACGGGGCCTCAAGAGCGCCGGATCGGTGCATGTGCGAGATGCCTCGGAAAAGAAAGGGAGTCAAAACCTCAGAGCCGCGGTGCTGGTGCTGGCGTTGGTGCGGGGGAAGGGTCAGGGACGAGGACGGGGATGGGGACGGGGCAGCCACTCAAGTCCCGGGGCTTTAAGGTTCGTGTGGACCGATGGGCCGTTCCCATGACGAAGCAACGGCGGCACCAGCGACAGCGACAGCAGCAGCAGCAGCACCAACGGCAACAGCCTTTCGGCTCTCCATCTCTCTCTTTCTCTCTCTCTCTCTCTCGCTCTCTCGCTCTCTCGCTCTCGGTCGGTGAGTGACGAGGGTGAAGCGGGGCCTTTTTATCGACTTCCGGTCGAGCAACAGAGTGCCGGGGAGCGCAGAGGAGAATTGAGGATGGAAGGGGGTGGGGTAGGGGGACGCCGAGGAGTAGAGAGGAGAGGAGAGGAGAGGAGAGAGCGGTTGCCGCCCAGCCGCCGTTGCTGCTGTTGCTGGTGCACGTGCAGCGAGAGAGAACCGGAGGCGGAGGAGGCGCTGTTCTCTTTGCGGCGCGCCTTCCTCGCTTGCTTTCTCAGAGGTTCTCAGTGTCTGAGCCTCTCTCTCTCTCTCTCTCTCTCGTCTCGGCGCCTGGCGAGAAGAGAGTAACAGGTGACTCGATACGATACCCGCACAACAGCCCGCGCCACTCCTCGTCCCTTCCGTTCCTCCTTCCTCCTCCTTTCTTCCGTCCTCCTTCGTACCCCGCCTTCGTATTTTCGGATTCATAGGGGCGCGGGCCGAGAACGAACTCGAACCCGTGCTTACCCAGTGAATTCTCTGGAGGAATTTTTTATTTGCGCTCAGGGATAAAGGAGCGCGGAAAATCAAAATTTTGTTGAGGTGGCTCCGTTTGCTTAGGCTTCGAGATTGTATTACTTTGTCTGCAAAGTCAAATTCATCCCGCCTTTTCACCTCCGTCACATTTCAGGGACTTTTGCAAACGAAGGATATACAATAACCTTTAACGATAAATATCGGTAGATTTGCCACCACTACAGTTCCACTAATTTTATGATAATAGTCGAGTAATTACATTATTCTATCCAATGCACACATCAAAGATTCTAAAGAATATTTACATCAATTACAAAAAAAATACTCGAGGGATATAAATGCCCAACACACATTATATCTTTATGCATGATAAAATTGATGAATTAAATAAAATACTATAAATGATAACTATTTAATTTATAAATTTTGTTTCTTAACTTTGATATATTTAACTTTTTCATTGAATAAAATCGATATTTATTCACTCGTACGTGTGATTAATAATCTCATTTACACATATTGTATATTTTTTTCTGGCATGATTCGCATTGTTTAAAATAAAAAAGTTATTAAAGATTTGTTAATTTTGTACTTTACTGTTCAGAATCTTGTGTCCGATACTTGATACTCAAAATAAGAAAAAAAAACCCAGATTTTTTAATTCGAGTGACTGCCACATACAAATAATAGAATTTTTTTTAAATTGGTATAAGCATCGAACAATGCCAACAAACTGTTTGTTTAAATTAATTTGTAAGCGACTGATGTGTGATACTTTGTCGAAAAAGCAAACACACAGTTTGTTATTCGTGTAGAACAAACCAAACAGATTATTCGAAAATATTTAGTTAAAAATACAAAGCCAAACACGTGAACTATAATCTCTATAAAACAAATAAATTTCTTTGGCTGCGTGTTCTTATGCATAAAATATCTGATATAATATCTAACCGTGTGAAAACTAATCACAATTTTTACATGCGTGATTTTTCTCCGTATTACAATGTTCGACGTTCCAATCGATTAAAATTGATACCATGAAGAACTTTGTAAACAATTTCAAGGTTTCAAATTTTATATTCACGTGCATTTTTTCTTTTAAAATGATTTTGATTTAAAAAATTTGATTCCGAAGAAGTGCAAATTATTCTGCTCTCCCTATTCAATTTATCAAAAACGCTTTTAAATTGAGAATGCTTTACCACTTGACTGCGAGCAAGCGAATACGCTCGTTTGTCCCTTGGTAATTAATTCAAACTTTTGAAAGCACAAGTCACACTCCAGAGGCTTCAGTCTCACCCGGAAAATTAATAATCACAATTCCTTACGCAAGGAGTGCGCTCCTGTAAAAAGCACGAATCCAATTTTAGCGAATAACAAAACGTGAAATCCGTTCTGCCGCCGGCGAAAGCCATCGAATACTCGAATACTCGAATACTCGAATACTCGAATAGTGCATGCAGTACCGAGTCCCGGTCCTTCTTCGTCGTGCACACGCATATTCGCCCAGACATTATCCGTGACTGTCGGTTGCCTCACGCTTTCAACCTCCGCGACCGCGAACAGAACGATCGTATATCATTATCGCGTGTACGGCACCAAAAAATGTAAAGAAAGAAGCAAAAACCATTGAGAAAAAAGCGATTACCCTCGCAATTTCTGCTCCCCTCAATTTCCAATCTCGTGCATCGTCGTTCCCTTGGGTCGTTCTTTTGTTCCCCGGACGGAGCTTACGCACACACGCATCCCGGATTAACTGTACATCTCCGGAGTGCAGCCTCGCCGACGACAAGTGCCTTCGGCAGGGCAGGTATTTTCAAATTGCAGGAAATAAGAAAAAAGCCGAAAACCCGTCGGGCGTTTGGGATGCATGACGTGAGAGGTGGTGGTGGTGGTTGGTGACGGTGGTGCGCTCCCCCTCCCGCCCTCTCGTCTCCGGTGCTCTCGGTGCAGGAGGAGATGGAGTCGCCGCGCGTGCCGGACAAAAGGGTTTAAGTGCGAGGGTACCGCTACTCCTCTCTCGGTTCTTTACGAGCGCAGGGGGTGCAGCACCGCCGCATATGCAATATGCAAACGCGTTTCCGCGTACATCTTATTTTTTTCCCCAAGTGCGAAAAGCCCGTGAAGCTCCTGCTGTTGAGAGCGCGATCGAGAGGTTCGTCGGCGTCGGGGCAAAGCGCCGACTCTCCCTCCGTCCCAACGGGAATCACTTCCTCTTTCGCCTTCCAGGTACCCCCCCCCCTCCAATGATTCGAGATTCTCGGATAGTTGCTCGGCAACTGAGCCAGCGATCGGGTTCTCCAATTTATCGCCGTGCCGCTTCCGCCCGTTTTCTCCCTGCCCCCTCGGTCTTTCTGCTCTTCGCCACTGGACCGACCGGCTTTCCTCCGACCGCCAAAAACAAACGATCCTCGCGACCGAACGGCGGAACTCGCAATCCTCCGACGTCCCGTAAAAAGCCGCTGATGCGGTTTAAAGGAAATTGCATCAGAGTAACTTTGTTGGAGAAACGATAATTATGTCTTTCCATATAAAAGTCCAGGAAAACAGCTTGTCTGCATAACAATGCTCGAGGTGCGAAAATCCAGCAGAGTTGCTAAACTGCTGAATTTTCCCATTCATTAGCTGCCGGAGCTACAACTTTAAGCAAGCCTGGAAACAGAATCCTTGCTGCAAAAAACTTATGAATTTTCATTTTATTGAGTAATTACGTGAAATGAAACACGCGTGCATCTTAACTTGGATGCTTAATTAGTTTTGGATTGCATTTCACGCTTTCTCGCCGTTTCCCCTTCAAAAAGCCTAATGATCCTTTCTCCTCCGATTCCTGCGTTGCGCATTTCCTACTGTAAATAAAGTAAACAATGAGAAACCTTTCCAATTGCCGGACACGCGATTAATGTCAACGCTGGATTATGTAACGCTGGCACATTTCAAACTCGTTTTCTTCATTTCCCCACTGCGGTTTTACCTTTTTTAACAAGACTCGTGGCGCCAGGTTGAAGAATTTACGTACGTGCAAGCACTTTTCCAAAGTTACGCAAGCCGATGACCTTGCCCGCATTCACACACGCCACTTTCGAAACATCCACGGAATCGCATTCGAGTGGAAGAAGCTCTGTGAGTGGGTGGATGGATGGGACAGGAAGGAAGGGGGCTGGAAACGGAGCTGGAAACGGAGCTGGAAACGGAGCTGGAAACGGAGCTGCTCGCTTGCCTGGCAATTGAAATCGCACGAGATCCTTTCGATTGAGTCAGTCTTGATCGTCGTGCGCAGCATCTTCAAAGTTGCGTGCAGGTGGTTCTCTCCCCCCCCCCACCTTCCCTCCACCTCCACCTCCTCCCCCTGGGCATCCCATCCGACCGGGGGCCTGGCAGATCACAAAGGGTCAACGACACGCGAGCGTCGCAAAGGCGTTTATCAGCGGATGACGCACTCTAGCTCGTTCCACGGCGGAGGGGGAGCGCGGCGCCGATTTCGCGGATGCACACTCGAGATGAATCAGATGGTTTTCAATTGTGCGCGGAATCGAATCGAAGCAAAGGGAAGGGAGAGAGGGATCGAGGGCGCGTAAAGTAATTGTTGTACAAGTGCACGAGTGAAGGTCGTCCGTGGTGGCATTCGATCGGCGCAAGGAGGAAACGATGCTATCGCTTTTCGTAGACTCGGGAAAATATTTACAAGCATGAACTGATACGGATTGCGCGCGTTTTTTACGTTGGAGATACCCGCTGGCAGCCAACCGCTGCAATTTGTTAAAATTCTTCGCCAGCCTCTACATTTTAAGTTGTCCCCTTCTTATAAGTAACATACATCTTATTTTATTGTCCATAAAATTATTCATTTACACGTTATTTAAATAAACTGAACAATAAATTGAGTGTAGGATTTCTAATTCATGTAATTATGCTTTACGATGATGGATTTTCATTAAACGCCGCCACACTGCCGATCCTAGAAGCGGCAATAAATGCAGTTAATTAGTAAAAAATAATTAATTAATGAAAAAGTGATAGCTGCAAAAAAATAGTGTCGTGTAACGTTTGAGAGCGTGGATTAACATTAGCGATGCATTAACATCGTGCAATATCACTGTTTCTAATGTGCAAGAAACACACATCAGGAGCTAAAAAACATGTGTGATTACTCCGTCAGTGCTGGTTTCACGGATACACGCACACGCGCGCGCCTATTAACCCGATGATAAATTCGTGGTTGATTGGTAGGAATAAAGGCGTTGCGTCCGTTTTATCGTCGAGTGTATATCTCACGTTGATTCATACTCGCACGAAAAGGAAAATAACGCGAAGAAAGCACTTATCCCTCGCCGAGGCCGACAAATCCGAGCGTGAATTCGGAGTACAACTCGCTCTTAATTGAGCTCTAATTAAAATAGGTCCCTTCCACTTTCTGAGACTTTGGTCAGCGGTTACAGTGTGAGGGCGAAAAGAAGGGCCTTCTTGGCTCCCTCCCGCTAATCAATTGCCGTCGCCACATTCCTTGCAGACACCAAGAGGTTATGGGAAACGAAATGGGAAAGGCTTATCAGGTGAGGGGCCAAGATAACGCTGGGAACGAGTCGTTGGCTGGTTGATTACGTAGTTGGCGCGGCGACACCCGGAACAACAAAGACGGCGGCGACAAAGATCCCCGACGATGATTGAGAGGAGTGGCAAGGAGCAAGGAGCAACGAGGGCAGAGAGAAAGATGGATAGACAGAGAGCGAGGGAGCGGGAGAGCGAGACATTCAACATCTCGCGACTGCGGTTCAAGCGAACAAGGCTGCGTGGTGCGCGGCTCACCCTGACGCAAATGCCACAACGCGGAAGCCTCTTTCTCGTGTCGGAATCCATATTTTTATGCTTATGAAAATGATTGTGAAATTCCGCTAGCGAGCACAGCACAACACAACCCACTCTCCTCGTAGGCACACACACATAACGTGCCCGTACGTGTGCGTGTTTAAAAACCGCAATGGTGGCGGCATCCTTTTTCCGCTATGAATGCATTATGTTGTTATTTCTTCGAGGCTCTATCGCGTTTGTCTCCTCTTGCCTCTTCCTGGCTCCCGACCCGCTTCCCCCCCCCCGCCCTCCGCCCCTCCCATCTCGCCGTCTTCCTCTTTTGTTTCATTAGATTTCGATTTAGCGGAGCCTCGCTCACGCAAAACCTTTGTTGTAACGACAAGAAGTTACGATTATTGATATAAATAATGCGAAGGCCGTAACTTGTCTGCCTGTTTGATTTGTTTTAATTAGGCTTATAATTTTGAATTTATGATCGTGTAATGTGGAATCGCAGCCAATTCAACAGTACTACTAGCAGGATTACTAACAGCACTCAATGGTTATGTAATATCGAGCGAGGAGCACGTTGAATTAATGAATGAATGAATGAATGAATGTTGGAATAGAATAAATAAATAGACACAGCAGGAATAACAAAAATAACAATGACAATAATTATGGATGGTAATTGTTGAGAAGTTTGTTTTATTAAAAGCCCTGACGTTCAATTGCCTGCCCGTCTTGGAGTTTAATAATTTTAAACTCGAGACGCGGGATGACGACACGAAGAAGAGTCGAAACTCTCTCTGGAGTTTAATTCAAAATAAAGGTTTGGTGTATCTCTGGCGCATATGGTGCATGTGAATCGGAATCGATGGGTGCAATCTAAATACTCGAACAATCATTTGACCCACATGTAGTGGAGATGTAGTACCCGAACTTCTAATCACTCCGAGTGCTTGGACACTGATTATGATAATGCACACAGAGCATAGAGGCACTGAAAATAAAAAAAAAATGGAAAAGAAAAATGAAATGAAATCAATAAGTGAGAGGCGGGCAGAGGGATAGTCGGTGTTGATAGTGCTGTTGATTACCGATTAGCGATTGGTGCCTACTGCTACTCTGAACACCAGTTGCACACTCAATCGCTATTCAAATGAACAGAGTCTGTGTACGACAAACGGATTCTTCAATTTCTTTTCACCCTGATAAATCAGCGTTTAATCTCCAATCCGCGCTGACCTCTCGAGCTGAAATTCGTTTCTCGTACACTTGTATGCACGTGTGCGCGCGCGCGTGTATATATATATATATATATATGTATATGTGTATATATAAATGTATATCGCACGTGCAGATAAGATCGTCTCCCTCTTTGGAAAAATGTACCGCCGCGCGCACACACTCGCACACGCGATCGAGCGAGCGCACGAACCAAGTTCCGGAATAACTCGAGGATGATAAGCTGTAAGTTACTCTCCACTCGACGAGTGGCACGCTCGCATTTAATATAAAATATGCTCTTTTCCTCCTATTGTAAAAACGAAAAGAAAGACGTGTCGAAATCCGAAATAAGATAAAAAGAGGAGGCCTGTTTACTTCCTTGGATAGCTGTCGGCTAAAATAATAACGTAATGTGTCGCTTCGTGCAATAAAAGTCGCGGCTTTTATCTCGCACTCTCAATTCTAAATAAAACATGAAAAGCAGAAGTGTAATTCAGTGAGAGAGAGAGAGAGAGAGAGAGAGAGAGCGAGTGGAGGGGGAGTGGGAGGGGGAGAGGAAGAGGAAGAGAGCGGTGACAGATTGTGGGAGGGGAGCCGGAGAACAGCAGCAGTTGCCCGACTATTAACATCAATGAGCATGGCACGGCACTTTTCGGAGAAACCTCCTGCGTGATTACTTTTTTTTGTAATTTCTTTTTTACTTTTTTCGCGTTTTAAAGTGCTGTTATCGTATTATCGTATGTGGCTGGCGAGCTCCATCATTTCCGCCCCTTGTTTTCTTGCGAAAATCACGTATCATTTTCGCACCGTGAGCACAAATAAATCTTGATCCTATACGTGCCTTCTTCCTTTTTTGGTTTCAAAGATAAGAAATTGTTATCGAAAGAATGGTGCAATTTAAGAATAAAAGCAAAAGATTGTCCGTGCAACCTTGACTTGGTCGGTGAACTCTCGAATGATTTTACTTTGGTGGGCATGTGAATATACACGCACATCCCCAAAAATACGCACGCAGCATAAATATGTACTTGTACGGCTTAAAGACCTCGCGAATTTGTTTCACCTATGCGAATGCATAATGCATTTTGAGGCGCAAGAAAAATTTGTTTTCCTTTCTTTAGTATCGGAGTGGATGGGCAGGAGGGAGTATCTTTTTGCCGGCATTTCTTTTTCCGCGTGATTCACTTTGTAGGAAGATTATGAATTTAAAAGGATACAGCTATAATTAAAGCACTCGAGAAGAGTTAAATTAAATGCGAGTCGATTATTTCGCGATGCTGTTTCAGCGATTAATACACTGAGCGAAGTATAATTAGGAGATAAGATTGATATAATAAAATAAACTTAACTCGGCCATTTAGCGATTAAAATTCTTAGGTGTTTAGCTGCTCGAGGAAATTAATAATATCATTACAGTGTGTTGCGTCTCTGCGTTTTATTTACTGAGAAGATAAGGATAGCCGTCATTGCGATAGTTGAAGCCAAGTGTCTCAATTTTTTAGAGAAAACAGAGTCCGCGGCCTGCCGAATTTTGCTCTGCTCGCGTAGTTTCACGTGCTTTAAGGTAGAGTACGAATGCGTAAGCCCGACCCACTGGCGCGATGTAAAGAGATAGTAACGCGATTGTGCAACGACTATTATGAATTTTGCCAGGAAGCCGATAATGGGCGGGTAGAAAGTCGTCTAATCCTTCGGGGGTCGAGGAGGGGCAGGGGCGGGGGCGGGAGGGCTCGGTACGACACGACGAAGCCCAGCCCCATTATTAGCCGTTACGAGGCTGATAGATGTGACGACATTCGTCGCGACGGGTGCGGATGAAATTCGACTTTCTCCTTGTTGCGATCCCTCTCACGCGCGAGCACATGTACACGTAGGCGCGCAGGTCGTGTATTTATGAGCAAGTGCGCGGATCGGGTTGGGCCGAGACCGGGCCCAGACCGGGTCGAGACTCGGACCCGGACCCAGACCCGGACCGGGGCATGCGGCCTCGGTGCACAAACGATTCTTTACGTCTGGTTACGCTGCACGCGTAACCCGGCTACCGCTGCTCTGGCCAACTCGACTCCTTGGCTGTGTTATGTGTTATGTCTATTCACGTAACGAGCGAGCACGAGAACCGCGCATGCGTAATCGTAATAGTGCGAGCGTTGTTCGCTCGACCAGCAACCGCCCCGTCCCGCAACTCCTCTCTAGGCAAGATTTCCACCTCCGCCCCCCGAAAGGGAAGGAGCCGGTTGCGCTCTCGATTGCACGCGCGCGGGGCTGTTTCGAGGCTTCTTCACCCCCGACTCCGATTCCGACCGCGTTATCATCTACTCGACACGAGGCGAGGCGGCACCTCCCCGCGAGCTCAGTGCAGCTATCGTCGCCGCCACACCGCTCCTCCTCCTCCTCCTCCCCCGTTCCCCACCCTCTGTCCCTCTAATGGTCATAATACGATCTACGGCCGAAACCCAGTGGCACACGGTTACACGAGCGCGGGATATAAACTCGATACGGTGCATGGAAATACTGGTCGGCAGTCTTATCGACGAGCACAGGTAGTCGTCGTAGGAGTGAATGCCGTCCCGAGCCTTACACCCTCGATTGAGCGCCACCTCACCCGCAGAAAATATTAATTGAAATCGTTTTATTACATTTGAAGCGACCTTTCAAACCTGCCCTCGACTAAATTTACTGCGCTCCCACTTAGCTCGTATTTTATTGTAAGCTTGCAACAAATCCACACCCACTGTGACTTCCATTTACACACACACACAAAATATATTTTAATATTTTGTCCCTTCCTTGTTGTTATTTGTTCCTATCCATTCTCGCGTGCTTTTTATACTTCGATGTGACCAAGGCAAAATCTTTTTTTGTGCCCTACTCACTGACTCATTTCCATTCGTTGCAACTGATGGCCCAAACTCTCTAAATTACCTGACGACAAGTTTTTATAAATGCTAATGTTAATAATTGATGCAGTGGGTAATATTAGAACACGTTGCAAGTGACAGATATAGCCATTGATCGGAACACTGTCATTTGAGGCTAGAGACACCGCTTAATAATACCAGTTGTTATAAAAAGAATACTCGATTGTGTGAAAATTATTCTGGAATAAATTTGTATAATGAGATTACGTTGCAGCTCTGATGAAAAAGAACAAACGACCGTCTGGGTGAATTTAGACGCGATCAATATTGGTGGCTTGAATCTTTTGATTGGGTCATATTCTTGGTTACACCTTCTTGCCTGCTTGATTTGTCATCGTAATTAGATTTCCCTTCCTGTCGCACATTCGCATATTCTTAATGTATATTAATGACTGCACTTTGTATGTATATAGAGCAACTTTATAAGGAGGGAAATTATTCGCCCGCTATGAAAAGGAAAAGTATAGCTTTAAAATTTGCATAATAATGTATTCAAATGTAATTTTAAATAAAATTATTCAAACTTTAAACATAAATTTTCTCTCGTGCTCATTGGCTGAAAGAACAAATTGCCAACTGGAAATAATTACTAAAATGACAAAGTATTAAATTTTTAATCATTTTACGTTAATTTAACCATGTTTAACGATAGTTTAAATAATTTTCAACTCAATTGCTCACGCATTATTTATCCCAAATTATTTATTTATCCATCGGCTCGACAAATAATCAATCATTAAATTTATTTTGTTGTTTTTTCTAAATCCATCTTCAAATCAATCCCACATCGTATTTATTACCTTCTTTAATAGCTTAAGATTCCATACAAATTGTTTCGTCACGTTGCAAGATTTTCTGCGCAAGAATTTTTCCGTACAATACTTTTTGTCGCTTTGGTTTTTCTTCTCTTTTATCTAAATGAAAAATATAACCGCACTCTGGGTGCGAACTAATAACTCTATATCGTCGCCATAATCCAATACTTGACTCGGTAATGTTTTACGCGAGATTATTTTTACACAAGTAAGCCTTGTCGTGTGGGTAAAAATTTATTTCAACTTTATTATTTGGATTGCATATTGTTTTATCTAAATTTTATCGAAATACCAGTCGTTAATAAATACGCGTCAACATGTATGCAAAGTTCGTACAAGGCTTTTTAAGTGGTTGGGTGGTCCGTGATAAAAGGCACGGAGCCATATAGATCTGTGGAGATCCTGAATCTACGACAGTGAAACTCATTTATTTTTTGAAAGTGGTATCGTAAAAGTTTCTGCGTTTAATGCAAGAAATACTATCGTAGAAAAGAAAAATTATTATGTAAACTCGTAAATTTTACGAGATTGTCTCTCTGCCTCGCCATTGAGAACAGAAATTTGTTTTCCTTAAGACCCCAAGAATTCATGCAATGTCTTTTGTTTCTCTGTGCTGATATGAAAATCCTACGATATTCGCCCTTGGAGAAACGAGCCAATCGACACCAATCACTTTCTTTTTTTTTTTTTTTTTTTTTTTTTTCTCTTCAAAACGAAATAAATTCCTCTTGCTCATTGCGTGCAACATAAGCCAAGCCCAAACTCTTGAGCGCACGCGTTCACACGACAGAAAAAAAGGACTCGTCTCTAAAAACGGAACGTTTCTCCACTTTCGACTCCCCCTGGCACATACATGAATAAATAAATGCGAAAGCGGGGAAAATCGATTGGCGGATACATGTAACTTTTATTCCCGCGGATGGGGTTCGATTATCATCGTGCGAAGCCATCGGCGTCGAGAGAGAGAGAGAGAGAGAGAGAGAGAGAGAGAGAGAGAGAGAGCCGACATGTCGAACCCGGAAGGGTGTAGTACGGCTCCTATTCAAGGAAGACTCGCGATTGGGAAAGAAAAATAAAGAAACAAATAGAAACGATTGCGTGATCGAATGAGTGCCAAAGCTGATTGTTACGATAGATCCGACAAGGAGAGCGAGAGGAGAAAGGATTACAACTCTTATTCAATACTACTTTTGTATTATGATAAATCATTATTTCGTCCGCGAGGAATCAGCGCCTCACTCTCCTCTTCGCCAAGGTTCTTCCTCGTTTCATTTCTTGTTCCCTCTCTCTCTCTCTCTCTCTCTCTCTCTCTCTCGCTCTCTCTCGCTCTCGCTCTCTCTCTCTCTCCGTTCTCCTCTTCATATTCACTCTTCTTCTTCTTCTTGTGGAGCCAACTATTGGTCGTCGCATCATCGACACACGAGTTTTCCTTCCTGACGTGCAACCCAAATGTGCATGTTTGTGACACTTGTTAATATAATACCTTACTCTCAGCGAAAAAACGTGAGAAACTCTTTCGTTTTTGCTTTAAGTAAAGCGATAAATCATCTCTGTAGTTGCCCTCCTTGCCAAGTCGTGTTCATTCTACAGAATTTTAATCTGCTTTCAATTATGCAGATAATTAAAAGTGTATGTGCTTTTCGACTAATCCTCGTGTATCAAAGCCAAAGAGACACTGATTCACTAAAGTGCACAAAATTTCTTATTTGATATGCCAGCTGAGGCTTTTTATAATCTTGAATTATTAGCTCGATATATAAGAATGAGCATCAGCTGATAATTTTGATATTGTAAACTTTTAATATTGCGGTAAAATAAAACTTTTTCAAAGGAGATACTTTGTGATTCGCCAGGCATGCAAGCAACTACAATTGACATCCGCGTTCCTCTGAGCGAATTTAGGACAAGTTTTCTAAGAATGAAAATTGTAAAGTCAAAAAGAATTTTTTAATGAATTTCGCTCTCTGTATTGCCATCGTTGTATAGCTTTATATAGACTCGTTATCCACTTTGTCGTACCTTTTTAACGATCGACTCAACGAGGCTTAGTCTTTTTCTTTTCTTAGCCTTTTCTATTTATTTTCTCTTCTGTATCAAGTCCAAGAGAAAAATGTAAGAAAGAGATCGATGAAAGAGGAACAGCAATTTTTCTTCTCCGTTGTTGGAAATAACAAAATTGCCCATCGTCGCAACTCGTGACTTTTTCATTGATTTTTTGATGTACATCGACGTTACTGCTGGTGCTCTCAATTCTTCGTATTGGTGATTCTCGGTCCAATGATATCAAAGAAATACAAAACAAATCGTTGGAAATAAAAGAACGATGAATGATAACGATTTTGTTAAAAAAAAATAGTGGCTATCAAGATTCAAGACAGTGGAGTTGATTATGCTATTAATGAATAATAGATGCTGCAAATAAATTTCAATATTAAATAACTTTTACGTGTGTCATTTGTTATTCGATGGAAATCCATTTTATGATAAATAATTTTTTATTGAACTCGTACAGCTGATCACGTAGACTCGAAGTCGCAGTAAAAAAAAATTATTTACTCGTCGATCTTTTAATGGATATTTGACGATAACGACATTATTCGATGAATTTTTACATCATGTATTGAGTTGAATTTTTGAAAATAAAATTAAGGATTACTGCATTGAACTATTTTTGGTATGTTAAATGGAGAATCCCTGCCTTTACGATTGTGCGCAAAGCAACACTTTGAATTTCGTCTTTAAAGAGAAGCGACGCTAACTGTATTTTAATATAAGTAAGTTGTTGAGCTGTTTATCGAATGAAACAGCCTACATGTACATGTGTAAACTGTTCAATTCAAACAGATTTCTATTTTTAATGAAAAGCGTTAATTATGAAGTCGAGTTTGGAATATTACGTGTTTCAAAAGAAGCGTGCGCTAAAGAAATGCGTTGCTCGTTTCTCAGAATCGTGGGATTCCGCATCGACTTTTATCTGCACGTATCGACGGGCAAACAGCACTTGTTTCAACATTTTGGCAGTTGACATGTGATTCGAGGGTGGGTAGACTTGCAGCTCGTGTTGAACTTTTGAGTGACGCGTTACATAACCTTTTGCAGGATTTTAACGGCATATCCATGAGCCTAGTGTTCGTTTTTTACTTTTTTACTTTTCGTTTTGTACTTTTTTAAGAATGCACGAGAGATTTTCGTATTTAAGACAAAATAGTTATAAACGTAAAATTGTAATTAGGCATGCAATGGTTTTTTGTTATAATCCCGGTTACACGTGTGCAAATGGTAGGATAGATCCGGTGTCTCAACGATAGAGAGCCAAGTAATATTTCACGTAAATAATGGAAAAAAATTTCTTAATTACCGGATCACGTAAGATTCAGCTGAATGTTAAGGCGGTTATCTAAGGCTCCCGCTGAGAATAAAACGAACTTAATTGAAGCTTAATTTGGAAAAAATATTTGTTGTCGGTAGCGCAATAAAAATGTTTCACAAACGCAAGAGAATGAATTGTTTCTTGAAACGAAGGAAGGCAGGAAAGAGCTATCAAACTTGAAGTACGCGTAATATATGATAAAAAGAGACTACGGCCTGACTTCGGCACGACTCGGCTGAGTAAAGTTAAAGAAAAGTAATACAGAAAAGAGAGAGAGAGAGAGAGAGAGGGGGGAGAAGGGGGGAGAGAGAGACAGACACTCAAGAAATCGGCTCGATTTTACAAAAAGAAGCGAACCTCGGGGATTGAAAAGATGCCGAGGTCGCTCGGGGCCTCGGAACTTCCGGTTCAGCAGCGCGAGGATGGCGACGACGAGGGTGAGGACGGGAGTGCGCAACTGTTTCCCTCTTTCAAAACGAGCGGGCACCCGAGAGCGACTACGGGGTTTCCGATTTTGTGCCCCGCGGCCGCCTTTGTGGGAGCGCGAGCAGACCAGGTAATCGCGACGCCCGGGGACGGGGAAGTGAGTGGAGGTGCCGCGCGAGAAAACCGCCGGCCTGCGAATCTCGAGAACAGAGAAGAGAGAAATTAAATCGGGCATAGGAGCAAGTGTTGCAACCGTTGAGATTACTTAACGCTGCCGAGCCCACGGCGCTCGGAGATCCGAGGAGATACGAGGCCAACACCTGAGCGGACCCCTCGCAGGCTGCAGTCTTTCCGTGGAGAAGCTCCCCCAGGTCGAGTCGGGCCGCCCTCGCCACCTCGGGTGCATTGCCGACATAGCTAATGAGCAATTGGCCGAGACGGAGGTTCCGAAGAAAAGCGAGTGACCGGTATCAGGCAGTTCGAGGAACGGGCTCACAATGGACTCTCATCGGTTCTCGGAGCGAGCGCTTAGCCGTTGCGGCAACGACAGCCGACTTTCACTTCAAAATCTTTCCCTCCCCCGAGAGCGGGACGGGACGTACGTAAGCCGTAAACAAAAGTTGGGCCTCAATTCATATGGCCTGGCGTGGGGCGGCTCACTCGGGCGCTCCTCGCTCCTCACTCCTCACTCCTCGAGCGAGGAAGAAAAAGGAAAGGATGTACGAGGAGGAGGAGGAGGACAAAGCGACTCGGAGCCAGTGGAAGTGCTCTCGGCGGCGTCGGTGTTGGTCTGTTCCGTTCCTCTCCGAGCCGACCTCCACGTGCGCGGGAACCGCCTGAGGCCCTCGGGGAAATCGGCCTCTGCGCAGGCGCCTCAAACTTTTCCATTCTCCCGCGAAAAAGGTACGACACGGCGACAAAGCCTCGGCTGGCTCGCGGTGTAATACTTATATAGCCATCGGCAACGACTCCCAAGGCTCTTCCGTTTCGCCCCCTCTTCCCGCGCTCCTCCTTCCTTTTGTTCTCCTTCCCCCGAGGCTTCCAAGCCGCGTCTCGATTCCGAGATGATGGATTCGACCGGACCGCCACTGGTCGACACGCGATCTCCCACACGGAGTGAGTCCCCTGCTCCCCGTCGCCGATATCCGTTCGGATAACCGGCCGAGCTCTTCCGATAGGAGCGCGCCTCACCTGCCGGAAAAGGAACGGTTCCAAGGGAAACGGCATTTTCTCGGGACGAAGTCGGGGGCCTCCCCGTCCACTCGGTCGTGTCGGAGCAGGTTTCACGAGTCAATTTCTCCGGCCCGAAACTCACACGAATTATGCGGACGGAGCGGTTCGTGTCGCTCGGCAACATCCTCCGAACGGCCGTAATTGCGAGCTGCGCCAAAAAAAAGTCGCATGTGCGTCCTGAGTAAATACGGCTCTTTGAGGTAAACGCGGGCGCGAAGCAAAGGAGGAAGGTGCGAGGAGGACGGAGGGAAAAAATAAAAAATTCGCGCAGCATCGGCAGCACGCGAAGGTCGATGTGCCGTTGTCTCGGCCTGCTCCGGGTCTTGGTCTCGCGCACCAGGAAATCCCCCCTCCTCTCCTCCTCCTCCTCCTCCTCCTCCTCCTCGTCTTTCTTCTTCTTCTTCTTGTGCTCTCCGCAGCTTCCAGCAGCGCAGTCGAATAACGTTTGCGTCAGGTCGTCGCTGCTGCCACCATTAACTCATTGAATGCTCGTCCGTTCGTGTGACGTACATCCTCGTTTCCCTCCCTCCGTCCTTCCGCCCCGCTCTCCACTCTGGCAAAATGTATGCGCATGTATACGCGCTGACAAAATTATATTCTAGCCGCACGACGGTGACGAGTACGAGTGAGCGATCGTTTTATAATCCTTGCGTGCTGTACAACGGAGAAGAGAAGAGGCTGTTGCGGTATGGGAGAGGAGTTCCGTGACTTTTTTTTCCCAATCTTCTTTTAAGGATGGCTGCGTTGTGTAGAGGCAGTTCGTCGCCGGTTAGGCTAATTAAGTGCAGTACCGTTAGCCATGGAAATTTACGCGCTCCTTTAATTTTGTGAAATTATTTACGTCTGGAATTATGAATACAAATCGACATTTAGAAATAATCGCTGCCGCCGAGTCCGAATACAAATCGGAAAAAAGCGATTGCGTACGTTAATTATGCCCCGAGGAAACGGTTGTGCCAACCTCGTGTCAAGCCAATTTCCTTTTACGACTTGCGTCGCAGTCTCTTTTTACGTCCTGCAGATCAGATCTGAACAATCGGTTCGATCGATCTATTTCGAGCGCGCGGGCCAATGATTTCATGGGTAGTCCCACGAAATGATGGCCACGCGTTTGGATAAATAAAGAGGAAGGATCCCTAAAGTTTCGTTCGCTTGGCCACTCACCTTCAACTTTCTGATTTTCGCTCGCGCCTTTACGCTTCGAGATGTGAAACGCGATACCGAGTAAGCGTCTCGTGTGTAAATCAGGGCTTACCGAAGGATTTGCGAGCAAGTTTTTAAGCCACTCGAGTATCCTCATCCTCCGGCGCAGGTCTTCCTCGGAATCCCCGAAACCTGGATAAGCCCCCCCACCGAGAACTTGCGTCACCGCTCGGATTATAATTACGAAGTAGACTCACGCCGAGCGTCCTTCTCGAGGCTGGAGCTCGAGTACGGGGACTCGCAAACTTTCATACTCGTGTGGAAATGCTTTTGGTTGGCTCGAGCAAAATTAAGGCTACTTGACAGGAGGGGAGGAGGGAGAGGGAATGTCGAGCGGCCGTTAAAGCACTTGGCGACGCCTCGGAAATGCAGCGGCGAGACCTGAGGACGTAGGTAGTTGCTTTCCGGCCGGAACTCCAATGGTGATACGGCCGCGGGTTCATTAAGTAGGCCGAGTCTCAAAAATTAGTCGTCGTCGTCGGGTCACTCCTCCGTGCCATCCCTCCTTTACCCTTCTCTTTCTTCAGTTCCTCCTTCGCTTCCTTCGAGCACTCGCTTCTCTAGCTATGATATTCGATAAAAAATGTCTAACGTCTTGTCAAAATTTTATTTTCCCATTTAGAAGAGCCTTGTCCTAAACTGGCCTTTACGTCTGACCCGTGTGCGCTAGTGTTTGTGCGATGTATGGCTTGTAAAGCTGCAGAAGAGACAGCCATCGCGATTGATACGAATGCGCATAAACTCGCTCGAGACCAATAATCGAAATTCCATTTTTTTTTCTCCAACTGGGCTGCTGCTTCTGTTATTGCCGCGAACGCGCCGTCTAGTTAGTTCAATTTTAAATTCCGCTGGAAAGAAGAAAAAAGAAGGAATTCTTATGGCGCGTGCGGCCCGCGGGAGGAAGCGAGGAGAGGGAGGGATAATTTTTAATATTTTTCGTCGATCCGACTAGGCCCTGAGACTGGATTCCCCAATCCTCAGCATGCACATTCAGGCGGAAAAATAAGGAGTCGGGCCGAGTAGGTGGAGGAAGAGAGTTCGCGCTCGCCTGATTCTCCGATATCGGGGAAAAATGAATTTCCGCTAGCTCGGTCGGTAGTCGAGGAGGAGACTCCGTCTCTTGCGTCCGCCTGGGAAGAGGACGACCTTATCGCCTAATGTATTTCGACTCGCGACTTTTCCTTGTGGATCGTCGTGCCCGTGCCCGTGCCCGTGCCCGTGCTCGTCCTCGTCCTCGTGCTCGTGCTCGCTTTCTCGTCGCTAACACACACGCGCGCGCACACGAGCGTACCCGGCCGATACACAAGCTCGCGCGTGCACAGACGAGTGCGCACACGGCCTCAAGGAATCCCGAGACCGGAAGTGTCGCGTCGACGTCCAATGGAATACACTATGTAAATCTCTCGTAGCACTCGAAACGGATACTCCCTTCCTGTCTTGGCTCTCCTTGTCCTTGTCTCCGCTCTCGCGAGTGCGCCAATGTTGACCCCGCGTTTAATGCAATGGCATCGTCGCTTTCTTTTCATCGTGTGTTTGGTTGGCTACGGCCGCCAACTTTGCTCTTTCCAGCCCGTGGCCACTCTCGGCTCTTTGTCAACCGGAACACGTATCGAAATTAACTATTGATGTTAGTTATTTGCCGAAACCCCTTTAAAAGCAGGAATTTGGGACGGCAAACATTTTGACGCCTCCAGGGGAGAAAAGGTCCCTTTAATAAAGCGACACTTATTTCTCAGTGGATAAAATGTGCATTGTTCAATTTTCTTGAATTTTATTTCGTGGAAGGGAAAAATGCGAGCAATTATTGGCGATTTTCCTCGAGTGTCGCGTTACTTTATTGTTGATTTATACGAATCGTATATCAACCGATTTTTTTTATCATTGTAACACACAATTTGTGCTCGCCTATAAATAGCCACTTTTCAAAGTGACGTATTGTGAAAAAATTTTGATAACATGTAAATATTGTTATTATCAAATTCGAAGTAAAATACTTTGAATGATTTTGAAACTCAAGCTTAGAAAATACGTTTATAACAATGGCCATAATCGTCTGTAATTATGTGTAAAAATTTAATTTTAGCGTTTTTGCAACCAATCAATAACGATTGTTTTCTTTTTATTGGTGTTGCAGATTCAACATAGAGGAGAGAATTGCCGGTAAGGGGCGAGGGCTGCTGCTCGTGTTATGAAATTACTGCCAAACATTCAGTTGCCGCAGCTTCCGCCGGTCTCAGCGGCCAGCGGCATGACGGGGATGGACTCGCGGATCCCCCCGGGGATTTCCCTACCCTTCAGCCCAACGGACTTGCTCTGGCGATACGGCCCGGCGATGACGTTCTCGCCGACGGCCCACCCCCCGCCAAGTCCCCTGCTTGACTTTAAGACACATCTGCCCACCAGCCTCGGTAAGTACGTCTTCTCCCCCGAGGAGCGAGAGGGAGAGAGGCCCTTCCCTTCCCTTCCCTTCCCCAATCCTTTATTATCGACAGTATAAATTTAACGCCCGCGATTGAGTATTGTTTCGTTGGTTGCCCTCTCGTCGGCTCTCGGAACTTACGAGAACAAAGAAAATCTTTGATGAGCTGTGAACAGCCGCGACCTATTCCAGCAACCGCGCGCAGCCACTCGGTGCGGCGTATGAGTCAACACTTGTATCGGGTAATTTCTCCCGATACTATTTGCTTTTAATCTGGACGCCGACCAGCCATCATTAACACCGAAATCAAAATTATTTTTCAAACCATAAAAATGCGAGTCAGGCTCATGTACATTTCCTTCTTTACATGTCACACTCTTTGTTAAGGTTCAGTCTGTTAGACTACAGTTAGTTACGGGTGCACATACATGGACGTTTTTGTAATTAATAGTTTTAAAAATAATAAAATATTCATCTACCAACAACAAGGTTTTGTTAAAAATTAAATTTGGTGGCGTGATACTAATAATTCGTTTTGCACAAATTATATTTTTAACAGGCGCTACAAACTCTTGCATTTTCGTACGAGATTTAATGAATAAACTTTATAAATCACAATTTTAAACCTATTCGATGATTAAGTTTAAAACATATGTTTAAAATTGCGCTAAAAATGTATTTAAATTGAAATTAGTAATCGATACATTGTTTAAGCCATTCAAGTAAAGCAATAGATGTTTCTATTGTTTCATTAGCACAAATCTATTAAAGCTGATAAATTTTTTTTTTTTTTTTTTTTTTTTTTTATTTGATTGGCATTAGACCTATTTTCATTAGTTTAAGTACAAGTGTTTTTATCTACTAGTCGACTAGACTATACTTTTACTTGGTTTTCGATTTTTTTTTTACATTTTTTAATTCAAAACAAATAATACTTTTTAACCATTATAAAATATAACAACTTACTTATATATTATAATTTTTATTATTTCTTGGCAATTGAAAGTTATTTTTAAATGTATCTTCCAAATTATATTCTTTGAGCTCTCATTTCCGGTTTATGTTAATATTCAATACATCTTGTTTAAAGTTATTCGCTAAAAATATCTATATAAATCAGTAATATAATCTTTTACATCTTATTTTACTTAGAAAAACAGGTTTAGGCTTGTATGCATCCAATTTATTTTCAACATTCTTCTTTAAATATATACAATAAATATCAAATCTTAAGAGACAAACATTTTTCTTTCAACTTACTTATCGAAAAACGTTTATTATTCTTAGATTCTTAATTTCATGATATTTATTATTGCATGATTATTGTAATGTTGTACAATAGTACCATTTACTTTAATTTTATTTAATTTTTTTGTAAAATTTAAAATTATAACCTTGTATTAAGATTATCAAATACTGTACCTATAATTTCTTTATGTACGTAAAATGAATATTATTAATTATTAATATTTTTTTATTAGAATGATATTTTACAAGGTCTATTCTTTTCAAATAAAACAAAATTTTTCTTAAAATTAATAAATTCATAATTCGAAGGCATTATTTTCTTGCAATTTTAGAAATTAAATTCTTTTTCTTACCTATGATTGATCGATTGATAATTGATGGATCGATTATACGTTTATATGTATACATGTAAAAGGTTGCTTAATTAAGATTGAAATAGTATATTCGATGGAAATATTTTACTAGATTGTAGAGTCAGTAAGCCTAATTTCAAAAACGTAGAAACCTATAGAATAAATTATTGCTTCGTTGACAATAGTGATTCATGAATTGCCTTTTATTTTAATTTTTGTATTTTAAACTTGCTTCGTTCAGGAAGATATTATTCACGGAACAACCCATCAAAGTAAATTTTCGATTTTATTTCCTCGGAACATTAGCGTTAAATGCTTTTTACACGATTCCTCCGAATTGTCTCTCCCCTCCCCTCCCATCGCGCTATCAACCCAAGTAAAAATATTTTGTGATGCGTTAATCAGTCAAAGAGGGTGTAGGATGGGACGTAGTCACGAAGGTAGTGTAAAAACAGAATTAATGAAGAAATATTATTTTCACAGCTTCAGACCCACGACTCTGGTCTCGCGAGGATGTCGCGGCCTTTTTGCGCTGGGCCGAGCGCGAGTTTGACCTTCCACAATTCGACATGGACATGTTCCAGATGAACGGTAAAGCGCTTTGTCTGTTAACCAAGTCCGACCTGGGCGAACGCTGTCCTGGAGCCGGTGATGTCCTCCACAACGTTCTCGGGATGCTGGCTCGCGACTTTAACCAGTTGCAGCGCTGTCTCCCGGGGTCACCAGTTACTCCGACGCGCGCCTCTGCAGCTGCGTATCCACTGAGCCCGCACTCGCACCCGCCTACGCCCACATGGGTGGACAGTCCTTACGCAGCGAATCTCGCCTCCCTCATGTCGGCCAACTCGGTCACGCTCTCACCGGCACCCTCGGTCGACAGTCAAGCGGGATCACCAGGTCACGCGAGCAACGACAACAACCAGGGTCAACTCTACAAAAGTGACTCCGACGAAGATAACCAGCAGGGAAGTGCCAGTCCCCCTGCTACGCCCACGGCTCTGGCCGCCCAGAGGCTGAGCGAGGTTTGCGTCAAGGATCAGCCAAGTCCAACGCTGCCCCCACAGATGATGCCTCTGACACCCGGTGCATTCAGGCCTGCAGGCCAACAGGCGGCCAGCAACGCGGCTCGTGAATTCTTCCCCAGTGATTCACCCGAACCCAATACAAGTAAGTTTCACGTGAAAGTATTTGACATTCCAGATTGATTTTTTTCCCCCTAAATTAATGATCGACGAGTGATTATTCAAATTAACAATTATTTTCTTTTATTTTTCGCAGATGGTAGATTACTTTGGGACTTTTTGCAACAATTACTGAATGATCCCTCGCAGCGATACACACACTATATCGCATGGAAGAGCAGGGAAACCGGAGTCTTCAAAATCGTCGATCCACCAGGTTTGGCTCGTCTTTGGGGCATTCAGAAGAATCATCTCTCGATGAACTACGACAAAATGAGCAGAGCTCTTCGTTACTATTACCGTGTCAACATACTCAGAAAAGTTCAGGGTGAACGTCACTGTTACCAGTAAGTACATCTTGCTATCAATTAGTGAAGTAGGAGTATGGGTTTTTAATTTTATTATGTATGTATTAAATTGCCAATGGAACGGTTAACATTGAAGATTGTTAATATTTGTCTTTTAATAAACTCGTTCATCAGAAAAAGAAGAAAGTTTACCGGTAGACATAGATTTAAGGTTCCTCTAAAAACAATTATTATTAGTAATACTTTTGGGGTATTGAAAATAAAACGTCAGTCATGACAACAGTGGGTTTAAGTAAGTTTAACTTGAAGTAAATCTTGTTAGTAAAGCCCAAAAGCGAAACTGCTTCGCAGGAGTCGCATCCTGACTTTCGATTCGGACTCACGCGAATAAAAGCGCATTTGAAAGATCAGGGGTTAGTTAGTCGTACGTGTAAAACGCGGCTATAAATAGAAGAACGAGGGAGGTCTGGAAATTATAAGCAAGACTCGACGTTGTTACTCATTACAGATT
Source organism: Eupristina koningsbergeri (assembly GCA_018907245.1). Lineage (NCBI taxonomy): Eukaryota > Metazoa > Arthropoda > Insecta > Hymenoptera > Agaonidae > Eupristina > Eupristina koningsbergeri. The sequence goes on along the minus strand of JACCHV010002752.1, from coordinate 1,139,004 downwards.
CCTGCGTAATCCGACCGAGCTGAAGAACATCAAGAACATATCCCTACTGCGACAGCAGATGCGAATAAAGTCCGAGCCCGAGGAGGAGGGCTCGCTCTCCGGTGGCAGTGGCATGGAGCCCGAGATCGACATGCCAACAGACCTCTCGATGTCTAGCATGAACCCTCCGACTGGGGATCACCACCAGACTCCGCTCCCGCACCCGCAGCCGCTCTCGCTGCACGACCCCCCGGCCAAGTACAGGAGTCACGCGTACAGCCTCGTCAAGACCAATCAGGAACATCCGGAGGAGAGGAAGTGACGCGCCGCGTGAAAACCGTAATTGAGCCGACGAACTCGCTCACCGAGACTTAAAGTGGGCCCTCGGGTGGGGGAGACGCAAGTAGAGATAGATCGTGTGGACACGTGTCGACCTCCTGTGGAGTTGTCTGCTCGCCCTCGGCTCGTCACCCGGGCCGAGCCGGGCACCCGGAAAAGGGAGAAGGACTGGACTCCGAGTGCCACACATTTCGCGTTCTTTGTTCTTTTCTCGATTCTTTTAATATGACGTTTCTGAAGGAACTCTTGCCCGCAAGGGAGGGCCAAAGTGCAATGCTCGCGAGACCTTCGATGTTTTGCAAGAATCCCAATTCTTCCGTAATTAAGTACAACACGCAATGAAGCGCCGACCTTCGTGGGACGAATTTGGAGGACCAGCTCCAGGATGTGATCCTTACATCCTTACGTATGGAACCCTTACGTGGGGAAGGAAAGACAGAGTTGAGGAGGGAAGAAGCATCCAATGTGTATTACCTCGTCAAAGGACGTATGCGTATACACATGCGCTCTCCCTCCGTAGACGTATTTTTTTTCTTTTTTCTCTCTTTTTTTTTTTTTTTTTTTTTGTTGCCTTTCAGCGTCAGTCCACCATCGTTGCAAATGACGCGTCGACTTCGAGAAGACACATTTATAAATATATATTCTTCGTCACAACGAACTGCAACTCGAGAATATGTTCAACAGGAGAAGCTGCGTGCATGAGACACTCAGATGACGGTGCTCGCGTCTTTTGTTCTTCGGAGAGAGTCGAGACTTTGGTTTAACTTTTTCTTACGGTTTTCTTTATTTTGTACCTCCTACTATAATTATGATTATTATTATTATTACTATTAATATTATTATTAATATTACTATTAATATTATCATTATCATTATTATCATTATTAATATTTTGTTGATATTTGTAATTGCGATACCATTAAAAGGAAACACGGAAGTGTTTAAACTATCGTCAACGAAAGATTCAGCCATTGTTCGTGTTCGCGACGTTATAAATTATTAATTATTGAATTGATTCGTCGATTAGCCACGCGCACTTTACATGTAAGCGAGATACGTTTGTACAGTGACGATCGAGCGATAGTTCGCGCGACTTGGCGAGAATGAATGATATGAAATAGAGATTATTACTAAATGTTGAGAAGAGTAAATAAAAGAAAATCATCCGTGTGCCAAGAAAAATAATTTGTTGTTACGTCAAAAAAATAATGATGAGTAATGTAAAGAAACGCGTGATATTATTAGCTTCGCTCTTTGATCAATGGTGCGAATTTTTAACAGTCGACACACCACGTGCGTGTTTAATTGTAATCGATTATACTCTATTAAAATAATAAGTTGTACATAAGTTGCTTGGTATAAAAGCAAATTAATGAAAAAAGTGAAAAAAATATATCTAATTGAATGGAAAAAATAGAAGGAATTTATGGAAAATTGGGGCCAGAGTTATATATAAATTTATACAGAAACATACATACATACTTGTATATTTATACGCACGCACGCACGCACACAACTATATATACACACACACGTATATATATATATATATATATATATATATAAACGTGAATATAAGTTTAAATAAATATAAATATGTATGTGTGTATTTATACAAATATGTATATGTTTGTTTGTGTGTGTGTGTATGCGTGTGTGGGCGCGTTTCTGTGGCTGCGTGCGTGTGTAAATGATATATTTTACTACCAAAATTTATATTCAAAATTTCTATGTCGTTGCTGGATGTGTGATTGTGTGGCTTACATTCCACGACCAGGCTTGCACTGGCTCGACCAACTATTTCGGTGCAGAAAATTTATAGATAAAGCGTATTAGTGGCAATCCAGAGTAATACATTTCAAATGTAATTATATACCGTATTTTTTCACAGATCCTTGCTGATCTTTGTGAAAAATATTAAAATTTAATTATGAAAGTTTATATAAAAGAAATTTCCTTTAAATATAAAAAAAGTTAACAAAATCTTGTTATCATAGAAAATTTTTCAAAGCTCAATGTTGTAAATTTTTTAACTTTAAAGGTTGAAAAGATTATGAAATAATGAAATTATTTTTTTTACTTAATGAAAAATTTGTTGCTTAAATATGTGATAAAAAATAAATTTTTATTTTTATTTATCAAAACTGATAAGTTTTCTATGTAAACACTTTGCAGGAATTTCTTATTAAAAGCCTGAAGTGATTATAATACTATAGAATTGAAATTTGTATCTGGCTACTTGTATACTGTGATCTTTGTAAGGTTAAAGGAGCGAATATGTATATAATTAAATTAAAAAAGGAAACATGTTTGAAAAAGTAAAGAAAAATGTATACCCTTTCTAGAGAAGTTTAATATTATCACATAAATATACATGTATTTATGGATATTATATACATATATACATGCATATAAATAAAAATTTACATTTAATTTTTGTTTATAAAGTGTAAATAATTTATACTCGAGAATCGGTGTACAAGAATAAGCACCACTGGCATATATTGTAGATCTTAAGAATGCTAAAATGACCCTGGTAGGGTAAAATATGGTGAAAAGAGTTTATTCTACGTAAATGTAAGTGAGAAATGTGTATAAAACTATAATATCTGTAAAATTTTAGATTTAGAATCATTTTATTATATTATATAAATTGTTACTGAAAAATGATAGATACAAATGTTGTAAATATAGACCTATTTACTTATTAAGAAAAAAGACTTGAAACTTTTTTTCCCCTATAATTCTTATTTAATGATAGTGCAAATCTTTATACATAAATATTTGGATTAAAAATAAAAAATATAACCTACATTATCAAAATACACATTTTAAACTATTGGAAAAATATAACATCATCTGCTATGACTGAAGTAGCTATTTTCATTTTTCCATCATCATCTTTTATTTCTCCATAACTGAGTCTACCATTGATCATTATTCGTTGACCTTTTTGTAAATAATTATATACAACTTCTCTTAAATGTGGTTTAAATACACAAATTCTATGCCAGTCTGTTTTTTGTAGAAGTTCTCCTAAAATTGTAAAAGGTAATTTATAATGTTCAAATGATAAATTTTTTTTTTAATTTTTTACCTCCATCATATTTGTAATTGAGGTGAGTAGCAAGAGAAAATACTATTACAGGATGTTCATCATTACCACGCTTTTGTGGTTCACCACCAACTCGTCCAAGAAGTGTAACTTGGTTTAGAGCTAGAAAACACATTTAATTAACAAATAATTGTTTATATTTACGTGAATATGTTTTTAATACAAGTTATGTACAATATTTTAAGTATCTAAATACATGTGTATTTGTATTTTAAAATGTCATAACCTCAAACGTTTCTACAGATTTTTGTGGTAAAAATTAAATTTATTTGTATAATTGAGACTGGTATTTATTAAAACTTTTACTTTACATAATTCATTTTTAGCATTTATTATTTTTAACTATATTTACGTTTATTTATTTTTAATTTGAAATATGAAGTAGATTGATTATCTTTGGTAAATTTATTTAAAGTTTGTTAAATCTTGAAATTAAAATAATCTAAATATACATACACTGTGAAGAGGAAACATATTTTTAAGTTTGAGAAATTAGTAATCTAAGATAAAAGATTAAAACTAATTTAAATTAAAATGTAAGTAAAACAACATTAGAAGATACACTTTTCAAGTGTCAATATATTTTTAAAAAGTTCAAAATAATCGATACTAAATTCACTTACTCTTTTCAACTTTGCTGCTGGCTGCCCCATTAAATTCACGTAAAACACTATTATTTCGTAAATGCTTGCACGTGTGGTTCAAAATCTGAAAACAACGAAAAATAACCAAAATATAAAATACATTTCAGTACGATTGAATTAGAATATTTATTTTCAATAATATTCACCTTTTGCAACAGCATTTTTTAAAAATTAAAATTTTATAAAAATATTTTAAAACCCAATAAATTTATTTAAACCCAACAATGTTTTGTATAAAATATTAAAATTCAAACGCTAAACACTACATCCATGGAATAACATTACGTATACTCAATGCACTGTAAACCGAAAAACATTCTACCGGAGAGTAACGTGACTTGAATTTCTGATTCTGCGCAGAAGCCTACATTGGGATCTAATAAAGGCGCAATATCCAGAGTTTTTTAAAAATTAAAATTTAATTATCTTATGCAATAATTTGTTGCAACCTCTCGAAATTACAATAATTCCCACGCACTTTGAAGCGGACACAAAGGTAAACTAATTTTCTTGTATTTTACTTCACTGCAACTTTAAGACTTGGTAATTTAAATTTGAATCTTGGATGCTTGTTGTTGTTATTTTGTCACTTTAAAAAATTGTGATTCCATTCTGTAGGGCTGTTTTGTATATAGTGTAAATTTAAAATTTTAAAACGTGAAGACTTCAAATTGATCTCTAAAGCACGAGAGAGAGAGAGAGAGAGAGACTGAGAATGTGAGTTTATATAAATTGTAAAATAGGAATCGCGAGTCAGTGTCGGAAGTACCTCCATTGAATACTTTCGGTAATGTGCAGACAAATCGGCACTTCGGGCCAATCGTGTGAAGAAGTACTGGGAATACGTTATTTAAACTCGTGCAAGTCAGTTGCGAGCAAACTCGGCTCACTTTGACTTACTTTATCTATTTAGTTTAAAAATTTTTGTTTTATAGAACGTTGACTTTTTTTATATTAACATGTCTATGCATAAAGTAAATGACAGTGAAGATACACGGGTTGATTGTAAATACGGTGTAGATTGTTTCCAAAAGAATCCAGAACATCATAAGAAGTATAAACATCCACCTAATAATGTAAACATTTTTCTATAACCTTAAATTACTATATTAAAATAATATTAATTATATTTTATTTTATAATATTTTAGAAAAAAAACAGTGTCGAGGAAACTGGTGGTAATAAGAAAAGAAAATCCTCAGAGAGTGAAGAATCCAGTTCAAGTGATTTGTCTACAAATAAAAAACAAAATATTTCTTTAAATTCAGAACCAATATTAAATACTAAAATTAAAAGTACACATGTCGAAAGCACAGACAAAGATGAATATAACGAAATCGGGTTGTTAATTTATAAAATATTTCTTGTTCCCATGCCAAAGGATTTTTATCAATTTTATGATTTTTGCAAAGAATTGAAACCTAGTGATCCTTCAACTGCATTTCAGACTGCAGATATTACATTGGTTGGCCCTTATGATGTGTTGAATGGTAGAATAGATGAAAGTATATCGGATCAAAGTGATTTATTGACCCATTGGAGATATTATTATGATCCCCCAGAATTTCAGGTAATTGGTATAAAATATATTTATTTAATAAAAATATATTTTTATAAAGAAAAATTATATTTCATTATAGACAATATTAAAAGGAAATGATAAAGATGGGTTACATTTTGGTTACTGGCGAGATAGACCAAGTTCTGAGCCTACATTTGTGGCTGAAAATTGTTGTAATATTGATTACAAGATCAAATCAGTAGCTGAAAATGTATTTGGGGCCATAGCGTAAGTATAGTTTTTTTTATACTTTATTTAACATAATTTCAAGTAATATAATGATATAAAGTAAAATTTTATCCATTGTATAATTATAGGAGTTATTTGGAAGAAAAACTGAAGAAAGCTAATCCTTTTGAAAAAACAGGTATTTCCAATCTTTTGGGAAAGTTAAAAACATATGCCAAAAAAAATAGCATTACCTTAGAAACTCAGACATCTAAAATGAAGCTAAGAGAAAAAAATGTAGTAGCTAGAACAATCCATGGTGCGGGTATAGTATGTCCTTATAATAAAAAAACACAACTAGGATATCGAGAATTATCTGTGACAGACAGTAAATATAATAAATAAATTTATATGCATTCACTTAAGAGCATTAATTTTTAGAATTTAATTTATCTTCTTTCAGATCAGTTAATAAAAATTGTTAAAAAGATCGATGAAGCAAAAAATGATGAAGAAAGAGTAGATGCTCGTACTGAACTTGGAGAAGTTGTGAGGCTTGCTACTATTGCGGGTGATGAATGTGATTTCGGTACTTGCCTCGAATTGGGACATGATTTGTTAAGCACTGGTTCTCCACATGTGCAAAATGCTGCTTTAATGATATTATCGACTGCATATAATCAGCTAGATCGACAAGAATTTTTAAAAATTGTTAGAGTACATATGAAAAATAGAAAAAATGTTTGCAATACCAGTGCACTCAATAATACATCATAGAAATTTAATACATTTTTTTGGCAAATTATTCATTTTTTATTATTTAATTTATATTTAATTTTTATGGAGAACTGTACTACTTTATTTATTTAATATAAAATGGCATTTTGTATAAATTTAAAGTCTATTTATCTATTTCCTTAATAAAAATAAATGTAAATTTGTCAATTTTGTTTATATACTTGATATTTTATAATATTAAAATAAAATATTCCATATATAATTATTCATAAACAATATAAGCAGCTTATTGGTTATGAAAATTAATACACTATATTTTTAATATTATACATTTTATTATTATATTACAAAACTACCTATATTATTTCAAATATATTATAATATTATAATAATATAATAATAACAGTTTATCGTCTATCGGTTTTTCCAATCGATCTTTTACCAGCAAATAAGTGTTTGGGCATTTTATTTCCAATAAATCTATCAGCTTCACCTTTAAGACCTTTCTTAGCAACTTTCTTTTTAATTGCTTTATGTGCTATCTTCTTAAGTTTACTTTTCATCTAAAATACATAAGTAATTGTTTAATACTTTCTATGTTTTAAACAAATTTAAATATAGTTATTAAAAATTTTACCACAATATCCTTCACTCCCATTTCATCTCTAGGAGGTTTTGAAACACTGCGTCCTCTTGACGTTGACTCTAAACGCATGCGTTTACGTTCGGCATTTTGAGACAATGACCTACTTCTCTTCCTTGTCTTTGTAAAGTTTGCCTAAAATATTTTTTATTAGTTTTAATGTATTCATATGAAATACTATGTTAAAATTTAATAAATTGATGTATCTACATTTTCTGTATTTTCCATATCAACTCCAAGATCTTCCATTTGATTTCGAAGTTTTGAAACAGAACGATCACGAGTCTTGGCAGCTGCTGTACGAGGCATTACTGGTTTGGTTGATTGTTTATTAATTTTAGATTCTTCTTTCATGATTATTCTCTTTTCACGAATTTGTTTTGCTAGTATTTGTATTTCTTTCATAGTTTCACTAAGTATTGGAACTTTATAATCATAATATCCAGCTTGCACTCTTAAATCTTCTTCTTTTTCTAGTGTATTTAGTTTCTAAAAATGTAATTTTAAATTGAAACAAGTATGAAATCAAATTTATTTATTTTATTTCAATATTTTAAATATCACATTGTCTTGACTTTACCTCAAAGATGTCAGGGTCAATGTAATCTGCAATATTATGACCTTCCCATAATTCAGGAATAACATCAAATTTCTGGTCACCTTCAATATCATAATTCTTTTTCAGATCCAATACATAATCATCACCCATTTCCTCCTCGATTTCTCGTTCTAATTTCTTTGTTCTTTCAGCTTTAAGTATACCTAATTGTTTCCTCTGAAGGACACTTTCTGGTATACATGGTGGTCGATCTTTACCATCTCGTGATTTTGGTTGAGCAACATGTAAGCGATTTAGTATATTCTCAACCTAATTATTTAAAAAAAAAAAATTATTAAAAAAAAAAAAAATTTCAAAATAATAAAATTGGCATACCTTTTTAGTTTTCATTTTTTGATCAACTCTGAAAGATAATAATGCTTCACAAGCTTGATTTTTTACATCCATTACACCAAAATCTGTCATTGTACTCATTTCAATTAAAGGAAAATTTTCATCTTCAAATTTTTTAAACAAAATTCTTTTTTCAGGAGAAAGTTCTTCCAAACGCAAAACATCAGTTTTATTGACAACAACAGTTACTGGTTTGCATTGAAATAGGGGTTTAATTGATTCAAACAGTTTTACCTAAAAAAATTATTAATTTAAATTACTTTATACAAATAAATATGCAATTTATAAAAATTAAAAGTTAATACTTGTTCATCCAAAGAATGTCCACATTGTTCAGAGATATCAAAAAAGTATAGTACAGCAGCTCTTAAATGAGCCAAAGCTGTTACAGCTTGCATTTCAATTACATTTCTTTGTTCTAAGGGATGATCTAATATTCCAGGTGTATCAATTACTTGCCATCTTAAATATTTATAATCTGTATGGCCAACATACAAAGATTTTGTTGTAAAAGCATATGGTTGTACTTCAACATCAGCTCTTGTAATCTAAAATATGAATTATAATTACAAAATAAGAATATAATGGTATTAAAATATGTATAATTGATATTAATTAAATAAAAAAATTTGTTCTTACTTTATTAATGAAGCTACTTTTTCCAACATTAGGAAAACCGCATATAATAATAGTTCTTGTATAAGGATCAATGCTGGGTAATCTAGCCAAATGTTGTCTTACTTGCTCTAAATAAGTTAAATTTGTTGCTTGTCGTTTCATTATAGTTGCCATACGACCAAGAGCAGCCTTTTTCAATGTCTTGCATCGATAAAGGGAATCTCCATACTTAAGAAGACGAACATACTCCTTTGCAACACTAAATTGAAAAGCTTATTCACAATAAAAATAGATAAATCATAAATAAGGAAATGTTAATTAAAAAATATACCGAACCTATCAATTAATTGCCTAGCTGTATTAATTTGACCTAAAGCTAATTTATAATGATCTTTATCATATAAAATGTTCATTAAATCAGCGTAAAAAGGATGTACATCATCAAGTTTTGGAAATTCTTGTATAATTTGACTTAGACGATCATGAAAGGTTTGCTGAGTAAATTTGACTTTTCTAGTATAAAAGGCACGTATTCGTGCAATAGCATATTGTTTGTGAATAACAGTTGGAGTCTTCCGCTGTACTTTTGATAATGATATATCAATAAATTCCTAAAAGTTGAAACCAAATAAAAATAATATTTTTAAATGTAAAGAAACCAAATTGAAAATATGAATAAACAATTCATTAATAATTTAAGATAATATTTTTTAAGAAATTTCTTTATATTTATTATCTAGAATATTAACATAACCTCTGCAGTTAATAATCTTCACTTACTTTAGCGGTGGGAACGACAGCAATTTTCTTAAAATTATAAATAGTCATGATGTTTCGTTATTTTTTTAAAATTTTAATACAAGATGAGTTCCTCTTCGCGATCAATAATCTTTAATGCAACAAATTTTAGTAAAGTAATCGGCACATATTTATCCCACGTGTTCTTTAAACTTAGAAAGATCCGAACCCCATGCACACAGGCACAAATGCGTATGCCGAGGTATATTTACGTTTGTCGTGTATCAAATGCACAAAACCAAACTTGGAATTGGATGGCAGCACCATCGCATAGAATACAGCGCCATTTTATTTGAACTAAAAAAGGTTAATCTTCTAAAACGTGAAAATGACAGAACGTAAATAATCCGATAATTATTAATAGTCGATAAAACAGAATTTAAAATATCGCGATACTTTATAATTTAAATGATGATGATATGCAAGTGATACTAGTAATATATTAATTATTGTAAAAAATATTCTTAAGAAATGCTAAAAATTTTATTTTTCATTTTCAGTGTAATAAAGAGAAATGAATGAAATTGTATTTTATTTTAATTTTTTTTTTCTTAAAAAATGAAATTTTTAATAATATTGAAGCTGTTGTAATGCTGGTCAAGAACATTTGATTGCATGTAATAGCTTTAGTATTTTTAAAATAATTTTTCAAAAAATTTAATAATTTTTATTATTCATACACACAATTATTCACGACAAATTTTGATGAATGCAACATCATTGGGTACGTTTCTGGTAGAGCAATTGATATTTTCTTTTTTCTTTGCTTAAAAATATGATTTATACGTGATCAGATTTGGTTGTTAGGTACAATAAAAAATTTCCAAAATCATTATTTCAATTCATTTGTAACAAATAATATAACTTTTAAAATCGTGCTATGAATTATTTATTAATAGTCAAATAAATTGTATATTTTCAAAACAATTTATATAATTTATAAGGTAGTTTTGATAAATTCTCGGTTTAAATTAGAGTTTTTTTTATTAATGTAGATATAACAATATTCTATATGCAAATTCGATCAATAAAAATTCACTTCTACCAGAATAGAATCTTATACTATGTATATTTTTTATTAAAAAAGAAAAGAATTTGAATTGACTTGAATATAAGAAATTTCTTCTTTCTTAAAATATAATATTTGTGTAATCTCAATTCTAAATATTCTAAAGGTGTAATTTAAATTGATAACACGATCTTCATATAATATTCATGTTAAATTAAAATAACCTTCAATAGCTGTTTTAAACCATTCAATTATAATAGGTAGATTTATAAATTGAAGTTTATGACCATTTTTCGTTCAACAGATTTCAATTTTAGGAATTAACATATAATGGTAAACTTCATAATGTATTATATATGATTTGCAATAAGCAAGAAAATTTCTAAAGTGTAATAAATAATGTTTTTATTTAATGTTGATTTAAATATTTTTTACAATTAAAATATTATATCAATTATATAATTTATATAAAATAAAATTTATTTATATATTAAGAAAAAATATCATGATTTTATATCTAGTGCATATGTAATTTTCAAACATACTTTTAATTGCTTCGTGTTCATCCATCAACATTAAAATTTGCAACTAATTTTTAATTTTCAATTAATTAACAAAGTTTTTCTAGATAATAATTGTAAGTAATCTATTAATTAGATTTGAATGAATTATAAATACCACTCGAAATTATAAATCAATTATTGTATAAATCTATTTAATATTATTCGTAAATATATAATTTGTTAGTTCCTATATATTTTACTACTACAATATGATATTTTTATTATTTTTTAATAATTATTTTCAAGAGGAATATTTAAATAAATATTTGATTTTAAAAGAAATTATAAATACGTACAAATTATTTTAACAAGACTGTTTCTATCGCATGATTTTATTATTAAGAATTTGGAATTCAATTATCGAGTTAAATTCTAACTAGAGAAATGCATGAAAAAGACCAGTTAAAGATCAATAATACGTAAAATTCATTGCATAGTGCTATACTTCTACTTTTATTGAACATTTCATAGGTCATATCCTCATGAAAAGTTCGATTGAAACCAATCAGTCAGAAAACTTGTTATTCTATTATTCACCTAAATTTCGCAACAAATCTCGAAATCGTAACAACTAACGTGAAAAATATTATTACCATTTCTACACAGTCTGTTAGTTCGTAAAAGTTGCATTTAATATCTGCCGCAGTCTTTTTTAAATAGGGAATTCGTAAAAATTAAATCCGCATTAAATTAAAAATTGATATTTTCAATTAGTTTTTCAATTATTGTATGAAAATTATTAACCTTTAATAAAATTTTACTTTTTCTTGAATTCGATCAGATTTCTTTTAACTTTTATACAATTGATTTAATAAGTTTTTAGGAGTAAACACAATGAAGAAATTGGTGATGATTTTGTGCTTGTCAAGACTTAAGCTTGAAGTATAATATTAATGTATTAACGTTCATTTAATTACATGTATATTTTTAGTTTAAAATAATTTTTTTGAGTGTTCTTAAATTTTTTAAAATTAAAAATTAAAGATAATAAAAACAAAGATAAATTGATGCTATGTAATGGAAAATATTTTTAATTTAATAATTATTTGTTTCAATAGTATTTATTTTGATTTTTTTAATGTACTGATATTATTTCGACATAAATTTAAAAAAAAAATTTTAATATAAATGATGATGAATTGTAATTCCACTATTAAAAAAATGTATGAATTTATAAATTGGTAATTGGAAGTTAATTTTAGAAAATTGTTGAAACAGATTTTATAATAATTCGCTTCATAATTGTTAATTTTGGAATGGAGGATTGAATTTTTGGATGGGTATCGAAGAAAAAGACACTTGATTTCGGCAAGACACAAAACGAACACTTTATTTTACAATCAAATCACAATGTTTCACCATGGCACTATCGCATAGTACCGCGGTGTCAGCGCAATTGACTTTTTATAATAATTTTTCTCGCGTAATTAGGCTGCCGAACTTGGCCCCGCCCCTCGCGATTCGATTTTCATCTATTATTTCCCCGAATAAAGGGGCGGTTGATCTTATTGTTTTCAACCGTTACGATGTCTCGAATTTCCGATCAAACGCATTTTCCGACCCTGCGTCCGCGTACATTCACACTTCGAACATTTCCCTAGGCATAAAAAACTCCCGGCTTGCCGACGGGAGAAAAAGCCGAAACAATCTAAACTCACATCCTCATGAATTGATACAATATGCAATGTAAAAAGATGACGGTACGTCTTCGTCTCCAGAAATTATAGCAAAAGCGAGAAAGAGTAACGGGTCATGCAACACGAATGAGAGAGAGAGAGAGAGAGAGAGAGAGAGAGATAGTGAGATTGTAGGGCTTGGCCGAGTCATGCTCGCGAGGAAGAGAGAGAAAAGATGGAGACGTCCACGAGTACGTCTTTCCGAACACACACACACATTCCTACGCATCTGTATACATACTAAACGCAACCCTTCCCATTTCACACAAACAGCGGAGCTATACGTACATCCTATGAGCCACTTTGCTCCACACATACACACGGCCAGCGCACAAAACAAAACTGCGCATTTTATAGGCCCTTTTTAATGTTTTATCAATTTGCGGGCGTCCCCGCATCCAGGACGTACGTCTATTTGGGACCAATGCCCAATTCCATCCCTAACAATAATGTTTTTCCATAAAAAATATTATCTATAAATATTTCGTTATATTAATAGTTATAAAATATGTTGTAATATAAAGTAGAAAATAATATTGATCTATTTTACAAAAATTAAATTAATTATTATTTTAAAATTATTTCTATGTTCATGTACATTTAATGTTTTTTTTTCAACTTTAGCGAACACTTACATTATTTATCATTATCTAAATTAATTGACTATTTTAATTTTTATAAGAAGTCTTTTCAGTTTTACGTTTTATATTCTTTATCATTTTGAGTAAAATTTTATATAATTTCTTTAATTTTCATTTTTATGCTTAATAAAAAAAAATATAGATACACTTTATTTTTATTTCTTATTTACTGAAGAAATAAATTTTTTGGGAACTTTCAAATATATTTTTTATTCATTTTATAAATACACAAATCCTTTATATATATTATATAATCAGAATTTAAGTCAAGAGATAAGTTTTATGAAATTTAAATTAATAATATGAAATTATAGCATCATTTAAATAACTTTACGTTATTTAATTTTATTTTTTTAATTCTTTTTATTATTTATTTTTTAATTTTTTTTCATAAAAACAAGTACAAGCTAAACTTAATGAATTACAGCAATTTTTTAAATTTTGATATTGATAAAAAATTTATTTTTTTCGCATTTAGTCAATTTTTTTAAATGGCATTTACTAAGTAAATATCATGGATACGCTTTCAATGATTTAAGTATAATTGATATTTTTGACTTTTTTTATTTACATTCTAAATAATTTAATTTATTTTTCAGAAAATATTTTATTTTTGTTTATTTTTTTTGTTTATTTTTTTTTTTTATTTTAAAATAAAAACATTTTGAAAATCAGTCACAATAAATTTTTAGTTCTAAATCTAAATAGTTTCTATCAGGGTTTTTTTTAAATAGAATAATTAATTATTATATTTAAAAAAATATTAAAAAAATAAATTAAGTAAATATTGTTATTTAGAAATTTCTTTTTTACAATTTTATAATCATTAATTTACAATTAATTGCAATATCTAAATTAATATGTAAAGCAATATCTAAATATTACAGCAAATTTTATTTATAAATAAAACAAAAGAAATTTGAAATTTATAGTTTGTAAGATTTCAAGACGATATCGTAGTTTGTAAAAATGTATGCTTTTAAATATTTGAATTTTTGTTATAATCATATTATGCTAATTATGTTAAAAATGGTTTTATACAATGGTTATCATTAAAATTATCTTAAAAAACGAAACGGGCTTAGTTACCAGATTGACTTTTTATTGTGCTTTAGAAATAAAATAGTTCAGAAGATGTAAATATTCGGAAAAAAGGTATTAAATTTATAATTGCAATAAAAAAATTTAAATACAATTTCCAACAAGTTTTTTCAATAAATATTGAAGGTGCCATTGGGAGGAATGCCATAACATCTTCGCACACACATTCATTCGCATGTGCGCTCGCATTTGCATACACTCGGTTATTTTTGGAAAATTTGTGTACTGTGATTCAGTAGCCTTGGTACTAACATTTAGTAACAAAATCGTTGAAAATACTACTTAAAAAGTGTTGCTAATTTTGTATTAGTGTATTTTTAAAAAAATACTTGACTATTTATAATAAGGACATGTAAAAGTTCTTGCGATTAATAAGCACGCGCACAATGCAAAAATGTAAATTATTATATTTATTAAAATCTGATGTTTCAACTAAAGAGACGATCTTATTTATGATTTTAGTATTTATTGTTAGAATTGAATGGTGGAGTACCGTAGTAATTGTAGAAAGCTTCAAATTTATTTGAGAGGACGTGAAAAAGTTTGCAATAATTTTGACTTTATTCTGATAGCTGTGTCGCTGGCTCCAAGCAAATTGGAATATCCGGGCTGTAGGCTATAAATCCACGAAGGAATTAACCTCGAAATTTCTAAAAAATATTTATACTCATGACCCAAGTTCTTGCTGTAGCGTTTGCGTAAGCATCCCGAGGTCTTTCTTTTATTTGATTAAGCAATGATTGGCCGTTATTGGGTGTGGGTGTGGAGGGGAGGTAACGACGAAGGTGGTTTGAGGCTTCCTCTCAGGCTTTTTCCCCTTTTCCTCGAAGAAGGCCTTGTTTCAAGCGATTCCTTTGCTTCGAGTGACTGCAAACGAATTTCAGCTTCGGATGGGGCAGATGTCTCGGAGAAAACCTCCCATGGAAGCAAAACGTGGAAGGGTTCGTTGTTTGTATCCTCGGTGGTGTAGATGGGTGACCTCGTCACCCATCTACACCATCGGTTACCGATGGTATTTATACAATGGGAGGCCGTTTCCTGACAGGCGTCCGTCAATTCCTGATGAAATGCTCGCGATCGCAATTTCGTGGAAGGAAGTCGGGGAGCGCCAGACACCTGGAGCAGGCGCCTCGACGGAAATCTGTTGCTTCGCCGCGCACCTCCAGCAGTTTCGGATCCCCTCCATCGAAGAGTGGATCCGGAGGGAGTCCGGTGCTCCGGCGCAGGAGCTCGGCGGCGCTCGCCTGGCGCCAGGGGGAGACCTCGCGTGCGCGACCCGGACGCTCAGTGGAGCGCGCGACTCTGTGCCGAGAGCATCCACGCATTGTCGGCGAACCGCGCGACCGAGGCGGTTGACAGGTGCGGGTGAGATGAGTGCGTGAGCCCGCGGAGGGCCCGGGGGTGAGTCCGAGGGCCAGGACGAGGGGGAGGATGACCTCGGCCGGGGACCGCGGCCGCCGGTGCGGGGCTGTGCAGGGGACGCGCCGATCCCGGCGCAGGGCCCGACGTAGAACGAGAGCCTGAGCGCGAGCAAGGAGACCCTGACACTGAGGTGAGCTCAGTTGGAGGCCTTCCCCCGTGTTCTTCTGGAGTCTAGGCAGCAGGGTGGTGACCAGATTCGGTACCAATCGGTTGCACCAGGGAGCTGCGTTTCAGTGAATTCGTCACCTCCTCCTTCACATTATTCGAGACCAAATCTTGTGGTCTGGCTGGTCGCACCCAATAAGAGCTCCCTTTTACGATGCTAATTTTGCGATAACTGATGTAACGTTAATCATGAAAATCGAAAACAAATAAACATCCAACGTTTGGTAGTGGTGCAAAAGCAATTATCGGCTCCTTTAAACTTTAACCATGGGTATCCCCTCACATACATATTTTGTTGATCAGATTTTCATTGAAATTCGTGCCTCAAGATCTCTCTTGTTCGAGCTGCTGATTAATAATTATTTCCCAGTCGTATCCTTCGTCCTGCTAGTGTTGTTTCGAATTTTTAATCCTCATTTACAATTCTTAATACCGTATAATTCGAGACCGACGACAGTCGTATTTAAATTTTTTAATACAGCATTATAAGTTTATTAACAAACGCAGTGTGATGCATTGGGTCCCGAGGATTAAATGGCGAATCAGACAAAGATAATTGGTTTACTCGCACGAAATTCGGGTGCATTGTTACCAGATTGAAGACACGAGTTTTAATAATAAATTTTAAAAGAAGCTCTGGGCTTGGACTCGATAACAAATTAAGAAATTAGAAATTAAGTGTCAAAGTGTAGCTATTACTATGATTAGATTGAACATTAGGAATTCCTCGATTACGACTGCACCTCTGTTTAAACATCGAATCGAAGGGATTCAAGCACAAATTGATAAAGAGGGCTCGCAAAAGCTGCTCGTCTTTGCGAGCCTTGGACATCAGTCTGAGCATTCGTCACACTCAAGCCCTTTTCGGAAAAACTCATATTCCACCAATTTTCCTCTCGCAGCTCATTATGTTCCTTTTAAGGATACAAGAACCGTAAAGGGTTTACTCGTTTCCACAGTTTTTCGATGTTGGGACGTACGTGCAGAACTCAGTCTTAAAAGGAAGCTGCGTTAGTCGAAGCCGAATTTTCTTTCTGCGGAGCTTTAATCTCACTGATGCATACAAAGGAAATACATTGAAATATGAATCTTGGACTGTTTTAGCTTATGAAATGATTTAGCTATTCATGCTAGAAATGCTTTTAAGAATTCGTCTTTGAATTTCTAACATAAGTAATTAATAGTTAAAATGTGTATAAGTTGTGATTGTTGAGAAAATTTAAGTGCTTTGTAGGAGAGTAAAAGGAATTTTTGATGTTTCGTAAAGATGCTTAAAAGTAATCTTTCGAGATTACTTTACCGGAAATTCATTTTATTTTATGAATTCTCATATTAGTTTAATGTGTGCTATTCTTTTAATTTTCGAGTTTACAATTATATACCTTTTGTTTCTTCTTAATCAGTTTTACGCATATATAATAAATTATTTATTAAAGTACTAGTTTATTTTGATGAAAAAACATAAAAAAATGTTTATTTAAATAGCATTTAATTTAATATTGTTGGACAATAAAAAAACTTTGAAAAAATAAAAATAATAATAATAAAAATTAATTAAAAATTAAATTAATAATTAAATTAAAATTGTTCAAATGTTGAATTAAAAAATGTTTATGTATAATTAATATGTAACTAAAATGTAATAATCATTGCTTTTTAATATTAAAATGAAATTTGGCATAAAATGATAATTGGCTTTTATCTAGAAAACAAATTATCTCGTAAAATTTTGCTAATTACTTTAGTAATAAGAATATTATATATTATTTGGTTGAAAATATAATTATTTGTTCATAATATAAAAAATTTTAATTAAATTAAAAGTTAAATGTGCATATATATATATATTTTTTTAGAATCTCTGATTAAATAGTAAATATGTTCATTGTTGATATGTTTAATTTCACTAATTTATTCGTAAAAAAAGTCTATCTATAAAGTAAAAATTTAAAAAAAAAAACCTGTAAACGATAAAGTGTATTTTTAATTTAAGATTTTAAGTAAAAAAAAAAGAAAAAATATATTTTGTAACTGTGAACACGAATAAAAAAACTATAATGATTAAAATTAAAATCCATTAAAATAATGTTGCAACTTATAAATAAATAAAATAAACGCGTTAATGCTACAAGGTATAAAGTAAAATTTTGTGTTATAATTTTTTTTTCTTATTTACAAGATTTTGAAAATTTCAGATATTATTATTTTTTTAATGAATGGAAATATGAAAAGTTCATTAGAAATTGATTTTTTTTATATGCAATTGTAGGTATTTTTACAAATTGACGTCTTCCAATTAAATTTTGTATAAAGTTTTGAATATTGCTCGTAATTCAGAATGCAAAGTTTAAGTAAATACATTACGATACGTACAACAAACTTCGTGATGGAACATGCAAGTTTGAAAATAATTTAATGGTCAGAAGGTGAAAGTATCAATTTTAAATGAGTAATTTACCCAATGCACACATTTTTACTCTTTTGAATCTCTTGAAATTATTTACAAATTTACATAAAGTAATTTGCATAAAGCGCTCGAGTGTCACAAACAATATAAATCTATCTATAGTAATTCATGGCAATAGTAATTTCAGTGTACATGTATTGGTTTGTCCGCCCGTCCGACCGTCCGTCCGTCCGTCCGTTTGTCCGTCCGTCCGTTCGTCCGTTCGTCTGTCCATCATCTCACTGCATTATACGTGCTTTTTCAATGAGTCATTTTGCATAATAATTAACAGCGCGGCTGAAAATACAGATTCTAGATATATAGCCGTGTGTTCGAGGAAAGCATCAAGCTGATTTTCAATTTTCATAGATTGAAATGTATATTTGTATTTCTCTGGTGTTCGTGCTATTGATCTAAGCATTTTTACGTAGAGGATTATTTGTTTATTTTTTATATTGTTCATGTATAAATTCTTTGAATTATTTATATCTTATGATTCCAACTTTATGGTAATGCATTTTTTTTCCTTTATATATACACATAATAATTCTAATGCACATGTTAATAATGATTAATCTAAATATATCGTCATAGAAATAGTATAACATTTTGTCGTCTAACTCATCTACTTTCAACAACAAAATATATTTTAATACGATTACAACTTCTAACTTCTCAACAATATTATGTTATTTGTTACAATAATTAATTAGTTGACATGTATAGAAATAAGTTGCATTATAATGTACAATTTTGTTCTAAATCTAACTTAAGTAAGCTTTTCTTTTAAAAGAAAAATAAGTTGTGATATTTAAAGTTACTTTCAAATGTGTGTATTGATTATCAACTAAAATAAAAAATACTAAATATGAGATGCAGATGAGTATAGTCTTTTACAAACCTTATTTCAATCATTGATTTGGTGCTTAAATATTTAAGTTTATTGATTTGATGAATTCATTATGTACTGAGTATTATTCCATTTTAATTATTATCTGCAAAAAATGTAGAGAATTAAATGCCAAAACGGCAATTATAAATTATTTTACGGGTTATAATTAAAAATATATAATAAAATTATTGAAATAAATGGATTATTAATAATGTATTGAATAATATATTATTTAATATGAGAATAATTATCTCTTAAATCTCAAAAATTTAATTTAATAGTTAATAGTAATGAAGTATATGAAAGTAATCAAGATATATTAAATGGACATATTTGTAATTATTTAGAGTAATGGAAATTCAATTGCAGAAATTATTGAATTTAAAAAATTTAGCCTGCTCGCAATTAAATTAAAAGTCGATGATTATATATTATATTTTTCAATTACGATGGTAAATAAAAAATATTATAGTGAGGTTGAATTATAAAGTATATAATCAATAATATTAATTTACCACTTAACAATTTTGCTGAGTAACTCAGAAAACTATAAATAATATAAATCACAAATGTTTCAAAAATTTTTTATAAATATATGTTCATTATCTTATAAATCAATCAATTTAAAATTAATAATTATTTGTATTGAATTCTAGAATTATATATTACATCGTATGAGAAATTATCTTTTGCCGTTGTATGTTTCGGTTTTCGATAAATTATTGATGATAATTATTTGATTTATTATCTACGAAATTAATATTCAGTTTAAGGTGCACTGCAGAATAATTACACTAATATTAATATAATATAATATTAATATAACCGAAAATTACTTTAAGTCAACTTACGCATATCGGCTACTAACATTTTTGGAAAATTTTACCATAAATAATAATTTATTACGAATAATTAATACGAATTTTTCTTGATAATTATTTAAAAAATAAAAATTTCTCGTTTACCTGGACTTCATTTGTTGCAACATAACAAAGCCTGATACACGGAGATGTTTGCATTATTCGTGGAGCTTATACTAGCTCAAAAATATTATACATGTACTATTGCTGACGACTCGTGTGTAATTTTTCATTGTGAATCTGTTTAGCAAATGTGTATGTGAATGTGTATGTGACGTATCTATCCATGGTAATTGTTTCGCTTGCAGATATTTTAACTGGATCTATACGCCGAAACTATAATCTAATAGTACAATTATCACGGACTCTAATTAAAAATTCAGGAGTAGATTTATTTTGAGAAAGTAACTTTAAATTAATCTGTAAACGGTGTTTAACTGATATTGATTAAAGTGCGTCGGCCAAATAGTTAAGGGTACAATGTTGTACGAATGTAATTTCGATAAACAAGGTCATAAATCTATAACTTTTTATATTTTTTAATAACTTTATTTTTCTTTTAATATTAGTTTTCTCAGATTGCTCATTAAATAATATATTTTTTTCAGCTATTGAATATCAATAATTTTATTACAAAACTAAATCTACTTCTCAGTAAAATTTATTTAATGCTTATTATTATTCTTAGATTAAAATCTTTTATAAAATTTGAATACTCAGATTAACTGGTTCTACGTCTATTTAACGATTACTTCTACATAAAAAGACACTTTGGACATTGTTGTGGTTATTGTTATGACTGTCGGGTTCCGCAGAATTATAAGATAAACCGAATCATTATTTTTTTACTATATTATCTCTCACGCCTTCTCTCTCTCTCTAAAAATGAAAATTTTGTTTTAAAAATAAAAAATATTTGTAATTATAAATAATTTAATATATATTATCTTTTTTGATAAATAAAGAATAAAATATGCAATAATAAATAATATTAATATTAATAAAAACGAGAATAATAGCAATTTCAAATTATATTTAAAATACGTACTTTTTAGTAGTGAGCAAAAAATAAAATATTTTTTATAACATGAATATGTATTTAGGATGTAGATAAAAGGGTGCATTCTGAATATTTAAATATATCGTTTCACGGCTATTACGTGGAGATTAATTTTTTATTTCCCAAGCATTTATTTTTTAATAAAATCTTACTCTGTACCGTTCGAACGACATGGCATTTATTATTAATTCAAATTGTCAAAAGACAGCGGATGTAGAAATATTGCAAATTTACAATTTGAATTAGTAAATTTACTTAGAGCAATGTCTCGAATTGAGTTTGAATTAAGGAAGGTTTTGCTCAGTGAAGCTTCTTCATGTCATTAAGAATGTTTCGAATCATTGAATGCGAATGTGGATTTTGAAAGAATTTAATTCTGAAAAAGAAATGTTGTAATTGAAGAAGCTTTGGCGTTAGTGGATGGGAGACACTGCTCATGTGGTAGTAGCAAATGGTAAAAATGTTTTTGCCAAATTATTAAAGCGCCCTTGAGCTTTTGTTGCACAAAAGGCATCAGGTGTTTGTCTAGGTTACATCGTTCACAGGTACAAGTAGCCCTGGGGATTGGAGGCTCTTGGAGGCGGTCCGACCGACCGTCGCTAAACGCTCGGAACCATCTGTCAGCGACTGTCAGTACATTTTTGACAGATGCGCACCCCAGACTAATCTTTAAACGACTAAACGACTAATCTCTCGCTAATGTTTTCTTTTCTCTTGTAATGTTTTTTTTTTCCTTCGGTATCTCGAGGGGAAATCATTTTTAAAAACTCTTCGCCAAATACAAACTTCGGTTGTTGGGTTGGACATTTTTACTAGTCCGTCAATTCAAAAATCAATGGCAAAAGGGTACAAATTTGCGTCAATCAGAATTTCATCGGTTTTTCCCGACGATTGAGCCCTTGTTTGAGGCTAAACTGCCAATTATTCGAGCTTCTTGAAATTACAATTAGCCTTTTGCAAGGCTACGAATAGCGTTATCGAGGACAATCCGAATCCAAAAAATGAATGTCCGATTGTCCCTGGGATTGTTGTCGTGATGCGCGCATCCGATGCTCTCGTGCACTTCTGACGATTGCATTATCGACTTTACTGCCGAGGAATTCCTCGGTTCGGCAAGCGGCCCTGCTTTCTTCACTTTCTCCTCTTCAACATTTTTATTATTCAAATTAATGTAGGTACACACTCAGCGGTTGTGTGTGCTTTGAGATGAGCTCCCCCGAAACAGTACACCAATGGCATTCTTACTCTACTAAAATAACGCATTTTGCCCTTATTTTTCATTTCTACCTTTACTTTTCCTTACATTTACCCAACAATATTTAATTTTCAATTATAATTATTACTTTTAATAGTAATTACTTTAACTCTAATGCCTTTTCGTTGAAAGGCATTACCCAGAGATCTAAATTAAACTCTAGATTTAGATATTTAAAAGCAACATTCATAATTAATTAGTGCGTCAAACAATTGAGAATATTTTATAAAATACCATTAAATATCATAAAATCTTCAATTATTTTTATTCCAATAACAATGTAATAAAATTAATTGCATCTTATCAAAAGTATTATACCTAGTACGTGTTATAACCTGATTTTTTTTTACTGTAAATTATCTTTATAGTACTTAATTATAATTCATTTTAATCGCGGCGTATTTTATAAAAGTTTGATTAATTAATTACGTTTTGACAAATAAGAAGTGACTTTAAATTTAAATTTGAATAAATCTCGTAGCTGTAAGTCAATTTAATTTAATTAAATGTGTCAACAATGTTACATTGCCAAGTTTTTAAAAAAAGATAGATGCTTTAGGGTATTGGGTGGAACAATTTTAATTTATATAACCAGGTATTGTAATAATTTACATTTAAAAGTCTCATTATAAAATTATTGTTATTATTTAATTATATAATACAGAGTTGGAAATCAATATTTAACTACCAGTTTTTATATAGTTACGCTTGCAAATTGTAACTAAAACTGTGAGCTTGTACTATATAGATTAATGTATTACAGAGTTGGTCAAAGTTGAATCACGTAATGGGAAACGTTCACTTCTTTTCAACAAATACAATACATAAATTTTTTTTTGTAACACAGTATTTTACTTTGTTTTCATGATGAATATCCATTGTTATTTTAGATGATATCGTTAAATATCCAAATGAATTTTCATCTTTCAATCCAAAATATGATGAAAAATGGTGTTGCGTGAATCAATATAAAATAATCTATTGTTTAGAATAAGTTATTAATTAATTTGTAAAATACATTTATAAATCAGTTATTGCTGAAAATATGTAAATTTGCATTTCATAATATTTATATTTAAATTACATAATCATTAGTTTATAATACACCAATGTAATGAATACAACATGAACTAAAATATATTTATCTTACTCTCTTTTATCTTCAACTATTTGATAGTAGTTTAACATTTCCAATAAACTTCTGTCATTTTTATTAAATTATCATAATGACAACAAATGCAGAATTTTAAATAATAGTAGCCATTAAAATTCAAAAATTGTATTCTGTCCTAATCTGATAATTATTTACATATGTACATTTTTAAATATATTTTATGATTTTTTCATTTTTTTATTAATCATTTTTCAAACAATAAAATATCTTTAAGTAGATAATAAATATTTATATAATGTACAGAATTAATAAATATTCGTTTACTTAAAAATATTTTATAATACGAATAAATATTTAATGCATTTCATTTATACTCCATTAATTCTTAGTTACTTTTTACGTTTGTTCGTAGCTCAAGAATAAAAGAACGTAATTAAATATTTGTAAAAACTAAATTTAAGTAATACAAAAATATTAAAACATAACCTAAAAGTATTAATTTGAAAATAATTACATTATTAAAAAATATATATTTTGATTTATTTAATTAATTGGATTTACATCGCTAACTCGTTAAAATTATTTGATTTATTGCATGTAGAATATTTTTCACTTTTTTAAAAATATAGTTATATAAAATTGAAAGTAAAATATAAACACATTCTTCAAAATTTTTAATTATTAGCAGTAAAAAAAATGTATAAATTAATAAAATATAAAGCTAATAAATATTAAATTAAATGAGTTTAAAATAGTTAGGGTAAATAAATTGGTGATATGATATTTTTTTAATTTTTCTCATTTAATAAAAACAGTATGTGATTTTGAAAAATAGAAAGCAAAAAATAAAATAGTTGTAATTTAAATTCAATTCACGAAATTTTGTTATAAAATTGCTTTGTATGCTAAGTAAAAACAAATTTTATTCATTACTTGTTAAATCTGTTACTTTGGATAATTTACTATATTGATAGTTTATATATATCGTTAGATTTGGTATATCTTATTTAGTAATAAAATAAAAAAAAAAAAAAAATTGAAAATCCATTCTTTTAAAGTTTTTGTACGGATAAATTATGTGTTATTTAAAATTAAAAAGGTATTTCTTAAAAGATTTTTCTATTTTTAAGCCAATTTTCATTTTAACGATTTATTTTTTTTTCTCGTTAAATAAAAATAGTTTAAAATGAAAAATTGTATTAATAAATGAAATAAAGATTCTAATATTTTAAAGTAATAAAATATTATTTTTGTATTTCTATAGTACGAACCTTATATTTTATTTGTAAATATTAAGTAATAATTTTTGATAAAAATTATATTGAAATGGTACTAAATTTTTATTTTTAAAGTACAATTTAAGTCAATTTTTATATATAAAAGCTAAAATTTTAGAAATGGGTATATTTTCTCATAAATATAAGAAATTTTTAATTTAAAATAATCAATTTGAATACAAGATTTTATTTAATATTGATCTAAATTTAGCATTTCTTTAATGAAACGATTTTTTGTAAAGCGTAATATATTTTATAAATGATATAGCGGAACTAAAATTATACTAAATAATAATTAATAGTTGAAATGTGAAGCTTACCCGACGTCTAATGGGTAAAAATATTTTCCCCATAACATATGGCACATATGTGTCAGCATTGTAATCAGTGTATTGTATTTTTGATATTTGATCGTAAATTTGAGTTCCATACGTTTTTTAGAACTTACTCCTGGTAAAAAATGGTGTCCAATGGCTTCGAATACGTGTATACATGTGTCCTTGAAAAGTTAAAGTTAAAGTTCAGAAGGTGAGAGTGGCAGTATGTCTCTGCACAGGGATACGTGTCGATTCAGGTCAGGCATGGCGGTCAACCAAACGGAACACGCGCACGCATATAAATACAGGGCTTGCACCTATCAAAATGTTTTATCCTTCTTTCTGCACTTTTACTCGCGATGCAAGCAATTGGCTTATTTGTCGTGGTTACGTTTTGGATATCATGTTCATCCTATTTGGTGTAGCCAGCAAGAGTGGTAAAGAGTTGCGTGATTCTGAATGTCGAATTAAGCGAAATGAGAATCGGTGTACTCTTCAATTAAGGAATGCCACGTCTGCCACGAAAAGTACACTCGCACTATCATCTTGTTGACGAGGACTTGAAAACACGGTCCACGAGCTCGGAAAAGTCCTCTTCAAAAGCTGTGGAAACTCTCCTCTGAATCCCATGAAATATTCATAAGGGATCGAGGGCTCTACGCGTGTTTTGCTGCGAATACTTTTCATGCATTTCTCCACTGCTTTTCTTCCTTTTCCTTGTTTTCTCGGGCTCTTCTTATCCTGGTGGCGCTAGACTTTTTCCCCCATTATCTGCTTACACTCATTCTCGTTCTTGTATGGGTGAGCTCGTATATATTCAATACATTTGGCCCGATTCCCGAGGCTGTGCACCGACTTTCATGATTTGGCGGTAGTGATTTAAAGCTTTAAAATCTTTTGCTTTTCTTAAAAGTTTTTCGTGTGCTTGAAAGACTTGTTTACTTTGAGAAATTGGGATTTCGAAATCTCTATTCACGCAAGTATGTTAACAATATAAGATATGAATGTAATCTGTGAACCAATTTTGGTTAGAGTATTGTTAAATTAGGAAAATTTTAGTGTCAAAATTTTTCATCTTTCATTCAAATTTCAATTTGAAGTTATTATTGAAATTAGATATCAGTCTTTGATTCCCGTAATAGCTCATGATCTCTCTGTGATAAATAGGATTAAATCTTTTATTGTATTTATGTAATAATACTAACATACCTTATATTATATGATACCGACGGATCATCATTGAATATTTTTCAGGAAAAATATTCTAGAATTAAAAACAACTTGTCTTTTGATATTATCAAATATATTTTTTTTTTATTGATGATTATTTTATTTTATTTAATTACTTTCAGTATTAGTTAATATTATAAAAAAAAACTATGTCATATTAATCAACAAAATATCCGTACTATTTTAATAAAATGTAAAAATTAACTACGTGCAATAACCTAAATTTCTTGTAGTAAATATAATTAGATTAACAAAAACTGAGGATATACAAGTATTTTATTTTTTCATGCTACAATTTTAGCAAAATAACTCATATTACTTAAATATTTTTATAACCATCAGTGCCAAATTTTATTTTTTTAAAAAAATAAATTAAAAATACACTTGAAATTTTTAAATAATTTTGTATTTGAAATTTATGAATGGATTTTGAAACAAAAAAGAGTATTATACAACTAATCTAAACTTTAATTTTTTATGATAAATATTTATGTTACAATAAAAATGTTTTTATTTAAATGCCTAAGTTTGAAATTTTCACTAAGAACTCTTCTTTTTTGTGTGAAAGTCCTGTGAAAAGGAAATGCCATAATAAGAATATTATTGGTAACGTATTTTTGTTAATTCACTCAACACCGTATTACTTGAATGATGTGAAATAAATCAACTTCTCTCACAAAATCTGTGATCTTACATTATCTTTTCCGGTGCTCCGAAAAATTTACTTACTGTGACACTTGGGTTTTCCATTCTGTGTATAAAAATGGATTTTCCATGAGCTTAATATATTATTTCTCTTAATCTTTTCAAAACAATATATAAAAATTGAATAAATTCGACAAGGATATTTAAGAGATAGAAATAATTATAATAATTTTGTACAAATTTATGATAAAATATGCACTTAAATCTTTTTTTTTATCAAATTATCTTTAACATTTGTATACTGTATACATTTGTACAAAGTAGTTTAAATTGTTAATATTTTATTTATCATAAAATATATTTATTATGCTTCATTACAAATTATAAATAGTTATCTTTTTTTAAAAATATATT
Source organism: Eupristina koningsbergeri (assembly GCA_018907245.1). NCBI lineage: Eukaryota > Metazoa > Arthropoda > Insecta > Hymenoptera > Agaonidae > Eupristina > Eupristina koningsbergeri. The sequence continues at coordinate 1,111,362 of JACCHV010002752.1, read as the reverse complement.
TTACAATATCTCCTTACCAATGCAATGATTTTTCAAATAGAATAAATTATTGATATGTTACGAATTCAAATTTTATTAAAACAATTCAATTATATGTTTGTTAATAGTATAATTTCTTCTATCAAAGTAATTTATTCATTTATATTAAGTTTATATCAATCTACTCATCTATTTCACGAGAAAATAACTTTATTATTAATCTATCCATTTATTTTTACTCATATTGTGTTAAATTAAAATTCAAAGTTAAATCTTATACAATGAATACTTCTTGATTTAAGTATTATCATTATTAATACTTTTAATGTGTCTAGGTTCATATCTAAATAACAAAAGTTAAAGTCACGGAAGGATAATGTGTCAGTCATTCAATGTAGAGGCTAATATAGCTAAATTAGAATATTAAATTCAAATAATTTTCCAGAAAATGGAAAACGATTTCACCGAGGTGCTTCGGAATTAAAGATATCGTGAAAAAATGTAAAAATAATAAATACATTTGGGACAGTATTGATTGCGTCAAATTATTAATCTTTTATTAAGATTAATATTTATTTATGTGAACAATTTTTGATTGAGCAAATGGATTATAAGACAGAATTAGTTACATCTATTTTGATCGACTCTTTTTTATAAATATAATTAAAGTGATAATTTATTCAAAATATTATTGGGGTAATACGGAAAAATATAATGAAGCTTAAAATGAATTTTGTTTGAAAGATCATGTTTTTATTATGTATTTATACTCCAATATTTTTCTATTTTTTAATTTTAAATAGATTAAAAATTGTTTTACAAATATTGTATTTAAAGAAATGTTAATAAGGATTTGCATTTTATTTTTTAACGAATAAAGTTAAGTACGATTTTATGAATATATCAGTGTCTACGCTTTGAAATTATTAAATTTTTTATTATTATTAGTAAATAATTATTTAATTTTTTAATACTACTTATATTTATAATTACATTTTATATAATATTAAGTTTAATATTTTCTCTTCGTATTTCATGTTCATTTTATCATTTTAATTTTTTTACATTATAGTAAGTATTTATTTGTGATGTTTTGCTATTTTTTTATATTAAAAAAATAATTTTTATAAATTATGCGTTAGAAAAGAATAATATAATGCTATATAAATAATATTTTTGAGCATTCAAAAAGTTAAAAAAAAAAATTATTGAACTGTTATTTATAATACCTGTAAAATTCATGTTATAATGTTTTGAGCACCAATTGAAAATAAATAAAAAGAGAGTAGTATTTATTTACTGTAGTGAGAATAATTTAAAATCGGCTTTAAAAGAGAAAACTCATTTATGTCCACTCACTTGGGTCCTTTTATCTTTGGAGTGTGGAGAAAGGGTCCCAACTTAATCCAAATCGCCGGACTTCACTCGCCAGCTTTCCAGCTCCACTGAATGCCACATAATACACAAATCGTCCTTGCTTCAATTCAAAACCAGTGAGACGATGTTTGCTTATTCTCGTCGGTTGCGCGTGGACAGGTTAAAGGTCTGATTCTGAACTTTTAAAGGTCCATCGATTCTGTATTTATGGGCGTGAGGAGCCCATTAGCTTTTTGCCGGGCGCGAGAGTTAAAGGACACTGTCAAGTGAATTGTCCCTTTTATGACACTCGCAGACTCCATAATAAGCCTAAGCACTAATTTCCAGGGAACGGGAGAGAATTTCACGGAAATTATCCCAGTCTCGGGGTAAACTCTGTGCTTCTTGAGCTGCCTGCGATGAGAAATATTTAACCTTTTCGTGTGTACCTCCATTATTGTATTTTATTACGTGGAAGTTATCTGTCCCCTAAACTGGAGTACGTGTTCTGGTGTGACTTATGCTTTTGATGCCTTACTTCTCTTAATATGCCCATAAAAGTATAGCACAACTACTCATGATATTTAAAATTCATATATTTTATTGAATTCAAAATTCTGTATGTTAATGCTGATCATCAACATTACTTGCCTCAAATTAAAATTCAAATATTAAAGGAGGCATGTTTGTAATTTAAAGCTTCAGAGTATTATTTTCGAAAATTTTATCCAAGAGAGAAAATCTTCAATGTAATTGGCTTCCAATTTCAGTATTCTCTTTTATCTGGTGTATAAATAAATGATAAGAATCCAAATGATCAAATAAAATTTTAGTTGTAAAGAAAAATTTATTACTTGGTTAATGATTCTGAAAGCTCTGTTTGAAAGATATCTCCCATCTCCAATTTTTTAATATATTATTTTATTATATGTATTTGATTACATTAATTTTTGCACTATATAATTGGAAGTTTGATCATTTACAGGAAGAACGAAACATATTAAATCATATTTTATTTAAAATATAAGTTTGTAAAAAATTATACATAAATATTCAGAGTTATCAATGCTATGTAGGGTCATAAAATATATTCACTACTTGAATAATTAACTGGATTTAATTAATCTGATTTGTTTCTATTTTTATTAAGTATCATTCAAATAAAAAAAAAAAAAAACTTGATAATTATATAAAATATAAGCTCATATTAGAATTTTTTTTTTTTTTTTTATTTAACATATAACTGGAATAATGATGTTATAATTATTAGTATTATAATTCATTAAAAAATGGTATTGTATTTTAATTGTGAAAAATAAATTGAATTTAAATTTTCATTGATTTTCCTTTAAAATTACAATGAAATATAATATTTAATTCATATTTCAAGATAACATTATACTTCATTTGTTTTTTGAAAAACCAAATTAAAAATAAATTTAATTTTCAATTTTTTGTATAGGAAAATATATTTATATTAAAATATAATATAATTTCGTTTATGAAAATGTTGATACCAATAATACAATAATGCGATTTGTTATCCATTTTCGCTTTATTATTTTTGATATGAATCAAAGCTTTATTATTATTAAATTACGAAATCTAGATAATTTTATATTCAACAATATTTTAATTATCTTTAAATGTATATTAAATATATGATAAATAAGAAATATTTATTTTTAGATTTTTTTTATTTACAGAGAAAGGTTATCCATACATAATCAATCTAGTTCTTCTTCACATATTGTTCTTGTCGATTTGAAAAGAAAAAGACAATAATAAAGTTTGAGGTCTACTCCAAATACTTTTTATGCCATCTATTTTCAACTTATAAAATTTCATTAATTTTAATTTTGCAATTTTCAAACTATCGGATGATTTCAAATACTTTTAAAAAATATTATAATATAAAAGTTAATTTTCAAAATTCCGAATATAAATCGCTTCTTAAATTTAATAATTTATTAATCAATATTTTTTTTCGATTATAATTTATTTTAAAAATCAATAATATTTTCCATCAATTAAACATAATTATACATTTTATTTATGATTAATATAATAAATAATATTAATATAATTTTTTTTTTTAAATATTAACCATACAGTTTTTCATTAATTGAATTAATTCATAAAATAGATAAAATAATTATTTATATAGAAGAAATTTTATATTTTAAACTAAGTGTATTAGTATATAATTTGGAGAATAAATTATTGTAAATTTATATTTTTTATTGTTAATAAAATTAATAATATTATAAATAAAAAACTAGATAAGTTAGTTTAATATTGGTCTTTTGGACAATATTTTATTTTACTACTGAATATTTATTTGTTATTTATGTGCATATTTTTTTATTGTTTTAATAGCATTCATTTTATAATGTGCATGTATTTGCTTTTTAATTTACATATTAATCATTGTTGGGATTAAAAATTTTTTTTTGGTTATCATCACTTTATAAACTGTAAGCAATATTATTTTTTACTAATTTATATCAAAAATATAATATATGTATATAAAATATAATAAATAAAATATATTGGTCTCTTTAAAATATATTATATTTTTTTTAATTTTATATTTTTAATTTTATACCTAATTTAATTTAATTTTAAATTATATTTCTTTATTATATTTTAATTTTTAATAAATTAAATTGTTAAAATTTCCTTTGTATTTTATAAATTCACGAAATATTTATTTTAAGAGTTCGTCATTTTAAAGTTATTTATAATTGCATTGGTATTAAATATGATATTTTAATCTTATCCATATAAATATATAAATGAAAAGCTAAGTGCTAAAAATGTGCATGTCTGTTACATCAATTAAAGTGGAATCTTAATTATTTTGAATGAAATTTTATTCTACATTGAGTGAATTTCTACAATGAGAACATAGTTTGTAAACTGACCTCTTTTATAATTAATGTTCATTAAATATTTCAACAAAAGCTGAAATTTTATTAAATTATTTTTTAAAATTTAGTTATTGTATCAGAAAAGAGATTGATATCATGAGTAATTAGAAAAATTAATAATTATAAATAATGTTGGGGAATGACTCAGTTATACTCACACGATGATAAATCGATACAATTATTAGATATAATTTTTAGGTATTTGAATTAAATTTGCAAAATTTAATTTATGCTTACGTATATTTTTTTAACGAAGTGACAATGAGAGTATCTGACGTTACTTTAGATTATAAATACAAATGGAAATAAAAATCGTTAGTAGATTTTCCTTAAACTTCCTTTAAATTAATTATACCCGGTCCATTGAAAAATTCATTATTGTGTAAATTTGGGTAAGTATTAGGGATTTTTCTCAATATGTCTGTTCATGATTTTATGATATTTTAAGAATGATGCATGCAATGTAGGTCTGCAGTATTTACATTACAACAAATGATTAAAATCTAAACTTTATACAAGTACACAGAGAAGGAATGGAAGTGTAGCAATTTTACTAACATTAAATTTTAAGAGCAAGTTAAAAATTGTTTATAAAAAAACTGTCCTTTTTAGAGTGGGATGACAACTACGGTAGTAGTTGAGTTGAAGTACGAAGTGGGAAAGACACAACAATTCCTCGTTTTTATCAGACAGGTATTTTATTCTTATTCATCTGCATTTCCTTGAGTGCAATTCTCTCTTTTAAGCTTAATATTTCAGTGTCAACTGAAAGAGCAATAATACTCGCAAAAAGAAACAAGGCACTTTTATCTACAAATCTCCTACGGAAGTATTGTAACAGCGAGAGTATACGAAGGAAAAACTATTGATAAGCTAATGTGAGTCTGACACGTGTCACAAGAAATGAGGTTCATGATTAATTTTTAACGAGTGACCTAGAACTTAATATATTTGCATCAAAATACGCAAACATTGTCTTTTAATCTTGCCGTGGTTTCTAAGTCCCTGGTTTTTGCAGTGTTGGTAAAGCTTCCGAGTGTAGAATAAAAACCAAGCATAAAAAAGGACAGATACGAGTATGGACTCGAGACGCCGGCAAGCTTGAGCTCATCGGACTTCTCATCTCAGCAGCCCAGGAGCGTTGGCTTAGTGATTTTTTTTTGTGCACCCGAGGCCGAGTTCCTGACCACGACGGCTATTCATTGACCTCTAACCCTCTTTTTTTTTGGCTGTCATGGTACCTCTTCTTAGCCCTCGAGGACTGTGCCCATACTTCACGAGCACACAGCACCAACGCACTATGGATGGCTTTTTAAGCGATGCCCTTATTTAAAGCGGTTGAATCACGAAGGGGCCGTAGATTTTCGCCCTTTTTCACCCTTTTTCGCCCTTTTTCCCCTATGACACGGCTTTTCAAAACTTCTTTTTACATGCGAGTCGATTTTCCGGGAGTTCTTCAAGAAAAAATTTTAGCATGAGATTTTAATTAAAGCAGCAGCACATGAACTTGGCATCGTTTTAATGACTATGTTAATAGATCCCAGTTTACGATTATTTAAGAACAATTTTTTATAATCTATAAAGATTTTTTAAATCAATGCTGCATCGAAAATTTAAAAATTTACTTTTAATGTTAGTTTAAATGAGACAAAAATTTAATTAAAATTTATAATTATACATAATTGTAGTATTAATGCAGTGGTATAGTAAATAAAAAGTTGAAATACTTTCTTTTTTTTTGATTCATCAACTTATAAGAGCAGTTGAATTATAAATATTAGCTTACATTCGATTTCTCCGATCTAGCTATTGTTATTAGACAAGAGCTTCTCTTTTTGCGGTTATGATTTTGAGGCTACCACATGTCATGTGATGTCATGAAAGGAAATGATACAGTTAAGAATCTAAGGAGCAGAACATTTTTTCGACGAGTAGATGATATCCTTTTAATTTGACCTTAATATCGAGATTATGTTCCAGTTCGACCCCCTGGAATTGGAAACTAGGAACGATCCTTCCTCTTCTTGCGCGAGAGGCGTTCTCTTACGTATGTCCAGGTTAAGCCTCACATAATGGAACAAACATAATTGCGTTTCATATTCTGTCCTAAGCTCTATGAAGTACCATGTTTACAAAGCAGAATGTTTTATTCTTAATAAAACATCGTACTAATCCACAGGGGTAAATACAATTCCCCATCTCTCCTATTATATTAAGAATTTTGTTCGATTAATGATTTTAAAATTTAGTCTATTTAATTTATTTTTTAATTTTTTCAAAATAATTTAAGAAGAAATTAGTTAATTATTTATTGTACATCATGAAAGTTTGGATAGGTCAAAAGATAGATAAATTAAAATCATTCTATGTTCTCGGAAATTCATGGCTTCGTTGAAATTTGTGTTTAAAAGAAATTAAAAGAGCTATACTAGATATAAAAATAAAATTTAATAAATATTTTCAATCAGTGAAAACATTTTTCAGACTATTATTCATTAAAACTCTCTTTATTTTAATACTAATATTTAGATTTAAAAATAGAAAATACATAAAAATTTCCAAAAATCATATTTAATCATTTAAAAACATCAAAATAAAATAGGTATAAATTCTTCAAAAAAATCCATAAAAGGTATTTTATATGTACATTATTGAAAATACTTGATTGCCAAGATATTTTGGCATAGTAAAGTAAAATTCCTAGATTTATGTTATATAATTCAATTTTAATGAGTAAACTCACTTTAATTTAATTTTCTTCGACAATTAAACTTTGTGGAAAATATTATTTCAATACTGTATTTTCTTCAGAAAAATTCTCGAAATATCCAGTCAGCTTAAAAGAATAAAATGTAAAACATAATGGAGGGCTTGGATTATGGATTAGATTCACAAATACGTATTAATACATATGGTGATTAAAGGTCCTAGACGACAAATAAAATTAAAAAATATCCGAGTAATAATGTAATGAAGAAAAGAATAATGCAAAATTCAAGACAAACTTTTTTGGTCTTTTTCTACGTGCAAAATCTGGTTTATACTTTTCTTGCTCATTCAACAAATCTTCGCGCTGGCTTCCCAAACTCGTCCTTTTACTACTTAACACGTATTCTGAGTAGTTCACAATGGCTCGACCAGTTTTTTGCATGCAGAAAAATTTGCACTTCATGAATTTTTCGACGTATTATCACTCTCAAAGGATAATTGGAAGAAGTAAAGAGCACTTTTCGAAATCCTGATCTGACCAGACCAAATCTTTTCTTCTATAGGCATGTACTGGTTCTGTCTTAGTTGCATTACAAATCAAAAATTCATGCACACGTCTGCTTTTACATTTCACTTTCAGCCGGTGTAGCTTTAACTACCGGAAGCGTTGAAAAAGAAAATCGGCTTTCATCTGAAAATTGGATATTCTGCGCAGCAATAAAATCATCGCGATTTCGAGAAACGTGTGTGAAAAAATCAACCATTTTTTCCCCTATTCACATTACTGTACTACAAATTGGTATTTTACTTTACATACTTTATTTCAAATAGTCTTAAATTGAAACTTAAATATGTATTATATTCAATAATAATATATTGCATTAATACCGTATAATGTTAAATTTGATAAATGATTAAGTTCCTTTATAATAGTAATAATAAGGCGACTTTTATAGTTTTTACTCATTTACGAAAATTCTATTTATATACATTTTTATTTATGACTCATGCTTGCAAATTTAAATGAACTATTCATTTAAATAATATATATAAATATATTAAAATTACTACACTTCATAATATTTTATGATTGTGTAATTTATGATCTTTGCTAATTGTTTTTTAAAAGATTAAAATAAAAATATATTTATTTATTACGAATATATTAAAGGAAACAGTGTATTTTTATTGTGCTATATAGATTATATTTACACATAAATTGCAAATAATATAGAATAATAAAAAGTGGAAAATAATTCAACATCTTACTTATTTCACTTTGAAATGAAATAACTTTATTATTTGTTAAAATACACTCAAATTAATTCAAATGTCTTGCGAAAAATATATACATGATTCATCTACGAAGTATCGAGTTTTTTTTTCATTTTGCGACTATTGGTCGTAGAAATTTGGGACGGGTCTTAAAATGTTGACAAACTCTTTCCTCTTTGTTTCTTTTTTTTTTGTTTTTTCGATAATTAGATGCGGCAAGATTTTACTTCGCGTGAAGGGTGTTTTTCAAATTTATGACACGTGTGCTAAAACGATTAGTGGTAAACCACTACGCAAGAATGTTTTGTTTAAAGATTAAAGTAAGATTAAATTCTTACCTTTTTTTTTTTGAAAGATGATTTATTGGTGGACTTATAGACAGGGTAAAATAAAAATTTTAAAATAATTTCCTCCTGTATCAACACATTTTTGAAGGCGTGTTTTCCAAATTTCAAATGCATCTTCAAACACTTCAGCTTAGATGTTTTTCAAAAATTTCGATATTTATAGATTTTTTTGCATTATATTGTACACTGTAGATCGCATTAAATTCAGTTTTTTCTGAATTACTTTATTTGTTAATCGACAGTGCATATTTTAAATTTCTAATACGCGCCGGGTCTTCCTAGCTATTCGAAACCTTTTTGGGCGCCCAAATCGAGGCTCGTCGATGATTCTTTCTCGGCCCTCTTTAAAAGCTCTGTGCCATTTTTCATTTTCCGATTTTGACATACAATTATGTCTATACGCTTCTTGCAATATTTTATACATTTCAACACTGTTTTTTTTTAATTGCAAACAAAACTTTATCGCATAACGCTGTTTGGGTAGTCGCTCCATCGCGCCGTGTCAAAAAACTGAAAAACACCCTTCGCGCGAAGTTAAATTCTGCCGCGCCTAATTATCGAAAAATAAAAGAAAAAAAAGGACAAATGCGGAAAAAGTTGTTCGACATTTTAAGACCCCTCCCAAATTTCTACGACCAATATATGCAAAACGAAAAAAAAAACTCTATACTTCGTGGATGAACCATGTATATATATGCATATTTGATATCATAATACTTCTTATGTATAAAAAAACTTATAAAATTATTATACATATTTTAAAGACTAATTATTAACTTTGTAGTTTTTTAGATTTTTCTGAGGTTACGTCGAAAATTAAGACATCAGTCTTTTTTTTTAAATTTACAAAGTCAAATTACATTATATTTTGGAGATAAAAATTTTAAAGATACAATGTATACTATGGTATATCTCATTATTATTTATGTTAGTCCAGTAACAATATAAAATAAAATATTATTTTTATGATATCAATTGTTAGCCGGGAGAAATTAATAAAAAAAAATTTTCTTCAATTGCTTGAGATAGTATAAAAAAATAAGTTTTTTATTTTCTTACAGGTAATATTTTTTCTTAAAAAATGTTAAAAATAGAATTAAAGTATAAACGAGTGAAATTTTAATTGTACCTCATTCTTCTTTTAATATTTAAATAAATAATTAATTTTAATTGAAGTAAATGAATGACGCAAGGTTATTAAAATTTAAAAATTTTGTCTATCGACTTTAAATAATACTAGAGAAACAAGCAAATGTTAAGTAAATAGTAATTATATGTTTAATTAAATATGTATAAGTAGAGTTCACAATTTAAATATTACTTTTTTAATATTAATGTATTCATAGCACAAATTAAATTAAATTCTGAATCCACTAGACACGTATAAAAACATTTACATTCTAAATCCAAACATGATACTCTTGCAGGAATAATCAGAAAAATGATATTGCGAGATATGTATGTAAAGGTAGAAGTGATGCAATTTTTTGTATGAAAAACTGCACGACATCACACAAACGAGACACGTGTGCAAAAATTGTACAAAAATCTATATTTGCCAGTTTTCGAATATTCAAAAGCAGGGACAATGCGAAACGAATAACGCGGCAGGCGTTCTAACCGTCGGAATGAATGGACAAAAATTTACAACGTAAAGAGAACGAGAACAAAAAAGAGGCTAAATGAGCAAAGGGAAAGCGAGTGGAAATCCAGGACTAAAGGCAATGCTTCGAAATTCGAGATGTGTGTAGGTGTGTATTGGGGGCATGCGCATTTGGGACATAATCTCGAGCAGGAGAGTGCGCGCCAAGGAAAATTGTCGAAAAGTTTAATAATAATGAAAATTGCACGCAGCTCGAAAGGAAAATCTTTGCACGGAGTAACGCGCAACCAAGAGCTAAATTTTCATTTCGTACGATGGAGCTGAGTTCTCGTTATTTTCTCCCTTCGCTTTCCCACTTACCCCCCACGAACACGCCTGTGAGGAGTTATCGCATGGACAAAAAGCTTGCGAGACATGTGTCGCTTTTTCCCAAAGCCTATTTTTGTTATTCTCTTTTTTCAACATTTTTTATAATTTCTTTGGTATTTTGGGTTGCTTATACTTGTTATTATTAATGCAGTGTGTATTTATTTACATTTTTCCATGTGTGATCGTACGTAACTCGTTGAATTTTATAAAAACTTTAAATTATTAATAATTTGTTTTATTAGGATAATAGCTAAACAAGGTTGGTTTTCTTTTTATGAATATTAAAAAAAAAAGAAACAGCAGAGACTCTTGTTAAAATAAATAGTTACGAGGCAGTAAATTCTTCTTTAGATTCAATATACAATTAAATAAATTAATTTAATAATATTATTTAAAATTATACAAGCTTACATAAATAAAGTTTTTCATCTAGAAAAAGTTATCCTTAAACATTTATAAATTAACAAACCAAAATACTACATAATACAAATAATAAGTATTCATGTTTTAATTACAGAAGTTTTTATTTTTCAATTTGCTAGTTTTGAGACAAAATTTTATTTTATTCCATATTTCTGAGTACTATATACGAATATTTAAGTTATAAAAATTTAATTGGTGTAGCAAGTTGTACTTATTCGTATAAGCATTATTCGCTGAATGGTTTATCTCTACTAAAGCTGACGCCTCGGTTGGAAACACAACTTTTAATTTCTTTTGAAATAATGAAACAAAAATATGAACTGCATTAACTTATCACTTTTGCAATGTATTTTTGTTTTATTCTATAATAATTTAAAAATATTTTTCTAATGGATATCGTATTTTATGATTGTATTTTTAAAATTGGTATCAATTTATATCTAAATACACACATGCGCGCCCGCACACCCAACAAATACATCTATATATATATTAATAAATTATATGGACGCGATCTTTTATTTTTCTAAGTCTTTTATTTATGGTAATTTTTTAAAGAAGGTTTCATAGAACTGTAAGCAATGCAATTGAATACTAGTTAATAATAATAAATAACTATGAATGCATAAATAAAATATATAAATAAAATAGTTATTAATAATATAATTTTTGCGTTCAATGGTAATTTTATTTCGAAATAGCAAGAATCCTCATAGGACTAAAACTTGTTGTATGAATATGTATTATTATTGAAGTAATGTATAAATTTATAAAAAATATTTGTTAAGATAATGTGTATATAAAATACAGAGAGAGATAAGAGATTTAAAAAGTAAAAATAATAGCTCCTGGTTTATTAAAACGTGCGCTGCTCAAAATCCATGCTTGCAAAAAAGGGAAAAGTAATGGGCTACTTTTGCTTAATACCGATAAGCTTTTAAAAGTAAACAAGCGCAATTGGATTAAAGCTTATCGGTCCTTTTATTCTCCAGCTATTTTCTCCACACTTTCATTCTTTTACATCAGCGATGCAGCGCTTACCTACCGAAAAGACCAAATATATATATATGTATGTATGTATATATAAAGAAATACACATGGCCGTACGTGTACATTCTTTGAAAGAGCGATGAAAAATTGTCGCGGATATCCCATGCGAAATGTAAAAAAAAAGAAAGAAGGCGCGAAAGTAGTCGGCCTTAGACTGTTCTGGTTTTACTGTGTGAAAGAGATAAAATGAGTTTGGGAGGCAGAAGCGAGAAAATGAGCATACGTCGAAGTTACGAGGCTTTGAGCGAGGTCGAGTCCCGGAGGATGAGGAGTCAAGGAGGAGAGCAGAGAAAGTCTAAAGAGATGAAAAGAGAGGAGGATGTATAAGATCTGAGAGAAGAAGCAGTACTTTCATTTGGCTCTAACAAAATTCGAATAGAGAGCGAGGGAGCAGATGCTCTCGTTCTCCCTCGTTTTCTTTCGTCTCTCTCTCTTTCTCTCTCTCTCTCTCTCTCTCTGTTACACTCGAGTGATTCGATACCACTCGAGAAACAATAGCCATCTAAATACCCGACCGCCTTGGCATTGGCCATCCCCGCGTTTGTTTCGCCAGCCAACAAAGGTCCGCCCTTGCCTCGAGCTTTTAAGCTCCGTTTCCTCTATTGACAGGGTCATCCTTCGGCTCCCGCCATTCTTAATCCTTTATTCTCCCTCGGAGCAAACAAAATAATAAGCTCCGAGTGCCTCCTCGGATGACGATGATGATGGCGACGATAATGCTCCCTCGATGAATCGAGGTCGAGTAACTCCGCTCGAGATCTTTTCGATTCCTCGTTTTGTTTAACCCAACTCGATTTTCGTTAACTTGGGTAGATTAAAACTGCTGACCGAGACTCAAAAGCTTCTACCGCTGGCTGGCCATATTTCAAATGTCGAAGCTTTTCCGTTTCTGACTTGAAGAGCATCGTTGATCAGTGGATTTGTATATCATTTTTTTGGCGCCTCATCGACACGTGGCCTGTACTGTTGCAAATATTATCTGACTCTTTTAACCCTTGAATTTTCACTCAGCCAAAGTTTACAAATTTAATAAATCCTTTGTGATTATTTAAGTCGCATCGCACATTGCCAAGTATTCCTACATCCCGAGAAAAATTTAACAAAACCATCGCTTAAGTGTGTTAATTTTAATGTATTTTATAAGTTTTCGCTGTCGTATCGTCATCTATTGCCGGGATTTAACGTAATTGCATTTAACGTGAACACTGTGGTACGCATTACAATCACAGCAGCGCTTTTCTCAAGTGCAAAAGTATGCAAAAATGGATGTACGAATGTTGTGCAATTTAAATTCATTTTTGAATGATACTTATATTATTCAAGAAAATTATGTCTACGGGTTGTTGTTGATTTATCAATAAAGAAGGTTTTCCCTTATTTAATACCTTTTATGAACTCACGATCAACATATATTTTTGAATTTTGCCAGTCTTTCATTGTTATCTTTTCTTTCTTTGGGCAATAATTTAAGAGTCAACAATTTTCTTCATTCCTTGGATTGAGTAAAATAATTGGTTCAAATTTGAGCAAGTCGAGTCGATTAGTGATTGTAAATGTTGACAAATATTTTATTTCCGCTCGGAGACTTAGAGCTGCTTTTTTTTGGCGCATCGATTTCTGGCTTCCCATTTCACCAAATGCCTCCCTCTTTTGGGGGATGTCATCAGACCGCTATGCCAGTCCTTGTTCTCGAAATAACATAGAATTACTATTGGAAAAGTAGCGGCTCTCCTTTCCCCCTCACCGAGTGGCTGTCTCACCCCTAAATGGCCTCGAGCCACCCCCGCACGTCGTCAGCGTCGCTACACGCTATTTCCTCTCGGCGAAAGTACCCACCGCCACCAGCCGCAGTTCCTATTGCAATTTTGTTACAAATTCAGCAAAGTACCTCAATGCCCTGGGACTCGATGCCACATCCGCGCGCGCGAGTGTGTTGGCCGTTTGTCTTTTCGTTTCAGGCGACATTACGCACTAATGCATTCGAGTTTAAAGGCTTTTTTGTTTATACCAAGCTTCTGAAAAGTAGGAAGAAAGAAACGAGGGCAGAAAAAGAGAAAGAGACAGAGAAAGAGAGAGAGAGAGAGAGAGAGAGAGAGAGAGAGATGGGGGGGGGTTAAGACAAGGATTTAAGATTACGGTTGTAATCGACTATTCACTTGTGATTCAAAAATTTGTCAACATTGAAGTCTTTTATTCTCCTTTATTTTATTGTGATCGATCATTATTCCATAACCTTTTATGTAATCTTTTCTCTCATTAAATCTTGTATTTTTTTATTATTCAATGATTTTATGTATTAAAACTTTCAAACACTATAAATCATAAAATATTTCTTTTTTATATTTAAAGGAATGTTTAATTATAAAGAAATATACATGGTATGTATGAAAAATTTTAATACGAGAATTTTCCAAGAATGCAGAATATATTTCCTTGAAATATTATTTATAATAGTACATCTATTTCAAAAAGAATGCTTAGCATAAATAATAAATAATAAAATTATGCATCTAAATACTTTTATAAAAATAACTATAACCATTAAAAATCTGATTTATTCTTATTAACGCTCTATCAACGGTAAAAAATGTTATTCTGCAATAATATTAAAGTTAATTATACGTTTTGATTACAATACATCATAATTATTGTTAAGTTAATGGTTTCAACTTCTTTAATTACATATAATAAATAATTAATAATTTATACGTGGTATACGGATTAAAAATTTTTAAAAAATAGAAATATTCATATTGAGTATTAAAATAAAAGTGTTTCCTTAAATTGAATATTAAAAATAGTGTCGCTGAGTCTTACGTCATTGTAAATCATAGAAGTTTATTTTTATAGAAGAAATTCTTTATATCATAAGTTTATCTGTAGTGATATTGAATTAAAATTGATAGCAAATTATAATAATAGTTTTGTCTTAAAATTCATCTTCTTCACATTCAGTTTGGATACATAAATATTTACATGCATTGAGGTATACTTAAACTAAGCATAACATATACGGTATATTGAATACCGTTGTTAGAGTATTGGAATTCAGTGATTTACAGTGTGTAACTTCATGTACTGAGGTGCTTTACTTCATTTGTAACTTCTGAGGTGTTTGATAGAGAACAAACATCAAAGCATTACAGAAACAACAACGCTTTGTCTACGAGAATACAAATGGACTTGTTAATTAATTGTGCCAATTTCTCTTATATCTTTTGTTATAATTCAAATACTAACTAATACTTTTTTTAAAATCAAGAGGAATCCAGAGCAAATAAAATATATTCAACTTTTTTTGGATAATAAATTTAATAACGATTATTTAAAACAATATGCGATATTAAAAAAAATGCCAAAAGCATATTTAGCTAAAAACTTAAATTGTCATGATATACACTGGATAATGCTGCAATACTCAAATATTATATAACCAATTATTTTTTTAGATATTACTTATATTATAGTGTTACTATTAAGACATTTAAATTCACTTATTAATATTAGAAATAAGAAGCGTGTCACAAATTAATTGTTTTTAATGTACATAGTATATTCCATGTATATCCAATGAGAACCGCACAATTAATTTTTCTGTATTACTTTATTATTCTTGATCTTTAATATTCTTGATTTCTCAGATTAAATTAAAAAAGTAAAGAATATTTCTAAAAAAAATAGTATTCAAAACATTCTAATTTTCTAATTATCCAAGATTTTCATAATAAGATTGAATAAGATTTTAAAAATATTATTAAAATTTCTTACATTATAATTTCATTATTATAATTGTAGTAATAAAGTAGATAAAGATTTATATATATTTGCGATTCTTGGAAAGTTACTAGGCAGTTTAAAAAAGGGGAAAAAAATGAACGTTTGAACGAATAAAACTATATTTAAATATTTTAAAAAGTGCAAAGTTAAATATTTTTGTCGTCTAAAAAAGTTATCATAAATAAGCTCTTCGGCTTAATAAATGATTTAGACTGATGCAATAAGCTCGCGATAAGTTGCGCTACCTATCTCTGACTACTTTCAGTTGCATCTCAACCCTTTTTGTTTTAAAGAAAAATGCATTGTGCAATTAAATTTTTGCAGCTGCAGATGCAAATCTTGGAGTACGGAATGGAAAGCACAAAGACGAGGTGGTTTGAGCTCTCGTGGTCGAAGGTGTTGTAGGATGGCCGCGCCTCGAAACAGGACGAGTCATGCGAGCTCAGGTGCGAAAGTGTTTCCAAGGCTAGCAAGGATGCATTTGCATTGACACATCAATGTCCTCCGTGGATATAGATAATGAGGGTGGCTAACAGTCTCGTTGGCGTCCTCGTGTCACTGCACGTTTGCGCAATTTTATCGATCATCCGGGATGCGCATTCCCAAGTATTTCGCTATCTCCCGTACCTCCTCATTATCTCTTTTTTCACCTGACGTGTGAGATTCTGGGTACATGTTAATATCTATGATGCATACTCAACCCCATCCAATCAATCCTCCACATACCCAGCAGTATTTTTTATTGATCGATAAATTACCAACTAGAAAGAGACGTAAAATTTCTTTACATCTTATAATGAAACTTATATCTGTGGAGTTCAAAAGACCGAAACAAGTTTATAGCTTTCCTTAATAATATCACCAAATATACTATTCTAAAGTTTTTATCTACGAATCCAAATAAATATTAACAGCCAAATAATTGATTGGGAAAGAAACTAATGTTTTTACATTTATCGGTAGTAAGCTTTGACCATCACGTAAATCTTGTTATACCTAATGTACAGGATCAAGCACGTACTAAAGACGGCAAAAAGTGAATGGACAATGTGTAGGGCTATTGGATGACAATTCTGGTAAATCAATTGTAAGATAGAATATTTATATTTATGTGAATGCAAGACATCGGTTTTATATGGATATGTAAGAAAATTGTAACAAATGTGGTATTCGTAATGTGTCAAATTTCGACGAGTAATTTTTTTATAAGTGCATTAATTTTAAATATTTATCCTGTATTTATAATAACTTCATTATTTGTTAAACTAATAGTTTTATAAATAATAAATAGATAGTAATAAAATTAGTCACGAAATTGCTATTTTTATAGAGTTGGTATTATATGAAATTCCAATTATTTTTTAAACGAGTTTAATCTATTGACTGTTGATTGTTAATTATTATCTCTACGTCTACATGTGCAAAGGAATTATCAAACTAATAAACTAATAAACTAGTTTTAGTGTATATTAAAAATAGATCAACATCAATATTTAAAAATGATAAATATGCAAAAACAGCAGTGAAACTCACTTAATGAATTATTACTTATATTATACTTATATAACACTAATGGTACTTGATATAGTCAAAAATAATGTTTCGAGCTAATTAAAAATATGTCTGTAGATATAATATTCAGAATCATCAATTAGAATAGACTAGTGTTGTCTGATTTGGTGTCTTTGACCGAAATACAATTATATTCCGTTGATCATCCGGTAAATATAACGCGTGAAAATATTATAATAGAGTTCATATCCTCACCAGATTAAAAATTCGAAAGAATCTTACACTATGTGAAAATACGTGATTTAACATGCATTAATTTGTGCATGTAACATTATTTAATGTTGAATTTATAAGTATATACACTATTATTTCAAATATTTGTTTTTCCTAATCAAATTCTAGTAGGTATAGATTTATGAAATGAATGACCATCGTATACAATTCCTGTTATAGTAGCTCATTGAACTCGGGTACTAGTGAGGATTGTATGTGCAACGACTATATAACGATTGTTTTTATGGATATCATAATAAATTTATAATAAAATATAATAAAATATAATAAAACATAAAAAAAAATTATGTTTCAATTACATAATTATTATAAATTTGATGAAAATAAAAATAATATTATTACTGATATAAAAATAATATAAATGTTTTTATTTTAAAAATAGATAATAATATGTTTATTGACGCATGTAATATAGATTTAAAGAAACCATTTACTTAGTCTAAATTTTCATATAAAATTTGTCGTACGATAATACGTTATCTGTTAATAAAAAATTGATTAAAAAGAATATATTATTTAAATTGTTGTATTTACTATTGCTTATTAATCTTTTAACAAAACGTTTGCGCAGTTGTTTTTCCACTAATCGCTTTAGCACTCGTGTCAAAAATGTGAAAAACACCCTTCGCGTGAAGTAAAATCTTGCCGCATCTAATTATCGAAAAAACAAAAAAAAAAGAAACAAAGAGGAAAGAGTTTGTCAACATTTTAAGACCCGTCCCAAATTTCTACGACCAATAGTCGCAAAATGAAAAAAAAACTCGATACTTCGTGGATGAATCATGTATATTAAACACAAAATTGTCCATACTTAGAAACTTTTTAATTCTATCCAATCTTCTGTTCAAATTATTATAGTAAAATAAAAAAAAAAAAAAGAAAGTGAATTTTAAATTTCACGCTCTGTTGTACCTTTAATTCTGTCATGTTAACAAGTTTGAAAATTGTCAAGACAATTTAATCATGTTTTATTTGAGAATTGTCCTAAATATATTACAAAAATTCATTTTTCGACTATTCACTTCCATTAAAATTACATAAAAATAATTCTAAATAAATTTTGTATATTTAGACAAATTAACAAAAAAAAAAAGAAAAAATCATATGAATCATAAACTTTCTCGATAAATTATTTTATTATTAAAATATTTATATTAGCTTAAACCGCATTATATATGTCTGAATCATTTTAACCACTAAAAAAATATTCCAGTTTAAAATTAAAACCTTGACCCAAAATTTTTTCGATCCCGGCCTTTTTTCTCACGAGCATTATACATTGAGATAATTTTACATGTAAAAATATGTAGTTAAGTAACACTAGAATATTCAAGTAATAAATATTATATAAATCTCTATATGTTCTATATCAACTACTAACTAATCCTGGAGTGTAGAGAATAACTTGTACTCTTTCCTATAGAAAATAAGTTTATATGCAACAATCATGGATAAATTATTACATTGATTTTTTATGCTATGGGTACATGACAGTGAATGAGTTCATTAAACTTATTTTTAGTCTACTTACTTTATAAAAATCTCTTTTGTAACCAAACTTTTATATGTTATATTGTTTCATAAATGCTATTTAAATAATTGTGCAAAATGAAAGATATTAATAATTATTTTCTTATATATATAATATATATATTCGTGCTTTGATATCCATCAATATAGTAGTAATCTCTATGTAAATGATAATTTGTGTATAATTGCGCACTGTTTTTCAATAAATTATACATTACCTAGCTTAAGAATTGCTAAATTTTCAATTTGAATAAATTTATTTTTTTAATAAAATTTTTAACATACAATAATATAATATTAATTCATTAATTATAATATAATTATAAAAATTTTACTATAATATCATCACAAATTAATTAATGAATTTTATTTTTGTTACAGGTAAAAATAAGAATTTAATTTTAACGAAGGTATTAAATTATAATTAATTACAGTATTATAAAGACCAATATTTAAGATAAAAAAATATTTCAATGAGTGAGAATAGCATTGTTAAATCGTGAATAAATAGTGAAAGAGGGAAAAAAGTAATTTAATATGGGCAGCAATAGTTTGTATATTTAAAAGCAGAAATTACAATCTACGAATTGAAAATATAGAAAATATTTTATGAAAAAAGGTCAATGCATAAATTGTGATAAAACCTTAACAATAAGCTTAATAAAAATGTGAGCAAAACTGATAATTGCATCACGCCTGGAAAATTCTTTAGTTAAAAAAGTTTGGAAAATCTCTATCTTCCATTGTACAAAAAAATTTTGGAGTGTCAGGAAATTTTTACATGATTTAATAATTTTTTTTGTAGAAATGTGAACATATTACGCATTTCAGGCAGTGATATTTACATTATAGGTGTAGAATGTTTGGAACGTTGACGTTGTATCCATCATCGTTATCTTCTATATTTCGGCAAGTGAGTTTATTATCAAATTGTTTATAAAGTAAGTACTATTGCTTTAAAAACTGCATTGTACATCATATAATTATTAAATTTTCTTAAGATATTCTATAGTTTATTCGCTTTCCATATTTTTATTATAATTTATAATATTTATTCTAGTTTCATATTATTTAAATAATTTTTGTTATTATAATGTAAGTTTTAAAAAAATAAAATTATAATTAAATGACTATTTGGAATATACATTTGGCTAGATACAAATAGCTCATGATTTATAATATTTATGAACAATATAAAAAGGTTCTACAGTTTCTTTCAATTTATAACAAAATAGTAAACTTCAGTTTTTAATGATTTTTTATACGCAAGCATATATAAAATATTTAGAAGAAATTATCAATATGTTTATATATTTAAAAGTATTCATTATATAGAATATCTTAATGATATAAGTTCTTAGTGGTTGTAATGAACAGCAAACTTTCAATGTCTGATTGTTGGTGACGTTTTAGCAAAATGATTTCTTCTCTTCATCAGGTCTACTTATTAAGTTCAGAATTATACACAAAGTTATAAAAAACATTTTTTTTTAATAAATGTATTATATAATTATATATTAAAATACTTTAAAAATATTTATTATTATGTGTTATAAGGTGGGTCTTTCATCATCATCGTTATTAGGTGTTCATATGTAGAATTCAACAACTGCATGTTTACCTGTCTTTTTATCGTGTTATTATTTATATGCAAATCATTTTGAAAGGTTATTAGTTTTAATAATTTGGTCTAAAATTTTTAGGTTTTTTCAATCGATGTTATTTTTTTAATTTTATAAATGTTGTGTATGATAGAGTTATTATTGTAAATTTTATATTCTGTAATTATAGTCATTAGATTCGGTTTTATTTTAACAATAAAAATTGCATTACAATCTTTATGATTGACTTTTTTTTCATTTTATATATATATTATTATTATTTATATTATATATATTATATATTATATATATTATTATTGTTAACTTACTCGTGAATTTTATTCTTATGCTCAACAGTATTAATCAGTGACATTCCTTTTATTAGATTGTACAAAACAATGTTTTTAATGGCTTTAAAAATGTTTTTGTTAAGTTTCGTTTTTTAGTAAAATTTGTTATTTTATTGTTGTTATTGATAGTGGCTTTTGGATTAATGATAATTTCTTTTATGCCTTTTTTGATGTCATTGTCAATGTTGAGTCTCGGTAACATTGTATCTACATATTTTATGACATCAATTGCGCGATTGTTAGTTACATTGAATTTTTAAAACATTCTTATATTAAAACAAAAATTAAACAATATATTAATTATGATTTAATTCTATAAAGTTAATATATGAATAATTAATATTCATAATAAATAATTTAATTATGAATACTAGTTTAACAACAACAAATTAATTCCCAATACCATTATTTATATTAAAAATATATATACACTAATTTGTTTTATTTATTTATTTATTTATTTGAAATAAAAAAACAATTTATCGAATTAAAAGTCATGCACGGGTTGAAACACAGACATTCAAGTATTTTAAAATCGAAATTCTTACTATCTCAACTATTTGACTCACAGAGTAACAAAAATGTAATGAGAAACGTATGCATTGAAAGTAATTCTTCTCGTTCGACTCCTTCCTCGATGATAAATGTGCTTATTAATTTCACAGAAAATGTTATAAATATTGTGTTTTTTTCAATTTATTGTACATTCTGTACATTATATATTTTTTGAGTCATATGCAGTTCTATGAATTAGAAGAAGGAACATTTTCACAGGGAAATTTATAAAAAATTCCTTAATTTAAAGGACGATGCTACTAAATAATATTAAATTGGCTTTAATATTTTTAGAGTTTATTATTTTGTTTTATTATATTTACTCAATTCTAAAATTAAAATTTGTTAATTATCCTAGAAAATCTTACTTTTGAAATGATTATGATAAATTTTTATCGAAGGACTTTCATTTTTCTTCCTCCCAAGTGCAATAAGTGTTAATAGTTTTAATAAAAAAATTCATTGATATTTTTTTTTGAATCTGAATTTATTAATACTTTTAGCTCAACTTTCTAATCACTTACCTTAACACAATATATGATAAATTAGGATAAATAATAATTGAATAAAAAATAATAATTATCCGCGATTGGAGGTGAAAGTAATTTTATTTAAAAACTGTTTTTTGAAATATAAAATTTTATTCAGTACAATTGAAATTTTCATATGCACGAAGAGGTATTCAATGAATTAAATAAATAATCGACCAATTAGTAAGAATAAGGGAAATTCCAAGAAAATTGTAAAAAATTGAAAAAGACATATAATAAAATATTTAGTTGATGTAATGAATTAAAATATTAAATTCTGCAATAAAAGTTAGTAGAGGAGTAATTCAATATGAATGAAACTATTCCTTAAATCCTATTGTTTCTTGCAATAATAAAATGGGCTCGACAGTCTGTATATATTGAATAAGGAATAACGTAATTAAAAGTAAAAACTATTATTTTTGGCCAGTCTTGAAGTAAAAATTGACGAATCTCCGTGATTTTATGCGAAATAATATTCTACGGAAAGATGATAATATTTGGGGCAAGGCTATTTGGTGGTAGATATCAGATAGAAGCAACAAAAACCACGGGGAATCCTCGGGACTGCGGTTTACCATAGATTCCGCCCCCCATACATTAAATAATACCCCTTCGTGTGGAAAAGGGTAACGTATCGAAAACTTAAGCGTGGGAAAAGGCGTAAACGCCTGTTGCGTCGGTGCGGTAACAGACACATCTTTTGAATTACAGGTCTGGCTCCCCGTGAAATTTATATCGGGAGCACGGAAGTATCCTTAAATTAGTCTTTTACCTCGGCCCAACTATTTCATCTCTGCTAACCGGAAAAGAGGAGTCAAAGCCAATACTCGTTCTGTTCAATCTCAGCTACCACTCAAAACGTGTGTACACATCATTTAGAAATTCTCCCAAAGCCAATTCGACTGTTACGATTAAACTAGTTTTGAAAAAAACGAGCTTATCCAAAAGAATAATGCACTTCTAAAAAATAATAAGCAATTTATAAATTTGTCTATTTTGTTGGTAATGAATTAAAACCTCTTTTTATGTTTTATGAAACAAAGTATTTCGTTAAGAAGGAATATTCGGGTGCGTTGTTACGTATGCGTATGTTGCGCACTGAACTCTATAATAAATACCATATTGTTTATTGCCTATTGCACCCCATAATTTATATATAAAACAATTTAAAGCGAAATTGAAGGAGAGAGAAAAAAGGATTTTTAACATTTTTCAGCAATACGGGGCGGGGGGTGAATATTCATACGTATTATTCGTTCTTATTATCTGATGGATTCTTATGATAAGAAAAATCATACGCAAAAACTAGATGTCGTGATCGTTAGATTTAATATAATAAACTTTATTGCTATAAATATAAAAATTAGTAGTACCATATTGCCGATTTACCTGATGTTTGCAGAATGGTGCAGTAGATTTGTACCAAATAAACTGTTTAATTTCTAATTGAAAAGGTGGAGAGTCGAATATTTTTCCCCCACACGATTTTTTCAATTCAGTTTTTCTCAACGTATGAAACAGTTACATGCATGAAAGAATTAAAAGTATTTTATAAAATCTCTTCAATAATTTAAATATATTTATACATCTCTTTTTAAATATCTTTCTATATACATGGTTCATCCACGAAGTATCGAGTTTTTTTTTCATTTTGCGACTATTGGTCGTAGAAATTTGGGACGGGTCTTAAAATGTTGACAAACTCTTTCCTCATTTGTTTCTTTTTTTTGTTTATTCGATAATTAGATGTGGAAGGATTATACTTCGCGCAAAGGGTGTTTTTCAAATTTTTGACACGGCGCACTAAAGCGATTAGCGGAAAACCACTACGCGAGAATGTTTTTTTCAAAAATTAAAAAAAAAAAAAATTCTTACTTTTATTTTTGAAAGATGATTTATTGATGGATTTATAAAATGTGTGAAATAAAAATTTTAAATTCTTCAAAATAATTTCCTCCTGCATCAACACATTTTTGAAGGCGTGTTTTCAAAATTTCAAATGCGTCTTCAAACTCTTCAGCTTTGAAGTTTTTCAAAAATTTTCACATTTATAAATTTTTTTACACTGTATTGTATACTGTAGATCGTGTTAAATTCAGTTTTTTCACGATTACTCTAATCGTTAATCGGCGGTCTGAATCTAAAATTTCTCTAAAATTGAGACTCGTCGATGATTCTTTCTCGGCCCTCTTTAAAAGCTCTGTGCCATTTTTCACTTTGCGATTTTGACATGAAATTATCCTTATAAGCCTCTTTTAACATTTTAATTCTTTCCACACCGTTTTTTTTTTAATTGCAAACAAATTTTATCGCGTAACGCTATTAGAGTAGTCGCTCCATCGCGCCGCGTCAAAAAACTGAAAAACACCCTTCGCGCGAAGTTAAATTCTGCCGCGCCTAATTATCGAAAAATAAAAGAAAAAAAAGGACAAATGCGGAAAAAGTTGTTCGACATTCTAAGACCCCTTCCAAATTTCTACGACCAATAGTAGCAAAATGAAAAAAAAACTCAATACTTCGTGGATGAACCATGTATATGTATATATATATATATATATACAATAAATTAGTAAAAAACTATCTTTATTTATATTGAAGTACAATATTTGTACTGAATCAAGTAATGTATGTATACATATTTTAATTCAGATCGAGGAATATAATATCAAAATAATATTATCACATGCAACCATAATATTTTAGACAAATTAAGAAACTTTTATTTAGTAAAATTTATTTTTATAAAAGTTATATCTTCCACATTGTTCAGAGATGCATTTTAAGAATATTTATTTCCGCATCAATGTTATAATAATTATTACATATACAGTGATAATAATTTGAATAAAAATCAATTAAATGTAAAATTATATGGATTTAACTACTTTAACTAATTTATTAAAATTAATTTTAGTAATTTAAAATACATAAAACACATTTAAATTAGAATAAAATAGAATGCAATGTTAAGTACCACAGTCATTATTTATTAGCACTTTATACTTTTTCTTCATATAATAGTTTGAATTATATTTGTATCGTTTTTTATTTTTTTTATACCTACGCGTATTATTGGTGAGTACGTTTATTATGCAATAAAAGACCTAAGAGAAAGAAATTTGTAATAATCGAGCATTAAAGAAATGAGGATGAATAATTACGCAAGTATTCGACTGGCTTTTCGAGATCGATAAAACGTATCAACAAATTCAATTCTCGGAACATCATTTGCTACATCATCGCTTGAGCGGTTACATATCTGATCACGAGCGAATGTGAAAACTTGGTTAATTTAAATTTCAAATCTGGGCATCCCTAACGAGCTTTTTATTGCGCTCCATTTTCCATTTTCTTGTATCAGCTGTACCGTAGTCCATCCGCGCTAATTCAGCGCCACCCGACAATGGATCGCGCGTTATTTAAAGGAAATGTTCTCGTGTGTCTCAATTTTCGTTTTTGTTTTTTTCTCTCTTTTTTTTTCTTTTTCATTCATCAGAGCTTCGACGCAATAAAATCGGACGCAGTAAGTGGTTTCGTTGCTCTGGGTGATGCGCGACCGAATCAATAAATTTCCATCATTGTTACGCGCTTGTTGCTTACATTTATAATTTACAATGTTAAACTATTTATGCTGAAATAAAATAAAACTCGCGGCTGCGTATCTCGAATATATAAACCAGAAATAACTCAAACTCTCAAACTTTGAAAGCTGACTTGTTCTTGGTGGACAAGCTCAGAAAATGCATCGACTTAGAACCATCCTGCACTTGTTAATATTTGTAATTGAGTGCTCCGGCATGATGTGAATTGTCCTCGTGGATAACTAGTACAAAACTTGAGCTTTCTTTCATTTTACTCAAATGGTGATAACACTTTATTTTTGTGAAATTATAATATCATTTCATGTTATATTATAATACCTCAACTATTCGTTCATTTAAATTAATTTTAAAATAGTAAAAAAATAAAAAATAAACAAGGATTTTCACAATTTATTTAATTTTTTAAGCATATATCATTTATATTATATCCAGGGATCAGGGAATTTTATTCTTTTTCCAATTCCATCACATTTTCCTAAGCTAGATTAATTTATTCTATTTCAATTTATTAATGTTGTTAATTTACATTTGTCCTTAATTTACTGTTTATATTTCTTATTTATTTTAATTTACTGATACAAATATTGTATAATGTATTATTTTTACAATGCACGCTTGATTAATTTTATTATAAATGAAACCAAACCGACAGTGAAATATATTTTTTGATAAGTGGGATAGATTCGGAACGAATTTACTACTAAGGATGTTCATGTAGTTTTTACAAAAATGGCTACAGTTACTACCGATATTTCAAAAATCGGCAACTTAATTCTTCTACTTTTTCAATAGAAAAGGAACATTAATTTAAACGGTTGAAGAAGATGTTTTTGATGAAGATTCTGTAGGTTGAAAGCTTTTTACGATTAACAGTACGATGTATTGAACATTACATTTGTTTTTTTTCATTTTTTACTAATATTTTTAATTTTAGTGCAATTTCATCTTTTCAATATATCATAACTGACTGAATATTCTCATTTATAAATAATCTCGTAATGATCAATTATTACAAATCCATTTAATAATACAATCCATTACCTTTCATCAATATTTAATAGTATATCGACATTAATTGTACATAATTGGATGATTATACTTTGTTGTTTCAAAAGAGTGAAGAATAATTAATAACTATAATGCAAAATAGAGTGAATAATATGATTGGACATACTTTGATATTTTTGTACAATTAAAATTTTTTATGTATTTTGAATTATTAATTATATATTAGTGTACGTGAATTTGTTCTAATATGTGCCCAAAAATATCTACGAGTGTAATTGAAAAATTCATACATAGCACGCGGGTAGTGTGTAAACAAATGTGAGCGAAGCGATTATTACGAACTCTATGTACCTAAAACCATGAGAGTGTATTTGCAAATCCAGAGCCCTATATAATATACGGGTGCTATTTGCGCGTGAATTCATAATTCGTAAGGTATTCTAAAGAAGTGTGAGTATGGGGTGAAAAACATGGGGTTTTCAAACTGCGGGTATTTTACAAAGCGGGTTTGACCAATGATTCGGAAATGGAAGTATTTATATCACGGACGGGTAGGAAAAGGTAAGAAAAGGGCGGATGGCCACGAAACTCTTCGCCGAGGAACGAGATACACGAGGGTGGACAGGAAATGGGCAGATATATGTGAATATATGTACAACCTGAGGAAATGCTGATGGGAGGAGTGTTGATCAAGCAGGCAAAGCAACTATTTTTTTGTAAATAATCGGGACACTTTTATACCTTTTATCGAGGACATAAACTCCGAGCATTAGCGTTTGGAGCGATTGCAGTGGCTATATCTCGTCTTAATAAAATTTTTAGATTCTTTATGTTGATTTAGTGTTGAGGTAGAATTGAGTTAACAGAAGATTTTGGAAAGACTCTAAAATATTGTAACAAAGGTCAGCACGGTTTTATTTAATATTTTTTAAATTATTTAATCCGTAAGATGATATGGTGGGTATCTGGTTCTTTGACAGGTAATATTATTGACAATATTAACAAAACCCCCCAACCCTTGGCACCTCTTGCTGCTCCCATTTTGCGAAAGGGTAAAGAGCCTTTGAAAGGCCTTTGATAAACCTCTCAAAGTATAATGAGGTATATACTACCAGTCACCCTAATAGAGTCATTACGAACAGAGTCTTGCAGTTGGTGAATGTAAGTTAAAGCGACCACCACACTGACCATATCAGTACTGGATTTTCTCCTAATTATATTTCGTGATATACTTGATGATCCAGTAAAGAATAATAATTATCACGATATCTTTCGAGTAAATGAATTTATTATTTATTTATTTATTATTATATTTTAATCTTAGCTTTTCGGT
This sequence comes from Eupristina koningsbergeri, assembly GCA_018907245.1. Classification (NCBI taxonomy): domain Eukaryota; kingdom Metazoa; phylum Arthropoda; class Insecta; order Hymenoptera; family Agaonidae; genus Eupristina; species Eupristina koningsbergeri. The sequence continues at coordinate 1,083,223 of JACCHV010002752.1, read as the reverse complement.
TACAGAGTAAATTAAAACAATCTCGTGATGTTTTAGCCATCTTCTGGTAAAAAATTTATTCATGTGATAAAAAGTCATACAAATTACATGGGAATTATAGGCGAACTGAGAGATAGGCTATGTTCACAATCGCCCTCCTTTTTAAAAATCGTATATAGAAGTGTTAATTAATTAATTCTTTTGCAGTTTATGACATTTAACTTTTACGTACTATATAGTGAATTACAGACTGAAACCCAAACTTCTTTTATATTGAATATAAATTATTTAATTCAAAAAGTTTAATTCTGCACAGTCACATAAAGTAGATTACTCATAGATATTAATGATTTATATATAATTAAAAATATGCATTTATTAATCTACCATAATAATAATTTTGTTTTTAATTATAATTTCAGCATAAAAGAGATGGTATTTACTATTTCATTTGTTGAACCATATATTGTAAAATTCAAAAACCAAAGTACTATTTTACATTATTATTTACAACTCAAAATCCTGCAATAAATGGTATGCATACATTTTTATGAGATCAGTATATCTACATGCACAAATTTTTATTTAAACTTATTTTATTTAACATATGTTGCAATAAATGACAAAAAAATAATTTTTTAGTACATATGTTTAAGTATATAAAAGTCTGATTTTTATTCTCTGTATTATTTTATATATTATTCATTTTGTCTTAATCTTTTAAAGTTATTTTTGCAACAATGAATTTAAAAAAAATATTTATTTATAAAAATATAGAGATCTGTTGTATAAATTACAAATTATAAATTAAGTATAAAAAGTTTTATATTTAAATTTAATAGGAAATTAATTAAAAATGCGAGTCACGTGAAAAGTTATGATTTAATTGTTTTCTATATCAAAGTAGTTTTAATTACTCTAAACACTTATACGACTGAATAATATAATTCTTAATGTGTTTGATTTTACCAATGAATTCTCTATAATAATACAATAAATCCGTGTTAGCATTATACATTAAAAACTTAATTTTCTGGTTTAATCAATACTCTTAAGACGATAAATAGTTTCAGTCAGAAAAGGATTCAGTTGTGTAAACAAAGTACCCGAAAAAATCCATCAATTCTCGTAACATTTGAAAATTCTTTTTTGGGTTCGTCACGTACACGCAGAATACCAAATTATGATTTAGTAGCAATTGGAAAAGGTAATGTAGTGAAATACTAGAGTTGGGAATGAGTTTAGCGGCATCTCCTTGCGTTAAAATCGGTCAAGTGACTTGCTTTTCTGAAATTCTGAAACGTGCAAGTCAAATCATACTTTGTGTACAAGTGTCAAGTACGACGAAATGGGGTCACAAGTCGCTGTCTCATCAACTCGATTTTTTCCCCTACGGATTTTGAATTATTAAGGGCGAGTTCGTCACAAAATATAGCTAGAATGTCATTTAGGCCTAAGGGAAAACTCACTTTTCCCTAAATAATGATGGAAATCGAGCTTTCCGAAAGAGAGACCAACTCATTTTCTGACTTACGCTTTGGTTCGTTTTCACTTTCCTCGCATTCCAATTTTTGTAAGAGCATCATAAAAAAATATGGCAATATTGCCATATTTTTTTATTCTCAACTATTTTTTTTGTATAATTTACATTCTTATATATTAATATTTAATCTCATCTATAATTATTCCTTTATTATTGTTATTATTAAATTATATTAATGTATTGTTATTACTATAATTATTCATAAAATTTTTGTCATCATCATAATCATAGTGGTCATTATTATGTTTATTATTATTAATACACGTTATTTTTATGTGGCTTCAACATCCTATTGAAAAAATGAAATTCATTTTATTATTTTTATTTGAAAATATATAATGCGTATATGGAGTTTAATTATTTTGTTTATTTGCAGACAATTAATAAGTGTCAAGTTGCAAAAGCAATACCATGGTCTAATCATATAAATAATATTAAAATTACGATAATATTTTCTATTTATGTTTATTAATTTTTATTTATTATTATTATTTTATATACCTTTTTTCTATAAAAGTATTTTAATATCGTTTAAAAAAAAAAATAAATCAAAAATTTTTACACAGTATCGCGTAAAATTTATATTTTCTTACAATATATTTACATTAAATATTAAATTTATAGTTTCAAATAATAAATTTTTCACAGAATCGATCAATTTTTGATTAAATTATTTATTATATAAAGTTTCTTGTTCTGCTTCTCCATTATTTGAATAGTTATGAATAATATGTGTTATAAAAAGTAGATATACAGTTAAGACAAATATTTAAAAATCAGATTTTTCTTTATTTCGAATTCGGTTATTAAAATTTTGAACAGTAATAATTAACGTTATAATATATATTTATATATAAATTATTTTATAAATCTAACTTACCTTGTGCTTGCACCACCAGTGCACAGATAGCCCAGCCGCTTAGTCACGTGCAAGATTTTTTTCATGACTGCGGAGGATTTAAAGTTTGGAAAAATTGTCATTGTTAAAAATAAAAGCAAAACAACTAAGCTACTAATGGGAGGAGGTTGCACGAAAGAATAAATGATTGTTCACATTTTTATAAATGATGAATTTATTTTATCAATACTTCTATATATGTACTATAAAAATGATTAATACCTAATGGACGATTTTTAACCGAATAATCCGCGAAGAAACATTCAATATTATTCAACATATTGCTTAAAAATTTATTTACAAGTTACTCTAATTCACAGAATTTAATACCCTAGTAATGAGCAATATAATGTTGGCGTTGATGATCTTAAATTCTCTTTCTCTCTCTCTCTCTCTCTCTCTCTCTTTCTGTCAATTTCTTCTCGAGTGTTCACCTTGATGATAGTTCAGATATTATTTCTGAATATTTCTGGATGATAACTAGATACAACAGTCACTTAATCTAAACCTATATTTGATGTTATGAGAAGAAAAAGTATAAAATATCGTGAATAATGCGCAAGATTTGTTAGAGTAAGAGATGTTTCTTGCATCAAAAGATAAATTTATTTTGAGATATGGAATTTATTGTAACACCCTCCATGTAGATATCTTGAAAATTTTATAGTTCCTTACTTAGCTGGAACATAATCTTCGACAAATTGTAAACTTAGTAGATTCGAATTTGACATATCGACGAGACAAGTCGTGCTAATATTCTACTTTCGAATATACTAAGGTATGAACAATTTTTATAATTTATAATTTGTAATTCATTATTTGTATTATTTGACATTTATTTGTGTAAATTTACTAATAAACAGAGGCCTGAAGAAGACAACGAAAGTTGATCGAAACGTTGCCTTAAAATACCATAAAAAAGTGTTTTCAATCTCACCTACACCCGTAAGGAACTATAAAATTTTCAAGATATAAATTTATTTTGTGTTTTCGATTCGAATCGTGGCTTTTCCTACTTCTTTAGAATGTGGAAATTGAAGGAAACACGATCCATGAAAGAATGACGAATGTGAGAAGAGGTACAAGTCGTAATTGTTTTATCTGTTGGATCATTGGTTAATTTTTGCTCCCACTGTTGACATGACACTTCCTGGTCCTTGGTCCTTATCTCATTTGAACTTCCAAGTGATATTATCCTTCATAAGTCATATCATTGATAAGCTTTGATGTTTCAATCAGTCTTTATGCATCGTTGCAGATCCGGTGCTGTTCTTAGGCCTATTTTCATACTAGCTTACGTTTTTCTTCCTCAACTTGACAGCATGAGATTTTGTTCTCACCTGAAATTTTGCCACAACTTTTCCGGAGATCATTCCAAACGATGACAACAGTCTTTTTCTTCCGCAGGGCCTTTCATGTCAATTCCGCATGATATTGCCGAGTTTCCACCTGCGAGTGTTGTTTTGTTTTTCCATCCTCTTCTTTCTTTATTATAATTAATCATTGTTAGAGCCCATGCTCATGTTTTCCCGAGTCGATCCTTAATTCTTGTTGATCAAAGTGTCGATTAGATTCGGCTGTTTCCGGCTGTTTTCGACTGTTTCCGTCTAGGTACCTTTCTGGATATCTCCTTGCTCGTCAATTCTTCTTGGCAATGCCACGTTTGCCTTGGTCACTACCCTCATTTTAGCAAACTGTTCTCCACGACTGTTGGCTTTCCCTCGTCCCAGAACTTCCGAAGCGCCTCAAGTCATCATTTCATCATTCTGCGTGGGTGTCATAAGCTCTGCAGACACTTGAAGTGTTGAGAAACTACCCGAGTCTTCTTTTTTCCTTTTTATCAAAAATCAAAACCTAAACTACTTTTCTTTTTTTTTTTATATTTAGCGATCTTACACTGTTATTATACCCGAAATTTTTCTGACAATATGTTGTTCGACTTCGATGCATCTAAGTTAGTTTTTTGACTTTTGAATTTAATAAAATTTTTCATAATTCTTATTCATAATTTCTCTAACAAACTTTCGTTATTAATACAATTATGCTATTTATTATTCTTTTGAAAGAGATTTTTTTTTATATTTATAAATAAATTTGTCAACGTTCAATCCAATTCCTTTGACAAATTCTTGAATTTCATAACATCGTCACGAATCCTGCTTAATAATGTTCTGTATTTAATTTATTCAAATTAATATTAATTTTGACAAAATTGTAATTTATAATTTATTAGATCTGTATTTTAAAATGAAATATATTTACTGAATCTATTTTTCTGAATCTTGGTCGATTTTTAAGTATTTCTGTAAAAATGTTTATATTCGAAAAAATTAATTACCTTTGTTGCAAAAAAGAAAATTCAAGTTATAAAATTCTTTTTTGAATGAAATTTAAAACTTTGTATGATAATTATTTATTTAAATTATCAAATATATAATATTTCTGGTAGAAATATTATTTACTTAAATTAATTGTACGTATTTCTTGTTCCTTTAACAAATTTTCTTTTATCACGGACATTTGAATTTAAATTAAAAAAATTCACAAAAACTTAACAATCAACAGATCAACAGAATATTTACTTTTTATGTGTAAGCAATTTATGAAAATTATATTTAATATATTTATTTTTGTTGTCGATACTAATTTATATGCATATTTCACTGAATATATAATTATTAAAATAATTAAATTAAAATTAAAGTAAAGCTATCACATGTTAAAAAAAATTAATGTACTATACGATTAATTAAAAATATTTATTATTGTTTGTGCAAATTTATGTAATGTATTATTCTCTGTCTTAACATTAGAAAAATGAATGAATAAATTCCGTCATTGCTCAGGTACACTTCGGGGGATTAAATTCTGATATTTTTTTTCACTCTTTGCTTTTTCCTCGTTTTCTTATATTTTACGTGTTTATTGAATTTTCTTTCCTTTGATTTCAAGCTTCAATACTGAATTATGCATTTTTATTTTAAAAATATTTGATGGATTGACATTTTGATATTGTGAATTGCAAAATGAAAATTTTATTATTATATTATTTTATCATTCACCGATCTAAACAATAATGGTATTGTATATTGTTCTGGAAAAAAAATGAAAATAATTATGGTTTATTTTTTATTAAATTTATTATTGTAACATACTTAATATAATTTTGAGAAATAATAATTAAATAATAATAAAAATTTTTATTTTTTAAAATAAGAATTTTTCAAATGTCGTTGTCTTCACACATATTATTTTTTATTTATTTTATTTTCACAGGTACACATTTGAACTTTATTCTTGAACATCTGTATGATTCATAAAAATTTCAGTCTCCTAATCAAACGGTTTTGATTGAAAATTCACTGATCTAGAAAAATCATTCTATGATGTTAAAATTAGTATTGTGACTTTGGAGTATTTTTTTATGTACGTGTTGGTGAGTAAAGGAATTTTATCATAGCTCACATGTATAAATATGCATCCATATGCATACACTAATATTAGAGTACACTTGTTTTATTTTTATGTTTAGGCATATCAATATTAATTTTAGATATCTTAATTAATTAATTTATTTCTGAAATATAATATTTAACAATTACTTTAATTTAAACTAAGAGCTGTATTTACGAAAAATAAGAATCATTTTTATTCATTAAATTCTTTAAATAATTTAACAATAAAATATTGATTAAATATTACTTAAATTAATGCGTTCATCAATATATTAATATCAGAAAATCAAAAAATTTTAATAATTATGTTACACAAAACGCCTGCATGAAGGTATTTCTTTTTAATGATATTAATTTTATTTGAGCATATTTTATTATCAAGTTTTTATTTTAATATTAATAAATAAAATCTATATTACAATATTTTTCAAAAAAAAAAAAAAAAAAAAAAAAAAAATAAATTTAAGAGACTATGTATGTGACTCACGGGTATAAGCCGAATGAGAAGGGTAATATTTTTATATATTAGAATAAATGTAATTGGCATCGTAATTAAAAAAGTTTGGTTTGTAGAAATTATGTCCTCGAAGTGTTCACGTAATTATATTTCGTATATTTTGCTTATATACATTAGAAAATAACCTGTGGCATAAGGGGCATAGTTATAGAGAGTCAAATTAAAATATTGTACTGGTACGCAGTGAATTGGAAAAAGATAATTAGTCTTTGATTGCATTGTTAACGAAGGCGTCAAATATTTTCTACATAGATGGAATACCTTTATATTCATAATTAGAAGGAATAATAAGTAAAAGTTTGTAATAAAAATGAAAGTCGTAATTTCTGGCTTTTCATAATGTATGTTGCCGTGTCAAGTATTCTTTTTTCTTTAGCAAATGATGATTCACCTAAAATCAATATGCAATTTTTTTCTTTTGAAAACTATTTGAAGATAAATCATTAAGTTGATCAATTTTTTCGTTTTCGAGTTGATTAATTTCGCCGTAATTTCTCATTTTATATACAAAATTGTCGGATAATCAGTGTCAGATTGTTTCCCGTTGTATAATTGCTGTAGAGAGTTTAATTTTCAATTTTTGCAGTTATTGTTTTTAAATAAACTCTAAAGACCAATTGAGTTATATTTTTGTCTGAGAATCCGGCGGAGATAAAATTTACAACAGGAAGTTTTAATTTGGCTAAAGTGGGTTGAGGAGCGGGGAGTGGTAGGTAGGTGGTAGATAGGTGGTAGGTAGGGGGCACCTTGGGACCGTCTTCCGAAGGGCGCAGCTGCTCAACCAAATCGAACTGCTAGTTTGACCTCATGGGCAAACTAGCGAGGCTCCGGTGCTGGAGTACCCGAGGCTCATCTCATCCTGCCGGTAATGACCAGATCATCCCTAAACAAGGGCACTACCTGCACTTGATAAAAGAGCTTGGAATGCGACTGGGGGGGGGTGAAAATTATTCGAAATTCGTAGGGGGATGTAGGGGGCTAAAAGGGTTGGGAGCGATATAAAGTCTTAATTGCGGGAGAGCAAATTGAATTATTTCATTCTGCTTGCGCGCCCAGCGCAACTAATGCTCTGGTTACCCTTTTGCAAATTAATTATTGTACTAATTACTCCCGCCCAGTTATGTATCCAGAGGGTCGTTTGCGTTGTAACGACGGTGACCTTCGCTGAATAAATCAATACAGCTATATAAATATTACTTTTTTCATTTATTTACGATAGATCGACTTTCGTCACCTGATTTTTTATCTGTTTCTATAATTGCCACTCTAATTCTATTCATTTTCTTATGAATCTTTATACATTTATAATATATATATTTTTATTTATGCAAAAATAATAATTTTTATTTTCTAGAGTCCTACATATAAATGTTTGTGGAATCCTTCCACAGTGAATTCATTACCTTTTGTACACAAATTTAACAATATTTGTTTGTTTCTCCCTTAATTTAAAACAAACAGTTATACTATCAAGATTTTATTTTTTGATGTAAATTATTTATGAACTCGTTTCAGTTTTATTTCTTTAAAAAATTTAATATTTCTACTAAATCCAAAAGGAAGACAAATCTACAAGTGCAAATTAAAAAAATTAAAACAATGAATTACTTATAAAAATATAATTAATAACCGTCAAGAAGTGGGTGTAATCATGTACGATATATTAAATTTAGTTTTAAAACTGCATCATTAGAGATCCAAGAACAAATTTTATTAAATGAATATTAGAAATTTTATAATAAAACACTTTAAAGGAAAGACAACTACTAAACGCATTGTAGTATGTTTGAATTCTCTTCATATTTTTTGTTATTTATATGCAAATATTGGTTCAACTTTAAAAACATTATTCAATACAAAACTTTACATCAATTGGTTACGAATAATAATTTAATCTTTTCATGTGTAGAGTTGGTCGATTAAACGATCATACGTTTGAATGCAAATACAGTAGAGTTCAGAAATTGTTTTACAGTAAAATTAGTTTCGTATTGCATTATTATTGTTCGCTTGACGACTAATTCAATCGAATACACATAGTAACCAGGCTAATCGGATAATTATTGTACAATCTGCTTTATGTCATGTTATCAAATTTCTGTAAATGGATTAGACTTGTGTATTGAATGAACTTTGAGTTGTTGAACATGTGATCAGTGTAGTTACGTTTTACATTTGTGCATATTACTGTTTTAAAAGTAATTGTGTTTTTGACTATTGCAGTTGAATCAAAATTTTGAATGTAATTAGAATTAATTAGCTTGCCTGCAGTTTCAATGCTTATCTATTTAATATTTAGTATTTTGTATTCTGGTAATTAATCCTCTTTTTGAAAACTTACTTAAAAGTTATATTATTATCCTTTAATATTTTTGATAACTAAAGCTTTTAACATTTCATTTTTTAATAAAATTAATACTTCATATTTTATATATATATTTTTATTGCATTTTATTATTACAAATATCATTATTTTCATTAAATTCTTAAAGAATATTGTAATTAAATAATAATTTATTCAGTATCAATAATACTATTTACAATAATATAAAAAAAAAAATATTTCACTAAATAAAATTCACATTACTTTGTAATTATGCTTCTATTGTTGAATGTCTAATTCTTTTATTAATTTATTACCATCATGTAAGAAATTTTTTTAATTATGAGTTTGGATTAAAGGTTATTTTTGAGGGTGTAGCGTTGTAATAAATCCCACTGATGTATTCGAAGTCAATGTTTCGATAGAGTTCATCTTTGCCAAGTGATTATTACATAAAATTTTTTATATAAATTTGAAATTTTGTTTTAAGATAATTAATACATGTACATATGAGTCCCTGTGTAGCAGGATATACATGGTGCATCTACGAAGTATCGAGTTTTTTTTTCATTTTGCGATTATTGGTCGTAGAAATTCGGGAGAGGTCTTAAAATGTCGACAAACTCTTTCCGCATTTGTCCTTTTTTTTGATTTGTTTTTCGATAATTAGGCGCGACAGGATTTAACTTCGCGCGAAGGGTGTTTTTCAAATTTTTGACACGGCGTGCTGAAGCGATTAGCGGAAAACCATTACGCGAGAATGTTTTTTTCAAAAATTAAAAAAAAAAAAATTCTTACTTTTATTTTTGAAAGATGATTTATTGATGGATTTATAAAATGTGTGAAATAAAAATTTTAAATTCTTCAAAATAATTTCCTCCTGCATCAACACATTTTTGAAGGCGTGTTTTCCAAATTTCAAATGCGTCTTCAAACTCTTCAGCTTTGAAGTTTTTCAAAAATTTTCACATTTATAAATTTTTTTACACTGTATTCTATACTGTAGATCGTGTTAAATTCAGTTTTTTCACGATTACTCTAATCGTTAATCGGCGGTCTGAATCTAAAATTTCTCTAAAATTGAGACTCGTCGATGATTCTTTCTCGGCCCTCTTTAAAAGCTCTATGCCATTTTTCACTTTGCGATTTTGACATGAAATTATCCTTATAAGCCTCTTTTAACATTTTAATTCTTTCCACACTGTTTTTTTTTAATTGCAAACAAATTTTATCGCGTAACGCTATTAGAGTAGTCGCTCCATCGCGCCGCGTCAAAAAACTGAAAAACACCCTTCGCGCGAAGTTAAATTCTGCCGCGCCTAATTATCGAAAAATAAAAGAAAAAAAAGGACAAATGCGGAAAAAGTTGTTCGACATTTTAAGACCTCTCCCGAATTTCTACGATGAATAGGCACAAAATGAAAAAAAACTCGATACTTCGTGGATGAACCATGTACAAAGAAATAAAATAGAGGATAATAAATCACGCATTATTTTTTTAATAAAATTTACGGGTGGCTATTCATTTGAGTTAAAGTGTGCAAAAGATATACAATACAATCAATACATAATCCATGGTTATGATAAGTTAAATTCTCCTTTCCACCGGATTTTCTTTCGAATCTACTCTTGATTGCCGGTCAGGCTGTGGTTCATAAATGCCACCTATTTCGTTCTTCGACATCTTTTCAGGTTTCAATCGAAGATAATTTACTGTTTTATATTTCGGTTTTAATCGGATCGAAATGCAACTTTGCTTTGTACTTTGCTTTGTATTCGATTGGCTTTTTTTTTTAAATTTTACCTGTTTAACCCAAAGACATGATTATATTACAAAAAATCATTTATTTATATTGAAAATTAAACAAAAAATTTTATTTACAATTTTTAATTTATAATAAAACATTATTTATAATAAAGTCTTAAAAGGCATCTAAAGCAAATCCAATTATAACATTATACTAGTGTGTTTTATTACACGACTATATCATTAAAGGATACTTGCAATTTAAACCTGTCAAAACGGAGAATTGTTACACGAATTTGATCCTTAGGCATAATTGATGTTATTCGTATAGTTTAAATTGATAATTTTTAAATAATAAATGCATAACTTAGTTAGAATAATTTTAATTTTAATAATTGTGCACTTTATCGTTTTTTTTTTTTATTTTGAGTTTACATACAAGTAATTATATGAAGTTTTTAAACATTAATTGATTCTTCTATGAAATATGTGGGTTACAATAAACATTAGTATTTTATTCAATTTTATGCAACTTTTTTTTATCGCAATTTACGTATTGTATCATAGTGTCCTGCATAAGTATTTATCTCCTCTATTGAACGAGTGTTGTTTCGAAATATGTTGATCAAGTTTAAATTACAATTACGTAATGAATAAAAAATCTTGTAATCATAAATGTAAATTAATTTTTTAAAAAGTACCAAATAATTTAGGAATTAATTAATTTTTTTTAATTAATTAATTAATGTTTTTTTTTTTTGTTTTTTTTTTCAAGAAGAAAAGAACTCTACTCGTAATATTATTTAGATCGATTTATTCTTCTTCTTGCAAATACATCCTATGGTTTATTAGCTCCCATTCACGTTCGCTCGTAGATTAAATTTTTTCCTTTTTAAAAATTCTATTAGATACATTTATGTCTGAGACCGAAGTCCAACGGTACCAATTGGCGTACAGGTCTTGATGCTCTTGGGTCTAATGGCTGGGCCAAGTAGCGTACAGGTTTTGGGCCTGACATCTGACGGCTTGAATAATCAGAACGTTTCTTTTCTTCGAATACTCGTGTCATATCGCTCGAGGAAAAATTCGATGAGTTTTCCGAGCTAATCTCGTACAAGCTACGAGTGGGCCACTGTGTTCCCACATTTTTTAACTATAAATTATTTTTTTAATCTTAGACAATGATTGATTTATTAACTTTTGAAAAAAATAACATAAAAACCATAAATCATTCTCGAATTTATATTTTAATAATTTATAAAATATAACGATATAAATAATTATTTTTAATTTAATATTACGGAATAAAAATAAAAAATATCATACAATATAAACATGGACGTAAATATTTTTAATTTAAAAGAAGGTTATTAACAATAATTCAGAATAACATAAAAGAAAGTTGATATCTTTTCACAATCGATATCTGATTATATTGTTTTAAACGTCTTATTGTTTTCATTTTTATAACATAAATTTCTTAGGTATATATTCTACTATTGAAATAATAAATAAAGTTATAGTAGTGTACATTGTAACAAACCTTTAGCATTGTAATTATTTTTATTCAATTGCACAAAAGTTTAAATTCTATTTATTTTTTTATTAATTGATAATCATGATAATTTGTAATATACATTGGAAGTAATAAAAAATATAATTTTTAAAATATATGGTATTAAATATTTGAAAAAATAAATATTATCAATTTATAATTTTCAATTCAAATATTATAATTTAAATATCGATAAATTCATGAAAATCGTTATACTTGAATTTTTGCAAAAAATACGAAAACTCTCAGTTATTGCAGCTATTTTCTATCATAACTGCACGACAATTTTTGTCTAGATGTACACATATATTCATATAGTCTATCCATTGGTTTTTATCTAGAAAAATTGTAGGAAGTCTGATATTGATATTACTTCTATCTAGAGTTATATTTAGGAATAAAAATATAGCTATAGAAACTGCAAGTAAATGAATGATTGTTGAAAATTTTAACTTAAAACATTACTTAAATCTAAAATCTTCACTTTTAGTACTAAAATAATTTGTTTTAAAACAAATTATTAGAAGTAAAAGAGAAAATTTAAATTTATTTTTTAAAGTAATTGTTTTAATCATGTAGTAAAACAATGTGAACTGAGTCAAAAGACTTATTATCAATTTTATAAATTCTTTAAATATATTTCAAATTTAGTAGAATTAATAAGTCTATTTACAGCTTTGTCTATTTACAAAATCTATTTTTAAATCAATAGATTTTTTTTACCGAGAACATTGATTTTAGTTTTTAAAAACCCTCAAAAAATTAGTTTAGGAAATTATATGTATTCATTAAAAATATAAAAAATGAACACGTATATATATTATGAAATTCTTAGAATAAAATAAAAAAAAATTTGCTCAATATTCAATTTTTACATTCTATACTATTGTAGATTTCTATTAATTGACACACTGATAATTATAATTTAATTTATGTATTTATTAATTTTCATGAAGTTTTTGTAATTCGGCTAAAGTATTAGATTTAAACAGTTTTATGAAAACGTTTCGTTAAAAATTTAAAAATTAAATATAGTAAGAAAGAAATTATGGAAATAATCATGGTACTTTTGATGAAATGCATTTATTTTCATGTAATTGATAAATTTGATCTTTATCGCTGAAACTCTTCCATTTATATTTTTCTACAGATTGATATATAAAAAAGAAAAGATTAAAGTGACGATTTTCGTTGTTCGAATGCATAAAAGTATTTGCAGGAGATCAAAATGATTGTAATAGCAAATCATGATGAATATTTTTAATCTATATGTTTATGTACAGATGAAAGTCTAAAGTTGTAAAAACGTTGAGTTTCCGTAAAAACACGGATGTTGTAAGTGACTTCTTGCGTTTGCTCATCTCGCAATTTGAAGGTTTAAGAAATGTGCCCATATATTTTTCTATTATCAACGTTCAGCATGAATTTTAACTTTTTTTTTTATATAAAATCAAATTATATAAATTAAAAATAAAATCAATCTTTTTCCATTTTAATCACAAGCTTTTATTTAATAAATATTAATTTTTTTTATTTTTACTGAAATAAATGATCAATTATCGATTTATTTTTGTTGAAAAATTAATTATCTTAATTATTAGTATTCAAAAATTTTTAAATTTTATATGAAATATTTTTACAAATATATACAAATTATATGGAATTGTAAAGTAAATTTAATATTATAAGTCGCCAGTAAAAAAAATAGATATATATCATTGCATCGGGATTATTATTACCTTAATTGATTGAAAGGCTAAATAAAGTAAAGAATAAATAAAAAAATTTGTTTCAAAATAGCCATGTACATTTAAAATTAGATTAAATAAAATATAAATTGCATTCAGTAACTGTTTAAATGAATAAAATTTAATTTCAAGACTATTTAATAAAGAAAAAATAAAAAATTAAACTTTAATTCTTTCCCAAGCAATGTGCGACTTCAAATTAAATTATATGAAAATGTAAGAGTTTTAAATTAGTAAATCATTATAGTATTCAGGAGTTTCAAATTATATAATTCTCCTCAAAATTCACTATTAAAAAAATAATGAATTCGTGCTTTATATTTTAATTATGAATAGATTTCGTAAACAAAATCGATTATTACAAATGAATCAAATAATTATATCACATAGATTATTTTAGTTCAATGTCAACATTTACTATTTAAGAAATGAATGATTTGTCAACCATGTGTAACTTTAAGATTGAAACAGAAATGTAATGGTATGCGTATGGAAGAATTTGCAGTCGAAAATTTCAGTCCTGACATCTAGCATTCATCGCCTCAAAGTGAATTAGCACTTGATTTTGTGAATTTCATTTGTCATTAACGAGTACTATTTATTTTATGATTGACACATTTTTTTAATTTAGGTTAAACATACATCACGAACATTTTTTTCCATACAAAATCATGAGCGTACACCCACTTACAAAAATCTCTTATATTATTCCGTAAAAGAATAATATGCTTATAATATAATAGTTATAATAAGTATTTAAATTGTTTTGAGACTATTTTTATGACTCCTCTACTTTTTCTCTTAAATATATTTGAAAAAAAAATTAGTTGATAGCAGAAAAATATTTACGTATCCTAGGGACAAGTCTATTACAATACTTCTTCTATATATTATTATAAGGCTGGCTTGTTTAATGAAAGAGAGAGAAAAGCTTAGAATCTTGCACTCGGAAAATTAAATCAGTCGCTAGTTAGTGTTAGATTGAAATACGGAAAATAAGAGTATTGCAACGGAATTGTAGTAAATGTCGATATAGTCGGTTGATTTCTATATCCTCGTATATCCTTTGCCTACTGGTATATTCTTCCGGTTGGCATCTTTTCCCCACACATAATCGGGAAAGGTGTTTGATTTGTAATTGGCGAATTCTAATTAGAAAGGGGCGGCTAATTGCCTCCCGAGTAATCACGTGAAACAATGCTCGGTCATCGTAAAAGCATTAATTCTTCCTAAGCGATAGATTTTTCTTGACCTTTGACACCATCAGGACGACGCTTATGAGTCATAATTAATTGGGCCCATCTTTGTTAGCCGGGCGATACGGAATTCTAAAAATGCATTACGAGAGGTATAATAAGAACCACATCCGATTTACTGATTTTCAAGGACTTTCAAGTATTAAGTATAAATTTATATAATTAATGTGCACATACTTCTGACACGTATTGCAAGATTATGCCTTTGAAGTAAATTCTCTTCGCAAACTATCTCGAAACGACGAATCCTATTCAATATGTTGACTATATTAAGATTACAAGACTTACATGTATATATACGTCTTTAATAGAAGGACATTTTTTGCAGTTCTTAAATAAAAATTCATTTGTTAATCCGTTAAATTATGTATTTTATTGTAAATTTATTCATCTGGAAGTATTTTTCTTTGCCCTTTTCATAAAAAACTCTAATAATTATCATTATTATTATTAATTCATAATATTGTTACGTCCGTAACATTTATTAAGTTCTTCCGAATTCTTGGGCTAGAAAAGAACTTAATATCCGACGAGAACGACTTTATTTTTAGATTGACGCGTTTGGGCCTACATTTAACTGCATAAACCCTTTTTGCCAATTGTCGCAACAACGGTAATTTCTCCAATTCGAGCCTACGCTTGCGCGCACTAGCTCCTGGGAAGGAGTATACAGGTCTCACGAAATTATTTTTATGAAAATGAAAATGTACGAACGCGAGTAGATAATATTTTAATTGGATAAATAAATAAATAATAAAAACAATACATTTGATAAAAAAATACATTTTAATAATCTTACTTGTCAATGTGTAGTACAATGATGGAGATTTACAAATTGGATCGCAATATAAACCAAGTCTCGCCAATAAATCGGACCATTGAAATATAGTATTTTGGAATTTTACAAATATTGTCTAAACTCGCGATGAAAATGCTTGATGAGCATGTAAACTTTTAGAATCGGAAAATTAGTGCTGCATGCCTAATGCTTAATTAACACTTACTTAATGCTGCAATTTTTTGAAATTCGCCCCTTTTTATACCCTTTGGTGCTTAGTTATTTTTAATAAAGAGTGAATCTTATTTGTCGCACTCATCTCCTTCTCCGGACTTGGCGTCTTAATTATTTTAGATTCGCCCAATCATAGGTTCAGTTTCGGATTTTGATAAGGTTTAATTTTGCGGGGGAGGTAATGATGAACTTAGATATTTAATTCGATAGTTTTTAATTCACAATCTTGCTCTGTTTATCGGTTTATTCATTTAACAATCGGATAACTTAATATTTCGATGATTCGATTTATAAATTAATAATAAAAGAATTATCAATGATTAAATGGTCAATAATTAGTTAATTTGTTAATTAATAATTCGATTAATTTCTTTATCATCAAGTTTTCGATTCTTCGATTATAATTTATTGATTTGTAACTCAATAATTTATGGATTAATATTTTCGAATAAATATTATTTTGTTAATAATAATCATTTGTTAATTAACAATTTTTTGTTAATTAAAAATTTTCGTTAATCAACAACCCGTCGGAAATTAACCATTTGTCATTAATCATTTTTTAATTAACAATTTATTAATAACAATTTATTTGTTAATAATAATTTATTAATAACAATTTATTTGTTAATAATAATTTATTAATAACAATTTATTTGTTAATAATAATTTATTAATAATAATTTTCGGTTGATAACAACTGACTATCAATTAATAACCTGTTAATATTGGTTGCATGTTAACAACATTAATTTGTTAATGATAATTTGGTTATTAATTAAGAATTTGCTTGTAATAATTCGTTCGTTAATTGATGATTCTAAAAATTTGATTTAATCAATAATTTAGAATCGGCTTGGTTACAAAGAAATTATCGACTTCTGGTAGTTTCGATTTATTTTTGTGGGTTCTCGATTGATATTATATTTTCAATGTTTTTCATGCCTTAGATGATTTTACTTTTTCGTGATTTTACTCTACACAATACTTAGTCTCCACATCTGGAAAACATTAAAATTTTATTACTTACACGCGTGTGTGATTAGAGTTTTCTTCATCCGCTCATGTATAGGTCAAGTTCTAGGGTCAGTGTAACTCAAGGTTACATTTCGGGAAAACCATAAAAATGTTTGATAGGAAATTATCGTTTGAGATGCGCGTGTACATGATTTGAGAAAATATTTTAAATTCAATTTGTCGATTCATATTGTAAAAATTATGCAATAATAGTTTTGATAATATAAATATTAATCGTTCGGCTTATGCCGTAACAATATTGTACAAAGTAGTAACAAATAGTAATACATTATAATTGCTTTTTTGTATTTTTATGTAAATATATTATAATATAATGTTATGGTATATAATTATTTCGAATAATAATTATTACTCTTTCATTTATTACAATAAAAATTGTTCATGTTTCATGCAAAATATAAAACATATTCCAAGTGGGATTTACAGTACGATGTACATATATATAATAAATATTTTTATTTTATGTTATAATTCTGTATCTTACTTATTAAAAATTTTGTAGGAATATTAAAAATATAATATTTATTTTGAAAAATATTTGTATTATTTTTAGTGTATATACCGAAAGATTTAATTAAAATAATAAAAAATTTTCAAAAATCATACATATAACTATTGGCTGTAAAATTATTTTGGTACTTTAAATATTATGAACATAATGCCTGGTAATATAAATATTATGTAAAATTTATTTTGTAATGTTATTAATGGATTATTTTTAATTTCTCAAACTATTTTATTTTTATTAAAAATCTTATAGCTAAATAAATAGAGAAATACTTCGATAAAAAGAATTTTTCAATATATGAAAATAATATCAATGAAAAATAATGAAAAATTGCTTAAACTATATTAAAAACTTTTTAAATATTGTACTATTATATTTATTATACTAGTGTAGGATATTCATAATTAATTAGTTATTTAATTTAAATATAAGATGTATCTTTTAGAACTATATAACGCCCCTCATTCTTCATTACTCTGTTGATTATGTGTATATTTATTTTCTATTTTTTTTTCATAATCGTTTAACTTTCTGAATGTTTACAAATTACAGTAGTTAGATTTCAAAATATTAAAATTTTAAAAAATTAAATTCTAAAATACATGAATTATTAAATAAAATAAATAATAATTACTAGTAAATAATTAATATTATTATAATCGTATTGATAAAACTAAATAATGTTGTATGTACTTCATTAATTATTATACAAATCAATTGATTTAATATTAAAATATAAAAATGTATATTAAATTCAAAAAAAATTTAAGTATTAAAATTATTTATCAGAAGCTTTTATATAAATTAAAGAATAAATTTCTACAAATACTATATTTATATAATAAAATTATATTGCAATCAATATTATATTTATGCAAATCTTAATAATAAATCTATTTGTAATAATATAGTATTATATTTTAATATTTTGAATTATATTTGTACAGTAAAAAAATTTTTTTTTAAATGAGATATAATATATGTATCATAATAAAATAAAAATTTTGTTGAGATTGTAATAGTTAAATAAGTGTTAGCTTTACACACATTTTATTGTTTCTTATTATTTTTAAAACATTAAATTAAGTTCAATTCTTTAAAGTATATGTAAGTATATTAAAATCAGTGTAAACGATCTTCTTCTATTTAATCATATGAATTTAAATTTAATTTTTTAACTGTTAGAGTAGAATTCACTCATTTTTATCAGCGATAGAATCAGTTAATAAATTTTTAGTGAAACTGCATAAATTTTACTTCAAAATAAGCTATTGTGAATAATATAGTGTTAATTATCTTATTAGGGAATTAAGGTTTAAAAAGTACAATACAGAAGCATAAAAATATTCTATAACGCTATAAATGAATTTTCCTGAAAAAATAATTTTTAATTTAAATGTCATTTACTTTGAAGTATAGTAAAAAATTAAATAGTATTCATTAAGCCATATTCTGCAACCCATGTATTGGCAAAAAATTTTTCTAAGATAATTTAATTAAAAAATTTATTTAATTACGCATTATAAGTTTACAGGGCACTATTTATATCAGTACTCAAATAGTTCAATATCAAAAGTTAACAAAAAAAATTACTTAAGATTTAACAAATCTTGAAATTTATGTTTGATTTTATAGACAAACATAAGTTTATAATTCTATCTTTGTTTACGGAATTGAAATTATAATTTTGAGTTAATTATAATTAACCAAAAATAATTGTAATATATATTATATATATATATAATATATATAATTGAGTTAATTGAATTTTTAAATCATTTAGCCTCGTAGGGGAAATAATGCCTTCCAAATATCTGTATGTTTTTCATCGGATTTTATTCCCAGGGATAAATCACATCTGACGGTGGTATACCGAGGTGTTGTTTTATGCTCTTCTTATGTATCACATCTGGTACAGTCGAAGTGAAAAAACCATTGGAGAATAGGAGAGATATAAATATAACAGAGAAGGCACTAAGTATAGTTACGACAAATAAGCCAGCACTTTGCTCATCTTGCCTTTTTTTTCCGATCCAGTAACAATATCCGTCTGCTCAAGTTAATGCAATTTTAAATTTGTGGTGGTTAAATTCGTATCTCAAAATTTTAGTCGGTATAAAAAAGCTTTCGCAATTGAAGAAAGAAAAGAAAAAAAACCCCACACCCGACAAAGTTCAGAGAGCAGAAGCCCTAATAGTTCCGGCACATCGCCTTGCCACGCACGTACACCCTCGGATCTCCGGGCGCTGCAAGTGTCGCCGGCGTGACTGCAGCCTACACCCACCCCCGTTCAACCCCCGGGCGAGCGACTTTCGATGTTCGACCTCGTGACCGCAGTGGCAAGGGGTGCGAGAAACTCATGCCAACACCGAGAGATTACATTGTTTGGCCGAGTTGGAGATTATTTGCACATGGCTGCGAATCGATTACCGTTGAATACCTGTGAAACTTACTTACGCGCTTTATTTGCCCCTTTGAATCAGTGACTCGGGGAATTCAAGCCCCGGAATAACTTCCAGTCAATGTGGAATGTCATTCTACAGGCTTGACTTACTTGCTGGTATTGGCATTATTTATTTCTGTCCAATCGACCCTCGCGAGAAAGGATGGAGTCGCGCCAAAACTCCTAACTGAAAACACAGCGCCAGGATCTTCCTCGCATGGAAATAACAGTTGCGAAAAAAAACAACCATAAAATACAACTCTGATATTCGTAGATGGAAATGTATTTTAAAGGAAAAATAACTCTCTTGTTTTATTTGACATAAAAAAATTTTAATGGGCTCACCTGATAGTACATTTATATTTATTTTACCTTAAAATTCGTTCGTAAATTTTCGATATATCAGAGAAATGCATATAATGCTTAGTTTACGAACTATTTAATATTTATAAATGATAGTAACTTATGACCTTTCAAACATATTTTCATATTTGAAGACATTTCAATTTCTTTTATAAGAAGGCACAGCAATAAATACATTTTACTGATTTTATAAGACGATGTGCTCTTACGTTGAACAAATTAGTTGCTTTGCCTAATAATTTAAAGGATAATTTAAATGTATCGTATCTAGTTTTTTTTACAAGTGAACGAACATTAAACAGCAACCGTGTATAACAACAACAACAACGACGACGACCACAACAACAACAGCAACAACAGCAACAACAACAACATTAATAACAATAATGATAATGTTTTTAAGAGTATTATTTTGTATTGGCCTTTAAGAGAATTATTTTATAATTATTTGCACAATAAAACACACAATAAGCTAAAGGAAATGATAAAAGTTTGTTTGGTTACACGAATTAATATTCACATCAAATTACGAGCTTATACTAGATCTTAATTGAATATATTTCAATTAAGACGATATAAGTGTTTAAGTAATTGGATTTGAAGGTAGCACAATTTTGGTATAATGAAAATCGATTGGGTAAGTGCAAACACGCAGTGAACGGTTGCACAATAAGTAACGGTGCTTTAGCAAGATAAACTGTTCCTTAGTCTAGAGATTGAGTTTCAGAAAAGTTTTGCCACAAATTCGGAATGGGAAACTGAGAGTTTCAAATGCGTATAAGTCTTCGGTAAGAAATATATTTGTTGTACAGATTACTCCACTCAATACATTCCCTTTTCTTTATCAACGGCTAAAAACTGATAGGCGTGAAAACTTTTTTTTATTTCTTATTATTTCAAGAATTTTATTCAATATACCGTGAAATCGGGAAAAAATGATAAAAAAAATTGAACGAAAAAATGGGTAATGGTTTTTGAGTGAATGATTGCTTACAACAACATCGTTAACAGTCGATTGGGCACAAAAAACTAATCGTCACTCATTCTCACTATTATTGATTAATCTATTTAAAAAAATTTCATAAATTCCGATAAAATGAAATGAAATAACTTTCTCATATAATTCCATTGCATGTGAATTCTAAAACAATTGGTTTCTCGTTCTTCAAATACTTGCGGAAACACTTTATCACTTTATTTTTCATTTTTCGTACAATAATATTATTTACGAGTTCATCTTGTCAGTTTTTACTTTCTATCTGTCAAAGATTACCATATTTCATTCTAATTTTTAAATTTAAATATTAGATACAAAAAAAACGATTTTCATATCATATTAAACAAAATTTTTACAGTATAATTAAAAATGAATACAAAAGTATCGATGTGTAATTTTAAATATACATATAATAATTTTTATTAAAAAAAAATTAAACGAACTTTCTTTTTACACTATTTTTATATTATACGACGATAGTATTTTGTTTATAAAATATTTTCTGAAATTTCCATACAATTGAAAATAATTGTAATTACTACTCTCAATATATATTTTAATAATAAATATCACGAATTTTAATGAAAAAATTATCTAAATTATTTTTCTAGGCTGTATAGTTGTTTTATGTAAAGTTGTTTCTGGTATATTGAGTTTTAAAATAAAAACTCATTTATTTTGCAACTTTTGAAGACGTTTTCATTTTTATATTATACGGCATAATATTTTACAAAATTTATTGAGTTATAAATTAATGCAATGTCTAATTTATTATTAAAAAAGTTTATGAGACGAATAATTTTTTGGAATTTTTAATAATGAAAATGATTACATGTGAACAAATGGAATACAAGTTAATGTTAAGTTAATCCAAAAACTTAATTGAGTTATATAAATCAGAAAAAAGTATAGAAAATCTGATATGTTAAAGTACCGATTTAGCTATTTTCTGAAAATTACTGATGGAGGAGCTTAAAAATGAACTTAAGTTAAAAATGTGAGTTATGAAAATTGTTGTTTATAATATTATTCAACTATTTAAAATAAGAATCTTAGATGATTATTAATTAAATTAATAGTACTTACAGAAAATTTTGTAACAATGCATATACATGTGAGTATGTATGTCTGTTACTTAATTTTATATTTATACTGTAAATAGATGTATTTATCGCACTATCCCAAAGTAGCGAAAATATGTTTTGTAAATATATCGTGGTATTTTACCTGACTGAGCAAGATACCTTATCATGATATTTGATAAATAATGAAAGATTCTTCTGAAGGAATATATAAGTACATTGGAAATGGAAGCGTCACGCGAGTGTGAGGATACAGCATTTAAATTTTTTATACACATATGGTATTTCCATTTAATAATTTAAAAGAATGTATTTTTTAGATTAATCTTTATAATTACTATGCATAAGTGGTGATTCGAAGGCTAAATGATCGTGATAAGTCATTCGATATTTACTTTTCATATTTATCCTTTATTTTTGCCCCGCATACAGACATAATAACATTGAGAGGCTCGAGCATTTGCGTAATTAAGGCACTCATCTACAGCGAGGAATCCATAACCGCGTAATTCTTATAATAAAAAATGTCCTTGTTGGAATAGTGCGCATACACACACGCGAGCATATTTGCGAACCCGATGTGAGGGCTGCCGGTCTCGTTATGCAAGGCGAACAACAGTTGTTAAAATTTCAAAAGCGTCTCTCGAGCGAGTGTAACGGACGCGCAAACATCTCCCAGCAAAGTGAGCAACCAACCCATTGTGCACGCACAATACGTGCGGGGGTGGCGCATTTCGACAAGAGGGGCAGGGGGCGAAAAGAGCCCTCGAGTATAGTTAGAAGTCCCTGTTCGCCTTCTCCCTCCCCAACCCTCCGGCGCATTTCATTATGAGCTCGAAGGGGGGGGGGAGGAGGAGGAGGGACTGCTATATCGCGGAAAACTCTGCGGCACTAGTGCAGGTGCGTCGAAGCCATAATAAATGCGTAAACCTATGAACATCGTTTTTCCGAGTATAAACGCGTGGGCCAGCCAATTTTCCGCGAATCCCAAAATTTTTAATACACCTGTACCTGTGCTTGAGGTTGATGGTGATTTTCACTCGAGAGTTTCTACGGTATTGCCCCCTATTATTATTATTATTATTATTATTATTATTATTATTATTATCCGACGGAAGCTGATTTTTAACATTAAAATTATTCATTTTTGGCTTAAAATTATTCGTTCCTTATTGTCACAAAAATGTCTAGCGCATTTGAATAAAAATTTAATACTTTTTAGATTAATTGACCACGACGCATGAAGTTACGATTTCCAGCTATAATTGTCTCACACAATCAATATTAATAATTGTATTCAATGTGCTTTAATTTCAAAATGCTTTATATTAAAAAAAAAAATGTAAATTCAATAATTCAATCTGACTTATTTTTAACAGCTATGTACAATATTTATTACGCTAAAGTAGCTTAAAATTCCGTTTGAAACATTGCATTAATGATTTATAAAATACTTATCGAAAGTATATTTGGAATTTAAAGTTTTATTTATTAATATATAAAAGAATTTTTACACAACAATACTTATAAAATATATATTTTATGATTTTAAAAGTATCAAATATTTATTATTTGCGTCCAAATTTTTTTAAAATAAAGAATTGGGAAAATGTAGGTTATATTTTTTGTACAACTGAATTCGCGTTTTTATAAAAAATGTAAAATGTATATTAAATTTTAAATTGAAATTTTTGATACTTTATAAAAAATAAAAACTGCAATATTGTAAAATGAACAATTATTTAACCTTTTTAATAACAAAAACGAAATATTACATTATAAACATTGGGGTTCATTTCGTATCAATATTCTTATATGAAGGAGAAAAAAAGAAAGCTCTTCGGAGGAAAAGCATATGTACCTTTGAAAGGGTAATCGCATATTATCTTCACTAGTAAACTGAATAGACTTTTGTAGTTCCTGTGTAACGGAGAACCTTCCCAATCGTATGATTGAATTAATGCATTCATCCATTAAATTTATTAAATTTTATTAAATATAAATAAAATTTATGTTAATAAATTTATTGGGTAATAATAAGTTATTTGATAAAAGTATATATTTTCGATAAAAGCCTACGGCGCCTCGAATCAACTAAAAAATATGAACAAAAAAATATCGTCGAACGTGTAATTATTTATGGAATTGTGTATATTTAACTATTTATTATTTTTTTAGGTTATTAAGAAATTAAATTGAAGTCGTAGAGAGTAATGTGCCAGAGACGCTTAGGGATCAACATTAGATTATTTCCGAAATTCCAAATATTACTGGAAGCACGAGTATTTCAACAAAAATTTAGCCGAACAGCTAAAGATATAGAGTGTGGCGTTGTATCTTAACAATCATCCCCGATAAATCGTGAACTGTTATAGGGATTCCGTGTTATTTACTGTCGAACTCGCAACTAAAACTCAAATAGGATACGCGTTATAGGCTGAATGGAGTTGGGTGAGGTTGGGGCTTCGATATTCCCCGAAGTATCAGCCGCAGTTCGACATAATCCAAATGCGAGGCACATGCCCAGATAAATCCGAACTAGAGAATAACTCTCTCTTTCTCTCCTGTTCCGCAGCATCCTCGCGAAAGGATGCACCAGCACGTAGAGGTAGAGCGAGTGTGTCCCCGCAGACTCGAGCACATAAACTTGTCTCGCTCTCGCGAATAATGTATCCGGAAAAGTCGACGTCGCGACGCTCCAGCATCCGAACGAATGAAGAAAAGTCCTGGGAGGGAAAGAGATGCCGCTAAATATGCATAGACTCGAGGCGCACTTCTTTCACTCTTCCTTCGATCGGATTGTCGAGTTTTATACAGAGTTGCGCGCAGCTGCTCGTATCCCGAAATTCCTCCCAATGGCAAGAATGGAAAATCATTTCTCCGTCCCTCTTGAATTCGAATGTGTAAAACGCTGTTTTCCATGATAAAAAACATGATTTTATTTGGCAGACATTTCACGATCGCCTTCATACTTGATACCGCCAAACTTTCTCACAATCACTCGTGTTTCGGGCTAATTTTTTAAACGAGTCTCGCATAAAAAATAATTAAAAATAGACGAACAATATTTTCAGCTAAATCCAGAACAGACTCTGCGGCAATATCTTGTCAAGGCATTCCCGAGTTATTTATTATATTTTATTCCCGAATAATAATTATGAATTATCGTTAAATCTATATCAATTAAAATAAACTTTAATAAAATACATACCGCCTACTTCTCAAAACATTCATATATATTACACCGTGATTTTGGAATACGCGTTTATTTATTTCAACATAAAATTACAGAAGCTAGTGTGATAAAAAGAATTTTATAAAATATATTACAAATGTTTGATATTAGGAGTAGACTTTTCTCGTATAAGGGCTCACTCAATACTGACTATTAGAATATTTTTCAAGGTTGCTTACCCTTAAGGCTGCTTCGTGTCATAAACTTCAAGTAGAAAGAGTTTCCATTTCCAAGTGTAATGGGTTATAGTAGTGGGGTATAAAAATTGAAAAGTAGCACGTGAATATTGTTGCATTTCAACAATAGAGAACTTTTAAAAATAATAATTTATTGAATAAAATACTAATTTACGAGATTAGGATAAGATTAATGTAAAATTTTAAACCAATTAATTATACAATATTAAAATAAAGGAGTTTATTTTACAAAGTTTAACAATAAGATTAAGTTATATAAACGATGATTTAATTAGTTGAAATTTTGTTATTAAGAATAATTAATCGGGAACATTCAATCACTGTCACGACTTCAAGCTGATTGTTTGGACGGGAACCTAAACTTCTTCATATGTCTTTGGAAAATCTTCTTAATTGAGTGCATTTCATTTACTTATTTATTTTTCTATCTCTTTTTTCTCTTGTTATTTTTCTTCTTCTTCCTCTTTTTATTATTATTATTATTATTGTTGTTGTCGTTGCTGTTGTTGTTGTTGCTGTTGTTGTTGTTGTTGTTGTTGTTGTTGTTGTTACTATTATTATTTTCTTTTCTTCTGATATTCAAAAAGTGAGCAAGCTATTTTCTACTTCGTAAATTTTTTTTATACCCTGGTATATAAGGACTCACTTCTATCACCACTTTCTTTAGTGTTTGAATAGTGTGTTATTGTCTAAAATAATTCCGATCTTTGATGTATACAATAACATTATATGATGTTAAAGGTTCAAATCTCCCTTTGTTAAACTTAAATCATAGTAAAATGTTATTTTATATGTTTTTGATTTTTCTTACAAGTTTCGAATATCTACATTATATTTTATATTTTATTTTTATCTTATCATAATCATTTTTTATGGAAATTATAAAAAATATGTATAAATTTTATAAAATTTGTTTACTATTTTGTTTTTTATAATTTAAAAATTACTTTCAATTACTATGGTATACGATGTTTATCCAAATTACTGTTGAATCATTGATTTAATACATTTCATCGATTCTTCAATATAAGTCCAAATTTATGATTTAGTATAAAAATTATTTACTTATTGATATATGATGTTTTTGAAATAGATTTTGGAAAAAATAATGTAAAAGGACGAAGTTACCATGAGAATTTATCCTAATTAATATTGACAAAAAGTTATATATATTTTTAATTAACTTATATTTCAAATGAAATGAAGATGCAATTTTTAATTTTTAATTTTTTAAAAAAAATAATTTATTAATTGAATTAAAATTTACCTCAATTTTGTCTTTTAACCTATGTTTCAATTTTATTGGTTTATTTAAATTTAGCTTTATTAAAGCTTTATTTGAACTATAATAAATAATAGATCATACATTGTCTAAAAAATATTATCCAGGACATATGTGATCTAAAATGCTATAGCTTTTTATTTCTTAGAATTTTATGCAAAGATTACGAAACATACAAATGCCAACACAAATTACAGAGACTTAAACTTATTCTAGAGTGTAAGAAAGTGATATACAATTGCGAAGTATACTTTAAGAATAAAGAAATAGAGAAAATAGGCAATAGTAGGCTTGTGATATCCGAAAAAGCTTAGCAGTGAATGATGGAATTTCATTAATAGAGTGAACCGCACCGATATTCTTCTCCTCGCACGAGGAGGGGGGGGGGAGGTGGTGCTGGATCAATCGATTATTGTGTCTCCATTAGTAGAAATTAGAGTGAGAAGGACCACGTAAGCAAAGTCTGCGATTCCGGTAGCTCATAATGTTTGTTGAACAAAGTTCAATAGAGTTGGAGAGTCGATCGAGGTCAACCGGAAAAATCGCTTTAATTTAACCAAGATCGTCTACAAATGGCTTACACTTTGCTTTTCCAGCTTCATATATCATAGATGATTGTTCTGTAGTTAGAACATTTAGTTTTCATGTATTTTCCATTGAATTTTTAGTTGAAAATTTGTTGCTATTCCACATTTTAGATTAGAAATTTTTTCTAAATTATTCTAAAGTTTTCTTTTCCTACTTATTCATTTTTAAATTGACATTTTAATGTATATTAAATATCATAATAAAGCTAATATATACATTTCTTTTTATGAAATCTACATTGTTGAAGGATTTTTTATAAGTATAAAATGAAGATGCTTTCAATTTTTTATTATTTTACATGTGGTGAATACAAATTTTCTGTCCGATAAAATTTAATTTAAAAAAAAAAATAAGTTTTTATTTCAGGTAGGTGTACAAGTTTAGCCTATGAAAAAAAAAAATTTGTGATAGGTAAAGTTTATGATTTTGGTGAGATATCAAAAAATGAAAACCAAATTTTTTTTAATTGAATAAAACATTTTTAAAGAATTTGATTGTTCACTTAAAATTATTATTAAATAAAGCTAAGATTTATGATAAAATTTTCAACTTTAATCAAAATATAAAAAGAGAATTGCAGTATCAAAATTGAGTAACCGAATTTAAAAGAAAAATAATTAAATTTAAGTTAAAAGTCGTGATTTCGTGGTTAGTTTCGGTTTAGTTTGTTTTTGAAAAAGTTTTATGATTATTAGAATACCCTATAGGTGGAGAATAATTTAGGTGAAACCGAGTGACGATGTTTCATTTTGTTCGTAATTAAACTTTGAGGAAAAGCGTGACACGATAACAGCAAACTCCTTTCCGTGTTGGCGAGTTGATGGTTCGTACTGTGGGAATAAACTGTCTTTCCCCAGTTACCGGAAATTATGTGGTGTCGTAACTGTCTTACATTCTACAAGAGCCAGAATTTTTTAAAGCTAACAAGAAAAACGATAATCATTGGCAAATAATTGAACTGCACTTGTTAATGAAGCTAATTTTAATTTATAAAGGATAAATTTGCGTGTTATATGTTATGAACCAAATATAACAAATTTGCATACATAAATCCGCAAATACTATTCCCTGTTATGTTTCGTATTTTAAATGAAAAATTTTATATTTTTTTATAAATAAATTTACCATAATATTGAATCTCAATAACTTTGAATGAAAATAGACAATATTGAATAACTAATAAAAACATTACGAGTCGTTTAAATAATTTTCTAAGGAAGTAGCCTTGAAATACCCGGATAAAGATAAATCGATTAAAAAAAGCATACTTTTGTTTAAATAAAACTGTGATAAAACAATTATTTCGATATATGCACCGTAGATAAATGTAAATTCAAATTTATATTTCGTTTCTAATTAATAAAAACTATTTTCATATTTTTGTTCTGTGGGTTAAATTGTTTTAACATAAATCGCATGCTTTAAGTTTGAATAAAATGCCAAATTCTTCTTCAACTACCATGAATTTATTTTTAAAATTAGAGATTATTCATTGAAAAAGGAAGGAAATATATTGTTGAAAGTAAAGTTGTTTGATTATTTGACGGGAGGAAAAATTATCGTAGTCCTTTTGCTATTACTCAGGTGTGATGTGAGAGCATTTGGAGGTCGGGACTCGACGCAGAAACTGAAAAATTCCAAAAAATTCGACCCTAGGGAAGCTTTAGTAAAATGCAGTAGAAATTTATGGAATATTTAATGGTGATATATATGGATGTGGGATGAGAGGAGGAGTAGATATATTGCTTGACTGTTTCATTTTAATTTTCACGCTGGTCTGCAAAATGAGAAATAGAATTGAAAGGTTGCATCAATTCCGTCGCAACGATAAATTTCATTAGCGATGAATTCAAATGCAAGCTCAAAGGGATGAAGGTCGTGGGCTCTGCAGAGAGGAGGAAATAAGGGAAATAAGGAAATCTTTCCGTTTGGAGAAAAAGCCTCGCGGAGGAAATAATGGGGGGGGGGTTGGTTAAGAGTGAACTCGAAGTGCACTCATCGTTATGTAAATTAGTCCATAAAATTGAATGGGGCCGTTTAGGTGAGGATCCTCCGTTCTTCGGGGGTGGAAGGAGCTTGTTTTCGCGATGGATAGCTGGACGAGTCAATTGCGCGTAAACGCGGTGGGAACGACATATCGGGAGATCGGGATCCCGGGGTTCTTACTTTCTGTGAGCGATTGCAAAAATATTACTTCGAGACCGGGAGAGCTGGTCCTCTTCCTTTCCCCCCCCCTCCTCCTCCTCCTCCTCTCGAATGAAAATGGTCGTCACATTGTTATGGCGATGGAACTTGGGTCGCGTCAAGGGCAGTAAAAGTGTTAACGGGGATGGCTCCTATCGAAGTCGTGCTGGTGTCTGGAACCCTAGACTCTCTATCCGGTACAATGGCGATGCCAGGGTTTTATGGTGATACAAGTGAAAATAAATTACCCTGAATGAGATCTTCCCAAAGATACGCTTTTAATGCTCGTGTACCAATTGCTATTTTATATTTTATCTATTTAACTATTTATGTATTTATTTATTTATTTATTTGTTTGTTTGTTTGTTTGTTTGTTTGTTTGTTTTTATTAAATTTTAATTTTAAAAAAATTTTCATTCGGTATCAGTTACTGGATTGCGATTATTTACAGGGGGCTCAATTTATTACTAACACTAAAATTTATATCCCAATTACTGGTTTGGTATAACGGGAACACAAATTTTTTAATCTATGTATTTTGAAAAATCTTCCAAACCTTTTGAATAATTCTCAAAAAATGAACAATATATATGTTATTTTTTAATATTAAATTTATTGGGTCGAATTTATTGTTATAACCATTATTATTAACCATTCGTGAATACTGCTACAAAATTATGTCACTGGTTCATTATTAATTATTATGCTTTCAAATTAATTATTATGCTTTCAAATATTTAAATATCTTTGAAGATAATCAGTGAATATGATTCTGTCCTCATCAATAAAAATATTATTATTATTTTATAAAAAATATTTGTATATAGAGAAAAACATTTAATAAACGTGTCATGGAACTTTATATGAACATAAAATTCTAGTAAATTCGAGTATAAGGATTGAATGCTCTATTAATAAGTGATTCTTTTTCAAAAAAGCCCTTTATTTGAAAGTGTTTCTATGGAGTTAATGTGCATGTTCACGCATCGCAAGCAATTTCTTTTTTTACGCTTGACAATTCCATGCCGATTTTTTCATTTTTTCTATAAATATTTCGTCCCTACATTCTCGAAATTACTCGCTTTACACTTAAACGTATATTATAAAAAAACAATAAGAAATTATGTATTAGTTGCAAAAATTTCATTTATACAAAGTATATTATTTACATAAAAATAAATAGTTATTGAATTAAACTTATTTTATTTTGTTTACATTGAATTATTGCTACAAAGTTTTTTATTTATCTAAATCAATTAAATACATATAGTTTAAATATCTTTCAAAATAAAAACTTATATAATTTAAAATGAAAGAACAGAAAAATGAACATTTTTTAGGAAACAACACAAATTATATCTGTTATTATTAAATATTAAATAGAATTAATTATATTATATTAAATAGAATTAAAATAAAACTATGTAATTTTTTTTTTTTAATCAAGTAAAAATATAACACATAAGAGGAGTTTTAACGATTGTATTTATAATAATTGCACAAAATTATAAATTGATTTAAATTCAAAAATATCATTATTTGATTGAAATCCTGTTTTTTAATTAAAAATCTTGCATAATTATTATACATATGAAATGCTATTTATACGTGTATCCGTCCAATTGTTTTTAATAATTTAAATTTGTCATCTTTACATCGATCGGTTAACCTAAAATTAATCCTAAAAATACAGATAAGCTGTATGATATACATGTATATGTGAATGATAATTCCGTGGACTTATTGTTTAAACTAATTGGGACTATCAAATTAAATGTAAAAGCAAAATGTGTAATTCTTCACGATTTAATAATTGATTGATTTCCCCCAGAAAATCTTCCTCAAATGTTTACCAATCGATGTGATTTAGTCTGCTGAATATATAGGTTTCGAGATCGTTACTGTATGTATTTTGCATATACATTCCACATGGTTCGAGGTACAAAGGGTACAAAGCATGTGTGATCATCGAGCGGACGATCAGCTAGTCGTAACCTTTTAATCGAGTCTCTGATATCGAAGACTTTCATTGGCAAAATGCCAGTCTCACTGTAATTATTTTCCAAACGTATTATCGATTTCCTAATCTGTCAATTCAATCTAACCGGTTAATCATCTTCGATTTGTAACGCGTCAATTGTATTCTCATAGCCGACGGGCAGTTTTTTTACTTTTACCCTCGATTCAAAGATGGAAAATCAGTTCATTCACATTGAATAATTTTTATTTGACGAGTTAAACTGAGTTCTGTTACTCAGTTTAAGTAGTCACATCATTGTCGAACTTTTATAAAATTACGTACTCAATTTTTCGTGTAAATTTTCATGCTGAATATTTTATGTCGAGTACAATAATTTATAATTTTAATGATGAATTATATAATGTTCTTTTGTTCTAAGGATTAAAAATTTTTTACATTATCCTTGTATATTTTTTTCAAAATAATTTACGTAAATTATATATTCATGGATTAATAATAAAGAAATAAAGGTTTTCGAATACTTTAAATACATAAAGCGATTGTCAAAAACTGGTAACTCGTGACCAGTGAATCCCTATTAGTACAATCGGGTTTATTTGCATTTAATATATATATATATATATATCTACAAATTGTTTTGAAAACAATAGAATAAGAGCATTAAAGATAAAATGGTATAATTTATCCAATTGTAAAATAATACTGTACTATTCAGTTGACAGTGAGTAATTTGCATAATATTCTTGTAATTTATTAATATATGCAAACATTTATTTAAAATGCTTTAACAAGAGAAATTTAGATTTTATTATTTAATAGATTTATAAAATCTTAACTGTATTATTATGAGAGTTAATATAATTATCGGCTACTATTTCGAAATTATTATTCACTTTCATTTAAATCAATTACAATAATCGGAAAAAAGTTATTCCTTGAAGGAGCAATTAGTTTTTAAATAATTCTTTTGAAATAATATAAGATCAGAGCATATTTTTTGTAATTATTAAAAAATAGTTTTATAAGTAAAAAAATAAATTTCCCTAAAAATAATAAAATACAATTATGAAATTCTTATGTAATATCAAGAACTGCATTGATTTCAGTAAATTCATTGAAATTTATTATTGATAAATTTTATATATTTTTTAGTCATCAAAATAAAGATTTAATTTTTAATTGAAAATATCTTGTATAATAATTAATATTTAGTAATTAATGGTTTTTTAAAATGTTTTTAGTTCATGTTTTAAAATGCCAGAGAGATTTTGTATTTCTAAATTTATACTAAGATCATAAATGCGATCGATAAAGTGCATGCATGAAAATAATAATGAGTTAATTATTATAATTTATATAAATTTTCCATATTTAAATATTTTCATCAATCAATAAATCAAAACTAATATTATCTCGTGAAAATAATAGTTCATAATAGATTTTTTATTTTTAAATATGAATATTTGAAAATTAAAAAAGTCATTTAATAAGGATTCGTGAATTATTGCACAAAACGATCACTCGAAACATCGAAGACAATAAAAATTAACAAGGTTGATGCTCTAGACGATAAGATAAGGATCGCTTGGGTAATGAATCACCAAATGTACGACGTGCGAACTAACCATTTGCCGACTGGAGGACGAAAGTATTTGGCCCAGGTCCAGGCGCCACTGACAATCCCTGAATCTATACCTTCGATGAAACAATCATCTCCGCAATTCAGGAGACCTTTTGCACAGAGGAGCCGGAGCCGCGGACTTTGTCACTACTTCGACGTCGATTACGAGGATTGAGTTAGTTCGTTTACTGCCAACATGATATTCCTTTTATTATACATACATTCTTTTAAAATAAATTTGAAATTTGTTTGAAATATCGCAAAAGTATGAGATAATATTTTTCGTTTATTCATATACCTGTGGAGTGCAATGCCGTTTTTGAACATTCGTGTTTATACGTGATGTTAATAATATTGTATTTAAAAAAGTTATTAAAATATATTTTTACTGGACTACTTGGAACAAAGTGTTAAATTGAAATAAATGTTAGCTGATTATTCAAACAAATTTATTTACACTTAGACATCTGAACAATAAAATAATGCATATTTTATATATGAAAAAGGCACACAGTTATCCTCGAGACACGAATTACTAAACAATTTAACGTGTACATTAGTTTTGTTATTGTAAGTTACAAGGTTGCATGCATTATTTTTTGATGAATTTCTATTAAATTTAATATTTGTACACGTATTTAGATGTTATAATTCAGTAATTGAACTTTTTAGTAATATTATGAGAATAAAATTGAGAAAAATCTACATTTTAATATGTAAAAAATATTTTGAATATACTTTTCTCGAAGTTGTATAAAAACTTTTCATTACGATAAAAAGATGATAGTTGAGAAATACATGCAATATGTCGAGTTCTTACTTGATCTTAGCGGGATTAAGAAAATCGTTTGGGAAACCGAGTGGAAAGTAGTGGAAGAGAGACCTTCTTAAGGCTTCGTCTAATCCACTCATGGCGTTGTCTCCTCATTGGGAATAACTGGATTTTCCAGTGCTTTTAATGACTTCTGATTTTACTTTGCTGCACTTTCTTGATGTTCGTTAAGTTCTATTTCACTGGAACTCGCTCAAATTAATCTTTTCACTAAAAATGATGTCGACTGAAGTCATTTATATTAAATATCGAATATGTTATTTTTTATTTCTTTTTATTGTTCCTGTACAAATGGCATACTTTTAAAAACCGATATTAATTTTTAATATTTTACCAGTATTAATTATTTATTTAGCTATAAATTCTATTAATATATTCTAATTAATAGGATTTATAAAAGGTAATCAAACGTTTTAAATATCAATGGTTAATTATATCAATATAAAATCTCAATTTTTTAAATGAAGCAATAGGAATAAAATATTAAATTAAGTAATATTATTGTTGGAACCAAGTTAATTAATAAAATAGCTTTTACGATGAAATAATATTAACATAAGTAATTATTAGCTAATTAAACTTTACTAATTAATAAAATTTTAATAAAATCCATTGTTAAAGTTTTCTAATATAAATGTAAAATGTGTTGTACGCAAATTGCACAAAAGATATTTTATATTCAAAATATAAATAATCCATTTTCAACTACCGTTTTTCATTGAGTTATCTCATTTCTCGTCTCAATATTCCTATTCTAAGTTTCTATTATAAAGTTTCTATTATAATTCCTTTTTAAGAATGAAAAGAAAAATTTAATAAAACTAAAATAGCAGGAAAATCTTGAGCAAACAACAACAATGGCTTTAAGCTGTTTTAAATAAAATAATTTTCCAGAGCAGTTAAATACACATAAGGATAGTAGTTATTCATCGTATCTATTTGATGTAAGTCGATACCCGAATTTAAATTTACTGAGTAGACACAGATAAGTCATCGCACTTACACAGAGACTTTGTATAAGTAACTTTGGATGAGCTTTCGCAGTGTGTTTCTTGTTCAAGAGTTGGGAACAGTGCACAAGGAATAAAAGGAAGGAGAAAAGGATAAAGGGAGATGGAGGACGAATTTGATAGGTATTGTGGGAGGTCGGGATACTGGAGACGACACACGGGAATTCCGTGCCGCGCGATTTCCTTTCACAATCGAATCGAATTTATTATAGTATTATTAACCCTCTCCACTGACTTCCTCTCTCGACTCCGATATTATATACGCCGTATTCTTTATTCACGTTGATTTGAACACAGGTAGCCACCGATTGCACCAGCCCCAACCCAATTTTAAAATATGCTTTTCGACTGAACTGAAATCCCCGAGAGTGTAAATCTTCTCAATTTAAGATTTATAAATACTGAATTAATTCACTTTATTATTAGATTATCCTTTGTTATTCGATCATTAAAAACTGGAGTCGCTTTATGAACTCTTGCTCCCATTTTAAATTAAAATTTTATTTTATTTGAAAACCCAAAGAAAGGGATACATTTTAAGGGTAAGTATGGGTTTTGATTGTGATATTGGAGACTAAATTATGTATTTAGTTTCAAAGGCACCATAGATTGATTATACATCGTGTTCCATCACAGCTCACACATCTTGTGCATTCTTGGTGGAGACATTTTCTTAACTGTACAAAGGCTGGAATGGAGCACAAACAAACAGAGCTCATGCATAAGATAAACATATTAAAACGCATTTTAGTGAAGAAAAAAGTAGCTGTGTTGTTTGAGATTGACAAAGCTTCAAAGCTATTGCTGTCGAGAGAGAAATTAAATGTAATGCATTAAGCACAAATTACAATGTCACCAAACTACAGGACCAGGCACATGAGCCCCAGGCAACAAAAGCATCAAAGTAACCTGTTCCGCTTAAAAAACAAAACCCCAACAAAAAAAAAAGACTGGGTGCAATGACCCGGACGGAAGGTCCGGGGGAGGGCCAGTAGTTAGCCTCTAAAGTGTCAACGGCAGGGGTTGGCGATGCATCAAAAGCACGCGTCACTTGCGTCCGCCCCCGATTCTAAAATTCAAATTTTACGGTGCGTCGGTTACCGGGGATTTTACCGCTAATCGTGAATCAACCGATTGGCTGATCGCAAACTGACTTGAGATTTCAACACCTAGTATTTCAACCCCTCATAACCCTGACTAAGAGTCCCCTCATTCAACGACTTTCACGAATTTTCCTTTACGCATAAGTTAATTCATCGATCAAATAGACATTACCCTCAAAATTTCAAAGTAAAAACTCAGATTTTGTTTTAATAATTTCAAAATATATCATTCATGCTCTATGGAAATCAATATTAAGAAAAATAGAATAAACATTCCAATAAATATGATATAAAATCACATTTAAAACATTTATTCTCATCCCGTGGTTTCACTGTCTAATCAAGATTGTTACAAAAGAAATTATAATGTTAATTGAGTCAGATTAGTCATTAAGAGCACTTACATCATTTTAATTTAAAATTTGTTTTATCATATTGCACCAAAAATATATATATGGTCGTTATTTGAATTATTATGTATAAATAAATTATTTTAAATTATTATATATTAAATATAAATAGATTTTAAATGATATTTTTGAAAAATGTAGTTTTTAACACGACTACTACGGTAGATATTAACAGTAATGAATTAAATAGATAAACATTATAAATATTGTTATATAAATTAAAAAAAGCAAAACATTTTTAAGAGGAAACAAATTTTCTTAATGTTTGCAAATTTAAAAAACATAATGCTATAACAAGTTTATTTGTATATCTGCTTTTTACTAGTTTTGAATTATGATTGGCAATCCACACTCCATTAATTTTCTGAAATAAATAAGTTTTATATGGATTAAGAAATATTAACTTTCGGCAAATTTGTCCATGTGAATGCCAGGATACGGAATGGTATTCTTTTTCAATAGAATCATCTGTTAGTTTTTATTTCATTTAAATAATATATAAATTTTAATAATGTATACTTATACATACTTCTAATCGCATTGATATATAATATTAACTATATCTATTAATTTTTTAACAAGGGAATTAAAGCTAAATAATAAATAAAGAATTTTAGGATATATTTTTAACTATAATATGATGTATAAAATTAATTTCAAACATGTATTTCTAAATTTAACTTCAATTTTCATTTTATTGTGTAGTATTGTAGATGAATCTAGTAATTTGTCTAAGATGTACCCATAAAATACTATGAAAAAAGTTTGATTGGAATTAATGAAGTTGTATTTAAAAAAATGAAATAAATCCAGCTATAATTAATTACTAAAATTACGACTGCACTACAGTCTACTATTATTAATGAATATACATTTTATACTAGCACGCAAATTTTTAAATATTTTTATCAAATTATTTTTATATAAACTATTATGAATTAAGAGTTAATTAAATATCGTATTGTGTTTAAATGGGTTTGACTTCTCTAGGTAACTCTTTTTAAAGAGGTGTTAAAATTAAAAAATTAGATTTTCAAGAAAAAGAAAAAGAAAATTAAAATACTAAATTAGGAAAACAAATAAATTTTTGAATATTTTGTTTCTAGTATGTTTATCAATACATCTAAAATAATTTATCGCTATAATCAACCAACTTAACCGAATAAAAAGAAAGTTGCAAAGACCAGACAATCGTTTTTGCATTTTAATTTTATCGCAGTTGAATAAAAATTTGCGAATACCTAAGCGTGCGAACACTCGGAGTTAAAAGATAATCTTGGACACGAGCGCACAGAATTCACTCAGGAATGAAGGAATTTTTAGGTCAAGTGTGAACACTACTAATTACCCGAAGGAGTCACTTACTTTTTTCATTTCTTTTTCATTTTTCCTTGCCACCATCTTGCAGCTAGTACCTCTTAGCTTTAAAACATGCGATACGTGTCGTTGATGCACCACCATTACACATGTAGATTTTGTTTAAATAAATTTATCATGCCTTTGTATTTTTTCGAAACATAAACTTTCCAAGATTCTTATCAAGTTTTGACGTGATATACAAGTCAAGCATGATTTTTGTCAAAAAGAAACTTTCAAAATATCGCAGTTTAAACTCGTTAGACTTGAGTTCAAAGTTTCACAGCCCTCTTAGTTTTGTCATTTCAATTATTCATAAAAGTAATTAGTCGAAATACATTGTGTGAGTAAAGTCTCTTAATGTACTTTCATTTGATGCATTAAGAAAGAAAATAATACCACTTAAAATAAAAATCGAAATATTATCATCTGCATATATGCTGTAAATATATACGCAACAAATTAGCCTACACGACAGTATACACCTATTTTATGGGAAATTGCAAAGGTCTCACTTGATCAATAAATTCGAACCACATCCCAAAATCAACTCATCGGCTATCGTAAATCTTACCCGAGTCCACTTGTCACGTATTATCTGTCGAGCGAGGATCATTCGGTGTCCAATTGTTTCAGTCAGCTTTGTTTGTTGCTATTGAAAATCCGAATCCATAAATTGAAAAAAAAGAGCGAGAGTCAGATCGGATAGATAGGGATATCGACAGATTAAGAGATGAGTTTTGACGTTGAGCATCAGATGAGCAGAAACTTTCCATTGGCAACGGCTGTTGGCTATGCCAACTCAGCACACTCCTTTACCATGTTAATCAAACTTAGTGCGCTTATCTTCCATATAGAACATTATAAAAAAGTAAAATTGATGGGCAAGCAAAGAAGCACAGACAAAAAAGACGCCAAAGCAATATAAACAAAAATGAGCGGAATTAAGTTTTGATGCGACCACGGTTTCATTTGTTTTTTTATTACATCCACCTTTATTTAAAAATTTTTGGTACCTATTAGTCCAGCTGCACGAATATTAATAAAACATAAATTTATTATGTCAAGATTTCTTTATTTACTATATTTATATATGTTCATTTTTGTATCTATGTGTACTTCAGATTCAGAAATTCAAATGACTTTTTAAAATTTTCTAGTCTACCGTTAATTGCCATTGATACATTTTTCTTTTTACTTTTGCATAGATATTTTTAAATAAAAAATGTAACTGAGTTCACAAATTTTATCAAAATTTAAAAATATCATTTACTTATAATACTTGATCGAAGAATTCATGATTTATAGTAGACTAAAAAAAGTAATACAATTAAAATTTTGTGCCACGTTATCTCTAGCTATTGTAATACTTCTAAATTCAT
The DNA here is from genome assembly GCA_018907245.1 of Eupristina koningsbergeri. NCBI lineage: Eukaryota > Metazoa > Arthropoda > Insecta > Hymenoptera > Agaonidae > Eupristina > Eupristina koningsbergeri. The sequence goes on along the minus strand of JACCHV010002752.1, from coordinate 1,043,578 downwards.
CGAATGTATTCAAGAAATTATTAATTTAATATTATTAATAAGATTCTTGACTGAGCAAAAATCATTATACACAGATCAAATACATATTTCATATATACTTTCAAATTACATTCTCTTAATCTATCAAATGGTCCGAGAATGTCATACCAAATAAATTATAACAAGGATTATTACTTTAAAATTTAAATGACACTTAACTTTATCCGAAAAATTTTTACTTAAAGTAATATTTATACTGATTTTCATTAAATTTCTTTATGTTATTCTGATTATAAAATATATTGCTCTCACATTTGTATATTACTTTAAAAAATCAGTTATAAACTCAAATATATTAAAAAATATATACAATGAACTCATGAACTTCAACTAAATTTTTTTCATAAAAATTAAATGATAAGAAAGTAATAGTAAATAAAAGTAAATGAAAAAATAATAATTCTCCATTTAAGAAGAAAAGGAAAATAACTGTGAAAAGCTAAAATTAATATTATTCAGTAGTTAAAATACGAATATAGTCAGGCAATACGTAACAACTGCAAATAAAAAAAAAATAAAAAAGTAAGAAATTAAATAAAAAACCAATTTTTCTACTCTGTATGGCATATGAATAGAAATATTATTTTCAATTCTAAACTCAAATATATTGATAGAAAATGAAATATACAAGTAATGAGTATATTAAGTATAGTATAGTATACCTAAATAAATTAGAATTTAACTTTTACATGTTCTTTAAATTCACAGTTATTCAACGTCCCTACCGTTCATCGAAGTTCATTTATTCGTACGTATAAAATCAGGTTATGAATAATATACACATTCTTACATATTCAAATGTTGGATAACGGACAAAAATAAATGAAAAAAGACGTTAGCTCTGCCGAAGGTCAAGTGCGACTAAACCTTGCTCTCGTTCTTCTCGACCGGCAGTCATACAATGTCTCTTTTCATTCTCATAGCATTTCTTTTTTTCTTTCTCTTATTTTTTCTTGTTTTATATTCTACATTTCACTACAAATGCATTTAAATAGAACTATAGAAATGAAATTACCTTATTGTTCAGAAACACTACTCACTAGAAAACTAAGTCTTTGTTCTTTCTTTGCTTCATCTTCTTCTTCTCATTTTCATATTTCTCTCACAATTCAATATACCAATGAATTATAAATATAGAAATATATTTGTCAATAATATAATAATAATTATTGTAATTTTTAAATATTCAATTCATTTTTCTATAGATTTTTCAACTTTTTAATTAATGGAATTTTATTAATGCTAAGCTTCTTACAAAAAAATGAAATTTTCGTATTAAAAACTTTTTTATTTCTGATTTCTTCATAAATTAATATATATTAAATATTTATAAAATAATATAAACAAAATATAGGTATGATCTAAGGTGGCCATTTGAATTTTACCGTATTTACTTCTGTATGATTATTTTATATTCTTAAGATCCTCTTATCTTTTGTATATAATTTTTGTCTTTCCTTGGCTCATTCCTGATTTCCTTATTTATTTATTTATTTTGTGTTTTCGTTCTTGAATGATAGTTTTACGTACTTTTAAATAATTCTAAATTTTAAGAAAAGATTGATTTTGAGGGTATCTTCATTACAGAAATCTATTGTGTTAGAGCATTGTATGATATTCGACTGCCGACATTTAAAGGTGACCTACAATTTAAAAATTCGATGTGATACAAAGAGATATTGCAGAAGTTTAAAACAGTTGCAGATATTTAATTATCATAAAAATTAAATACGAAAGCTGAATACTCCAGATCTGGACATTAAGAATACAAAATCAGACTTCATTCATTAAAATTAACTTAATGATGCATTGAATTCGAAATTAAATATATAACTTGATTCAATAATTAATGCTGATATATACGGCTTTTAACTTTTCATATTAAGAAGCTTTTTTTGCCAATTTAAGTTTCAATAATTATTTTATATATCATGCGATAGAACGGCAAGACCTTTTTTTAATATAAATTTTATATTTCAGTTTATTTTAAGCAATGAAAAAACTAATATAATCGATACTTTAACATGAAATTCGGATGTTATACTACAGAAAAATTTAAATAAGAAAAATTTACAAATGCTACATCAATCAAGAACCAGACTTGTTGATTAAATTTTTTAATTTAATTAGATTTGCTCTGGATTTACCATTAAACTTCATGATCCAATATTTAAGTATTAAATAAAAATGGTCTTATCTTCTGATTTTATATTTTACTTTCGTCTTTTAATTATTTTTATCCGTAAATTTTACAAAACTAGATTGTTGTATCCTTTCATATAAATTATTATTAAGTAGATTTTATATTTCTTTTGATTTAATAAATAAAAATTTTAAGATCAATGAATTACAAAAACAATATTGCTTCCATACGCTATAATTGTATTAAAATAAATTTCTTATTTTTTCCAAAATAAAATTTACTAGAAAAAATATATATAGCTGTTATTTATAAAGAAAACTTTCTAAATCAAAAATTCAATAAAAGTTTCAGGACGTTAAATAAAAAATAAAATATATCATGTAATTATATTATAATAGTTCTATTCACTTTTCAACACAATTAATTATATAAATAGAAAAAATAATTAACTTTTCAAGTATTATAAAATACTAAGTATAAATAGAAAGAGATAAATTTATTATATTAAGTTTCTTTTTTAATAATTTACAAAGTATTCAAAATTAAATAATATTTAATGTATTCTAAAATATTATAACATATTTAAAGTAATTATAAATTGTAAATAGGTTTCAAATTCTTAAAATATTTATATTTGAGAATATATATAATATAAGTTATTCTTAAAATACATATTGAAACATATTTTTATTTTGACTACCATTACGTATTACCTTAATTATTTATATTCTTAAAATCACACACAAGTATCTAAGCTTATTTCTTGGTAACTTTTTCACTTAATTATAAACATTCAACATAAACTTCATATAAAAAATATGTAAAAAATACGATATAAATCTACTTACATTGCGACATTTTTATAATGATAGAATATTTATTTATAAAATCTTTTAAATACTAAAATTGATTAATGACATCATAAGATTTATTTTAATTCGAATATACTATTAAGTAAGTCAGTAGATAGCTGTAAGAGTTAATTAATAATTTATTTATAATATTTTAATGAGAAAATTAATAATGTAAATTAATAATTTAAAAGAAGTATTTTAAAAGTTTATATAAAGTAAAAAAAAACAAAAACAATGCAGAAAAAATTAAAATATTATTTACAGATTAACATAAAAAAAATAATATATTTTGTTGAGATTTCTTGTTATGAATTTAATTAAGTATTGAAATACATTTTTATTACAATTTCAACTGAAAATTAGCACATCTAAATTTCAAATTTTACAAAAATATGCAACACAAAATATCAATTTTGAAAATAAAACTTTTAAAACTTCATTGAAATAACAAACATTTTAACATCATATAATACTTAAAAATTGAAATTAAGATTTTATTTTCCTACGGTTAAATGAGTATGTATAAATTTTAACACATAAGAGTCATACAACTTTAGAAAATTATAGAAATTTTTTATATCATTCTTTTGTTTGAAGGATACAATTCCTTTTATTTATAAAAATTTTATTTTTTAAAATCTAGTTATTGGTTTGAAAAAATTACAAAATAAATAAATATGTATAAACATTGGATGACATTAATTTTTTAAGATTTTACAACATTTTGTATAAAGCTAAATAAATTATAACTTAAAAATAATTTTTACATATTTCATTCAAATTAATTATGTTGAATATTATGTTTGAATATAATTTACGTTATTTGAAACAGTTCAATCCATATTTGTCAGATATTCTATTATTCTTGCAGTAAATCTTTTTACTGAATTACACTTTTTTTAATACCTAAAAATATTTATAAAAAATTCTTTATCATAAAAAGTGTAACAGAAATTCATACACAGATTAGATATTAAATTTTAAATTATTTAGAACGTAGTGGTAGATTTTGCGAAAAGCCGACTGTAGCATGACATGTACAGTCAACATCTCGAACTAGAAGATCGTTCATTAACTTTGCACTACATTTCTTTATGCGAGCACTTGAAAACAAGATACGAACGCACACATGCAGATAAATACACACTTTCACAGAGGCGAAGATGTATAACAGGAGATCTGGCATATCTTTTAATCGCTACCGTCGTAAATAGTAACATCCATACTCGAGATGTGTGATTTATGAGCCCAGTCTTTCTTTTCTCTCTGATTATTCCAGCCTCTCGCTCTTTCTTTTTTTCTGTTTTTCTGCTCCTCGTTATATTACTTCAAGTGAGCGCTGCATGTTCGGTCCTGTCATGAGCAGAGCATCGATGTACATTTTTTAGGGATCAACGAGGGAAAAATATTTTCTAGGGCTACGCTCACGAACGAGAGCGTAAAAAAATGTATGTTTTATCGTCCAACAACGATGTTGCATTTATGTGGTGTTGTATAAAAATTTAGCTGTGACAATTTAAGTTTGTTAATTTTTTTTAATAAATAAATTTTCTCCCAAGTATTCTCAGTTAATAGTAAATAATAATATCGCAATCATCTATTGATAAAATACACCCCTTATTGTATTTTGATTAATTACTGTGCTGTTACTTTTACTATATTTCTGACCTACATTCTAATTAAATGTTAACTGTTTTTTCTTCTAAATAAACCTTCGCCTACAACTATAAAAGTCATCGATTATCCTTGTATTTATACTGTACTATCAATAAAAATTATTAATTAACTAGTAAAGAAGTTATTAGATACCTTAGGTTTTTTAGGCTAATTTAAAAATTTAATAATATTTTTATTTTAATACGATAATTGTATAATGTAGAATAATATATGCATATAATTTATAGTAATAAGATTAATTAAATTAATAAGTTTTTATTTAAAATAAATTTTTTTAAAAATTATCTATTTTTAAATTGTAAGTGTTTAATTTCGAGGTTATTTAAAATTTTTATACAAGCTATAAAGTACGTATTAGCATTAAAAGAATTTTAACTTAATATCCTATAATGAAGCTTAATTAATCTTTTTTTTAAAAGGTTTTAAATATTATATAGAATGTCACCACTTATATAATATTACTGCATATTAAGATAATAAATTATAGAATTTTCCTATATTTATACATTTTAAAGAATTAATATTTTAATTATTAATATCGACTTCATCAATAACTCTTGATAAGATTTATCAATGTTTCCAATAGAGTGAAAAAAAATTTAAAAGTTAAAATTTTAAAAAAATCTATTTTAAAATTGTACGAATGAATTTTATATAAGGAAATAATTTTATTTTTAATTTGCTATTTTATGAAAGATTGTGTTCGAGTTGAATTTTCTGTTTAAAATTTATTAACTTGAAGCAGTCAAAATGAAAAAAAATTTAATGGAAGATTTAAAATATAAAATTGCTTGTTTACCTTGTCCCATCTATAAATTTTTATATTGCAAATAAAAAAATTAAATTCCTAGGTAATTTAAAATTTAATATTTTATCACGTGAAAGAGCGACATGTTCAATCTCGACTATTTTTATTTCGATTTTCGGGGACAAAAGGTAATGCCGAGCCAGACAATGAGAAGCCAAGTCTCCTGTCGATAACTACGTCTGACGATACGAGGATCGACTACTCAAGCTCTCGGTGTTTCCTCGCCTAATTTTAACTCTGTTCTCAGGCAGAAGCGGTTCTTCTTTCATGGCACTTCCGAACTCTAACACGCGAAAGTGATAAAACAACCCCCATCGCTGTCGCCGTCGTCGTCGTCGTCGTCGTCGTCGTCGTCCATTTTTACTGACGACCCTTTTTATATTCTTTTCTTTTACGCATTTTTTGGCACCACTTCATTATTCTTCTGTTAAAAAAAGCTTGCGCTTCAGATCACTTCGTGACATTATTAAAATTGCACAGATGCATTCAAAAACTTTATTCTGGTAAATACAGCTGTCTACATCTACGATTATAAAGTATCTGAAGAAAGATAAAAAAGGTTTTCATTGTTTTATTTATCTAGGATATTTTCATGATATGGAGCTAGGTTTAATCATTATTAGAACATCTATTCATTGATATTAAACTTATTTACCTTTTATATAACTTTGCGTCTGTAGTTTTCCCTTATTAAAATTCATTATTCCATACTTAAATTTTTAATAACCCTGATCTAATAATTTAATTTATAAATAAATCTTTAGGTGTTTTATTAAATACGAGATAATTTGCCAAATCTAGTTGATTTATAGTACATACTCAAATTAAAAATATATGAAAGACGGAAATCTGTAATAAAGATCTTTGAAAGATTTATTACACACCGTGAAGTGAATCGAGGAAATATATGATATTTCTCTAGACTTTATTCATTTTATTTGTATTTTTCTATACATAAATTTTATTAGATATACTGGTACTTCAGTAAATACACTAGCACTTATAATAAAAAAAAAATCCTTGAATCGTATTGTATAAAAATATTAATGATTAAAATACTATAAATTCCGTTGAAAAAGCATTGGCCTGATTACTTCAATTATATCAACATAATATCATGTCGATTTAAATCAACGTAATGAATAGATCGCTAACTTGAAATCTAAATTTAGTATAAGCGATTTAGGAATTCAATTGTTATCTGTCAATTTTTTTGATAATAAAAGTGGCATTGCTCGTGTGCCATATCAAATTTGAGTCTATAGTTTAATAACGGTTCTATCACTCTGGAAATTTCACCTTTCCTAGTGTTAAATTTGGCGCTAAACTTTTAATAGTATAGTTTAATAAGTTTTAGAAACAATGAATTTAAAATAAAGAGGGTGAACTTTAATTTAATACACTATGAAAGCAGATTTCTTACGGTTCACTAAAATATATAAAAAAAAATAGTGCGTGTTACAAATGATTTTGATTCCTATGAAATTTTGTAGCCTGATTTTTAATATAATGAAAGTAAAATGATAAAAAATAGAATTTTAATTCAAATTTTGTATACCTATTAATCAGTTCATTTTAAGATTTCGTTTCTAGTCGATCTCGTTAAATTAAATTCTTTTGAGTTAAAAACATCAATTTATTAGAATAAATGATAAATTATAATTATTAAACTTTATTTAAGAATGTTTGTTTTAAAATTAGAAAAATTATTCTCAAAAAGTTAAGGATATTGAGCCCGTAGGTAGTACCATAGCATATCTTTATTCGTAACAAATATTCTCAAGTAAAATAAACATTTTCATCCTGAACTTTATAGAAGTTTTTCTAGAAGCTTATTTATTAAAATTACATTTCGTAAATAATCTTGCGCAATTTATTTGAAATCGATTGCATGTACGACAACAAAAAAATCGATATTCGTCTGATGAACAGGGGTGGTTAATTACACGTGGGTATTATGACGATCTTTGTCGTTTTATCTTGACATTCCTCTTCTTACTTCTTGCTTTTTATCCATTTTTTTCGGTGATCCTTTTCACTGAAGAAAATGTCTAATTAGCGAGGAAAAAGTGAAGAGAGGACGAGAGGTTGTTATGCAAAGGAATAAGGTCTCTTAATCAAGCTCCTTTCCTCCAAAGCTATCATTTCTCCAAGATTTTTGTAGTTGGAGCCAAAGCCGGAGTCTCAGGAGTCGCGTGGATTTTTGGAAAGAAAATCCCTTCAGCAACGGATTAAAAAGATAATAGATTCTGTTTAAGAGTTAACATGAATCTTAAATCACTTTCTAATTAAATTCGCATATTTATGAAACGAGTGCATTGCAAATTCGATAGCCTTACAATCAATCGAGCAAGTTATTTGTGCAGATCTAACAAATTTCATATCGTTAGAAAGTTTTAAAAATTAATAGTACTTCACCTATCAATATATAACTTACATTCCATAAAAAAAAAAATCTTTTATCATATATTTTTAGAATTTATACAGTGAAAACAATGTTACGTATCCGTTGATAAAAAAAAATTTGTAAAATTTATTTGAATAAAAATGAGACTGTTGATACACATTAAGCTAAATCTAGAAATCTTTATATGATTGATGAATGAGTCACTTCTTGATTTTCGATGTACACTTAATGGAACTTTGATCCGCTCTCTCCCCCATATTCAATTTTGTTTACATTATTGACTCTTCAACAATATTAATTCCAGCTATAGCCACTCTGTTAGCCACTGTTTATAAATTCAATAAACAATTTGGTATAAGAAAGCTTCTTATTTTTAAGTTGCAACTATTCTGTCTACTTTGGTTGATAAGAGTAATTACTAAGTAGCAATAAATCAATAACATGATTGAAATTAATTTTTAGTTTTTTTCTCGATATCTCATTTTAAATGTTACTTGCTCGATTTATATGATTCGATATCAATCATCGTGTTTCTTCCACTTCAGTTGCATGCTTTCATTGCTTTTATACATCACGAAGATTTTGACCATCTCATTGAGATTTTTCCTTATACGCCCCCCTAGCAAAACCTCAATAACAATATTTTACCTAACATCTTAACACTGCTTTCCGTGCGAAACTTTTAACTCGGCAACAAAATCAATTTAAAAAATTCAATATCCTTTTAACTAGATGTTTTGAAAAAATTTTTTATTGAGCAAAGCCCATGAAAAATGATGCGCAAAAAACAGAAATAAAGCTAAATAATTAACTAAAAATTTAAAAACTATATAACGATGAGAAGAAAATATTAATTCTGATTCATAAAGGAAGATTCATCATTTTGAATCATTCTTTTATTTTTGAATTTTGTATTAAAAAATTAGATAATCTTTCTTATTACTGTTTTCTTCACATTCATATATAATATTTTAAATAACAATTTATTTATAAACATAGATTACTTAATTTGGTGATCATTTTATCCTCATAAATTAGAGACTAAGTAGATATTTCAACCTTAAAATGATTAAATGGTTTAATCGATAAATTATATGATTCAAAAGAAAATTGATTTTTAAATAACTAGATTAAACAACTATGGTATCTGATTATATGTATTATTTGATCTGATTAACAATGCCATGCAATATTTGGCAATGTGTTCACATTTTACTTTTGATGTATCAATTATATTATTTTATATTAATTTTTATACAATTTAAAATAAACATACTTGATTCAATATACAAAAATAAGTATACTTTAAAAATGAATTTAAAACTCACGTACAAGATCATAAGTTATGAAATACAATGTACTTTATTCCTTGTTATAGAAAAAAATAAAATAAATATAAGATTATTATTACTTGATTTGTAATTTTATTATTAGTGTCAGAAACATTTAAAATTATCTGCTTTAAATAAAAAAGTATTAACATTGCACACACCCACATATATATATATATATATAATTATTGTTGTAGATAGAATAATTATAATACGAAATGGTAAATAAAATAAAATAAAATTAAAATAAATTAAATGTACAATTAAAATGTTAATAAAAATGTAGGTAAATAAAATCAAATGGAAAAAGATGAGGTTGAAATGAAAGTGAACGAAGATTTTTTGAACCCACAACAAATCAAATACAATTTATTTTTGTTCAATGTTTACCTAAAAAAACTAAAGAAAACCCCAGTGGGAGGAAAAGCCGTCCGCGAGTTCCTCGCACATTCGCAGCTTCCGCGTAGGCTGGGCCGCTGATAGCAACAACTCGTTCCCGCTGTTGAAGGAGCTGGAGAGGCGGCGATTCGACACCGCTGCAGGTGAATCCGCCGAAGATGAAAATAGATGATTGAAACGTCCTCCACGATTTTTCGGTGCCTCGCCGACGTCTCGGAAATCGCGACACTCTCTGCCGCAGCGGGGGACGCGGTTGCTCTTACAGAACTTACAGAACACTCGTTCCCACACACGCAAATCCGCGAATACAAATCTCACGCAGGTAACTCGAGCCGAACAAATAATTTTAAAAAATTGGATAAAAACAATGAACACCAAAATTCAATTACAAATCTCGCTTAAAAACGCAAGCGTCACAAAGTAAAAGTTATCCGAACGTTGTTGTTGAATACAAGGTCGAAGTCTAAGTGTCGCCGCGTCGGAAAATGCGACGCGGAAATTCCACCCCGCCGCCCTTTTCCTCTCATAAATTACGGAGATTAGGCGAAAGACGCTGAAGAAAAACTGGGCCTACTCGAATAGTCGAAGATATGATTTACGATCGGCTCGGTTGCCGATGGTCAGGTCAGAACTGCGAGGGACTTATATAAAATTTCCGCCTAGAATTTACCCGAGTCCCGAACAATTATTCATAATAAATTTTAAGCCTCAGCATCTATAAATTTTAATAAATTATAGGGTTTGGTATTAAAATAATATGAAAAATGATACATCGCTATGTTAAAAAACATGTCAATGTTTTAGTAAGGTGTTTTTCATTGCCAATGAAACACATTTATCAGCAGTGGTTCAGAAAGAATCAGAAGATGGAAAAAGTTCATATACAAAAAACAAGGAGAGGGGTACAGGAGTATAAACTTGAGATTGAATTATGCGTAATTAATGCAGTCATTGCATTGAAATAATTGGAATATCCTTGTATATAAATATCAGTAGAGCAGCTTATCGGTAACTCCATTACACATCCATAAGTTAGAACAATATTTGAAAATGATAGCCTTTGTAGAGGGGTATTTGAGTTACAGATTCAGAGAAATTAATTTACATCTCTTAAAAGAGAGCGAGCCTCGAGACCATATTTTCATAGGCATTGGAACTCAGCTATGATTTCTCGAGGTCGCAAATACCATTTCCTAAAGAGCTTTTCCTTTTTTCTGCATGTTGCCGCTTCTTCTTGTGCACGCTGTTCTCGCCCTCGTGATTTCCGTTGATCACGTACCGAAACCAATAGTATTCCCCCTACAAATCCCGGACCATCGCACGTTTTCCCGGTTCGGATTGTGCCGATTTTTTTTACCGGGAGCTTGTTATCGCGCGGGATTCAAGGAGAATTTTGAAAGTAAGTACGAGGTCGGTGGTTGGACGTACTGAGGGTAAGTCTAGTTTTTCGGAGACTTTTAGCCCAATGGGAACAATTGTTTCGAATCCTCGATTCGAATATTATATCGGATTTTTAATTGCGCATGTGCAAAGTTTTCGATTGGTACGCGCGCCCAGTTCCGGAGTCGGGTATTAAATAACAGGGAAGATATTTTGCATCTTCGCGGACTGGGACTAATGGCGTGTACCGTTGATTGCAATAACCAGAGCTTCTGAAATATCAGTAACACCCTATTCCGAATGATATTCCGCAAATTCAACGAATATCTAAACAACTATTGGAAACGAGAATTTGTAAATCGTGCCCAATAATTAAATGTGCAAATATAATTATTTATGTTTAATGCAGTTTATTAATTAATAATTATTGTTAAAATATTTTATGTGTATGCAGGTAATATATCGCTAATCCAGTCATACATCGAGAGATTATTATATCGAAAATTACTTTAGGAAAATAAAATTTCTACAACAAAAAGAATATTACAAAAAAAAAATATTTTTCATTAAAAAAATTCTTTGAGAATATTTATTTGAAACGTTAATTAATTTTTCTTATAAGTTTAAAGAGTAAGGTTGAATATTATAATGATAATAATAGATAATGAAAATAATTAACTTTTGTACAATGATTATAGTAAACAAATATTAAATATGCATTTTTTTGTGTAAAATAAATCATGTTTTTATAATAAGAAATAACAAAAAACAATATTATTATATTAAATTAGATTTAAATAAATAGAATATTTTGATATTCTGTTTCTTACACGTCTCCCACTGAACTTGATTGGGAAGATTTTCCAGTTAACCTTCAGAAAATAATTTAAGCGGTACTTGAAGCACTTAAGATTACGTATTCATTATGCTCTTTCATGTTTCCCTTACTACAGCATATCAATTGTTGTTAACGCACAAGTAATGTGAGTATTGAATATACGCGCGAAAATTTAATTTTTCGAAAGATATGATCAGGCAACGAAAAACTAAAACGTTGTTTATGCATAAAATTTATGTTGTTTTTAAAATTGAATTTTTCCACATAAACAGGCACGTTTCATTATTCTAGTGTATAAATAGGTTAAGCAAAAATTTAACATATAATTCCACGCTAATAAAAAAAATCTGCCACTTATAAAACTACTCTTGTGTCGTCACCGTTTGGTTGTTTCGACGAATCTCAAACTTTCACAAAATAGGTGGCGCTGTAGACGAATATTCGCGAATTGTGAATTCTGATGTTCACCATGTAAATGAAACAACCCACACTCACAATGGCATTTCTTAAAGTCCGTGAGTTAAATTAATTGAAATTTCTCAAGAGCTGTAACTGTACGATATTATTAAGCGATGGTACACGTAAAAAAGAAATTTATTTCGTGTTAAATACACAACAACAAAATAATATAAATAATAAAAAATATTTTGACCTATAACGAGAAACACATTTTTTGGTCTAAAGTGTGATGTAAAATTGCAAAAAAGACTAATAATTATTTATAATTAATAAAAATTGTAAAGATACTATTTGTTATTGTTATAATTATAGTACAAATGAAGTATTAATTTTAATTGCGATGAAGATCCGAGAAGACATGGCATATTTTGTAACTATTCTGAAAAATAGCTGTTATATAATTATTCAAAAAAGTCTTGTCAATAAGTATAACAAATACGTTATTAAAACATCGACAAATTTATTAATTATTAATTATTATTATTTTTCTTCATACAACACCGCTAAATACTAATTTTACTTCCGACTAATATCAAAGTGTGAAATGTGTTTCATATAATTCTGTAGAATCTCAATTGTTATTAATTTTTATTAAAATTTAAAAACTACAATTAATTATTATGTTATAGTCCCTAAATTTTATTAAAAGAATTAATATTACATTTAAATAGTTAATATTCTTCAATTTTTATTCAATAATTGAATCATATTTTGCAATAATTTTGTACGCATTTATATTGTTATATATTGTTTAAATAAACCTAATTTTAGTAATTTTATAAGGATTTAATATTTCAACTATACTGAAACATTCACGAGTTTATTATTATTCTAGAGAAACGAATTTATTTTTACAGGTATCATTTCATGTATCATTTAATAAAATAAAATTCAAGGAATGAAATTTAAAAATTATAATATCTTTACTTTAAAATATAAAAAAATATTTAATAACTTCAGTTATGTATAATTGTAATCTATAATTTTTTTTTTTATTATTTATAAATACGTTCCAACCAAAGGCCCAGAAACGGGTGCCTTTAGTATAATACGTACTAGTTTTTTACATTTCATACATTTTTAGATTTTTACATTATTCTTATTAACTAGTTTACACATGTACAGATTATAAAGTTTAAAATTAGTTTTTGTTTTTATTTTAGGCTTTAAGTATTTTTACACTTTTTCACTACTTCTATCTTATATTTATAACTTTGTACTTTTCTAGGTTTTCATATATTACTTCATTCCTCTCTTAGTATGGGTAGTGTCGCTTGATTATACTCTTTGTTATCTGCACTCCTCCTTAGTTTTTTCTCAATATCCTGTATGCCTCTCATAAGTCTCGAGTCATGGTGGTTTTCGTATAGTTTCTGTTGTATCTCTTTTATGTTCCATTGTTCCTCCATAGTGCATCTTATGCTTCCAAAGATTTTCTCAGTCTCTTTGCATCTTTTTATCCAGTGCTTTCAGTCTTCATTCTCAATGCCACATAGTCTGCATTTCTTTTCATTTTCACCTAGCCAATATTTGTTACCTTCCGTTATATTGCCGCATCTTACCCTTACTATCGTCCTGATCCTCTCCACTCTATTCTCTCTTCTTAGGTATTCCGTTCACGGATTTCCTGTTTCACAGATTTTTTCATATTCTCAGTTGTACCTGGATTTATTTATTTTTTTAGTCCTTTTTTACATCTGTATCTCCCTGTCTCTGTTTTTAATTTCTTTATATTTGTCAATCCTGTTTGTCTCCCAGATTGCTATCTGTTCCTTGCTAAAGCCGAGGTTATTCAGCCATTTCTATGTGTTGTTTTTCTCTTTTTTTTCTTCTATCTTAGTTTTTTACTTTTAGTTCTATCTTACTTAGTTATCGTGACATATTTTTATCCATCTGTTTTCAGATAACTCTTTAATTTTATCCGTGTATTCATGACCCTCATTCTCCAATTCACTTCCATTTCTGTTTCATTTGTTTCTTCGTATATGAAGTACCTGGGTGTACAGAAATCAAGTTTCAGGGTCCACCTGTAGTAGTCCATTTTGACACTTTCTAGGGCTTTGGAATCTTCGTTTCCTCAAATCTTCGCACCGTATGCCATGACTCCTTTTGCTATATAGTCAAACATGAGCATCCTCAGATGGAAATCTCCTGCACACCTTCTTTCTCCATGCCTATAGGTACTTTTTGCAGTTACTCTTCTTTTTCGTGCTTTTTCCTTGATGTGCTCGCTAAATTTTCCGTTTCTATTTAATACGAAGCCCAAATAGCAGAAGTGGCTCACCGTTTCGATTTATTTTTTCTTCCACATTCATGATTCTGCTTTAGGTTTCTTCCCTCGTTTAATCATCATTATTTTAATTTTTTCCGTGTTAACTTGTAGTTTTCTGTAGTCTAGGAACTTCCTTGGCGTGCCCATCATATCTGTCATAGCTTCCCCGTTCTCACCCATCATTGCGATGTCATCCGCGTATGCGAGTGTTCAAATCCTTTGTTCTCCTATTTTTGTTCTACCTATTCGTCTTTTTTTTCGTATCCTCTTCCAGTTCTGAGATATATATGTTGAAGAGTATCGGGCTCACGCTGCATCCTTGTCGTAATATTTTGGTAACCCAGAATTCGTATGTATATCCATTTCTTGTTTTTATGCAGTATTTTGTCTCTGCGTACATTCTCCTTACCCTTTCTATGAGCTTATTACTGTATCCTCTCTTTTCCATGATCTCCCATAGCTTGTCTTTGTCCACCGTATCGAATGGTGTTTTTAGATCCACGAATAGCACATACATCCTCTTTCTTTCCCTGATCTTTCTCTGCATTAGATGATTTAGGATGTATATGTTGTCCGTTGTTGATCTACCTTTTCTGAATCCCGACTGTCCTTCAGGCTGCATTCCCTTGCTTTCCGTTTCCTTTTCTAGTCTCTCTTTTATAATACCCGTGATATCTTGTAAACAGTGGAGAGCATCGAGAGTCCTCTGTAGTTTTCGGGCCGTGTTTTGTCCCCTTTTTTATATACCGGTGTAAAAACTGCTGTTTTCCAGTCGTCCGGCATCTCAATGTCTTACCATACCTTTTTTATGATTTCCTTCATCTTTCTTTTATTTCCTCTTCTCCGTACAGCCATGTCTCATTCTACATCCCATCTATGCCTGTTGCCTTTTTATTTTTCAGCTTCTTTTATTCATTTGCTATTTCTGCCTCTGTTAGTTTGTCCTCTGTCTTTTTATCATCCCTCCAAAATGTTTCGCTTCTCCTATCCACCTTTCTCTCCATGCTTCCTTCTAAAAGGTCCATAATTGTAATCTATAAATATCTTAATTATTTTTATCTTTTAAAAATAACTTTTTTAGTTATTTAACTTTTTTAATAATATTATTTAAAATTTTTAAGCTAGTTAAATAGTAGTAGAGTTGTTTAAATGTTTATTTTTCACAACAATCAAATTAATGACAATATAACATTTTACTTTTGACTTTAATTTAATAGCAGTATAATCTAACTACTTTTTTTAACTTTGTTTTATTGTTGGAAACGCATCTACACAGATATTGAAATTTTATTTTTACCTATAGTAATAACACGGACTAATAATTTTTTATAAGATATTTTAAAAGAATAAGATGAGATGAAAATAAATTTTGAAATGTATAAGTATATAGTTTTATCGAATTAAATTTGTATGATGTATTATAAGTAAAAAAGTCGTTTTTCATAGTTCAATAACAATATTTAATTAAAATTTTTTTTTTTCAACATCATATTTAAAAACTAATTTTATAGAAATAATCTTCTTGTATTTTTGTTTATTACTCGAAATAAATACATTAAAATAAAAAATAGATATCTGGCTATAAATAATTTTGTTTATTTTGCAAAATATTTTTAATGTTAACTATTAAGATGTTAAGGTAATAAATATAAATTTTTAATTATGTAAATAATTAATTAATTTAAAATTTGAGCAAGTTCAATAATTGAATTATTAAAACAATTGAGTATATATAACGTAAATAGCCCCCAGCTATATATTAAGTCTTTTAAGAATTAATACAATCTAATTTTTCGCCACTGCGCCTAATTTTAATAAAATTAATCTTAATTGATTAGTCAAGGTTCGTTTATTTGTCGGAAAGTGGAGAGTGACCAGGGCAGGGAGGACAAAATCGCCTTATCGACAGCCACTAATTGTGGATAGTGTCACCCAGCCCCTTATTTGCTTCTACCGATTAAAATCCGTATTTCATGAATTGTCGTGGAAATGAGGGAATGAAACAGGGGGTCGTAGGGGATAAAAACTCTTTATGGAGAAGTTCTTTCTCTCCATAAATGGAAGTAAGAAAATAGCGCGGAAGAACATAAAGAGTTGGACGAAGAATTTATCAAAGAGAAAGACTATGGGTGATAAAAATGCAAATAAAGTTGTAGTTACAGGTGAGAGGATTACGGCGAGTTTATGTGCGAAAAAAAATGCGATAAAAAATGCTAGTTCATCAAAGGGGAAGAGTCTTGAAAGTCACTTGTAGATGAGGGAGTAGATTTACTGGTATCAGAGGCTTAGGGTGCACGTCAAGGGCGACTCGTAGAGTGGAATCTAGAAAGCAGGCCTAAGAGTCGCGGGGGAGGATACGCGTTTTCTTTTGAATTTTGATGTTCGTGGTGAAGCCAGGAACAGCCGAGGAATTGACGGATAATGTGTCCGGAGGTGCTTCGGAGGGAGGGAAGGGTTTTGCATTGGATTGACATTGTCCCAGATTGGAAGCACATATGATGCAGCACAGCAAATGATGATTGAGAAAATCCGGGATTCTTATTGAACGAGATGAGGAGAAGCCGAGTGGCCACGACTTTACTACGAAGCTGCGCCACCTACTTGTGACAGGTTAGGACTTATCGAACTGCAGGCCAAGGAATTTCACGATGCTTGGCCAAGGGACTAGGAAACTATTTATGGAGATACTGGTCGATTTGATTTGACGCCTAAAAAACGTCCGAATGAAGAGAGAATCCTTGGATTTGACATTGAACCTCGAGCTCAGGAGCCATTTGATGTGAAAGGCAACGATGCTTTATCATCTGTCATACTTTTAACTTTAAAGAGTAATGCGTAGCGAGGCTTTTCAAATCAATACCGTTGGCTCTCTCGAGAGCACTAGAATAATTATCACTTGACATTATCTATTACGAAATATTGCAATATTACATTCATTAAAAAGTGGAATTCATATATCTATTCAAATAAGGACGTTGCACATTTTCATACTTTACTTGTGAAAAACAGTTTTTATAATTAATACTTTTAAATACAAGTAGATGTTTATTTATATTCATAATTTTAATAATATAAAAAGAATGATTTATTAATCTTGACTTGGTAAGTTATTTTGCAAATTCAAAAAAATATTTAAAAAGAAAACTGAAACATTTATGATTAATTTTTCACTCCCGTAAAGTAATAATTTTAAATATTTAATATCAATTTTTTAATCCAATATTAATTTTAAAAATTCATTCGATTCAATTTATTATCTAAGAATAAAATTTTTCATTATAATGTTGGTTTTCGTTTTTTGAAGTTAATTAACAATTTCATTACTGATATAATTTTTTTCAATGTTTCATTTAAAAAAAAAAAACCTATTTTTGACGAAAATTTTAAAATACTAAATTTTCTTTTAAAATATAATAAAAAAAAAAAAATACAATAAAGTTAAGTAATGAAAGTATTGAAAAACATATGTAAGAATTGTTAAGTACTGAATGTATAGGTTTCAAACTAAAAGTGTATTGTACAATTTTATTTATTACAGCTTTTTTTGTATTACTTAATTGAATTTAATGTTAATTATTGTACAATGATTTTCTAATTAAAGTTTTAAAAATAAAGATAAAATTTTTACATTGGAAATAATATTTTAATAGAATAAGGAAAAATAAAAACTTTACGAATTATTAGCAATATTATGTGTGCAGTATTATAAATTTGGTTGGTATACATTTTTTGATAAATTATTCTATTATACAAGCAATAAATAATTATATTATTATGTGTTTCAGTTATAAAGAATATTATTTAAATAAAATCATTATAATAGTGGTCCCAATATATTTTCATAACTATAATTTTTAAAAATGTATTAAAGTTTAATTGAATTCATATAATTATTAATTAATTAATAGATACTTAAGGACTATATCCTACATGTTCATAATAAATGGATTTAACATATTCATGAAATATATAATAAAAAATAAGTAAATAAAATAATATAATTCACAAATAAACTAAATGAAAAAAAAAACTATTTCCTAATTTAATAAAAATTTAATTTATCTTTTTTAGCCTGTAATAATGTTTTAAATATTATTTAGATGGTATTTTCTAATATTTTACATAAAATTCCTTCGAAATAAAATACAAAATATAAAAAAATGAATCAGATATTTTAAAAATAAAAAACAAGTGAAATTATTTAAATATAAATAATATAAATAATATTAAAAGTTTATCTCAACTTAAACCTCATATAACAAACAGAATTTGTCTTTTCAATAATATATAAATTAATCATTTAATATGAAACTTTTCAAAGATTCAATTCATAAAGATTTTTAAAATTTGTGAAATTATATATAATTTTCAATATTTAATAAAATAAATAAAGCAATTAGTATTTTATCCTCTGCTTATATATTATAAAGAATATATAGAGTGAATATAGACATTCAATTAAAAAGGTTCTTTTAAAATTTACAACTGTGTTTAACATAGAAGTTCGGAAAGATGGTAGAAATGCATTAGGAACTTCTGTCTTTTAGGTTTTCTAAAAATAATAGAAAAATATTTTTTAATTAACTTATTATTAAACTATTTAAAAAAATTTTATCTGTGATGTTATAAAATAATTTGAGTATTTACTTTGCAAAATATTTAAAAATAAATTCATTTTTATGTTTATATAATTCTCTTTCAAACTTTATATAAAATATACTAAAGTTAATTTAAAAGTGTTTCATTAATATTGTAGAAATCCGTGATTTGATTAAAACATAAATGTAAAAAAAACATGGATTTGTGTTAATTAAATGCTATATGAAATATATATTCTTAAATAAAAATTGTTTAATACATTCGGTGTTCTCTTACTTCAGGAGGAGTGAATATCATGTTTACACAAGAGTTTTACTATGTATACGTATTTATATATTAGGGATAGGGAAAGCGAGTCATTTGGATCCAGATAAAGATATTAATTAAATACTATAAAATTCAGTTCCACACATTTCCCACTTAACTAATAATATCTTGGTTTAAAAAAGTTCGTTGAGCAACTCGAAGGAAAAAATCCTTACATATAAAATATATTTAAATAATTTAAACATATATATTTTTTTAAAATAATTATATTATTCTCGTAAATTTTACTTGACATAAGAAGATTACAAATAGAAGCTTCTTGAAAGAAATTGTTTATTCGTTTTAATGTATATTTATATATACATACCATGTATTAATAGTATCGACAATATAGCCATTTTTAGAAGAGCGACAGTGAGCGAAAGAAGTTTAAAACGAAGTCAACAATCGATAAATGGTATGAAAAATGCGAATTTTAAAAGATAAACAATCAAACTTTTATTTTTGTGAAAAAAATTTCATTAGGCTAATCTACAATTTTTAGTCAAATAATGAGAATGAATATATAATACAATTTTTTATTCAAATAAATTTATTCTTTAAAATATATAATTTATTATATTAAATAAATAAGATGAATATTTAGCAATAAAATATTTTTATTGATAAATATTAAAACGATATTTGGTTCTGTGAAATTTGAAGCAATCCATATTTATTGATTTTATGAAGAGACTTTATATACATTTATAAATGTAATTTTTAATTGATATGGTCATAAATCAATTAAATTCGTGCCTAATTTGGTCATTTTTATTTACGGTGTATAGTTTTGATTAAATAATATAAAAAAAAATTTATAATGTTTATTATTATCTCATTTCATAAAAATATCAATATCAATAATATTTATTTTTTATTAATTCAATATGTTTTATGTGAAATATTACAAGTTATATAAGTTATTGAAGTGTAAAAATGTTCTAATAATAATAGTCTTTTCAGAATTTAAAAAGTTAAAAATATTTAAAAGATCTAAAATAAACCTAAGTAATCCAGTACGAGATGTTACATAATACTTTTATCGAAATAAAATATTTAAATATAAATAATTGAATAAGCTGTTTTAAATCGTATGAATTTGGGAGATATCATGAAATTTGTTAATTTATTAAAATGTAATATTACAAGAAATCATTTTAAAGAAAAAAAACATTTTATCAATGATAAAATTTTATAGATAAGCAATTAGGCATTGTCTATATGCTTTGTGAAAAAAGATTATAAATTGTATGATATAGAGTTCAAGCGTACGAAAACAATTTTATATCTGATTGTTTTCATGAACCATAGAAAAACTGCAATAAAATATTAAAAAACAAGAATCTGGAAATATTTAGGAAGAATTGAGTTGAAATATGTTTTAAAAATTTGACCTTTTCTATGATTTACAGAATAATGAAACATTTTGTTTTATTTGAAAAATCTTTGCTTTCAACATTTTTTACATTATAAAATCTTATGAAATATACGACTTGTTTGTTTTCTAGAATATAATCAGTGAATCTATTATGTTCAAGTCTCTAAGTTATTGTTACTTATGTAGACAAATGCATTTTTATTAAAATAAGAAAAAACTTATTTCATCATGAAAAATCAGATAAACTTATTGTACATAAAATTAAAATTAAAAATGATCTTTTTTAGAAATTGTTTGTTAAAATTATAGCTGAAATAGATAATTAAAAAATATAAAATATTACGTTATTTTCCAATATCAAAATGATTAAATTATTTAATTTTGTATTATTATAATGAGAATTATCTTACTTCTATAAATATATTATATAAAAATTAAAAAATGAAAGAAAATTATTATATATAATTACATTGACAAATAATTTGTGTCATAAAAATAATAAATATATTCTGTTTTTAATCTTAAATCTACTTGAAAATGATTAAATAATAATAAATATAAATTATAGAAGTAATATGAATAGAAATAATAGATGATTTAGTTTGATGATTTTTCGAGTTGAATATCAATAATGCAAATATGAATGGAAAATAAGTATATCAATTTTAGTTTTGAAATAATAATGTCGATTAGATGTAGTTTATGATAATAATGGCGTTTGAATAGAAGTAAAGGTTTTCCTGAGAGTTGAAAGAATTCAAAGGTAAATTTTCTATATATATACATATATGAAGTAAAGCATTTTCCGGTAAATAATTAAACGGACAAAAGATTAAATTGCCTTTAAACATTGATTATTAAATTGATAAAATTATTATTATTATTATTATTATTAATTGATTATTATCAAAGTATTAATAAATTTTGACCAAACCAAAAACATATTTGTATTTATTACGTGGTTGTAAATTAATAAACATATCGATATGTAAGATATAAATCAACTCGAAATAATTTAAAATTGGACTGAAGTAGATGCATTATAATAATAATAATTGTAAGAGAATCCGTTTCCGTGGCTTCTTCTTTCCTCGTAAACTCAAGTCTGGATTGTCGAGGCCACGCCGTCAACCCTACAATAACTCGTGAAGGGTCGCGTAGTCGACTCAAGCAGCCGTTGTTTACATTAGAAACAAGAGCCTTTTCCAAAGAATTATTAGATCAAGTCTCCGTTCTTTTACGCTTCAAAAGCATCTCCACACTTTCATTAAGATCCAGGCGTATCGACCCGACATAAAACTACCCATCCACCATGTAGGCGACGCTGCCAACAGCGCCAGGAATTTTCCGACATTTTCACCAACAATCATATTCAGTGCGACGCGCTCCCTCATCAATCATACGGAGCGTCGCCGCCGCGAGTGCAATATCAATTACTGCAAGGATGAACGTACCCGAGTAGATAAGGGCGTGGATGGATAACGACCTCTCCATAACGTATAATAATCACAGGTTTGCCAAAAGTAATGCGTCCATTTTCCAAGGAGCGCGTATAGGTACGCGCACCCAGTCTAGGAGTGAGTGACTCGTCTAGATCGCACGCGTCAGCATCTTATGTGTCCCGCGTCTCAAATGCCGACCTTAAACGGCCCTTCCTCGTCCTCAAATTCGAGTTCGGGTGAAGCGAGGATGAGCTCGAGAGGAGCGGAGAGTGTCAATTAAGGGAGACGCGCCCTCGGTTGCAGTTGACGCCGACTCGAGCATGATTTAATTACTGAATGATTAATGAGTTTCACCCGTCAATGTCCACCGGTGATCCGCCACCCAATCACTTGCATCCCCGCAATCATCCCTTACCCACCAACTATTCTCCGACGACCCAACGAAAAATTCGAGTCTGTTTTATCTCGTGATCCTTCCCACTCTCCCACTCTCTTCTGCCCTTTGACCAGCGACTCAGGAATCCTAAATTCTATTGTTTTTAAACTAAGGAACACGACGACCAAGACTTCCAACGTAACCATTCATTGGCAACAATCTGCAACTACTGCAGATGCAACAGTACTCTACTTTTAGTAGCCAGTGTCAAGGGAATTTCCCGCGCACTCTATCTCCTATTACGAGCTTTTGTTTCGGATAAAAGTTAATAGTTACCTTTAAAAGAGCATTTTACATTCAAATCTTTTTTTTCTACAATAAACGCCACCTGAAGCCATTTTTATTTTCTATTTCAATCATAAAAATCAAATGTAATAAAAATACATATAAATAGAAAAGTTAATGTTTTATCATCAGGCACTTTATATAAATTCTCTCTAAACTTATCGATTAATAAATGAATTTTAAAAAATGTGAACATTATTGACTTTATTAAGAATTAATAAGTATTATGTAATATAAAACACGTTGCACATTTAGTAATTATTACTTAAATTTTTTTATTATTATTCCAAAATAATGATATATATAAACGTTTCAAATAAATGTGAAGCCTAGTCATCAAATTATAAATAAGATAACAATCAATTTTTAAATTCTTCCATTATATTTTATATCTTCTAAATTTCAAATTATTTTAAGTAATTTCCTTATTACAATTATTTTTTATATGTGCATTTGTGTAATTATAACATTATATTTATCATGTATATTTTAAAATCATCTAATAACTCAACTTTTTATGTTTTTTTAATTTAAATTATTTTATTTCATAAAAAAGTTATTAAAAAGTGGACAACATTAACTGTATATCTAGAGTTAAATGCAATACTTTTATATTATATATGTCTGATTATCATCTACAGGGCTAATGGTAGAATTAATAATCATTTCTAATTAATCATTCAAAATTTACAAATATTTAATTTTAATTAATCACACTGATCATACTATTAGCGGTGAGATATCCAACATAAATAAAAGTATATTTCGTAATAGTACGAAAATCCAAATTTACAATTTGCAGTGTAATTTAGTGTATAACACAATAATGGCACATAAAATTACTAAAAAAAAAAGAGATAATAGTTGTAATAAAATTACTTATTTTTACCATATAATAGTTTATGCTAATATACATTGTTATATTTATAATGCATTTATATATGGTAGTATATTAAGAATTCCATTGTATTGAAAAATATGTTGATATCTAATAAAATTAAAAGATAATTAATCAAATTGGACAAAATATATAATTTTTAATAAGCTTAAGTGTAAAAAGATAGAGTAAATGATTTTTTAATAATTATTTTAAAAAGAATCATACATTTTAAGTTTTTAATAAAATTGACCAAAGGATCGTGTAGTACAGTACAGTAAATTTTAACTTATTTTTCTTTTTTTATTTAATCATTTTCCTGCGCTCTTTTTATATTACTATCAATTTTTCCTCATTTCTTAGTAAAATAATATACGCTTTTCGTTTATTTCATACCCATTTATTTTTATGTATTTGTATCATTTTCTACTCAATTATATTTTATTTGTTAATCCCTTTTATCTTTTCATCTTTCATCACTGTTAAGACCTTTTGTTTTTATTTTTTTGTATGCACGTCTACGAAAACAACTGAATATAAAAACTCAGTTATTATTTTATTTGAAATATTTTTTTCGCATTTTCGTGAAATACAAAATTGAAAACTTCGCTTGATTCTGCCGGACCTGGATCATACTTCATCCCACCAAAGTGGGATTTCGTCATGACATAAAACAAATAAGCTTATTTTTCAAATATATGTATATTTTTTATTTTTACTTTTTATCTTTGTTTTTTTTAGATACAAATAAGTTTTATAATATTTATAGTTATTTATATATTATTATTTACATTTTTCATGTCAATCGGTTATTTAAATATTTACGCCTTTATTTTACAATAATAATACTTACAGTTATAAAATTAAGAATTAAATTTCACTT
This sequence comes from Eupristina koningsbergeri, assembly GCA_018907245.1. Lineage (NCBI taxonomy): Eukaryota > Metazoa > Arthropoda > Insecta > Hymenoptera > Agaonidae > Eupristina > Eupristina koningsbergeri. The sequence continues at coordinate 1,018,762 of JACCHV010002752.1, read as the reverse complement.
TAAAGAATATTATCAAATAATCATTAATTTTATTAGAAATATAGAATATAATATGGAAAGATTTTGTATAGTTGAGGACATTGATGCTTTTATACGTGTTCTGCTCGAATTCAGACAAAGAATAATATAATGCGACTGGCTAAAGTATATATTGCTATTTTAAGATCTATGTATAAATTGAAGTTAAATAAAATTATTTTCTATGAAAAATCAATGAGGAGCAGAATTAGGAGTAAATTAATCATAAAATTATGTATCATTAATGGAAGAGCAATTGGGTTGGGGTGAGATTGAAGTGACACAAAATAAAGGGTTTCGTTTCTATGCGAGTGAGTTCTCGTGGCTCTCGTCAGTCAACATCGATGTTCAATTACTCATGACAACCCCCTCACAAACAACTAGTGTTTACATGAGCGATCATGGCACACAGCTACCGGCCCTTGGATTATCACTTGTTGGTATCAACTCACACCCACTCGTCCCTGTGTACAACACCAGCAGAAAGGCCGACCCATGGGCAATCTGTACCCCTATCTCGTACTTAAGTTGACAACGGCATGCAACCCCACTCACGCGCCATTTGCAGCCGACTGTTTTATTATCTGCTCAGGTGTTTATGGTGTATGCATGTAATTCCGGTTTCGTCTCGGATGCACCTTATGAACTTTCAAAAGAATGAGCCACTAGGAAAATTGTTGAATCGAATTTGTTTCGGGCTTTAAATTTATAAATCAGTCCGTGATTCGATGTTTAATACATCAACGAAATAAAAACAAATAGTGCATAAACAAAATTTTATGCATCCGTGTAATTCATGAAAGATTGAATAATTGAGGATAAAAATATCGATTTGCTGCTATCAAATGGTTCTAAGAGTAATTATCAAAATTCAATTAAATTATATATGTAATTGGTTATTAAATATTTTTATGTAATGGTTTTAGAAGTTGTTACTAAATATATTGCTCTATTTTTCCATTTCATTGAAAATAAAGTACTTAAACATAATGGCAAACTCGTGCTATGTTACGGACATGTTCAGAATCTGAAAAATTGGAAAATGAATAATAAAACATCGATAGTTAACTGGTCAAGTTTAATGTTAGGGAGGAGCAATACTATAAAATGCAATCTATTACAAGTGTTCCTTTAATTTAAAAAGGCCGCGATAGAATGTTCGCAATAATTCTCTTTAGCGCACAACACAAGGGAAAGGATGCTCAAATTAACAATCATTACCTTATATTGAGATTACATAATAAAAATATATTTAAACAATAATATAATAATGGTTGAATATAATGAGAAGCGAAATGTTCACAGTCGCACACAACGTTCACTAGAGACAATACGACAAAAAAATAAGGCACGTACTGGAATGTTCGAAAAGCATAAAGTCGCGAACGTAATCAAAACGTGATCTTTCTCTGCATATTCGGACATAACAGAGAGCTTATTGAACATACCATTCACTGAACATAACACCCCCCTTGCCACGAAGAGGGGTGAGAGGCAATAATAATCTATGAAATTTCGAATCACATCGATATAATACAACACGATGATCTGTACAGTACAACTTTTTACAGTGTTGGTAGAACGATTTTTAAATCAATTATTTGGTAAGTCGGAGCATATGTACATAAACAGTAAATTGGTTTCGTTGTCATTCGGAAGTTTGACGAGTTTGTTTATTGAACGAATAAAAGTAGAAGTCGGAGTTCGAACAGTAACAACACGTACCAAGCCATCCTTCCCAGGATGGAAACTATCCCATGATTGCGAGAGGCCTCTTGGCCTTCCACAGTCCGCCGAAGTGTAGAGCTCGAGAGGGAATGAATTTCCATTCAATACCCTTGCCTTTTAAATACTTTCTTTGTAAAATTCAACGATAGCAATAATGGTAATCATAATGGTAATTTAATTTAAAAAGGCCGCGATAGAATGTTCGCGATAATTCTCTTTAGCGTACAACACAAGGGAAAGGATGCTCAAATTAACAATCACCACCTTATATTGAGATTAAATAATAAAAATATATTTAAACAATAATATAACAATAGTTGAATATAATAAGAAGCTAAATATTCATAGTAAAAATCGCACGCAACGTTCACTAGAGAACCGGTCAATAAAACACGTTTGAATTCAACAACGAACGAAAAGCTTCTGCCGTCGAAAGCTTTTTGGAGAAAAAATAAGGCACGCACTGGAATGTTCGAAAAACATAATGAAGAGAGAGAGAGAGAGAGAGAGAGAGAGCGCCAATACTTATGAAGGCATTGTAATTAAAAGAAATATTCTCGCGGTCGCGAGAAAGTCGCAAACGTAAACAAGACGTGATCTTTCTCTGCATATTTGAACATTCCAGAGAGCTTATTGAATTCACTGAACAACTAGTTTTAGAAACGAAAGATCAATTCAATCAAATTCTTCTTAATTGAAAATCGATCCAAATCATTCCTATGTTTTTTTTTGTATAAATTATATTTCAAGAGTATTACTATAATATTTTTCATAATTCCAGCTTCTATTTTATAAACTATAACTCGAAGATTAGATATTCCCCGCAAGCACTTTTATTCAAATATCATTTAAAGAAAAATTTGTATAGAATTATTTTGATGTTGTAACAGCTCATTTATCAGGTATTGTTTTAATTTCGGTTCTGTGATTGAATAAGTAAATTTAATTTCTTGAAACAATTTAATATTCATTTATGTTTATAATAAATTTTAAAAGGTTATGAGATATTAAACTCACGAACAATTTAATTCAGTCTAACCCTTAAATTTTAAGAATACTGCAATTAAAGTTTTAAATTCTTTCGTTAAGATTTAGTTAAAATTTTAAATACTTTCGTTAAGATTTAGTTAAAATTTTAAGATTTAATCATTCTTTTGCAATTTTATATTTTAGATTTACGACGTTATTGAACTGTAAAAATTTCTAATTGTAAATTGTCATTAAAGTTACTTTTTCATATTGCTATTTAAATTTTTCAATATCTGGAATTAAAAACTTTTCAATCCATGAACTTTTCGAATTTTGATTAATTTTTAATATAGCCTTCTTATCGACGAGATTTATGGATGGAAAATAGTCTATTGTTTCTCATGTCTAAAGTAGCAGAATTGAATATTGATGTTTTTCGACTATTAGAATTATTTCAGCGACTGATTATCAATATTCAATTTTAAATATTACTTAATACACTAAATACTTTCATAAAATTACATTCATACTAAAAATGTTTCTGATTTTTTAAGTATTTAAATATTTCAATTCATTTTTCTTCAACTTTTTAAATTTCTACGAAATTATTTAGTTTTTATAATTGAATGAATATTTTAATGTATTTCAAATGAATCTTTAATTAAAATATAGTGCAAAGTTTTTTTGTTAAATTTTTATTAACAGTATGGAAAAGATAAATAACTATTGTTTAAATCTTATTAATTGTTTAAATCTTAGGCTACTAAAACAGTCTTATTATTCTTAAGTAATAAAAAAAGCAACAAAAAAAAAATTATAATTTTTCAATATTAGAATTTTTTATTACAAAAGTATATGTATTTAAATCTAAATTTTGTATTTAATACTTGACCATCATTTACTTATTTTAAAAAAATAATGGTAAATAAAATATATTTTATTTCTCATGAAATTATAATTAATTAATTTGTTAAACTTGTATTCATTCAATATAATTTTTTTTTACCGTTATTTAATAATGTTCAATTTACAAATGAGAATGTGATTGTCAACTGCTTTTATTTTGAACACATATTTATTGAAATAATAAAAATTTTAATATGAATTAAAGTAATTTTATTATCAATCTAGAAATTTTCAAAAATAGGTGATAAAATGTAGGTTGTTATTATTAGCGACATAAAATTGAGCAGAAAATATTATATAAAAGCATAAAAAAAGAAACATATGAATAATGATGGATTAATACGTATTCTTACACAAATTTTATAGACACATATTTATCAATTTTAAACTACATAATTCTGTGCAGAACAAATGCTTTGCATAAATATATGGATATATGTGTGTATAAATTAAACGAACCAAATAGAAAATTACACCATGTCTGGGAAAACTCTTAGATTGGAACGTCATGCAAAAAAGCATCGTTAACGATCTTATTCATACGGAACGTTTTAATTTGAGCTGCTCTACTCTTTTTTGTTTTCGTTTATAACTCGAAGGAAACATTATCGATCTCAGCGATTTTTATTTCATTTTGTGCTATATTTTTTTATATTTTCCTGATGAGAGATTTATCTGAAGAAAATTCCTAACAATCATCTCTGAGTTGTATCTTATATGCTGAAACTATGCATGGATATCTTTCGTTTACAAAATTTCTGAGTAAATGATGTTGAAAAGTTCCGACCGAGTTTCCGCAGCGAACAATTATAAAAATTAGGTACAAGGATTTTCGTAAATGTTTAGAAACTCGTAAATATTACATTATTTTATTTAAACGAAGAATATGCTTATTTTAAAACGAATTCTTATTATTTGTAATAAAACCAATACATTTATAGTATATCGTATGAAACCATTTATTTCATACTTTCATTCAATTTTTAAAATATATTAAATGGTTAGAATTCTGATTCTGAATTTATTATACTCACTTGATTAATAGTCAAGGCAACTTTATATTACATATAGCTGTATACATTTTTTGATTATCATTTGTCCATGAGAGTAAGTTATATCTTTTATCTTCTGTTTGTAAAAATTGTTTACCACTTTATAGAATTTTCAATTTCTCAGTTCCAAACATAATTTTCTAAATTAAGTTTAATCATGATAATTCATCTTGGTTATACATTACTAAAAAGATAAAAATATTGATACATTGAAATTTTTAAAATAACAAATAAATAAGCTAAGTTTGAAGGGTATTTTAAAATAATCGAACTATTCGTGTAAGTATTTTGAGTAACTCAATTCATGGTTTTGATAAATCATTAAAATAATTACTATGATTTTTCAAAAAATATAGAATTATTGTTTTTTTGATATTTTATTTCAATGATAAGATGTTTATTTTCAAATTTAAATTGAATTTATGTCTATTTAATACCTTTATTGGAAAAAAAGATGAAAAATTAATCATGTATTAATTTTTTATTTATCAAAGCAGTGACGCATCATAAAAGGAAATACATAGGGTTTCCATGTAATAAGTGATTATTTTAATAAGAATTAATTCTTTTATAATATTAGAGTTTTTTTATCTTCCTGATGAATTTCATGCATTAAAATTTTTCTATAAAATTCTTTATTACTTCAATGTAAGTCCAATGCATCTCATATTTTTGGCAAAGAACTTATCAAGTAGAGTAAGGAAATTTGTCGAAAGAGACAAATTTTTATCAATCTTTGCACAATAAGAAAACTTATAGATCAAGTAAAGCTTTTGAAGGAGCTCTTTCGGCAGGACGCCAGAAAAGAAGATTCTTTTGATCTGTTGACCTTGGCAAAGGCAATGGCATGGGTAATCATGGGCGAGATCCAAGAGTCATGCCAAGAGTTTGATTGCATCATGGGTCTGCTGATTGAGCCCTGATAAAAGCTTATTGACTTGATTTTTCCATTTTCTTTTAGAGACAGAGTTGTCAAAAAACTGTGTACTATGGCGCGGAAAAGGTTTTTTTCTTTGATTACTATTGGTTTATTTTGTACAACCAAACTGACGCTTGCGCAGAAATTTACCATTCAACAGTCAGATTTTGAAATTAGGTTACTTCAATTGCAAACCGAGGCTTAGTGATATTGCAGATACAAAATTTCAATTCGAAGAACAACACTTTAAAGTTATATTTAGGTCAAACTTTATTTTCTGTATTTTAGAATCAACCTAATTTATCTGAATTTTTTATATTTCATTTATATACACTTAAAAAATTCCTTATAACTTATTAACTTTTTTCATCACAATAGTCTTTCATAAATTAAAAATTATGTTTTCAACTGATTTTTGACGGACAAAACTTTAAACTTCTAAAATAATGTAATTTTATGATAATACGCAAAAGAAAACTATTTCAACTTAGGTATTCTTCATTAATAATAATAATAATATATATATATATGTATATGAAAAGGAAATTGCATTAATTTGAATCGTTATTTAGGTATATTATATTTTACTTACAAAATACTTACATTTTACTTATAAAATTAGTACTTCAAAATGATTATGTATACAGTTAAATAGTTAATTTAAAAATGTTTAAATATAATTAAAAAAAAATTATATTTCAAATAATTGCGAAATAAGTTACGAATTGTATTAAAAATAAAGTTTTTTTCATATTTTTTTCATAAATAAATAATTCAAAATTTTATATTACAGGTGAGCTAAAGAAATGAATAACATGTTTTCTAATCATTAATTCGTAAGTAAAGTGCAATATTTAATTTTGTTGATATACTCTAATCTTTTTTTAACTAGTATACTATATTTTTAACATTATATATATTATATTATGTGACGTAAGTACGTACAAATTTTTCTACCATTTCCATGTAAATATATAACTTGAATAATCCACTGTCAAAATCTCTATTCAATTAAATATAATAGAAATTTATTTCCAAAATGAGAAAATGATAAATATGATCTATTGTTGGTTTAATATTTATTCTTAAAAATGATAGATCCAATGAAAAAGATGAATGTATTATTTATATAATATGTTTATGAAAAAAAAAAAAAATTCAAGAAAATCAAGCTTTAACTTCAAGATTTATAATAGAACTATTGTTCTGTTGATATAATTCTATAAAATGAATCGACAAATTTGTAAATTTAATAATATAAAATAAAGTAATAGTATTTAATAAACATAAGCGTCGGATTCTTTTTATTAAATTTTCGTCAATTCCATCGATAATAATGTAACATTTCAATTATATAATAATACAGGTTTTATGTAAATTACAATTGAAAAATTTTTCATAGCTTAATTTTAGATTTAAATAATTAACTTATGATGACAATGCATTAAAAGAAGGAGATTAAGGATGATGAAATTTACGCAAACATACAAACACATTCAATTTCAGGATGCATTGCAAACAAAAATATTAAAAAATGTGAAATTCGTGCACCACGACTACTCCGTGAATATTATAATTAAATTTGTTACTTGAATAATCGTGTCACGAATCGAATTTAATGTGAAAGTTCTCTCGTATAATACGCATGACAAGTAATATCGAAACCACGGGCTTCATCATAATCATGCTTAACATCATAACACAAAATATATTGTAGAGGAGTTAAAGATAAACGTCTCGGAAAGTATACAATCCTTATAATAATGGGAACTTAATTAAAACTCAGACACCTAATTAATTACTAAATACGTTCAGAGCTTCGGTTGCGACCTCCAGATTGCGAAGGTCTGTCCTTCTCCTCCTCGAAGAAGAGGATCATCCTTCGCCTCCTCGACCAAGATATTCTCCGAGGATTTTCGACAACTGCCCGTGCATTTACTTAATTGCTCTAATCTCAAATAGCTTTCGCCGAGCTTATCTCTCCAATGCCCTTCAACATGTAGTATTATGCAATCCTCATTTTTTCGGCGATCTTTCGCTTTTGGTATGATTTAACCATGTCACCGTTGTTATTTTTTTTTTCATTATCGGTTTTTTGACAACCAGCCAATTGCTGTACTCAACTTTTATTTTATTAAATTATAATTTTTCAGATTTATTTAATTTTTATTTAGTGTTTAATTCAAAATGATAACGCTTAATGCTCGAAAAAGCATAATTGAACTTGTTTTCGTTTACTTTAAAAAATTTTATTGTTGCAGAAAGTTTACAAATCTTTCAAATTGAGTTGAAACACTTATAAAACAAAACAACTTTTGCCAACATCAGAAGTTATTTCTTTTGAATTTTCAACTTTTTTAAATTAATTAGAGTCATAAATCCATGAAAAACTTGAATTTGGGTCAGCAAAATTAAAAATTTGTATTTTCTTATAAAGTATTTAAATGGTAAATTAGTTATTTCTATTAATTTAAATAGAATATATTATAATTTACATTAAATAAAAATATGTAAAAATTTTCTTTACTTCTGTTATCCTTAGCATCAATTTTAAAAATCGGTACAACTTTAATTTAATTTAATACAACTTTACGTCTACGTACTTCATTATCTAATCAATACTTTTTATTTGAAATTATCTAAGTTTAAATCAGATCTAATTTCAAAAAAGTTTGAATATTTTATAACCTTATAAAATACTCTGATTTTAAAGATAAGTTTTTAAGTTAAGATTTATTTCGGCTTTTACTTCATTTGATTTTCAGTCGTAATAGTTTTTTCAATAATACCTTGAATTAAAATTTTTCTTAATTTAAACAAAATATAATTTTTATATTTTTATGAATGTACAAAAAGTTGTGTATCTATTAAAATTATTGTTTAGATTCGTATTTTATATAATTAATATAAATTTACAAATATAAGATGAAAAAAGTAAATTAAACTAATTTAGGACTATATTTTTTAGCAAAAAATAATCAATTTCATGGTTGTATATATAACTTTAGCAGAAATTTATCATAAATGTATAAAGCTGCGAATTTTAAGAGAAGTCTGACTTTTATTCTCACACACATTTATCGGATTAATCAGTGCAGCACACATATACGACCTCATATAAAATTAATATCCACATGTCTGCCAATTAAATAGATGAAATAAAATGAGACAAATATATTAACAATTTGTATTTCTAATTATATAAAATGTTTATCCGGGTTGATTGGATGGCAAACTGAAAGTGTCACATAAAACGTGAATTTTACTTCTGTTTCGATTTTACATTACAACCAGACATTTAGTATTTTAGTAGTTGTTCCGATTCGACCTCGAGTTTTGGTTCATTCAGTCATGCACGACTCGACAAATACCTCCAGCTCTTGAGCAAAGAAATAAATAAATAAAAATTTTCCACCTGTACAAGGACCATCCATCATCTTTTCAGTGTCAAGCTACAGGAACGTGTGTTTTATGTTCCCAGGAGAATGCGTGAAAGTACGCGAGAAATTGAAACGAAAGTCTCCCCACCCCCAGCCCCCCTTCCAGTGGGAGCTGTAGATATGCGCGAGGGTGTCGTGTGTTCGTGTAGGAGGATATAAAGCTACTTCTGACAAGCGATTTGGCGAACCCTCGATGTCGGATCTTATGGGAAATGTAGTTGATGTTTCAGGCCCGGACGAATTGTGAGGAACTGCGGCATCTGTTGTAAAGCACTTATTTCCGTGTTGGTGAAAAACTGCGTTAACAACCGAAAAACAATCTTTCTTTCCAAACTACGCCAGAGCTCATCGTCCCGTATAATCCACCTACCCTCAGATATTTCTGACAAGACTAGAAAAGACTCGAGTGAGTATCCTAAATAAAAATTTAAGAAAAAACAAGCCCTTTCCGACCAATTTATCGGGTTTAAGGACCCCAGACGAGGAAACTCCTGGACATGTTTATGGTCGTTGCACAAAGATTTTTCTCCAAGGTCGAGAAATAATTCGATTGTATTGAAAAAAAGGAAGGAAAGTGATTGAATTCTAGCGACGAAGACTACAATAATAAATTTTACTCTTATCTTAAATCGTCAGTAGTTTTTTACATTGTTATATTTAATGCAATTGCCAATACTAAACACTGGACAAATTATCAATTATCACTTAATCGTTATTTGTCAATTAATAAATGAGAATTTACTTTCAAGCGCAGAAAAATAATTTTTAATATAAATTTAAAGGTTTAAAATGCCATAAAGCACAATTATATTTCAATTCATCATTATTGCCTTACTCAGAGCAATTAAATTATCTGGAAGCATCTGTGAAGATTGAAGGTTGTCAAATTGACTTAAGGTACAATATAAATGAAATAATATTTGCATCAATTCAATATCCATTTATTTATGCAAGAGGCTTAAATGTTAGCGAAATGTGTATTACCGATGTTCAAATAATTGAGAGGTTTTTTTTGTTAAGAAGTGTCGGTTTAACGATTCTTCATGAGTAATGTTTTAAAGGAAAAATGCAAATCAAACACGATTGGCGAAAATCTTATAGTTCCTGATAAACTAATTATACGTAAGAATTATGTAATGCGTGTCGAGTCTAAAATTTCATGATGCTTAAGCGTTATTCACTTTTATAGATTCAAATATTCTAATGATAACGTGCTGCGGTAATTCATTTTCGATTCATAGGTAGTTAATGCCAATCCGTTGTTCGATCGCTGCCGCTGCCCTTGAGTTCCCTTAATGCTATTCTATCCATTAAATCCCGTGATTTTGAATCCTACTGATGTTCACTTTTGATCATTTAATGTGATTCGCAATACATTATGTCAAATATTCGCAATATAAAAATTTGGGAGACGCGAACGAATAAATCGAGCCGTAATATATTCATAATTAAAACTCGATCACTATTCTAAATCATCTTTTACATTCAGAAAAATTTTCTATATATAATAAGAATAAAGAAAAATTCTTTATTCTATATTTTAAGAAATTTTATTAGCATTACAATTTCTACTCATAAAATATACGCTGTATTTTACACAAATGTTAAACAAATATAATTATTCCATTTACATATTTTAATGTATGTGAAATTTTTTGTTTTTCATCAATTGCTATATTCGTTTTCTATCTGATTTTTTGTTTAATTATCCATTCGGATGATTATTATTTTAAAAAGTCCAGAAAAAGTAAATTTTAGAACAAAAATATTTTAATACAGGTAACGATAGTTGCATTTACCTTCACCCAACATTTCGTATATTTAATATTGCTAAAAACCAAATGCATTCCCTTCACTTTTGAAAAAAAAAACTACATTACAAAAATCTCTCAATCTTTTTCTATTTAGTTAAGTAAAATATAATTGATGAATCCTAAGGCCGATTGTGTGTGCACGAATTGTATTTCGTACTCTAAGTTTTGACAAGCAAAACATTCATAAGCAGACATTACTTACTCCACCCCGTCTACGTGCACCCATACATCTTTTGACTATTTCTTTACTTTATTATTTATTAATTTCATTTCTGTTTAAAATCTATGAAAATTATCCCTTCATAATGTGGATAGTTTCGACAGAAAAAAATGAGATACAAAAAGTAATATCTAAACCAAAAAGAAAATTCTAACATCATTCTAACGTAAGGAACAGTCAGAGCAAATATATAAATGAAAAAGTTAGAATATTTGACAGAGAAGAGGTAGTTAAAATGTAACTAACAAAATTAAATAACAGCTTAAATCGTTAAAAGCAAATACTGCAGTAAATAATTATATTTGTTACTTAATCTTTTTTAAATAAAAATTTTTTCCTTATCAATAATATCTCTTGAATTTAAAAAATTATTTTATCACGTATTTCAAATGTAAAAACTATAAGTGTTTATTAGATTTTTTTTTTATATTTTTTAATTTACTTTTAATAATAGAACAATTAAATAATTATTTCTCCGTAATCCATTACTATTAACTATAATTTCGACAACTAATACTTTACACATTTTATTTAAATAAAATTATAATAAATTGTTACAACGAAAACGTTCAATTTCTATATTGTTAAAATAAAATATATATATTTAAAATTTTGGATAATTATTTATTTAAAGTGATAAAATTTTAAATTTAAATAAAAATTTATTGTTTTAAAATTATTCATACAACATTTATACAGAATTGTATTTGAAAGAAAAAAATTAATCACGTTTCAATATAAAAACAATATAAAAAATAATTGAGAAGTAAAAAAAAAGAAAAATTTTTTTCATCTGAATTGATGAATATAATTTAAAATTGGAAAAATATTTTAAAAATATAATTTTATTTTTATGGAAATCTTCTTTTTACTATGAGAATAATTTTTCTGTCTAGAAAACAAATTTATATAGGAGAATTAAATATTTAGTATGATTGAATTGGCCTCAATAAACAAATAAAGTAGCTTTCAAAAAAAAAAAAAAAAAAAACCTTAGACGAGGTCAAGTAACAAAAGAATAACTCAAAGAGTGAGCTTTCATTCTAAATAATTCTTCACTGTATTTCGAATATAAAACTTTTACTTCTTTCAATTTCAAATGCATCATGCGATCTGAGTATGGAACTTCATTTGCATCGAAAGAATGATTAAAGTGTAAGAAAGGAAAATCACGGACGGAACAAATTAGCAAGAACAAATCATTTGCAATTTCCCGTTTCGTCCTATCATTGAGAAAAGGCAGCTGGGCTTTAGCGCAAAAATGGGCCTCGACGTCCAGATTCTTCAAGACAGAATGAAGTAGTAGTGCCACAAACATTTCAATGGTTACAACTGGATCTGGAGGACTTTGAACGAATCGTCGAGGAAGTTATTCCGTAAACCAGAAACGTAGTTAGTGGCTGGGGACGAATTGGAAGCTTGGAGATCCTGATAGTTGGCCAGTATCCCGGGGAAGTTGCACCTGCATCCGCTGCTCATGGCACCTATACATTATACCCAGTAAAATACTTTGTACACCAGCTGCATATGTACTTCCAACTAAACTGAACTTAAGAAATCAATGAACCGTGAGCTGACGAGAGAAGTAATAGGAGCAATACGACCTACAAAACAGTGTTTTCGATTCAATTTATCTTTCTCTTATATCCCTACATTCTAATTTTAAATTCACTATTTCTTCTTCTTCTTCTTTTTTTCTTTTCTTTTTTACGCAATATATGCTTTCGTAATAATAGGTTTCTTATTACGCGTAATAAGAATAATAAATAGAATACTCGTCTATATTACATTAATGAAAATATGATTACTGACACATAATTGAAGTAAGCCTAATTTAATAAATAGACAAGAACAGAATACGCAACTGTTGAAAATTGAATACAATTCTTTATGAGGATTTATTTATGTTAGAAGCATGTGACTTAGATGACCACATGTACGTTGTCTTCCATCTCATTCGCACTAAAAAGCGTCTGCGCAGCCTACAAAACGTTAATGGAAAAAAAAAAAAAAGAAAAAGAAAAAGAATAATTGGTGACGCAGCGAAAACAATTTTGTTAACCATAGTTCTAAGAACTCATTTTATGCATTAAATGCAAACTTTTTGTTCTGTTGCACTTTGTGTGCAAGGTTGTATTTAAACGACATATTATTTTCCGGACCAGCTCATTAAAGTCACGATGCCAATAAGTAATTCCGGTATCACTAAAATTCAAAAACAGTTATGTATACATAATTTACAAATATACACACACAGACACACACTCAATATCCTCAGCTACATGCTTTTGCAACTGTACTTTTTGAATTTTCTTTATTATCTAAAAATGTCTAATAATACTTTGTATTTAAACATAAAAAAGCATGAAAACGAATAAATAAATTGGGTGATTGCTCATTATATGCATCCTTATATTTTGGCTTTATAAATTTTATTTTTCTTGTGTTTTTAAAATTAAATTAAATTTTATCATCTTTAATTCCAAGTTTTAAGGCATTCTTTTTTTCGAAAGACATTTATAGAATTGAGAACATAATACTTTACATTGAAATATTATGTTATTTGGATAATTTTATCTGGAAAATAGAATCTTTTAGAGGAAAAAAGGCAGTTAAAATTTATTTATCATTATATTGAATACTGTGTTAGATTTGAGATCGAATATAATAATAAAACAATAGTAATAAATCTTAATTTATTGTATCAATTACTCTTTTACGCTATCTTCCAAGCTACTGGATTTTATTTAATATTTTTTATCCAGTACTCATTTACACATGAATTTTGACATATATGTATACACGAATAATCACGGCCTTAAATTCTTAATCAAATAACTTTAATATAATCTCATTAAGTTTATAAAATATCTTTTATAATCTGAACTTTGTATCGCATTCTAGGAATTCAGTTCATCATTTTTTTTAATTCTAATTTAAATTTAATTCTCAAATTTGATTTTTATTATATAATGCTTACCATTTTTTATATACTAAATAGATTTAATTTATTTTAAATAAATTTTTAAATGTTATTGTATATCTTATATTATTATATTAATGATATTATATTTATTTTTAAATAAAGAAAAGTAAGTATAATAAATATAATAAATAAATTTAATATAATAAATAAATAAATAAATATAAATAAATATAATATAATAAATATTAGCGTGGATAAATTATTGAAGTAGAGTGTGGTTTATTAAGATAACATATTGTTTATCATTTAAAATTAAAGAAAAAACAAATAATTAAAACACACACCTAACAATACAGTTTACAGCTATTTACACAATTCTATGGAATATTGATAGATAATTATAATTTTTTTTATTTAAAAAAAAATATCTTTCTATTAAAACAAAACTATGTATTAAATTATAAAAATTTTATCGATAATATTTTTTTAGAGTAAAACCAAATACAGATAATATTAGTTTTTACATTGATAATATAATATAAATTATTTTCATGAAATAAGATTAAATTCAATAATAATTTATAATTTATAATTAAATAAACATAATTTCAATAAGAAATCTATTAAATATATTATATATATTAATATGATATATATTCAGGATATTTTGAAATGTTAATAAATATAGTTGTAAATTAATTATTGGCCATGTAAAATACATCATTATATAATATAAATTTTTTTTTTTTAGAAAAGTTAGCTAATTTAAATATAAATTTTGATTAAAAGTTTTGAAGTCTATACATAAATAAATTTTGTTTTACATTATTTATTAAAATTAGATATAAATTTTAACGTTTTAATATTCATGTAATTGACTCAGTTAGATGTATAAAAAACATACATACATTAATTTAAAAAAAAATTTTTTAACACTTTTTTCTAAAAATACAGAAAAAAGCATGATATATGATCTAAAAGCATAATTTCTAATAAGAAATTTGTTTTAAGACATTTTCTTTTAACAAAACGTGTTCTGAAATAACAAATAATTATAAATTTTTGTATTATAGTTGATATTTGTAATTTATTAATTAATTCAAATTTATTAAAGAATATCAATTGAATTTTCGAATCTTTTATAAGTAACTGTAATATTAGCCTCCTTATCTAGTAATCGCGGTACTGTATAGAAATTGTCGGAAAAAATTGTAATTTCCACGGAGTGCACGCGCATCTTTGTTAAAAAAGAAAAAAGTAAATTCCATTTTCGTAAACTATTTTTGTATTGCGCACAGTCCTCTGTTTCAATTTCTTTTCTTTCCTGTCAATTTATGCAAACGTACATTAATAAAATTAACTGGTCGTTACAGTCACAGAATTTAAAGACTTTTTAACGTTAAAATGACATTGTTTCAAATATTACATATAGATCGTTTTTGTATTTTCTTTGAGGCAGTAAAGAGGAATTTTACGAGTTTAATATAATCGTAAAAACAATTGTTCAAGACATTCCGTAAATTTATATCTTCCTTCTAATCTTTTTCTTCTTCTTCTTCTTCTTCTTCTTCTTCTTCTTCTTCTTCTTCTTCTTTTTCTTTATTGACGGTGATTCAAATTTTTTGTCCTCTTTTTTTTATTTGTATTTCAACTGTCAATACAAAAAGTCGGTAGACACATCTAAAAGGAGTCGATTTATGTTGAAAATTTCTTATTTTGTTGTATAAATTCATATATAATTTAGATCAACTGTCATATTTTCAAAAAGAAAATGTTCATAAGTTTAATATTTTAATTTTTATAAATTTTCTACCGCTATATAAATTATGCTTAACAATTTTTATTAAGTACAAATCATTTTGTTTTTAATATAATTTATTTAATTTAATTCTCTTAAAGTTTAATAACTATTAAAGATTTATTTAATAAATATTATAGCAGATGGAATATTATAACAGATTATAAATGTTAAGCTTTCAATATTTTTAAGGAGTTGTTACATCGTATAACAAATATTAATTAATTACCTCCCTTTTCGATCTACGCGTTCGCGCACTAATCTGGGACGGAGGGATGGTTCGGTTTAATAGTAAGAAATAAAAAGAAAGAAATGGATAGTATTAATAAAACAAAAATTTATTCCTTACTTTTCCTTTTTATGAATTTGTATCTTTAGTATGTCTTTCTCAGGGAGGAGAAATCCAGCAAACATATTTGACTGACTTTCGCCCGATTATTCCTCCCTTCTTATATTTTTTTCTAATACAGGGTGTATGGGCAAGTGAGGAAATTTTATAGTTTTTCTTAGAAAACCGCAGTGAATTTTCTTTTTTCTTCAATTTAGCAATAATTAATACTGAATTCAACTCTTCATTTCATGAATATTTTTCCCATACCCTTGTTTACAAATGTATTTATTTGTTTTCAAAATTTCTTATTATTTACCAAGTTATTCAATATTATTTAATTATTTATTATAATAAGAATAGAAGTGTTATGTTTTTATTTGACGTAAGTGAGCGAAACTGTTTGATTCAGTGTTTTACAATTTCACAAGTTTTGCATGTTTATTAGAGTAAAATTATAAATTTATACAACAAAAGATGTGCGTCGATTGGATTAATTTAATGATTTTTTTATAATTAAAACTTATTTTAATAATCCTGATAAGCAGGATGGTTTCCTTTATTGATTGTTTCATTTTTTTCTAAAAAAATATTATTTGTTTAGTATTCCGTTTGATATCATTATTAATTTCGTTATTATTATTATTGGTTTTATAATTTGTATTCGCATAGGTTTCTTATATCTAAGTATGATTATAATTATTATATTTAATCAAATTTTAATATATTTATTTGTGTTTTGTCTAGTTTTTTCTTGATTTATTGTACTTCAATTATAATTTCTTGATTTGTATTTAATTGATAATTACTATTTTACCATTATATCTTTAGATGAATTTTTTTGTTTATTTCATAATGTTTATTTATTAAGTATAATAATGATTTATTATTATTATTACTTATTAGTTATATGTATTGTTATGATTAATTATTATTATTAATAGTTTATCCTAATGTTTAATGTTAATTTTATAGGTTTTATTAAGCCTAACGATTACATATTATTAGAATTACTTATTAGTATTTCTTATTACTATCAATGAATATTGTTAATTATTTTTTTAAATGTCTTATGTTTATTTTATAAATTTTATTAATTATAAATTTTTATCAATTTTATATCTGACATTATTAATAATCCGATATTATTTTTAATAATAATTATTATTATTATTATTATCTTTATATTTGTATATAAATATATAAAAATTTTTTTTTTTGTTATATATATTTTTTTGTTTTTATTAGGTAAAATATAATGATTGCATATTTTAAATATTCTAAATTCGTTTTTTTTGTGTATAAATTTTCAAAAGAATTTCTTTATTTCGGCTGTCACATATACCTATATGAATAATTTAATATATTTTTTAAGTTTTACATATAAAATATATCATAATATATTATTATAATATTATTATATATTATAAATGTATATATATATTACATATAACAATTATATATATTATGAAAAATAATATAATTTTATTCTGCACGTTTTATATATAAATTGAAAATTTATAAATACAATTTTAAAATGCATAAATTAATTCTACTAGATTTATTCTATTAGTATTTATATTACATACCCAGCGAATAATAAAAGTTTCAGTAGGTTAAATATGTATATTACATACTTTAGATGTCTACTTATTTTATTAGGCATAAAAAAAATTAAAATTATTAAAAGGATATGAGCCTTTTAACCAAATGGAGAGCGACATAAGTAGCTCTTGAAATTTAAAAAATGGTATCTATTAGTTTAAAGTGCCTTTTCTACCCAATCATGTGTCTAATAAATTTATATTAAATATTTTAAAGTACCATTTTTTAAATTAGAGTGAATTATCTGAAATTTATATTTTTGAGATCATTAAATATATAGTGATAATAAAATAATCAAAAAATTCCAATTTTAATACATTATTTATAAGATAAGTTACATCAGAAGTTATAATAATAAAAAAACAATATATTTGTACCACATATAATAGTGTTAATGTTTCAAAATTTAAATTATGATATTGTACTTAAACACTATTTTTAAGTTGTAAATATTTCTGAAAAATTTAAATAAATTTATTTAAATTTTTCAATAAATTGAATATTTTTGAAAAGTGGACAGTGAAGTATACTTTAATATTTCAAAAATTATTTTATTGAGTATATTTTAGTTTTCAAATTAAAATTAATTAATGAAGAGTTTATGATTATGGAAATGAATAAAAGCTTTTATACAAGAAGGAGGACAAGAATATAACATAGAAATTTGTCATAAAAGTCTAGAAAATTACATTAGTTGTTTTTTAATGTCAGATATAAAACTGCAATAGCAGTGATTATGACTTGGATGACGACGCTGTGAACTGTACTGTAGAAGTAATAGTGAAAACAACACTGAATTGGAATATTAGCTCGTGGGTCATGGTTCATGGATCATGGATCATGAATTATGGATCATGGGTCGTGGGTTGACTAATTCCATTCTTAACTACTTGTTTCCGACGCTCTGATTGGCTATTCGGTTCGGGTTTACTTAACGCTTGTCTCATAAGACAACTGCACTATATTTATCCAAACAGCTTACTATTTTTCTTGGCTGAACTTTCAGCGTTTTTTTTTATTTTTACTTGCACTTACAAAAAATGGACACAACCCGTGACGTCTTTTTCGGAAAACATATCCGTAACCGCCAAATGTCTGGAATCGCAAGCACTTAGTTTAACGAGAATATGCCTATCCTTTTTTCGACCTAATCGAGATGAAACATAAATCTGCTTCAATGTTCGTTTTTAGAAATTTTTTTCTCTAACTCTTTATATCTTTTCTTCTTCTCACTCGAACTACTGATGCCCGCGGCAAACACTAGTTTGAAGTGAAAGTGCTTTTTCTTGTTTTTTGAAACTAGTTTCCAGAACTTTCTACCATAATCTTTATGGTATTAAATTAAAAATAAAAATCTTATTAAAAATATAAAAATCAATAAATTCATAAAAAAATGTCTATTAAATCATTCGTATTTGAGTATTTATGATTCATTTTAAATTATTGTAGTCAAGAAACTTATTTATTCAACATTACGGTAAAAATGTATGCTCAATAATAATTTAAATAATATATCATAATAATTATTTAAATCTTTTTATTGCTTTATTTCAAGTAAAATATAAAATTTATAATAATGATTTACAGAGTATTAAACGAAAAGTGATTTTAAATAAATTTTTATATATAAAATAATAAAATATTAGGTGTTTTTTTAGATAATGAAACAAGTAAAAAGAATATACAAAAATTTTTAAACCATTTTATTTATTTGTATAATATGTTTTTTTATACATATTAAAATTAATTAGTTTTCCTAAATAATCATAGAAAAAAGAATTTCAGAAAATAAAAAATTTAAAAAAAAAAACAATGTAATTGTTAGAATACTTTTAATCATTACTAGAAAATTATTTTAAAAAATTATATTTTAATTATGTTTATATCATTATTTTGATTGCAGTAAAATAAAATTTAAATTAATTTCTGTCACATACAGATATCTTGATTTTCAAATATAATCCTGTTATTTTCATTATATTTTAAATAGTATAAAAGAGTGAGTAATGGTAATAAAAAATTTGTATCTAGAAGTATACAAGTAAAAATTGGCAGACTTAAAATAATTCATTCACATTATATTATTTATAAAACAAATAGTTATGCACAAAAATATAAAACGGTGTATTAACACTTAAAAATATCTAGAATCTTTTCTTTTGCTTGCCAAAATTTTTCCTCAAATAAAAAAATGAAATGTTTATGAAATGCAACTTGAAAAAAAATGTATTCACGTAATTTTTAATGGATTCAGCTGTCTTGCGTACTACAGTTTATGTCTACGAAATAATATTACAAGCAAACATGTTGTACAGCACTTACCGATTTTTTTTTATTACTTGTTTATATTTTTCTCTATATATTTTCTTCAATATCATAACAATTTAACTATAATTTGATGCACGCTATTTCAATTTAACGTTAAAATTTTATTTGATCAATCGTTTATACTAATATCAATTGATATATTTAGATCATTTTATTTAAAAGGCAAGTTATTTAATGGTATTTAATGACATTTAATAAACATATAAGTGTCGTGATTTTAAAATACCTAAATTTATAAAAAAATATTGTAAGTTATGAAATTTATGAAAACATTCTTGAGAAATAAACTTATACAAAATTTACTATTTAAATAAAAAAAAGACGTGCAATTACTAATATATAATTATAATCTTTTCCAAAAATTTTTTTTAATAATTTTCTTTTATATATTTTATTACTAAATATTTTTTGTATTATTATTATAAATTTATTTTATCGAATTTAGTTTCAATAATGTTGTAGTTAAAGAAATTAAAAATTATTTTTGTTTCTATTAATGTTATCTCTGAGATTAATTTTTAAATAAAAAAACTTTTTTCATTTTGAAAAGATTAATTACCCAATATTAAAGGGTAGCGTTATGAATAACAACTATCTGCTATAAATTTGTGTTATATTTTTATGTTTAGAATTCAGAACTATACATATACAATTTTTATGATTCATTAAAATCCTTTAAATATGTAATTTTTTTATATTATCTTTTTCAATGCTTTTGACATTAATTAGAAAAATAATCATATCTTTTCGAACAACAGTTAAAAATTTGAAATTTTCACATGTTTATTCACAGATTTATCATAAAGTAGTTATAAAATGATTTGTTATCCCATTACTTTTAATTTATTTTTCCATTTAAAACATTTTTTTTATGATTAACTTTTGGTGTATGATGTATCTATAATGGAAATTTAATTGTATTTATTAAAATACATTGTATATTTTAATTATAATTCTTGCAACTAAGAAACATTATAAGAAAAAAAATTGTTTTGATGTGTAATAATATATATCTGCATAATAATAATAAAAATATATATTTATGAAAAAATTACGCATAGAGCATAAATAAAATCAAAATAATTCAGTAAGTTTTTTTTTAAGCACGTATAATAAAATTTTTTTATTTATTCAATCGTATATTTTTTAAGTTTTACATTTATATATGACACTTATTGTAGTTTAATATCTACTGTAATATCGTTAAAAATAAAATTGTGTCAAGAATTTTTTATTAGGTAAAAAATTATAATATTTGTGAGTATTTATAAATAACTGAAATATCAATTAAATTTGTTCATAAATGGAGAATCTCTTAGGTTATACCAATATTATTATTTCATACGTCAATTATGCATTATAAAATATTATCTTGAGTAAATATAAAACGATTGTCTTTTAAATCGATGTTTTTTTTATTATAAAACAGAGTAAAATATAAAAGAATATTCATAATTGTAATTGTTTTCATAAATATTAATACGTTTTTAAGAATTATTTGAGAATATATGCTTTATTTAATTTACCAATATTATAATAGTTTAAATCATAAAATAATATTAATTTATGGTTGAGAGGTTGTTAGTTAATTTTATAGAAAAATTACTTTTAATTCAATTGGTGTATGTGAGTAGAGTTTACATTGATAGAAAATTATTATATGTTGTTGTATCTTTAGAGCATTATTCCATAGAAAGCCAACTAATTTTACTGTTTATGCTTTTTAAAGCTGCCGGCTAAATCTATTATTAAAGAATAACTGCATTGATGTAGACTTCACGCTCTAAATTCTATAAATATTTGAGTTAACAATATTTTGGATTCCACGCATTCCAGTTCGCACACAAATAAGCCAATCTGAAAGCAGTAGGCTGCTCAATGAATTTCGGTACGCGTCACGAAACGGGGTCAAGCTATTGTTAAGCCTACCTGATTCCGCCGCTGAAAATTGAAAATGCACCTTGAAAAACCGAAATAAGAATTCAAACAAACGTTGAATTCCACGACTTAGAGAGTAAGATATGCAATCGTGTAGGACACAGCGATGAAATAAACAGAACAGCGCCATTGAAATTTAGACTCGCAATCGAGGTAACATCGCTAAGGAACGAAGACTGTGTTTGTGTAGACTGAACGTGTTGGGTATTGAATATTTGCAAAAATTTGCGATTTGTAGGAAGTTCGCGTGGACAAGTTAACAGTTACGAGGCTGAAACAAACAATGGAGTGTATTACTGGAACGCATGTTGAAGGTGTCGAACAATGGGACAGCAGACATCTCGTCGCAATCTCTCTCTCT
This sequence comes from Eupristina koningsbergeri, assembly GCA_018907245.1. Lineage (NCBI taxonomy): Eukaryota > Metazoa > Arthropoda > Insecta > Hymenoptera > Agaonidae > Eupristina > Eupristina koningsbergeri. Next base: position 996,412 of record JACCHV010002752.1, on the reverse strand, counting down.
CTCTCTCTCTCTCTCTCTCTCGTTGTACTTTCGTATCGCTTGTATCAAGTGCGAGTGACACAACGGAGCAGAGCCTCCAATTATAGGAGGCCACGAGATTGTTAACGATCCCGCGACACCATCGCACACGCACACAAACCATCCAGCATCCAATAACGTGCTCAAGCCTTGTCAAGTCCCATTTTCATTTCCCACCCACCCCCATCTTTTTATCCCGGGGGTGATCTCGTTTAAATGAGTAAATGTTGGGCGTTCAACCCCTACGCCGTTTCCTTTCTCAACTAATATTGCCATGATATTGCGCCTTTGATCCCTGTTAATGACTTAATAACTTGTTTTAAGGTGGTGTCAGCCATTATCGAACAAAGTGCATTACCTCATGGCACTCCAGTATGATGTTTCCCGTGCAATACCTTCTTTTTTTATGTTCACGGCCTTATAACACGGGATAAGCTCTACAGAATCCCGATCTTTCATTTCCTACCTCACAAAATCATAGGCTCATCCATTTCAACTTCAATTAATTGCATACAAGTGATTGCACTGATAGAAAATGTACGCTTAATTTATATTTACATAACAACTATACAAAATACCCAGTTTTAAATACATTATCCCTTTTTGAATGTTATACCTACGTATAATTTATGAGCACAGGTAAAAAAGAAATAAGAATACTATTTGATACTTAAGTTAATTATTCCTCTTAATTTTATTAAGAGGGAAATGAACCATTTTGCAATTCAATTTATGAAATAATACTCAATGAATCTCGTGCTTAATTATAAAAGTATTATAGAATAAGCGCAGTTTTCGAAAATAATAAATAGCCTAAAACTGTTTCATCGTCGTGTGAACAATCTACTTTTATTTATCAAAAAATATCAAGTTAAAAAAATTGAATTTTCAATATAATTTTATTTCATATCCAATACAATGAAACACTGATAATAAAAATATATGCATTCTACAAGAACATAAACGATAAATTATACTTTTAATAAGATACGATAATGCAAGATTGAAATTTATCTAAAAGTTTTTATGTATTTCTTTCTTGAATGATATATATGTTAAGAGCACTTAGATATTTATACAACCAGCGATCATATAAAATGTAATTCACTTATTAATTAAACAAAATTCTTCTTTCTCAAATATGGGAGTTAAAATAAAAATATATTTTGACATAATATTATTAAAAAAATAAAAATTACACAGATGTATTCACATTCAATTATCAACAAACAAAGCAGAGTAGGACAAAGATAATTTAACAAGGTATCAAAAAGCTACTATTATGAATATAACAATTTTTTATATTGTTAAAAAATGTAAAAACTCTATTTTCCTTTTTTGTTAATAATTTCATATACATGTGCTCGGTTATAAATTCTGCTGAAAATTCTAAATATATATGTGGCCTTGATCTGTGTATTATTGCAAATAAAATTCTAGTAACTACTCGTTTCAGCTTATTTTTCTATTTTCTCAGTGGTAGACAGTAGATCACTTCTGATTTTTGTGTTCCCTTCTTTTATTGATCATCGTATATTACTTGTCCATGCATTATTTGGAAAATACTTTGAAAAATACTAAAATAAAGTCAGTCAAACTCTCTTTCCCTCGGGTCTATTTTGGCTTTCCTTCATCTCTGGTTTTCCTACATATGCTGTAGTATTAATTAAACTGGTAAGTCATTTTAATTAATATCAAGTGTCATTGATTGATCAATTCATTTTTAATCTTATTTTTAATATTATTTTAATTTCAATATCATTGACTTTCAAAATTAAAATTAAATGGGTCACTTATGATTATGAATAGATACATTATAAGAATGAAATCAAAAATCACGAAAACGTTATTTTAGTTTCGAAGAAATATTGTGTTTTTTTTTCTGCATATTGCAAAATAAAATATGACAATGCACGTTAAACTCAGAAAATTTAAATCTGTATCCATATTTACGTCAATATCTCATTTCCGTATCAAATTTTTTAAAATAAAATCGATTTTATATTTATTTATATTTGATATTTATATTATAAATTTAAATTTCATGAAATAAAAAGAAAAATCATATCCTTACAAAATTCTTAATAGTTATAAACTAAAGAAATCGTTTATAGCGGTGAATTATTTATGAATCTGAAAAACATGAGTTTAAATATAATTTTAATTAATGAAAACTATTTAATGTTAAAGGTTTATATTTCTTCCTTTATAATTATTTTTTATAAATATATATTGAGAATTATTAAATGAAATGAATGATTGTTTTTTTTTCAAAAGAAATAAGAATAACGCTTATTAGCTATATTGTTTTTAAACCGTAAAAATCTATAAAATACTGTAACATTAATTTTCCAAATATTTATAAATAAATATGATTTATGACAATATAATTAAAAATAAAATTAATAAAGTATTATTTTTAAAAAATATTACGAGAATATTAAAATTATATTATTTCAATATTATTAAACATAAAATATATTTTTCTCGCTTTGTGCCTTCGCGTGGTATTTTCCAAAATCGATCACGAAATTCAAATGTTAAAAACGATTTTGCTTATAATTTATATTTATATAATATGCCATCATATTTTACGAATTATATATATGGCATAAAAAATTTCTCACTTGATATCGAAAGGGAAAAGCCTTACATTCTAAAAGTTAACTAATTTTATATTTATTGTTTATATAAAATTTTTATGTAAAACCAACGTACAAGAACACTAATCAAACTTAAATAACTTATATATACATTATTTATAATTTTTTAAGGTTTTGCAATTAAACTTTTTTTTTCTTCTTTTACTTAATGTATTTTTTTAACATATTGATCGTTTTCATTTCCTAATCGATAGCGTTCTTTGGTCCAAATGGCAGTTCGTACCAGCGTCTCTTCAAATACCTGGATGGATTCGATATATAACGAATAAACGTCCATTAACAATCGATGGTTGCAGTATTGATAAGCTTCATAAATGTAAAAAAAGGAAAATTAGAGGAAACTCGTGACATAAAAAATATGACTTTGTGGAAGAGAGAGACAAAATATGGAAAAAGTATACTATAAATAACCAAGTTCAGGGTAGTAGACTGACGTATACATTCAATAAAGATATCATAAATAGTTAAATACACCCACAATATAATACATTAAAATGTTAAAATAAAGATCAACAGAATATTTCTAATCTGATCCAGTTTGAAAACAATATAGACGATTAAAATAAAAGATAGGAGATTTATTATTATTATTTTCTTGAGTTTTTAAAGAAGTTAGATGTGTATTTTATAAAATTGGTAATTAGTTATTACAATTATTAATAATTATACTACTTCGCAAATAAAACTTTATTGGATTTTTAATAGGTTATAAATAAATAATAAATATAAATTATTTCATAAAATTTACTTTTACAAATTTATTATGTTTACGTTTAAATATGTAAAATTAAACATATTTAATTTTTTAATTAAAATAAAAAGTCGTAAAAAAAATAATATATTTTCATCTAAAAATTTATATTCAAGTAAAAAACAAATACTTTAATAATAATTTTACTTCATTTAATTTTTCTGTTATAGTTAAACCAATAAAATTATAGCAGTAAAATTATTATATATATCTATATGTAATTAAATATATATGATACGTATTATGCTATAAAAATTCAATTAACTTCTAAGTGGATTAGTTAAATTAGAAAAAATAATTATACATAATACTAGAGACTCTATGTAAAACGTTCTATTATAGTATTGGATAATTTAATTCAAATTCAGTAGTGATTCTTGATACATTATTCAGTCAATATCATAAAATTATGGAGTGCTTTAACTGGACCGCATGATCAGAAGCCCAGATGGTTTAAGCTTAAAATGTAATCGAATATTGCAACGTTATCTTGAAAATTTAGTTAAATTTAGTTATAAAATATTCTTTACTTACAGCAAATAATTTGCTGCTTTGGTATTTGCTCAAATATCTTAATACTGTGATTTGAATAATATGTAGTCGATGATGTTAAAAATTATTAAAGTAAAACTTATTGGATGTATTAAAGTTCAATCCTCTTAGCATATATGCATAAGCATAAATCGATGTTCGGAAAGTTAACGTTAACTCTCGGCCTTATAGTGCATCTTAATATATTAAATTATGTACAATTTAAATTAATAATTTCTATGAATAATTTTTGGTTTTATCTAAAGAAAAACTAATGCGATGAATAAGCTGTTAACAAAAATAAATATTTTCTAAAAATCAAGGTTTCTTCAAAACTGATAGATGGTATTCTATTTACCGCATCTTATACAAATAGATTATCAAGTACAAACGCTGATGTAATTCTGTGCGTACATGCAATAAAAAAATATATCATGAGATAAATAAATGGCATAAAAATAAACATAGTAATACAATTATTTAATGAGCGTCGCAACAAAAAAACTTTTCGATCACTAACTGGCTCTCATTGGCTCAAACTGAAATAGTAAGCTGTCAGCGTGAACTCGTCGTACATTTAAAATGAGATATGTGACCTCTAATTTCCATAAACCTAGGATAATATCAGTCGTAGTAAAAAAAAAAAAAAAAAATCGAGGTAAACCGGTTCGAGCTTTACGATAGTGCATCGGGGGTGGACCGTTGAAAGATAAATTTATCGCATCCGCGACCTCTTGGAATGAAAAACACTTGAACTGATCGATCAGGGTCAACTCAACTTTAACCCCCGCGCGTATTGTCAGCTCTTTCATCCGTATTCTAATACGTGAGTTTATTTCACGGTATTCTGTAGTGCTTTTCTTCTTATCCTTTTCTTCTCTTTCTCTCTCTCTCTCTCTCTCTCTCTCTCTCGCGATCTCAACTACCAAGTACCCCTTCGCTCCAGTTTTACAAACAAAAGTCAAAGGGAGTTGTAGGTCGGGTTTGATCTGGAGCTTTCGGCCCTTGTGTCGGTTTTCCACCGATACTTACACACCTATAAGACATAATTTGGTACGATCTACTCCTTTATTTTCTTGGTAATAGGCGTAGGAACAGCGCAACAGAACTCGTCTATAGTATGCCACATTTATATTAGCAACTATTTCAGGTATAAATGTTTGTTTCTACAGACAATAATACAATAATTTATATATATATAAGTGTATGAATTCATGTTTTTTATAATTAATTTATAATTTCTAGATAAAAGTGAAATAAATAAAAAAATACATTGCAAATATGTAAAATAATAAAATCAATAAAATTAATATAAATTCATTACAATTCATCAAAACATCTGGAGATTAAAAACATTTCATATTCTCTAATTAAAAATAAGTATTCACAAGTATACAAAATCAGTAGATTATTTTTTGAATTACAAATAAACCTATATGATATACAATTTTTATCTTTTTTTACATTTTTAATATACATTTTAAATTTAAGAATCCAAAAAATTCAATTCGATTATCAATTCAAAATAAAATTTTACCAAGTCTGATAAAATAAAACATATAAGCTTACTTTTTTCATATAATATACTTAATAATATGTAGAAAAGAAAATTTATGGACTCTTCGAAAGGAATCGAGGAAACAATATTTAAATCTGTCAAATAGAAATTTATTAAAAAAATAACCATCATTTTCTTGACTAAGAGGATGATTTTAGATTTGCACCACCACTTTCTTATTTTACGAGTGAGTTTTTTCCAGATATTCCTATGTTCCTATCCCAAACTCTGCAAATCCTAGTTTTCGCTGTGCTTGCATTCTAAGAACTATGTGTTTTGAAGATCGGTCTGATTCTTTTATTTCCCATGCAAAATCAGAATATCGATGGACCTTTCTCACGATTCATTCTTGATCAAGAATGATTCACGTGCCTCTATGTAATATACAAACTCATCCGAGAATCGCCTGTGCGAGTTCGAATAATCTGGACATATTGGAAATTACATATTATATTAAGTAGTATTCAAATCTTCAATTTCTTTGACGTACACTATTTTATTTTCTTTTTATTTACTCACACATATTTTTTAATTGACTATTTAATTCATTTTTCATTTGAGTTAAAATAATTTGTGTACAAATATTTTCAAAAATAATATATTATAATTTAACATTAATAAATATTATGTTAGTATAATTTATATAAATTTATTACTACACAATTATTTAAGTACTTATTCAAATACTCCAAAAAATTGTCTATATAAATTTTTGGCATATATTATCACCTATTTATAAATTAATTTATATACACCATTAAGACTGTCAATTATTTTCCCTGAAACCGTAAACTAGTAAATTTTACTTGATAATCCTATTTTTAAAATCTTGCTTTAAAAATGTAAATTCGTATATAAAATAATAACACTAATTATTATACAAATATAATTATAAGAGAAAATACATTGGGTAATTTTTCTTAATGCTATATTCCTATATTTTTTTGTTTTTAAATATAAATAATTTATAAACTATATATTATTTATAAAATATTATATTATAAAAGTATTTTATGAAATTCGTAATGAATTTCTTTAGAAGTAAAACAAATTTATAAATTAATCTCTGAAATTAAATAATATCTCTGAAATGTTAATTTGTGACAAAAATTATGTACTGCGCTATTATTTTTTATTTTATCGCTTGTAGTTTTTAAATAAAAAAAAAGTCAATTTACCGATTGGTTTACGTGCAAAGTAGAGAGCAAAATAGCCTAAGTAAGCAAATACGATACCTAATGTCTTGTCATACATTTCACCGAATAATTGAATATAAAACATTTAAATTCAATTCGAGCACTTTCGTAGTCCAGTATAAGCTCATCAAAGTTTCTAGGAAAGACAAGAAAAAGAGGAATTTAAAAAAGAAAGTTTACACTCAGGTGTAGATCATGAGAAACTTTGTTTCTTTTCACAAATCGGTGAGACAAAATGTAAAATGGACAGACGATGATAGTTGTAGTTCTGCCTTTTTCGAACTTTTGATGATATACCAGGAGAATTTAGTGAACGGGACAAGCCAATGTTGTATAGCTATTTTTTATAACAAGATAAAAGTTTCACTGCTGGGAAAATCCCGCATCTGTTGCTGCTGTTTTTCCATCTTACCACATTTATCAATTTCCTCAGGTATTTTCTCTATCTCGCGTATAATAAATTTTCTTTTGTATTTGTTCAAAAATTTTTTTTAACTTATTTTTTTTTTTTATATATATATATATTCTTTGATAAACTACTATTGTACTAGTTCATTTTAAATAAACAAAAAGAAATAAATGCAAACTTTTAAACCAATATCAACTTTAGATGTTGAATGTGAACACAATTTTCTAATGTAAGAGTTCATCCAATTATTTATGTGCAATCCTTGAATGCTAAAGTTAAATTAACAGCTGATTTTATTTAAAAACTTGAAAAGATCGTAAATATATTTTATTTATGTATATCATATTTTGTTCAATGATTTGTTAAAATTGTTTAAAAAAATCATTTAGAATATACATTTTTGTGGATACGATGAAATGCAATTATAAATGATTATTTATAAAAGATGAGTTATAAAAAGATGCAAATGTATTTAATTGAGTAAAGGACTATTGAATTAGATATAAGTATGATTTTATATTAAAATATACACGTAATAAACATGAATTAGTAATTATATAATGTGCTCCATAGAATAATAAATTTCTTTTCGATCGTTTATTATTATAATAAAAAAAAATAATTACAAATAATCAAAATATAAAATGTAAAACTATTCACAAATAAAAATATTTTGTATAAAGCTGTTAAGTTTTCTTCAAATTCTTCAATTTTTAAATATTCGTTCAAATAATTTTTTAATAATGATGAATATTAATAATAAATTATCCCTTTTCAATATTTTTATAAACCTCAAGAATAATTTACCCTTTACAGTGAAGTTTTTGTAAGTTTATTTTATTCCCGAACTCTAGTAAGCTGGCAGTTTCAAGTAAATTTAAAAATCCAAAGTCACTAAGAAGTGCATAAATAAGTTAACAGTCAAAATTCAATTATTACGCAGGGTGAATTCACATTGTTGGCTGATTTTGGGCCAGCAGAGAGAAATATTAAAAAGAGAAAAGGGAACGCGAGACATGAAGTAGTGAGAATATAACTAGAGGTTCATGGAGGTCAAGAGGGTGAGCAGCGTGAATAATATAAGAAAGCGTTTCACCCCCACCCGGAAAGTCGGAAATTCAGTGCAGCTACCACCATTTGCAAACACGTCGACTTTCCCGGCGCGTACATGTAATTTTCCATCCTGTCTTATGGAAAAGACTCTAGACACTCCGCCGGTGACTGAAATAATAAGCGGAGCTCTGACACGCTCAAAGGCTTTATCTTGAATTCCTTAGTATCTCTCTTTACACATTCCGTTTAATTGAAAAGTAAGACTTGAACTTGAGCAGACTTGCCGCCGGACCTCGAAATATAAAATTTAATTTTAAGAGGAAACAATGGTCGGCTCATGTGTAGATAAACATTTATTCATCCATAAAAAATTTGAGCACAGAAATTTTTTATGGATGAAATTTTTTATTTATTTAGCAAATACTTTATTGCGTCATCAACTGGAATTTTTATTTTTAATAATATTAATTTTCCTTCATAATTTTGTAATAGAACTTTTTACGCTTATTACTGATCTCGATTTTAAAAAATATTGGTTTATTGGATTGAATTTTCAATTCTATGTTACAACTCGAAAATAAAAAGTTCTTATAAATAAATAATAAATAAATAAATAAATATGCAATGCAAAATATCCATATATGTACAAAGGGCAAATGCCATTAAAAACTTCGCACAGAAGGGATACATAAAGCTAAAAAATAAAAAAAAATAAATACATTATTTTTATCCAAAGTTTGCAGTACTGATATTAATCTTGCTATATTTATTTGACGCGTTCGATCTAAATTATTATATATTTTTTTTCTTATATCATACAAAATTTTTACCAGTAGCTTACCGCACTGAACGTCGAAAAATTTTCTGGCAAATGAAATAAGATACCGATTCACTCAACAAATTCCCCTAGCTGTTAAGCTGGAACATCTAAAACGCTTGAATATTGAAATTGATCGCGAGAAAAGCGCGAGAAAAAAGATTGGAAAAATAAATAAAGACGCCAATGAACGGTTCATTAATCATATACTGAAAGTGAATGACTTTTGTTATTTTGTTCGGCTTTACCTGAAGACCTGAAAATGGGTTGGGGGCGCAACACATTGCAAGTTTGTAACATATCTTCCTCCTCCACCCCATTTCCATCCATCATCGACACAAAACAAGTATCAATCATTAATATTATGGTTTCTCTGTATCGCGCTTAAGTAAAAGAGCCTGAGGATTGAATTGAGGCAATCCTTCATCCCTCTATTCCGTGTCTCTAAACGTGAGGTGCAAAATTAGTTAAAATATATAATAATAATAATTTCAGGGTAATTTTATTTCTAAAAACAACAAAGCAAATTCGGTACCGGTCTAAAATATTTCTCAAATCGACTAGAGCATCTATGTTATGAGAGAGCTTGGTACTTTTATAAAAGATTCATCAAAAGCTTAATACTTAAATAGAACAAAAAAATTTTATTATTAATTTTTAAAATGAAACATAAATTTCAATAATTTCTCCTTCCCAATCGCAAAGAGTCCATAAAAAAAAAAATAAATAAAATGGTCGATAAAAAACGAAAATAACACGGCTTTGTAAATACGCATTGTTGTTGATGAAAATAAACATAATCGCACAAACGCATTATTTCCTGAACAATTAACAAAATAAACAGACACGCGTATCTATTTATATTAAGAGTTTAAGGATATAACAACAAATTTTTATCGAATGCAGAAAAGCTTATTGGAAAAGTTTACTTATTGAATGATCAGGCTCGGAATTTTTAATATTCTATAAAAAATAAAAAAAAAAAGGTTTAAAATGAGAAGAACTGGCGAAGAATGCAATATTGGCCAGAGGAATGATTTGATAATCGAAAGGGCATTCGCACCCTTTTTAACATTCCTTGATGCTGTGGAATGCGCGGGCGGAAGTTCCCTTGGAGGTGAATCGTGTTAGAGAGAGGCCATTTGCGTGAGACCCCGGGGCTCGTTTCCGGTTGCGCGATAATGAGGAGGGCGTCGTCGCGAGGCTTCGCGACAAGTGATTTAATGATTTAGTGATTTAGTGATTTACGACGTCGGTGCCGGCGGTTTCCCGCATTTCTGGATCGTTGAGCTACGTTTCGGATCGATTTCCCCTCGTCACACGCACGGATGCTGCCCGGTAAACACGACAACATCTCCTAGAAATATTTATATCAATCAATCGATCTTTTATATTCGCTTTTTCCTTTTTATCCTCAGATCAAGCAAAGAAACATTTAATTCCTTGTTATTATGCGCATTAAAACTGTATACTGCCATTGGTCTATTACCATTAATAAACCCCATACAATGAAGTACTATTACTTAATAAGATGACTATTATACTATTACGCTTACAATCAACTCAAGCTAATTATAATACCATAGTGTTCGCAAAATAGTAATGTTTTTATTTTGAACTTTTAAAAAATTAAATAGTCAAACTGAGAATATTATTATAATTATTATAATAATCATCTAATATAGTAATGATAAAGATAAAGCAATTATCTTTTAATATATGCTGTCACATCTATTCATCAATATCGATGTATTATATGCTCGATCCAATGACCCATGCTTTACTTATACCTTACATTTATAATGCAATAACATGTCTATTTTTAATGTTATAAATTGTATTAGATCAATAAATATTATTTGTAAATCCAGATAATCTTATTCGATTGTAAATACTGAAAGCTATGATTGTTAGGTTATATTTCATACAAGTATGTTGAATTGATCAAGATACACTAAAATTTATTTCAGAAAATTATTTTAGAATGTTACTTCCTAAATCATTTTATTGTTGGATCAACTTTAAATAATCGATGTTTACTGCACCGACACTTCAAAGTGATCTCGTATTTAATCTCGAAAGAAATCGAATTTTTTTATACATAAGACCTACCGTACATAATTCTTGCATTATTTTGTTCTAGATCATAATAAATATTGTAATTTTTCTGTTGAAAACTCTTAAATGAAGTCTATTATAGTGATTAAATTTTGTCACCTAATAAGTACAAGTTAATTTTATCAATGACTTTAAACATTATGAAATAAATATACATCTAATTTAATTAATTCTTTACTTATACTTAAAAACTAATTTTTTTTTTTTTTTAAATAAAATTGAATTATTTTGTTTTTAAATTATCTTTTTATAAAATATTTTCGAAATGAACAAATTTTCAAATAAGTAAATCTCTAAAATATGGACAATAGGTAATAAAGTAGTGTATTCTTATAATAAAATTATATTAATCATATTTATCAAATAAACTTATTTATATTTAGTCTTGTACTAGGTGTTTTAGTAAAAATTAAATTTTATATTGATCAAAGATTTAATTTTTATTCTAAAAAATTTGTATACATTCATAAAAATTACATAAATATAAATACATGTATCAAGACATACATATATTAAAACTATATTCAAATAAACTATATTTTTAAATCTTATTAATGTGTATCATATTTTATAACTATGATTTTTTTTTAAATTTTAATAAAAATTACAATTACATAAAAATGATTTAAGTAACGATGTACAAATTCTTATGTTTATATTAATTAGACTTTATAATGTTAAAACATAGTAATTACATTTTATTATTATAAAAATAATAAAAATATCATAAAAACCTGCAACCAAAATAAAAAATAAAACAAATTGATAAATTAATTTTTAAAACTTAGTAATTATTAATTACATTTGCTATAGATTCATGGTTCATCCACGAAGTATACGAGTTTTTTTTCTTCATTAAGCAATTATTGGTCGTAAAAATTCGGGAGAGGTCTTAAAATGTCGACAAACTCTTTCCGCATTGTCCTTTGCTTTTTTTTGGTTTTTCGGTAATTAGGCGCGGCAGGATTTAGCTTCGCGTCAAGGGTGTTTTTCAGTTTTTTGACACGGCTCTATGGAGCGACTACTCTAATAGCGTTACGAGATAAAATTTGTTTAAAATAAAAATTAAAAAAAAACAGTGTGAAAAGAATTAAAATAATAAAAGAGGCTTATAAAGATAATTGTATGTCAAGATCGCAAAGTGAAAAATGGCACAAAGCTTTTAAAGAGGGCCGAGAAAGAATCATCGACGAGCCTCGATCTGGACGCCCAAAAAGCTTTCGAATGGCTAGGAACACCCGGCGCGTGTTAAAAATATTAAATTTGAACTGTCGATTAACGATTAGAGTAATCGTGGAAAAACTGAATTTAACGCTATCAATGGTGGACAATATAGTGCAAAAACATTTAGAAATGCGAAGAGTTTTTTGAAAAACCTCAAAGCGTAGGAGTTTGAAGATGCATTTGAAATTTGAAAAACATGCCTTCAAAAATGTGTTGATGCAGGAGGAAATTATTTTAAAGAATTTAAAATTTTTATTTCACACTCTTTATAAGTCCACCAATAAATTATCTTTAAAAAAAAAGATAAGAATTTTTTTTTTTTTTAATCTGAACAAAATATTCTTGCGTAGTGGTTTACCACTAATCGTTTTAGCACCCGTGTCATAAATTTGAAAAACACCCTTCACGCGAAGTAAAATCCTGCCGCATCCAATTATCAAAAAAACAAAGAAAAAGAAACAAATGAGGAAAGAGTTTGTCAACATTTTAAGATCCCTCCCAAATTTCTACGACCAATAGTCGCCAAATGAAAAAAAAACTCGGTACTTCGTAGATGAACCATGTGTAAAGTATATAAATATACATCATAAATTACACAATAATATACTTTCTTATAACAGTGCTATTTTAGTTAAGTCATTAATAAAAAATTTTAAGAATACATATAATCTTTTTTCCAATATTCTATAATATTATAATATTTTCTATTTATATCCTAAATGGAAATTATGCTATACCGTATGAATGAAATACTTGACTAAAACGGATTTTAACATACCGTTTTTTTTAAAAATATTATATATTACACAATCTATTTTAGATTTCTTTAAAAAAATTGATATAAAAATTGGAGCTTTTTAATTATTAAGAAAATATTAGACAAAGGTCTATCAAATAATGTATTCATAGGTATAAGGATTTACTGTGTGAGTTTGAATTTACTCTATTTGTAAGCATCATGTGTCTAGTTTTCACTTTGAATATAATTTTATAATTCAAGATACAAATTTTGTAAGTAAAGAATCATTCAAGTAATATTGATTGTTTTGAGTCAGCATATGTATTATACCTTATCTTAACTCCACTTACCTACACAATGTTATATATATCATTTTATTTATAAATATAACATATTTTATAAAAAATGTTAGATTTAATTCTGTTATATCACGGAACACATATAATTTTTTTAAATTCAACCATTTTCAAGCAACCGTTAGTTAATTATTTATATGTAATCAAATTTTACATAGAACATACAGAGTATAAATAATTTGCTTTAAAGTGAAACATTGTTTAAATACTTTTTATTTATACAGAACAAAATATACATTTTACATATAAATAAATAAAATTAAACTAAACAATGATTAACTATCGTAAACATAGTTTCGTTCACAAAAAATTAAAAAATGAATTATTTTAATCTTGTATTGGATATTAATGTATTAGGTAAAAAATTTTTTTTTAATTATCAGTACAAAAAATATAATTTTTATTTACTTTTTAGATGTTCATAGTTAAAGTATAATAGATTACCTAAACTTTTCATAATCAAAGAAAACAATTACTAGCATATTCATATCTTTCTAGAGATTTTGTACATATAAATTAAATATATATTAAAAATATGTATTTTCAAACATGTATAATTATTTCACATATTTAAAAATGTTTTTAAATATATTAATATCACTATAATTAACATGTTCAAGTAAATAATATATATGATGAAATATTTAAATTGTATATCTATATAAAAGTAGTCATTAGTTTCTTTTATTTTTATATATAAAATATTTCATAAATAAGTTTATTTGTCTGTATTTACTAATATTTGTTCACTTAACAACTTCAATAAGATCAGTTGGATAAGAAGTTCATAAAATAATATTTACTGAAATTATGCGACCTGTCACGTTTGTATAATATGCAGCGGTGTATTATATTACAAGTGTATATACTTCAAGATTTTGTATAGCTATTTCATTAAATCGCTAAACTATTCTGTACATACATATTCTGTTCAAAAAGTATCTAAATTTTCTTTTTCATTTGGCGAATATTAGTCGTAGCGATTAGGAAGGACTTTTAAAATGTAGAAAAAATTTGTTTCCATTTGTCTTTTTTTTATTATTTTTTCGATAATTAAATGCGGCACGATTTTACTTGGCGCAAAGGATGTTTTTCGGTTTTTGGACAAGTTACACTGAAGCGATTACTGGAAAATCGCTGCGCGAATATTTTTCATTTAAATATTCTAAAAAAAAAGAAAATACTTACCTTTTTTATGAAAGATGATTTTTTTATTGGTGAACTAATAAAGAAAAATTTAAAGAAAATAAAAAGAAATTCTGATGAAAAATTTAAACTCTTCAAAATAATTTCCTCCTGCATCAACGCATATACGAAGGCAAGTTTCCCAGCCTGAAATTACTTTTTGGATAACGAGATCAAGACTCCTCAATAATCTTTTTTCGATTCTCTTTAAAAGCTCCGTGCTCTTTTCCACATTGCGATTTTGACATACAATTATGATTTATAATTTATAACCTTGTTGTAACATTTTAAATGTTTCCGCACTGTTTTTTTTAAGATGGAAACAAAATTTTATCGCGTAAAGCTGTTTAACAAATCACATCATCCCGTCTTGTTCAAGAACTAAAAAACATCCTTCCCGTGAAACAAAATCCTGCCAATTCAAATTATCGAAAAAAAAGGATAAATGGAAAAAGTTTCCCTCTAAATTTTAAGGCCTCTGCCAAATTACTATGACTAATAATCGCAAAATGAAAAAAAACTCAATACTTTGTGGACAAACTATGTAATTAGACTTTTTAAAGCTTATTATAATATAAAATGGTATTAAACTTAACTATAAAGGCACCAAATTTATTGATATAATTAGATGTAAGTAAATTTTGAATTTGCTTTCAATGGAATATAATTAATCTGATATTATATATCTCTAATGATTTCATAACTAGTACAACTGTTTTTAATAAACCTAATATAATTTGAACATTCATTCATAATTCTAATAAATGAGAATAGTATGAATCTCGAAGTATTTTAACTGAAGATTTATTTCGAATTTATAATAAAATTTATATTTTAAAAATTTAAATAAAATAATAATATATTCAAACAAAACAGATAGTTTACGTTTAAAAATACAGCACAATATATTTGAATAATTATATAATGTATTATAATGTAATATAAAATATATATATATATATATATATGTACAACAGTATATTACAATTAATAATATATCATTTAATTTTTCATTCAAAAGTAAATTACTTCAATTCATAAATTACTTAAATTTATTGTTTTAGTATTACCTTTTTCAATAGCAATGTACCAATGTGATTTAAATTGTAAAAATTAAAAAATAATAGATACATTATAACAAATATATATATACATAAAGAAATCGTACATAGTCAGTTAACTTTAGAAAATTAAACTGATTTAAGACACTAAAATATTCTATAATTGTTATGAAAAAATTTCTATTACATTTATATTCATTGATAAATATTTTAAAAAAATTTAATTTATTGTTTTAATATAAATATTAAAAATACTAGTTTTTGAATTTATATACAATAAATTGTATATTAGAAATCAATGTCCGTGATAGTCCTTACATTTATATTCCAATATTTATATTATAAAAGTATCTGTCAATTTAAAATATTAAAATATACAATGTAATAGCTTAATATAAGAATTTAAAATAAAATTAAATATGTAAAAATATCCTAATTATTTTAATTAAAGAATTATTAAAATATTTTGTTTAAAAATTTTGTTATTATAATTCTATAGATTTTTAAAAGAATATTATATTAAATAACATTTAAATGAAATTTAAACATCATTTAAAACATTAGATAGATAGAAATTTTCAAATAACCTTGTATTTTCAAAATATATACAATGATTTATAAAATTATAAAAAAATATGTTTAATTTTTCGAAAAATTTAATATCTATTAATTTATATGACAAATAATAAATTCCGAAAATGTTTTTATTATTTATCTACTACCTATATTTGATCCTACATCATGTTTTACATTATTAGAAGAAGCTTACAAGTCATAGTTAAAACCCACACATTAATGAACTAATCTGCATTTAAATTTTGTAATATTCTCATGAAATTAACCATAAAAATTGAATAAAACTAAACTTATCTATCTAAATAAAATAAAATAATTTAAATTATGTATTTTTTTATCTAAAGAAGGTATATATAAAAATAAATGATTTATATTATCAAAATATCTTTTAAGATTTAAATATATTATATACCTATGTATTCCATAGTAAAACAGCTTATATAATTATTATGTATAGTAATTAATAATTCATTTTATAAATCTTTTAATTTGTAAACAAAACTACAATTGTTTTAAATAAAATGAAAACTATTTAAAATATTCTTCAGAAATTTGTTAATCAATGTATTCCATTAATTCTATAATAATTTGAATTTGTAATAAAAATTTCATAATAAAATAAAACATTCATTATGAAATTGTAGAAAGTTAAAATTAATGTTTTTATAGATTATAGATGTATTAGTGTATTTTTAATTTAGTAATAACATTATTTAAAAAAAAAATATAATCGTAACTAAAAGTTAAAGCATAAGAAATATATTATTTTCAAACATTGAAAAATATTAAATTATTTTTCTAAATTTTAACATTCAATTAAAACTCATGCTGATTTTTAAATCTTTTCTATATTCTCTTAAATTATTAGAATTAAGTAATAAATAATAAGAATTGAGAGGGAAGCTTTAATTGTGTAATCTAAAAGCATACAAATTTTTCAGATATTTAAGTATTTTATAAATAAATAAATTACCATAACTTATTACAAAATACTATTAATAAAATTTATAAATATTTATTCAATTCATTATAATTTATAATTATAAATTTGATTATAATACAAGTTATTAAGATTAGGATGGTTACCTAAATATTAATACCTTTATATACGAATGTGTTATTTATGCAAAACTTATCCTTGATATCCTGAAAAAGGCGAAACTATATAGAGATATCTGTTGTAAATAAAACACGAAAAACCGATCAAATAATACTTTACAAGATAAATTTTATCATTATTTTTTTTAAAGTTAATACTCGTCGCTAACTCGGGACAGAAAGATGAGAGCCGTACGAACCGTATGAAGTCTCAAAAAAGAATGTCCATCCAAATTATTTCAACTTAATGGCTCGCTACTGTCTCCCTCTTTTCCGTATTTTACAAATAATAAATAATAAAGTGGACTGACTCGTGTCTTCGGTTTGGATTGTATTTCGTCTCACTAAAATTCTATTATTTCCTTCGCCTTTCCTATAATGTCGCACTTATAATTATTCTTTTTTGTTTAAAAACAATCGTTCACGATATCGCGCAGATATTTTGATTTGCACACCGATCTTTGATTTTCCTTGAAACGATTATTCTCTGGGGCCAGGCCAGATTTTCTCGGACATACTATAGGTACAAAATACACATGACATACATGGTTCATCCACGAAGTATCGAGTTTTTTTTTCATTATCGCGTAGTGGTTTTCCACTAATCACTTCAACACGCCGTGTCAAAAAATTGAAAAACACCCTTCGCGCGATGTAGAATCCTGCCATTTCAAATTATTGAAAAAACAAAAAAAAGGGACAAATGATGAAAGAGTTTGTCAACATTTTAAGACTCCTCCAAAATTTCTACGACCAATAGTCTTAAAATGAAAAAAAAACTCGATACTTCGTGGATGAACCATGTATAATATTAATTTTTTTAAGCGCTCAAACATATACCGATAACAATATCTCTTGAGAAATTGTTTCTCCATAGTGTTGAACTACATTTTCTTACTATTAAATGAATTATAAGTACACCGCGTTTTTTATTTAAAATAACTTCATTATTACTGCCCATTTACCATTTTAAATTTTATTTTATTATTCCCACGGTCTGATTATTCGTCTCAGATGCAGGGATCATAAGACACACCACCAGCATCCAATTTACCATTGAATCGCACGTCTGCGATTTTCAAGACTCGATGTAATTTCGCATCTACTCTTGGATCGCGAAATCAGTCCTTTTCATTAATTATTTGCTTCGAAGTTAATCAAACGGTTCGTGGCCATCGATATTATATTATCGCAATCAACCAAAAAAAATTTATGCCTAAACGGAAAAGAGTAAGGGAGTAAGAGAGAGAACTTGAGAAAGAATAGGTATATGGGTGAGAAAGAGAGAAAGAGATAGGGTATCGGCTTATGTGCATAAGGGAGTGAGTTAGCGTATGTGTATATGAATGTAAGTAAAAACATTGGTGACAGTATTACATATATATATATATTACATATAGTTGCTAATGAATGTTAGATTTCTATATTATTATTAAAAAATACAATTTTTTATTTAAATTTTAGCTTGTTAATTTACGTAATGTATCAGTTACTAGAAAGACGAAAAGTATTTATTTCGTCACGAGAGGCCCGGCCGGTCGTCCTTTTTTTATTGCATTACGACGGTCCTTTCCCTTGAGCCGCCGTTTACTATTTTGGGTCAACTTTATCCTGTACTTGATATAATACGACTGATTTTCCGTATACTTCTTTTCTTTTTCGGTACCCCCAAATACCATTTTTAGCTTTGTTGCTTATTTTATTTATAAACTTTTCGCGCGTTATTAACAGAATGCGCTGTAATTTTTAGTAGAATTTTTCTTGTATTCATTATCTATAATACGTGTAATGACTGTTTTGTAAATGTAGAAAATATATTAAAAAATTTTTAAATTATAATTTAAAATAATATATTTCATCAAATACATAAACGTGCTATATACAGGTATTTTGTTCCAGATTAATCTATATTTTAAGTCTAGTATAAAGATAAATTGAATCAAAATTAAAAAGGAATTGCAAAGTATATTTTCATGATTATTAGCTTTTTAAGAAATTTTATTTCTTAAATTCTCATTTTATTATTAAAAATATAAAGATATTTTAAAGGATGAGTTATTACCAAAGAGGGTTCAAGCTTATTGAATTCTGTCTTTGTTGTAATTTTTATAGGAAAAGAACGAAAATTTAAAAAAAAGCTGAAAAAAGAGTATTTTTAATCAACTGAAAAGGTATGAATAAGTTTTATTAAAATTAAGACGAAAGAGCGATGTTAGAAAAGAATTCTATGGTCAATAAATCAGAAGAAAATTAAGGATTTTCATACCTAGAACTCAGTAGCTCGATTTTCCAAAAGTCAAGTGTTCAAGTTGTGAGAAAAGTTTAAAGTTACGGAAAATCACCTCGAATTTCACCAATCAATCCACAACTGATCTCGAATGATCCTGCAGACGGACAAACAGGTAGACAAAAAGAATCGGTGCCAGTGGAGGAGCAACAGTGCTCTCGAGTTCGCGGCCGTGAGCTTTGACCTGGTGACCCGAAGTGCGTGGGTTGTCAGGAGGTTGGTGAGGCCGAGAAGGGAACCTCTCCTCTTTCTCTCTCTCTCTCTCTCTCTCTCTCTCTCTCTCTCTCTCTCCATCTCTCTTTTACACTACGCTGAATGAAATCGATATCCGGTGCTAGAAACTTCCCTCTGGATACAAATACACATACAGCCTCAGGTACACTCTTTTGCACACACGAAGAAAAATCGATGCTTAAATCCCACAATGTCGTGATGTTTATCGTTGGGCGACGTTCGGTTGCGCTTCCTGAAAATTGCCGTCCAGGTGTTAGTGAGGCGGCTACCTATAAAAAAAGACAAGTCGGAGATTTTGCCTCGAGAACCATCTCTCACTCTCTTTTTACGTGTCGTTCCTAATTTTTCACTCCTCGCTTACTTACGATACGTCATTTTCAGATACATTATAAAATACTAAGAAATTTATTTCCTAGTACCTGTCATTGGAATTTGAATTTTTATCAATTTTTGAATTGCCATTTTAGATAAAGAACTTTTAAGTCGTTTCAGCTACTATCTTTTCTTAATTTTACTCAATGACCCGTTTAAACTACGGATCATCATTTTAATTCACTTTATCACTCATTAAAAAAAAATTTATTTTTTACAATTTTACTATGTCAAAATTTGTCAATTGTCACTTATAACAATATTATATTATTTGAATAAGTCGTACCCATACTTGCATCATTCGCATTATTAATGATACTTTCAATTTATTATCAAAAATCCTATGATTATATACAAATTCAATCCGTATATTCATGCTGTACCTTAGTTTTAAAATATCAAGAAAGCGTTTCATTTAAAAAAAAAAAAAAAAAATTAGAATTAATATGTAAAAGTAAAATTATAATAATATTATTCTTGGTATGTGCTTAAAAATAAAAAAGTTACATCAAATATTGTAGAGGTTAATTAAAAATATTAATAATTAATATTATACTGTTTTTACTTTTTTAATTAAAAATGAAAATAAAAACTTTATATAATTGTTACCTTGAATTATTCATAGGTGACTATTACTATGCAGTGGTCATCTCTTACTCTAATAATAGTTTATGTACCCAAATAGAAACAATTTATTAATTATACATATTCTTTAGACAAGAGATTCAATTTTCAAATTTCTGCTTCAGTATTGTTTTCGCATCTCTACCATCTTCATGACTTAGATTAATATGAACTCCCTATTGATGGACTCTAGATTAGTTTGACAAAGAGAGAGAGAGAGAGATGTTCAACATACGAGTACTTACTGATATGCAAGACACCAACGTTTTGATCTTTCGATTAATCTCCTAGAAACCTCAACTCAAGACTTTAATAGCAAAGCTAAACAGAGGTACACCTGTAATACCAAGTATCAAGTACCTTGTAGTATCTACTTGAAAGTCTTAATACCCTACTAATACGTACCTCTAGTCGAGAGATTCTCTGGAGTATAGAATTTCGGAAGCTCGGACTCTATAAAGTTTCATCTACCTCGGGAGTGCTACTTTTAATACGAAATATCTGAATTCCTTTACCGTACATTTTCGATTCCAAAATTACTTACACCGATTTACTAAACACTTTTCATTTGATACCTATAATCTTCAAATTGTCATTATTTATATTATTAGATTTACATTTATAGATAATTTGAAGTATATAAATACAATAATACCAAGTAAGTTTAATTAAAATTAAATTCGAACTCCAATAATAAAAATTATTGTTTAATAAAAACTTAATATAAATTTTTTATTTGATGTAAATATAATAATTCATATATACTTAAACAAATTTATATTCTTTAATGTATAAACTTTAACGTGTAACATAAACACGATAGTTCTTTAATGTTCTTTAATGAAACAAACTTTAACCCCATGGCTTTTCTTTTTAAAAAATTAAAATTAATTTGCCTTTTTGAAATTTTCCTCTGCATAATATTTTTCACAGTAGGTGCATAAGAGCTATTCTCATTCAGGTGTGTTCCAAAGGAGATAAGGGTAATTGTATAGAAAGATGAAATACAACTTTAAATATTTACAAGCTTTTTAGCTATTTCAGAACTCTTAATTATATTATTTTATTAAATTAGAGTTTTTTTTAACATACCTGTTTTAAAGTCATAAATTTGAAAATATAAGATATTGTAATAGTAGAAGTTCATTGCTATTATATTATAATTAATAATAATCTTTTAAAAAGTTAAAAATTTTAGTTAAATTTATAAAAGTCATGATTATAAATCTTGTAGGCTACTTACTTTATTACTTTTTATTTTTATAATATAATCTAATCTATTATCAGCGCTAAAAATTTAACCGACTGATATAAAATATTACAATGTTGAAAAATATGATGTAATAAGAATTTAAATTATTTAAATATATGAATGTAAATGATAGACGAAAAAATAAATAATTTTCCAAACTTAATAATTATAGTTGTATACATAAGTATTCATATATATGTATAATTAACTAGAAATAGTAAAAAAGTAGAAAATATTTACTCAAAGTATTTGAACTGAAAATTTTATTAAGTCATATTATTGTTCTACTTTTATTATTAGACCAAGCAATAGAGCACTTTTCAGGCCATAAAAGAGTATCTGGTAATAAATATCAAAATACGTAAAAAAAATTAACAGATTCATATTTTCAAAAATGACACTCGTGATATTCAGGGTTGTTTTTATTAATAATTTTAATGAAAACATACATTTTTTTTTATTCTTTTAGTTATAAAATAAAAGTCGTAATTTCATCACTACAGTATCAATGGACTATTTGTAGGTAATAAAATTGCGATGATAAATAAATTTACCATACGATTTTAATGCTTTAAACGGTTTTAAAAAATAGAATTGTAGTACAACGAATCCTGTATCTTACACTTTATTAAAATTTTTCGGATTATCTAAAATATGAGGATATATATGACAAAAAAGACCAAGCACGCGCAATTTGATAAGGAGTGGGGAGAAAAAAAAATGAGTGGTTAGTTAATACGAATTTCACTTCTATTACTATATATTAAAATTCTTCGGTCTTACTCTCCCAACTCCATGACCATTTTTGGTCATATTTATCAGCATTTTTTAGATAAAATACATGATTTTTAGAAAATGTATGATATAGCATTTGTTGTGCAATAATTATGTTTTTTAAGATCTTTAAAAATCTAAAATCGTCGTACCCTTTGAGCTGGAAATAACTTTATAAATTTTCGAATGATTTAAATAACATTAGTATTACTCGGAAACTCAAAAATCGATCAAAATAAAATTTTGTAAAAATAAAATGTATAGTAATAAATTTAATTTCTTCAAAGTAGAATTCTAAATATTAAAAAATAAAAAAGCTACAAATTTTTTAATTAATTTAAACATTTTCCAAGTTTTCGTAAATTTCTCTGCTTCTAATCATCCGATCGATTTATATAAAAATAAATTTTTTCACAATTTTATTAGTTTCAAATCTTCCATTCACTCTATAGTATTAAAAATACAACTTTTCCTTTTATAACAAAAAAAGTAAAAAAAAAAAAAAAGAATTTTTTCGTTAAAATTGTTAATAAAAAAACCCCTGATATCATGATTGGTATTTTAGAAAATAAGAATCTACTGATTATTTTAGGAATTTTTGTGTGTATCACTAGCTACTTTTTTTATGACCTAAAAAGTGCTCTATTGCTTACTGTATATGTTAATAATACAGGTATTACAATTATGCACCATAATTTTCCTGGTCTCCTATAGTATAATAATAAGATAGATTCCCATTTTACAAAGAAATAATTTATCAAGTTACATGTTCAGTTAAAAACTCTAGTTACCATTTCGTTCTCATTACACTACATACATTATTTTATGTATCTTAAATTAACTTATATATCTTTATTAAATATTCTATGACCAAACAATTAAATTCTGTAAAATCTTTATAAAGTTATTTATATTACGTAATTATTGTGTCTAAAATAAGTATTTGATTTTTTGAGTACAAACAATTATTTATTGAACTACGCATATAAAAAAAATTCTTGTTATTAATTTATGTGTTTTTAAATATTAACATATTCGCAGGATTATTATTTTGTATTTTTTAATAAGTTTATATTATACAAATAAATTTGTTTTTCGTAATCAAGCCCTAAGTACTAAAAAAAAAAAGTAAGTAAAAAAAGTAACCCTAAGTAAAAAAAAAAAAAATAAGAAAAGAGTAGAGAGAGAGAGAGAGAGAGAGAGAGAGAGGATACGATGTCAAAATATAATCAAAATATGAGATAAGACAATCTTTATTATAAACAAGAAAGATTGATAATTCGAATTTCGTAAAGTTTGATTGCTTTTTGACTTACAATATCAGACTAAACTTTTCGTGAAAGTTAATTTGTCACCAAAAAAGACAAACTCCCCACCAGGGCTTATATTTTTTCTGAAATATATTCAACGGATCTTGGTGAATTTGTTATCGGAGCAAATGTTCCTACTCGTGCGAGATATTCGATATCCTAACCAAGGTTTTCTACGTCGAATTTCACAGTAAGTCTACGCCCAAGGTTTAAGTAACAGCACGCTTATTGACAGGTGGATAAAGCCAGGAACAACACTAAATTAATGCACGCAATCACACCCCTCATTTAATAATAAAGCATGCTCATTTTTATCGCATAAGAGAGCTGAAGCATTTTCCCAGGACCAGGTCACACGTCCGCCCAGCTAGCCTGGGTTTCTTCCAGAATTTTCTTTTTTCATTATTATTTTCTTAAATCGGATCCAGTTCGCAAAATGAGCCAGTAAATCGGGATTCTCGTAGATTCTTCAAATATACGAGCCAAACCGCCAGGTAAATGACGAGAACCTGCACGTGCCCGTGTCAAATCATAAAAAAAAGCGTGCGATCCTTATCAATGTCGGCTTTCAAAAACAATGACGGCTGATTTTTTTCGCGCGTCGTGGCGTCAAAGATAAAAAATGTGGTTGTGCAATTTCGCGATTCAACAAAATTAAATTATTATATAAGAAAATAAGTAATTTTATTATTATTTGGTTCAAAAAAATTTCTTTGAATAAATAAATAAAAAAACATTAAAAACAATAAAAATATTGTTCATTTGAATTAAATGCAAATTTAAGGTATTTTGTCCAGTAGTTTTTATAAATTTAAAAATAATAATCAAAAGTAATAAGAATATTTTTATAAAATTAAAAAGTAGAATCAATCAATGTACTAATATAAAAATAGGTAAATATCATTAGCTTGATAAAAAAAAATATTTATTTTTATATTTAATTATTTAATTTTCTTTATAAATTTAAGTTCATTACTTTTTTTTCCATTTCATATTAAAATGTATTTAAATTTTTTTTAATCAATATTTTAATTTAATGTTAATTTCACATTTAATGTACAATAAAATATTTTTTTATCAGTGAATACTTTGAAATGATGAATATATGATTTTCTTACGTTAATAATAATGTTTTACAAAATTATTTAAAGCAATTTTAAATGTATGAAAAGATATTAGCATAAGAAAATGGTGAGAAATTTCAAAACATGCATTAACTATGATTTGGCCAACAAGTGATTCATTTATCTAAAATTAGAATCATAAAGTATTTCCCATGCTGTTGTTGAGTGAATCTTCCGATGTTGCTTCCTCTGGCTTGGACTTTTTTAAAAATATTAGAAAATGGAATATTATAGTAATAAATTATTGATAAAAAAGATATTCAGCAGACAATAAATTTTATTATTTTGTATCAGCACGATACAAGTTATCTCGTCCGCGTACAATTAAAAAGTCAATGTTGATCGCTTTTTTCTCGTCTCAGTACCTCTCCTAACTTCGCTTATTTTTTCTTAAAATTATTCTAATGGACTATTTCGCTTGTTTTTCGCGAACGCATTCCTATGTTATTTTTCGCGAACGCATCTGTACGTTGGTTTTCGCAGAAAACCTCGGGCCTTGGCAGAAAAAACCTCTTTCCTGCTAAAGGAAAAGCCAACATATACTAAACTAAATTTTTTCGTTGTCCATCTGGATTGATTAAATTATTATTGCTCCCGCGTCTGACTTTGTATCCGGGATGCTGGATCGTACGATGTCCCACCAGGATTCAGTTTCCGTTTGAATTGCACGTCTACAATTTCCATGGATCGATACTTTTTGCATTGAGCTGAGATTTGTCCAGCAAATCTTACCTCGTCTCGCACGCCGTCCCAACATGCTAGTTTTCTTCGGGAAACCTCACTTTGATCCCGAAGTCAGCCCTTTCTTATTCATTCATTTTGTTCGGTGATATTAATCTGCCTTTGGACATCGATTTTTCAAAATAATTGCGCAAATATAGCAGCGATAAATAAAATCGAAAAGAGAGCGAGAGCACGAAATAGCACGAGAGAGAGAGAGAGAGAACGTTTAGTGTGCATGGATTAGAGAGAGAATGATTTATATCATGTGTGCATGAACTAGAGAGAGAAGAATTATATTTGATAAACTTATAATGATGAGTGCGAGAGAGATAAATAGATGGGTGAATGCATGAGTCCGAGAGAGAAAAATAGATGGATGAATATGTGAGTGCGAGAGAGAAAAATATATTCGCATGCAAATACTTGAGCAATTTTACAAATGATTTTCGCTTTCACTTTTTTGTGTATTATTTTAGATGTTATTTTACGCAAAGTTTGACTCCTTGGTGGCGTATATGTATCGGAATATTAGGAGTCAAACGAGGTTAGACTTAAATGTTGAGTTGGCCCAGTTGGTCGTCCTTGTCTAATTCATTGCAGTTGTCTTTGTCTTTCAACTGCTGTTTCCTTTAATGATAACTATGACCCGTCATTATATAATACTTCCTTATTCTCCAATATCCCTAATCTTTCACTCGTCTTGCCTATAATCTTTTTTTAGACTTTTTTACGCTTTGTCATTAACACATGCTATTGACTATTTTTCTTCGAATGAATACAAAATGAATTTGATATAATTAATAATATTTTCTGTATAACAACATTAATTTTTCGTCATTAAACAGCTTATTAATTATAAATAACAGTAATCTGAATTATGGCAAAATTAATGCATTTATTTGTTTATTATCACATTTCACGACTATTTTTCTAATGTAAATTTAACAATTTAAGCATTCGATAAAAATTGCAAAAATAAAATAAAAAAAAAAAAAAAGAAATAAAAAATCAATGCAAAACCACTATTAATTTTTATTTTAATTATTAGCCACTAAGGTTATTGATTTATGATACGGATTTTCCTGTTTGCCGATCAATGCATAGCCACACTCGATTGCATTTTGTAAATAAATGCATACTGAGCCCGTGTGCATGAACATCGACCGCATTCTAATTGTCAATAATGAGCCATTTTTAAATCCTCGAAGTTTATACGTTATCGAGGACCTGCACCTCCATTTCTTTTAACTTCAAGCACGTAAACACTTCCAACTGGTTACTTAAACAAAAATTCTGTTAGCGCATCCTCATCGACAAATTTTCCATTGAGCGTGAGTGACACTCGCACCTCCTTCAATTCCAATATACTTTTCAACGCCTCTGCATTTATATTCGAAATATTCTTTTTAATATCGATGAGAACAAGTCTAATTAATATGCTTCAAGCTGTTTCCTAAATTGAAAATTCTGGGTCTAAAACAAAGCAATTTCAAAAAGTTATTTTCTAATTTGCTGCAAGTTCCAATATATAATACTCAAAAGTAACTTAGTAATAATACCAATTCTGTTAAAAAAAAATCTTTTATCGTTAACATACAAATTCATTATTATGTTTAATAATAATACCTTTTTATGCAAATATCTATTTTGACTTAAAATCATATTTACAGAACAAAAAATTTTCGGTACGAAATGATAAATTATTATTTATGAAAAAACACTTCAATCAAGCGTGCGTAATTTTTTTCTTGAAAGATTTTACATTTTTATATTTATATTTTAGTATTTTTAATAATTTTATATATTCTCTTATTATTATACGCATAGCCTTGTATTAATTTAGTTTTTTTCTTGCACTTCTGAGCTATATTCTTTACTTGCGTGGAACTATAGAAACTCTTTTCATGTTTTCAGCAAAGGCATTTATACATCTTCATTGCCCTATTCTTCTTACATATTTTTATTATTTATGAGTAGAGAGCGTATTTTGAAAATGAGTTTCTACCTCCCAAGGATTTTCTTCATTTTTCAATTTATATACGAATCGAAAAGCCTTTGTGATAAACCATTACTATATCTATACCATTGCAGATTTAACGATATTTTCATAGGATACATATTTACTTTATCTGTAAGTTCACTAAGACTTTACAATTCATGTATCTTGAAAATTTTCTTCTTCTACAATGGATAATATTTATTAGAAAATAATTTTTTTTTTATGTAGAGAACTATATATTGAAGAAAGCATAATATAGGGAAAGTTAATTATTTTTGCTTTTTTCTAAAATGCACTCAATTACTTACAGAAGAAAATAAAATCCGTTTATTCACAAAAGTTAAATAAATTCTTTTCAGTCACAAAATGTTATTTATATTTAGTATATTTTATCCTTATACAAATAATCAAAAAATTTGTTAATGATTCATTGAGATAAAAATACTTCCTATTTTATATTCTTTTACAAATGGTACCGGGTGGAAAATTTTATTCAAGTAGACCAAAAACTGTATTCTAAATATATTCGGATTATTTAAAGAAGTACATTCAACTTTTCTTATAAATACTTTGAAAAAAAATTTGTTTTTTAAAACTAACAATTTAGTTGATTGAATACAAACACAAAAGCTCTAATTCTTAAAAAAAAAAATTAAGAATATTTTTAAAAAGTTTATGCTAAATTATAATTTGCAGATCATTAAAAAAAAGAAAATTAAATACATTTTATTTCTATACAAAGTTATTGCACAATTTACAAAATTTTTGATAAAAAAATTATTTATATGAAAAATTAGTTCTTATTTAACGTAAAATTTTAATAGTACGCATTTTTACTTCTATAATAAAGACTGTATTAAATTAATCATAATTATATAAATAAAAATATAAGAAATTAATAAATATTTATAAATTAAAAATATACGAAAATTCTTCTATGTAATAAAATTAAATTACTCGTGTATATAATTTTATAATAATTAAATATCAAGATTCAAATTACAATTACGGAAGTAAGTCATTTCTTAATCTTGTTAGTAAAATAGTTTATGTGCTGTTAAGTCAAAAAATAAAATTTCCAATTTTTATTTACCTTTGAAAATGCAGTCTTCTTTTTTTAGAAATTGGAAATGCTATGTTCTTAAGTCATTTATCTATAGAAAGTAATATTATGTACATCATTTCTCAGTAAAATTTTCTATTGTAACTTTCCTATTCTATAAATATATTTTTATTAAAAAAATCTATTTTTTTTTCAATAATTAGTAATTAAATCGTTATATTGAAAATATAATTATGAATTAAAATAAGCTTTATTTATTATAAACTAATAAATAAAGTCTAACAAACAACTAAGTATAAAATTATAAGTAGTTAGACTTCGACGTTATATCATTTATTATTCTTTAATTATTTAATAATAATATTTTTTTATATATAAATTTCATATACATGTATATGTATTATTTTTTTAAGTATTCAATATTTTAAATTATTTTCATGATAACTATATATATTTAGATTCAAAATAAAAACCTTCGTATAATAAAAGATATCTAGTATTTTTTTAAATCAGATCGCAGTCAATTTTCAAATAAGACAAAGTGAGAAAATTATACTTAATATAATGTTTTCAGTAAATACGGAAGAGATGTGGATAGTTTTAGTAAAAACAAAATATTGGCCGACGAAACAAATTTCTTAACTAGTTTAACATGGATAACGCAAGCAATATTAATTCTATTGATTAAATGCTTAGGCATAAATGGATTAAATTATTATCTTTTAAACGATAAACGTAAGCTTAAAAATCGTCGTAACTTGATCGTCATGCACATGAATTATTCAAAATACAACATCGTTTTTCCAAAATATATATTTCTTTTCTAGACTCAATTTGTAGGGTAGAAGCAGCTTCAATTGCTTACCCTTTTATTTGTATTCACCAAGGAAAGTGGCTATCAATTTGCGGCCGAGCTTAAGTGCTTAGTTTACTTTTTTTTCGGTATGGATACTTAGTAGGCCACAACTTTATTTATTCAAAGTTTATCGGGACATATTGAATCATTAAACGAACCTTACGTGTTCTTATTGAATAAAAATAGTTAGTATCTTGATGTTTCTAATACTTTTATAATAAAAGAAAAGAAAGTCGTAGTTATTTTTAAATGATACAATAATAGATAAAACAAATTATTTTTACTGCTACATTTTCAAATATGTAAATGAACTATTTTGTAGGATATAAAAAGATAATTATAAGCAATGAGAATATTAGTATTAATAATTACGGCATTTAAGCGTTGATATATGTACTGGCAATAGTGGTACATTCTTGTAAGAGTTGAAAGTTAAATCAGAAGCAACTCGTCATCACTACGCATAGTTTACATGAGTAAGTCCGAATGCCGATGACCCAATTCCGAGGTAAGGTTGATCTTATGCGGGTTCGTACTACTTGGCTCGCAAAGCTTCCACACTTATTTCCACTCTTTTTTCTATTTTTTTTCGGATATATTCTAGATATTCATATAGAAGTTCTTTAATATTACTTCTTGGTCATTTTATCGTCGCAGTACTCATATTGCATGCTGCTGATTTTATTATTGGCAAATTCGTTACTTTATTCGTGAAAGAATAAAATTTATGATTAATTTAAAATTTTTGTTTCATTATCACTTTTTATTTTTGAAATTAAAATAAACTTCATTTGAGATAAAAATTTTATTAAATTTCAATAACAACATAACCTTAAACTAGAAATATTAGAAATTTAAGATGAGCATTGATAACAGGTGTTTTTTTCAAATACTTTTGGTTTATTATTATCCAAAAAACAACTATACAATTATTGACAATAACGGGAGTGAAAAAACGGCGAGGATTTCGGAGGAAACGAACTATTTTTCAAACAGATCGCGGATGTTTTACAACCTCAGAAATGTAATTGTTAAAGGGATCTCCTCGAAAAGTAATCGTTGTTTCACAAGAGAATATTGGCAAAAATTTAAATATTTTTTCATGTTAAAATGTTTGCCATAGATATTTTTTGCGTGACTTTTCACACGCATAAGAGAGATAACGTGTGGAAAAAGAGTTATGTATCTTATCTAAATGAGAAGATTTTCAGAGGCCCTACGCTTAGCATCATTTAAATATGTCATAATGCTCTACGATTTCATTTTTTTAAGATTACGATTTCGAAAAATTTTAAAATACCTGATCAAACTTCTCTTAATATTTAATTAATTTGTTTTAAAATATATCAATTCGTGTAATTTTTACTATAGTAACTTTCTCTGAGTATGCTTGAAACATTTATTTAAAAGCAGTACCTTTAAATGTAGATCAAATTTACCAGTTCTATGCACGATCTTGTTTGAACCTATATTTCTCTAACCTACATTTTAAATGTTAAATGATAAAAAAATTTACATACACAGTACAATTTTTAGTTAAATAACTAATAAATTTTGAATGTAAAAGTATTATAATATTATTCGTATAAAATTTTTCTATTTTACATAAACAAAAATTATTACAGTTTGTCAAATTATCAAATACAAGAAAATTCAGAAATTATAATTGCATTTATAAAATATAATATACTCTTGAATCATTAAAAAAATATTGATTTAATGTATAATGAGTATTGTGTATAGATATTATAAATCATTTTTATTTAATTTGCATAGGTTATTAAATATGTAAGTAAAATAGTAGCATTATTTGAAATATTAATTTATCAAAAGATATTAAATGTATAATCTAAAATCAAGTGTCATGTATCATCAAGAATATTATTAAACTAAGGATAAAATCCTTAAAATAATAAAAAAAACTTAAAAAAAAGTTTGACTGTTATTTGACATTTATTAGTTACTGTCTATTAATTTGTGAATTTTGTGCATTTTTCTCGGTACTACATAACAAGAATTAAATTCAAAAGTGAATATCATTTGAAAGAATAAAAAAGGATAAAGGATTTCTCTCAGAAAAATTTATCTAGATTATAGGAATGTAAAAATGACATTGCTCAATCTTAGTCAGGACATTAATGAGACTTGCAAAACTAAAATTTTTCGATTAGCCGATTTTTCTCCAACAGAAGAAGAAAAAAGATGAAATTGAATCTCAGTGATGAAGTGTAAATAATACTGTTTACCCTCCAATTTTGAAATCAATCAAAAAATCACCTATTACGGTCCTATTAAGAAAACATGAAATCATAGTTGTTGTAGGAAAGCTTTTTTGAGGTAAATCGTCCGTAATTAACTAATGGGACCAAGAGTACCGCGATATCCCCAAATTCTTGCGATAATCGATTACAATTATTGAAGGAATAGACATACAGTTTTGGGTTAAGATCTAACCGGCCTTTAAGCGACCTCCATCTAAAATTATCCAAAATCTTTTTTCATATTCATATCGTGTGTATTTTTACGTATTTTACGTTTTTAAGAATTGACCGATATGGCTTTTCTTTAACCCCGTCATCGCCAATACCAAGATTTATTTTCTTCAATTCCTACAAGCAAGATAAAGTTCTCCAACTACGTGCATCTATTTGAATGATAAAAAAGGATTTACAATGTTTTCAAACAATAGAGACAGTAATTCAAATATTATTTGTATTGGGAAATTTTTCTTTATTGATATCCATAAAATCTTCACTTTTTAATTTCTAAATATATTAATTTAATTTGTAATGTATTTAATAGAAAAAAACAGTTAATTTAACATTTTTAATACTATCAGTGTAAAATTATATTTTTTTTTTTACTATTTTAACTGTCAAAATTCATGAGATTTCTTAAGTACAAATACTTTTTTTTTTTATCTAATCGCAATTATTAATGTTAATTCTATCATATTTAGGATATGTTTAATAAATTTATGTCCTATTTTAAAAGCTAAAAATAATACTTACATCTACATTTTATATTTAAATAATGTAATTGAAATAATCATAATGCAATGAGTTTCTTATTTTAATATTTAAAAAATATTAGATAATTTATAATTCAAAATATTTTTTGGAATTTAATATAATATATTTTCATTAAATAATGAAAAAAGTAATAAATATATAAAATTCTTTAATAATATCAATTTTAATCTCTCTATTGTTAAATCATACCTTTTGTTAAATTCTTATACGATTCTGACTTTGAATTTGATAAATTTATTGTAAAATAGAATTTTTAGGCAAAAATTATAATCCTATACGTTGTTTAATCGAACGGTAGAAACAATTGTTTGCGTAGTCATGAAATTAAAAATGGAATTTTTCCTTTGAATAATATGAATGGATAAAGAAGTTCAGATTCATTGAAATCTACAAGAATTTGCAATTCTTTTATTTTAATTTTCGAGTAAAATTTTAGTTCACTTACATCTTTCATGAAATACAGCGATCAAATCCATGAGACATTATCTTATCTTTGAAATAATCCAAGTTTGATTCAATTATATTGTATTATAAATATCATATTATATTATAAGTATTTCATTTACAAAAAAGATACCGTCTTTTAAAAGATAGTTATACATGATATACAGCGCCTCATCAATCACATTCTCAGCCTATTTTTCCTTTGAATATTGCTTTGAATATTGTTTGATGTAAAACTTAAGAGATTCTCTTACAAGTGAATACAAAACAATTGCAAAATACCGAAGACTAAGAAGCTCTTTTGAAACGCGAATTTCTCTTTCGCTTGGTAAACGCATCCTCAAACCACGAGAAATTCGCAAGAATACCTGAGCGACTATTTGAGAGAACAAGAAAGGAGTTTGAGACATTAAAAGCGTAAATGCCGAAGCACCTCGAGTTAACTCATCTCACTCTCTCGGTCATCTAATCCCCTTTACTTACATCTGTCCAACAGCTGTATCCCTCGGAAAATGAAGAAAATCTCGAATTAGTGGAACGGGAAAAGAGCTGAAATAGAAAGGAAGCAACAAGTTATAGATGAAAATCAAGCTGCGAACGCAAACGCTTCTTTACAACTCGCCGCGTGCCTATACCTTTAACTTGGTCTCCCCCACCCACGAGATTTATCCTTGCAACACGCAATTCTTTTTTAAATGAAATGTGTAATACAAAAATTTTCAAATTAAAAATTACTATAACTAAACATTATACTTATGGTTCTGTTTATAGTTATAGTTATGCGTGTTTAATTATATATAATTAAATTTATAGAATTAATTTAAATAATTTCTTAAAAATCAATTCAATAAAACTATTATAATTTATATTAGTTATTTCTGAGAGAGCTTATAATTATTAAAATTTTAAGTTATCAGTATACTTTAATAATATTATTTTAGTCACTAAATTAATTAAAATTCATTAATCATTTGATTTAATTCAATAATTTGTTTTCAAAATAAATTAACTAATAAAACAATTTTACAATTCAATATAATATATTAATTGAATTTAATTAAATTTGATTCATAAGTCCCTATACTTTATACAAACATACATCACAAAATTCAAAACATATAATTCTGATTATAATAAAAACAATCTATGCATATAATTTTATTTAATAGATATAAAAAATTTAATTATTATTTATGCAATAAATTATTTTAAATAAAAATGATTTTTTTAATACAATTAAATCAAATTATTTATTTATTTTTATACTAGTAATATTAAATTTGAACAATGATCAATATATCATCAAAAAAGGAATAATTTTTTTAATCCGTTTTGATTTAAAATTCATTAAAATGTTCGAGTCGTTAAATAATTTTCTACCATAAATTTAATAAAAACTATTTTATATTATAATTACCTATAATTATTTTTTACTTAACTTTGCTAAATATTAAATGGAAAATTATGAAAAATAGAATATTATAAAAATATGAAATTTTAAAACTGAATGTTATGATATTTATTTTTCGCAGAATGATTTTAAAACATTTAATATTTATTAATGTGTAATAATAACAACATCAGCGGTAATAATAATAAAAATAATAATATTAGTAGTAATAATAATAATAATAATAATAATAATAATAATAATAATAATAATAATAATAATAAGAGTAATAATATTATGTTTGATTACCATGTAACTTTTAAACGACTGTTATAATGTAGAAAATAATTTGAAAGGCTGTTATAATTAATTTACTTAAATTTTTAATTTGTTATTACAAGAATAACAAATTTTGTAAAAAGGAAACAAAGTAAATAGAATATATGTAGAAAAAATTTCATAAATATATTTATTTAATTTAAGTAATTGCAGGTTTTGAAAGAGAATTCCAAAAAACATTTCATAATTTAATAATTGAGGGATTTAAAAATTTATATAAACTCCTTTATTAGTGTAAATAATTATTTACAACATAGTAAACAAATGATATACCTCTAATTTCTTATTAATAATAATGATTGTCAAATATAATGCCTATTATAATTACAAAAAAGTTTTTAATACAACAATAGTTAAATTTAAATAATTGAAATCAGTGATTCTCAATGAAAAAAAAAATTAATTAATGAAATATAATTTAAAATTTAGAAGTAATAACTTAATCACAATGAGTTTTAATTATTATTAATATCTGATTTTTAAAATGTAATTATTGATTTAAATTTTGTTTTGGTAATTTATTAAAGATTACTCTTATATTTAAACTTTTATAAAGGTGAATATTAAAAAAAGAAATTTTTTTTTATATGTATCTAATAAAAAATACATATAATATTTAAGACAAGTATAGTAAATTAAAGATATTATTGTAGATTATACCTATAAATTAAAATAAATAATAAAATAAAAAAAAATATTTACAAAAATTGAAGTAATTTATAAACCTTAAATGAAATGTCAGAAACATCTCTATCGATTCAAAGTTAGTATCTTAATAAAAAAGCATTTCAATAATATATAAAATAACATGATTTGAATTATAATTTTTTAAATAATGTACATAAAATTGAAAATGTATTTCAATATTTTAAATAATTTAAAAAGTTTATAGAAAAGAGTAACAGAACTACACAAAAAAAAAAAAAAAAAAAAATTGAACGCTAAACTGAAAAAAATTTACGGTATCTATTTCTATCAGAATTTCAAATGGAGATTGTTTCACATCAAAAGCATTATCCAATTATAAAGGGAAAAAATTATATATTCTAATTATAATTAGTTGTAGTATAAGAGCTAAATAATTATAGCAAAAAAAATTTTGTCCAGAAAAATGAAAATCAATAATTAATTACAATATAAAAAACATGTATATGTTACTTTTATATTTTGAATATTTTAATTTAAAAAAAAAAAATAAAAACTATAATTTTTATAATAACATGTTGAAAGTTTATGCAAAATGTAAAATACTTTTATCTATAGATAAAAATTTAATATAAATTTCATGAAATATTTAAAACAAATCAGCTTATTAAAAAAACATTGCGTATATTTGTATATTTATTTATATTCTAATTTTGTTAATATTGTAGACCATTTATGATATACAAAAAGAAAAGTAAGTACAAGACCAAGACGAAAGCCAGTCACGAGAGAGTAGGTAAAAAATGTATTCGAGCAAAAAACGTAAGCAATTCGATTATACTTATGAACCGTTTTCGTGTTTAATCTTCTAATATTATACTTCGACTAGCCGCTCTGATAGCATAATTCACCTATGCCTAACTTTCAATGTCCTTTAATTTGTTTTTCGAAATTCTTAAGCACACAAATGTGGGCTGTTAAATTGCGCGGAATCCTGTAGATTATCGCCAATGAATTTTCCGGGCTGGAAAGCAATATTCCTGCTTATTGATGTATCTGGAAAATTTCTGCGTGGGCATGGGTATAAGTATGGGTAAGATATTGTATGAGAGAAGTGTTACATCAACCAAAGATGTAATCCGTTTAAGTGTTTTTAAATAGGCCATAATAATATTATTCCGTGTCCTAATAAAAAGTTTCATTGTATACATATTATCAGCATTACTTAAACACATACCTATGTAAACTAATTTTATACGCTTTTAGACACAAACAGAACTAAATTTAACTCAAAGACGAGTTTGTATTTTCCAATTCAAAAAAAAATTTTATAATTTCTTTTATCAAGAATTTACACAAAAAAACATATTAAGCTTTATAAACTTAAGAAGCCCACCTTATAAATCCGATTGATCATATCATATCATAATGAAGATGTTTTAATCAAACTTAAGGTTTACATAAAATACCTTTAGTTATATCATCTTCCTACTTATATATTCAATCTTGCATAATATTGGCACGTAAATATACGCCAATGCAATAATACCACTAAAAATAGAAACAGACGTAAATTTATCCGAATAATATTCAATTTATTACATAAATACAATTTCTCAATTAAAGAAAATAATTTATAATATATCAATGTTTATAATAAAAGAAAATTTAATAATTAAAAACATCGCATTACTATTTTAAATAATAATTAATAAGTTATAATAAATAATACAAATAATAATAAACACTAGATAATAAATTAATAAATTTTTTTATGAATTGCTTGCAAGTATGCATGTAATTTTTGTGTATTATTGTGGTATTCGACATACATGATCTGTCCCCAAAGCATCGAGTGTTTTCTTTTCATTTGGAGAATATTGGTCATAGCGATTTGGAGGGGTCTTAAAATGTAGAAAAAATCCTTTTCCATTGTTCCCCCCCCTTTTTTTTGTTTTTTTCGATAAATAGATGTGACAGGATTTTACTTCGCGCGAAGGGTGTTTGTCGTTTTTTTGACATGAGGCGCTGAAGCGATTAGTGGAAAAACGCTACGCGAGAAAGATTATTCGTTTGAATATTCTAGAAAAAAAAGAAGAAAACACTTACCTTTTTTAATAAAATACGTTTTATTGGTGGACTTATAAACAGTTTGAAATAACAATTTTAAATTCTTCAAAATAATTTTCTCCTGCAACAACGAAAATTAATGAAGATGAGTTTGCCAGGTCTAAAAGGCAGCCTGAAACTCCTCAATTTTGATATTTACACAAACTTTTCGCATTTCTAAATTTTTTTGCACACTATAGTGCACCGCAGATCGCGTTAAATTCAATTTTTTTTGCGATTGCTTTAACTGTTAATCGACAGTCCAAATTTAAAATTTTTATCACGCGGCGAGTGTTTGTAGCAATTAGAAAGTTTTTCGGGCGTCCAGATCGATGATCTTTTCCCGATTCTCTTTAAAAGCTCTGTACCATTTTCCACATTGCGATTTTGACATACAATTATCTTTATTAGCCTCTTTTTACATTTTAAATGATTCCGCCCTGTTTTTTTTTTAATTATAAACAAAATTTTAGCGCGTCACGCTGTTCCTCAAATCACTTCCCTGTCAAAAAATTAAAGAACACTCTTCGCACAAAATAAAATCGTGCTGCATCTAATTATCAAATAAACAAAAAAAAGGGACAAATGGAAAAAGATTTTTTCTACATTTTAAAACCGAAATGACTGCGACTAATATTCACCAAATGAAAAAAAAATTCGATATTTCGCGGACAGACCATGTATATATTACTTTATGAATCATTGTTTTTTATACAAGTGATTTAAAGCAAAGCACTTAAATGGTATTACATATTGTAGAAAATATTCTTGAAATAAGTAATATTCTACCAAGACTTTTTTGCGTAAATTCTATTTTTTAAGAAGCAAGCAAACAATTTTTTATTTTCTTTTATTGTCATAACTATAAATATTTCCAAATAAATAAAAATAATTTGTCATATATAAATATATGTAATTGAAATATATTGTTAGTATTAATTTTTATAATTAAAAATTTATATTTTTAAACTTTAAACGTAATGCTTGAAGAGTATAAAAATAAAATTACAAGTATGAACTTAATGAATGTACAGTAATGAAAAAATATTAAAAATTATAAGAATGATGGTTAATAGAAATCGCAATAAAAAAATAAATAAAAATAATTATAAATTTAATTGATGTATTAAAAATAATAGCTTTTAGTTCTAAGCTTTCTAACTGTTCATTTTTTAAATTTGAAAGAAGCCTCTAAATAATAGCAAGTGATCTACATTAACTTTACTCTCTTAGAATAAATATATGAAATGTTTAATATATTTGGGTTAAATATTGAAATTTAAATTTATAGAAAAACAAAATATGTTGTAGAAGTAATGATCGAAAATTTCTCACTAATCACTCACAACACACAGTGAGATTTTATAATAATGAAGCTAAAGATTAAAAATAATTGAACATATGAACAAAAGCATTATTATAAGTGTGTCTTAAAAGATTTCATTCGGGTAATCAAGTCTCTTTGAAGATGCTATGTTTGAGTGACTTCTATATTATCTGCATCATTACACGCGCTTGTTCGACTTGGCTAACAAGCCCAAATACTTCGCGAACTATTATTCTTTCTCAAACCTTTTAAGCTTTTTTGTAAAAGTCTTTTATTTACATTCTTTTATCACGAATAAACCCATCTGCGCATGTTATAAAAATTAAAATGGCAACTACTTGTATTATAGAAATTATAATTATCTTCAATATTTTCTTTATAATTTAAAAAATATATTTAATAAATATGCGAATCACTTTAAATAACAATAGATAAATAGATTGAATAAAGAAAATCAAAATTAAAAATGCTAAACTAAATAGATCAAAGGATTTAATAGAGAAAATTGAATAGATGATGCTTTGGCAGCACCTCATTATTTTCCTTTGCGAACTGAAAAAAAACAAAATCGGATAATGAACGAATGCAGTAATATTAAAATACCACGTTGTTGAGACGATATATTAAAACAACTCTAATTTTGAAAAATTTCTCCTAGCCGTCAAAGATCATACTGCTGATGATATTAATATTCTCAAAAATAATAATAATAATAATAATAATAATAATAATAATAATAATAATAATAATAATAATGATGATGATGATGATGACACTGTCAAGATAATAGTGATAGTAAGGTGAGTTTTGAAATTAGTGTCATTAGAAAGGATGTAGAAATCTTGAATGAGACTGCCTCCATTAACCCATCTTTGCTGCAGATAAATTTGATTACCTTGGCCAATGGCCACTTATTTCGAGATAATCTGTCGTAAAAAATTAAAACTAATATACCTGTTTGGAACTATTGTCTAGTTTACTTGCGAACTCGACAAGTAAACTCGACAAGAGTTCCTCGCAGATCAGATTAGTCACATCAACGGGCCATAGTTTATCGCGGCGGAAAGCCCATTCGGTCAACTCGGAAAGAGCCGCCTACTCCACCTCAATACGATAGGCTTAGGAAGAAGGTTTTGGCGACGGAAAAGCGGGCCCGAGGCAGGCAATTGAGTATTATTTAGTTAATTAGTGGAACGAACCGAGACACTTCGAAGTCGTTCACTGCATTTTGAATTTTTCTTTGGCTTTGTTACGACTATTGCGTCTTGCGTTTCTCATTGTAAAATTATCTTTATCAAGTGGCGATTTGTTTTGTAAGCGCAAATTAAAGTGTGCTCCTTGCGCGGTATAAGAAAGGGGGTGCTCTGCAGCAGTTGACCCAAGCAACTCATATTTACGACGAATTGGGCGTCGTAATCGGAGGAATTGCACCAGGCGAACTACTTAAATCTGCATCGTGGACTCTCTGAAACTAGGCGGAAAGTTCTCGACTTCTTTAAGACGCTTGAAACGATGGCCTTTTGTACAAAAGCGGATCCTCTTGATTCGGCGGAGATCCACGCTAAGGGCAACTCACTCGGGGAATGGAAACGACTTCCCCGTTCAACCGGTTCTAGACGAGATCGAGGCGATACACAAAGAGTGTGCGGACGGCATAAAAACCCCCTTAGTGGACAAGGGGGTTTTTATGACAAGGCGGTAACAATAAATTAACAATCAAAATTTAAATAAACACTCTGATTTTTTTATTCCCTGCATCTCACCCTTTCCTATATCTGATTTACATTCTAAATTAAAACTTCTAAGCAAAAGCTCTAACAATATCTATGTAAATATCGTGAAGAAATTATTTTATATTAATTGTAGTCTGCAGCTATTGATTTAACCAATAACTCAAAAGACTTTGAGTTTGTTTTTTTAAAGAATTATTATCTATTGAGATGAGTAGACAATAGCTCAAGTAAAATAGCCCATGGCAATTCATTTAACGCTGATTCTATTAAAAATTATCCTAGAGTAAGGACTGACAGTTCTTTATGATTATCACTCAAGAGTTCCAATGCTTTTAAATTAAGAATTGCCTTTATCTGATTGCAAAAATTTCATGACTCCTCAGATGTGAATAAACTCTCCTTAACAGTTTGCCTGAGATGAAATTTGATAAATTTATCACCAGCGGGCAAAGTACGTTCTAAAGTAAGTCCGTAACCGAAACTTAGATCCAGACAGACGACTGAGAACGAAAATGCACTGGCCATGAAAGCGCGCGAAAAAACTTCATGTTACATAATTTATAGAACTACAGCTCTTACAACACTATTTTTTCTATTATTACTACTTGCAAAAGCATCAAATATTTGTGCTACCTCTAGGAGTATTTGACTTTTTTAAACACTTATTATTTAGTTTAACCGATATTAATTTAGATTTTCAATTTAAGGTGACCACTGAATTCCGAAAATTTTAATCTCCCCGTAGATAAATTATATTATCTCGTTTTTCGTTTCATTTTCACAAAACTTCTTTAAAAGTTTTTTGTCGATTAAATTAAATTAAACGCCATTCTTCAAGGGAAATTGCCCTTTACACCAAAGCTAAAGCAATTGTTAAACTGTTTCTATTCATTTTGTATCTGAATGAGCTCCCTCGAAAACATCATCAACAAAACGATCTCGAGTTTTGTATCGGACTGCTAAAGGAAAATTTGAATCTTAAAATGGAAGTAGATTTCATTTAATTAAAAATGGTATAACTTTAATTCCATAAGCAATAAAATTTTTCTCATATGTATTATTGAATTTCTCATTTGTTGAATATTTTTTTCTCATTATCATGGATTCTCATTCGTTCATTTTCATTTTCATCTGCTGAAGATGCTCAACATCTTCATGCATATTGATTTGTCGATACATCTTTGTAATATCTGTTGGAAGAGATGGTTGTGCCGTCAAATCTGTTGAAAAGCAACAGAAATATATAACAGATTAAAACCCGTATGCATTATTTTGTTGGGTGAATAGTTAGTATCAGTTGAGTTTGATCTATTCAATACAACTCCTCATTTAGTATTTGAACTTTCAACCTTAAGAGCACTATGATGTTATAAAAAATATTCAGAGTAAATTATTGTTGACTCTTGATCTGCTTTTATCAAGTATTGGAGAATGATACTTGAGCATTAACTGCTCTGAAAATAGCTAATACTCTTGGCTTCTGTTAAATTTTTTCAGTGCTCGTTGAAGATGAGTTTGAACTATATTTCAAGATTTAGCTAATACATTAGGTGGTACTTTAATGATTTTCATATTTTTTCATAGATTGCTTATTGAATAGATATAATCCGAAAGATTTATTTTGAGTCGAAAACTTTATACTTTTATATAACTCATCTAGTTATGTATCGGATTTATTGTAAATGTTATGATAACTTCTTTTTGGTAAGTCTCTTTGAGATAAAACTGAACCGAACGCATGTCATCCAGATATTAATAGATGAACAATTAGAGAAAAACCCGAGTGCCATCATCTTATGAATATCTATCAGCTACTAAAATTAATTCAACTGATCATGTTTTAAGTTCCGCCAAGTTTAATTTCTCAAAATAAGGCCAATCAAATTCTTGTTTGACTTGAAAGGATGTTATCATTAGTCAAGTTGTTATCATTTCATCGAAGATGTGAGCTCCAACTATGAATGTGATAGGTTTTTAAGAGAACTTAAATAAGTGAACAAAATTAGCGTAATAATACTATATCTATTGATATAATATTAATTATATTTATAATATAGCGTATAGCCCAATTTGAGAGTTATGCAAATTATCTCGTTAACAAAGAAAAACTTTAAAGAAGGTAAATGTACATAGTAAAGAATGTAAACAATGAGTTGAGATGAGACATTATTTTGATTTCTTCTGATAGTTAGTTGTTAAGATGAAAAATTCAGGATCCATCTACAAATTGCGCACAGAACTACTCGAATACCTTGTTGAAGGGAAGACGGCGATTATGAACTCATTCTCAAGCATTTAACATTAATTAAAAGATATTAAAAGATTATTTCCAAAGTTAGAAGAAATACCCTCCATTGTCATTAGAAACGTAATAATTAGGTTCCTTGTGGGTGTAGGTAATAAGTAAACAAATTATGTTTTCGCCGGCGATGTTTCAACAGAATGACTTCTTCTGTATTCTTTAAGCCTCGATACACCTATACCAAGTCTAATTATCACGTATTAAAAGATTATATTTTTTCGAACGATTCGATTTAATTTTTAACGAGTATTTTTCTGTCCTCGTACTATTACTTTTTGATTCTATGTTATATTTATATAGTTTATTTCAATATGTAGTTCATTAATACTTTATGAAAATAAATTACAATATATGAATAGACTTTAATACTTTTAGTAGAAATTTCTCAAAAATATAACAAGAAATTTAAAACAAAATATTTTGTTAATCAATATAATTGGTAACATTTATAATTATTTATTGAATCATGAAAAGTGAACTATAAAGTTCAAATAAACATTGAATTTTATATCATCACTGTTTAATAGTCAAATTACGAACAACCCAATAAAAGTATAATTAAGGGTATGTATGAACATTATTACAATCTATAAATTAAAATTTTGTATATATAAATATACATTCCATTTTTCAAAATATAAAAGGTAATATTTTAATTGAAAATACAATGTGTATTTTCAATTAAAATTTCTTCCATTTGAAATTAATATAATAGAATCTTATAAATTCATATTTCATATAATTAATTATAACTAAATTTTGTTTATAACATAATTATTTTCATAAAATCAAAATTAAAAAAGACTTTACAAAAGAACATACACATAATAGAAAATATGATCTGACTTAAATTGCGTTTTTGAAATAATTAAAATAAATCAATTTTATTTAACTTGAATTTATTAGATTATGATGTACATTATAGTTATGAGAAAGAACTAAAGTAAATTAATGCTACAATCCTAATTGATGCAATTTATTTTCACTCACCTAAATTAATGTCAAAAAATCCATTGAGCAAATAAATATCAATGCATTATCATATTGCATAATTTCTAGTACATTGTTGGGTATTGTACATTGGCAGATAATAAAGAAAGTAATTATTGATAAAATAATATAGATCTTTGGTTATTTTGTACTCTTGTAGTACTGAAAAGCAATCACTTACATAATTATGCTTTAACGAGGCCTCGTAAATTTTACGAGCACGTGAATTCTGTACACAAGTATTTCTTTATGACTTTGTTTGACGATGGTAGACAGTTCTAATACTGTCTTGATTCTCCTTTCCCACCCCCACCCCCCACTCGCTTCCTACTAAATACACTAATTGAATAGTTATTTACCTCAAAGAGTTAAAAGACGAACGTCAAGCAATATT
Organism: Eupristina koningsbergeri; assembly: GCA_018907245.1. NCBI lineage: Eukaryota > Metazoa > Arthropoda > Insecta > Hymenoptera > Agaonidae > Eupristina > Eupristina koningsbergeri. Next base: position 951,736 of record JACCHV010002752.1, on the reverse strand, counting down.
ACCTTTGGAATACAACTGCCTGAAAAGACTCGCTCTGTCGAGTGTTTTTAGACACAAATTTTCCAGAGCTTAAGGAATTCTCATTAATGGTAAAGTTGTAAAAACCTTGTGACCACTTAAAAGGAGAATTTTTTTAACGTCGTAACGACATTTATAACCAGATATTTTATGGCCCTAAAATTAGTTTTCAAGTAATTTAATTTTTATACAGAAAAATTGAAAAAAATTTTCGTTGAGAAACAGCTGAAAGTTTGTATATTTTTTTATGTACACATGCTTTATTAACCCAAAATAAAAATCAATCTCAATATCTCTAATATCTCTTTTGGATGATGTTAAATATATTTAAAAGTAATTGAATCTCTATTTCAAATTCTAATATCACAGTGACACAAGTATACTTTTAAAATATGAATCATTTTAATTTTTCCTTTTATTTTTACCTCGCATTATTATGAAATAAATCTATGCAAACTAATATTTCACAAGCATATGTGTACACATACACGCGCGCCATCTGAGCTTAATGTTAAAATAAAATTAATATTCATGTGAAAAGTTATTTTGATTTCCTGCTATTCATTAAAATACAAATGTACACAAAAAGAAAAAACTTGCAGCACGAAGAGCATTACATTTATATATTGAGAATAGCGAAGAGATGAAGAAACTGTTTGTTCAAGAGTAAAGCCGTCCTCAAAGAAGACCGAGTTTAATGGAATTAATTATGAATATAGCAAGGACTCGTCGTAGAAGCGGTTATATAAACCTCTGTATGACGCTCTAGTGATAGTCCTGCGGTCAAACAAGGAAAATAGAATCCAAAGTAAGAATGAACGAAGCCCTCACTCGTTACTCTCACAATATGAATCTAGTGTGGATGTTCGAGTGGTGTAGAGTTACGGGGGTGAGAAAAACGTGAAGGGAATAGAAACACCCGAGTCGAACGAGACTATAATACATTTGAGGAGAGACAGCTGGAAGCGACTAAGAGCCCCTTAAAATTTTAAGGTGTAGTAGTTGGTGAGCATCCACAGGTTGTCGGCATCTCGAGTAATTTCCGAGACGTCCGAGGACGCGGGAAGGAGTCCTTCCTCCCTTTCTCGAGCGTCACTCCCGAACTCGAGATGCATTGCCGAACACGTACCTTATGAGAATGCATACGTGCGAGGAAAAGTAATAAGAGGCTCGTTGCGATTTGCGCGACTGAGCGGAAATTCATTTGGCGCCGTTTCTTTTTACCCCCTCCTTTATTAAAGAGATCCGGTCTCGGTCGCAAATATCGATGTCGCTGGTTGAAAAATATTTGTGCATGTCCTCGTTGCATCAATGTATTGCGAGTTACGAATACAAATAAATTGCTTTACTGGATCATTGATGACTCACTTTTGATTTTACTTTTTACAGGTTATGGGTATATGCCAACCTCATCCGCGTACACTCGAGCGTAAATAAAGGTCTTGTCTATTTTTTATTGGTGGCGTCTTTTCGAAACTGCGAATGAAACGATTAATTATGTATATCGCAATTTCGTGTATTTGTTATACACATATGTGGATAAAATAATTCAAGTAATTACGAGGAACTATTGTTCTGGAGCAAATTATTCTGAGAAACTGAATATTCTCGCTTGAAGGATCTCTAAAATAATATTCTCATACTTAAAAAAGTGAATTTTATAAAAACTCGACGAGAATTAGCATTTTTACGAGAGATCCCAACTCAAATTTTTCTTTGAATTTTTTTTTTTTGAAAGCATAAAAAACAGCTGTTCCAGCTCGTATAAAAGAGAGGAGGTTTAGGCAAATTTTATTAATCATGGCAAAGCGCCGAACTGAGAATTTACAGTAACTGCGGCCCAGAACAAAGTAGTTGCTGCTATCCCAATGATCCGAAAATATGTCCGGAGTATAATATGTTGGCGAGTCCTTCATTGAGTCCTTCATCCCTTGAATATTGAAGAAGGAAAAGGGATTCGGAATCTTTCAACGAGAGCTCTCCTTCCCCTACCGTCGCCATACGCCCTGATCTTGAAAAAGGAGAGAAAAGAAAGAGAGAGAGAGAGGGAGAGAGAGAGAGAGAGAGAGAGAGGAAGCTTCGGAGATAAAAAAAGCTCGAAGCCGATTAGCTGGTGAAGCATTCACATTGGAAAATAAAGAGTTGCACCGGGGGAAGGGGCGGCAGTAAAGGAAGTATCGGGATGCACGATAGGGCGCCTCGATGCGATATACGCGTGCCTAGAGGAAGTTCGATAACCTCGCTCGAGTCGTTCCGATCGAGTCGTTCGATCATTTCCAAAGGATTGACCTGAAAGGAGGGCCAGAGAAAGTGAGTAAACCTTCGACAGCTCTCCTTTATGCGACTGCAAAATTTCCACCCCGAGCGAAAGGGGTGGGAAAAGCTCTCACGGGGGATGTGCTTGAGAGAGTAAAAAGTAGGAGAGGCGTTAGAGAATCTATGAATGTATAACTTGTCTCCGCACTGGTGCTGCGGCCTTCATTACATCGCCGCCCTGGTGCTAAAAGTCGATCTTTTTCATCTCCTTTTACGATAGACATACTCCACGTTTTTACCCCTTTTTCCAGTGAATATAGAATCCTCTGCTTTTTCTGTACATTTCGAGGAAACCGGAAAATTTTTACCTTTTTCCTGCTTGTTTCCCTTTTTTTCAACTCTGCCTTTCTCTTTTCTTCGTATCGTATCGTATCGTGCTACCCCGTTTTTTACTTTTACGACTTTTAAGCTGGAGTTAGCAACCGACAGCTAATTTATTTTTTTCCCTAAAAATTAAAATCTAATTTTTCTAAAATTATTTTCGAATTCTAGTTACACTAATTTACAATTTATATGAGCATTTGAACAGAATGTTCTAATTTAAGCAAGTATAAAAATAAAACAAATAGAGCATTACCTTCATCGAGACTCTCTAAAAAATTGCCAATTTTATTAAATATATAAAACCGGTAAATTTAAAAAAATTTACCATGAAGAATTTAGAGAAAGTACACATTAACATAATTGTCAAACTAAGTACCTTCAAAATATTTAATCCATTAAGAATCTTAGATCAATTTTCCTTTATCAAGATTTTTAAGCAAAATATGGTATAACTCAAGTTTAAAATAATTTTACCATCTTTAAAATCATTTGCCTTAGAAAACAAGAATTACATACATTTATACAACGAATTTTGTCTCAACTCTTATAAAATCTAAAAAGTTCATTATCAATTTATAGATTTATTTTTATCCGAAAATACCACTTATAATAATATCATTAGAATCTACTGTTTTTTTCTTTTTTTTTTCTTTTTTTTTAATCAATTATTTTTAAATCATGATACGAAATAACTGTTTTTCTTACAAATAATTTTTTTTTTTTATTTTATTAGCAACTAAATCAATCCTCTAATGCATTTTGAGATGAACATTAACTATTATATTTTCCATTTCGATGCTCTTGGTCTGTAAGCTTCTGGCTTTAGTAATTTTTGTGTCGAGAAAGTTTTTAAATAATGTAAGGCAAAAGTACCAAACTTAGATACTGTGGAACATACCATCATATAAAGACCATTGTAACGTTTTCGCCTATGTACCAAGTTTAGCAAAGTTTATTCTACTATTAGCCTTTGTTACTTTCACCACTTTTTCCTTTTGAACTTAGTCATAGACTCTTTTTTGTTGAAGATAATAGAAACGCACAATTCTTTTTTCTCCTTTATTTCAATAATTTATTTCTTTTAATTTTTCTGTTACTTACATTGACTAATGATTAAATGGACAATTATTTGATATAAGCCTTAATTTCTAAATACACTTTGTGCTTTACGTTATTATTAATAACAATGGATATTTAAAAAGTTCTTATTATTCATCAATTCAAATTACGAAGCAACGATATTGAATAGTTTTTAAATAAATTTCCTGTTTCAACTATATAATCCAACGCCAACTTCATAATAATATAACATTTTTAAAGATTGTAAAGAGACAATCGCGTTCTTCTAATGATACTTTTATTGCATTGGATACTTTTTAATTCAGCATAAAATTTAATTTTATATTTAATTTCTTATTATCTCAAATATGGCATTATAAATATTATAACAGTTTTCTATTAAATTACTGTTTTATACTTACAGCCTGATGTAAAATAATAATTATAATTATTGTATGCCATAAATTCTAAAGTATTAAAATATTTATATTTATATTAAAAATTTATTGTACGAAAGTGACATATTGAAATAAAAGCGAATCAATATGTAATTCTAATTGCTTGTGTAAAATAATTTATTGCTAATGTAAAATAAGAAATATCTATTGTATACAATTGGAAAATTTGAAATCAATCGCTCGAATAACACTTAACATCTGAAATCTGAATCGAATTACATTTTAAAAGAAATTTTTTAACTCTGTTAGCTTATGATAAATTTAACTGAAAGCAACGATATTGAAAATAATTGATGCATACATACGACGTCGTAATGTCCAGACAGAACGAGTGCAAATAAAACCCATTGGACTAAAAATTGCTTTATAATACACGCTAGATGCATTGTGGAGATAACCAAGAAAGTGAACACAAGAGAAATTTCGCCGGAATAAATGAGATTAATTTATCTCGGTCTCTCCATAAAAAGAGCTTTTCTTTTTCCCGATACACGATTGAGAGAAATAAGAGTCGCGAAATGACATAAGAATTACATTAAACCACGAACAATGGTAGTAAGAAATGAAATAAGTCAGTCGTGGTTATGGGACTTATGCACATGACAAAAGAAGAAAGTGCAACAGAAAATGCGGCGTAGATGCGTGGGAGGGAGCAAGAAGCCAGGAGATCTGGCAGGAGATGAATAAAGGAAGGCGGGAGGAAAGTTTGGCGTCTCGTGCACGATTTCCCCCATCTCCAAGAGCCAGAAAACTCGAAGGAAAGCCTATAGGTGTCCGGGCGCCGAATAGGAGGCCGTGCACCGGGGGAGGGGACGGGAATCAATACCCAGGCATCCAGCCTCGAATCTCTCCCAACGGCAGCCATTCCTCGTGACCCGCGGGCTAACCCCTTTTCCATCGGCTCCTTTTCCTTTGCTCCCTCCCCATCTATAATTCACTCCAGGCCGATCCTCGACCTGGTTTCCACACTCGGCGAACTACGCGCCACCGAGAATTATCCGCGAACCCTTTTTTTGGGTCACGGCGAGGAGATTCAGACAGATCAGGAGGAGAGGCAAACCATTCAGTTTACGCAACTTTCCCCTGATTTTGATCGATCAGGAAAGATCGGTCTAAATAAATCACAATCGTGCATACCCTTCCTTGGTCTCGTCGCACTTCGCACCAGCCGATCTCTCCATCCATCCCTCGCCACGATCGCCACGTCGAAAACTAAGAAACGCCCATTTTTAAGCTGGAAAAATCGACGATTTTTAGCCTTTTTTCAAATACGTCATGTACCATGAATTCAGTTGTTCTGTCCGTTTTATTTTCCGTCGTGTGATGCGTATCGAAAAATGCACCGGGATTGTTAAAATCGATATACTACACTCTATAAATAATATTCAACTGGTAATCCAGGTGAAACGATTTTTAAAATTGAACGTATTTGTAGTTCTTATTTTCCAAATATAATATCTTTGACTCACCAGACCTCTTCTACTTATACTTCTTATAAATTGCATCGAAAGCTTTATTCGTTGTAAATAAAAAGTTTTGCTTAAGAAATTAGAGCGCAACATAAATAAATAAATTAAATACAGTATGTGGTGTAACTCGTACGATTCCTATTCGTATCCTATTAACATATTAAAACATTTTAAATAAATCACAAGAAATTATTCTATATTTTTAAAAAATTACTAAAATGAATAATGCGATATTTTTATTTTATGCTAATCATTACCTTTCTTTTTTCTTATATCCATACTTATTATTAACACACACACAGTTGATAAATGTTTATTGTCTTGATAGAAACTCTGTTTCTAAAAATAACGAAATAAGAGAATCCAAAACTTCACGTTCTATTTATTCTTCAATTTTAAAGACGAATCCTATAAACTTTATAAAAACATTTCAATTAAACTATTAATAGAAACCTTTTTTACTTACTTATAAAATCTATTTTTTTTATAAAATATTTAATGATAAGTATCGATTATACAAAAATTAATGTATCGTTCTTATGTTTCATATATTTATCGAATAATCATATCAAAAAAATTATGCTATTATGATTATTTATTTATAAATGTACTAAAAATATAATTTTTATACGAATATGTAATTATTATACGAAAAAAGGGTATACAATAATAAAATTATATTATACTTGAAAACTACAATAATTAACCCATTATAAATTTTCAAACAATAGGAATTAGCCCATTATATATTTTTAACTTTCATTTAATTCACAGTTTTTTATTCTTGTAAATGCAATACAACTTGATATACCAGGAAAACTATAAAACAACTAGTTTAAAAATTAAACAGCCGAGAGATTTTTGGCGATTTCATTAAAAACTTTGCACATTATCCTTACAGATATACAGAATAATTCAACTCTATATCATTTACTGAATAATGTATACATTTTTATAGCTTCCAATTTAAAAATTTATAAATTAAAGTTTTCGAAATTATGAAACAACTTAAAAGTTTCATAAAAACAATTTGTAAACTACAGTGCATAAATTGTAATATTTATAAAACGATGAAATGAAACAGATTTTTTATTTGTAAGGTATATTAAATACATTGAATTAAAAAATGTAATTTACTTATAGAATTTGTATATTAACTGAAAATCTAAGTATTATCTTGCATTAAATTTATTACTTTTATTTAATTATTCTTAAAACTAGTATAAATATTTCATTTGAAGACCATTTTACGCAATTATATATTACACATTTAAGCTAAAATTTCTATTATATAAAAATTTTTTAAAAAATATTATAATAATTAAAATTAAATGTTTAAAAATATTAAATAATTATTAATATTATAAAATTAATTATTTTTCATTCATTAATTTTCAAATGGCTAATAACAGTAATGTTATCAGTCGATAATTGAGATATTTATAACAATTTTTAATAATGATGTCCGATAAAAAATAAAAAGTCATATATTTTTATCACCTTACGTAAAATATTTACTTTTGCAATTTATTTTATATAAAAATTTTATAACTTTCGGATAAAAGAATATGTTGAGAAACTTTTCAAAGTATTTGCAAAATACGATTCATAAACTATTTACAAGAATCTGTATAAAATTTCATGTTCTTCGAAATGAAATATAATATTATAATTTTAATTTAATTTTAATAAAAATATTTCAAATAATTGTTGAGTATTTAAAATAAACTTTGTAATATTTTTATGCTTAAAACATGTAAAGAGTTAATTTTCTAACATTCTTCGGTTAAAATTAGATGGCTTTAATAATACGAAAACTTGAGGTGAAAGATGCTTGACAACTGGACTATACAAAAGTCTTTACATTGTCTACAAGTTCATTCAATAATTTATACTATTAAATATTTTACGCTACTTAAGTATTAAAGAATTTTGAATTGAAATAAAAAGTAATAAATAATTGATTTAAAAATATTTGCATTCCTTTAAAAAATATATTTCCACTTGTATTTTTTTCTAATGACCATTTTAATATTTTTTAACTTTAACCGCAAAATTTTGTCTTTGTCCGGATAAAAAACATGAAATATAAAAAAATCAAAAATTTTCGCTTGTTTCGATAAATATATATAAATTTGAAATATACTATCAAATGTACAGATGATGTATATTTATCACATGTATGATTATTTATTAAGTAGATAAAATTATATACAGTAAAATAAAAAACTCATCTTTGTTACATAAATAGATAAAATACAAAAATACAATATCAAGTTTAGCATAAATTTATTTTATGCTGGCACTATATATCCATGTGTATATGATTATACCTTCATAATGTTTCATTTGATTGTGATTTTCATATGAGGATTTTTTATATTTATATTTATTGATAATTCTCATAAATATTTCAGTTAAAAATATTGTAATTTACAGCTTTGTAATTTATCAGAAATTTTCAATTTCACAATCATAGATTTTATGTTTCAAAAGTGAACATAAATTTTAATCTCTCTTTTGTATTTTAAAGCATAACTCAAGAGTATAAAAATTAGATGAATTTTTGAAAACTTGAATGAATAGTATCATAAAAAATTTAATTTATAAATTTAAGTTTATTTTAGAAACATTTTATTTGATGAAATTAAAAGTTAGTAATTCTTAGCCTAATGAAATATTACAATTTCTTTTAATTTGATAAAAATTGAAGAAACATAATGAATAAGTCGTACAAATTATTTACCAAAAATAATAAGGTTTTTTTTAAAATGTATCCGAATTTTATGTCGATGATTTATAATAAAGAATCTACTTAAAGGATTCTGAAAAGCATAAATTCCCATAAAAAGGAAATTTCGTGCACATGGTCTATGATAACGTCAACGTTGAAAAGTACATTTCATCACCCTTTTAGAATTCACGTAAAATCACATAGAATAGGTAATTCGGTACTTGTGCAAATATTACCATCGGTGACCCCTACTATACCTTACATTATATATGTACATGAAACATAAGCAACTAGCTTATAGACAGAAACTTCATTGCATATTTAGATATCAAATATTGTCAGTCATACTCATTTTGGGAAAAAAAATTTTTTAATGGTTTAACTAGTTAATCCTAGATTATTACTGTTATTCTTGTTGTTGTTGTTGTTGTTGTTGTTGTTGTTGTTGTTGTTGTTGTTGTTATCATCATCATCATCATCATCGTCATCACCATCTTATTACAACTTCAGATTACAAGTGCATGTTACAAAAGATTAAATACCAAGGAATTTCTTAATAATTATTTCTCAGAAATTAACAGTAATAAGACTTTAAAAAAAAAATTAATTTAAAATGTATACTACAGTTATATGACTGTAAAAAGTTTTTTGAATTTTTTAATTAAAAATTTACTCGTTAAATTAAAATAATTAAAATATAATTGTTGAAATTATATATTAAAATTTTATATACATACTTCAATAACAAAAGAAATGACACATATTATAACATAATTTTTCTTTGACGTGTGTAATATTTAAAATAAAATTTGATATTTATAAAATTGGAAATTCGAAATTAATTTATATTATTGTATTCTATACATTAGTATATTTTAATTAGAATAAAATTTTTGGTAAACGTATCGATATTTAAAATAAAAAATTGTAGATTTTCTTTATTCGTATATTATTTATATTAAAAATCATGTTACAAAAAATGTTTTTTGTTCAATTTAAAATTTATAAAAGAATAATTTTTTTTTTTAAAAAAATAATTAACCCATAATACAATGAACTTTTATTTGGACGAAATCATTAAATAAATATTAAGTATTGATGATTTTCTACAATTTTAAAAGGTCATGAAAATTGTAGTGATTGAGATTTATATTTTGAAATCATCATTAAAAATTATATTATGAAAGCCCAATATATATATTAAAATAGTTTCTTTGCCAAATTAATGATTAATGAAAAATGATGATTACACTCTGCAAGTGCCTCATTACAGCACCTTAATTTTCTCGATTTAAAAATATCCATTAATATGATCTACAATTAAATGATTTTTTTAAATTTTCATTTCCATATTTTTATTGCCTTAGGCCATTTATCAAATATATTCACATGTTCTTGTTGTTCAATCAAATAGTTATTTTAATAAATAGTATTAAAATATATCTTACTTTATTTATATTGAAAAAAAAAATAAACTTTATTTATGGTAAGAGTGCAGGAGATCTGTGTTAATCAATACCCGCAGATTATAGATGGAGGATTGAAAATTTTTGTTCCTAAAATAATAAATAGACGAATTAATTCGGCAATACTGAATAAATAATATTAATTAGATGAAATAATTGATTATAATCCCGTTATACTCCAATGTTATGCATTTCGTGAAAATCTAATAATAATATATTTGTACATAATATACAATTCTAACATAGGTACTTGCACAAATGAATCAGAATTAATAACAATACTGAACAGTATTCGCATATATATATATAACTGTATATGCACATGTAGAATATAAATATTCACCAATGTAAGAAAATTGCTAAAATTGCTGGTTTGGTCGGGCGAGGAAGCGACAGAGTCAGGCTTTTTGCCCCGTCCCACTTTTTGCCCGAACTCCTGGTAAAAATAAGCCAAGCGTTAAAGGGCGGGAAAATAAAGGAAAATAATACCGATGTTCAGCCCCAATGCCAAACTCACCCTCTGCGCTTTTTCTCCCCAGATATGGCGAGTGCGGTCAGGAATACGACGGGGACGACGCCAACGAGTCCGACGACGTCCGCGCCAGACGCGACGCCGACGCTTAGCGAGCGGGAGCAACTCAAAATCGAATTCTACAAGACCTACGACGTCATGACGGGGGTCAGGATAGCCGCAACGCTCGGCGGCTTCTTCAGCCTCATGGTCCTCTTGGTCGTTTACAAAAGCAGGTATGCATTACACTCGTGATGACTCGGGATCCGCACCCCCAGCCTCCCCCTTGGGATTTTGCAAACTTTATGAATCCAATGTTCTTACGAGCAACACTAAACTCAGACTTCCACTTTCACCCTCGCCAATAAACTTACATTTACCAATATTTCAAACAAATTTCAAACAAATTCAGTCCCGAAATTATCATCAAGTTGCGAAAAATTCCCGATAAACTTGCAAAAAAACATTGGTGTACCGTGTCTGGATACGCCTTCCACTTACTTATACAAAAAAATATTGATAAATTATCGATAAGAATATTATTTCACAAACTTTGGCTCTGCTTTCCAAACTTTCTGCATATTTCAACTATTCAACTTGTTTCTTCAACTCACTCAAAATTCATGTAATTCATCGTCGACATGGATTTTTTTAAATTTTCCTCTAAAGAAATGCCTTGCTTCGACTTTTTGTTGGCACTAAATTTTATTATTGGCAATGAAAAACACGCCAATTGAAATACCGGATATAAATTTGAGATAAAATGTTATTTAAAGTATGAATTGCTAATATAGCGATTTGCAAAAATAAATAATTCAACCATTCCATAGACAATGCTTAAGTTTATTCATTTGATATACTTATAGTAATATGTGCACAAAGTGCTCAAAACATATGTAATTGCATTTAATATCTCATGTATAATGTAAATGCAGATAATACACTCATAATAATGGACGTCGGCTGGCAAAGCCCTTTGCTATTTTAGGATACAATGAATATTGAATACTCTGTTAAAATTATTGATCTTGACTCCTTATGATTATCTTCCTAATTTATTGTTTAAGAAGTAAATCTAATTTTGTCGACTCTGAATTAATGAGTTTAAATAAACACATTATCTCTAAAATAAAAGTATACCTTCTTAATAATTTTGATACTAAAAAAAGATTTTCTCCCATTGATAAAATTTATTAAAAAATTTCAAAGAAAAATAAACTCAATAATAATCCTATATTGTTCAGGTTTTTATAATCTATAAACTAATTTTGTCAATAAAATTTAAACAATTTACATACTTAAAAATTAAAACTTTATACTTACATTATATTTATAAATTTATAGATCAATAGCCAAATATTTAATTAGTTTTTTGAAATTTATGAAATTTAATTTTAATAATTTATTCAATTAATTTCCCAAATTAAAAATTAAAATTGAAAAAATTGAATATAAAGATTTGATATAGCGAGAGATAAAATCCTGAAAAACAAAATAATAAAAGTAAAAAGTACTAAAAATTATATTATACAATTATATCTGGATACTGAATTACATATCAAGGTAAGAGATAGTAAAAAATTAAATAACGAAACAAATGTTGGATAGTCTTTTGAAGTAAGAAATAATATGTAACCTAATAAAATAAGATTTTATTTTAGTTAGTATTTTATGACTCTGGATACATCATTGCTAAAGTTTTTAACTTCTAGTAAGTACATTAAATAAACCCAATATCTGATTTTTCAAATGTAAAATTTAACCGGAAACCAAAATTATTAATATTGATTGATTCAACATTTCACATGTATCTTATAACGCATGAAAAAATGTTTATTTAAATTTATGTAATAATCCATTTGCTCAAATTTGGAAACATTTCGAAATAATTCTTTAATAACATATCACAGATTGTTTTCTAGATGTGGTCAAAAGCGAGGAAAAATCATTTGTTAATGATTTCAATATTAATGTTAATTAATGCCAGAGTTGATGCTGCATAAATGTATTAATATTATTAAAATTAATATCACATCAACGGTATTTTGAATAATGGAATCTATTTGTAACTCATAACTTGACTGTTTACGAGTGCATCACGTAAATAACTTTATTATAAAGGTTTCGAATAAAATAACGCAAACCGCACATAATACAAGCGTACATCTATCAAAATTTCAAAATTTCCTCTTGATCACGACTCAGAATCACCAATGTCACACCCCCTAAAATGTATAATGAGCTTGCACGAAAACACAATGAATGTGGATCTGCACTTACTTTACGTTCGAAACTTGCTGGAATAAAAGAGTTTGACCTCCGAGGCGCAGATGCAAGTCCAACAAGCAGCTGGAGGATCCGCGGCTGACGGCGGCGGCAGCGGCGGCGGTCGCCGAGGCCGAGGCCGAGGAACGTGCACTAGCTGCTGCCCTCGAGGCCATAGCGAGGCTCCCACCCAAACCCGCCCGGGGCCCCAGGAGGTCGCTCTGCGTCGAGGTAAGTCCAACTCCAACTCAATTTACATCATTCAAATTCACTCCTTCTACCTTTTGTTCGCTGTGCTTTCCATTTCTAGCTCTGAAGTATTTCATTTCGGCAAAAATGTTTATCGAACTAAATGACAAGCTGCAATTGTAAAGAAAATCCATTAAAAGTGTAAAAATGAAATTATCCCTTGCGTATTTTCTAATATAAAAATACGAAAACATCACAGTTGAATTTTTTTTTTTTTTTTTTTTTTGCTTTAATCTACAATATTATATTTACACATGCGTAACTTGTATCACTCTCAGTCCAAATCTTTTTTTAGACCAGATATAGGACGACTTCAGCTCTTGCACAGCCTCCGTCTCAATTAATGCTCAATTTATTTCACTTGAAATCCATTTATCTTTACATAATAATATATCTAGTTGGCCTAATAATCATACAGAGTGGCTCCGCAATTATCAAGGATTCATCTGTTTTATTTCTAAAAATACAATTATAAGTAATATTGTCATGTGTAGGTTATTGTTTGTTTCTAGAACTCTTGGACCTTGAGTTTTTAATGTTAAAATTGATATTAAATATTTCGTATTTTTTTTTAATTTAACATTCTAAAGCAATTAAACTAATAATGATTCGTTAAATTCTCGTGATAAAATTTAGTGATATTAAAATTCTATGAAATAATTTAAATTGTGCAGATGAATTTTGCATAAATCACGTAACTTTGGGTGTTCGTCAGAGGCACCACAAATTATTGGTCGATAAGCCTCTCGCTTATAAAGGTATTTCATCACCAAAAATCATTAACATACAATAACTCTAAATAATTCTAAACAATTGCCTGCGCAAGTTAAAAAATTGATTTTAAATGAATTTGTTATGATACATATAATACTCGTAAGGTTAAAATATCCAAATTTGTAAAGTAGTTCAGTGAAAATTTATTTCTTTATGTATTCTTTTTATGGCATTGGATTTTTTGACTTATTTATACTTAAATATTAATAATTCTATAAAGTAAAATCTTAAGAGATAAATGTTTTTAATATGAAAACAGAAACATTCATTTTAATATGTACTTAATGATACATAAAATTCATTGCTAAATTTACCATAAAATGTATATTACTCTTTAATGTAATAATGTAACTGCAAATTTTTATTATGGAACTGAAACATATTATTTATAATATTGTAAAACCCGTATAAAACTATGAGTTTTTTAATAAATTAGCTTATAAATTCAATTATCATTATTTTTTTCATTGAGTGAACCTTTTCAAAGAATAGAGCGTATTGACTTAAAAGCAAAAAATTAATTTTTAATTTGCAAATGAAGGAAAAAGTAATTTCACTGAATTGATTTTTAGTTATATTAGCATAATTTTAATACTAATTATTCGTATTGATTTGAACGATTATTGCAATAAAAAAAAGTTCTTAATTTCTTAATTTTTTAACTGATTGATATTATCTCCTAATCGCTTGATAATTGAATAAAAAAGTTTCTTTGCCAAATGATAATTATTTTTACAATTGACTTCAATTTTTAAAAATGCAATTACTAAAATTAGATCACTTTGAGCTATACAAATATCATTTGTGTACGGAGTGATAGAGGATTAGTACTTTAATTTGTAATCGCATTCGCGCATACGTATTCGCACAAAAACTTTGCCAGTCTAATGAGAAATGCGTAATACAGAAGGCTCGATTCGATTATTCATTCGATTGAGTACAGTGGCCCCGGGCCCATAAATCCCCATGCACTTAATAATTGCAAACGCGCAAATAAATTTTATCTTCTGTTCGGGTACTCTCTTTTATAAACGGACGGAGGAATTAAAGAGACTTCGGAGCGATTCCCGTATATTCAAAGCATGCGTAAAATTTATTTTAAAGCAAGGAGGTCAGGATAATTTTGAAGGAATCTTTTCAGGTGATCCAGCCCCGACTACAGCCGTCCGCGCCGAGGTTCGCCTCGGTCGGGGGCGGCTACGACTCCCTGCTGATGGCCCCCATGAGGCCCGAGGGCAGTCGTCGCCTCATGGCCAACCGACGGTGTAGCTCCGTAACCTGCAGCAGCACCGCCAGCGGCTACCTCGAGCGTCGCGGATCGGCTATGAAGATGCCCTGCCTCCCACCTCCCCCAGCCTTCCCCAGGCACCCAGCATACGATGAGCCCTGGGACCTTTACCACCCCATCGACATACAGGTACGACCTCCAACCCTCAACCCACAAACTCATTTTCCTCACTCGACCCCTTTTTAACCAGCTCCCAGTCCTTCTAAATAGGAACAGTAATTACTTCCGAATTATTGACCGTTGTCTCGATACTTCTTCTTTTTTTTTATCACGCGTCATCAACGAACATACCAGAACCCTTCGATTAATGCAACAGACAGCTAGTTATTGTTATCAAGTTAAAAAGAAGCTTATCGAATTTTTCTTCAAATGTAGTTTATATGATTTTTACATTTAAAATTTATTGCATATATAGATTCATGAAATTTCATATTATTAGTATGCTTTTTCTTAATTCTATTTTCCAATGAATCATCAATATATTTAATATATTACATCAAAAAATTAATTCAAATATTTTATTATTTCTCCGTAATTAACGTAACGAAAACTTTACTGTATCAATAATAAATTTACTCGCCTTTACAATAAAAGTTTTTATTGTGAAAACTAAACTAAGTGAAATGTGTGTTTTTGAAATTTATCCAGTGATATTCTTCCTTTGTGATTATAATACGGTTGCTTTGAAATTCTGTTGATTCTTTAAAACGCAATTGTAACTATTAGAAATTTCTTGTACACAAAAACATATGTACTATTGATTATTTTCTTTTATTTTCTATTCAGTATTCATATTGTTAAAACAATAATAATTATTAAAATAAATAATATACAACAACAGCAGCAACAATAATAATTATTATTATTATATCCATTTAAAAATTCTTTAATCTTATTTAAACAAAAAATGGAAAATTATTAATTTAATAAATCTTTTAAATGTAAATTCAAAAAAATTTAAGTTTACTTGAGTTAAGAAAAGGAAAAGAAGAATAGAAACAAGTATTATCGGATTGTAAGAAAATCTTTTATTTTTGAAAATTTGGCATTTTTAATTTGGAAAACGCTGAACATTGGATTATAAAAATTTTTTACTATGTAAAAATACCGACGCTATTCTTCGGTGAATCTTTTCATCGGATGCATGACTTAAATGCAAAATGCACTTAAAGTTTGTAATATATTATTCAAAATAGTTTAAATAAAATCTTTAATTCTAAAAAGAATTTATGAATATGAAATTAAAAATTCATTCATTCAAATTGGCAGTTTTTTTTAATTAAGTATAATTTTAGATAATATTTAAATTAAAATTAGTAGTAATTCTAAATATTTAATAGTAAAATTTGAAAAAAAAACTTATTATTTTATAAGTTAAAATAAAATCTATATTCGAAATTTTAACTTAATGAATAATGATAGCACACAAATATTGACATTACAAATAATATAATAATCTTCTAATTCATGAAAAGTGTAAAATGTTTAATAAACATTTATTTTAATTATTTATAGTAACATTATTAGTATCAAAAATGTTCTTCTTGAATTTATAATAATTATACAAGCTAATCTTTAAAATTAGATGATGAATATAATTTTCGGTTCTACGTAGATTTTTCCTTTTTTTCTTTTTTTATCATTCATTCCTAGTTCTTATGTAGATTTATAATTTACTCAGAAGTTGATTTTATTCTATTTGCAATTTGCGTTTTCAATAAATATTGAACTTAACAATGCTTAAAAACTAAACTTTGATGGAAATTGTAGTTAAATTTTATAATGAATAAAATCTAATATTTTGAACTTTACGAAGAATTATTATTATTACAGGTCAACGGATGGTAATTGATAAGTTCTGAAACCACCAATACATTTCTATATTTAAAAAAAGATAATTGATATTTTAAAAGCCAGGCAGCATTTGAGTGCAGATTCCATAGTCTGAATCTCCTGCGTTTGAATGTAGGTGATTCAGCCAACGCCGGATTTGTCCCCGTGCGGAAGCGAAATCGGACTGTACGGGGCTTTGCATCTCCAGCACCAGCAGCAGCAGCGGCACCACGGACGGCGGGCCCCCCTGGCCTCGATGGGCAGTGTCGATCCACCGGACCCGGACTCGCGGTCCCTCGGCTCGGACTCGGTCTTCCTCGAAGAGGCGGGCCCGGTGCGACACGCCAACTGCCCCCCGGACACCGAGGACGAGGTCTCGGGCTTCTCCACGGACTCGTCCGAGGGTCCAGCCGCACCAAGCTACGCCTTGACCTCCACTAGGAGGTTTCTCAAGGTCCCGCCGAAGAAGAAGCGACCCCCTGACAGGTGGGACGGTTGCGTCGGTTGTGTACCCAGGCGGCGTCCGCCCGCTCAGGCATCGCCGCCACCCTGTCAGACATGCATGACCATTAGCGCCTCTGTCGAAGCACCCAGGTGATGTTCTAACCACCGCCTTCTTTCTTCTTTTTCTTCTTCTGTTTCTTCTTCCGCTCAGGACTATGTGTTCTGAAGTTGATCTGTGTAACTATGCGACCACGTTCTCTAGACTTAGCAGCAGTCATCTGCAGGAACGATTTGAAGTATTCGCAGCGATAATTTTCATCTTTACCTATTTCATGGACTAGAATAACATAATCTTGTCTAAAAGTACACGATTACACAACAAGGAACATTTCTATTTTCTTACGTGTCAATAATAATTAAAAGCATCCAATTAGCTTTGTACAATATCATTTATGAACCTAATATTGCAATTTTTTTTTTTTTTTTTTTTTAATTATATAACAATTATTCAACATTGTGGACAAGAAATTTGGAGAAAAATATAAATCATGGTGTATGTAACTTAATAATACATATTTTATACAACAATAACCTTTGGAAATTCCAAAAATTTTTCTTGCTAGATGTAAGTATGTTAATAAGTCTAGATTCATTATAATGATCAACTATTCGAATTCTATAAAAAGAGTACTTATTCTTGTGTATTAAAACATTTAGAATTTCAATGTCTAATATTTATTAAAATTCTTTAATATATACATAGAGCTTTTCACATTCTCTAAAATATGTTGTTACAATTTTCTCTTTACTTTGTCATTATCATAATTTATGTATTTAAGATTATATATAATCAATACGTTCAAAAAAAATTTATACTCAAAAATATTTTTATCATAATCTGTTATCTGATAATTTATTATTATACGTGAATATTCTGTATTACTAGTTTAATCCAAATTATAATTTTCAATATATTCAATAAAATTAAATAATATTAATAAAATAAATTAAATATATATATTAGATACCCTCTTAAATAAAATTGTAAAATCAATTATACAAATATCATTAATTAAATTAAAACTATTTGTCATATTTTACAAAGATTTAGCTATTGTATAATATATTCAAAGAGCTTTTAATTTCCTAAAAGACATAACAAAAAATGATAAATTCATTTTTCTTCTACTTACTGATAATACGTACAAAATTTGTTGATTAAATTATAATACAATGTAATTCAAGTATCAATCAATTTCTCAATATTATTTTTTAATGGACTAATACTATTTAAAAAAACATATCTTATCTTATATTTTGGAAACCATCAGTCCTAGATGTTGTAATTATAAATAAAATTTTATTGACAA
The DNA here is from genome assembly GCA_018907245.1 of Eupristina koningsbergeri. Classification (NCBI taxonomy): domain Eukaryota; kingdom Metazoa; phylum Arthropoda; class Insecta; order Hymenoptera; family Agaonidae; genus Eupristina; species Eupristina koningsbergeri. The sequence goes on along the minus strand of JACCHV010002752.1, from coordinate 933,158 downwards.
TTTTGCTGTGCTCGAAATTAATTTGGTGTACCAAAACTTCCTTCAAACATAAGTTTAACACACTACATGTTTTATGTTTCTAATCTCTATTTTACTTTAGCTTTACTGTAAATACACTAAAATACTTCTACTCACTACTTAAATCTTTTACACTCTTGTAATTAAAATGTACTAAATAATACTCACGAAAACGAAAATCCTGCTGTGGAAAGATTTTAATTTTGTTTATAAAATTATTAAATTAATTTTAGTATTTAGGATAAGAGCTCATCATGTTAAAACTGTATTAATGATAATAAATTCATCGATTTATAGAACATAATTTTATACGAAAACACTAATTTAAAACTTAATTCATTTCCATTTAATCATTATAATATTATTATAACCATCATAAATTATTATATAAATAATTATATTTAACTTGTAATAAATATTATTTTATTTTACATTCTTTCAAATTTTTAAAGTAATGAAAAAAATTACAGTAGTTTATGAAATAATAGATGTATAATGGCTTTATATCACAATTAAAAGACATTCGATGAACTAAAATATATAAATATAAATGAACTGTCAAACATGGAAAATATTGTGTCCGTCAAATCATTATCAGATACTCAAAAGACTTATAGTGAAAAGCTTTAACCTCAATAAATCATCTGTAAAAAAATAATATGCATTAAATGGCAATATAAGGAAAATCTTATTTCATTAAAATAATAAATACAAAATAATAGTCCTCTATTTTTTTTAATTATAAATAAAAAATGCTTGATTGTTTACTTGAACATTAGCAAATGTAATTTTTTAAAGATTTGATATTGAAAAAAATATAAAACATGTAACATATAAAATATATTTTTAAATATAGCTCTTAAAAATTACTAATGAATAAATTATTTATTAATAAATATTTAATGATTAATAAATACTAATAAATAAAAATATTTAAGTGATATAACAGCAAAGATTCAAATAAAATTTTTCCACAAAGGAAACATAGTATATTAAAGAAATATAAAATGTTTGTGAAATGTATTTAATGTGCACCTGAAATTTCGTTGCACCGTAGGTGTATTGATAGAAAAGAATATATGTACTAACAAAATATACATATAAATTACTTATGTGTAATTTAAAAAATATTTATGTGTAAATATAAATATAAATATGTGAAAATGAATTTGTATGAAAATAATTATGTGATATATTATTTTTATAATATTTTGTAAAATAGCCGTTCTTTATATCAGTAATATTATGAATTTTAAAAAACATCTGTACACTTTGTTAAATATACACGTATATTATATTATTTTTTTTATTATATAATTAAAATTTAAAAGCAATATATCTGAAATGAAATTATGTAATAAAATTGACATTTTTTATTTAGCAAAAGAAATTAATTAAATTTGATACCATTCATTAATATTGAATCATTGCAATCGAAATATAGAAGAATAGATTTCTTGATAAACTTTTGATATCAATAAATTGTGTTTCACGCGTACCTTGACTTAAAACACTTGATTTTGTTTTCTAATCTAAGATATAATTTCTTATTAATTAATATAAAAATACAGATCTAACGTATATATTTATGATAAAAAAATAATTTTAGTACACTTTTTTAGAGAATTATTATTTAAATATTATTGGCAGAATATTATATCAATAGTAGCTAATGCTTTTAAAAAGATTCAACGAAAAGGCCATTATAATATGAAAAATGAATAAATTTATACTAAAATAATCATTATATTAATTTTTTAACATTAAAGTCGTACCGATATATTAGAGGATAGCTTGCTCGATAAAATCAAACTAAAACTCACATAATTTCAGAATAACATTTTTATTGCTTATAAAATTCATTTTCATCCGATGCCCGCCGAATGCCGACTATAAGAAGGAGCTTTGCATTAACGGAGCTTACGCCTTTGAAGCAGGTCACCTGTGTTGTCGAGGACGACGACGACGATGACGATGACGATGACGATGACGATGACGACGACGACGACGACGACGACGACGACGACGACGACGACGACGACGACGACGACGACGACGACAACTACGACGAGCAGTAGTCAGAACAGCCCGGAGACCAGCGACCTGGGCTCCCCGCCTATCGAGCTCAGGCACGCGCTCCCGACCCCCAGACCTCGTTCCACCTCGTCGCCCCCGCTCTGGACGCAGGAGACGCTGTTCTAAGGGGAACCAGCCCCTGTTCCAAGAGTTCAACTTGTCAATACTCACTGGATGTCTTGACAATTCATGATTCCAAAACCGCAACCGAGGGCTTGCCGCAGCTTTCCCTAGTTTTAAGTCATACGCATCGGGGACCTTGAGCCATGATCCCCGCACCCTCGCATAATGTGCATCAGGTCAGTTTGATATCTGCGATAGATGCAAGAGTTGAAACTCTTTCGCACAGGCATTTTCCTCTCGGCGCATAAAACCACTTTCAGAGGCACTATAATACGATATAATACGTGATCTCCTTTATTCTCCCTTTTATAGTTTTCTCTCACAACTTTGCTAAAATTCAAATAATGTTTTACCTTCAAATACAAGAAATTGCTATTTAAATATAAACAAATTATAAAAAAGTATTGAGATTTTTGTGTGGTTGTATTTTGTGCGCAAAATTCATCTAAAATCTCGTTTAAATTATTTTCCCAGTTCATACACAAAAATAAACTTTTTCTTTCGTGATACATCTCATACTTTTATAAAAAAATGTTAAAAAATGCAGCAATTTATTTTGATTAATATCATTCATAATTTTTTTCTTTACGATCTATTGCTTATTAATGTTCAATAAAATATTATATATTTTATAATGTATATTTTTAATAATAAAAAAAGTACGAAAATTTTCATATAAAAAATAATTTTATTGTCTTAAATTTTAATTGCAAAAATAATATGAATTATAGTGAATTGATTTAAAAAAATTTAAAACATATCAATCATAATCTGAATTAATCTGAACACATATTCACATACAATATTGTTATAACAAACATCATAACTTCACAAAAATTCTTTTGAATTGTAAAATGAAAATTTATAAATATTCATATAAACAGAGTGAAATTCAGGATTTTTAAACTTTTATTTAAACTAACATTTAGTAATAAATTTTTTGGAAGTTTATGAATAGAAGTTCTTTAATTATGTAGATTGCGTATAATAATTTAAATGTCCTTTTAAAGTGCATATCATCAAAACTTTTCATTTTTTTATATAAAAATCATTTAAAAAGACATTAAGTTTAGATATTTTACTATCGGATATATTTTTATAAACGTCTGCTTCAATCAGCTTAATTTTTACATTTTAAACGATTAATAATTGTTTGAAACTTAAAGCTAATAAAACGATATTATTGAATAAATTATTAGAATAATTTTGATGTAAATTGTAATTTTTCCTTATATTTTTATAATATTATTTATTTACAAAAAAAATTTTAATAATAATAAAAAATTAGCTCGCTTTAAATTAAAATGAAAATTCACTTGTAGGACTTGTAATCGATATTCTTAGAGCGAAATTATTCTCCTAGAGATTAAGCACGATTTGAGCTATTTTTGTAACGATCAAAATCGAGTGTAAATTCTCGACCTTCTACTCCCAAGCCCTTGCAAAGAATAACCTGATAAAAAAAGCTAAAAGCGACGAAGAAAAGGGAAGAATTTTAAGGAGGTCACATGGTATAAATATCAGAGCATCCCTTTACATAATCGTTTCTCGATATATTATCATACCGCAAAAAAATTGTCATCTTTTTTCTGTCTCTCTCTCTCTCTCTCTCTCTCTCTCTCTCTCACCCTCTGTTTATTTTAGTTTTTATGTTTAGCTTACATAAATTCAATCTATAATAAAAAAGAAAGAAAAACTACAAAATAAATAAAAATTTGTATTAAAGTATCAATAAAATTACTTTAATAAAATTTAATTTCTTTGCTATATTATAAAATGAGATATATTTTGCTTAATAATTATTTAATTGTATAATTGGTATCAAATTTAATAATATCAAACCGAATAAAAATTTATATATTTTTATTTAAAAAGTGATGTGTAAAAGAACTAAAATGAATAATAAAAATAATTTGTATAAGCCAATTATTATTCGTAGCAATTAATGCTAAATATGAATTTACATATAAATTGCGGTGAATCAGAAATTAAAATTTTCAAAAAATTACAATTTATAAAATTAAATATTTATAGTAATAATAATTTTTTACTGCTATTTTATTAAATATTAAATTTAAAAAGCGGTAATACCATTTAATCTATATTAAAAAAAAAAAACGTTGCAGCAATAAACTTTTCCTAGATTGCATCAATAGCACACATCTTGCAAAAGAATAACTCATTATATATAAAAGCAATTTATAATTCAACTTCATATTAAATATCGAAAAGTTGCAAACCTTGTAGTATTTTGGTAAATATTTTGTATAAAAAAGAAGAGGGAAGAAGGATTAAGAAAAGGTAATATGAAATATAATGTGGGATTTTTTTCTGCAGAAGCAGTATTAGAGCAAGAAGAAAACTAAAAAAGAAGACGGAAAGAAATGTGTGCGAGTAGCTGTTCTATAAAAAAAACTGAAAAAAAAACAGTATTCTGCCATTTTGAACAATGAATCAAAGTGCAAATGATCGAATCACGAGGATGACATCTATCGTCTATTATCACTTGTTGGATTTCCTAAAAGCCTGGGGCGAGATTGACAAAACCCACCCTTCGAAAACTCGACCTCGTGGCGGGTCGACCTAGTGTGTATAATAAACAAGTAAGAAACAAAAAGACCTTTTGGTAGAGCCAGACTGATAGGCCGACAAACTGATAAAAAAATAGGAAATTATTTTTATATAAACGTGATGATAATCAAGTTTGTGAAATACAAAGCGCAGAAAATTGAAAAAAAATTTTTTTCCAGAATACTTACAATGAAATGGAATAAAAAAAACTATAATTATAATAATAATGATAACATTAATAAAAATATTAATAATAATAAAAAAAGTTAATAATAATTATTAATATATTAAATATTATTAATAAACAATATGTGAAAACTATACTCACGCAGGAGCCTATACGAAGTACATTTCAAAACGATGTTACGATAAACTACAATCGAAATAAAAATAAACAAAAAAATGATAAAAAAGGCAACAAATAAATCATTGCTATTGTCATAAATTGTTGATTCGTGATTGTTAGATAAATTGAATTATAAAATGAATAAAAAAAAATACTAAAAAGAAAAAGAATCGAGGTTAAAAATATCGAGACAGCTCTAGAAAAAAGTCCCATAGAAATACATTTTATTAAAAATAAGCTAAACGGTGTATTAATTTTCTCTATATTAAAATAAAATATTTTTCCTTATTAAATAAGGGACCCATTCTAATTATTTTTTTTTTCTTTCTCATTTGAAGTTTACACTGCGAATAAGTAGAGTTGATTCAACGATTAATTTTATTCAACTATTTTTATCATTTTTATCATTTTTAGAATCATTTAATTAGGTTAAAAATAGGACTCGAATAAAGGTAACTGAACCAATAAATGATCAAACATTAGTTTGGAAATAAAAATAAAATTAAAAAAACTATTTTTAAATTTTAGAAGATAAGAAAGTAGGTGAATATTCTTATGCAGAAACACATGGCTGGTATAAAATTTTTATGGTGATCAGAAGTAAGAATAAAATATTTATTAAATAAAAAATATAGCAGATATTTAGTGGAAAAAAATTAAAAATACGCTGATGTTTTTCTTCGAAATACGTATTGTAGTTACATTAAAAATATAATAAAAACATTAATTGAAATTAATTTTTCATGTAATTATTTAGAATTTAATTTACAAATCGGCAAATAATTACTGATATATTATATTTATTGATATTAATATCGACTGAGAATAAACATCCAATAAATTAATTATTGTAAGAAATTTTAAAGACAATTAAAATCTTATTAGAAGTGCTTTTCTGAACAATGCAACTAAAATTAATAAAATTTAAATAATATGTAACTTTTTAAAGTTAATATTTGAAAATAATTTATTAAATATAATGATCATTGAATGGGGCAGTTCACCTTGCGTTCGTGTGTCTTTTGAAAAGCAATTACGTGGATGTGAAAAATATAATAAATTGAAAGAAAATTAATTATACGTGAAGCGTGTTATGACGATAATTTATAAAGAAAAAAAAATAAGATATTTCTATAATATGTATATCTTTTAAGAATTGTAAGTAATGCGTGTACGTGTCTATATTTCATCTTGTATTAAAGTGCGCTATATAAATACATGTATATGAAGATAAAAAATAATGGAATAATATAAACCCTGTTAGCAAATGATGCTAAGGATCAAAATATTAAGAAAAATGCTGAGTGAGATGAAGCAGACTCGTATGCATTTTGTATGTGACGCATAAACGACAAAATGAAACGGATATGAGCAACGAACAAGAATGATGTTAGTTACAATAATACGTGAATCCATTTGTAGGATATTTCCGTTTTGTTACTATTTTTATTAATCCGATTCAGATGTAAAGATAAAACCACTCGAGCAATTTTAACGCCGTATAAATTATGCATTAAAAGCGTGCATTAATTTATCACACAATTTACGTAAAATGTTCGTTAATAATTGTAGTAACTAAAATTATACATCAAGATAGTTGTTTGACAAGTAGAGTGCGATGGCACTTGTGTCTAAGTGCATAAATATGTTTAGATCCTTCTCGAAAGTATGTAAAAAATTGCGATTTTTATCTCAAGTTTTACATTATATTGTTTACGCAGTTATTGTTTATCTATTGTGAAAATTTTTGCCGTATAAATAATTATATATATGCATGTATATTTATTCCTTGAAATCGAGTGGATCTGTTGCAAAATGTAAAGTTTAACTGTCGACCGATTATTTTATTTTAAAATGACTGTTTGACAAGTATTTACAATGTTTAGATGTACATAATACTGTTTAAAATGTCGAAAAAAGTTTCAAAGAATTTAATTGTATAAAAAATATTAAAAATATTTGTATTTAATATGCTAAAGGGTAAAATAACAAAGTCAAAAATAATGAATAAATTAAACGACAACCAATATATTAAATAAGAATGAATTTGAAGCGAGGAAAATTTTTCATCACATATATGTTCAAAATTTTTTAAATATTAAACCATGTTTTTTATTAATGTAAAAAAATTATTTTTTGGTACTATTAAATCAAATAATATTAGATTAAAACAATAAAAAGTAAAATATACTATATTTTATGAATTCTTAAGTTGTAATTCGTAATATTTTATCAAATAAGCACAAGTATATTAAAATAAAATCTTCTATATAAAAGTCATAAAAGAAAACAAGATCAAAACAACCAATGATATCATGTGTTTAGAATATAAATTACTCTCAGACGAATTCTTATAATGATCTAAAATATATGTAAATCGTTGAATTGGTAATTCTGCGAATATTTTACTTTAGCAGTAATATTATTTCAGAAATAGAAGATCATGCTAGTTTTCGGTAAGATAAATAAAGTTACACATACTAAAAAAATTGGGACATGTATTATTAACTAACATATAGTAATTTAATTTTTGAATCAACTAAAACAAAAATTATTTGTGACCTCCTTGTTTTAACATAAGTATTTTATAAAATATAAATTTTCCCCTCGGTGAATCACTCTGGCTTGTAAACAAACGTAAACTGCAAATAAATGAGCTGCCGAGTTGCCAAATGTAACAATCAAACTGTCTATAGTTTAATTATAAAGTTAATAAAAATAATTGTAAAAATGAGTACCTAGAGAATGAGAGTATGGTAAAATGCTTAATTGTAGAATCATTCATTTACAGAAATTTCTCTTTAAACAGCAAGGTAACTTAGAAATAATTATATAAACTTCCCCGGTGCCTTCCTTCTGCACTTCTTCCATCATCTACAATATGCAAAACCATAGAAATGAATTCGTCATTACTCGAAAATAATATTTATCATGGTCTATTCAACCCTTTCATCGTAATCATGCATCGACTTATGGATCTTTCAACAATATCATAAATAAAAGATTAATAAGTCAATAAAATTGTTGATATTACTTATGAATGGGAAAAACTCTAAATAAAATTCATTTACAATTAGCTATTTTAAAAACCATCTACAAATGTATTGTAGCATTTACATCGTCATATATAATATATAGAAATCAATTTTATTTGTTTTCTTTCTTTATTGTGAAGTACGTCTATTGATAAAAATATTCCCTCAAGAATATTTTAAATCAAAATGTAAAGAAAAATTCAAAAACGAAAATCTAAAATAAAATTAAAATGAGCTTTGGAGAAAAAAAATCGCATGATTACAGCTTTATATGTTCAGCATATTTATAGAAATTTTGAATTGATAAAAATTAATTAACAACAATTTCATACAATCGTTGTTGTAGACTCATCTTATTGTATTATGTAATAGACCTAAATCTTCGTACTTTTATAATTTTTCTACTCTTTAACGCTAGATAAGCGTAGATGAAAAGTTAAAAATTGTATACTGAGAGTTGCAACTAGGCAATGGATATACTAGTAGATACATTTAAACTAAAATGTTACGGTATTTTATTTTATATTAAAAGATCTTTATAATCTCACATGTTAGTAATTCCAATCTATGAATAAATTATATATATAATTCAATATTTAAATATTTTTTGATTGAACAATTGTGAAATTATTACAAATATTTTTACAACTTTGTGATGATATATTTCTTAACAGTTTATAAGTTGCACTAACAAGTATTGAATTAATTTTTAAAAAATGTAGAATCAAGCTCTATTTTTAATTTTTTTTTTCATCGTGTTAGATCTAAAAATTAAATATATTATGAATTTAGGTTTTCCTGATATTATATATAAAGTAAATATTTTTTATACTTATATTATTTTAATATATAACATTTATCAATTTGATTTACATATTTAGACATTAATAATAATAAAAATTTAATGATTATACACCTTGTATTTGATACATCATTCACTTATCACAATATTGTGTTTTATTATATTTACTTAATATAAGGTTTTCTTATTTTTAAATTTATTTTATATTATCTTTTAAAATAATATTTTTTTGGTAAGAAAAATTTACATAAAAAATTATTCAATAAATTTTTCAAATAATAGTCTACTTGTAACATATTCTTTACATTTTTTATACAATCTCTAAATCATTGATCTGCATCTATTAATAATTATGTCTTTTAATAATAATTTAATTAATTCTATAAATTATTAAGCTGCATGAACACATTATTAATAACTTATACATATTTTATAACGACTACTAGGATAGTTATTTGACTCATTTGTTCAATTAACTATTTAAATATATAATTATGTAAGAATTTTTTTAAAACCATAAATAATATTGATATGTATAGTAAATGTCATGACAAAACTATTCTATAAAAAAATTATTATATTTCATATATAAAATTATATATTTATACAAAAATTGCTACGTATAGAAAAAAAATTTATTATACATATCCTACTTTTAAAAATACTAATTTTTGATTAAATTTTTTCAACATAAAACTTTTGTTATATCTTTCTCAAAATAATTTAAAAATATCTTTTTCATTAAGGTAAACTACTGTATTTTCTAAAAAATTTGAAGCTTCGTAATGAATTTATTAATATCTACATCTGCATTTTTAAAGAACATAAGAAGAGAAAAAGTTACGAGTTTTAAAAATTCCTATCGGTGCATGTAATTTCTCTACCTTCATTCATTCTTCTATCCGTCATTCCATTCATTGTATAAATCTATCTTTCACGCATATACAATAACGAATCAATAATTTTATTCGTGAAAAACGTTTCGTGCCAAAAGGACTTAATCGGGAAGTAAGCATTCCGAATATCAAAATAAGACACCCATTAATATATATATGCGTATAATTGAAAACCAAAATAATATTTGCTTGATTATGCGCATTTGTAAAAAAATTTATAATCTTTGCCATTTAATAATATTATAAAATATTAGAGGAATCGATCAGACGAGTTTCTTTAATTACCACTTGTAGTTTTTAAACTCTTCATACTGTAAAATGAAAATGATAGAATATTAAGTTTCCTCATATTTGTTGAATTTTTTTCCCTGATCATAAAAATGTAACTAAATACATGAGTTATTCTGTACCCTAGGTAAATAAATTGAAAACATTCTTTCTTATCATATCGTCAAGCACGCATATGCTAATAAAAATGTAAAAGGAAGTACGAAAAGTAAAAGAATGTGACAGACGAAATGTGTTTTTAGAAGCTTTCACTAAAGCGCTGTTATATCTATATTAAACAATACGAAGTAATAAAAAAATTAAAACAAACATTATAAAAAGTGGACTTGTAATTAGACTGTAAAGTGATAAAATTAGGTAAAGTTTAATTGTTAAGAATAACCATTTTGTAAATATATAATAATGGGCGCAAAAGACGGGAAACAAAATAAAAAAAAAAGAAAAGAAAGAAAGATAATAAACCGTAACATGTGTTATAGTTTTGGCATTAAACCTTGTAAACATGAAAAAGAGATTTTAAAAATGAGACTAGCAAAATGAGCATTCAAAGAAAAAAAAAGTCATCCTCTATAAAGTTGAAAGCCTGACAACCAATGATACCAAAAATTCAATTGGAAACTTCTCGTACAATATGGCGTATATTTATATATATTAACGCTGTGGGTGTCTGTTAAATTTTACAAAAAGGTGTTCATTTTATTGTATCTTGCAAGTGATAGTTGCGATTAGAAAACAATTGTTATTTTAACCTATTACAAAGAAATATTATCTCATGATATTATTCCACGTTGTTCAATATAAATATTTATAAAAATTTACTGAAAATTATATTTAATGCAATATTATATTTATAAAAAAAAAAAAAAAAAAAAAAAATGTTTCAATTTTTAATTTAACGCACATTTTACAGTTATATAAATTTTATTTACTTGAAATTTAAATTATTATATACTTGCAATTATACGTTTCTTAATGTATTATTTATCAATTTGCAAACGCCAAAATTCAACACTTCAAGCATCCTCTGCACTTCACTGTAGTACAAAGATACCTTAAATTCAATCTCATTTTGTTTTCTTTTTATTTAAAACAAATAAAGGTCCACATTATGCCTTTATAAAAGATGCTCCGAAAAATATAAAACTATACTACTAAAGGTCTCGTTCGATATTTAATTAGGAACATAATATTTATAGCGTTTAAACTACATGGTTTAAATTATTGTTGTGTGCAATTAAAATTAATAAATTGTGTATAGATTTGAATAATAACTATGTGATAGAGGAAGCTCCAAGGATTTAAACAAAGCATTGATTATTGCAGTAAAACATATTAGACAGATTTATTAAATATTTTACCTGAAATACATACAATGAGTAATTAAATAAAGGCAACTAAAGGTCAAAATTATATGCAACACGAGCAAGGTACAATTTACTAGAAAATCATACATATTGTAAACATGTTTACATAAAAACACTTAAACACTGACATTCACAAAATAACCTAAAAAATTGGAATAAATGTTACAAATGTGTTTCAAAATATATTTAATTTATTTCATTATTATTACCACTATTTAATAATTCTACTTGAAAATAGTTTTATTCATTTTTCATTTAAAACAACAATCGGCTCATCAACCTATAAGTATATCATTTCTTATATTTTTATCGCTATAGAGATAATTAAATTTAAAAACTTTGTTAAATCATAATTATAAAATTTTATCTTATATACATTATATAAAACTGTATCATAAGATATAAAAACAAGTCAATGCAACAAATTAAATTTATTATCTAATTAATTTTTAAAAATATTCTATTCGCCAAATTTATTATCACAAAAATACAACCTAGAACCAATTCAAATATTTTTTTTCCATATTGTCAGCATATTTCGGTCCAATTTATTTTAATTAAATTATATTTTTCTGACTTTTGATAAGCATTTTCAATGTTATAACAATATATATTAATATTCTTAGTAGAATAAAGATGTACACTATATAAAAATCCTTTTCATTAATATTAAAATAAACAATTAGAAACATATAGTTAATATAAAATTTATCATCAATATAATAAATTTATCATTGATTGAAGTTTTAATTACTATAATAACATTTATTGTTAACACATTATATTTTTTAATAATCTTTATTGATTATCCATTTGCTTTCAAATATTTATTTTTACAATGATTGCCATAATTTGCAAAGATAAAAATCTATTCTTGGACGAAAACAATTGATAATAAGTAGAACCAACCAAAACTAGATAATATTTAAACATTGCGTAAGCTTGAAATAGATATCAAAATTGTTAATAAATTAGTGTGATAACAGTAATTTCAAAAATATATTATAATCCAAGATATTTCATTAAGTATATTGAGTGAATCTAGTACATTTCTATTTCATTCATCTTTAGAATTTAAATTAAAATTATTCTAAAGTTTATGATTTTCAAATTAAAAAGAAGTGAATCATGAATTATAAAAAATTTTTAACTAAAATTAGTGAGAGAAGAAAAACGAATATTATTCGACAAATGAGTAAGTAAAATAAGATAAATAAAGAAATAGGATAAATCAACAAATTAGCTACATAGAGCTACTTTACCACGTTTACTTTATAATAAATAATATAAAATATTTATTTAAAAGTATAAAATTACAAATATTAAGATAAATGGTATAGAAGTTGATTTTATTTTATTGTTAAAAATAGTATAAAATATATGAATATTACAATTCATATTTTTTCAAAATACTATATTATTTTCAATAAAAACAAAATAAAACAAATACAAATGTTCTATTACATTTCTATTTTATAAAAATTATTATAATAAATATTATAATTTTTTAAATTTTAGAAATTAAAATGATATAAACTAATATATTCTTAAAAAAAAAACTGCACAACAAAATATTATCAAATACCCGAAAATATCACGTCATTTACTTTTAAATATAAAAATCTTAAAAACAAATTATTAATTAGATCTTTATAAAATTTTGAATTAATTATAAAATTAATGTAATTTATAATTGCGTGCTAAAAAGTTCTATACAAATTATTAAATTTATTATTTTAATTATAAATTAGTAAACTAATGCTACTCAATAAATCAACAATAAAGTCGTTTTTAATTATTTTACATTCAAATACGACCGTATCGTGATTATCATTTAGTATGTTCTGTGTCACATTAATAATTCAACATAAAAATATTTGAAAAATTTTAAAAAGACTTGGAATATTAACTCTGAATAAAAATGTAATATAATAAACTAAGCTATTTTTTAACTAAAATTATCCCAATTATTGATGCGCTAATTAAGTATATATATCTTTCAAAGATAAATTCTCAATTTTTAATTAGTATAGTAATACTAATTAAAAAATAAATAACCCAATAAGTCCCTCTTCCTGTATACCTGTCATGATTTAAATTTCAATTGGTTATTATTAAAATAACCAATCAAAATCCTCAATTCATATACAAAAGAAAAGTATTGTTTGACTGATAAGTATAGAAACTACAATTATCGGGCATCTCGTGGCGGCACAGCACTAATAATTTTTACAACACTCACACAAATTCATTTATGCATGTCAATATATATATATGTATATACATTAAAATACATATTTGCGCCTATCTCTATCTCACTCCAATTCAACGACTTAAGCGCCGTCTATGCTAACAAGACTTCCAATAATGTATTAAATTAAAAGTGAAACATGGGCCGCATGTTGATAAGTTGTCAACAATCAATAAAAATATTCATTTAAAATATATAATTTATTATATCCATCAAATTCGTGAGTACACAACACAAATACGTAATATTAATTTAAAATCAATAATAATATTCAATACTTATTTACGTATATCAATCTATTTAATATTTTATAATTACTATTACCATTCTTATTTCTAGGTTAATAAAAATATAAAAACAGCACACTTATACTATTACACTATTATATTATACTACTACACTACACCAATAATTTTGCGTTGGTTGAGCAAAGTGCTTCTCATCTGACTGCTGCTCCCTTTTCCTTGGTTTTTTTTCTCAGCTACTTTCGTACTTACTTTACTTTTCACACACTCGATTTTTTATTCAGGACTGTCTTCAACACTTATCAGAAGACCCGGCTCGAAGGACCATGTTAATTGTGTAGACCGAATTTGAATGTAATTAAGAGTTTCTTTTACCATTCGCATCTACTTCTCCCGAGTAGCGTTTAAACGCAAGAGAATGGTTATATATAGAAGGTAAAATGAGTAACTTGATGTATAAAGCAAGGTGGTTTATTCAAAATTCTGTATCTTCTATTATCCACATCTGTTATCTGCTTATGCTATGCTCATGTTATTTTTATGGAAGGATAAAAAAACGACATACAGGTAAATTATTGCGGTGCATAAATTTAATATTTACCAGAAGCTAAAGCAAATAATCTGTGCAAGCTTAAACTAGTAGGAATTATTTTGCCTTAAAACGATGAATTTCCTACTGTAAAACTGGTGGTGAAATTCCCAAATGTTTTTATAGCTTTATTATTATTATAAATTAATGTACATTAAAACAATAAATGTATTTCAGTTACAAACAATTTATATTACGGGTAAATTTTTTAAGATATTGTACGTGATTTTTATGCGTACTATTGGTCCTGGTATAAAAAAAACTTTTGGCTTGCCTTTGAAAGAAAAATATATACATTCTAAACTAATTTTTAGTTTAAGTTTTATAATTATTTTACTTCTATTCACATATTTCTAGACAGATCATCCTCTCATAAGAAAAAGAAGTAAATTAGAGAAATAAAGGAAGAGAAAGAAAAAAAGAGAATTAATACAAATTAAAGATTTATGCACACATTTATGCAATTTATATACATCTTCGTTTAATATTTCTGTGCGTCTGTATGGGCTTACATCCCAATCGCCGACTCTAGCATACTCTCGTTCTTTCAGCGAACACCATGCGAAAATGCTCCAACAAACTTTGTTAAAGTTTCGTAAAACTTGCCTGATTGTAAGGATTAAAAGATTGTAAATTTATAACTCTTATCAACGCGTCAAAATATTGAGTGTTGTGAAATTGAATAATGACAACGATACACATCTTGACCACTAGAGGGGGTACACCATCTTAATGAGAAAAAACTATTAGAGGTTATAAATACAGGGCTCTAAAAATCAACATTGCCTTTGTAGCCAGATATATATCTTGCATATATATTATAGGGATACTCTATCCTGTGTATTAGTGCATATAGAACGTACTAGAACCATCTTGCGATAATCACGTGTTGGTTATCATCGGTCTCTAGTATTGATATATGTACTACCAGTTAATTGCATAACTCTGTATTTTCAACAGGTTATGGGCCCAGACACTAGTGTATAAAAAGTGTTATAAAGTTACAGTGAGTTTTTTGAAAAAATGGCAGAAATACGTGCATCTGTTCAAAAACTCAATAATGAATATTACTCAACTTGGAGCTACAAATTGCAGCTTATGCTGATGCGAGACAAGTTGTGGGAAGTAATAAAGAATGAGTCTCCTGCTATAACGGATGACCAATGGACCGTAAACGATGAAGCGGCTCAAGCTACCTTTGGCTTATTAATAGAGGATAGTCAACTTAGGCTTGTTAAAAATTCAAAAACAGCACGCGAACAATGGAATACACTGAAAGATTATCATCAGAAATCTACTCTCTCGGGTAGGATTCATCTGCAACGACGTCTGTACCATACAGTGATGCAAGAGGGTGGTGACATGGTCGAGCACGTCGCTACACTCTGTGAATATGCAGATAAACTTTTTGGTATGGGGTATAATGTCGACGACAGCACTCTTGTAGGAATTCTTCTATGCAGTATCCCGGAATCTTATGGCACTCTCATCATGGCTTTAGAAGGCAGACCGGAGAAGGATCTTACATTGGATTTCGTAAAAGGCAAGCTAATTGATGAATTTATGAGGCGCAAAGATGCATGGGAATCAAAACACAGCGCATCAAGCGAAACAGCCATGAAAACAGTTTACAATGACAAAAGAAAAATGGAGACTACACAATTGAAGTGTTTTTTCTGCAAAAAGATTGGTCACGCCAAAAGGGAATGCAGAAAATATAACGAGTGGCTGTCAAAACAATCACAGAAAGCCAATAAAGTTACAAATGAAAATTCCAATCAAGAAGAAAACTATGGTTGCTATTTAGCTCGAACAGAAGCTTGCCTGGAAGCAAAACATGAAGAATATTGGATAGTGGATTCAGGAGCTACGAGTCATATGGCTCAAGCGCGAACATTTTTTGAAAAAATCGACAAGAGCGGTGCAGGTTACATACGCCTCGCCGATAATGAAAATCGCGTCAAAGTAGAGGGAATAGGAGTTGCAGCTATAAAACCAATAAACAAGAAAAATAATAATGCGATCATCAAGCTACATGACACACTATACGTACCCGGATTAGGCACAAATCTGTTATCTGTAAGTAAATTGGCAAGCGACGGCTACAAAACTATATTCAAAGGCGGTACCTGCAATATAATCAAGAATGGAACTATACTAGCCGTAGCTCAGGTTTCATCTTCGGGCCTTTATGAACTAAAAACGGAAAATTCGTTTACTGGAAAGACTACAGTAATGAACAAAAGATATTCTGAAAACTGCCATTATGTGTGGCATAGACGATTCGAACACCGTCTCACAACAGCAATCAGAGAATTAGAACAAAAACAATTGGCCGTTGGGATTAAGGTAACGGATTGCGGAAGGGTCATCACATGCGAGGATTGCATAAAAGGGAAATTGATTCGAAAACCGTTTCTAAAGGAATCAAAAACTCAAACTTATGCGACCCTAGACTTAATTCATACTGATGTATGCGGACCGATGCAAACCCCAACTCCAGATAGCAATAGGTATTTTATGACCATAATAGATGATTATTCTAGGTATTCATATATCTATATTATGCGTCATAAAAATGAAGCCGCCGCATCTATAAAACAATATATACAAATGGCAAAAACACAGTTTGGAAAATTCCCAAAAATAATCAGATCAGATAGAGGAAGGGAATATATAAATAAATAACTTTAAGTATATCTAAAGGACCAGGGTATCCTCGTTCAATATACAGCGCCATATACGCCGCAACAAAATGGCGTCGCTGAGCGCAAAAATAGATCATTGTTCGACATGTCAAGATGCATGTTTTTCGATGCAGATCTTGAAAAGAAATACTGAGGAGAATATGTTTATACGGCAAATTATCTGCAAAAAAGACTACCAAGCAGAGCAACGTCGAAAACGCCGAATGAATTATGGTATTCCGAAAAACCTGATTTGCATGATTTGCAAATTTTTGGCAGTCCTGTATATATGCATATCCCCAAGGAAAATCGAAGGAAATTGGATCCAAAAGGCAAAAAAATGATCTTTGTCGGTTACTCTAGTGAATCTAAAGCTTATCGTCTCTTAGATACGCAAACAAATAAAATAAAAATAAGCCGAGATGTAGAATTTGTTGATAAAAAAGAATATAAAAAGGAATCTTCATCTGCAGAGACGTATGAAATAATTTTGCACAATCAGAAACTAAAGAATGACGATCAAGACGACGATATTATTTGAATTGCCTCATCAACTGACTTTTACACGAGCCCTGAAATCAGCGATCATGAAAATGAATTACACACCGAAAAATGCAATATTGAAAATGAACAACTACCTGAGGTCGGCGAGCATGCAAATATAAGGCGCTCCGAAAGATCCAACAAGGGTGTGCCGCCAGACAGGTATACGGCTGCTTTACATGTAACAAAAGAAGAGCCTGAACCAAGAACAATAAAAGAGGCTTTATCTAGAAAAGATAAAGTTTGTTAGAAAAATGCTATGGACGAAGAAATTAATTCACACATTGAGAATGGTACATGGGAGATCGTTGAAAAACCCGATGGAAAGGATGTAACAAAGTGCAAATGGGTCTTTAAAATTAAGAGAAATGCCAACGGTGAAATAGAAAGATATAAGGCAAGGCTTGTAGCTTACGGCTATTCACAAAAATACGGAGAAGATTATGACGAGGTTTTCGCACCCGTCGTGAAGCAGACGACATTTCCTACACTATTGACAATTGCAGGCCAAAAGAAATTAGATATTAGACATTTTAACGCAAAAACGGCATTTTTCAACGGCGAACTGAAGCAGACTATATATATGAAGCAACCCGACGGATATATTACGCAAGGTGGACCAAATATGGTTTGTCGCTTGCGGAAAGGTATATATGGGCTTAAACAAGCGGCAAAAGTTTGGAATGATTGCCTCAATAAATATTTACTAAAATTCAACTTTAAACAAAGTGACGCCGATCTATGTCTATACACAAAAGACGACGGCAATGATAAAATTTATTTGATTGTTTACGTCGATGATTTTCTAATTGCAGCCAAAGACTCCAAGAAAATCGATGAAGTTGTTGAATTCCTAAGTAAAAATTTTCAGCTTAAAGATAAAACAATCGAAATATATAAAGAAAATTTTGCATAGATTTAGACTGCAAGACGCAAAAGTTTCAAATATCCCTCTTGATCAAGGATATCTCAAAACAAGAAAAGATCTGTCGCCGATGCCTGAAAGTGAGCATTATCAGCGGCTGATAGGAACATTATTATACATCGCTGTGAATACACGACCCGACAAAGCTGCTAGTGTAACTATTCTTAGTCAACACAATAAAAATCCAACTATGGTCGATTGGAATGAAGCAAAAAGAGTAGTTCGATACCTTCACGGAACAATAAACTCCGAGTTACGACTAGGAAAATTAAATGCAATGTCTAAACTCGTCGGCTACGCAAGTTGCAGATTGGGCTGAAAATCGCATTGACAGAAAATCTAATAATGGTTTTATTTTTCAATATTTTGGATCGTCTATTAGCTAGACTTGTCGAAAACAACCCTGTGTGTCACTTTCCTCTACGGAAGCCGAATATATTGCGCTTGCCGAAGCAACTCAAGAAGGTATATGGATCCGTCGCTTGCTTCACGATTTTGAAGGAAAAGTACAAGAAACAACATTGATCTACGAAGACAACCAAAGTTGTCTAAAGCTCTTGGATCACAAGAAATTTAATCACAGAACTAAACATATTGATACAAAATTCCATTTTGTTAAAGATATAAAAGATAAAAATATTATTGATTTCAAATATTGTCCCACTGCAAACATGATTGCTGATATGCTGACCAAGCCTTTGGGAGAAATAAAATTAAGAGACTTTGCAGAGATATCCGGATTAATGTAAATAATATCATTAATATGTGCATCGTTGAGGAAGGGTGTTGTGAAATTGAATAATGACAACGATACACATCTTGACCACTAGAGGGCGTACACCATCTTAATGAGAAAAAACTATTAGAGGTTATAAGTACAGGGCTCTAAAAATCAACATTGCCTTTGTAGCCAGATATATATCTTGCATATATATTATAGGGATACTCTATCCTGTGAATTAGTGCATATAGAACGTACTAGAACCATCTTGCGATAATCACGTGTTGGTTATCATCGGTCTCTAGTATTGATATATGTACTACCAGTTAATTGCATAACTCTGTATTTTCAACATTGAGCGATGAAAATTCGAATTAACAAACGAGGAGAAGCCCATTGGGGGAAACCACAGGAACCCCTTGTTATAATTGTCGAAAACTCGGTTTTTCCGTATTATATTTTATGGTGGATTTCTGAACTACTAATGTAAAATTTTAAATATTTTAGGGTTCATATTCATCCCCACCATCGAAGAATAAGAGTTTTATAAATATAACCAAAATATTTTTATTTAATTTTTAAAAAATAAAAAAAAAAACACTTCAATAGCTGCAATAGTTCAGAAGATAATTATATTAATAATTTTGACGTTGCGCGTATCGCACATCTATTACTATATATATAACTCGTACCCCTCGAATTGTCTTATCCCCACTCCTAGTAAAATTGAGCGCGTACGGCCGATTTTAACCAACTTTATATTCATATTGTAAACAATTATAAATATTTACAGGAATTATAAGATACGGGATTTGATGTAGAAGACTTATATTTTTTAAAACTATTGACAAAATTAAAATCGCCCGGTAAGTCGAGCTGGAAATTAATTTGAAATTTTTCGGATAATTTAATTAACATTGTTATTACTCAAAAACTAATACTCCAATCGAACTAAAATTTTGTACATATAAACTGCATACTGATTACTTTAATTCCTTAAAATTATATTTCTTAATATTAAAAAATAACAAAGTTATGAATTTTTTAATCAATTTTAAAATTTTTCGCTAAATGTAAAATTTCTCCGTTTATAATTTTTCGATTGGTTTAATTAAACATTCATTTTATTCACAATTTTATTAGCTATAATAAGTCTATAGTGTTAAAATTAAATTTTTCATTTTATTACAAAAAAAGTTAAAAAAATGCATTTTTTCGTTAAAATTGTTAATAAAACCAGCCCCTGAATATCATCAGTTGCATTTTAGAGAATAAGAATCTACTGATTTTTTTCACGAATTTTGATATGCGTCACTACCTTCTAATTTTTCATGACCTAAAAAGAAATTCGTTGCTTGGACTAATTATAAACGAATAGTAGGGTCATTTTTTAATCCTTAAAGATAAGGTTGCATTTCATAGAGATAAGTCAGTAATGGATTTTATATTGTAGCTTTCGTCGAATTCCTTAATGCCGGGTTTTTCTTAGTGTTTCTATAAAATTTTTATACTTGGGATTGCTTGGCCGAATATATTTGTAGAAATTACTAATCAGAAAACCGCAATAATTCGAAGACCAATCGAATGACACGACTCCGTTTGGGAGAGTAAACTCCGTTAAATATATAAAGCTGTGTAACCTTTTAGTATTATCTTCTTTTTGTCGAAATTTCACTCTTGTAAATTTGTGTAAATAAAAATCAATCTTATCTTTAAGCAAGTGTGTTTAATTATTCAATCATTCGAATCAAAATTAAGTTGACGGCCCAAAAGCGAAGTAAGTTAATTATTCGCACTACAGTATTAATAAAATAAAAAAATTTTTACCCTGAATTTTACACATTAACTTTCACAAGCCTCTGCTTACTGTTTTGATCCTGTCTGGTTTCTTTCCTTCACATCATCGGTCCCAACTACATTACGAGACTCTTAATCTTCTTATTCTATGGTTGCTCTAAATTCTATGTTTGGTCTAAATTTTTAGAGCAATAAGAAGAATAGAATAAGAAGAATAAGATTCTCCAACCCGAATATCATCTCCTCATTCATATTATCTCAACTCTTTAACTCACACACTCAATCGCGCATACGTTTTTTCCATACATCTCTCTCGTATCGGATTTTCCCTGTCGATGAATGCCTTCCCTTTTGCTCTTATGCATATTAGTCATATTATTCTATGCATATTATTCTAAATATATAATAATATTTATCATTTTCACGGTATAGTTGTTTTGCAAAATGTTTCATCGTATTAAATATTAAATAAGTATAAAAAAAGATTAATTGCGAAATAAATTGTTTCTCTGTAATAGTTTCAATTGATAATCATTAATTCTGTAAAACCATTTAACCTTGTATGCATTATACAAAGTATCTAAATATTTTAACAAAGTTAAAAAATATAGATCTACGATCACATTATGGCTTATAAGTTATATGCATATAATAACTTAAATTTTTAAACAATAATTGATAACAGTGTTTTCTTAGAATTTTAAACAAAATATTGTTTTATAACTGGAAATATTTTTTCTTAATTTATTTAATTCTATGAAAAGTAAATTAACGTATTATTATTCATAAATAATTGCATTTTCTTACTGTAAAATTATTCCTAAATATACAGTAGTTATATTAGTTATATTAATGTATATTTTATATTAAATAAATGATATATTTAATTTTACTTTTTATTAATAATTCTTATATTTTGTTGTCATCAAGATTTAGTTAAAATGTATTGACAATTAACAGAACAATCGTTGATGGAAAGGAATAACTAATAATATTTCTCTATAAATTTCTTAAATATGAATTAATAAGATTTTTGTTCATTACCATCATAATATATATTATTCTTATAATAGTAATAGACATAGTAATAACGATATTAGCTTTAATATTGATATTACAAGTATTTAGCATGGACTTTAATGTACAGTTGTAAAAATAAATGTGTTCAATTGTTCATCTTAAAATAAACATAGATAAATTTAATTTCAAAAAAGCTTTTTCTAATGTTTAACAATTGTTCGTTTATTTCTCTTTAGCTGCTGCCTCTCTAAAAAATCCAAATGGTTTCAACTTTGCTGGCGGGATGCCAAACACGGCGTTGTTCCCCTTTAAAAAAATTTCTGTAACATTCGAAGATAACAACGAGAAAACACTAACAGGCACTGATTTACATTCAGCTCTTCAATACGGTCCTACAGCAGGGTATACAATATGGTTATTTTGTAATAAATACTCAGACACGAATTATCAATTACTCAAATTACGAAAATTATTTGTTGCACATGCAGATTTTTTTTATATTTCAATTTTTTTTTTTTACAATCAGTATATGTATTAAATATGTTTAATTTAACTTAAATATACAAAAAATCTATAAAATTTAATTATTGCACGAATTGGAGAGCACGATAAAAATAGGCTCTGTCCGTTTATTTTTTTTAGTTTTTAAATTAATATAATTTCTAACCGTACACTTGGTTTTATTATGATAAATTTCATTCAAATTAATATAATAAAAAAAATAAATAATAATAAAGTGCCTGGTAAATAATAAAATTTGAATTCAATGTTATCAGATTTATGATTGAAGTATAATGGGTAATTATACATACAAAAAATATTTTTGTATACTAATTTTTATTTCTCCGTAAAGTTAAAAGTATTTTAAAAAAATAAATATCCTATTAAATTTTAGTTAAATGAATTAATTTTTGAAATTAGTGTGCACGCTAATGTATACACTATTCGCACGTGCATACTCGCGGAAGATGTATGCGTGTATAAGGCTGTGCGGGCCTACGAATGTGCTAGAAAAGTAAAAATTAATTTTATTTACATGAATGCACTCATAGATATCTACCTTTGCAACAAAAGTGGCGCGAGTTTCAGACAAAATGGCATGAATTTCAATACAATAAATGGGACGTCTGCTTTACCACAGGCTCGATAGAGGGTTGTAGCAAAATATTCGAAATGATAATCGACGAAGGCGAACCGATGATGATCCAGACACCGGCCTTCACCGGTGTCCTCGGCTCGGTATAATGCTTTAGCAATTAGCTAAATCCAACTTAAACTTTATCCAAATCTCGCAAATCTCCATTTTACACTCAGCTTCATTAAAACCCAAGCCCCTTAACACGATAAATCAGTTTTTTACTTTATCCAGATAGTGCCAATGCAGAGTGACTTGATAAGCATTAACATGGATAATGATGGAGCCTTACCCGATGATATTATTAGGGCCTGCGAAATAAGACTGAAAAATAATAAGCCATTACCTAAGGTAAATTATTATTATTATTTTTACCTGCTTCATTTGGAAAGTTACATTTGCAATTACACAGGTTTTCGAAATACATTACTCTCTCCCTAGCCTTATTCTTTCTACGCACAACGTTTCCTTTCATTCCTCTAACATTCAATATTTAATTTTATAAATAATACACTTCCATAAAAAATTAATTCTTTTCAAAGGTGCATTTTAAGCGCAATTCATTTTAAATTAAATGAATTATTTTATGTAATTTTAATAATCCTTGCTTTTTAATCTTATAATTATTTTATATTATTGGCTCTTGATTTGATAATGTAAGCATATTCATCACCATATTAAAATAAGTATTAATTGTTTTCTTTTCTTAAGTTATATTTCATTCAATACAATAATTTTTATATTAATTTTTTTTTTACTTTATATTGTTTAATATTTAGAAAAAATTAAGATATTTTTAATTATAATAATAAAGAGATTCAATAATTGAATCTAATTTTCTTCAATTTTTTATATTACATTTTTTTTAGCGATAAATAAATGAATTTCATATATTTTATCAAAATTATTCCGGTCATTTTATTATAAGAAAAATAAAAAAAATATTACTTTACATAAATTTTAATGTGCACTATTTACTTTTATATAAAATTTTATTAAATGTAAACAATTGATATTATGAAGCAAAATTATTATCTTATAAAATTCTTAACTAAAAAATATGATTTATATATAGTAATACAATTAATTTTTTAATTTCATATTTTCAATTTAATATAATTAAAAATAATTATAATGTAATTTTCAACAATACCGATATTAAAAAATGAATCAAAATTTTCACTTTAATCAACTTTGATTTTTAATGATTCTCTTAATGTTTGCTGATCTTCTAGAATCCACCTTAATTGATTAAATTATAGTTTAATTTCCGTTATTCTTAAAAATCTATAATTATTCATTTATACTTAATAAATACAATAAAATAATTAAAATAGTAAACTAAATATACATGTGATATAATTATAATTTACAAAATATTTTACCAATATATTAATAATCTTATTTAACACAATTATTATGTAAATCAATATTCTTTTGATATTCATTGAAAGAAAAAAATAATT
Organism: Eupristina koningsbergeri; assembly: GCA_018907245.1. NCBI lineage: Eukaryota > Metazoa > Arthropoda > Insecta > Hymenoptera > Agaonidae > Eupristina > Eupristina koningsbergeri. Next base: position 908,260 of record JACCHV010002752.1, on the reverse strand, counting down.
CTTAATTAAACTAATAACTATATTGTTAAATAACGATAGAAAAAATTTGTAGTCCTTCCGAGAATATCACTTTTGAAAACAGAATACAACAAGACCTATTACAACAACAAAAAAGATGAACCTGTTTTTATTATTATTCTTTATAGTTTTTAAAATAAAGTACACCTTCTTTTCTAAGTTTAATAACAATGCAGCTTCTGTACACGAATCCAACTGGCGCAAATCCATCTGGGACAGTCTACACGAATAAGCGCAAAGAAGAGATTTATCGACTTGCTCAAAAGTACGATTTCCTAATTTTGGAGGATGATCCTTACTACTTCATACACTTTCTTGAGGAACAACCTCGTTCCTTCCTGTCGATGGACATAGACGGTCGAGTTATACGGCTGGACTCCTTCAGCAAGATCATTAGTGCTGGACTACGGCTGGGCGTTGTTACCGGACCAAAACCATTACTGGACAAGCTGAGCCTTCATATAAATTCCTCCACGATACATGCCTCGTCGCTATCTCAAGTTAAGCGAATATATTTAAATTATAAGCTAAACTTGTGCTTTCAAAAGACTATCATTATAAATAGTCGATCCAATACACACAGTACACAATACATAAACATACTTACGCACCATTAAAATTATCTTAATACTCAATGATTTCACACCTGAATTTAATCAATCTTAATTAATTGTTGGCAATGCTTATTATGTATTATAATGGCAATGCCTATTATAACGATTTTCATGAAGTTTTATTTAATCAACATTTGCCAGTTATTTTCAGCTTGTTTGTTTGACAATAATTTAAACCACCAAATGCCGATAGCCCAGTAAAATATTAGTCAAATACAAGTTTAGAAATGACAAAGTTCTTTATTTTGTATAGATGCTTATTGACATGCTTTTAAATTCCTGGACTGACGACGAGATGAAGGCGCATTTCATGAAGATTAAAGATTTTTATCTGGAAAAGCGTAACACGATGTTGAAGGTTCTCGAGGAGCACTTCAAAGGTAATTTATTTAAGCAAAATGATATTATAAAACTATTTGTATGCATATTAAGTAAAAAATAATATTAGAAAATAATATTAAATAAATTTATTAATATTACTATATTGTAAAATATAGACAAAATCTGCACAACCATTGTAAAGCAATAATGCCAATAATTTCAACTTATATTTTCTTTTTCTCTATACGTAATTAATCCCTATCCTTTCCAAGTAGTACAAATTAATAATTTCTTTGAATACCTATCATAGAAATTCTTCGCTTCAAAACAAAGAGATAATTTCAATGGCATTAAAAAAAAAAAAAAAAAATATTTTCCCTTTAAATTTGAATGGGAGAGGCAAAGAAATTTCGTGGCAATAAATCTCCGATCAAGTGAAATTCCCCCTTTCCAACGAGAATTATTCCAATAATAAATAAAAGGCACGACACGAAATCTTGCATTAGTTGAGAAGAACTGGACCATCGCGTTAGCGCATTTTTTTTTTTAAGTCCTCGCGTTGTGCCTCCTGGCCGATCTATTCGCGTAACGAATTCGCCTTTAGGCCGAGTTGCCAGAGAATTCGGGTAATAAAGATAAACCATGGTGCTCACGAATCCCCAGAGCTTGCGGAACAATTGAGCCGCGGGAGTAAGAGTTGGGTGGGGGAGGGGATGGGGGGGGGGGGAAGAGACGGAGTAGCTGACGGTTTGTCCCCTTGAATTCGGCAGATATCGCCGAGTGGTCCGAGCCCAAGGGTGGAATGTTCGTCTGGCTGAAGGTAACTGTGTTGAAGGATGTGTACGAGGTGGTCCTCGACAAGTGCATGACACAGGCCCTTTACGTTTTGCCCGGACACGCCTTTTACCCGGACAGCAGCCTCCCCTGCCAATATTTACGCTTATCTTACAGTCATATAAGCACGGAGCACATGGAAAAGGTTTGCTCTTGCTCCTTCCATTTTATTATTATTATTATTATTATTATTATTATTATCGCCTCGTACTCGCAGACAATGGCTCGCCGGAAGAAATCCCCGTTCAAGATTCAATTTAAAGACAACCGCCTCCCTTTTTACTACCTCGCGCATCCATATCCTATTGAGTTTTTCAAATAAATCTCCACTGACTTTAATAACGTAACACAACAATAAATGAACAAATTCAAAAAGACTCTTACGAGCATGATCGACTCAAAAGTTAATATATAAATCTTTAATTATTTTTCAATTTTTTAATAATTATTTCGGAAAAATTGGCATTAAAATCCCTATTTCCACGTCAAAATATTCTTTATAATTTGTATGTAACTAACTTTAAACGGAGCTCCGTTAAAATCATTTTTAAAAGGCATACTTTCGCTTCTTCCTATTTTATCAATTATTTTATTTTAATGCTTGAAATAATTTTTATTTTCAGGGACTTCAACAACTAGCAGGAATTATTAGAAAACAAGCAAAAATTAAATCTTAAATCAAATCAAATAGCTATAATTTTAATGAATGATATATTTTTATTTTTTTCAACGACAATATCGATTTGTAAATTTGTAAAACATAGAATATAAAATTATTTTTATGATAATAATAATAATAATAATAATAATATTACATTTATTATCAATGTTTATTATTATCAATGTTATTAATGTTTATTGTAATATTTTCAAATAAAATTAATCAAACCCGTCACTGTAAATACTATTTACGGCTATGACTACTGTAATAAATTATTGTAATTGATAATAGTTATCGTTTTACAAGGTTTCTTATTCAAAAAATTATTAAAAATTTCATATTTTCACAATATATATTTATTTCTATATTTCAATATATTATTACTGATTAATAATCAACATCTAATAGGTTAAGTTTACATATTTAGAAAATACGATAATGAAAAATAAAATTAAGTATATATTTCATTACTGTCTGTTAAGCATTATTTAAATTAATTAACAGATAAATCATTTTTATTACGATCAAATATATTATTTAAAAAATTGCAAGATTAAATATCACATTTTCTTGAAAAAAAGTTCTAAAAAATGGATATATGAAATAGTAGGTAAATTGTAAAACAAAAAAAAATAATGAAATTAATTCAAATCAATTGATCAAATTAATAATTACTCTTCAACATAAATATATACAACAAGTATCATTAAATAACACCATATCTATAAAAAACATTGATAGAACATAAAAATTGAGACTTAAAAATGTTCTGAATAAATGCAAATCAAAGAAAAATAAATAGAAAGGGTGAGGGAAAAAAAAAATTTAAAGAAAATACCAATCGGAAATTTTGTGAATTATACAACTATCAAATTTTATTTAAATTAAAATACATAAAAATCTCCCAGTGGGAAGAAAAGCCTACCATGGGTTCGTCGTAGATCTTCGCAGCCTCCGCGTAGGCCCCGCCACTTTGTTACACACACAACACTCTTTCCCGCAGATGAAGGAGCCGAAGAGGGGGTGAATCCGTCGCGGGTGGACGCAGTTGATCGACAATTTTCTCCGTGGCGACTCGGCTAGTCGCTGATTTATCACCTCTCCACCGCAACGAGGAACCGGGTTAAATACAAAACACAACACCTCAATTCGCACACACGCAAATTCCGCCAAATCATGCAAATTGCACAATTCGCGCAAACCATTACCGCAATCGTGTATATAAATTTTACATAATCTTGCTCAAACAAAGATCGAGAACGCCGCAGGAATGAATTTGAAAAATCAAATCCATGTTGAAAATCAAAGTGAAGCGCGTCTCGATTTTCCGACGCTGAAAACCTCCACCTCGCCTAAGGTTTCCTATCATAAATCGCTCAAAGATTAGGCGGTGGAGGCTGCCCACTCCAAATGATCAAATTCGTTAATTTACGATCGGCGATCAAAACCTGCGAGAGACTCGACTCGAATTACTCCTCTTGTAAAATTTTAGAAGAGTCCCGAACACAATCATGTAATATAGGATACGTTTTTTCATTCTTAAAAGCAGTATTGTGAAGAATTTTTAAGTGTTTTTATTTAAAATGAATATTATTCAAAATGTTAATAATTAAAAAAAAACTAATTTTGTAAAAAATTAATAGTATTTTAAACAATACAATATAATATAAAGAATTATAAATGAATAACAAAAAATAAAACAATTTATTTACTGTACATATTGAACTTTTATTTTTAATTTATATTCAATTTTTTTTCTTCTTAATATCATATAATGATTAGCACAATTATAAATAAATAAGAAAATCATATTATAAAATTAATAACAAATATTGTTTTTATAAATCTTTCAAAGCAAAAATTATGATTTATACAATATGAAATCGAGGGCTGCAATGGGTACAGATAAGCTTTTCCAGTTTTCCAAGACATGTCTTGACCAATCACACTTGATCAATTACAAAATAAGCAATGCTCTATACTTTTACAAATTCATTGCTTATCGGTCCACAATTGAAACATAGCCTCTGCTCTATCGACATACTCCTGGGTGAAAATTTTTCTTCCAAATTCTATATCGTGACATAAATATTATCACTACTCGTAAAAATTTGCTCCCCCACACCAACCGACTCTTCATCCCTATCAATTAAAACATTAAACTCTGACACCACAAAATTAAATCACACATATCTAAATATACATGGTCTGTCCCCGAAGTATCGAATTTTTTTTTTTATTTTGCGACTATTGGTCTATTGGGAGGGATTTAAAATTGCAGAAAAGGTCTTTTTTTCTATTGTTCCTTTTTTTTGTTTATTTGATAATTAGATGCGGCACGATTTTATTTTGCGCGAAGAGTGTTCTTTAATTTTTTGACAGGGAAGTGATTTGAGAAACAGCGTGACGCGCTAAAATTTTGTTTATAATTAAAAAAAAACAGGGCGGAATCATTTAAAATGTAAAAAGAGGCTAATAAAGATAATTGTATGTCAAAATCGCAATGTGGAAAATGGTACAAAGCTTTTAAAGAGAATCGGGAAAAGTTCATCGATCTGGACGCCCAAAAAACTTTCTAATTGCTACAAACACTCGCCGCGTGATAAAAATTTTAAATTTGGACTGTCGATTAACAGTTAAAGCAATCGCAAAAAAAAAAATTGAATTTAACGCGATCTGCGGTGCACTATAGTGTGCAAATTTTTTTGCACACTATAGTGCACCGCAGATGCACCATTGCTAAATACATATAGCTGTGGCTTGGGTCGATATCATGCATACACGCTCAAATGTATACCGATGTATTTCATTATACATTTGTCGTTAGCTTACAAAAAGAATCAGAGATCTCCAATGAACTCAATAACATTTGACATTGGGAAACATTATATTAATTATCCACACCAGGACACAGGATACCCAAGAACTCTCTGCGTGTAAAAAAAAATGATAAAGCTTGAGTCTTGCTTGAATTTTCTGTGCAAATAATTGCATTAGGTTAAACATCACGTATATTCAATGTTTATTAAAGACCACATTTTATTATTAAGGTTGCGATTTACGCTTGAAGTTGTATGTAAATCGTTGTTTATTAATTGTAGCTAAATACAAGTAATTTAATAAGAAAGAAAATTATTGACCTGATGGACTAGTTTTTATTATCATCACTTTATCATTATGCAGGAGCTGAATGCATGCGAATTTGTTTAAAATCACTTAGAACTAGGGAAGTGCACTGTGATAGTTATTAAAATATTAAGTCTGCATCATATATACTCACAAAAGATGTCTTATGATCAAGAATCCATGTGCTTATTCCTACAACGTATAAAAGTTTCGCAAGCATTCTAGCTTTATATTATATATTCGGGAACAAATTTGTTTATGCTTGTTATATCATATATGTAAAACTTTTAATAAATTAATTCCCATTATTTATGTCAACAAAACTTATGTTTCTTTTTATATTATTTTATTTATTATTATTATCGAAAAATATACTCTTCCTTTAGAACTTATATCATTAAGATCATAACACTGTTGTTGCTGTCTGATCGCTTATGTATTTTTTAATATTTGTTCTCTAGTATCTTCTTATTATAAAAATTCATATTACATTATAAAATCATATTACATGATATACAACAAATTTTTTTTTCTTGATAATTTTTCAATGGAAAAGTTCTATTTAATTTATAGATTGCGTATTTACATATACTTTTCGAATAATACGATAAGATAATGTATTCAGTAAAACTTATTTTATACTCAATTATAGTTCAATAACCCCATAACATATTATATTAAAAAATTTCTCATTGATTTTAAACTTATAATAAATAAAAATAATTAAAGTAAATGCATTATAAGCGTATTCGTGATGATTTAACAATTATACATCAATCAAAGGAAGAAAAGGAAAATAATATCGTTTACTAAAGTTCTCTCATATTTCAAAATAAAATTGGATTAATAATAAACTTACAAAATCTTAATAATATTGGAATAAAAATAAAATTAAACATGGATTTAAAATTTTTTATTAAGAGATCGTATAACTCCATAAAAACTAGAAACGTTCGAGTAGTACAATGAAAACTCTTTACCTTCATATTAAATACAAATAATATCATTACTGCTTAAAATTCAATTATAAAAAAAAATAAATATCTATAAATATTAGTAATAAATTATATATTGCGCAACTATTTGTAGGGTAATATGTATATATTTATATATTTAAATATATATATCTTATTATTATAAATTTTAATCAGATGAATTTATTACATATTTGAGAATATAGCGATTGATAATTCAGGTGATAAAAAAAAAACTAAAATTATTTGTTTATTTTAACTCAAGATATTAATATTTTAAAAAATTATTTTTGAAAAGTTTTTTTTATAAAATATATAATTATATAAAAATTATTTATTGATTTTACACATGTATTGCTTTGTTACATTTTTCAATCAAAGATCAATTAAAAAATTATGAGATCTCATAATTTGTAATTTTTCGATTGTTGATGTATTCAAAATTATTGCAAAGTATAAAAATACCAATTTTTTTAATTATATTTATAAAAATAAATAAAGTAATTACATAGTTAAAGCTAAAGACAAAAAATCTACGATACAATTTTTAATTAATTATTGCATCGATACATTGTAAAGTTGATAATATAAAAAGTTGGCATGAAAAACGGAATCCAGGTGAATAAAAAAGTGTAAAATTATGATTATTTTTACTGCTTCTTGATAATAATTAGTTGAATATCAGACACAAATTAAATTATCATAATTATTGTAACAAATTTTTTATAAAGAATATTACTGTATATAATTATGGTAATATCTATTATAATTCAATATTTTTATTGTACGTAAAAAATACTTACATAAACAATAATCTTCTTATAATGCATACAACTTTTTTATAAATATCTAATAATAACTGGTAATATTAAATTTCTTTAACGTAAATCATATAATTTTTTCTTAAATATAGAACAATTATTAAAAGTAGAGATTCTTTTATATTGCCAATTATTTAGCATGAGTTTAAAGAAAAATTTGATTCATTATATCGAAAGTGAAAAAGAAATTCATAACTTTGGTCATTAAAATGTAATAAAGAAAGAATTCCTATCGATTTACTGTAAACATTACTAGGAAATGCATTCCTGGAATTTTTATTTGATATTAATCACATACAGTTGGGGTGTGAAATAAATGTCGGTAATGTCGGCAACACAATTATTCATTTGGTTCCATGAATAACCGAACACGTGTTTTAATTAGCTCAAACGCCAAAGTCCATTATGACTATAGTTAATCCAAATTATGAAGGTAAATCAGAGAAATCCAAGAATGAAAAAACAGAAAAAACTAAAGAAAATGTAGTAGAAGAATACAAATGCAATTTTTCAAGATGCAATGCTGTTTTCAGTAGTCAAAATAAATTTCACCGCCATTTAAAATATCATGCTTATAAGGTACTGTACAAGCTAATTTATCAGGTATTTCATTATTTTCAATTTAATGTATAAATATTATTGATTTTCCATTTCACAAGCGACCTTTTAAATGTCCAATTGACAAATGCAATAAGGCTTATACTTCTTCTGCAAATTTAAGGCAACATTTGCAAATTCATACTGCAGAAGGAAAAACATTTAAGTAAGTAAATAAAATTGAATTCTATTTAATTTTATGCAATAAATAATGCAATTGAAAAAAGTTTTGTAATTATAATTTCAGATGTCAATACTGCTTTTCAAACATGAGTACTAAATATAATCTAGATAGACATTATAAAAGATACCATAATCCTAAATAAAAAATTCATTTATAAATTTTTATTTTGCAACTATTTTATATCTAATTATTTATTTATTAAATATTTTATTCCCAATGACTTATTCATATGTAATTCAACTACTTTTGGTAATTCTGTGATAATTTTTTATAAAATAAAACTATGCTCTATTATTTTGTATTTAAAAATTACATTTTTTTCTCAATCCCTTACAATCATACTAAATACATATATTCACAAACCAAAATATTTACAAATATAATGATAAAATCTAAAAATAAATTTCAACTTCATATGTTCAAAAGATGCTTTTACAAGTCACCTTATTTTCTTCACACATTCCGATCAGTCAATAACTGAAATACCTTATTAAATTTTTTTAAATTATCTGATTATTAATTTTCAATGTATAAATCAATCAAACTATTAGATTATTAAAGTTAAAGCACAGAAAATTAGTCTGTAATTATATAACTATATAATTCTTTAATGATACATCTCATTTATTTTATTATAAAATATAATTAGTTATATAAAAACTAAAGATTAAATTAAATGATAAAAGATGCTAATTCATCCTTGGAATTAATTAAAATAACTAATTAAAAATATTTTTATACCAATATTCTATGTTAATTCTAATTACTTAATCATTAATCAGTGTTATAAACAAAATATTATAGTGCAGCAGCATATTCTGTATATATGTACTTATGAACATTTTGAATAATTAAAAAATTAATAGTTACAGACAATGTAGTCATGTTATAATATAAATTTTATAAAGCTTTCATAATTAATTCTTAAATTATTTACTTGGTTTAATTAAATTTATTATTACAAATTCTTGAATTTTATTTATACCACAAAAAGATTGAAATAAAATTTATACCAATTTAATATTTAAATTATTTGTACATGTAATATAATGTAAAATTTTTAGATATGAAATTAGAAAACTAAATAGAAAATTTGTACTTGATAATTATTTATAACACTTCAATATCTACAAAGATAAATTAACAAATTTAGTAATTTAATTTAATACTGCTTAAGCACCTAAATAAAATAAAAAAATAATATATATCTTTTACAAATATTTTTTTCATAGATAATTTTAATAGAGAATATAAAAAATAATTATGCAAAAAAGAAATTTAAAAATACTATCTTATGTTCTAACTCATATTCATAAGTCAATTGCATCTATATAATTTAAATTATATCAATCACTGAATCATTGAATCATTAAATAAAATTTTTTATTAGCTTACAATTTTTTACATTGAGTATGCAAAGCTATACTCAAACAAAAAATGAAAACTTTACAAACTATTTCCAGATTTTTACTTATGATATTACAAATTAAGTGTATATATATATCTGGATATAAAGTTGTACATCAAAGTATTTACATTAGATGTAACATTAGTTACAAAGTATTTGTATATACATCATAATAAATAAATACACATTTCATTTCATTTATTTTGAATTTATCAAATTTATAAAGTTAAAACAATTACATATACATGTATGAGAATATAAATGGCTAAAGTATCCTCTACTAAACACTATATCCTAAAATATTAATTATCATGTAATTAAACTCTAATAAAAAATAATTTAATTTAATATCATTTTATATAATCTCCTTTATCAAATAAATTTTTCTTTGAAAATAATTTTTTTCAGAAATCTAGTAACAATGACACAACGCAAACATCAAATAAATATAAAAAGTACAAAATTTCCCATATTAAACTTTACATAACAGTGTTTAAAAAAAAAAAATGCATATTGAACGCAGGAAAAGAATTCGTATAATTCCTATCGGTTTCTATGGCACTGCTGCAAGCGCCATCGTTGAAGTATTTAGTGTATTAATGAATAAACAGTTGAAAGAAAAATAAATGTCGGTAATGTCGATAACGTCAAGATTAAATTATGCGTTCGGTACAATGAATGACAGAACACGTGTTTAGCCCAAACTGTGAAGTGCATAATGACGACAATAGTTAATTCAAATAATAAAGCCATATTCGAACCGTTTAACAATGAAGAAAAAGAACGAATTAAACAAAATTGTATTAAAGAAAAATTGAAGAAGCATAAATGTAATTTTACTGGATGTAATGCTTCATTTCATAGACTAAATCGTCTTCAACGTCATTTAAATCTTCATTTTAATCAGGTAACCATAATATTAGTAGTTTTATGTAGTTTTATTGTATATGCATGTATGAATTATTATATACAACTCACTTTTCATATTTTACTTCAAAAGCGACCTTTTAAATGTTCAATTGACAAATGTGATAAAGCTTATACTAATTCTTCGCATTTGAAACGTCATATACAAAGTCATTCTGCAGTAGCCAATGTATATAAGTAAGTATTTAAAACTTAACTTTAATTCATTTTCACATGAAATTATGTTATTTAAAATTTTTAATGATTATAATTTCAGATGTAAATATTGCTCTTCACACATTAGTACTAGGACCAATTTAAAACGACATTATAAAAGAGCTCATAATCCTGAACAAAAAATGCATTGTGATAAATGCAATATAAAATTTAGAAAGAAAAATCGTTATGAAGAACATATGTCAATTCATAATAATTCATCATCATATAAATGTGAAATCTGTCAAAGAGAATTTATATCTCAATTAAAATTCAGAAGACACCAAGTCGAATACCATGGATCTAAGAAATATAATTGTCCTATTGAAAACTGTACAAAAGTATTTGAAAAATGGGCTATGATGATAAAACATAAAAAACTTGAACACAAAATTGGTAAGTTAAGCAATAAATTTCGTTACAAATGATTATTCGTTACAAATTTATTTATATTATTGTCTAATTTTTATTTGCAGAATATACATGTCCAAATTGCAATAAAGTATTTTTAAATAAAAGTGCATTCAATAATCATTGCCAAACTCATGAAAAGAACAGACCTGTTATTCCCTGTCCATATGAAAACTGTCATCGTATTTATTATTTCAAAAGAAATTTAGATAATCATATTCGCACTAAACATATTGGAAAAAAATTTACTTGTGACATTTGCGGATTAAAATTATCAACCAAACAAAAAGTTGAATTTCATATCATACAAATACATAATTCAGAAAAGAAGTCTTTGAAAAGGAAACCTCCAGAACCAAGAAAAGATCTTGGAAAACCTAAAAAATCAATGTTATCCAAATTAATTGGAATAAATTTATTGCCGACAACTGAAAAAAGACTTATGAAACGAGTGCCTACTGCATTGTTAAGAGATAAAATAATTGAAGATAATCATTCTCATTCTGAAGATGACAGAGCCTCAGATTTAAGTGCTGAAGGAGCGTAATATAAGTAAATTATAAATAATTATAAAATTATAATTATTTTTATAATAAAAATAAATAATAAAAATTATGTAGTGTTAAAATACAGACAAGACCAACATGTAAAAGTGCTTTTATTAAATTTTTTTTGAATTTCTATAAAATTTATTGATTCTACATTCCGAAATTAATATCTCTATAATTCTAATAATAATTTAGACAACTTTTAAATTGTTATAAATATATTCATAATCGTAATTAAGTTGAAACAAATTGTAGTTCGCAAGTCGTATGTGTTTAAGGGAAATTGGGAGTTAATGTAATTCGTCTCATCGACCATTCATTAGGAGAATTTTATGTGTAAACGAAAACAGATCTGTAATAACACTCAAATTTATCTAAAAAGATATGACAATGTTGCTTTTGAATGTAGATGTTGCAACAATGCATGTCGCGAAAAACAAAAATATAAAAAATAACAAAACTAAAATCCTTTGTTTACTTGCTCGCGCAGCATATGCCGATGCTTTGTTTTGATTTTGAATAATCAAACGAACTAATGTACCTTCCACCTTCCCTTCTCTCTTAATCGATCTCACACAAATTATAATTAAATATATTTAGTTCCTAAATTGTAAATTATGTAACATATTGTTTAAACGGTTATAATAATTATAAACTATTATTATTAATAAAATTGGGCGCAATAATACTTATGAGTAATTGGTACTACATTGCGTTTCATATTAATAAAATTATATATCGCTTAAATAAAAAAAAAAAAAAATTCAAGTAATTCGAAACAGATAAAGTAAATGAATTTGATTTTTTTTAATCGAAATATATACATATATATATACGCTAATAAAAATTATACGCTAATGAAAATTCAGCAGTTTATTTTTATTGCATGTTGCTTAATAATTCAGACTCATACTTGAATTCGAAATATATTATTGCTTAGATGAGTAAAGACATGCATCAGTGCATCAGTCACTTGAAAAAAAAAGTTTCAAGTAATTTGAAAAGGAAAATGATAAATTTATAAATCAAAAGTAACAGATTTAAAAATAATTTAGACAACTTTCTGAGAAAGCTGATGTAGTGGAAAGAACGTAGTTTGTGCTATGCAATTTTTTTATTTTAAAAATAAATGTAATTGGAAAAGTTATCGACTAGCCAGCGCCGAAATATTAAAAATATAATTCATGAAAATTAAGAGCGGAGTACGAAATTGGCCTATTCTATAAATTCATGAAAAAATACATTTTTTAGTCTAAATATGCAAACCAGAGCAAGTGCGCCGTACTTTCGATGATTTTTTTTTTTCTTGATACAACAAGAAAATAAATAAATTTGTCTTGCAAATCAAACCCGTTATTAACAGATTGTTATTGAATTAAATTGGCAGGGTTGAAGACATTTTTTGAAAAAAAATAAAAAAAATACTCAATATGACCGATATATGTATAGTATATTACATAATGTAAGAAATAAATTTATTTAGTTTTAATTATATCTGCGGTATATGTATGTGTATGTGTAATTTAAGCTTATAAGGTAATTTAATTCTATATAATGTATATCACAGAACAGACACTACTAAGAGAATGCTAAGCCCTGAGTGAAACTTTGGCGACAGAAATATCTTCTTTCTCTCTCGCACATATTGAAACACTAGCGACCTCTCAAGAGTCCGTGGCTAACTAAAATTTTTAAAGCTCTTATAAAAAATTTTAGTTCGGGCCACGGACTCTTCAGAGGTCTCTAATGCCTCTATATGTGCGAGAGAGAAAGAAGATATTTTTGTCATCATGATTGTCGCCAAAGTTTAACATGGGGCTTAGCACAGAACAAACACCACAGAAGAGTAAATAAGAGAATGTTAAGTTCAATGCTTTACATAAGAAACAAACATGCTGGTTAAAATATCTTTTCTCTCTCTCGCACTTCCGAAGCGATTTTAGCGCTCCGGGTGGACACATGGGAAATTAAGAAAAATTTTTTATAAGCACTTCGAAACCTATTTAAAAAAAAGGTATATATAGCTATATGAACTACGAGTAAAAAAAAGAGACATCTGAAATATTTCGAGCTTTGAAAATAATTTAATGTAACTGAAAACATTTTTATTAATAATTTTATGATTATCATTTACATTTCAATAAGAAATTGAAATAATCATAACATTATTAATAAAAATGTTTTCAGTTATATTAAATTATTTTCAAAGCTCGAAATATTTCAGATGTCTCTTTTTTTTACTCGTAGTTCGTATAGCTGTATATACCTTTTTTTTTAAATAAGTTTCGAAGTGCTTATAAAAAATTTTTGTTTTATAGAGCAAGAAGATAATTCAGCCGCCGTAAATAAACTTGAAACTTACAAATTAAAAATAATATTAAACAAAAGTAGAAAAAAAATTTTAACAAATTATTTTCAATACAATATAAAAATATATATTGTCTTTAAAATATTATGAAATAATATAAATCTTTATGTGCTTAGAATTTTTAAAAGCGATGTATAAGTACAGTAAATTCGCCTGCTCTATCAATTGTATACGAAAAGATTTACATACAATAGTGAGAGTATAAACTAATACTTTTATTATTTCATCTGTGCCATTTGCAGATTTTGAACTTCGGCAAGCAATAAATTTATTACCTACTACTTTTACTAGTGCATGAAGAATTTCTCTTATTCTTAATATTAAAAACAGAGATGAAAATGTTTTTTGTAGACACTTTTACCAATTTTAAAAATTATGTTCGACACTTTCTCTTGCCGTCGGTTTTTGTGCCATGGGGTGTTACGTCGACGCCGTAACACCCCATGGCACAACCGTCCGCCTCCGAGCTCTGCTGGATCAGGATGCCGAAACCTCCTTCATATCGGAGTCTGCGGTCCAGTTATTGGGGCTCAACAGACTTCGAGCAAACGTTAAGCTATCCGGACTCGGGGATTGTGCGGCCGGTACAGCTCGCTTCGCGACCCAATTCGCCGTACGTTCCGTCGTTCATCCGGACTGTAACTTCCGCGTGAATGCGCTGATCCTCCCGCAAGTCACCGGATTGCTTCCGGCTACTGACGCCGTCCCGCTCAACACATCGGAGCTCGCGGGTATTGAACTGGCAGATCCGAAGTTCTTCGCGTCGGCAAAAATTGACTTGATTCTTGGTGCGGAGCTTTACGCTTCGCTGTTGAGGCCGGGCCTCCTCAAAATCCCGGGTACGCGGCTGGTGGCCCAGGACACCGCTCTCGGGTGGATTGTCTCCGGTGTTATCCAGTCTGCTGCCTCACGGCGGGCGGGGATAGCCCCCTCGATTACAACCGCACTGCATTGCTCCGTTGATGACCATCTCAACGAGTTGCTGCAGCGGTTTTGGGAGGTCGAGGAGGTCCCCTCGGCGGTGGCTATGGCGAAGCCTGAGGACGGCGAATACGAGGAGCATTTCCGCACCACCTACAAGCGCGGGATCGACGGGAGATTCACCGTGTCTCTCCCCATTAGAGGAGAATTACCTCTAGTGGGGGACGAGACGCGACGGATGGCTCTGTCGTCATTGAGCCATGTTCACCGGCGGTTTAATCGCGATCCTGCCCTCGCTAACGCTTACCAGACGTTCATGCACGAGTATGAGCGTCTGGGGCACATGGAACGAGTCCCGGTTGATGAAATTCACGACGCGCGAGCGTAGTATTTGCCGCACCACTCGGTTTTACCTTCGTCGACGGCGGGCGGAAAGGTACGCGTCGTTTTCGATGCATCTAGGCAAACTCGCGACGGGCACGCGCTCAATGGTTTCCTGAAACCAGGTCCGGCGTTACAGGGCGATCTCGCACTCATCCTCCTCAATTGGCAGTGGTATCGACACGCGTATACGGCCGACATTGTAAAAATGTTTAGGCAAATCCGTGTCAAGAAACATCAGAGAGATCTGCAACGCATCGTGTGGTCGCCTACTGCCAGCGAGAGGCCGGTAGATTTTAGACTCACTACGGTGACGTACGGGACGTCTTGTGCTCCCTTTCTCGCGATCCGGATGCTACAGCAGCTCGCGAATGACCACCGCGAATAATTCTCGCTAGCCGCGACGGTCCTCCTAGAAAATACATACGTCGACGACATCTTCGACGGCGCCGACGAAATTGGCCTCGCTATGGAGAAAAGGAAGCAGCTTGTCGTGATGCTCCAAATCGCCGGGATCGAGCTCGACAAGTGGGCCGCTACTGACGTCGCGCTTTTACCACCAACGGCGCGAGGTGGACCGGAGTCGAAACGAATCGACTCGGAGAGCTCGGTAAAGACTCTGGGGGTTTATTGGAATGCCGCCCAGGATCAGTTTACCTTCAGCGGCCGAAACCCCGACAATACCCCTAGGATCACGACGAGGCGCAGCATCCTTTCCGGCGTTTCGAGACTCTACGACCCTCTCGGTTGGGTGACCCCGGTCACGGTAATAGGGAAAGTCCTTATGCAGGACGTTACTCTCCTGCGTAGTGATTGGGACGCTCCAGTGCCCGCTGAAGTGGAGCAAAGATGGCATGAATACTGCCATCTCTTAAAGGATCTACCCGCGGTAAAACTCAGCCGATGGTTAGGCACTGTAGCGTTGCAGACACTGCGAATACATGGGTTCAGCGACGCGTCCGAACGCGCCTACGCAGCCTGCGTATACCTCCGGATCTCCAACGGCGAATACAACCCCACAGTAATACTTCTGGCGTCGAAAACTAAGATCGCCCCGACGAAGACCCGAAGTATTCTTAATTTAGAGCTGTGCGGAGCCGCGTTACTCACTCGCTTGATAATCGACTTGAAACGTTTGAGGTGGTTGGAAAGCGTTCCAGTGCACGCGTGGTCGGACAGCAGAGTCGTACTGACGTGGCTCGGGAAACACCCCTGCCTGTGGAAGACATTCGTCACGAATGGGGTGTCTTTCATTCAGACTGAGCTACCGACAGCTCAGTGGCGGCACGTGCCGACTAAAGAAAATCCGGCAGACCTGGCCATAAGGGGACTAAGTCCCGTACAATTGAATGAGTGTAAACTCTGGTGGAAAGGCCCATCGTTTTTATTAGAGCCTCCCACGCAATGACCAGACACTCCAGCGGATGCAGGCCCCGACAAGGCCATCACGGTGCTCCACTCGCGACGCGCGGAAGCTAACCCCGAAGTTGCCTTGTTAGCGAGATTTTCCTCTCTGCAGCGGCTTCAACGCGTGATCGCGTATTGCTTGCGATGGCCCCACGAGTGGCGACGACGTAAGTCAACTCTTCCTCCTCTCACGAAAACGCTCAGTTGAGCTGAACTGATGAAGGCGCAAGTAGTTGCTATTCGAATTGCCCAATCTTGCGATTACGCGGAGGAAATCGCTCAACTTGCGACGATAGGCTCCGTAGCGAAAGGAAATCAGCTGCATAAGCTGCGTCCGTTTGTTGACAAAGGTGAGAATTTGTTAAGAGTAGGAGGCCAGCTTTCGAGAGCCGACCTCACATACGACACGAAGCATCCGCCGATTCTCTCTGGGAAGTCTCCTCTCAGCAAAATCTTGGCAAGAGAGTCTCACCAGGCATCACTACACGGAGGTTACACCCTGACGACCAGCTATCTCCTGCGCTCGTCTTGGGTAATCGGTGCCTGACGGCTAATCAAGAGCGTGATCAGGCATTGTACGGTGTGCCAAAGAGTTCAACCCCAGCTTGCTTCGCAATTAATGGGCGACTTGCCGACAGCGCGTATCACACCCACGCATCCGTTTTCCACAAACGGCGTAGACTACGCTGGGCCGATCTTCCTACGATCAGCGAAAGGGCGAAATGCCTACAAGGGATACGTCGCGCTGTTTGTCTGCTTCGCCACCAAAACTATTCATCTAGAATGCGTCAGCAGCCTCAGCGCGGAATCCTTCCTAGCGGCGTTTCGTCGGTTCGTTAGCAGACGAGAGGGCACTGCACAAAACTCGTCAGCGACAACGCGACTAACTTTAAAGGCGCTGATGAGGAGATCACGAAGTTATTTCGGGCCGCTTCCATCTTCTACCAGGACGTTAACAAGACCCTTGCCAATGACGGTACTAGCTGGACATTCATCCCTCCCAGCACACCACACTACGGAGGGCTATGGGAGGTCGGAGTGAAGTCGGTAAAACATCATCTCCGACCACACTCTCACGTTCGAGGAAATGAGTACGGTACTTGCTGAAATCGAGGCGTGTTTGAATTCTCGGCCGATATCTCCCCTATCCAACGACGTCGACGATCTCCATGCACTTACCCCGGCTCACTTCTTGATGGGAACCCCTGCTACGGTCACACCGGATACCCTGCCCGACACCATTCCAGAAGGACGACTGAGCAGATACCAGCTCCTTCAACGCATCAGGAATAACTTCTGGCGACGCTGGAGCGCGGAGTATGTCCAGCAACTACAAGTGCGAGGAAAATGGCGCGGTCCTATTGAAAATTTAAATGTCGGATGGCTAGTTTTAGTGCAAGACGATCGATATCCGCCTAGCAAGTGGCCGCTGGGCCGTATCATCGAAACGCATCATGGACCCGATGGATTGGTCCGTGTAGTAACCATCAAGACCGCAAACAACAACTTGAAGAGGTACATCGCGAGGATAGCCCCCCTGCATCTGGATGACACCAACTGACCCCAGAGAGACTCGCGATGTTAGTGAGTAGTTGAATTGTTAATTTATTTGTGATTCGTCCTGCGGACGAAGGCGGGCGGAATATTTGACACTTTCTCTTGCCGTCGGTTTTCCGACGGCAAGAGAGAGTGCCTCATTTTCCAACATCTGCGATCTGATCCCTTAATTTATTACTGGCTCAGGTATGCGCGGCGAAGAAGGACGCTTCGCATCGACGCGAATTACACGCCTCACTTCCTCGCAGATTTCCTGTCGAGCACGACTGATTTTCTCGTTTTGTCTTTTGCTTTGCCATCGCCGATTGCAGATCTACATTTCCCGTGTCTCTACAACTTCGCTACCGCGCTCGCGACTCCACAAGATCTGCGAATCACGTAGCGTGTTTGAGAGTGTGCGTGTGTGCAGTGTGACTTTGTGTGCGGCGTGAGCTTCCGCACGGCGAAATCTCCTCGCCAGCGGATTACGCCCTGGGAGTTTTGACACCGAACTCGTCTCCACAGCGGGCGCACAGCCTGGGAGACTTCTCTGTCCAGCTGACACAGCTCTTGGGGACAATAACTACAGCCCGACGCGGAGGACGCGGCCGAGTGAGGCTTCATTAAGCAGCTCCTCCCGGGTATTTCGCGGCAAATTTCGCAGCGAACAGCGACGGCGCGCGGCGCTTCCACCGGCAAGTATCTTGTAAGAAAACTTGTATTTGCGCGGCTTTTCCCCCTCAACGGAGGGGGTTTTTGCCTTGTATTCGCGGAGCCAAATTTACTTATTTGTTCGGCTCAATTGATTTGCAGATTTATTTCAGCGCCTTTCTGCTCCTCCTCATCCCTTTCATTAAATAAAAATAATATTATGTTTATCAATAAACAAATTATTTGATGAAAAAAAAAAATTTTTGAAAAAATTTGTTAATTTTGAAAATTATAAAAAATTGTTGAGAATATTAATTTTTAACAATCAGAACAATTTTAAAAATTATTTAATGAAAAAAAAAATTTATATATTACTAAAAGTTTTACTAAAAAATTCGATTCATTATTTGAAATAATTCTAATACATTCAATATAATGTTTTATTCTGAAAGAATCTTTAAAAATTTTGTTCAGGAAAACGAAAATGTAATTGCAGTAAAATTTGTTTCCCGTAGAAATGAAAATATTTGTCAAACATCTGTGTAACCAATTGCACGAAACACCAAACACGTGCGAAAAGTTCTGTCTTACTAAAATTTTGTTTCAAAATTTCTTTAAATGCACCTATTCCATTTCTTAAAATACCATAATTGTGATACCAGCAAAAACAGAGGTGGGAGGTACCTGCTGTGCTAATTATGATACCAGCAAAAGGGGGAGGTGGGGGGTACCTGCAGTACCTGCTGTACTAATTATGAAACCAGCAATAAGGGATAAATAACATTGATAAATTTTAAACAAATAAGTAATACCGACGCCCCCGCTGCCTTGTTGCTCGAGTGTGAGCCGCCAATTGCGAGCGCCTGTGTACGCTAATTCATCGCGTGCGTGAAGCACTATCTGTAAGTTTTGTAAATTTCTTTTCCGACGCACCAAGGCTTTTCCCCCTGACGCAGGGGGTTTTTATGCCGCGTCAAATAAATCCTATTGTATTTGTCTCGCGATTCTTGTATTTTATTAAATTTCAAACCTGCAGCAATAATTTCCTCTTCCTCACTTCTTAACATTATTGATTCCAATTAATTGATAAAATATATATAAAATTAACTAATTTGCATAATTGTGGTAAGTCTAAAACAGACTTTAAATGTAAATATTCATTTTGTCATAAACATAATGTTTTTGATGAGATTTTGCAATTCGCAGTAAGATTTATTATATATAAATATTGTAAAGACAGGAATAGAAGTATTAATAAAAATAAAAGAACTTTAGGTCATTTTCGAAATATAAAAAAATTTATAAATAAAGAAGTTTTAATTCAACCTGTTTTTATTATATGAATAAATATTGTGTTTATGACAAAATGAATTTATTATCACATATTATTTTGTTTACACGTAATCCCAAAACAGAATAATAAATACAATATATTTCATATAAATACAATATATGAAATGTGTTGCATTTATTATTCTTTTTTGTAATTTTTTATTTAATATTTATCTATGTTTGTATGTATTGTTATACACATATATATATATATATATATATTTATTTATGTATTTAAATTTTTATTTATTTAATTATTTATATATTTATTTACTTATTTATTTATTTATATATATATAAGGAAAGTTAATTTTTATATAATAATAAACAAATTTGTTTCTCTGTAAAATAAAGGTTAATTTATTAATATTTACAAAATTTATTTACAATAATTACAAAATTACCTGTAAAATAAAGAAATGACAATTTAAGTTTATTATTATCGGTTTCTTAATTTATTAATTAATACTCTTAATATAATCTATTTATTAATTGTTCTTTTATAAAATTATTCTCTTTTAATAAAATGTACTTATTTGTCAATTATTATTTTATTTTATATATTATCTCTCTTCAATTATTCCGTCTATTACTCTATCTAGTGAGAATTAATTAAAGGAGACGTGCGCAATATATAAAGCGCGGGATATTCAAATAAAGAAAGTCTGCTTTCTTTACATATATATTAAATTATTGTTTCTATTATAAATATATATACATATATTTATTTATTTACTTGTACATTGTATTTGTGTTTTTTTATATGTACTATTGCATTTATTATATTTATATACTGTTGCAAGTAATTGCATAAGAATATTATATTTTTTATTTACACGTTGATCATGATTGTGCTGTATTAATCAAAATAAAAATCAATTAGTATTATATTTAACTTATAGTACATGATACTTAAAATGTAAAACTTTTTATATCAAATATTGCATTGAAAGAGCAATATTGAAAACATAATTTATTGTTAATGTAATAATTGTAAAATTGCATAGTTATTAAGAATAATAATATGTATTAATAAATGATATTTGCTTAAAAAGTTTAAATAGCCAAAGATTAATGTTTTACTGTCATTATAATTGTTATTAAATATGAAATTATTTTACTATTAGAATATATATAATTAAATGAAATAAATACAAGGCTTTAATTCTTTGCATCATTCTTTTATTATCATTAAACTACAAAAAAAGGATTTTCATCCATGTTAAATAAATACAATTATCTTATACATTCTAATAACTTTTATTTGACATAAAAAATAACATAAAAAATACACTTATAAAATCTAACAATTAAGCAAACCCAATATCCTTCGACACAAAAGATTTCTATAAAGTTTTCCTATACAATAATTTCTTTGAAAGACTTGAACATTTGTATTGAACACAATATTTTTAATAACACATTTTTTAAATATTCACTAATATATAAAACATATCTTTAAAAATAATAATAAGTTTATTCACAGGTAATTAACACTTTATTGAAAAAAATATGTTTTTTTTAAACCACCACAAATAAATAAAACATTATAAAATATTAAATCATTTTAATAATAATAAATTTTATCACTAGTAAGTTAAAATTGTATTAAAAAAAATATTTTTTTTAACACAAAAATATAAATGTATTTTTAAAAAAAATAATAAGTTTATTTGCTGCTAATTAATACTTTTATTAAAGTTTTTGGTATATTATTAAGCGAACGCGCATTCTTGTTGAAAGAACTTTTCTTACTGTTCAAAAACTTTAAGAAGTTTGAATTAAACACATGTGACAGATTATCAGTGCCGGCTCACGAAAAAGGACACATGGGGTTATAGAAAGTGTAGGGTTCTGTATTTTCTTGATACTTATACATGGGTATTTGTTTCCAGTCTTCCCATTTACAGTTGGATCCCCCTGACAAATACTAAGAGAACGCTAGGTCCCGTGTTAAACTTTGGCGATAAACATAAATATCTTCTTTCTCTCTCGCACATATAGAAGCACTAACGACCTCTGAAGAGTCCGTGGCCCTAACCAAAATTTTTTATAAGTGCTTTAAAATCTATTGAAAAAAAAACGTTACCACTACATGTACGAAGCACGAGTGTATTCCCTCGTGCTTCGCATATGTACACAAGAACGCTTTTTCTAATAGATTTTAAAGCACTTGTAAGAAAATTTAACTCGGGCCACAGTCTTGAAAGGTAGCTGGTGCTTCAATATGTGCGATAGAGAAAGAAGATATTTCTGCCGCCATGAAAATACAACTACTTTATTTAATATCAAAATATATATATTAATTTATACAAAATACATATATATATATATATTATATATATATGTATGTATGACTTGTAATAAACATATATGTTATATATGTAAATACATATGCATGTATAATTAAATAATAACAACAATATTATTAAAAACAAAACTCTTTCAATATAAAAGGTTTGTTCCTACACCGCATACATGATCTTGTATATATATGAGAAATTGTAAATAATATTATTTTCAGAAAAACATTTATTATTAAACTTAATTACTTACCAATACAATTTGTGTCATAAATATTTATTTATGAAAGACCTCATTCAACCTCATCCGCAATGCTCCTTATTTTTATTTAATAAAATAAAAATTTATTCTAAATTCACTCACACAAACTTTATAATAAACACAAATTAATAATATATTTATTTATATTAATATTTAATTAGAAATTTATGTATATCCACTACACCCGAATAAAAGAATTTTGAAACTTCTTCTATGAAGAAATTTTTAAGAAGTAAAAACTTGAAATCTGTTTTTGACTTCAAGCTTTTGAAATACAATACTGTAAACACATGTACCGGGTAACCAGTACCGACACACGAAAAGGGACATATAAATTCTCAAATTATATTGGGGCAGGCACTTTCCTTTACGTCACAACCTGTCTGTGGCCCGTCTCCTACGTTTGCCGCCGCTCTCCCATTTACAGTTGACCCCCCCTGGGGCTTAGCATTCTCTCAGTGTCTGTTCTGTGGTGGTAGTTAATGTACTAAACTTCAAGGATATTCCGTAAGAGGCAGATATTGTCATAGTGAAACGGTAGTGTTTAACCGTAAATAGATCTATCGGACGTTTAAACTTTGATCTTCAGTTATGTTCATCGATAATATTTAGTTACATTGTTTGTAAATTAAGGGAATCATCATGTCTATGTCAAAAACAACAAATACATACAATCGACAAAACTGGGAGGATGCTGTAATTTTTATTGAATATTTTACAATTTTTTCATCAGAACATAAAAACTAACCTAATAAATACAATATTTTTTAGGAATTTCCAATTTTGTGTCAAACATGCTTGGGAGATAATCCATATATTCGAATGGTAATTACTCGTACAATAATATACTTTATAATTCTTTCAATAATATTACAAGAGCAAATAGATGAACTAGTTTTATTGTTTTTAATTGTATTTCAGACAAAAGAAAAATATGGAAAAGAATGCAAAATTTGTATGCGACCTTTCACAGTTTTTCGATGGTGTCCAGGAGCCAGAATGCGATTTAAGAAAACAGAAGTTTGTCAAACATGTAGTCGTTTAAAAAATGTATGTCAAACATGTTTACTTGACTTAGAATATGGTTTACCAATTCAAGTTAGAGATGCTGCTTTGAAAATTAAAGATGATATACCACGATCTGATGTAAATAAAGAATATTATGTCCAAAATATTGATAGTGAAATAAGTAAATTAGATTCCACAACACCAGCTGGAGCTGTTGGAAAATCAGCTGCAGCAAGTGATTTATTAATGAAGCTTGCTAGAACAAGTCCATATTACAAAAGAAATAGACCTCATATATGTTCTTTTTGGGTCAAAGGGGAATGTAAAAGAGGAGAAGAATGTCCTTATAGGCATGAAAAACCAACAGATCCAGATGATCCATTAGCAGATCAAAACATTAAAGATCGTTATTATGGTGTAAATGATCCAGTTGCGGATAAACTTATGAGAAGAGCAGCTGCAATGCCCAAATTAGACCCACCAGAAGACAAATCCATCACAACACTTTATGTTGGAAACTTAGGTGAAATATTAACTGAAAAAACATTAAGGGATCACTTTTATCAATATGGTGAAATTCGTTCAGTGACAATGGTTCCAAGACAACAATGTGCTTTTATACAATATACACAACGTAGTGCAGCAGAAGCAGCTGCGGAGAGAACATTTAACAAGTTAATACTTGGAGGAAGGAGATTAACTATTAAATGGGGCCGTTCTCAGGGTCGCCAGTCAGTTTCAGCAGTAGAAGGTGTTAGAGAAGTGTTAGAACCTGTTCCTGGATTACCAGGAGCTCTTCCACCTCCTCCTGAAAGTATTGCCAATAATTTCTTTAATTTACCTGGTATAATACCACCAACTATGATTCCACCTCCTCCTATGCCACCACCTCCATTTATATTTGCTCCTCCAATGACACCATCAGTCACTCCTATATTCCCACCAGGAACAACACCAACAGCTATACATTATCCAAGTCAAGATCCATCTAGAATGGGAGCTTCACAAGGAATTGGCAAGCCTTGGCCAGAAGAGAATTAAGTTTTGTAAAACTGATTATCATCTCTAAAATGATTTCTGTTATAATATTATAACAAATATTACAAAATAATTTATGTATTGCAAATTTTAAAAGAAAATTTTCTTTTCTAATTTTATATTATTGTGATTATCAAAAATATATTATTTGATACATAAGAAATCTGAATTTTTTATAAATATTTAAATCATTAACTTATAATTAAATACAAAATCTAGTTTACTTAATATTGTAATAAAGAAGAAAAATTTTAATTTAAAAGATTTTATTTTCATTAAATATTAATTTTGAAAACTTAATTTATTTAAATAATTTTTTAATGTATGAATATTAATTATTAAAGATTTTTAATTTTTTCAAAATTCTGTATTAAATAAATTATATGATTAATGCATATGTAATATATTTTGTTTGAACACCTCTTAAAATTAATTGTTTTATTAAAATTTCATTATAAAATTATATTATTAAATTTTGAAGTTATATTATACATATATATAATATTTACAAAATACTTCTAAGTTGTCAATATCATTTTAAAAAAATGCTATTAGGGATATTTTAGTATACTCACTTGTAATTGAATATTTAATTTACAAATTATTATATATGTATTCACTAAGGACTATTGCATTGAAAAAATATAATTTTAACTTTTTTGGTTTCTTGCAGATCCTTTTACGAATTTTACATAAAAAATAAATACATTCTTCTATTTATAATATTTATAATTATATGAGAATGAAAATTTAAATAAGAAAAATTGCATTCTGTAATATTGTTTATAAATACTCCAATTTCTATTAAATTTAGTTATATACAAAGATTGTGCTTTTTATTTTTATAATATGAATTTATATTTGTCATTAGAATTTAATGATCATTGACTTAATTTATTTTCAAAATTGAATCATTTTATAAAAGTCATACAAATATATGTAAGTCAAGATCTTATTACCTATTTTATTATTTTCTTATATTATAAAAAATATTTAGAAATTATAATTTTTTTTACATTAAATACCTTAATTTTGATAAAAAGCATAAAATAAGTTTAATTTAATTAGTTGTATTTTTAAGCATTAGCGTATATGGGATATGAATGAATACTAATTGCACTCATAATTTCGATAGGTAATGAAATTTATGGTAATATAATAATTAATGAGTATAAATTTAGATTAGTAAAAGAAAATAATTAAGAAATTTAATAAAATGAATTATGTTTTAGAAAAGTAATATATACAAATTAAAATGTAAGTATTACTTTTCAGAATAAATGTATAGGAGAAAGTACCCATTATACTTTTTATTGCAAATATATGATAACAGAATAATATAAACTATTTTATATAAAGAATTTTATTCATTATGTTATTTATAAAAATTAAAAATAAACTTTACTATATAAATATGTTGCATTGAAAATAGTTAACAGGTGCCCCAATAAAATTTTTTAAAACAAATTATAATTTTTTCCAATTTTCTACAACTATCTACAAACATTATTAAATATTAAACCACACATAAATATATTATTCTCATATTGTACATAAAATATAGAACATAAATCATAAATCATAAAATTTAATATAAAATACTACTTTGTATTTCGTAGTAAAATGAAAAATAAAAAAAAAATTACAACGGAAATTTCACTATCTAGTAAAAGATAAAACGTGTACATAGATAGAAAGTATATTTATTTATTTGCTTATTTATTTAATGAATCTATATATATTAAATAATTAATAGGAATTCCCGACTATTAGATGTTACCCATTAACTTAACAAGTACTTTTTGTTTCTATGATAATCGAGAAAATGTCAAGCCTATTTTTGTCTGTCCAATGATAGATAAGTAAGCGCTCGAAACAGTTTTCTACTCACATTCGTATTTCTCTCATATTTTATTGAAAGAATTGAAAACAATAAATTTAAATGTAACTTCCTATGTTTATAAAAAATTCTTTCCAAAGATTGTTTTAGTAAATACGTAAAAGATATATGTCTTTTTATTTATTTATTTAATATTTTAATTATATTTCTAATTTATTCATCAAATTATCTTGTATTAACATATCATCAAATTATAATGATAAAAAAAGAAAAAGTGGAAAAGAATTTAATTTTATTTTACAATAATTATTTTCCATTACAGTTTCACTAATTGAATCATAATGTTTAACATATTATTTAGTATAATCCTAGAGTAATGGCATAATAGTTGCATATATATTTTATGTTTTTTTAACTCAGTAAATGAATATTTAAAAATGTTAATAATTATCATCTACAGTTGATTAAATTAATATAATTGTCTGATCTATTTTTTTAATATTGGCTAATTCCAAAAAAAATTTTTCAATTACTTTTACAATTTAACAATAATATTATTATATAAATAATTTTTAAGTTATGAATACATTATACGTATATTTAAATAGCGTAAAAAAAACTAATATAATTAATTGGAATAATTTCATTATTAAAATTAAAAAAAAAAAACTTTTAAATTAGAATTTTTATGTAAATTACAGATGAAATATTGTAAACAACAATATTTATGTTTAACATTACGATCAATTATAATTGTACATAAAATTGATGGATATTTAAAATATATTCCTTATGGTAAAGATACACCAAAAAAATTAGTTTAGTAAATACGAAGACAATTTATTTCTGGTGATATTAAAAATTTAATTGTTAATTCAATTATCTAAAATTTTATAGAATATAATCTACGTTAGAGTTATCATAAAATTGTACATATATTATAAATAATATTGTTAGTTCTAAATAATATAATAAAATAGCATAGTCTAAATATAAAATTATATAAATTAAAAATAATGATTTAAATTTTGTAATAAACAATGACATATATTTAAAAGTAATAAATTTCAGCTTCAAATTGAAACAGTATTAAAAGTTAATGATTTATTTAAAATTTTCAAATTACTAAAAATAATAAATCTTTATTCATTGGTATTTAAAAATTCAATAAAGTAGTTTAAAAAAATTTTTATGCTTTAATTGCATATCCTTTAAATGATAAAAGCTTTGAAACTATTTAAATTCAATAAAAATACAAATATTAATGATAAAATAAAGTAAAAAAACATTATAGAAAAACAGATTAATGTGTAGTGTATATTAATTTTTAAACAATTCATCATTAGTTTTACAAAAAATTATTACTTAATATAATCATTTTTTAATCTTAAAAATATTTTTACTATTTGAAACTCTATTTTTTCTGTAAGTAATTTGTTCTTCTGATGTATATTATTTAATTTTATACTTTACTATTTTCAAAAACACAAATATTAAATTTAAAATAAAAATAATGTTTAAGAATATTTAATATTTTTTTCATTATTTTTATACATCTGCAAAAAAACATTTTTTTATCTTAGTTTAATTTTTTATGAGTGAAAAGAGTGATGTATCTAAATTCTAATTTTATTCTTTTGATTTTCCATTTAATGAATCATAAGTAAGTAAGGAAAAACAAAAAAGAATGAATAATTTGTCAGCATTAAAAGATATCAAAAACTTATATCATTTGATGAATGAATCAGTATAAAAAAATAAAAAAGCTAATCAAAACTATCTGTCAAAGATATTAATCACCGTTACGTAATTAAAAAAAGCATCTACTTTTAGACAGCTACGTTAATTAAAACTTAATTTTTATTAACTTTCTTTTTTATTTTTTTTTTAATTTCTCTTACAAATTTCATACAATATGAATAATATACATGTTAAAATAATGAGTAACTTTATTTGAAATTTTGTTATTATTTAAAAAATCATAATTCATAAATTAACAAATAAAATTATTTTGTCAGCTATTAATAGAAACTTTATAAGGCACACTAATGTTATAAATTTAAATCTAATAATTTATAATTCTTTTCTAAAATACCATAAAATAGTTTTATAAAATAAATAAAATAAATAAATAAATTAAAACATAAAATACAATAAATGTTTTGTATTTTAAAGTTTAAAAGTAAAAAGGAAAATTTTGATCATACAAAGCAATTTTAATTTATTTTTATTGAATAGGAATTTTTATATTTTATTGTCCTTTGAATGGCCCTATACTTCTTAAATCAAACATTCAGTTAAAAAAAAAGCCAAATAATAATTTAATCCATACGTATATTCATATATGTGATACTGTTTTATCGTTATATTTATTATTATCGATAAGGATGTCACTGCTACGAACACGTTGTTTTGCTTTTTTGTTGGTATTGAGTTTCACTCTAGTTAAGACAAATGCCTCTAGTCTTTATGTATACTAGTTTTTAACCCTTTCGAATAAATTCATAACCTTTTACAACGTTATTCACAAATTTTGTTAACGCATAATTTTCATACTGATGGCTTTCCATAATTTAATTAAATGTGCAAAATACTAATTACTCTAGTGTTTTTCAGATACTTTATAGTTTATTTTTAATTTCTTTTTGTATGGTCTATTCAAAATTAAAAATTTTTATTATTATTCGTTTTTGTTAACGATAACTGTCTGGTGCCGGTGCCGGTGAGATTTAATTAATGAATTCTTATAATTATTCATAAATTACAGACTAAAATGTCACAAGAATTGATAAAAATTGATGGAAGCCTTGGTGAAGGAGGTGGACAAGTTTTAAGGATTGCATTATGTTTGAGTGCATTATACAGGATTCCTGTTGAAATAAACAATATAAGAGCAGGTCGGACAAAATCAGGAATTTTAGAACAGCATTTAAAAGGAGTAAACCTAGTCAAAGAAATGTGCAATGCCGAGGTATCAGGAGCTTATTTAGGTTCAACTTGCTTAACCTTTAAGCCTGGACTTCTTCAAACTAAAAATCAGGAATTTGTTGCAAATATAAAAACTGCTGGATGTATTTGCTTATTGATTCAAGTTGCTTTACCTTGTGCATTATTTTCATCAAGAGCAGCTACTTATATTCTTAAAGGAGGAACAAATGTTCCTTTTGGACCACAAATTGAGTATTTCAAAAATGTATTTAGGCCATTCTTAAAAAGGTTTGGAGCAGATTTTCAGCTCGATATTGTAAGAAGGGGATATTATCCTCAAGGAGGAGGAGAAGTTCAAATGCAAGTAGCTCCTATTCGTCAATTAAATGGAATTGAATTAGTGGATCCTGGAGTGCCAGCAGATATTAAGGGTTGGTCTTTTGTAGCTGGTTATGTAAACATAAATGAAGCCAAAAAAATGACAACTGATGCTACATCTACCATTGTACAAGAACTATCAAAACTTGCTATTGCAGTACCACCGATCAATATAATAACGTATAAGGAACCAAGGAACAGTGTTGTAGGACATGGTTCTGGTATTAATTTAATGTGTAAAACAAGCACGCACTGTATTTTTGGTGGTTCTGGTTTAAGTAGTAAACAACAAGGTCCAATATCTCCTGGATTAGATGCAGCAAATCAACTTTTAGTTCCAATTTTAATGGACTCTTGTATAGATGAATATTTAAAAGATCAAATAATAGTTTTTATGATCCTTGCCAATGGTCCATCAAGAGTTAAAATTGGCAAAAAAGGATTAACGACTCATGCAGAAACAGCAAAACAAGTTGCAGAAATTATGTTAAAAAGTAAAGGA
This sequence comes from Eupristina koningsbergeri, assembly GCA_018907245.1. Classification (NCBI taxonomy): domain Eukaryota; kingdom Metazoa; phylum Arthropoda; class Insecta; order Hymenoptera; family Agaonidae; genus Eupristina; species Eupristina koningsbergeri. Next base: position 877,766 of record JACCHV010002752.1, on the reverse strand, counting down.
CTTTCTTTTTCTTTAAATAAAGGAGAAAATGATTCTTATATCTTTGAATGTAATGGATTAGGATTAACTAATAATTTCCTTAATTAAACGTATATTTTGTTTTTATTTTTTGTATAAAAATGTAAGCAAAAATTGTAAAAAAATCAATTTATGTAACATTTTGTCTAAAATAAAATTTTAGAAAGTTCAATTCTATGTGAACTTAATAAAAATTATAAATTAAATATATTTAAAAATTTTATTTATATAGCTATTTGTACCGTTTAATTTTATTATGTTCATTATAAAATCCACGTAAATGATTATGTAAGTAATGTAAAAAGTACAAAATGAATTTTTTTAGTATTTTCTAAACATAGTAATAATTGAAAAAAAAAAAAAGTGTTGCAGTTACTACTCACGAGAGGTCGGTTGCATCACAATTGCGTACATTTATTGTATTGAAAACAGTGATTATTGCGTATATATTTATAAAATTAAAATAAAATCATTTTGGATATAAATTTCTATCAAGTAACTGCAGTATTTTCGGTTAATTTAATTAAATAAATTCTATAACTTTCAAAGTGATGCCAATAATTTGATGTACGTCTGTCAAGTGTATTTAATTTTAATTCAATGAAGAAATAGAAATCAGTATATAGTACGAAAAGTCCATGTATTTATTATTTTATTGACAATTCATTTTTATTTTTTTTTCAAATCAATGTTAGATTTCATGATTTCAAAAGGTGCTTTTATATTAATTAAAATTAAATTATTTTATATGTTATAAATTAAAAGTCCATTTAATTGAAGTCTATTTAAAAAAAAAAATCTGGTATTAAGTATAATGTTATCAAAAAATATAAGTGGAGCTTGCCTCGATAGAAATAAATCACTTCCAATAGATACAGCATGTTTTAGTATAATAAACCAAAATGATCATCCTGTTACATTCTACAGTATTTTCAATGACTGTGCATTGGTATGTTTTTTTTTATATAATACATAACTCTTTTACCAAAAGATCAATTTTATTTAAATCTTGAAATATATTTTGAATAATAATTTATTACTAATTTAATGCATTATTTAACAATTAATTTAGCAGATTGCATGTTTAGAAATTGATAAATTTTTTATAAAAAATCTTAATTCTAAATTGCACTTGATTAGTTTTAATTGAATTAAATAACAAAATATTGGGTTAAATTTTTTTTTACCATTAATTAAAATATATATTTTATAAATTTTAAATATTTTTGAAATAGTTTTTTTAAAAATAACATTTTATTTAAAATGAATTTAAAAAATGAGTTATATCCATTTTATTGTTGGGTTATTAAAATAATTTATACAATTAAATTAGTAAATTTATTACATAGTTCACATAGTTTATTTCATACATTAATTTTAGTTTTTTATGTATACTTAATATTTTTAATAAGCATTTTTCTGAAATTATAAATTAATAATTTTTTATATTTTTTTATTATAAGTGTAATGGACAACCAGTTGCAAATTTATCAGCAAATAGTAATACTACTTTACAAATATCTACTAAATATGCAACGCGTTTATATTATAATGATACTTCAGCAAATGAATTATATCCTTCTTGTGTGTAAGTATATTACAAAATTCTATAATTTATGTAATCAGAATATAGAAAAGATGTGATGCAAATAAATTTTAAAATTTAGTGAAACATACTCATTTAAACAACATGGACGATACGGTTGGAATATAACTGCAGATGGTCGTTGTTCTCCTATTTATACTCTTTATGAACCGTGGAATCCATATTTACGTAAATATAAAATTTTATTATATATTTATTTTTATCCAACTATTTTAATTTTTACAATTTATTTTTAATACTATTTTTTCATTTAGCTCTTTTGGCTGCAGCAATGATATATGTACTTGTTTTTGTAATATTATTTACATCCAAACTAATTATTAATACAGTAAGAACATACTTAAGAAAACCTACAGATATACAAAATGTATGTATCTATTGAATTATACAATTAATTTTATTTTATATAATATAAAACTATATTTTTTACTTTAATATATTTACAGGATTTTGATAGACTTCAAGAATTGGAATCTCCTCCTCAAATGCTTACAGTATCAAAAACTGGAATGAGAATGCAAGCTTTAGATACTTTTCGAGGGTAATCACATTTGATTCTATTGAAATTATTTCTTTATATAAATTTTACATTGCATAAATATTAAATTTATGATTAAATTCTATTTTTTTAACTGATTTATATATATATTTAACATAACTATTATTAAAAAAATAAGATTGAAATAGATAATGAATTAAATTAAAAAAAAAAATTAAAAAAATATATATAATATTTATTACAATAATTATAAGAAAATATTAAACATAAAATAAACTTTATATTAAAATCAAATTAAATTTCAAGAAAATATTTTCATTAACAAAATTATTATTATAGTTTTTAAAATACTTTAAAATGAATATTTTATAATTTATTTTTCAGTATTGCAGTTTTGTTAATGATATTTGTAAATAATGGAGGTGGAAAATACGTTTTTTTGAATCATGTAGCTTGGAATGGTTTGACTGTGGCAGATCTAGTATTACCTTGGTAAAAATTTTAATAAAATAAATTTTTTTTGATTTATATTAAAAGTTAAAACTATAATATAAAACGAAAATTATATTTAAAGGTTTGCATGGACTATGGGTTTTACCATTGTAAATTCGATACGAGTACATCTGAGATTATCAATTTCTCGTACAAGACTTATAATAAAGCAATTACGTCGAACAGTTACTCTTATATGTTTTGGCTTATTAATTAATTCTCAAGATAATTCTTCATTATCAGAATTACGATTTCCTGGTGTCTTGCAACTTTTGGCTATTTCATATTTTATTTGTTCAACAATTGAAACATGCTTTGCAAATGCACAAAGAAGTTTTCATTTTGGACAATTTGTGTTCTTACAAGATATTTTAGAAAGATGGGTACAATGGCTTATAGTACTTAGTATAATGACAATTCATACATGTTTAATATTTTTACTACATGTTCCCGGCTGTCCACGAGGATATATGGGCCCTGGAGGCTATGATCATTACGGTGAATATGAAAATTGTACTGCTGGAGTTGCTGGTTACATTGACAGACTTATTTTTGGTAATCATATGTACATGAAAAAAATAAATTCAATTTATGGACCTACTCTTCCACATGATCCAGAAGGTAGCATATATAAATATTTACAAAACTTTTATTAGTAAATTTAAAATTATTACAAACAAAAAGCTTAATTTTCAAAATTAGAATTAATACTTATATATTTCTGAATATTTAATTTCATGCAAAAAATCTCTGTTATTTATACTTCAATTAAATAAAATTAAAAATACTAAATTCCATAATCTAAAGATCAAGTCTCAAAATGCAAATAATTACAATATAATAGTCTGATTGAGAAGCATTACCTTATAAAAATACTTCAAAATGAAGTTCTACAACCACTATTATTCATATAAAATTGCACAATATATACATTGTCATTTTTTGTATCTTACATTATTTAGTTGTAAATAATATAAACATTTTTATCTTAAAACTTTTAATTTTATTATTAATTAAAAATTCTTATTACAGGATTAATGAATACAATATCTGCAGTATTTATAGTATTTTTAGGAGTTCAAGCTGGTCGTATTTTTGTCACTTACTATCAAGCTAGTTCAAGAATAATTAGATGGCATGCTTGGTTTATTATAACGGTAGACAACATTTATTTTTAATGATAAAAAATTCATTGTCAATAATTAATTATACTAATGTAAATTAATTTTTATAATTATTATTTTTAGGGCCTCATAGCTGGTATATTATGTAATTTCAGTAAAGAAAATGGTGTGATTCCAGTAAATAAAAATATGATGTCATTATCTTTTGTTTTATGCACTTCAAGTTTTGCATTTTTGCTGTTTTCTTTTCTGTACTGTTTAATTGATCATAAAAAAATATGGAATGGTGCACCATTTATTTTTGCAGGTATAAATTTTATGTGTCCATAATTTTAGAATTTTTTTAGAATAAATAAATAAATCTACACATATCAAATTCAATTTTTTATGTATTAAATGTATTAAAAATAGTTTTTGTTTAATTATATAAATAAAAATTTTATAGGAGCTAATCCAATATTGTTATATGTTGGACATTATGTAACAAAGGGCTTATTTCCGTTTTCATGGCATATGACAGGAACACTGACTCATACATCTATACTGGCTATGAACTTATGGACTACTACTTTATGGTCATTCATAGCTTATGTTTTATATAAAAAAGATATTTTAATAACTATATAAAAACATGCTTTAATAATTATTACTATTGATTGGTGTGACCAAAAAAGAGAAAAATTGCTTGCAACTCACATAAGAAGAGCATAATGCTATCAAGTGATTGTGATATTAAATAAATATATTTACAATATATTTGTTATATATTTGAAATATATAATAAATATATATTAAATAAATATATTAATAATTTAAAGTACTGTGTGATACTTTCTAACTTTTAGATAATATTAAATATAATTTTTAATCCTTCTGAATAATGCAGTATTGTATAATCTATCAAAATATTTTATTTTGTAAATTTAATTAAAAATAAAATAATATTTTTTATATTATGTATATATTAAAAATCTTTATAATAAAAAATGACTGCGAATTATAAAAATAATTTTTGTTGAACATATTTATTTAAATAGTAAAACATTGAAAATTTGTTTACAAACAATTGGTAATACATGCTAAGACACTTAAAATATTACTATAGATAATAAATGTTTCAATTTAATTAATTTAATTATTTGACTTTATATAATATTAAATACGATTTGCATAACAAGTATATGATAATAACCAATGAAAATTTCGAAGGAAAACTTGTTTATATTTATGGAAAAATTACAAAGAGTAATAAAAAGTAAATAATTTATATACATGTAAATTAAATACATTATTTTTGTGAAAGAAAGAAAAAAAAGATAGATTAAATAAATATATAAAAATGTTATAAAAAAATAAATGCATCACTTACAATACATTATGTAATGTATAATAAAATTAATGTATGAATATTTTTTTAAATGAAATAGATGAAATAAATTGATTTTATATAATGAAATTGTATGTATATTATTGTAAAATTTATTAATTGAGAAATATTCTGAATAATTTATCAATCAAAAAGGTGATTGTGGCAAAATAAATCTCGAAATGACAAAAGAAAAACATTAAAAACTAAATCTTGAAACAAACAAAACGAAGTGATATGTATAAATCTATAATAGAAAACACAAAATATCATAAAAAAAAAAAATTTTAATATCTAAATATAAAATATATATATTATATTTAATTGAATTTATTTTTATAGATAATTCAACTACAAAAAGTAAAAAAAATATTTTTAGGAAATCATACGAAATACAAGAAGTTATATACGAATTAAAGATTAAAATACTAAATAAAAATTGATCGATAAATACTGTATTTTTTAATATTATTAAAATACAATAACATTAAAACCAAGTTAGTATTTTGATATTTAGATAATAAATGTTAAAGCATGAAACATAATGCAGATAATTATTCTTAGAAAAGAAATATAAACTTAAATCATTATGTATAATTCAATTGTAAACGTAAACAAAACGTTATCTTGATAAGATCTTTGCAAACACTCAAGAGACAATATTTTTTCAATGTCCGAATAGATTTTTATCTAAATTTTTACTTACAAACCATAAATAGATCAAATATATACATTTATTCATAAAAATACTTGATTTAGCTCTATAATGAAGACTGGTTCATCACAAATTTTAACAAAGAGTCTTCGTTTTATCATTCTATTAAACATTTTGCAATAATTGTAAATTAAATAGATTCCAATAAATAAATACTCAACAAATAAAAATTATAATTGTTGCATATTCAATGAGTGATATATAAGAATGTTAAATTTATTATTAATGTTAATGGACAATTATTCGTCGCCTAAATGAGCTGTATAAATATAAATTTTATCGGTATATTTTCTATAGTAGCATAGTTTGATTATATAAATGTTACTGATAAATTTATGTATTCAAGCTTTAAAAATAGAAATTTTCACTCCCATTCGCCTATACTTTTCGTTGCTTCAGTCTCTTAAGACTGTACATTAAAAAACACTTGGATAGGAAAAAATTTTAAAACGATCCGATTGTGCTTGGATGGAACATAGTAAACCTACATAAACGTGGGTTGACACGCAAACCTGGTCGAGATGTCCTAGTCCACGAAGATGATGGCGCCTACAGATATGAGCGCAAATATAATTATACAATTAGAGGATACCCGATGATTCGACGCACGATACACAAGATCCCAAAGCATGATCGAACTAATTAAAAAAAAGAATAGTAAATTTGAAATTTGAGGCATTCAATTCAAAATATCGGCGACTAGCAGTGTATCTATGTCTCTATGCAATCGATTATTTAGAATGCAAACGGGTTGTTCTGTTGAGAGCGAGATTTTTTGCAAAACGCCAAAGTAGAGAAAATATTGATATTATGAATGTGTGAATATGTAAATGAGCATCAGTGCGAAAACAGTTGAAGCGGCAAATCTAATGTTCAAGTAATTTTGCGAATTATAAGACAGTTGAAAGGGATTTATTCAGTTCAATTTTAAGAGAAAAATTATAACTTTAGTTTGGTTTTGTAACAATTCTAGAGTATTAGAACTCGACAACTTCATACACTTTCAAAATAAATATATTTTTGTCTTCTTAACGAAAAAAAGTATTATACATATTAATTCACTATAGTATATTCATAACATCCTGCATTTCATCCTCATCTTACATCTATAATTTTTACATTTAATTGTCTAAATATATAAAATTTTTCTCCCTCTCAATTTCTTTCTTATTTTTATGATAAAGTAAGTATATAGCTCGACTACATCATTAAAATTATAAAGTTAATATTATTTATTTCTGAGTTTTTCTTTGTCCATAAATTCTATTTTAACAACCATCAATTTAAGTGAATTAGATTATTATTTAAAAAAATGATTTTATATATTAATTTTGTTTATTTCTATTTTTATTTAATAATATAAATAATAAATTTAAATTTATAAAAAGAACACTAATAATACCAATATTAAATCTCGTCTATTAATAGTTATAATATAATCATTCACTTTATTAATTTCTTGATTTTTAGTTTTTCTATTTCTTTTATATTTTTTTTAGTGGGGTTTTATTTTTTAAATCCTCAAAATACCTAAAATATTAAAATATTTTGTAAATAAATATAAAATTAAAATTTGATGTTATTAATTAAAATTTTTTACAAAATATTGCTATATGTACTTAAGTTTTTTTTGCTTATATTGTTTGAGATCAATTTTATCACTTTTTAAATTGTTTACTTTTATAAGTTCAACGTCATTTAGCTTTTTATCTGTCAACTGAACGATGGAAATAATATTTTTTGATAAATAATTAATATTTTGTTCGTCTTTATTTACCTGAAAAATTTCAAATATTATTAATCATATATTTTTCAAATAAATTTAATAAACATTGATATTATAATCATTTTTATTTCTCTATACTTTAAAACTTGAGCAATTGCTTAACTTGGTTTCTTTCTACTTATTATTTTTGAAAGATAGTTTTAAAATTTTTCTTCAAAAATAAAATGTCAAATTATTAAAAAGTTTGAGTTACATCTTACGTTATTCAGTGATTTAGTACTTTTATTTTTAAGAATTTTATCGATTATATCTGCAATATTTTGACCAATTCCTGGTAATTTCTTAGCTTCGTCTCCAGATGTAATTCTTTTTGACAAACGATTTAATGTTTTTGATGCATTTTTATATGCATTATATTTATAAATATTTTGGCCGTATTGACGATTTGCAAGTTCTACAAGGAAAGAATAAAAATTACATAAAAAAACATTATCTTAGAAAAATGCAATTTATTTTAAGCACTATAATAATAATATAAATTGAATTAAGAAAAAAATAATTTAATAATATACTTGAACATATAATTATTGATTATATAAGTAAATCATATTTTTATTACTTCTGCAAATTTGTTTACGAAAAATATTTACAAAATATTTATCGTAAACATATTTCTTATATTTAAATAAAAAATATAAAAATTATTTTAATATTAATAAATTTTTTAAAATAAAAAATATATTAAAAGTATATAAATAAAAATTTTGATTAGAACGTTTGCAATTAAAAATCATTTATGGTACAATAAAAATTAAAAACATTATTTTAAAATAATGTTTTAGATTATTTTTGAAGACAAACGTAAATAACTACATTTTGACGGGTTGATGTCATCTGTATAAGGTGGATGAAAATAAAAAATAGAAAAATCATGCTTACAAATACTATTTTCAGACTTTAATATATTATTGTCCACCTATAGTCACTTCCAAAATTATAGTTTGTTAATGCCTATGATTTATTATTTTATCATACAATTATTCATTTATACTTTAAAAAATGATCTAAAACTTTATATCCAGTTTAAAGTAATGTTTTTAATTTTTATTGTATCATAAATGATTCTAATTGCAAACATTCTAATCAAAACTTTTATTTATATACTTTTAATATATTTTTTATTTTAAAAAACTTGTTAACATTAAAATAATTTTTATATTTTTAATTTAAATATAAAGATTTTTATTTTAGAATATTATCAAAGTAAAAAAAACTTCGTATTATATACCATTGAAATTTAAAAAAATAGTTCGTATGCCATTTGTATTGATTTCAATATATAAATGAAAGGTACCTAACTTAACCTACAAATTGTAAACATGTGTGTATAAGTTATGAGTACACTTTATTGGAACAATATCTTTCGATATTTATTTATTCTTAAAATAATTTTTATATTGTATAATTAAAACTGGCGTTAAATAATTCGAATTTTGAAATATTAATTCCGAGTAAGAGCAGAAAAAATTACAAGATAAATAATGGAAGTGGACGTGCAAAAACCGGGGGAAATCGATAAATCTGTAGATATGAGCTCTGAGGATATAACTGAACAAGAATCTAATTTTGTAGATAAAGTTAAAATAGTTTCTGATGATAATAAAAATTCTACTCAAGAAGAAACTGAAAATCCATTAGTGTCTGAGGATGAGGATTTAAGACAGTTCGATGTACTAGATGATTTAGAAAGTCACACCAATCAAGATGGATCTGATTCAGAGGGTTGTTCAAATGAAAGCATTGATTCGGATATACCAGATGATGAGATTGAAGCTATGTTGGAAGAAGGACTACCAGATGAATTTAAAGGAAAGCGTACTGATAAAAGAAATGAAATGCTTTATGAAGAAAAAGAAAAATTAGTTTTAGATGAAATTGGTCATAATCATTTTGATGTTTTACCAGAAGGTTGGGTACAGGTAATTGTTAAAATTATTTTATTTTAATAGAAACAATTAAATGAAGTAAAATATAAAATATTTGAATAAATTTCATTAGTTTATAACTTTAATTATATAATTGTATTTAATGTTTTATTTAAGGTTACTCATAACAGTGGTATGCCTTTATATTTACACAAGCAGAGTAGAGTATGTACACTGTCAAAACCGTATTTTCTTGGACCAGGTAGTGTAAGAAAACATGAAGTGCCTGTAAGTGCCATTCCATGTTTGCAATATAAGAGAGCATTGAAAGAAGAAGAACAAGAAAAATTAAAAGATAAAGAACGTATGCAGGCTACACAAGCTTGTACACTGCCCAATGCTAAAATTGAAACAATCCAAGAAAATCGAGCAACACAATCTCTTGATGGTGAAAATCTTAGAAATTATTGTCAATCACTATTTCGATTTAAATCTATTAAGGTAATGAGATTTAAGTCTTGGTCACAAAGAAGAAAATTTACAAAGAATAAAAAACAACGCAAACAATTAGAACGTCCCACATTACCTGATGGTACAAAGTTAATTACATTTCCAGTAGTAAATAATACAATTTATTCAGGCAGTAATTCTGCACAAGAAGAAGAACCAGCTAGTAGACCACCAAAGCATTGGATTATGAATCCTTCTGGTAAAAGTTATGTATGTATTTTACATGAATATGTACAACATGCTTTAAAAAAACAACCTACTTATAAATTTAAGGAATTGGAAAATGCTGCAACTCCTTATTCTGCAGTTGTTTGTATTAATGATATGGAGTATGGCAGTGGTTTTGGGAGTAGTAAAAAACAAGCCAAAGCTAATGCAGCAAGAAAAACCTTAGAAATCTTGATACCACAAATGAGAGATAAGATTTCTGGTGATTCAACAGCTGATAATAATTCTACAAATTCTAGTCAAACTATTAAAGCTTCTAGGGTCAATTCAGATGCAGATCTATCATTTTTTGATGAAATTTCTATTACTGATCCAAGAGTTGCTGAATTTTGTACAAAAACGACTGAGCCTTTACCACATGCAATATTGATTACATGTTTGCAAAGGAATTTTGGCCTTGGTGATATGCACATAAATTACTCTGTTAATACTTTAAAGCATCAACGTAATGAATTTACAATGAGAGTTGGAAAACATGAAGCAACTGTTATATGTAGAAATAAGAAGGATGGTAAACAACGAGCTGCTCAAGCAATATTACAGCTTTTACATCCACATATTCACTCTTGGGGTTCATTATTAAGACTTTATGGATCTCGAAGTGTCAAATCTTTTAAAGAAAAAAAACAATTGGAACAAGAAATTACTTTACTTCAGGGAAAAGCAGCTGTTAATCAACCAAATCATGCCATTTTAGAAAAATTAAGACAAGAAATGAGAAAATTAGCTAAGCAAAGGCAAGCAGTGAAACCAATAGGAAAATTTGTACCACCAGATTTACCTACAGGATCATCCTCTAATTTAGATAATGTTGATTTATAATATAGTGTATAAATAAATAATACTACCTGATTCATAAAAGTGTCTAGATGTTCAAAAAAAATTATAAACATATGCAAACTATTGTAAGCAAAGTTAATTTTCAGACACTGTGATAAAAATTTCTAAAATATTACTTTGTATATTAGTTTTTAATTTTATACAATTTTTTATTATTGAATATTTTAAAAAACAAATATTATTGCGGTGTGCAAATAATATTATATACTATAGTATTAATGTAAATAATCAAAAGCTTTAAAAAAATTTTAATTATTTTGATTTATTACGTACTTAATTAATATTATAATTTTCTCGAAAAATATAATATTAAAAGTTTTAAACATTACTTTCCATTCCTAATTGTATAATATAATTTTTATTAGGTAAAGTTAAATAAATTTAATTCTATTGATTATAAATTGATGTATAAAATATTATATCTTAAAAGTAAAATGTATATGAATTTCTATACAAAAATAAAACTAAAAAACAAATAAATTTATTTCACTAATATTTTTTTTTTATAAAGAACCGTTTTATGTATGCTTATTATACAATTTATGCTTTCAAATAAATGAATTCATCCTATAATTCACAGAACAGAGATTAAGCTATAATTGATTCATTTTGAGGTTATATAACCGTGACAAATTTAAAAAACAATGTAGTTTTAATTATAAAATTTCTTACCATTCATAACAAAACACAAATCATCATTTGGTTTTTTCGAGTAATTTCGAGCTTTTTGTCTATTTTGAATTCTATAATAAATTAAATTAACATATCTAATATAACAAATTTTATGTGACAATTGATACAAACAATCTAAAAACTGCATGGTTTTTTTATAAACAAATATTTTAATTATGATTTAAAATCATGATTAATATTAAATGCTCAAAAATTAAACGAACACAAAATATAAATAAGGTTATAAAATGAATAATTTTATCTTTGGAATATGAAAACTGTTGCTCTTGAATCTTACATTATTGACACGAATCATTTGTGCTGTTTTTCTGATGCTACATTTATCACATGTCGGGCACATGTAATTTTTCGAGTTATTGACAATTCGGACATATTTTTCTACATGTTTCAATAAAAACAAAAAATTTATTATTATTAAATTCAGGAATTACTAAAGGTACAAAAATTTAATAAAAAGTTCCCTATTAAAATAAAATAAAAGGAGTTGACAAAATCTAAATTTAAATTAGCAATTTGAGATTTTTGGATTTATTCATCCTTTTTATAAAAAGGTTAATGAGAAAACGCAAACACACAGTAGAGATTTGTATTCAATTCAAAGTTCTTTTTCGAAATGAGTCAACAATCCCATCTATCATGTTAATATTTTAATAGAGATTATTAGACTTCTAATAATCTCTGATTTTAAATTTAAAATCCATTTTTTTGCATCCTGAGAAAACTGAGTAAATTAAGTTTATTATATTAGTATTTATTATTATATATTAATATATATTATATATATTAGATTATTATATTATTATATTATATTTGTATGCATTGGTAATGATCTATCCTTAAATAAAATTTGCTTTAGATTATTTTATTTTAATAATTTGAGCTTCTTAATTTGGATATTATTTACATTATTAAATTTAGCTTTTAATTTCATGATTACATGCTGAATTAAACTAATAAAATTTCAATTATTTTCTTGACTTTAACAACAAATATCAACAGTTGGTTTTTTTTATTACTTATAGTACTGAATTGAGATAAAATATGAAATTAATAAATTATAACTATAACTACAGTTGTAAAAAAAGAAAAATCTACTGTGCAATCTAGCAAATAAAAAAAATTTTAATTTTCCATATCTTTCACTCTTAATTGTAGGATCGATGTTTCCATTAATTAGTCAATTGATGTGGGAAGCAGAATTATTTTCTAATTATTAATAAGTTGTTAAAAGGAAATTTCATTGTAGAAATTTTTAGTCAAAAATGAATTTAAAAACAAACTTATAATTATAAATTCATATATTTTTTTCTAAATTGATCAAATATTATTAAATAATTATAAAATATTTTTGTGACATCTAATCATTTTTATATTAATTTATCTACTGCTTTTTATTTTTATATTTTTGAAACTTAATAACTAATTACAAAACTAAACAAATTATAAAACTAAACAAATTGCACCAATTCTTGATGTGATATATTATTTATAATTCTGTTTTGGTTTTTAAATTTTTTTAGTAAGTTTTTTTCTAATAAAAAATATAAGTTATAACTATCTGTAGAAGAAATTAATTATAAATTTTTTATATTATTGTATATGTTCAAGTAAAATGGAATATTAAGCATTTGAAGATTTTTCTTAAATTATTTGTACCTCATGATTTCATGTGATAGTAAGTATCTTGAAAAAAAAATTAGATAAAGTTTTCCAAATTATAAAATTAAATATTTAAAAAACAATGTGTATTAAATATTTGATTAAATTTATATCAATAAATATTAACTTTTAATTTTTATAACTAAATCATACAACTAAAAATGGATTTTTCTATAATTGTATAAATCCTAATTATTATCTATGAAAATGTTGAATTTAATGTTTTATTTTATTATTTTTTTTTTATTTTGATACTGAGGATGATTGTACTTAATTGTTTAAAATTGTAACGACGGTAATGTCATTGTTAAACAACACCTTTAATTTGTAAGGATTATGAAATGGGAAGTTTTGTATATTTTTTACAATATTCAATTATGGCTGATTTATCAATCATTTTGCATCTAAAGCAGATATAAATTATAAATAATAAGAGTGATTTAATTGTAAGTGAAAATATATAATTAAATTAAATATTATTTTAGAATAAATAAAAATGGATATATGCATTAAATTGAAATATAATAGAAAGAAATTGTATTGGACGGATTTTAGCAAATTAATTTTAATAAGAAAGTTTTAAGTAATTAATGCTGTTATATATATAAATGTAATCTCATTTCTTGACTAACTTGAAGATTCTCACTTCTTTGTGTAAGTTAGTATAAGTCTAAATTCTCAAATATAAAAAACTGAGACTAAAAAAATTTAATAAAAACTTTATATAGGTATTCGACTGTATGCTATGTGATTATTTGTACAAATGCTACAAATAAAAAAAATGACTGAAATTAAAAGTAATGCCCCTAAAATATAAAGATACAGACAAAGTTGATAAAATCTATCAGGTAACCACAATATTGTAAAATCTAGAGTTTTTTCTTGAGTATCTGTAAAATAAATAATTTATTATTTAGTCAGGTAAAAAACATGTATTAAAGTTATAATTTTTTTTTTTAATTTTTAATTAATTCTATTTAAAATCAGAATATTACTAAAATTAGTATATTAGCAAGAAGATATATTATAATTGTACTAAAAATTTACTCAAAATAAACAAATTGTGTTTTTAATAAAAATATATTATAAATACTAATTTCAAAATTAACCTTCACTCTTAAACAATTCTAATTAAATTCAATTATATTAGTTTGAATGAAAATCTAATAATTTAAATTTAAATATTTTAATTTACTTTAAACAAATTTTGAAGTAATTGGTGAGAAAAAAGAATAATTATAATCATGAAAAATTTTTTTAATAATTTTTAAAATTATATATTACCAATATAAGCCAATCCAAAGCCCATATTGGCCGTTCCCATTCTATAAGAGCACGTCGGTATCTGTAATTCATGAATATCCCCCATATCTAATCTTAATTGATAAAGTGGAGTTTCATGAGGAGGAAGAATCCATATTTCACTTAATTGATCAGTTGCTGTATCTAAGCTCATGTGCATTGCTTTATGTTCATGTGCAGTAAAAATAATTTGAGGTGATAATTCCTTAAGTACCTAAAAAATTTTTAATTATTTATTCTTTTGAAAAATTATTTAATTACAAAATAAATTTTAAATTTTAATTACATTTTGAACAAATGTTCCAGGCATGAATAATAAAGGCATATGACTTAGCACAACATTTGTAGTATTTCTTTCAGCATAATCATTAAGAAATGCATCTTTTGGAGCAGTTGGAATAGAACGTGTTAATCTATTTACCTAAAGAAACAATCAATAAATATTTTAATAAAAAAATCTGCCAACAGTTTTATTCATTTATAATGTAATTTTTAATTTATGTATTAAATACCTTAAAAAATGTTGCGGTATTATAAACTAAAGTATCTGGTTGAGTAAAGGCAAAATTAAATCTTTCATGGAACTGTGAAGAAACCATATCTTCTTCTCCTCCAATATCATTATCTCCAGGTAAATAAATTTTCTAAAACAATATAATTTTTATTGCAATTTATTTTAGGTGAATATTTATTTGATAATTGTACCATTATATGATCAGAAGTATCAAAAATATTGGATAATCTTCGTTTGTATTTTTCAAAATCTTCTGCAGAAGCAATGTGCCCTTCATCCATTAAGTCACCCAAAAATACAACTACATTTGGTTCAGCTTGTCTCATAGCTCTTGAAAAAGTTTTTTTTAAATATCTAAAAGTCAAAATGCACTTATTATGTAAAAATAAAAAAATCATTTTGTATAGAAGAATATTAAATATTTTTGGATATTATTTAATTCAACTGTAAATTTAAAGAATTTAGCTTAAATTTATAAAAATAAATCTATACAAAATATTTAATAAATATAAATATTCTTAATTAATACAGTAATCTTCATAATTTGTACCTATCACTATCCCACATTGCCCATGATGACCCTTTATAATTCTCATTTTGATGTCCAAGGATTTGTGGATCTGCTACAAGTAGCACTACGACACAATCTGTACATTTTCGTAAAGACCATTTAAAAACTTGAATCTCATAGGCAAGAAATTCATTGTAAAATAGAGTAATTCCAAGCATTAAACCAAGAAAATAAGCCTTATGTCTTGTCCTGCAAAAAATCATAAAAACATGTTTATTTATTACCAATACCTTCATTATTTTTTTATGAAAATAATGAAAGAACATTATTAATAAAATATTGGCATATAATTTTTAAATTTTACATATAAAATTAATACAAAAATTGAAGAAATTAAGAAAAAAATTTTATAATTTTCCTACATATAAAAGTAATTAAAAATAAATATTAAATTTATTTGTTTATTTTGAAACAAATTTTTTAAAAATCTAGAAATATAAATGTATTATTCAAACAGCATCACCTATTATAAATTTTTATGATGGTAACATAAATATTTATAAATTAACATTTAAATAAAATTTTTTATTTACCTCTTAAGGTTAATTGCATAAGCGACGAAATAAGCACTAAACAAAAAATCTTACCTATTTCGACGTATCATTTTATTAATTCCTTAAATAACGCGAAATTTTCGCGTTAAAATGATTAATTTTTAGCATAATCTTAGAAACGTATAATTTCTTTTGTGTACCATCACATTTTCAAAACTTTGCGAATTGCATTAGATACGCCTTAATTTGCATTATGCAGTAGTGTGCAGGGAAAACAGCTGATCAGATATTTAATTTTTTTTTTTTTTGCTTTATTTTGAAATCTGAACTCTCAAAATTAATTTTACTTGAATTTTAGTTGTTGAGAGATAAAAAATCATGTGTTTTTTACAATCGTAAGATGTTAAATTTTTATAATTTATATAGTAAAAAGAGATATTTATTCATTTCATTCTTAATATTTTCAAACAACGTAAACAGGTTGAGCTTTAAATAAAACATTTGAGTTCCTGCATTTAAATAAATTCGATCATTTTTAAAATTGATTTATTTTCAAGTAATACTCTGTGTAGCTGAAGCATATAGGGCTTGATTTAATTATTTTTTAAATCTTATATTGTTAAAACTCACTTAAAACTAAGATACTGCATAAAAAAAAAAAAAAAAATCCTTGGTAACATTCTACAATATTTTTTAAACATCTAATATGATTTTGTTTTTGTTTAAATTTAAAAAGTAATAAAATTTTTTTATAATATATAAGAGTATATTTCATATTAAATAATCAATGTTCAAATTTCAACATTCTTTAATTTTATAAAAATAGAAGTAAAATTTTACCCGCTAGATTAAGTGAATTACAAATAAAAATTAATTAAAGAATGAAAATTAGATAATTTTTTAGATAATTTCTAGTAAAGTTGTGCAATATAATGAAAAAATATAATTATCGTATTGACAATATATCATTCTCCAAAATATTGATAATATTCGATAATCAATGATAATTAGTCGATAATCAAAATCAAGAATTTTCTGAATGTTTACATTAAAGAAATGCAACAAGTTTTCTAAGCAAAAATACATTAATCTGAATTAATGTTGATAATGCTATTTTGTTATTTCAATTGTAGTTATTATTAAAACAAAAAAACAAAACAAAACAACTTAATTTAATTAATTCATATTATTATTAATCTTTTCAAATCTCGACAATAATTTTTTTGTTATTATTTTTTTAAAATAATTATTCTTGTAATTCTATATATCTATAAAATCTTAAATTATTTGAAAAGAATATTTTTAATTACTAAGAATAAAACAATTGAATAAATTTTAACATCAAAATTATTGTGCAGAGCTTGATTTATCATAATAAACTATTTAGAGACTGTAAAATCAACTAATATTTAACATCTAGTAGAAGTAATTTTTCTCGACACTTCATTCTTTTGATTTTCATGAAAATCGCATATAATTTATGGCAAATTCTTAGTTGACACAAAAAAAAAATCTAATGATAGGTACTAATAGAAAAATGAAGCTTACGATTAAATGTTATGATAATCAACGAAAAATAAGATAATTTTTTTTTAATAATCAGTTGAATATTTCGTATTATTATATTAAAATTATAAATTACACAATAGCTTTAATATCTAAAAAGTTATAATTGGTAATCATACATTTGGATATTGAATGTGAAAATTTTTCTCAGCTAAAGTCAGAAACACTTTAATCATACACTTTATATACGTTTTTAATCAAATAAGTATATTCAAGACATTTTATTAATAAAAATAATAAAAAATTTTCAAAGCATAAAATTATGTTTAAAATTTACATTTATTTATTTTACAATTACCAGTAATTTTGAAAAACTGAATGTCCAAAAATAAAAATTTACTAAAATGCAGTATAAAATTAATAAAAAAAAATTTTTATTTATAAATATACAAAGATTATTTTGTCTTTATAGAAAAAACCGGATTGTTTTTACTTGTAAGCAAAAGATAAAAAATGTTTTTAAATATTATTTTAATAAACAATAATATTACGATAATCTTGACCGTGTGGCGGAGCAGCTATCGTCTGTTTTTAAGTTCTATATAAATTTGTATCGTCACATTTTCATATTCTTGAAATTTCTCTCTCTCTTTCTCTCTCTCTCTCTCTCTCTCTCTCTCTCTCTCTCTCTCTCTCTCGGAAACGAAGGGTTTTGAGAATGATACGACGCGAATTGCAATTTCGTAACAAGTTTATGAATAATTGTAACTTAGTATCTGTTTAATGTTCTGTGATTATGACATTGAATTTTTAAGATTTTTAAAAATAAGCTTTAAAATAGCGGAACACTCGCTTTCTCTCACGCTGCCCCCCCCCTCCAACCCGTCTGCCCTCCCCCAACGCCCAACTCGCTCTTCTGCTCACTATGATGATGTGTGCTGGGAAAAAGCTATAAATTTAAATTCCCTTTATTTCTTAGATTTAAAAGTCATACCCTTTAATATACATTATTAATATCATTGTATATCAACTATTTTAAAAAATAATAATAAATAAAATGCGATGGTGGCGCATCTTTGCGACTTTTATTGAGAATTACAAGATGTAAATGTATATTCTGACTTCGTCTGGACTCAGGAAATCTGAAGAATCTTGATACTGTTATCGTTACCCTCGACACGTCGATAATGTATTAACATCGTCTCAAGAGAAATATTCAGACAATAATTTACGTACACATCTGAGGCCGAATTTAATGAAAAAGACGATATGCCTTCCTTTGAGCTTTGGACTTCTATATATCCATATACACATCGTACTATCTAAAAGTTTGAAAAAAAAAAATAAATTAAAATAATTACTACAACGAAAATAATGTAATTAAGAAGAATATACAATTTTATAAAAAGTCTCTTTCCCAAGTAAGAATTTTTCGATATTGATATTTTGTATTATTATTTAAATTCAATGTGAACAAAATATTTCCTCCATTTCGTATACAAAGCTAAGAAAATTAAATTATAAGGTTGAGGAATACTTTTGTTATTAATTTTTATAATATTTTTATTTGTATAAAGTTCGATTTTATATCAAATATAAATTAAAAGTTTTATAAGTATATACTTCATTAAGACAACCAACTTCAACATTTCAAAACATCAAAGAAGATGCAAATACGTACAGTTTATTAATATTTGTTTGTTGTAATTGTTTTTTTTTTTTTTTTTATGTTTACTACAAAATTATCACGAAAAATATGTACTTTTTATAATTCATTGAATTTAAAAAAAAAAAAAATAAAGAAATTAACAAGGGTTTAATTAACCATTTATGTCTTTAGACAAACTAAACTTTAACAGTATTTTAATAAAATTAAACTTTCTGATTTGATATATAATTTAGAATATAGAATAAATAGATAAGAATATTTGGGATCATTTTTTAATTAAACTTATTTTTTTTAACTATTTATTTCAAATAATTAATATCTTTAAATTATAATTATGTTTATAGATTTAATATGGCCGACACTACTATAACTGTAAATGAAGCAGAATCCGAATTGGAACCTAGACGGATTAATATTACACAAAATAATCAATCTACAGAACCTCTTCTCATACATTCTCATTCATCTCAACATTCAAATGATACAGTATCATTGGGTTTCAATTTTAATGCAATGGAACATTCTAGGAGAATTATTGCAAATAATATTTCTTCAAGAATAGGAGAAATGAATCCATTTTTAAATTTATCTAGATCTGTAAGCTTATTATAAATATTATATTATTTCTCAATAAACATATAGCACAATATAATGAAAAACATTTTAAAATAAATATTTACTTTAATAATTTTGTATGAAACAATATATTAAAATAGGATGAAATAAAATTTATATAATTAAATTTAATCTGTGTAGAGACAATAAATAACAAATTTATATGCCAGTATTTACATGCTTTATTTAATAATAATTAGGGGCATAAATGCAATTATTAATATAGATTAATAGTGAATTATTCACATAGAAAAAGCTCTATTTATTGTTTGTGTAATGAAATAATAAAAGATTTTTTAATTACAAATATAAAATCTAAAATTGAATTAATAATTTTATTAAACATTTTTTGTTATTAATTTAATTTGAAACATAAAATTTTATGCTAAAATTTAAAATAACTAAAATTATAATAATTGATAAATAATGATCAAATATTTTAAGAGAATAATAAATTATATAAAAGTTTATATTATTGTATTTTGAATTTTTTATTATTGTAAGTAACTATTAGAATTATAAATAAAATACTTGATATCACTATACATTTAAATAAATACATCAAGCATATTTAAAATTTAATATAGATTTATGAAAATTAAAAATATCTCTTAATTTCATTTTTTAATTAAATTTCATTAAAACAATAGTGATTAAATGAGTTAAAAGTTACAATTCAAAAAATGATAGACTTGAAATATGTAATAATTTTATCCTTCTGTAATATATTTTGATACAAAATAAAATTTTATTTCAATAGTCTTTTAAATACATTTTTAAATATTTTTTTTTTTATAAAATTATTAAACAATAAAAAATTTCAAATTTAAATTATATTAAATTATTGGCTATGGCTTATTTAATTTGTTTTGTATTTTTTTAGCGGCCAGCCTTATCTTTAAGAGAATGGTTAAATCCATATGGAAGAGAAGTTCGAACTTCGGCAAATGAAGATTCGGATAGTATCGTTATAAATATGGATAATCAAATATCAAATTCTGCTCCTGAAACACTTCAAACTACAAGTGATAATCACCAACATCACACATTTACAGATAACTTTAGTAGTAGTATTCGAGAAACGGTCAATTCAGGAAGTCAAAATAATATTAATAACAATTCAGGAAATTCTTTAAATGCTGTTGGTTTAGGTACTGAAACACGGACATTCCATAAACGTTTTGAAAATTATATTACATTTCTTGCAATACTACTTACTAAGTGTAAGTAAAATGTCTCCTATTAACAAATTATTATTATTATATTAAATAAAAAACATATTTTCATTACAGTTATATATGACAATGGAGCTGAACTTCTAAATTTTGTTTTAATATTTGCTACATTTCTTCAGGCTAATAGTGCCTTAAAAAAACAAATATTAAAGCAACAAAATCGTAGTCGATTAGCACTATTTGGAATTTTGTGTCATATAGTTATATGTTTTGTTTTTGTCAACTATATTTTTAAAAAACCTATATTTTTCACATATACATCTCCCGTTAATTTTCCACAACTTGTATGGACAGTAGCAGTGACAGATTATGTTTTGAAACTTATTACTGTTGGTGTAAAAGTTCTTTTAACTACTTTACCAGTCAAAATAGTTGCTTTCCAAAGAAGAGTAAGTTTATCAGAATTTCTTCAATATAGTTATTAAAACAAAAATATACATTTATTAAAATTATTTGTTCATTTTTTATTTAATTAATATTAACTTTCTTAAATAAATATTTCATTATAGGGAAATTATTATTTAATGGTAGAAGCTGCATCACAGCTTTATTGTTGTACTGCACCATTAAAGCCTTGGTTACAGTACCTTTATTTGATGTATGAAGGTCCTGACAAGAAACTTGGAATTGCTATTTCTTCATTATACGTAATACAGAAAGGAGGCGATATTATTTTACACATAAAATTCTTCTTTGATGCTGCTTTAAAAATGCTTCAAAATGTGGTATTTAATATTATAATTAATTATAAATTCTTATTTTTATTTTAATCATATATACTTTGTTTGATTTTCTAAAATTTCGTATGTTTTTTTATTTATTAAATTAGTAACTTTTAACGTATAATAAAAATTATTAAAAGTAATTATAAAAATAATTATATATCTTCATATTTTCAATAGATTAAACATTAAAAATTTTTATGCAATTATATAATTGAATTTTTTTTTAAATTATTGTTTATTATTATATTAATTATAAATGTTAACAAAACAGATCCAAAATTAATATTACAAAATTAATATCACTAGCTCTTATGTTTCTATGAAAGTATCAAATAGAATATTTTTATCATTAACAGCAAAGAAAATGATAAAACAGTTTCTAAACGAATATAATAACTTTATTATTATTTTAATTAATATTTAATAAATTTTATTATTTTTTTTAATACGCAATATTCTAATAAAGATTTTTTCATAGTATACGCGGTTTAAATTTATTTCTTTGGTAAAACGTAGAAATAAATTGAGATTTATATATATAAAACTCTTAAATATATCTTGTTCTTTTAATTATAAATCTTTATAAAATAATATGATTGATATTTCAAATTATATTTATAATTATATTTATCACAAGGATTTTATGAAATAAAACGACAATTCTCAACTAAAAAAGTAGGCTAAATTCAATGAAATTATTCTTTGTATTAAATAAAATTGACGTTTAAATTTTCATATCGTTTTGTAATAGAATATCTTTTTTATTACATTAATCAATATATTTAATAATTATAAGAACGCCATTTCTTAAAGAAAAAAATGGTTTTCGAATTTTATTGTTATTGCTACTACTTTTCCATCATTTTTTTAACTTGGCATCTTAAAATCTTAAAATAAAATCTGTTTACGTTATTTGGCTATTGAATATATTTTTCTACATTGTCTTTAAAATAATATGTTTTTATAAAAATATTATTATACATATTATATTTAATCACGTGCAAATGATCTTTTAATAAATTTTATATTTTTTGTAAGTGTTTTTAATATTTAATTATAAAAAATTATAAGCTTAGATAAAGGAATTACGGGTTAAAAAAAAAACTCTCGATATCTTAAAACTTTATGCTGTATATTATAATCATAAGCCTTAAAGTCTCTTAAAATATCGTTATTTATTATCTACAACCTAAATTTATAATTTTAATAATTAGATCTTTTAACATTTATAGGAAATATAAAATTTATTAAAATCATGTAAAAAATTTTTTTATCATTATGCACCTGTCAGAGGCTTTGTTAAAACGTGCGAGTAAGAGAAAGAAAGATGTCTTATCAGTTATATTTGCTTCTCCCATTTAACATCGAACTAACACTTATTATTTATGTTCTGTGATCGTACATATTGCGTTTTTAAAATAATAAAATATTTTTAAAAGTTTTTTACTTATAACAATATTTTTATATTTAATTAATGAATTATACTATATGATACATTAAGATAATATTGTGAGAGATTGTTTTTATATAATTTTTTTAATTTGCCATACTGTGGTTGGGTTAGTGAATTTATTTACAGAAATATATTTAATTGTCTCATTAAAATAATATTTATCATTATCCAATTTTATAACTAAATTTTTTTTAAGTTCATGGCTCTATTTTGATTTAATTCCAAAATTAATAATGCAAGAATATTTCTTAATTTATGATACTCGAAAATTGTATAAATTTTTTTCAATAAGGACCATAAATATTAAATATAAAATAGTATAACTATTAATCATATTTAAAAAAATTTTCTAGTTTAGACTGACATCACAAAATTTCTTTCTTTGATATTCTTCTTGGCAATCAGTACATAAATAGTGTATCCTCCATTTGATGTATATTGAATTCCAAAAATGATATACATTCAATTGTAGCTATAATTATGAATTAATTATATTTTTAATTGTAAACATTATGAATAATTTGATTTTATAAAAATTAAATAATTTGTTACAATTTTTTTTCTTTCTAATACATTACAAATTTTCTTATAAGTGTAAAATGTGTAAATATTAAAATGGTAATATTTCCCATCATAATACCAATATCTCAATACATTTCCTGGATGGAAATTATAACATATATATATTTCAATGGATTGAATCTTTTAAAGCCCAAAAAAAATTTTTCTTATTTTTATGACTTTTATTGTTAATTTGAAAAATAAATTCAATTCAACATCTACAACAAAAATTTATGTGCAAAAATTATATATTTACTAAATTTTTTTTAAATAAAAAATCAACACATATTATTTAAGTTTTCAAAATAATTTAACATAATAATATTAAATGTTTTTAAAAAAAATTAGATATTTCTTCTTGTATTAATCAATTTTATTGTATTATACTGTTAGAAAATGAAATATTATGAAAATATTTCAAGTCAAATTAAAAGAATGATATTATAAGAGATTTTGTGTTGATACCAAACACAATAATTAAATATTATTTGCTGCATAATTTCAAGTATTGATTGAACAATATTAAAAAAATTCAAAACAATTATTGAAAATCTATAAAATATAAAATAATATATCATTCAAGAATTATATTTTATATTACTTTTTTAATATTCTTTTTAATTATTATATTAATGAAATTAATATTCTAATATTATTCTGTATAATTTTGCAATTGGATTTAATTTGTTTTTAATGCATCATTTCATATTTGAAAATACATTTAAAAATGTAGTAAAATTACAGTAAAAAGCAAAAAATTATGAATTCATCATTGAATTTAATTTAATTTTTATTTAATTTTATTTATTACTCTTATTGATAATGATTTAAAAATTGATTTTGATTTAACATAATTTATTTTTAAACTATTTTTGATCAATTTTTTTTTATTATTTTATAACTTTATGTAATATCTTCATAACATTACATTTTTTAATTAAATAAGAGATTATAAAAATTACTAAATATAATCTACAACTTGCAATTACTTTTGATATTCATTCTTCCATATCTCAAACTAATTTTTTATAACTGTTTAAGCAGTATTTTATAACCTTCTTTTATAAAATATTAGTACATACAGATTTTTTAATTAAAATTTTAATATAATTTTAAAAGAATGTTTTAGAATAGTTTTCTTTTGTGTTATATTTAAGTAAAGTTGTAATATTTAAAAATTAAATTATAATTTAATGTTCATTGAAATTTGTAATAATTATAACAATTAATGTTATTTATAGATTATATAGATTATAATAATATGTTTCAGAGTTTAGGTATGTCTCCTTCGATGGAGCAAATCATTGATTCTGGTGGAACATGTGCCATTTGTCATGAGCAATACACCAGACCTGTGAGACTACACTGCAAGCATATATTCTGTGAAGATTGTATTACAATTTGGTTGGATAGAGAAAGATCGTGTCCCTTGTGTCGTGCATTTATAACTGATGATCCCATATACAGAGATGGTCATACATCATATTTTGTTCGACTATTATAGATTTGTCTTCTTTTTTTTTCTTTTTTATTTCTTTTTTTTTTCCTTTTTTTTTTTTAAACCAGAACGTTTAAATTCAACATTGTATTTTATTAAATTAAAAAAAGAAAATGAAAAACCGTAAATACTTATATTCTCTGAAGGAATATAGAAATTTTTTATATAAAAAATACAATAAAAAACGAGTGATATAAAAAGTAAATTATTTTCAATTCTACATTTTGTTTTACGTGTTTGAACAATACTGAATTTAAACATATTCTGAAATAAAACTATATAAAGTATGATGACGTAATGTAAATGAATATCAGTGAAAGACTAGAACCTTCAGCATCTAATTTTACTCCTTTATAGTTTATTTTTTGCTATTATAATAATTACTTCTTTGAGGTAAATTTATATGAATATAACGCATGTTATATTGTATATTACTAATACATAAAGATTGATGAACAAAAGAATGCGAACAAAAGAATTTAAACAGAAACATTTTTTTTAATAAAATTTGAAACATCTTAATGTGATATGATCTATCTACAAAACCTATTGGATGATTAATTTAATTCTAATTAAAATTAATATAAAAAATCTACTATATATGATTTGTACACAATTATTTGCGTGATACATATAAATATTCAAAAAAATTTTTTATGTGATCTCTATATTATAAAATAGTTTTAAAAAATATGAATGTGTAATCATGTTTTAATATGATGTTAATATTAAGAAAGTACTTACTTTCCTTTAACCAGTAAGTTATAAAATTTTGTAAGCTATTTTTGAAAAGCTCGTTATAAATCAAATCTTATATATTTGTACATAGTTTCATAAACGATATTGTGAATTTTTTTTTATTAATATCGTTAAAAATGTTTATTTTATCCTATAGGTCCCGAAGTTATAATACAGATTTTGAATGTGCAATATATATTTTAAATGATTAAACCAATATGATGAATATCTTTAATTAAATAATTTTTTTATATAATTCAGGACTTATAAGATTAAAGTTAAATTTATTTTTATTGTAAAATATCAAATTATTTTGTATTTAGATTTTGTAAATTTAATAGAAATAAAATTCTTGTTTATAATTTTTTCATTAAAGTTGATCATATTAAATGTTCGTAATGTAGGGTATGTTTTTAAAATAAATTCATACTTATACAGTAATATTACTTTACTCTATTTAGACAAGAATCGAAGACTTAATTGTCTCAATATATGACAATAAACTGTGCAATTTAAGAAAAATAGTTTTAGACGGTCCTTGGATTATGAGAATGGTATTTTCATTTTTTCCTTAATTGTGACTGAAAGTACTCTCCGTCACTTCTAGTTGCTTGATTATTAATTTGCTTGTGACGTTCTCGACTCACAATTTCTTCTATAACTTCACCATCACCCTTTATTAATCTACAACAACAAAAAAATTGTAAAAATTAAATTTTTATTCAAATTAGTAAATTTCTATTAAATTATCTATTCTTAAAAAGAATTTCATATACACGATTTTAATAAAATTTAAAAATTTCGTATTTCTTACTACTATTATTGTTTTAGAAGTTCGCAAATTATAAAATATAATTTATTTGGTTAAAACACTATATGTATGTATGTATATAGGTATATGTGTGTTGTGTATACGTTCAGTTTGTGCAGACGCGTGCGTGCGTACATGCGCGCGTATGTATCAAGCTGCACATGATATTTCGTTTTATATTATTCCATATATCCAATCTATTAATAAACGATAAAAAATATTAAATCATTTTTTGTAAAATATTTATTTATTTATTTGTAAAAGAAATATTGAAGTCTTATAACTTTATTTTATAAATATAATTAAATTTTTATACTTTATATGCAAACAATTAATTTAATCAACGTCCGGTGTATTATTCGTTAAACATGTTATTGTACACGAAATAATATCAAAATATCTAAATAAAATATTTAGACTGCAAAAAAAATTTTTTGTCCAAATTTTATATCATGTACATATTGAATTATGAGTAAATAGAATTCATATTGGTTAAAACAAAATATTTCATGCAAATATTCTCCAATGAATGGATATCTTGCTACTTACTTCATCCCTTACTTTTCTTTTATTACTTACTTCATATAAGATATTAGAAATTTTTAGATAACAATTTGTATTTAATATTCATATAAATTGATTTTTAAAAAAGTTTTAAGCTTTAAAATTTAATGATTTGAATTAATAAAAAAAAATAATACTTAAATCAAATATTATTTGACTATTAATTCTGTATAAAATGAAAAATTAATTTAATTGAATAATTTTTCTAACCTGTGTCGTCCTGATTCTTCATCATAAACTCTTCGAACAACATTTTGTCTTTTATCCCATTCTTTTTTAGACATTGGAGCCATTGCCTTTGATCTTAGTGATTGTTCTAGTGAAATATCACTAAGCAATCGATCTTGTTCACTTTCTACTTTGCTAGAAAGTTTTTTATCTTCACCCACAGAATTCTTAACTTTCTTGGAAAGTTTTTTCTTTAACTTTCTCTTCTTCTTTTTCTTACGTTTCTTCTCTTTTTTTTTTAATTTTTTTGCTAGCTTCTTTTTTTTCTTTTTTTTCTTTTCGTCATCAGAACTACTACTACTGCTACTTGAATCATCACTTGAATCATTAGAATCACTGGAATCACTATCAGAGGTTGAAGATGAAGCAGAAGATGTTGAAGATGATGAAGATGATCGAGACTTTTTCTTTCTTTTTTTCTTTTCAGAGATGATTTTTTGTATTTCTACCTCTGATACATCAACTCTCTCTTCTTCAACTGGGGTCGGTTCAGGAGTTAATGGTGGTGGTGTTTTTTCAATTCTACTTCGATTTTCAAATGTTCTAGATTCTCTTGTACTTCTTGCTTCTCTTGATCTTCCAGAATCAGTATTCTTTGATTGACTACGATTTTGTACGTATCTATCATTTACAGGATTTTGCTTCCAATATCTTTCACCAGTACTAGGTCTATTCCCTGAATTCGCAAATCTATCAGGTTGTCTTCGATCAAAGTTTCCTTGATTGTTTCTGTTCCAATTACTTCCCTGATTTCTTTGATTTTGAAATCTTCGGTCACCATTATTTTGATTCCAGTTTCGGTTGTTTCTATTTCTGTCTGTAAATCCACGTTGATTGAATTGATTGTCTCTACGTTGAGTAAAATTTCTGCCATTTCTGTTTTCAAATCTGTTGTTGAACCTTTGATTATCAAAGGATCTATTTTGTTGGAATCTGCCTTGATTTCTTTGTTGAAATGAACGATCATCGACTCTATTTCTACGATAATTATTATTATCACCATTTGAAAAATTTCTTGTTCTCCTGACATCTCGTTCATAACTAGTATTTGGGCCAGATTTTCCAGTTCTTAAAGGTTTTCTAATATTAGAAAACGAACTTTTACTGAAGTTAGAACTACCACTAGAATTACTACGTTGTCTAGTTTTTTGCCTCTTATCTTTATCAGATACGTTTCTACGCTTGAAAGATGCATCAGATTCTCTGCTTCTACTTGATGGACTATTAGATTCCTGAGAATGTTGCTTTCTTTTACGTAGCCTACTTTCCGAAGAGTCATCAGCCCTTGAAATATGACCTCTCGCGCTCATGTTCGATGCAAATTTTATTCAAACAAATCTTCTCTCTGTAAATGAATCATTATATTTTTGATAAAAATATAAAAGTAAATGTATGAATAAAAATGCATCATAATTAATAATTTACAAACATTTACTTTTACGATATCTTTTTTCTTAATATGATTAAATTTGAACTTAGCAATAACTATTTCTACGTAATAATCATTTTATTTCGATATAATTATGTTATAAAAACGGTAAAACGATGGCAATAACTATTTGCTAAAGTAATAAATAAATTTTTCTTAAATTAAAATTCTACAAAAATAAGCATTCGTTACTTGAAAACTATGATCTAACTTTCAATAATAGTGTTATAAAATTACAGTTTGATATATATTTCATTAAATTTTCAAGTTTTTCTTCCGCAAAGTAAAGTATATGATTTTGGTTATCGGTATAGTAATGGAGGAACAATGTCAATTACCTTGAAAATAACATAACCCCAAAATTGGCAATTCAAAATCCAAGAGCAGGAACTTGTCATTTTCTTCCACTTCTGCAATGTTAGGTGTTGATTAATTTTTCACTGAAGCTTTAAAATAATACAGACTAAAGTCTTATAAGTCAGTAAATTATAATGCGTGCAACTGTGTTCATCGACGAGAGAGTCGCGGCCAAAGTAGAAACACATACACGCAAACGTTTTCGCTTCGACTCACGCATGTAAGAGAGATGGAGATAATGCGAAGAAGACATAGAAATTTGGAATTTGACAAGCCGAAATTACAAGCATTTCTTAATTTTGAAAACGTTGTAAAATGCTATTAAAAAGCGTAATCTAATAATAAATTTTTATTTTTTAATTATATAATTACAACTACCTCGTCAGGACTCGGTAACACATCATTCTGGAAAAACGAAACAAAATTGTAATCCTTCAATGGAATTCTCGTGCAGTTGAATGGGAAATGCAGATCACAATTCACAATCGAATTTCGTCTTGCTATTTAGATCAATTTTTACACAATTTTTAATGTTTATGTATTGGCAAACCGCAATTATGTGATAAATAAAGATTATTCACACATTATGTATTTATAATATGTAATGTTCCACATGCAATCAAGATTTGACTCTGCGTGTATTCACATACACGCATCCCCCGAACAAGAATTTATATATATACCCCGCGTGCATATATCAATAATGTTCGGCACATTATTCGGTTACTCAATGGCGGCGATTTAAGTTTAAAAAATCATTAAAATTTCAGATAAATTTTAAAGATGCTTCGATACAACTACAATTATAAAATACTATTACAACATAAAGCAGTTCTTTTTTTATAATTAATTTTTAAAAATTTTCATTACAACATGCTGATCAACAATATACTCCTTATATATACAATGTAACACAATATTATTTCAATATTAAGTAATTTATTTTATCATCGACATTTACATAAGCAGATTAATAAAAAATATTTTTAACATTTCACTCATTGACTCTATTCAATAAATGCAACTCCAATAATAGAAATGCCCTTAATACATTTTTAATAATTACATTTTTACTAGAATACAACAAAATAAAGGAAGCTTTTTTAGAAAGCACTAATTTTTTTAATTAATATTTATATAAGTTTTTCATAACGATAAAATCTTTTTTTCTATGCATTATATTTTTTATACGTGCCAATTAAAATTATAAAAGACTCTAATCAAATCCTATTTTGATCGCTTGATATTTATAACTCAATCAAAATTTAATTCATATTGCTTCTACTCTAGCATTAGTTTACTCTGTCGTATAAATAAATAACTACAATGAATATTTTTATATCCTTACAGAATAATTTAATATTACTTTGCAAATATTGAAGATTGAATTGATTTTGTGTTTTTCTCCAATAAATATATATTTTAATAATTGATTTTTGTATTAATTAAAATGCAAGGTGTATAATTGAGAAATATATATTGATTTTAAAATTAACTTTAAATTGAATTTTTTAATATTTGTCAATAATATAAAAACATTTGTATATTTTAGGAAACCTTGTATTTTTACCGAAATATTAATTATTGTGTATACTTACTCAAATGTCGCTTTATTACACACACGCGCGCGCGCACGTTTGTATGTATTTAAAATAAATATTGATTTTTAAAATAATATTCATTATTGAGCAATTGTACATGATTTATTTCGGTACTATTTCATGAATACAATTATTTGTTTGTTTGATTGTTTCTTTCTTTTTTTCTTTTTTTTTTTTTAATATGATCTAAAATAATTTATTAAATGTTTTTTTTAATGTAAATTAAAATATCCTGACATAAAGTATTAAAATGAAAAGTTACTCATTATATAACAAATGTAGAAAAGTTGAATAAAAATATATATATTTCAAGCTAATAATTTATAAAAACTTGTAATTAATGTGTTACTCAAAAAGTTTTGTAAAAATTATTCAGAATATACAAGGTTTCTTTTTAAACTATTTAATTATATGATAATCTATACAGTTTTACTATGAATTTCAATAAATCTATTTGAACATTGACTATTACCAGCTTATTGAATATTGATCTCTAAAACTGATTGGTAAAAATGAGTGTCCTAATTAAATAATATGGATTAAACATTTTTTTTTAATTATTAAATACATTTTTCTTTCTTTACGAATTGATTAGTTAGTTAATTAATTAGTTGCCCAACTTAAAATAGTGATTACAGAGATATTGAATAATCATTTAAATACAGGAATAAAAATTATTCGACTAAATTTTAAAAACAATGCTTAAAAGATTTTTTAATTATTACTAAAATGATTAATTATTGTTTCAAAAAACTTTATTATTCAATTTTTTTAAATTTCTTCTAATAAAAAAAAAATGTATTATAACTACAAATAAACCAATACACTCGTTTTAACTTACATTCATATATTATATAATATTTTATAAAAGTTTCAATTACAAAATACAAGAACAGAATGAAATTTGTATAATTGATAAGTAGGATAATTAATTACAATATGTAACTATTATAGATTGTGGCTTGTAGCTTAAAATATTTATGCAGATCGAGGTGTGAACATTTTTTGACCATATTAAAACTTGAGAATAGAAAATTATCTTAAAGAAAAAGTGACAGTGTAATTTTTTTGGTTACCTGAAGATTTTGTATTTACGTAGATGATTTTTGTGCATATCCGGTTTACAACCCTACCTGGGAATAGACAAAAACACGAAACTTTACACCGATTGCAATTTCCGATTAATTACAATAATATTGATTACGAGCACCTTCGTTTCGTTTTTGATTTAGCATGAGAGGAAATTTGCACAGATAATAAAGAACTTGCAAAACAAGTTTATCAGTCTTTTAATAAATCTCCTTTTGAAATCCTGATATACGGTATCATAAATGTATATGCAATTAAATAAGGAGCTGTAAATAATTTATGTCAGAGTTAGTTATACAATAATAGTCTTTTCATTTATAAATTAGTTAATAAACCTGAGAATCATAATAATTGTAATAATTTTTCAAATATCAATGCAAACTGTAGAATAAAAAATTAAAGATAAAAAAGCGATAGTAAAAAATTCAAAAACTTTATTAATGTACACAATCACTTACTATAGCCTGATCCTATCATTTTATTACGATTTTCTAAGTATAAAAGAAAATATCAGCGTTTAAACAAATTGCTTTCTTCCGAGAATAAATTTTAAATTGTTTTTATGTTCCAGTCATCTCATTGATGAAAAATAGAGGCACGGCTCATTTAATCAAGAAGTTGCTGTATCAATTTAAGTCTTACAAAATACGATGA
The DNA here is from genome assembly GCA_018907245.1 of Eupristina koningsbergeri. Lineage (NCBI taxonomy): Eukaryota > Metazoa > Arthropoda > Insecta > Hymenoptera > Agaonidae > Eupristina > Eupristina koningsbergeri. The sequence continues at coordinate 844,751 of JACCHV010002752.1, read as the reverse complement.
GGTCTTTAACTTCGTCCGATATTTTTTCCCAAGTTCAACCAATCTACATACAACCTTATCTATATAAATTTTACTCAAATGAAAATGCTATTAATTTATTTATTATTGATGACGTCGATTTAATAAAAATTACGTTTGTATTTTTTTTCCTAAACGCTGACTCATAATACGATAAATAGTTATATATATTTTTTTTCAGGAACACTTTTAATAAATCACTAAAATAAATATTCCATGTAAGAAAATATATTCATTATTTATTTTTATATTTTTTATAATTCATTAAGTATAAAGGAAAACATTTTTATTAAGTTACAAAACATGTAAGTCAATAGACATAATAAAATAAATAATAACATACTATTGGTCCTCAAAATCGATAATAATAGTAACGGTACTATCTCCACAATTATATATTCAAATAGTAGACAATAAATAAGCTTTAAAAAATAAAGATAAAGATCATGTTTATGATTTTCAAATATTTCAATTAGAATCTACATTTAATTTTAATGTAATATTTCTAGAAACGAATTTTATATAAAGAAATGAGTTGAAACAACATTTTCATTTGTATAAATCTTAGTCAATGTTATAGTATATTTGTACATATTTATATAAATTATAAATATACTTTTAATTATTGCTAACAAATAATCAAAATTACTTTAAAGAATAATTAAACATATGTACTACATAATTTTTTCGATATTTATTTGATTTATTTTGAAAATTCTATCAGAAAACTTCATGATATAAAAGGGAAAAATTCTATTTAAGTGACTTATTTCAAGAATAGAATTAATGCACTCGGCATTTATTTAGAATGACAAAGAGATGAAAGTTTATTCAAAGAGAATTTCAAATAAAATGATCATCCCTTGTATATGTTGAGAGGTGAAAAAAAATTTGAGATTCTTTTTTATCATTGTACTTTCTTTGTGTTAGTCCTAAATAAAAATTAAGCTTATGAATTTGTAAGATTTTTCAACAATTTAATATTTAATTTGAATAAAAAAATAAATTCTTGGATGAAAAAACTTATACAATCATAAAATAAAATACAACAATAAAAGGTAAGGAAACGTTTATTTATTACATTACTATTCATCCTATTTTCGTATTTTAACATATATAAAATATTTCTCGAAAACATTTTCCGATAATCTGTTTAATTATACATTATTTACGAAAAAAAAGGGGGGGGGAAATTAGAATAAACATTTTTATTTAAAAATGCATTATAAATACAGATCGTTGGCACATCTTGTGGCTATTATGCACTGTCAACTAAAGTTTTCAAAGTTAGTTTTTTTTTTTATCATATTCTTAGTTATCAAATTCTACAATTAATAGATTTAGTTGTAAATAGGCGATGGTAGATCACTCGAGTGTCCTGGGATTCAATTTGCCGAAACGGACATTAGCCGTTTGGGCAAAAGGGTGCCCTTGAACAACCTTCAAATTCACCCAAAACGTCTCGAAAAGGCTTGTGGCCGATAAGAAAGTGCGCTCCCACGAGTAATGGATAAGTAGGAATTTCCTTGAGCTGGAAGTGGACTGGCCCCTCATTGGCTCTCCCGATCTACTGAATCACAGTCCCCGCCAATCAACTGCGTGCTATTTTTACTTGTCACGGGACCAGGCTTTCCTTGTTTTCTTACGTTGTGGTCAGCCATAATTAATAGGCAAGCACGTGCCGAGATGCGATTTACGATAACCTACCTATACATACAATAATGGAATCCGATCCGCAGGGATTTAACCACATTTGTGACTCGTTCAGATAACTGCAATTTTAAGAGTTTTATAATTTTATAAGTTGCTGTAAGTGCCCAGCGCACGAGCCCAGGACGATTACTTGACTACGTCTGCCTTACTACTACTTGACTGGAACGATTGAAATTGATTCCCCCGCGTGACCGGCTCGTCGAAACCCACTTGCACAGTTGTCACAGCCCTGACGCGAAAATGACGTGCGCACGGTCGGTAACGAGACGGTCCTTCTCCACCGCTGGAGGGGATAAATAAGCATGTACGTGCGCATTGACAAGTACCGAGGTATAGACCGTGGAGAAGCGAGGAAAAAGGGTGTAGAGAGTCGTGTAGAGACGAGTAGTAAAGGAGAGTTGGGAGTTACGCTCGGTTAGTCATTCCTGCGCCTCCCAGTCGTGCGGACAATCGCAGATAAACTACTCTCGCTGGACTTTGCTCGCTTCAACAGAGTGTTGTTAGGCTTGGAGAATCAGTTGGAACCCATCCAGGAGTCGGTCCACCAGGTAAATTTGTCACCGCGGGGAGCTTGCGATGCCGCTCGGAGAATTGGTTTATTTTAAATCCGTAGATTCGAATACCGAGGATATGCGCGTTATCATTATCGATGCGTTATCCATTTGGTTCGAATCCCCGGCACTGACCTTGGGCTGACATTCGGCTGATAGCCGGCGCACGTGCGGTCGGGTGCGATGGTGTGCCGAAGCCAACGATCGAGATCTTTAATAAAAGACTAATTGGGGATAGTTTTCTCAGAGCTCATTTGGATCTTTCCACCCGTTACGTAATCATTATGATTTTCATTATGTATTCCCGGATTTTTTTGTGAAACATTGCGATCGAGAAATTATGTGAAATTGCTCGATCGATTAAAGTTCGATTTTATTTACGCTTGACAGTTGGTGGTCTGCGTCGTGTATTGAATCACTGGCCACCTTGGATCAAATACTCTTTCCTAATTTAGTAATTAACAATTGTAATTGAAAATTTAATTTTTGGTTTGATTCAAAAGTTGACTCACGACATCAAATGCATGTAGTTTAATAACGCTCAATAAAAATACATTTTATCCTTATGATCACCAACAGAAATTAATTGAAATCATGATTACTGAACAGTGAAAGCATACCTGTACTACGAAACCGGCACCGTCGTTATTCAATGATTTTCTTTCAATTAAATACTGACTATTCGTATTCATCAAATTTCAAAATATCTTATTTTAAATAACATTATTTAAAATAAAATATTTATCCATTAATTTATATTTAAAGCTTTAATTCATTTTTAAAATTTAAATATACTTTAATTACTTTTCTGAAAAGACATTATGTCCATTACTATTTGTTTAATATTAATGTTATTTTATTAAATAAATTACCCCGTGTATTAAGGATTTAAATCTTTTAAAGTAATATTGAAATTTAATGAAATAATAAATTTTTTTAAATAAACTAATTTGTTGTAAAGATTTTACCACGATGACGCGTAATATATACGCGTGTATAAATATTTCGTCAGAATTAAATTTTCACTTTACCCTTATAATTAATATTTAAATCTATTCCCTTGATATTTTAAATTATATTTAGTACGCTTATTATTTGTAAAATAAATAGTTTTTATATTTCTACATTAATCAATTTAAGCAATTAATTTTTTATTGTCAATAATTATTTTTTCGTTATTTATTGATTAACAAATATTAATCAAAATTAGATATAAAAATACAAAATATTTACAATCTCACAGAATTAATGCTTACTTTATGAAAATACTTGCTAAACAATATTGATTTTTAAATTTTAAATTTTAATTGTAATAAACATAGACATTAATTATAAAGAAAACGACTGATTAAATTTAATGTTATTCAACGATTTTATTATTATTTATTATTTATAAATATGTGTATAATTGCAATACCTTTTTGAAAATAAACTATATTTTCCATGTAACTTTTAAATTTAATATGAAATAACTTCTATAATATATTATTATACAATTTCTCATTTATTTTATTTATTATATTTTATTGTTTAGAAAATTGTATGTCATCGTTACTTTTTTGGTGAACTACACTTTGCTTAAAAATTTATTTATTTTCAAATAATGGAAATATTAAAAAAAAAATATTTTATACAAACACATATTATTTGAATTATAATTATACTTATATGATATAACATAATTATATACATATTTATATTAAAATTTTGATATTTTTTTAAGTTTGAAAGTGTAAATTTATGACAGCTAATTAATTTGATAAACAGAAAAGTATCATATTACATATAATATGTTATATATTATATCATTAAAGTAATAATGTGTATTTTTAATTTTTTTATTCAAATATAAGTTTATATGTTTTTTCCAAAAATTTCCATCTAATTCCATTATTTTTTAATGCAGTTTTTCTTTCATGGAAAAATACATTTAAAAATCAATAAACACGGAAAATTTGTAATTCATTCGATACATATTTTTTATGTTTTTTATTATGTTACAAAATATTATATTCAACAAAATATTAATCATGAAATAATAAAAAAAAAATAAAAAAACTTATTTTGACGTGAAGCAGTGGATTATAAAAGGTCATCCAGCTTTATCTTCTTTATTTTAAAAATTTTTGGATGCATCTCCAGATAAATTCAATGTTTTCTTCGAAGCAACTGACAGAATACTTCGTAAAAATTTATTATCCTATAGTCTAGTTTATATCAATGTTATTATCTTTAAAACAAGCTCATGTATAATAATCACTTCTTATTTTTCGATCATTTCTACGAAAAATGCCTAATTAATGTTTGTATCTTAATATCAAGTTAATTTAACAATATAATTTATAGCTTTGAACTTTGAATTTTTCTATCATCTCGAAAAATCTAATTCTAGTGTCATTATTCAATGCATTATAGATTATTTTCGTAATAATAGTATCAATAGATTTTAAAGATTTAAAATAAGCTAAGCTAAAGAATAAATTAAACACAAGTATGTTTCAAATTTAATAAATATAAGATAAATTTTGTTAGATAATTAATAAAGTAATTTAATACACAGGTGATTTTATATATATGTGCTGAAAGCAATAAGTTTGCATTAAATATTGAATATGGATTTATATTATTTTATAATTTTATAGAAACGTAAATGAAAATAATAAAACATAATCATTAAAAAAATAATTAGATCTGTAATAATATATATATATAGAATAATATTTACAAGTATATCTATTGAAATCTATATCTATGAATTTATCGGATAGACACAATGTTTTAGATAAACATTTGGAGATTATTTTATCAAGTTAAACGTTTTTAATTTATATGATTTTTCGAGTAAAAAATGATAAATACGGAAAACAATATTAAGTTTACAGGAATATAAGTAGAAACTATTATCTTAGATTGTTAATGGCATTTTGGTGAAATAATATCTATAGATATGTTATTTGAACTAAACGTAATGATGACCTTTCATTAGATAACGGTTTACAAATATTTAATGATTATTCAGTTATTTTCAAACTTTCACTTTTTTTTATAGATATTATCTGTTTTTCATGCTGATTAATAATTACTTATTTTGTCAGTAAATCAATTTTGTATAAATTTGATCGACTTTAATATTGTATAATTTTGTTTGTAATATTGCATTTATTATATATTCATAATATAATGGATACGTTAAGAAGTTAAATGCATTAATTTATTTTATTTGATAAATGATTTTTTAAAATAAACCTCATTGATCAGAATATTTATTACACAATTAAAAAAATATTATTAATTTTAAATAAGAAAATACTTTTAAATTTATAAAGAAAAATTTTTATTACATAGTTTTAAGTATGTTTTTAAACTTATCTGCATTTATTAACTCTCAAACAAATTAATTAATATAAATTACTTCTAGTTTAAAAAAAACTGCGAGTGCTTATAAAAAAAGTTATATATTTTATCTTATTGCATATTTCGTTTTAATTTTCATATTAAAAATTTGAATTAATTCCATTACATGACACTATAATATTATATTAGCATCCAAAGTTAAATAGTATTTATACATGTATTTAAATAAAAAAAAAATAAAACATAAATCTCTTATTATTATGACCAATTTAAGATATTGATATATTATCGATTCGTAATATCTATTGAACATAAAGCAGCTGATTAACTGGAGAGTAACAGCAAAAGATTCATTATGCGACCTTGAGCACTTTTTAAATATTCTCATTCGTGTTATCTTAAAAGTTTTATTTATTGTACAGAAAAAATTTGTTTTTTTTTTTACTTAAAATAAATTGATTATTTCTGATATAAAAAAAAAAAATAATTTTTTTTTTTTTTTACAACTTTCAATGTACTAGACAATATGAATTAAAATATTACAATATTATATATTAAAACAACATGTTTATTGCTTTATTTGAAATGAATATATTAAAGCACATGGCTAATAATTTTTATGGAACTATTATAATTATAACTATTAATTGAATGTTATGTATCATGGAATTCATTGAGAGTTTGGGAAAATAATAAAAATAGTATAGAAATTTAATTAGAACTGAAAATTTATAGAATTAATAATTGATATTAAATTTACTTAATGTTTTGAAATAAAAAATACAAAAGTCAATTTTCTTCTAGAAAAATGCCCGTCGACAGTTATTTTAAGGCTGACCCAGAGCTGAAGAAGGAGTTGGCTGAAATTGCAGCTGCAATAGTTGCTCCGGGTAAAGGAATCCTCGCGGCCGACGAGTCGACCAGCACCATTGGCAAGCGACTTAAGGACATCCACGTCGAGAACAACGAAGCCAATCGCAGAGCATACAGAGAGTTACTTTTCACCACAAACAAAGTAAGTTATTATTTTCAAATCTAAGACCATCGAATGAATTTTTAACTGAAAAATGCATAACATTGTGAAAAGGAAACTTACCTTAAAATCCACCTCTTACTTAATTTCTATATTATTTATTTTTTATTTTTTAGATATTTAATCTTAGTATTTAAATCATTATCATTGGAAATATAATTTACTTCTTGACAAGAAATCGGTAAAAAAGATGGAAACAATCTGCATATTTTTTTTAAAAAAATAAATACACGAGTTTCATGTTTATAACTGATTAATTGCTTTATTTGTGGTAATGATAAATATTTACAAGAATAAATGATTTTTTTAATACGATTGATTTATTAATTGGAGATTAATGTGCAAAACATTAAATTAGAAAAATATTATTAATTTCGGTAGCAAATATACTTGATCATTTCTCCTAAATAACCATATCACATTTTATTACAGCAAACATAAAATTTAAAACAATTGCTTTTATTATTTGTTGATAGGATGAGATCGGAAGCCACATATCTGGTGTGATTTTATTCCACGAAACTTTGTACCAGAAAACCGAGGATGGTATACCGTTTGTTGAGTTATTGAAGGAACGCAATATCATTCCGGGTATCAAAGTCGATAAAGGCGTGGTGCCACTGTTCGGAACCGATGATGAGTGCACGACTCAAGGTCTTGATGATCTCCAAGCTCGATGCATCCAATATAAAAAAGATGGTTGTCAGTTCGCCAAGTGGCGTTGCGTACTTAAAATCAAGGAAGGATGTCCATCAAAACTCGCTATTTTGGAGAACGCCAATGTCCTCGCACGTTATGCATCCATCTGCCAAAGTGCAAGGATAGTGCCCATTGTAGAGCCTGAAATTTTACCCGATGGTGATCACGACCTTCAAAGATGTCAACAGGTCACTGAAGAGGTTCTTGCTGCCGTCTATAAGGTGTAGTTACACTATTTTTTGTTGTTATCTATTCCCGTAGCAGCAATGAAACTGATGATTAGTTAGGTGGGCACCCATTAAAGGATTATGCGTTATTTGATCTATAAACTTATTTGATCTATAAACTTATTTGATCTACAAAATACCGCCACTACATTTCTATTAATATGTAATCATAAATCACCTCTTCAGTATCTTCTAAATTCTAAAATAAATGACCTATATTTATAACATTAGTTTTGAAAATGAAAAATTTAGCGACAATCTATTTCTTATTTTTTTCTCAAAATTTAATTTTCTTCAAGAAACATCAGATTTATACAAGATAAAACTATATTAATAAGAAACATAATTTTTTTTATCTTAAGACTGTTGTATAAAGAGAGAAATTAATTATTGTAGAATTATTTCATAAACTATTGTGTGATTCCAGGCATTAGCTGATCATCATGTGTATTTGGAAGGTACTCTTTTAAAACCTAATATGGTGACACCCGGTCAAAGCTGTGCAAAGAGAGCCACTCCACATGAAATAGCTGCGGCAACAGTTACTGCACTCTCGCGCACTGTACCTCCCGCAGTCACCGGCATCACCTTCCTCAGCGGAGGACAATCCGAAGAGGAAGCCTCTATCCACTTGGATACCATCAATAAGTATGCCGGTAAAAAACCATGGGCTCTTACTTTCAGTTATGGGCGAGCCCTTCAGGCTTCTGTTCTTCGTGCTTGGTCAGGCAAAAAGGAACAAGTCAAGCTTGCTCAAAATGAACTTGTAAAGAGAGCAAAGGTATAAATGCACATATACTGGGTTTTTTTTTCGAATTAACCAATAATTTAACTGATTGTATCATATTGATTAAATCATAATGTATATTTTTTAATGATATGGATAGTGAAAAAAGTAATATGTATATTTATCAATTTATATAAAATTTACTATTAATTTTTTGCAGTTACCATAAATCTTTTATTTATTTAATTCATAAATTTTATTTGAATTATAAATTAAAATATTTTTTAGGCAAATAGTGAAGCTGCACTGGGAAAGTATGAAGGTGGTGTTACTGGAGCAGCTGGAGATGCTGCTCTTTTTGTTGCCAATCATGCTTACTAACTCTTTAAATACTGCACTCCATTAAAAAAAAACGAACACTTATATAACTAAAAATTAAAAACAAATACAGAAAGGAAAAATTTTTTAATGATACATATTAACATATTTTCTGATGTTTTAGCAAGAAAATGTATGAAAAGCAAAAATAGTACTGAGCAAATAAACAGATTAAAAAGGAAATTTTAATTCCTATTTACATTGTCTGTATCAAGTAATTTTTATGTATTTAGTGAATGTTCAAATCATAATATCTTTTTCTGTTTTTTTTATATTTATTATATTTAAAGATTACAATGAGAATTATTAATTCTTTAATAATTTCTCTCTTACTAGAATACAAAACCGTTTTTTAAAGTAAAACGATTTTATAAAAATGATTAAACTATGGTTTCATTTACATACAAATGATTGCTATGGTTTACTATTTAATGAGCATAAAAATAAACATTTTAGATTTCTGAATATATAAAAGATGTGATTAACTAAAAAATATTGTTTATTTAATCAATTATTTTAAGAAACACTTTATGATCTATTCAATGTTCTCTGACATGGTTAAAGATGGTTTTTACACAATCGAATGTCATATTTTTGAATACATTTTATTATGCATTATAATTTATATGCTTATGTTACCATTAAATTATCAAATTGACATCTTTTAAATGAAGTCATCTATAATAAATTAATCATATATTATGTTAAACGAATTTATACAAAATATTTAGATAAAAATGTTTGTGATTATTTTTAAAAATTAGCAATTAATTGTATAAATTTTAATAGCATGTGAAAAAATTTATGTTGGATTTAATTTAAAATATTTTATATACACGATTTTAAACAATTAATCCACTGTGAAGAATGTAAATTTTTTTTACATATTTAAAAATTTTTGTTAAATCTTATACAATTTATATAGAAAAAAATTTTATTTGAAAAAATTTACACAATATTAAGAAAAGTGAAATTAATAATTATAAATATCTTTCTTAATAATTAAATTTATTTTGATATATATATTTAATTTTTATTTTATGGTATTGATTGCTAATCTATTACTATTTACTTATTATTTAATGTATATCATAATGATTTAAGATTAATTGTAAGATAATTTAGAATTAATGGTATACAATAAGAAAAATCTTAATTAATAAGTGTTTATATTCATAAGCAACTTTTATGTTATTGTTTATAATTTTATTTGAAAATGATTTATATCTAAATATTAATTTTAATTTTTACCTGTATATTTTTTATTTTTGAAATTTTTATGTAATATGAATCATAACAAATAAATATATTCTATTATTTTAAAAAATTACTTATTTAATGGTGTTTATTAGTTTATATGGTAATGTATTGTCTAAAAATTTTATAGATTAAACATTAAATATAAAAAAAAAATTGTTATTATCTCTTAGTAAAGAATTTAAACAGACTGTTAAAATGGATATATTCTGTAAATTTTTTATTTGAGTTATTAATTAAATGGAATACTATATATATTGAAATGCATTCTATATTTGTTATTCAATTAAATTATTTTGATTTAAATAATTTAATACTTATTATTATTATTTGAAAAATATATTATATTCGAGATGAAAATATTACACAGACATTGTTTAAAAAATTTAAATATAAACTGTCAATGTGTCTATGGGTTTAAGTCTATTTGTTTGTTATTCTTATGCCATTTTACTGATACAAAATATTAATATATAATATATTGTTATTAATAAATATTTATTCTCACATGAATGTTATTTTAAATTGAATTAATTGATTAGAAACTGTATCCTACTATATATCACGTGAATTTAATAATTTTTATTTTAAGTGTATTTTAATAAAATCCATATCCGAGTATAAAATAAATTAATTTGTATCTTATTTAAACATAATTAAATTTTATCATGTATAACAACTCAATACTTTGGATAATAATTTATAAATTTATTTAAAAACTTTTAATTTCGCGGTTTTTAAAAATCCGTTTAAGAAAAGTACATAATATTTCGAAAACACATTTTCATCTTTGGCGATATTAGATATATTTATTATGGAGACTGAACAAGTAATTGAGCATTTTTTTGGAGTTTATTTACTTTATTGCAAAAATCGGGATTATAGGGGAAGAACATACATTGGTTACACTGTTGATCCAGTACGAAGAATTAAACAGCACAATGCAGGAAAAAAATTTGGCGGTGCATGGAAAACAAGTAATCGCGGACCCTGGTAAACATAACCTTTATTTTTTATTTACCTTAATGACAGTTTAAATATTGCAATGTAGCAAAATGAATTTCCCTTTACAAAAGCTAGTTTTGAGATTTTTAAAAATATTTTACTAGATGAAAAAAGATTTTGTCGATTGTACTACTGTGCAATATTATCAATAAATAGACAGAAGTTTAAATAAAATAATTATATACATTTATAGATGCACAGACTGTCATATAGTTTGAATAAAATTTGTTCATTATTATTTTTTTCTTTTTTTTCTTTTTTTGTTGTTTATTATAATATTCATTATAATAATAATAATAATAATAATAATAATAATAATAATAATAATAATAATTATAATAATAATATTAATATTAATATCAATAATAATATTTAATTCCTTGTTTATTTTGTAATATATCCACTTATATTTTATTTGTTCAAAATAAATTGATGTTAAGTAATAAATTTCGTCTTCTTTAAAAAAGATTTTTAATAATGCCTATTCTAAATCAATATAAAATGACAAGAATATAATTATTAAAAAATATCTTATCTACGAATTTATTATTATACACTTTATAATTTAATTAATAATAAAAATATATAAATTTATGTTTTCTATATTTCTCATTTTTCGGCTATAAAATCTAAATTTTTTCTTATTAATGTTATTTCTTCATAATTTTGATTTATTAATGTCTAATTTTAAAAAGTATGAAATAAAATTTGGATTTATTGTGCATGTAAAGTTTATGTATAGAATAAAATCATCCCGTTAATGCTTAGTAAAAATCATGTACTTATGTTCAAGTTAAAATTAAATTAAATTTTCTAACATAAAAGTGCTTGTAGTCGTTATCCTTGAAAAGGCTCGAGTTCAAGAAACATTATAAATAAAATATATTGCACAATAATTAAAAAATATTGTTAATCAAATTTTAAATAAATAGTTCAGAAAAATAATTTGTTCTTGTATTATTTATTTTTAAAATAACAATTAATTTCAATGAATTGATATATAAAAAAATTGTTTTAAGATAAATTATTAATATTATATTTGATATCCGTAGGGAAATGGTACTGATTATACATGGATTTCCTAATTCGACTTCTGCTTTACGGGTAAATAAATTATTTGATTTGCAGCTAGATGTATATTAGTTTTATAATTTATTTTGTAATTATACAAACCTTTATTAAACATGCATCGATTTAAATACGAACATATTTTTATTATTGTACCTTTTATAATATTATTATTTGAATATTTTTCATTGTTAAAAATAAAAAAACACAATAATTACCAAAAATCATTCTTATAAATTTAATTTACGTGGATAAAAATAGATCTTTTAGAGTAGGCCTTTTTTAATTTTATATGATTAATAAGTTTTATATTGTAGATTTTTCGACTACTTAATATATTGTATATTTTTATTTATAATGTTTAAATCATTGTTGGATCAATAAAAGAATGGATAAATAAAAAATATCAATTACTTAATATTTTTCAAGCGATAGTACTACTGAAGAATATTTTAAGTTATAGGTAATTATTAAACAAATATTTTTATTATTCAAACTTAAAATAATAATATAATGAAATTATAAAAAATTTAATATTATACAATGCTAAAAGCAATACTTTAAAAAAAAATTTTGCAATGAAATGAATTATCATGAAAGAACTTTAACAGATAGATAAAATAAGTAAATTTTTGGATACTGTATTTGATTATAATAAAATTAAGTCTTATTTACTAAAGTTTGAATGGGCTTGGCAACACCCAGAGTCAAGTCGTCGATTGAAACACGTGGGAAAGAGGAAATATCGGCAAAAGACATTCGATTATAATTTGGTAGTGCTCTCGGAGATGCTGAACGTTGGTCCCTGGTGTCGACTACCTCTTACCGTCCGATGGCTCGATGATGAGTTTGGTGCGAAATACGCCGACCAAGTCTGCCCACCGATCCATATGCCCATCACCTACGGTAAAGTCACTTCTAAAAAATTGAAGAATACCAGCAAGTCCAGCGAGAAATTAGGAGAAGCTGAGAAAACGAAGAATGACCAGGATGTAGGTACCGTTACGGAATTTTGCTCAATATGTTCGATTCCAATAGAACCGGAAGATCGGATTAGTTGCGTGCAACCTAATTGCACCATGATCTCTCATATAATTTGTTTAGCGGAACTTTTTAGAAAAGATGATAAAATTATACCTATCGAAGGATGTTGTCCAGTTTGTACTGATAATGTTTTATGGGGCGATCTGATAAGGAAAAAGATTGGCTGTGCGATGCACATTAATGAGAATTATGAGTCTAGTGATTATACGTCTGACGATGACTAGATGTACAATTTAATGTCTTATAATTTAAATACAATTTGGTTATACGACAGAGTTAACGTAAACATGCTCATTACATTAATTGTTGTTATTAATTAATTATATGTATCATTTTAAATAATCCAATTATGGTACAAATAATACATTTGTGTGCGGGTAAATGTATGTATGTATAATATAGTAGGATGCATTACAATAAGGCATCGTAGAATATTTTTTTAATTTTGTTTTGATCAATTTTTATAAAAATCTATTATTTAGTTATAATTAATCATCAATGTATCTTTCTGGCAAAGAAAAAGTAGTTAAAAAAAAAAAAAAAAAAAAAAACATTCAAAATGTACAATACAAGGTAACTCACTTGAACGTTATATTCTAAAAATATTTTATCAATATACAAATAGAAGTATGATTTTATTAATAAAAAATTATTAAAAATAATAATTATCAATTATTATATAAAATTTTTTTTATTTATTTATTATTCAAACAATGATTAATCTGACATATTTATAAAAATCTGAAACCTTTTTTAGATAAAAAAAATTTATTTTATATTAATGCGTTATACTTTAATTTTTACTTTTCTCGATATAATCTAAAATATTTATGTTTTTCTATTTTTACTTAAAATTTGTATATATGGAGTTACGAATTCTTATTTTTGTTTTATAAATTGTTTTACTATCTGTATTTTCTACACAAACTAAAATTTAATATATATCAAATATTATTTATTGGATTTAATTAAATAATACGTGCATATTTGAAAATGGGTGCATTGACAAAATGGAATATTTTACATGATATAGTAAATATTATACTTGAAAAATATGTAATTTTGTACCAAATATGTACAAATAGATATTTCGGTTTTTATTTTATCATTATGGATACAGAGAAACTGGATTCTTGACTCCAATTTTGTGTATAAAACAAACTTATTTCAAGAGCTTCAATGATTTAAGTGTACTGTACTATGCTAGGCATTATATTTCGATTCAACAAATAAAAAGAATTATTATGAAAATTTTTATTATAAATTGATTATAAATAATTTATAGAGAAACTTTAATTTAGTCATGGTGCAATTAACATAGAATATTACTATATAATTTATTTGACTTTTCGAAATTATGATTCTTACACATTTAAATACTTGAGCGAAACTAAAAAAGAAAAAAAAATATTAATAAAAACCTTTATTTTTAAAATTAACGCGAAATCAAAATTTATTACAAATTTGTATTGATTCCAAGTATATTTTGTAAATCATGTTCCACTATTTTAATAAAGAAATATATAAGTACAAAAATTATAATTTAAAAGTTCAATAATGCGTATGGTTTTATTTTGATGTCTAATATTGTCTAATTAATAAATATTTACCGAATCTAGTTTAAAATATGTTTATTATTAAAAACATGAAATAAAAAAAAGAAGATATACTATCTTTTATATTGCCATCATATTTTATTCCGAAAGATATATAGTATTTAGTTTAATTATTTATTTAAAATTAATAAACACATCTGTTATTGTATTATAAAAATTAAACGTACCATATTTAAATATTAATTATTATATATTTCATTTCTTTTTAGAAAAAATTAGATTTTAAATAAAGTAACATTGTACACATTATGTAAAAGTAATGTAGTAAATAAAAATTTTTTGATATAATTCAATTAATTTATTCATCAATGATTGACAGTATTAAAAATTATATTATTAGCACGTTTGTTATACATATTACAGTTACATATAAATGATTATTCTTTTACCTGCAGTTTTTAGAATATCAAATTATAAAATTTCAATTATGTTTCTAATATCACAACATTTCTAATATTTATAGCTGATATTTTATTTAAAAAATTAAAATTGTATGTATTTAAGGAATTACTCGATAAAAAATTACACTTATTTAAATTTACATAAAAATAATTATTCTTTCATCAAAATTTGAAAATGAATTATTTAATTGGTATAAAATAAGTTATAATATGAATATTGTATTAGATCAATCTTCAGAGTTTTTTGTATATCATATAAATATTGAATAGATATCTTTTTATAATTTGAAATATATTCTCATAATTAAAAGATAATTTGTATGACGTTGAGTTTTATAGGTATTTTTATTAACAATAAAACATCAATAAATAATATATACATTTTTATCTGAAATTTTGTTACATATAATATAATATTATATAATATAAATTAGAATATTATGAAATCTTAAATTTGCTTGTAATTTATTAAATAAAAAGAATTTTTTTGAAAAACACAATTGAGAAAAAATAATATATTGTTCGATTTCCAAATAATTTTCTGCTTTTATAAATACACTATTAAAATTTGCAGTTACATTAAATTTCTAATCTAGATTAATGCGTTTATTATTATATATATATATATAATTTAAATAAAAGTAATGTATTGCACGTTATTTTAATTATAAAAATATAAAAATTTCATTATAATTCATAGTGAATCTAAATTGTATTCATTTTATTAAATATAATTACATTTTAAATAATTGTATTACTACCATAAACATTTTTATTTTTTACATAAATTTTCATTTTATTTATAATATAATTTATATAACATGACACGTGACTTATGTCTTATTGGTATCTATTTATATTAAATAAATTATTTTTGTGAGTATTCTTGTGCAAATGCAATCAAAATTACATTTACTGTTGTATATCATATTTTACCCAAGATTAAAATTAATTTCAGGAAAAAAATTTCCTTCAGAATTCAATTGATTATATATTTAGCCTGAAACGACAGTCTGTAGGTATTTTTCATCTATCATTACTGTCCTCAATTTGAAATAAATAATAACAAATAGAAGGCTAATTGAATACAAATTGGAATACAAACTAATAAAATGATAAGATGACTGCTTTGATTTCTGAGACTCATAAATTTTCTTTACTTATAAATGTCAAATAAATAAATTAAATGATCAACTGCATTTTAAATTAAATTAAATTAAATAAACAATTGAAGAAAACAGCAGAAGTTTGGATAAATCAAGTTAATG
Source organism: Eupristina koningsbergeri (assembly GCA_018907245.1). NCBI lineage: Eukaryota > Metazoa > Arthropoda > Insecta > Hymenoptera > Agaonidae > Eupristina > Eupristina koningsbergeri. The sequence goes on along the minus strand of JACCHV010002752.1, from coordinate 828,392 downwards.
GAATTTTTTTTGTTTTTTTGTTTTTTTGTTTTATTAAATTATTAGTGAGATTAATTATAAGCTTCAATTTGAAATGTCAATATGTTTACTTTATGTTATAATGCACATACATGAACTGTAGGTAGATTATTGCATCTGATCGACGTAGCAACATATTTTACAGATTCTTATTTCGTGTTGGTCTTGGCTTGGCGTCTGCCTTCTCTTTTTTACGACGCTAGAACAGATCGGGAACGAAGTCGTAATCATCCTCGTAATCGGCGCCTGGAGGCACGAAAATTCCTCCCAAAAAGTTCGAGAGACCCTCGCCGTATCCCATGGCCGCGGCTATACCAAAAATTAGCCTCATTACGACCAATCGAATGAAATCCGCCGTCGTCGTCTCTTTTGCTTCTAGCGGTAGATTCTTGGAATTTTCACTTCTGCCTTCCACCAGATTCATCGGCTGCGCAAGAAATAAATAATAAATTAACCTGGTAGATTTCGAAACTTTACCGCTTTGGGATAATGATTCCCAAAAAATATTATCGATTTATTACGGTTTTGGTTCTTTTATTCTTGTTCTTTACTCCTGTAATACGGGCTTATTATCAAGCTATCCATTCGCAATAAGGTGACCCTTTAATTTTATTGCATAGCATTATTATTGCTTATTATTGCTTGGGTGCTCCGAATGTTTTGTCGCAAATAGTTGTAAGAGCATCAAATACACCAGCTTTTCCAGTTACGATACTTGCACAACACTTGCACAAGTAAAAGCAAAACAGAAATTTATAAAAACATTTGTATAAACTGGAGACAATATTTTATTAGAAAAAGAGTGATTTGGCTATTTAATAAATTATTTTTTGGTATACATAACAAAAAATTACACACTACAATGTATACGTACACAATATAAAGTAAAATCTCATTTGTGACGACAAGATTGTTAATTTGTAAAATGCAATAAAAATGTTGTTGGGAATAATTGTTGCTGCTATCAGTGTGTAAGCAATTTATTTTAGCGAATGTTATAAAGACTTAATGTTATGAACGAAATTTTAGTGCCAGAAATGTACTTACGTTCAGGCAAAGCAGGACGAGTAGCGGAGCCAGGAGTCGACTTGGTTCCATGTCCGAAGGTTTGGGGGAGGAAGGGGGGGAGGAAAGGATCGGTTCAATTAGGTGCCGAGGGTCGGGATGACGACGAGAGCGGGGCTTTGGGGTGTCGGCGAGACCGGGACGAGCGTCGCGCGCCGACTGATCCCCGGACAGTGCGTGCCATTACTGACATTGCAATCCCGGTCTCGGTCTCGGTCTCGGTCTCGGTCTCGGTCTCGGTCTCGGTATCTCCGTCTTGGCCCCGTCCCTTTCGCTCCTACCGTTTTCCGGGGAACGGCTCGGCACGTGAGCGAGTCGCGTAACGGTACGCACGAGCTCACCCGAGCACGCGAGTCCGGCAAAAAACCGCCTCGTTGTCGTCCAACCTCATCGCCCGCACAACCCAATACAACACCCCGAGGGTGTATTGCCTTTTTACAACATCTCCGGGCGCGAGAGAAATCAACGCTCGCTTTTCTTCTCCCGTCCGACTACCGGTCTAAACTCATTCCACCCGGACTTTCGGACTTTCATCTCCGACCAAACAACGCCACTCCTCCCGCTACCGCACCTTTGCGCTACCGACGAATGCGAAGCGAACAAGTGGCGGCGATTTTAATTCGATTTTAACCCACAACAACAACAATAGCTGACGGGAATCGCGATCGAATCTGGCACATTCCAACCTCAACGCAAACCTACCTCCGATATCCAATTTCTTCTTTTTATTTCCAAATGCCGAAATCGAACTTTCCTCGACTAACTTTACTTCCTTCCCATTTTCGCCGAATAACTACTCTCCTAATTCACACATCTGCGGCAGCATTAAAATGATTCCTCGTAATGGCGCGAAGAAAACATTGAAATGAGGCATTTTGAAACTGGTTGCAACTTCTCGCTCTCGCTCTCTCTCTCTCTCTCTCTCTCTCTCTCTCTCTCTCTCTTTCTCTCTTATGACTTACCTCTACCGCCTCACAAATTTTATTAACCAATCAAATGTTTATGTTCGGCATTTTCAACACTCTTTTCTACTTTCATCTCCGAACCGCGAAAACGATCATTTTTTATTCGGGTCCATCATAAAAACACGAGCTCAAGCGTTTAAACTTGTTCGCCAAAAATGAAATTTTGACTGCGCGGACCTTCTCAATAAATATACCAGCATGTATTGTATAGAGATTTTGGGCACTCACCAACAATACATTACACCCAAGAATATACGCACCTTTCCATCACTTTGCATAAACTCTATATTATATGTTGTTAAAATTTACAATTACATCGTTGCACACGAAAGGTGTCATGCACGTGTCAACGGCTACATTCCAAACACCTTCAGCACAATAATAATGAAATTTAAAAACGATGCTAATGCACCCGTTATTATTCGAGTGTAAACAGTTATTGCTTCTTGGATTAAAATTTACATTGTTATACGATAAAAGGTCTACGTCTTCTTCCGTATTTACGAACGTATTTATTGAATTAGGAAAGAGGCTTACAAAAACATTTAGTATTTAAAATTACTTCCTTACTCTTTGATTATTCGCGACGCGAAATAAAAAAAAATATGCGTATTAAAAGCTCTTAAAGAAGGTAATTTTGTTAGAAATATACAAACGATATTAATGCAAGGTATATTTGCATGTGCCAATGCATCAAAAATATACCATTGGTTTATTTTTTAATGTGCTTTATTGTAATTATTTAATTAGCCAACTAGAAGTAGAAAATTATATCCTATTAATAATAATCCAACTGAATAAGCTTTGCCTAGACAATTAATTTTGTTATTACACGTATATTGACAAATTTTTTATGAAAATATTTCTTCCTTGTACTCAAAAAAAATTTTTTAAATAAAACATAATCTAGAGAACGTAGCTAAAAGCAAATAAAGAAGGAAATTGTGTTAAAAAATCCAAAGAAAAATGATAAATTATTGCAGACTACAGTTGTACATAATTATAAAAACATTTTGATGTTTAATCATAAAAATTAAACATTTGATTAGTTAAGGTAAATTAGAGGAAAAAACTATGGATAAATCTGTGTGGTACAATTTGCTGAAACTGGAATTCGAGGTAACTCGGTAAGAAATTAGAAAAATAAAATTAAATTTTATGATTACAGTTTGACAGTAATCGTGGTTAATGCGTAACCAGGGAATCAGTGCTTATTCATGTATAATTAATGGTACATGAAATGCGACGGACAATCGTGCAAGAAGGACGAGACTAGCAATCGCCGGGGACAATTATGGTTACTTTTTTTCTAAAATTGTTAAAGCACTTGCGCAAAGTCTGGAGGAACGATGTGCTTTGACAGAGAAAGTCAAAGGATACTTTCCTCGAAATTGCGAGGAAAAATCAAGTAAGTCATCCGAAATTGGAAATAATTGGAAAGAATTCGGTAACGGTCCACTTAGGATAATCGCCACCTGCATTTATAATGCAGATTCGCATGGATTATTGTCAATGTGACAATGGGTCGCGTAGTTGGATGTAGGCTACGAGAGTAGATTGCGAGTGCGAGTGCGACGGGTTGTCTTTCGACCGAGAACGAAGATGTGCCACGACTTTAAATATCGTGGGCTTATCACCGGTAGCCGAATGACCCTCGCAGCATAAAAACAATTCTGCATATTCATATCCAAAATTCAAACAGCACGTTGGGCACGAGGCGGCATTAATTTCTTCCTTTCCCACTTAATTTTTTTTGTTGTTTTTTTTTTTTTTTTTTTTATTCGAAATTATCCATTTAACGTGAACGCAATTTATCATCCAAGCTGCACATATTAATCATGATTTTGTGAAATCAGGATTTACTCAATATTTGTAAAATCCTTTAACATAAAAACACATTCGTTGATAATTATTTTGTTTCATAATGCATCAAACGAGCACTTAGACAAGAAATGAAAAAAACCACCAATTAAGAAGTATCGATGTCATACATGGTCTGTTCACGAAGTATCGAATTTTTTTTTCATTTAGCGATTATTGATAACAGCGATTTGGGAGGGGTCTTAAAATGTAGAGTAAAGTTTTTTTATATTTGCTTCTTTTTTTGTTTTTTTGTTTTTTTGTTTGTTTCTTCGACAATTAGATACGGCAGGATTTTACTTCACGCGAAGGGTATTTTTCGATTTTTTGACACAGTGCACTGAAGCGATTAGTAGAACAGCGTTACGGGATAAAATAAAAAAAAAAAAAGAAAACACTTACCTTTTTTAATGATATATTATTTATTGTTGTACTTGTAATAATTAAATTAAAATTTAGAATTCTTCAAAATAATTTTCTCCTGCATCAACGAAAATTAATGAAGATGAGTTTTCCAGGACTCAAAAGCAGTCTAAAATCCATTAGCTTTGATATTTACGCAAACTTTTTGCATTTCTAAATTTAATATTGTTTACCGTAGATTGCATTAAATTCAGTTTTTTCGCGATTGCTCAAACTGTTAATCGGTGTTAATGTCCGAATTTAAAATTCTTAGCACGCGGCGGATATTCGTAGCGATTCGAGAGTTTTTCGGGCGTCCAAATCGATGATCTTTTCCCGATTCTCTTTATAAGCTCTGTGCCATTTTTCACATTGCGATTTTGACACACAAATATCTTTGTTAGCCTCTTTTCACATTTTAAATGATTCCGCACTGTTTTTTTTTAAATTGTAAACAAAATTTTATCGCGTCACAAATCGCTTTAACGCGCCGTGTTAAAAAATCGTAAATCACCCTTCGCGTGAAATAAAATTGTGTCGCAGCTAATTACCGAAAAAACAAAAAAAAAAGTACAAATGAAAAAAGATTTTTTTCTACATTTTAAAACCCGTCCATATCGCTGCGACCAATATTCGTCAAATGAAAAAAAAAAGTCGATACTTTGTGGACAGACCATGTAGACGTAGAGCATTATTTACTGTATAAATTACACTTATACAGCTTAATACAAATGAAATAAATATTCTTATATAATCTATAACATTCATTATTACATATAATAACATAAATTTCATTTTTCTTATATATTCTTAAAGAACTTTATATTTTCATTATAATTTACCGAGTTCGACGTTGAAATTTCAAAAACAATATACTTCAGTCACCTATTACATTTAGAACTTTCTATCAAGATTATTTTGATAAACATTGTATTTTTTAATACTTGCATAAAATTGCATCAAAATTGACTATTCTTTAAAATTCATTTAACAGTATACGATATATAATTTAATGGAAAAAAAAATTTCCATTTATCAACGATATATTTAACTTATATTATCCATAATCAACAAAGATCAAAATAAAAATATATATTTTAAGGGATACAATTTCAAATCTAAGATTATTATAAAAAAATATTTAAATTTAAACTAGAAGTAACAATGTAATACTCCTATTTATATGGAGATATCTGGTGAATTTTTTGAAATAATATTATGTAATATCAGAACATTATAAATAATAAATTAAAATGTTAAATTTGATAAAATTTTTACATGATTTTGCTGTTTTACTTTTAATTATATTCCAAAAAGTTTTTTGTTTACTTTAAAAAAAAATTTGCACATTTAGAATGTGATATATGTACAGCCATATTTATGAGATCTTTTTCTAGTCAAAAATATTCTTATGTACAAATTGTCTTGTAGTTCAATTTTAAGTTTTTTTTATAGTTCAACAGGTTTCAAGAACAGTTTTAAAGGATTTCTAAAAATAGAAAGCATCTATATATTATATTAAAAGATATTTTACTGAGGAAATAAAAAGTATATATGATAGACATCATAAAATTGTATATTGAAATATTACAAAGTTCATAAATAAAAATCATTATTATTTTATATAAAATGAAATAAATTCTTTTTATATATACATTATAATTGATTCAATAAAACATTTTATAAATAACAAATTTAAAAATTTTTTTTCGACGTTAAATAATATTGTTGACTTTCAAATTGCAATTTTCATTGTTTTTTGAATTATAATTTTGATGCTCACGAAATTAGGAGCATTTTTAAAAATTTAAATAATATAATTAAAATATTTGTTTTCCTAAAATGTTTTTTTGGTTAATAGTTATTAAATCTATGTAAAACACTTACAAATAAATAATAAGGAATATCAAGATGTCAGAGTTACTTCTTTTATTCCACTAAATTTTGATTTATTTCCATAAAAAAAAATAATACATTGATGAATCAGCATTTATACCAAGTTAGATATATTTGATTATTCGGTAATTAAAAATAATGATGTAAAGTAAATGTAGGTTAGATAAATAATGGGCGCGTATAAAAAATTCTAGATAATTTCTATTCCTTGCTCAAGCGACTCAAAGAAATCAAGCAGTCAATGACTTTCCACATTACATCCTCATCTCATTATTTGATGACTGATGATTCAAGATTTGTCCGTGGCAATGCTTCATCACATTTTATAAATTATCGTGAACCCGCGCTTAATTTTTTGAGTACAAGTTCAAGATTTAATCTAAATACCTGTAACACATGGGTTAGAGCTTGGGTCATTAAATGACACAAGTTTTTTCATTCATCTTCTTCCTCTTCTGTTTTTCTATTTTTTATTTGTTTTTTGTTTTTTTTTTTCTTTTATAAGTGGTTTTTATATTTATATGGATATATTTTTATTCGCGTATGAGATAAAAAGCTTAGGAGTCTCGTTAAATTACTTAAGTGAATTGTACGATTCAGCTAATTAAAACGCGGTTGGATTGTGCGATTTACTCATGGTTGTTACATGAGTTGCATGAGCGCAAGTTATATCCATTTTCTTTATATTTTCTACAGAATATCACATTACACTCGGATTCAAATTTTACTTCCCTTTGAATTTTGACGCCTGGAACGTCCGGGCATATAAAAAATATTATAAACATACAGTAATTATAGTATGAATTTATATTTAATGAAATTTTTCCGAGAGAACTATAATTTCAATTTCAATCATACTGAGACGCAAGGTACAATTATGACCAATTCAATCATGCATATGATCGAGTTAATTATGCAATATTTTATATGATTTATATTGTCAGCCATGCATTTATTCTTTTGTTTTTGAAGGTAATAAAAATAATGAATAAAATGTATTTGTGAATTAAAAAATCTCAACTATCTAAATAAATATTAACCAACACAATACATACAGCTACTGTCAATAAGCAATATTTGAAAATTAAATTTACTTTAATTATAATAATTAATTTCCATTAAAACTGCAATTACATTATTTATTGTGATTTGTAGCCATAACGCAAGAGATTATTAAATACAGTATTATATTTACGTGCACCATTGTATTGAATCAAATTAAATAAAATACATGCTGTACATTTTTTATGAAAAAAATATCTTGTCTGCTATAATATATCGTGTAATAAATATTAATGTTAATTAAAAAGTGTATAAAAAATAAATTCATAGAAGAAAGTTTTATCATGTCTTAAATTGCGATATAAATAATTATGTCGTTTTCTTTAACTTAAAAATTTCAAATAAATTACTTTCAAAAATAGTAAAAATAAGTGTTTGAATTTACGAAGAATTATGTCACTCTTTAAAAGCTCAATTTATGTTTTAATAATTATTATAAGTATGCTTTTTTATAAAATTTTTAAATTATAAATTTATTCCTAATTAAATGCATAATTAATAACAATTAAGAAATAGAATTATAAATTTATTTTAAAGCAAATATATTTAATCTTAATTACTAGTACATTATTGCAATCAGTTTTCGAATTGTTTATCAAATAACTTTTATAAATAAAAGTAAAAATATTATTCAGTAATTAAAATTATTTATTAAATAAAAATCTTTTTAAAAATTAATTATCTTTTGAAAAGCACAAGAAATGAATAGTATTTTTTTTATATTTGAAATAAAAATGATTGTACAGTGACGAACATTGTAAATTAAAATTGAAATTTTCATTATATGTTATACTTTATTTCGATAAATCATTTGAATAGGAAAAAATGACAATAATACTTTTTATTTACGCAAAATTTATTTCAAAATAAAAAAGTTATTGCACACGAAAATGTAAGACGCTTAATTATTAATTAATGTTAATTAATATTAACATTGTATAAACCTAGGCACATATTTTTGCATTATACAAAGTAATAATCATAAGATTTAACTACCCGTACTTAGAGGTGTACATTTTTTTAAATATAAATTATTCTTGTTAGGAACTGCACAGTGAATGTGACAATAATGAATTATATGAATAGCTCAATGAGCGCTTTGTCACTTCTCTTGATCCTTCACTATAATTTTTGTCTTTTGTGACAAGCACGTTGGGTGAAACTCCCTAGAAAATTACCGCCAAGATCTCACAAATTAAGATGATGCTTATTTTATTAAATAGAACATAGCTTGAAATTTTGTTTTCCATTGCTCAATATTGAGTTGTGAGTAATTTAACATTTAAACAAACTTTAAAGTAAAGATACATTTCATTATTATAATGGGATTAAAATGTGTAGTATCATACAAAATAAATTCAAACAAATGTACTGTCAATTTTTTTCTCTTCTTTTTTTCGATATTTTGTACGTATTGATATATTAGCTATAAATAAAAAGACACTCTTCTTTTACTGTAATGGACTTTAAGTGTATAATAATATACGATATGTATTATGACATAAAATTTTGACCCTATAATAGGTATTTTACATCTCTTAATATCATTATCCACTATAAATGTCTTCTACACCCTTGTATTTTTTCCTGAAACGATTGTACAATTGTAAAATATATGCAATAAGACATCGGAATTTTTTATTTTTAAATTGCTGAAACACAAAAGACTAATGTAAAAAATAAAAAACCGTATGCAAATATTGAATTTGTCGGACGTCTTAATAAAAGAACATTTGCAGGCTTTTCTACGTCACTTTCAATTTTCAATTACACCTACAAAATAAAATAGATTATTACACGTGATGAGTTTTCTGGATATGCACTTGCATACTCGCAGGTAATTCCTTAACAGTCATTAGAATCTATGAGTTTGCCCACAATAGATTATCCAAGCAAGTCGTTACTTGGTTGGGGAATCCCCTTACACTTATTCGGATGCAAATCCAACGCCTATGCCCACTAATTATATTCGCACTACACATAAATGATGCACAAACCAATAGAATTTTTATGAAGGTCAATATAATACAGTTTTTTTAATTTCATTCCTTTTTCTGATTGAAGAATAATTTATATTTATGTTGGGCACTTGAAAATTTATTCTGTATATATTAAGTCAGTGCAACGAAAATTTATATGAATTATCTTCAATTATTAGGTGCACACTTTGATGTACTTCAAATTAAAATATTTTTAAACAACCAAGAATGTAGAAACACATTTGTAAATTATTATAATGATTGATTGATTAAAAATAAATTGTAGGGATAATTATATTGTAAACCATATATTAATACTTTAATTACGTACCATTTCAATATTCCAAAGGTCATTATATACAATAGTATACAGATTAATTATATAATAAGTTACTTGATTCCACACATATTTAATGCTTTAAAAACAGTGATGTTAATTATTGTTATTATGTTAAAAACAATAAAAATATCAACAACAAAAAAGTTAAAATAGATATTTTAATTGCAATAGAGTAAGTATGTGATATATGATAATTTTGACATACTTTGAAAAATAAAAACGGCTCTTTCAAATATTTGTCATGACCCAATTAGTAGCTAGCACATCTACGTAAATTATTAAGATAAATAATGATTACGAAAAAATTTACATTTGATTTGAAGGTTTAAACTAAAAGTATTTCTTTCAAAAAATCACATGTTATAATATCATAGCGTATTAAAACTTAGTTTTTTCTCGTGCTTATAACTTTCCCTGTGTGTGCTGTTGTGATTATTTTAAAAACCAAGATTTATAATAAAATACGTGGTTTCAAATACTGAATTTGTAAAAAATTTAAAGTTTATCTTACGTTTAAAATTTTAATTTATAATAATTGTCAAAAAAGAGTTAGTTCTAGAACTTAAAAATTATTTTACAATTTCATTAATTTTTTATATATCTTATTTTTATGAAATATGAATGTTTTAATATTATTATAAAAAAATATATTAAATAATGTTTTATAAATGTTTGATTATTAATACACGATCAATACATTATTATAATATTTTTGATAAATTACTTTAGAGTCGTAACATTTTTTAATATTTCTACAATGTAATAAAAATAAAAATAATTGAAAATTTGTATATATCTAATGTAAGAATAATTTGAACAAACTTTACAAAGTGTTGCGTTAAAACAATTATTTATTCAATGAAACAACAAAAACATATCTATTAAGATAAGAACCTGTGTATGTATAAATAAATACGTATTAAAAATGGTAAATAATCTGCATTTAATATTTAATATAATAATAAAAATATTTAAAAAAAATTCAAATTTGTCATTAAATTAAAGAGGTGTAAATATTTATTTTATAATTTAATAAATCTTGAGAAACAATATTAATAAATTGTGTGATATTTTTCGAGTAAAGAAAAGTTGATGTAAAACAGAAAATAAAATTGACAACAGTTAAATTTTTTATTATTACCATTGCATAAATATATGAGTATTTTATGTAAATAAAAGGAAGTTGTGAATCTAAATTTAAAATACATAATAAAAGTCAATTTTACAAATTTTTTGTTTTATAAGATAGAATATTCGAGAACAATACCGCATCTAAAGGTAAAAAATTTGTTTTAGCACGAGAAATACAGAATATATTTGCAATAATAATAAATATTGTTTTAATATTAAAGAATTATAATAATTACCGAATTCTCGATGTCAATAAACAATAAAATCTTGAAAACGGAATGAATACGACCACAAAAAAACGTCTTGCTTGAAATAAAATTGTAGATAAATGTGCAAGATTGCCCGAACAGCTTAAATTTCGCTTATTAATTGCGATATGGAAATAGGGGAACGGATAAACATTATCGACGGATATTAACATAGTCTTGATTAATGTTGATATGAAACCGAGGTACAATAAACGAATGGCAAATTACTTTTAACACGGAGAGAAATAATAAATCCCTGTAAATGTAATATGAAGAATCGAAGCCGACGTCAATGACGACAACGGCGACGAGGAGTAATGAGAGAGAGAGAGAGAGAGAGAGAGAGAGAGAGAGAGAGAGAGAGAGAGCGATTGAGAAGGGGGCGGGAGGGGGAAGATTGTTAATGCACAATGGAAGATTTGTAATCCCGTAAAAGTATTGGTGCGCCGAGCTGGGGACAGGACAGGATATCAACCACCGCGGTACCGGATGCGACTCTCTTCGAATAGCCAAACAGTTCCAGAAATCAAGGAAATACATACCTTGCAGTCCTCGACTCGAGGCAGATACGCAAATGCGCAAATACGCAAATACACACACTTTCCGCTGACTTACGCACTTTCCTACGCACGTGGGTGATTTTACTCTTTGCCGCCCCGTCAATGCCAATGAATCTTCCGGTTATTCTCATTCCTCTTCTTTTTACTCTATGATTTTTAGGTACAATCGCATCTTTTAATTCATGCAAATTACTCATTAAACCGAACGTCAATTGGCTTGTTATAACTCGCCTACCTCTAATCCTTTCTTCATTCATAAATTTTTAGTTTTCCAACAACATTTTATTGTCACTCATAAATACGTTTGTTTTTATCGTCAACGCAAATAAAAAATTTAAATTACACTTTTCATTTTCCCAGTGCAATCATTTTTTACATTTTAAATACAATGGCATTGATACGCCCAAACGATAAATATCTACTTGTAGCCACATGTGGTTTCTTACAGTTGGCAAAAAATACAACAGCATTTATTCTTTTTATGCTAATCCTGTATTTTCAATAGCAATACATTTCAAATTGCATAATTTTAAATTAAATTTTAGATAAATTATATTGATATTTTTTATTGATAGTGACACGGCAAAATTCAAAACAAAAATTTTAATTAGAATTTATTATTAACATATCATAGAACAACGCCCATTTTATGCAATAACTGTAATGGAAATGCATTACAAGAAATATAGGCTGATATTAGAACTATAGACTAGATATTAAAACTATAGACAGCATTTCAAAATGAACAAAAAAATATAAATATATATAAAATAATAAATACAGCTCTACCATACTTTATCAGTAGATTTTACATTAAACACAAAAAATAGGTCAATGTACTTGACAATTTTTCTTAATTTTTTTTGTTAAATAACTTGAAATAACTTGATATAGAACGTTTGAAAATATAAGTTGTAAATTGTTTCTGCATTTTTAAAAATATGAAGCAAGAGTAATTTAAAAATATCTAATTTTAATTTCACGATAAACACGAAAAGAGTATCTTAAATTAATACCTATAAATTGTCGTGTAAGTTACATCAACTCTAAATGAGAAATAATTTATTCGAGTCTTTTAAAGTTTAACGATAGATTGGAGCAAGGTAATCAACCAATGTCTTTACTATTATACTTTGATTAAAGATACATCCGCAAAAGCTCGTGAAAGAGATACAAGTAAAGATAAAAATAAAATTATTCATTGCTTGATCATAAAAATAATTAGATAATCAAATAATCTATAACAAAATGCATGTTCACTGTAAACTACAATTAATTTTTATTATAATAAATGTATCACAATTAAATATGAAAAAAATTTTGAACTAACAAATGTTTGCAAGAAAAAAGAACAAGAATATGTTGCTGGATTTTTAAAATTATTTCCAAAGGATTTGAGGATTATTTGCGTTCAAAATTTAAAAAAAAAATAACTATTCATAAAATTAATATATTTAAATATTTTCAATGTAGTCAATAAAAATAATATTTAAAATGAAAGTACGAGAGTACATTAAATAAATCCACGAACATTTCAAGTTTAAATACCAATGATAGGCACACGATTTAAAACAAAAAAACAAAAAAACTATTTATATAGTATTTCTGTCAATATGCAAAAAATATATTTAAGAAATAAATTTAGAAAGTTGATAAACAAATAGTTTAGAAATATCTGTGTAATAGTAAATTAGTAATCTATATGTGTAAATCAAGATAGAGAAAATCCAGTATGTAAATAATTACGTAATAATGAAATTGATAAACTCATTATCTCACTCTTTATTCAATGGGTAAGTAAATCGGGCTCATTAAGATGGGTATTGCATTCTAGAAATCGAGATAAAATAAATACACAGAATAAAAATGCAATTAATGAACGTTTAATTTCCTAAATTAAAGATTTATAATGATTGATAAAAAAATGATAAATAATTAACCAGATGAAAACAAGATTAAGATTTTAATATTGTATAATAATAAATTGAAATAAGATATGAACAACAGGACAAGTAAATGCAAAATGAAAATAAATGATGTTTAGAGTAATGAATTTCCGAGTGAGAAATGCAAAAGCAAAAGCCATGTAAGTACATTTAAATTGATATTGCCATTAATTTTTTAATATTATTATATTTAAATGAATATAAGTTTCTTGTTATCGAAATATATGCAATAAATATATTTATAATACACAGAATGAGCATAAAATATGAAATATATTCATAACTACGATTGGGCAATAATATTTGAATAAAAGAACATAAAGTTATCTAGAATTTTACTTTTGAAATTATTGTACAATATTAAAATTAAATGAAAAGAATTTTAAGCACTTATGGTTCAGCGTTCAGAATAAGAAGAACTTGAATACACTGCATAAATTGTGTAACATACTTGTGTACCTACAATTATAATAATTCGAGTTTACTTGGAATCATTCTTCATTAAAAATGAAGAAAAAATTTTTTGGTCAAGAATTTGGTAGTACAAGTAAAAAATTTTGCTTCTACGGAGGAAGGAAAAAGTGAATTGGTATTCGCAAAACGAAAATACGCATATGGGGGGAGAAAGTTTTGAAAAAGGTAATTGTTATGTAAAAGGAATTAATAATGTTTAAATGAACGGTTGCAAAGAAATTCACCAAGTGCATTGTGAAAATGAGCTGGGGCCACGGCATTCTGAATTTATTAAGTGCGTACCCTTTTTCACGTTCGGAAGTAAAGCCAAAGTGTGCATCGGAATGTTCGAGTTGTTGAACTAGTGCCAACAGCACTCTCGAGTGTTCAATTATTCATGCGAGAGTGTTTACGGGAGTTGGAAAAGCGCGCGTTATCACCCGAGTTGATAAGAGCTGCAGGCGCCGACTGATCGACGATTAAATATCGCGTGCGGCATGCGATCCCCGCCGGAGTTATCGGCGACGTCCCCCGAGGAGAGACTGGGCTCTTTGTCCGAATACGTTGCCCGGACTCGGGGAGCGGGACCGGGGAGGCTGAGCCCGTCCCCATCCACTCGAACCGTTGTGGGTGGCTTTTCGTCGTTGCAATCCCGACTCCGCGTGGGCACTTGGAATAAAGCGCACAGCCTCCATTCGTGGACCGTAAAGCACTTCTGGCGTAGGATTTTATTTATGTGGTGCCATGTTGTGCGCGTCTCCTTGAGTTTGCGGGCTTTATCTTGGGAAAACCGTAAATCATTCGGCGTCTTAATAAAGGGAGGAGATGCTTTTGCTCTACGCTCTTTGTCTCAAACTTCAAATATCGGAGTGCACGAATCCGGATTTTATGCAACTCGAAAAGTGTCCCCGAGATTTATCGAGCCGCAGTGTATATTGCTTAAAGTACTTTAAAGACGATGTAACCATTCGGATTTTCCATTATACCGTCGCGGATATTTCAGTGGGCTTAACTGCAGAATCTTCGATTAAATCCTCCATTAACTCGTGCCTACAAAGGCACCATGAGATCACGCGTGTATCTCTCTCGTAAAGGAGTGAGTGCCACGATATAAACAGATAATTAGCACCATAAACGTTCGTTAACTTTCAAAAAGTGGAATACCAGTTTAATCCCATTGAGAAATTTAGGAGTATAAAGTAAATACTCAAACGCGATATCTTTATGATTATACGTACTCCTGCGGAAATAGACCATCAGCACACATAATCACTTATGCATAGGATAATAAAATCATATAAATTAATGCGAATAAATGTCATTATGGCTAATTTAGTTTTAAACTTCAATACTTACGCAGTCCCTTCATTAAAATAAGTATAATCACAAACGTTGCTTATATTAAAATACTAAACCTATGATAATGCACGACTACATTATAGAGGTTTAAGATTTGCTGCAGTATAATAATTATTTATAAATTGTTTATAAATCACGATGACATTCTTCCAATTATTTTTTCACGCACGAGAAAATAAATTCACTCTTTGTTGGTTTATGAATGCCGCAATGAGGATTTTAAAAGATACTGTTAAAAAAAAAAAAAAAAAAAAAAAAAAATAATGAACTATTGTTGATAAATATAATCGCGTGGGTTTAAGAATTAATTTTTATTTTAAGTGATTAATTTAAAGCGAGCGAGCTTTTGAATTTAAACACATGTAGCAATAAAAGTGAATGAATCTTGATTAGAGAAAAAGTAAAATCTTATGAATGCGATATCATTGAAGCGATAGTCCCAGTTTCTTGTGCATTTATTTTTGTACATTTATTGGTGAGACTCGGAGCAAACAGATGCAACGTAGATTGTACAAGAGTATTGGCATGGGATTTGATGAAATAGTCGCTTTAAAAGTGTAAGGAGGAGCGTAATGAATCCCGTGGTGTGCAATGGCGATGGGCGATAAAAATAAAAGACGTCCGAGTCTCGCTCGAATCTCCGGGAATCTCGGAAAAGCGCAAAAAGAGATTACCCAAGGGCGCACCTATTTGCCGTGGTTATTTACATTGCCGGCGCCGCTCAAATTCTCTTGGAGCGGGCACAAGTCGTGCGACTCCTGGTGGAACAAAGGCGCCGGGGGTTGGAGAGGGAAGGGAGGCAAGTCGTTGAGCAAGGCTCGGATTGGCGGGGGCCCGAATGCGCGAGGCCGACTCCAGGTAGAGGTTGCGAAAATGCGACGGCTCTTGGAAAAACGAGTCAGCGCCGACGTAATCACCGCCGGCCGGCGTTTCCCGGGCGGCAGCATCTCCGGGGGTCGGCGCACCTCTACCGACGCGACGACGGGGAACACGAACAACACTCGGAACGACATACGTCTTGTCCTTGTGGGAGAGGACTAGAGCAGAGCGCCGGCGTGCGCTTCTCTCTCCCTCGGTTCCCGCGCTCAGTGCGCACTCCACCGCCGCGGGGGACGAACGTCCGGTCGCCACGACCGCCATCCCATTGGAAGCCTTGGTCCGGTCGCCCGCGCGGATGCGCTTCTCCGCGGCAACTGCAAACTCTGGATCGCGGGGGTGGCGGTGATAAAATAGTAGTCGAGTAGCCCAGGCCGAGTATCCCCGAATTGGGTCCAGTTAAGATGAACGCGGAAGAGATTAGAGTCGGAGGTTACCAGATTCTGACGCTGCTCCTGCTCTCCGTCAACTTTATCGTCGTGGCAATGAGCCACGCGCTCACCATCTTCTACAAGTACACGCCAAAATTTTACTGCGAGGTACGTCTCTGGGGATGTTAACAATCTTCTCGAATTTTAATTTAATTTCGACTTGAAGAGCATTACGCAATTAGAAATAACCTTCGCTTACCCACACCCAGTTATCCTCTCCATCATTAACCAAGCTGTGTTATTCTATAAAAATTACGGACAAATTAAGCTTTCTTCCCCATTTAAACAAACACAAATAACTTATTTGCTGGAGATACTTGGAAGAATATTTAGACTGTCTGGAAATTAATTGATCTAATGAAACAGTAAATTAAAGTACCATTTCGATTTTTAAAATTTACCTTTATTTAACAAAAAATCTTTACTTTAAAATAACATACTTATTTACATTTCTGTACAATCACGCACGAAAAACTGAGATAAACTTCTAATCATAATGAATAAAATTTTATTTCTCATATCATACTTTTAAAATACAACATTTTATGAAAGTTTTATAATTATAAAATTAGTCGAAAATGCACAAAATTAACTATTTCAATTTTAACCTGCATGAGTAATTAAATATATATCTAATCATGATAAATTTGACTTAATAATTATTTTTTAATAATTAAAATTTCTGAAATATCACGCAAAAAATTTAATGAAATATCGCCAAATATTAAAATAAAATGAGCTTTATGTTAAAAAATAAAAATTATTTTCTGGTTAATTCTGAAATTATTTCCATAGATTCATTTAATTTCATTCCTATTATTGGTATAATAAAAAACATTATTTCTAAATTTGAAATGTTGAAAAATATTATAAATTACCTAAACAGATACAAATTTGCAATTTTTTGTTGAATTACGTAAAAATGAGTTCTATAATTATCTTGAAAATTATAATTTATATATAAAATTTACACACAAAAGAAAATTTTTCTTTGATTAATCCTTTGCATTTAAATACCAAATTTCACTTATATTTAACATTAGGATTTATTCTAAATGTATTTATTATTAAAAATTTTTATCTAAAATTAATATTTATTATTACCTGATATTTATTAGTAAGAATAATTAAGTGAAATTTTGCAAAATATTATGTATTTAGATATTATTAGAAAAATATACATAAGAAATTAAACAGAATGTTATAATATTAAAAATAATAGAATTTACTAAGTTCCTTTTTTTTTATTGGATTATTATTTTTTTAAATCTTGCAATAAAATTATGCATTTATTTGAAATAGTAGTTATTTTTTATATTTTTACAGTAAATTTTTATATATTGAAGTGTAATAAAAAAAATTTCATAAAATGTTTATAATTTTTAAGAATTTAAAAAACAAATAAAAGGTATATTAAAATGTAATACCTCTAGCTAACGAAAAAATTATTTTATGCTGATTTAATTTATATAGTATTTTTTAAACAAGATATTTATAAGTATTTAACATTTATATATGGTTTAATTTGTAATCTGTTGAAATTTCCAACTCAAATAATTGTATACGTTGATCTATAAATAAATAATTTATCTACAATGACTTTTGTCAGTATGTGTATGATTATTTTACAGCTTAATGGTTTACATACTATATACTAATTATTTTTAAGTATATAGCATAAATATATAAATGAAAAAATAATCGTATTGCCTTATTTGAAGAATGTTGGTGAGTATGATTATGTATTTAATGCAGAGAGTCAGATAAGGTAAGACAGGTACACATGCACTTTAGCACAAAACATAAACTCATAGGAATTTTTTTAAAAATGTGATTTGTCATAAAATGAATCATAAATTAACATTAAAGCGCATCTATTATATCACAAATCGTCCTGAAATACAAATTAATATATATGTATATATAATATTATTTTATAAAAATTCTTACATAAGCATCGTGTTGTAAAGCCGTCTTATATATTAAAAGCACGTTTGAGACATCTTGATTGCAGGTCGCAAATAAAAAATCAAAGTTTCCTGACATTAATTGTTAAGTACACGATATCTAAGATATAACTAACGTCGCGGCTATAAAGAGCCAAATTAATGCTTAAAGCGAGAGTTGACTATTGGAAAAAGTCCAAGTAGAAAATCGACGCATAAACCAATGATCAACCATCAATGATAAACCAATGTACTTTTTTTTTGCTAACCGCTGTCACGTGTTTGGATTACGTGCGCAGGATGACTGGACAGGAGCAACGACGTCAACGGTGTCGACGACGCCGATGATGGCCAAGCACGAGACCAGGAACCGCACGTACGGGTGCGGATGTTCCGGACGCTACGTCTTTGAGACCGGTCACGGGTACGAAAGTCCGGCAATGGAGTGGCAATTGGTCTGCGAGAAAGAGTCGCTGCTACGGGCCGGCACCGAGGCATACTTCGCTGCTCTTCTCCTCGGCGGCTGCGTCGGGGGCATCCTGGCCGACCGTATCGGCAGGCTGCCCGTCCTCGCGATCTGCCTCTACGCCCAGGGCACCATGGCGGTCGCTCTCAACGTCGTCCAGGTGAATAGTAACTAAGAATGCATTCCAGTAAACAACTCCCCCCCCACTCCCCCTCCCACCGAGCTTCGATTTCTAATTCTGCCCGGAAAAGTCGTACTCGCGGTGAATTTTCACATTTTCGTACGCGTTCGCAAATCAAAAATAAACGAATGTGTACACCGAAACCTGTGCTTTTTCTCTTTGCGGGGCTAAGTTACGTCTGTGGCAAACTTGAGTAGACGCTAGTGAGAAATTAAAAAGAATTAAAAAAATTAAATTCAACTAATGAATTAGTTATAATACAGCGTGGTAATTTACTATCAAGGCTATACATTTAATCGCTCTGTTATACTACTGAAAGACAATTCTTCTTTAACATTGACACAACTAAATCAATCATTTAAATTTAAAATTATCAATTATAATTTTAATAACAATACGCCTCAGTGCCAATAGCAACAAGAATATTATGAAATTTATACTTCAAAATTTGATTCCACTGATAGCATACTTTTAAATATTTATGGAAATAATTTAGATAAAAAATTAGGAATCTGAAATTTTTCGTGAGAAATTCTTTGTGTTCAAACATAAAATACCATGTAATAAATTCTTAAAGTATTGAGTTTTATTCAATGATTTAAAAAATAATAATATTAAATATATTAAATAAAAAATGTGATATACTTGAATTGTAATAATTTTAGCATGAATTAGTTAATAATAAGAATTTGAATGCTTGTACAAGCTCTTTTATCACTAGTTTATCGGATTTTCTTAAAATTAGATATGAAAAAATTTAGTCTAAAAGGAATATTTATTATTTTAATAAATGTATCTATCAATATCATAATTCCTTTTTTCAAAAAATAAAATTGAAATACATGTTCAATTCTTATACATTTCTATTAATAAATATTATTTCTATATATTTAAATTAGATATTTATATTAAATTTTACAATTATTTATGGGTATTTTATAAATATTTAAAGATCTATTGAAATAAAAAATATTTTATTTTCATAATTCACATTTTAATATAAGTTTATAAATTTTAATTTAACATATACATTTTATTTTTCAATCTGATAATTTACAATCAAAAATAGAAGTGAAATTTAATTTTATAATTAATTATTATGTCAAAAATATTTCAAGGATATAGAATTTAAGAAATATTTTTTAATTAATCAATCAATAAACATTATTGTGTTTTTTATAAAATAAAAAGTTTTCTCTAAACATATATCTTCATGCAAACTCACGTGTCTAAAATGAATTTACACTTAACACATAAAAACACAGTGCATGACAAGTGTTTAGAAACTTAATAGCAAGCATAAAATATATTTAGAACATTTTATTTAATGTACAGAAGAATTATCATTAAAATTATATTCATTTTTTTATTAATTAATTAAGTATGCAAAAGATAACCCAATTTTTAATTTGCAAGGAAAATTAAAAAGATTAAAATATAAAATTAATTTATTCATTTAAAAAGAAACCACTTAATTATTAAATAAATCTTTTAATATTAATTAATTTTAATAAAATTTGAAGTTATTTTTTACAATGTATTTAGTTCTGATTAGTCAATTTAAAAAATATTCTTATTAATACATATTAAAGATTCATTAATTGTACATTCAGATTTACATATTTTTAAATAATTAAATAACATATTTTTTAAATAATTTTATAATTTATACTTTTCAATACTATCGGGATAATAAGAATAATGTTATATTTAAAATTTTTTCGTCAATCATAGTAATAGTTTCTCCTTACATCATTATTGCACTCATTCATTACATCGTTATCTTTTAAATTACTTTTTAAAATAAAATTGGAAAATATCATAGGTTATTATCAAAAAAAAAAAAAAATCAAAAATACGTCTTTGTATGAGGATAGTACGTAAGTATTTATCTGTTCATGTTCGTAGAACAAGGAGTTCTTTAATATTTCTTTGAATGTGTTTCTAGGATAGTTTTGAAAAAAATGAGGTAATTGACTCATTCAAAGAATTTTATATTTTATTTTATTTTCTATCATAGAGAATATGTATTGTTCAATTGTACTTATACCATTATTGGTTTATGTACTTTTTAATAAATATAGAAATATAAAAAATGACCATCTATAGGCAAATTATTAAATAAAGAAACAGAAATATAAAAATAGTTTTTAAGAAAGGAACCTAACTTAAATTTTACTGATTGATAAATGGTATTTAAATACAGTAATGATTAATTTGATTTATTTTACTGTTACTGGTATATTATACTATTGAAGCAACAGAAAATGCAGAGGTGATTTAACTCCGTGTATAAAAAAATAAAATATTCTTCTTGTTATAAAACCTTTAATCCATCTTACCTTAATATATTTTACGTGGAATCATTTCTTCTATACATTAATCAATTATAGTGGTATTGATTAATTATAGACTCGAAATTTATACTATATTATAATATATATTTATAATATGAAATTACTGTTCAACTCAAAAACTTGATTTAACCTATATCTGTTATACAAAGATAACTTTATTATTTATTGAAGAATTAAAATACCATCCATTGATTATTATGCTATGATATTTACCAGCTTTAATATCGCAATACAATATTTCCCTAACAATGATTTCTTCGAAGATTTACAAACTTTGGACAAAGAGGATTTCCAGTGATATTCTGAGGCAGCGAGTGGGTTGGACTGAATCATCTTTCTAATTTTTAAAACTCGGTTTAACTGTATCCGCACACATATTAATAAAACTGTTACTCAGTTTATTCATTATAAAAACATTCATCGTGTTTACCGTTTAAAAAAAAATCCTTGACTCACCCTAAACTACTTTCACTAATTATTGAACTAGCCCACTGTTCATAAACATTTAAAAATAACAAGTTTATTAATTGTCCCTCCTAATTGTATTAATTTATGTAAAGTTGGACTTCTAAAGTAGAAGTGCTTTAAGATTATTTATAATTAGAAATAATTTTACTCGTAAACATCAAAAAATCATTCAAACACCTTCTTAACATCGACAGTCTTCAACGTATTAAGTATGTACAAGGACGTTAATAACTGTATAAATATATTGTCTTTAAATAAAACTAATCAAATATTTAAGTAAATTTCTTTAAGTAAATTATAGGTATCATTTTATATTTATTTCGTAAAAACAATGCCATCAGCAAGCAGATATTAATATCTCTCTAAATAATACAAAAAAAAAGAAGAAAAAATACAACAGTTTTCAATTTTAAATGGATGATGCTTTCTCGCCGAAATCCAAAGACATTCTTTTTCTATTACATCGATTGCCTTTTGCAATTCTTTCTTTTATCATCCATAATATCAATTTACTTTACTTTTTTAAATAAACCACGTAGAAACATTTTTTTTTTTTACCTTGAAGCCCTATTAAAACCTTAAACTAACCCTACTTTTACCAACTTATCAAATATCATTTTTACCCTTATTTAATCTGTGCTTCACTGAGTTTTATTATTGGCTTAACTATTAGCTATTCAATTATAACTATAAATTTATAAAGCAATCTTATCAAAATGTTATAAATTCAATTTATCACTGTTGGTATATACTATAAAATACTTTTTTACTTTTAATTTACTGTAAACATTGCATGACGTCATGTATAATAATAAATCCTTACCTGTGTATCAATACATTTCTCTCGATTATTAGTTATGTAAATATTTTTACTTAGGCTATCATAACATTTTATGTAATAAATAGAATAAAAAGTAATAAAAAGAGTTTTTAATGAATATTTATTTATGAATAATACATTGAGTCATAGTTTTTAATAGTATAAAATATAAATTTGAATTACTTGTTAATGATAAAAAAAATCTCAATTTCCTAATATTCTAACTTAACAATATCTTAATTATGAATAAAAAATAAAATCGGACAAAAAAACTATAGAACATATAATTATTAATTATTTACATTCAAATTACATTGGATTAAATAACAAAATTGTAGGATTTATTAAGTAAGAAAAGTTAGATTTTCAATTACTAAATTGTTATTAAATTAAAAGCTTTTTTTTATTTTTTTATGAATAAAAACAATGAAAGAATTATACATTATGTTTATTTTATAAATTGTTTAAATTATGTTTCATGAAAAATTAAAAAAAAAATGAATATTCATGATCAAACGTGCATTCTAATCTTTTAAATGATCTATTACAAGTACTTGTTTCTGTTTCTTGTTCTAGGAATATCCTACTTTTAAATATATATACTTGAATTCAAATTTATTGACGTATATATATATTAATATTTAATTTTTTAATACATATTACTTATTAAAACATAAATTTTTAACTACTTAATATCTCTTGAGAGAATAATGCTAAAAAATATACGTACTTATGTTTTGTTGTTTTACGCTGATCTGTATTTTATGTTTTTATATTTATCAATCTCTACAATTTATTTTTAACTGTCAGTGTAAAAAGTACATAATTTTAAAACAGACAAGAGGTCACTTTATAAAAAAGTGACTAGCTGTCAACAGTTTTTCTGGTTGCAGCAGTTGTATTCGACCAGAATAATTACCCTTTGCACATATACAACTCGGAAGAATTTATTCAAAGAACTTGAAAAATTAATAAATATCCTCTATATAGTTTCATAAAATCAAAAAAAAAATATTTTTGAAAAAAAAAAAATTTGCAACTTGTTTCTAATAATGGAAATAAAATATATATTGGTAATGTCTAATGGTAATTTTCAATTTGCAGGACTACAATTTATTTTTAGTATTTCGAGCGTTGCAGGGCTTTTTCATCCAAGGTCTTGAGAGTTGTACTTTCATATTGTGTATGGAACTTTTTCCAGTAAAATTCCGAACTCTTGTCATGCTAATAATATTGTCGATGAGATCTCTTGGTTTGGCTTTACTCTCCGCTTTGAGCTACGGAGTTTCAGACTGGAGAATTCTTCAGCTTGTTATTTCGGTACCAACTGCAGCTACGGTTCTCTACATTTGGTTTGTATTTTAATTTTCAATATCTTATATAATATTTATAGAAAAATGTATGCGAATTAATGATATGAAAAATACTTTATTTGAATTGTGCCATTGCTTCTGTAATTGTTGTTAATATTCAGGATTATTCCGGAATCACCACGATGGCTTATAGCAAAAGAAAAATTGATGGAAGCTGAGATGGCCATTGAGAAAATAGGATATTATAATCGACTTTGCGGATCTTCTGAAAGAGATGAGAACTTGAAGAATGTGCAAAGAATCGAAATTGATAAAAGACCCGAGAAGCCAAAAAGGAAAACACTACCATCCCCTATGAATGAAAACTCTGCAACAGAATTTGAAAAGTCACTCGAAGAATCCAAAAATCTATTGGATCCATCTTCTGCAGAATCTGAGTTGTCAAGACCTCACAGTAAGATATTTTTCATTGCATGTTTAATATTTTTAATTTATGCAGATTTTATGAATAATTCTATATTTGTATCATTATTTTAAATAAAGTAATTTAATATAGCGGATAAATGAACATTCATTAAAAATTTTAATTTTGTACAGAAATAATACATTATGTGGCTATAAGTTGAGCTTGTACAATTTAACTAGTTTTATTTACAAAAATAATTATACCACGTACATTAAATTTCTTTCAAACTCTTAAATAAATTATAGATATTTTATTTTTTAATCGATGATTTTCTTTATTGTACTTTAAATATTTTAATTTTCGTAAATACTTATATGTTAAAAATTCATATTAAATTGATAAACATTAATTTTTATATATAACTTAATTATAGTTGAGAAAAAAAGTACATATGATGTATAGTAGTATTATAATGCTCGTGTTTTATATAAAAATATATATTAAATTATATATTAAAAAAAAAATTTCCACTCAATAACACAGACACCTATTTAATAAAATAAAAATTGATGATTTAAGGTAGTACTGAAGAGAAGAATCAAGATCGAATAAAAAACTTACATTCCGAAGAAAAGAGTAATTCACATTCGGAATTGGATATTGAGGAAATCACTAGTGGATCATTCACCTTAGTGACTGATGAAAATGACATTTTGAATGATAGAAAAGATGACACCGGACCATCTTACCTTTTGGTATCGAAAGAGGCACTTTCTGTCAATGATATTAATGATGGAGAAGAAAAACAAAGTTTATTAAGTACATTTTTACGATTTTTGAGATCGAAGTTTATAGGACTTACATGCATAATCATGATGTTTTTATGGTAAGCAAAATGTCTCGATATCTTTAAATTTGTATTAGTCAATATAATTTGAAACTCTTAAAGAGTAACGTTTCAATGGTTTATTACTTATATGTATAGATGATTTAAGAAGAAAAAAATTTCGTACATTTCGAGAATTTAGCTTGAGCATGGAAAACATTTTCACGGTATAAAATTTAAATTAATCGCTTTACGCTGCGTTAATTTATGCTATTTTTAGATTCAAACATACACATAATATTATTTAAATGCTTTGAATTAAAAATGCAATGATTGCCTCATATTTTAATTAATTAATATTGTAAAATTAAAGCCTATATAATACTTTAATAACCTGTTGCAATCGATAATATGTTGGCAGATGTATTTTTATTATTTTCGTACAAAAATACTTCAACTATGCTCTATATTACATAAATTTCTTCTCATATAAAAACTTATAAAGAAGCCGAGAGAATATTTGCACAATAAATGCTATTGGCATTATGAAAAAAATATTAAATCAGGGTTCGAAAAAATAAAATCTAATTCTCAAACGAGATAATATTACAAAGTAGTAAAAAAAAATAAAAGGTGAAAGAGCTTGTGGTGATTGCAAGGTTCACGACGGCGATGTCGTTCCACGGATTGGTGAGCCTACCCCAACGGCTAAGCAACGAGCGACACGTCTCCCTGGCTCTGGCGGCGGGTGCGGAGGTCGTGTCCTTCGTCCTGACTTTCCTGGTGGTGTCGCGGTGCGGGCGTCGCGGGCCCCTCTGCGTATCTCAGCTCCTGGTTGGTGGTGCCTGCGTCATGATCTCCATCCTCTCCCTAGTTCGACCGCAGCACGAAACGACCGACTGGTCCGGTAAGCTGTCCTCCTTATCTTTACTAAGACAACTCTCTGTTTTCCTCTCCCTCTCCCTATGGAGCCATCTCATTCTTTGTGGTTGGATCATTTACCTGGGGCTTTAGAGCGTGCCGACCCGGACGTCTTTGAGAAATACATTTGACAGCCTACCACTTCCGTTTAGCAGTTTATGGTAAGTTAATAAAACCTCATAATGCATGTAATGTCTATTTTCGGAGAGCAACTAGTTGTTTACCTCCAGTCGTCTACGAATTCCAAAAGGGAAAAGGTAAAATATTGAAGAAAATTGGTTTTAATATTCGAAATTTATTATACCTCACTCTCTATCTCTTATTTTTGTAATGAATTAGTAGTTATTGACAAATAATTAATTTTTAACCATGTTATATATCATTATTAAAAGCATTAATAAATTCCCTAGTAAATAGAACAATAAAAGCAAATGGACTTTTAAATTTTTTTTGTTTTTTTGTCAAAAGGCATTTAATGTGTCAAACAATAAAACAGTTTTTGTAATAAATCTAAACACCAAAATTATAATTTATTTATTTTATAAATTTTCTTTTTTATTACGTTGTGTTTATAAAAACAAATTTTAATATTTTTTCATTTTCTTATTTTTTCCTCTAAGAATTGTACAATGCATACTTGCCACTATTGAATCTTTAATAACTTGGTAAAATCATTCAGAAAATTTGTTCAGCTATGTATGTGTATGAAATAAATTTCTATCTAAAAATGACAACATATCTTCTATAAATTTTTATGTTTAAGAAGCTAATTTTCTTACAATAATAATATTATACGTCGTTGAGAGTATTTATTTTATCATACGTTATTATTTCTATATATTTATATTGTATTGATATTTAGATAGATCTAAAATCAAAAAAATAATTACATAATATTTTTAAAATTACAAATGTAAAAAATATAACTATAATGTTATTTTTAACATTTGTGTAATTCTAAAGTCTGATAACGATCATCAGTTTTTTCTTTCAATACATATTCATATCTTAAAAATAATTTACCTTTTTATAAATTTATTGTACCTATTTTACTATCTGAAATATTTAATTTATATTTATAAATTATATTTTACAAGTAAATTTATATTTGTTGTTATACCAAGGATTAAAAGATCAAAAAGCTAATACTATTTTTTATGTTCGTATGTTATTAAAAAATATCTACATAGACATCTATTAAATTCTGATTCAAATGTACAAAACTATTTTTATGATATAAGATACAAATAAATAAATTTTTCATCTAATTCTGTTATTTTGATATATCGTACTTTGATCTAATTACTTTTTAATGTATAACTTATAATTTAATTTACATTATACACAAATATTTTTGTTTAATTTAATCAAATTATTTATTGAATTTTTGTTTTGTTTTCAAAGTTTATTTTATTGTTTTATTTTAGTTTATGTCAAAACAACGATCATTACATTTGGGAGAGTCGCAAATATTAGTTCGTTTTTTGTTTTAAGACTCTTAGCAATTGAACTTTTTCCTACAATTTCACGCGGAGCTGGAGTTGGATTGTGCATTAGTGCAGAAATGATTGGAGGTCTAATTACGCCTTATATATTAATATTAAATAATTATGTGCCGGTAAGTAAGAACAATAAAACTTATTGACATTTTCATCATTATTATTACTTGCTAGCACAAAAGAATTTTTAACATCAATAAGTAAAACTAATATTTATACCAATTTTTCTTATGATTATAATATTTAAAAAACTATACATATTAATTGAAATTTAATTTAAAATTTATATATAATATCAAGTTTTTTTAAGATAAAAATTATTTAAATATCAAGATTAATATTTTCTATTAAATGATATTGCAATACTCTGTTTCTTTTCAGGAAGTTGCACGCATTTTATTAGGTTTGGTTTGCATTTGTTCAAGCTTTTTATGTATCACTTTTCCGGAAACATTATGTGAAGTTTTACCTGATTCAGTTGAAGCAGTAAAAAATTTAGGACAAAATAAGAAGAATGAAAATGAAACAATGGAGCATTCTAAAAATTCTTTAATTTTGCGCGAAAAACTCTTTTCTGAAGATTGGGTCGATGCTGGAAATGGTATAATCGTTAATTTTACAGATAAAACGAATTCGTAATAAATTAAGAACTACTAATTAAGCAAATTGTGTTGATCTTTTTTTATGATTACGTAATTTAAAGCAGTATAATAAAAACTTTACTGCTCAAATAAATTTATTTGGTGACTTTAAAGACTTCTTATAATTGTAAATATAAGTAGTACTCGTAGGTAATGCGGCTGAGAAACCAAAGTGCGTGTGTAGTTTAAAAAAGTGTAATATAATAATTTTTTCAATATCATTTATTTAATATAAATATTATTAATTTTATTGCAAACAAAAATATTTATTTTTAAATGAAATTCTATGATTTACATTTGTGAGACATAAAAGATTATTTTTAATATAATAAATTTACAAAACTTTCTTCAATGAATAAATTTTAAGTTATTTATTACAAATAAAAATGGCTTGATTTTATTTTATTTTTTTTAATTTTAGTAAAGCATTTAAAAAATTGAAAAAAATAATGTATATTGTGCTTTTTTATTAATAAAACAAAATAATATATTATAGAATATTTGTACATATTTTCAATTTCTTCTATTGAACATATTTTATATATAATATTGTATAACATAATTTTATTTTGTATATATTTTTATTAATATAATTCTATTAAAATTAAGTTACTCATTAACATCTAAATAATAAATTGTATGTAAAATTCTAAAATTTGTCTTAAAAATGTAATGTTCAATTCAAGTGTTTTACAAAATAATACTGACAAAGATTTATGTAAAAATAATATTAATAACAAGATTATTATATTTTATACATTCTACAAATTTATAGTTTTCATTACAAAAGTGTAAATTAAAATTTTTTTAACATATAGTTGAATATTTTTTACAAAAATAATAATAATTCATTTTTATTATGCAAATTATTTCTGCAAACCTTAATTTTTTTACAATTATTTAAAATTTAAATATGAATATTTAAAAGCGTATACATAAATATTCAGTATTTAGTTTCTTAGAAAAATATTTTTTCATAATAAAATAATAAATAATTAAATTTTAATTACTATAACAACATTCTATGTATTAAATATGTAGATTTTTTGAAATATAATTAAAAATATCATAAATATAAAAATTGCTTTATTGATGTGTTATCACAGAAAAACCTAAAGTTTGCCATCGTTGATACTTAAGAACAAAATAATTTTAATCTTAAAATTATTCTTATTCCTCATTATTATTTTACTCATATTGCGAAATAAACGAAAACAGCATTTGTTGAGTTTTATCGATTAATAATTTCAAAGAACCTTTGGTTGTGCAATTCCATTATTTTGTTGAGGATTATGTTGCACTTGTTCTGCTGCAGTATGCAACAATCTTGTACGTCGTCTAGTATAATGTTGCCAAAGAAGAATTTGTTGGTCATCAATAAATTTGGTACATTGTGAATTCACAACTTCTCGTCTAAAATGTTCATATTGTAAAAGATCGAGAAAGTACAAACACATTGGATATTTCAAATATTTGGCATATTCTGGTTCTTTCCAGTATAGTAAATATTTTAAATAATTAATGAAAGTTGAATCCTTAAAATAACCTCGCTGAGCTAAAACTAAAAGATATAAAATAATATCAAAATTATTAGAACATTCTATCAATTTAATTTATAATAATAAAATTCAATTGTTTTATTTAATTGTTTCTTGAATATAATTGGAAATGAAATATTTCTTAATTAAAAATTTATCAAATATTAACAATTATTTTAAAATGATTCAAAATAACAAATATGAATATTAAATTTAATCATAATAAAATATATTTATAATAAAAAGTCATAAATAAAGAAGTTTCAAACTAAAGAATTAATTCTTAAAAAAGCTTTTCAAAATTCTATTTTATGTAGGTATTGTTACAAATAAAAAGAAAAATCAATTTAATACAATATTATATTGCATTGAAATAAAGCTTGAATAATAATGAATAAAGCACTTTTAATCCACTAATTATGAATTGATATTAATTAAATTTATTAACTTTGTGCTGCAAAAGCTTACAATTTAAATAATTTGGATTGGCTAGACACTGAACAAATTCCAATTCAACTTGGAATCGCATTCGCTGTTGATCATCAGTTTCAGGTGCACCTTTTAAAATAATAAAATAATTATTTCTCCAATAGTAAAGTAATCTTATCAACAATTATTATAGAATTCAATTTTATATTTATATATTGATAAACAACATAATTAAAAAATTGATAAACTAATTTTTAGGTTAACTATTTTACAATTAAACACCCACCAAAGAATTAAACAAAATTTATTAAATTTTTATTATTAATAAAAATAAATTTATATAAAAAATGATAACATTTAAACAAAATGCCCATTTTTCATTTATTTACTCACCGTTCATTCCTATAAATGGTTTTCGTCCTCTAAGAAAATTCGGATCATCAAATTGGTTCATATTATATTCACAAGCATTTAACAATATTTCTTCTTTCGTGTTTTATAAAAAATGTTCTTTTGGGTAAATATAAAAATGAATATATAAATTCACAAGGTTTTGATTTCGTAAATTGTAAGCGACCACTCACGCAAACATTTTATTTTTAAACATCGCCATATTACAAATTTAAAGGTGGCGTGTGAAAATACGAAATCACGTCCTAACCTTTTTCTAAAACTTTTGGCGCCGGCAATTAGCGCGCACTCAAACCTCATGTATTCTACCTTGTGCGAAGTAGTCTATTATGAACTTAAGTAAATTATTACCAAATTCATACTTTACGTTTCCCACCCGGCATTTGGTACACTTTAATATTTAATACAACTTTATTGTTAAATTTAATTAACTTTATCGAAAGTTGAAGAATTAATTCTTACAAATTCTAGACAAATTTAACCAATATTTTCAATCGTTCAAGTACAGTCAAAACGTAGACTCATTTCTCTCCTCTCATTACTGTCGTATTAAAGTTATGATGGAAATAATTTAAAATCCATTGAATTCACATTTAAAACAACTTAAAACGGATTTTTAAATTTATTACGTTTATTTAATGTGGGTTTTCTACGACACCGGTAAAAAATATGTTACACGTTAATATTTCCTATTCAATGCAAGAAGAAAAGGAGAAAAGGCGATAACGTTGGACACGAGCACGCGTGGCTTTTTACATGATAATGTCTACAAACAGCACAGATTAAAGAAAAGATGGTCGATTTGCTGAATTATTCCAAGTTATGACTTGAATCAAGGGATATTAAGAATTCAGTTCGAATTTAAGGAGCTTTCATGAATGAGGGTAGGTACTTTAAATATTTATCCACATTCATTTAAGTGATACTTGTTAACATAAGTCTGAGTAACTACAAGGCTTTAGGGAAATTTTAAATATTCGTACTTCTTCTCATAAATATGCTTTGCATACCTTTATTTCGACACCTGATAAATTATTGTTACCCTTTAACTTTAATGTTTAAATAAAATAGCAGCATTTACAGATAAAAAATAGTATTTTATTCTAATCTATGAAATTGAAACTAGATTCAGATATGTCGGAGCAAAATGAAATCAGATCAACTCTGGAACGCAAAATCCTTGGTGAACTAGGAAACTCTAATCCAGATTCACCTACTGCTAATCTGAGATTACTCACAACTTTGGCATCTAACTTAAAAAATGTAACTAATAATCCTTGTCAAATGTGTTCAAGTTCCAATAACACAGTAGAAGTACCACCTGGAAAGGAATCAGGTTGTATGAAACTTCTCCCAAGAAAGGAAAAGTCTCTAAGTCTTTTGTGCAATAAGTAAGAACTAAATTTTTTTATACTACTATGTAAAATTCAATTAAAATTTTTATACACTACAACATTTTTGTAAGATATTTTTAATTCACATTGTTCCAGTAATTTTTATAATTGAAATTTTATTATTTTGTTATAAATAAATATTACTCTACAAGAATAATATATTAAGTTATTTAAACATTATCAATTAACTTTCCTAACAGTAAAAAAGTAATTTATAGTTAAAAAAATATAATTTACTTAGTATATCAATACTAGATCAATTTCTTAATTATACCAATCAGTAGAATAATTACATTTCTAATTAGACAGCAAATTAATTACAGTAAGTGCATGAAAAACTTATATTTCTTACCATTTCAGATTTTTAAATTTATTCCCTTTAACAATACAAGATAATATTCCAAAAAAAATTTCCCTTAATACAACGGCTCAAGTTCTTGGTACTGAAAAAAGAAGAATATACGACATAATAAATGTTTTGGAAAGTTTAGAAATGGCTTCAAAAGCTGGTAAAAATCAGTATTTTTGGCATGGACAATCACGTTTATCAATGACACTTACCAATTTAAAAATGTCAGCCATTGAAATGGGATTAGAGAAGCAAATTCAAGAAATACAAAAAATTAATAGAGCTTATTTGGAACGTTCTTGTCGCTGTTGTAATAGTTATTCCTCAGCATTAATGGTTCCTCAAAGCCCCATTGTAGATTATTGTTTTCCTGATACTTCTATTAAAGAAGACAAAAGCCTAGGTGTTATGTGTCGAAAATTTGTTATGCTTTTCCTTGTTTCTTTAAAGGTAATAAAAGTTTAATTGAATTTGATGTTTGTCAAAATTTACAAGAAAATTTTCATTTATAAAATGTAATTGATAATTAAAAATGATTGATTACTAAAAATTTATTATTATTTAACTTTTTTTATTAAGTGAATAGTATATAAATTCATTTTTTTAGTTACAATGATTATTAAAATTAGTTATTTTTAATGCAAAATTCTAATTAATGAAAGTATTTTTATTAATATATTGTTGTATTAAATCATTTACAAGAAGCTTTATAAATTTAATTGATAAAATATAATAAACATAAATAAAATTAAAAAATTTATTTTGTTTAGAATGGTGTTATAAATTTAGATATAGCTGCAAAAGTTTTAATAAGTGAACAAAATAATTCTTCAAATACAAAAAATCGTACCATTCAATCAAGATATAAAACGAAAGTTAGAAGACTTTATGATATTGCAAATGTTTTGTCAGCTATTGGATTGATAGAAAAAGTTGATTTATATAATTGTATTATTAGAAAACCTATTTTTAGATATACAGGACCAAGCATTGATTGCATTAACTTTGATGCAGGTATTTGTTAATTTGATATATTTAAATATTTTTAAAAATAATTTGGCTTTACATATGTATTAGAGCATTTTTATTTTATATTTTAATCATTGTAATACTTTTTGTTTAAAATTTAACAATTTATACAAAATATTTTTCTTAAGACTTCATTTTTAATTAATTCAGTAATTTATGTTTTTTTATGCATAGAAATGAAATCCACTGTAAGTGAAAGACAATCACTAGTGGGAATGACTACTCCAAATAAAAAGTCTTCCAGTACTTTTAATTATCACCCATTAAATAGATTTACAAGACTATGCTTAACCACTCCAATTGGAAATAAATCTGAATCAAGAAAAAGGAAATTATTTGATTCTGGTAAATAATTAATGTATTGTAAATGAAAATTTTATTTAACAGTAAAGATCTATATAATAAAAAAAATCAGAATCAGAATATATACTAATCTGACTATATATATATATATATATAAACATGTATATATGCACATATATATTACACAAATTTTTTTTATAAATCTAATTATATTAAAATTTTAAATAATATTTAATAAATGATAATATTTTTCATTATGTTTCGAATAATTATTTGCAAATAAATAGATAGACAAAAAAATACATTAAAACAAGTATTAATCCTATATTATTACAGAAAAAATAAATAAAAATAAAAATTGAATTCAATTTACATATAATGTTTCTTCAAATATTTTTAATTCTTAATATTTTAAATATCTTTAAATTTTAATTTTGTAAATAATATTGCTTTAAAACTATTACATAATTATACTTAATTTTCATTAAAAATGATATATTATATTTAATTTCAGATAATAAATTTGATCGAACTCAAAATTCATCTAATTTGAGCAAATTGGAAACTCGTTCATTAGATCGTTTAGATGACTCAATATTGAAAGTTGCAGAAATGGAATTAAAACGTATGAAATCTAGTGAACATAAGTCAAAAGTGTGTACTAAGTTATTTCCAAGACACAATTCTGATTCTTGCATTTCACCTTTAAGAAAAAAATTAAATTTAATCAATACAAAAATGGAAAATATGGCTTCGACTTCAAAAGAATTGGTCAAATCCACTGTTGAGTCATCAATAGTTGCTCTTCCAGTAGTTAGTAAAGAAAATCTAGTCAATGAATCGTGTAAATTTGTCACACCAATTCGTACTGTACGAATAAATAACAAACCTTTAGAATTAAAAATTGCCCCAATTAGGTTGCAACAATGCAATACACCCAAATTTGTGAAATTAACCAATTTTGATATGAAAAAATTGGTGCCTATTTCAAAAGAAGATATTGAAATTAAATTATCTTCTGTTAATTCTATGACACAAATGCAAAAAATACATAAACCAAATATGGCAATTGTAACACATATACCAACTAAAAAAATTTCTTCAGGTGATATTTTTAAGGCTATAAAAGTAGGTAATCTTTTTCAGTTAATTCCAATTGAAAATAAAAGTGATAATCAAAATAAGTAAATACTAATAACAAAAAGTATCTTATAAGATTAATAAAAAAAGTTGTGCCTTTTTTAATTAAATCATGTTTATTGAGACATAAGAAATGCTATGTCTATAAAGAAATGTATATATAAAGGTTTTTTATAGATCTATGTATTGATTAATTTAAATGCATCAATGCACTAATTTGCATGATTTACACATATAAATTTTATATATCAGTGCAAAAATAATTGCACTAACATCAGTCAAATTTTATACATAAAGTAAAATTTATATATTAATGTTATAAGTTTGTAGGTTAAATTTAAGAGAGCATATTAAGTTGCTTTTATATCACCAAAGCATTTTGTTAGATCTCTCAGCTTAGATTGTTAAAATTTTTGCAATAAAATAATTTCACATTTGGTTATAATATAATAAAATAGCAAATGTTAAAGGGAAACCGTTGTAATAGTTGTTAATATATTTTATTCAATTTATATATGAAAAAATATTTTTTTTTTTTTTGTAATGTTACTAACATTATATAAAGAAATAGGTAAAGATTACATTATTTAAAAAGGAGTAGTTCTATCTTTTTTTAAAAATGTATATGGATTGAATTTCAATCATTAGAATTCTTATAATAAATATTATATATGAGTAACTGAAGTTTTATTATAATGTATTTAATATACATAAAAATTTCTTTATTTACAAATTGTTGCTGAATAAATGTTTTACATGAATTGCTTTATTATACTGTAATAATAATA
Organism: Eupristina koningsbergeri; assembly: GCA_018907245.1. Classification (NCBI taxonomy): domain Eukaryota; kingdom Metazoa; phylum Arthropoda; class Insecta; order Hymenoptera; family Agaonidae; genus Eupristina; species Eupristina koningsbergeri. Next base: position 792,576 of record JACCHV010002752.1, on the reverse strand, counting down.
AATTATTTCTATACAGTAAAAAATATCTTTTCATACCAAACTATAACTTTATTTCATTTTAGTAAACTCTATCTAGTCCTTGTATTTCCAACTTCTGGTCAACTCTACCTTTCAAATTAATTGAATTGATTCTTAACATTGTAAGTGGTATTCTAAAAACTACAATATAATTCATTAATTTATTTATAATTATATTAAATAATTACTTAAAAATAAGATATAAAATATAGAATTCAATTTTTTTAGTAAAATATTTTTAGTAAATATTTAATGTTAGTACTAATTATTTTATAATGAAGTTATATGAATTAAACAATAATTTAAAATAAAAGAAGTAATATTAAAACCAAAATAAATAGATTAGTAAAATTTTTAAATAATGGCTATAAATTAAGTGCCTTTAAATATTATTAGCTAATAGTAAATTTTAAATAAAATATTCTTGTATTGAATGAGAAATATTTGTCTACATATAAAATAAAATAGCCTGAATTAAATAGATAGAAATAAAATATTTTATAAATAAAAATACATTTAAAAAATATGGAACTATTCTATGGTTTTATATAATATAAATAGATTTTGTAATTATGTGAAAAAATAATGTCAATCCTTTGTAAAAGGCAGTAATCATACTAAATATTAAAATATCTAATTAAAACATTGTTTATAATTACAATATGTATTTCCTGTTATTAATATTAAAATAAAAATTAATATTTAAAAAACATGAAACTATTTATTTTTTGAAAATATAAGGGCATTTATATTAATTTATATTAAACATTTATGTTAATTTTATATGTTTAAAAAATACTTACAATGTATTCTACGATATTGTTTTCTTTTTCGAAATCTAAAGTGTGTAATTGTATGTGAGAAAGTCTTTTCAATTACAGTTGCATCTACTTGTACCAATTCCCTATCAAGTATTGGCCTTCCCACTAATGTAAAATCTCTGCTTCCAACTAGTAATACCTTTTCCAATACAATTTCATCACCGGGTTGTGGAGGCCAATAGCCTCGAACAACTACAAGATCACTTTCTGTGATTCTATACTGTTTACCAGCCAAATGTATATAAGCAAATAATCTACCAGTTCTATCTTCAGCAATTTGTTTATTTATTTCATTACAAATTTCTAAATTTAAATATTAAAACTTATAATTTAAATATTAAGTTATCTATAGATACAAATAATTGTTATTTACATAAAAATTAAGTACCTGAATTGATCTTTTCATCTTCCTTATAAATTTCGCTTTGATAATCTTGATCAGTTTTAGCTGTTTCATATTCTGGATTCTCTTTATTCCATGGTAAATATCTTGGTACACCTCTGATTCTTCTGTAATTTCTAACACTAAAATTTTGAACTAAAAAAAAATGTATCTTTATTTACAAATTATATATTATGTACTAATCTTTGTAATATTCTTTATACGTTAATAATATAAATAATGTGTATTGTTACTATCATCACAGTAGGTTATGTTAAATATTGTGTGATTATGATTTTATTTTTTAAGATATTATCAAGTATAAAATGAATTTAAAAATTACTTACAAAATTGCATTTGATTTGTCAGTAAGTCCGGTCCATTTATTTTTGTACAATTATGTGTTACAATTTTTAAAAAACGAGAAAAATTTAAAAGCGACACCATGGTGAAGATTAAAAAGACTTTCCCTATTTAGATTTGCTTATTGACGTTAAGAAACCCTCGTGCGCAATTCGGACCACAAAACATCCAACATTTAAAATTATGGTTCTAAAATTGGTATAAAATTAAGTAAGAATAAATAAAAATACGTAATTTGTACACTTGAATTGTCTTAAATTGCAGTTTACTTATTTTTAAGTTATTTTTAATATCCTGTATATTTATGATTTCAAACACATTATCTCAATAATAATAGATCATACAAATTTACTTTTTAGCAGTGATAATAACAACAATAATAAAAATAATAAATATTAGAAAAAATACTACTAAAAGTCTTGTTTTTTCTTTTGATGTGATTATTTTAATTTATTACCTTTAATTATCAATTATCTTCATTATACAAATATAAATTTTCACACTGTGTTAAATTTTTTAAGCGATGCGGTTTACAGAGTTACAATACAATTTGTATGAAGTATGATTTATGGACGTACCATGTCAACAGAGTTTTTTTATGGTTAACTTAAAATGTTATTATTAAAGTTAATACTAAATTAATACAAGAAAAAAGTAGTTCCGTTACGTTTTTTTTACTATTTAAATTAAAAATTAAATTTTTAATTTTACATGGTAAATTTTTATTATTTTAACATTTTCTTAGGTTATATTTAATAAATTCAAGTACTATTATATTAATTAAGCTTAAATTTAATGCAACTATTTATAAATAATTTATTTAATAAGAAAGTTATTTATTGCACAAAATTCTTTTCTTATTATATTTAAATTTATTGGATTAAATAATAAATGACACAATGTTATTGGAGACATTTTTTTCATAATAGCATTAAAAATGATTGGGACCTTAACAACGCATTTACAACATTCGATATTAAACAATAAACTCATCCCTACCATTCTTAAAAATGTGTGCTTTGAACAAGTTAGACACTATAGAGAACCTACTCATTTCCTTAAATATAATGAAAAACAGTATCCAATACAAGGCCCTGATGAAGAAAGACGACCTGCTGTAAGTATCAATTGTAAATCATTTTAATTTTTTCAAAATAATAAAAGATATTTTTTAGTATGTGTGCCATCAGAAGTGTAATATACGATATACACCAAAGAAAATGTTGTATGTAGCTTGGTTAGTACGAGGAATGAGTGTAGATGAAGCTATTAAACAATTAAGTTTTGTATTGAAAAAAGGAGGTGCAATTGTAAAAGAAACAATTTTAGAGGCTCAAGAATTAGCAGTTAATGAGCACAATGTAGAATTTAAAAGTAATTTATGGGTTGGTAAGGAAATACATTAATTATTAATTGTTTAAAAATAATAATTCTTTCAAATAATTATAAAATTAAAATAAGATTTTCATAACAATTTTATTTTGTCAATTTATTTATAATTACATTAATTTTTTAGCTGAATCTTTTTGTACAAAGGCTAATGTATTGAAAAGTGTAAGATACCATGCCAAAAAACGAATAGGAGAAATAAGGTACACTTATAGCAATTATTTTGTACGCCTGGAAGAAGGACAACCACCTAAAGATTATTATAAAATTGGTCATAAAACTCCTGATGAAATGTTAGCAGATTGGAAAATACGGATGCAAAATCGTAGAATCCCTAATAGTTTATAATTTTGATGTATATAATATTTAATAATTATATTTTGTTTTTATTTACTTCTTTATTCCAATAGTATAATAAAACAAGGATTTAGAAAAAGCAAAATATTGTTATTTAATACAAATTTATTTCCATCAAGAAAACATATAGAATACAGTTAATAGTATTTACAGCTTTAGCTTGGTTCTTCTCCAATGACGCCTCTTAGCATTGTATCTAAAAAGAAAAATAATTATATTAGAACAAATCATTTGCTTTTTAATGTAATATATTTTATCACTTAATATATTAGTTTGACAATGTTAAGAATACATATATTCTATATTTTAACTGTGAACTTTAACATAGTTAAATTATTAACACTATGTTGTTCAATATAAAAATTGTTGCACATAAATTAGCATTAATAAAATAATAATATAATATAAATTTACAATTATAAAAAACATTCAATAGTTAGTTTTTAAAACAGACTGCTTTGTATAATTTAAAAAAAAATAACACTGATATTACTTAATGTTCATATCCATCATGTTAATATAAGTCTTTTTTGCATGTAATTAAGTAAGAAAATTTCTTAAGTAAAATTACACACATTAAAATAAAATTCATTTGTAATTAATAATCAAATAATATTTACCGAATGGTATTTCCTGTACGCATCCTCACCCATTGCGGAATCGGTCTGTTTTGCTTAAGTTTTTTAGCCAATTTGCGCTTGATGATGAATGTCTTATGAGCCGACTAATACATATACATTGATTAATTTATTATTAAAAGTATAATTTGTTTAAAAAATATTTTAAATAATATAAGATGCTTAAGATTTTTCAAGATTTTATAAATTAACCTAGAAACTTACCATTGTACTCCAGATGTAAAAGAAACTAGTCAATTGAAGCGAAAAAATACATGATGTCACACTTATTGGTGTTCTGTGATGTCACATTTGTGTTTTACTACGTGAATCACAATATTACTCAGAATTTGAAAGTCAAATAAATATTTGCATACTGTTTAACATTTAAAATTACGAACCGAATTTAATTTCAGAATTAATTTTATTGTTTTATATTCAATTAATAAGCTTTATATTGAATTAATATTTAAGTGCATTGTTTTAAATTTGAATTATAAATACTTTTGGAATACTTTTGTATATCTTAATTGATAATAATTAAAAGGATAATTAAAAAATAGCCTTCACTATGTTTTATTTATCGCTTTAAAAAAGAGTCTTATTTTGAATTTATATAATAGCAAGTTAAAATTTAACTAATTTCTAAATATTTACATTGAATGAAAAAAATTATTGGGTAAATTGTGCACTGAATACTAATGGATCATTTATAATACATGTAATGTTTAATATTGATTTGATTAAGTATAATATTATGATGGAGGAAAAAAGAATAAAACACATATTTTCATTATTTTAAATTTTCTATTTTATTATAATTTTCAATTCTGATAGCACAACAATAAATCAATTGCACTAAGATTTATAATTTCTCTGTCTGAGGATATGAATTTGTTGCATTATAAATCGAGCAAATAAAGCAAATATGGATTATTCATAAAAGAAATACGAAACGTAACTTCATGTACCTTATTAAAAATATACATATTTACAGATATTTTAAAGATCCAAAACACTCGTTAATTTCTTTTATTTATTTAATTTTTATAAATACCTAGACACTTTTACATATTGTTAAACCACAGTGTTAAACTAAGTAGTTGAACTTTTCTAATATATAAATTATAAGAATTTTTCATTCGATTTTATCATCATTTAAAAATATTCGTTTTTTATTAAATTATCGTGCATTTATTAATTTATAGTTTCAAATTGAAATACTAATTTAAAAAATGATACTGTACCACTTTGCAAAATAAATATTAAAGATTTATAATATATTTGTATATAATAATTTATTTAATAAAATACATATTTAAATGATACATTACTCGACAATTTATTAAAGTTTAAAAAAAAAAAAAAAAGATTAGAATAAAAAATTCAAATACCCATAAATGTTATAAGTAAATACATGTATTTACTTAGAAAATTAAAGATTTTCTTAACGTATATGTTAAATGATATATAGGATATATTCTAAATGCTTAATTCATTAATAAAAATAATACAACGTCAAATAATATTACATATATAAAATTATTTATTTTAATAGTACTGCTTTGGTGTCTTTATTTTCAAATTTATTTTTTCATAACGATATATTTATTAAACGTATTTTTAATTATTTACACATTATTTTTGTCCACATATAATAAAATAAATTATTACGAAGAATCATAATATTTTTGGATCTCTTATACATAACATAAAGAAATATTTACATGAAAAATTGGATATTCCATTTATTTAAATAAATTAAAAATAACAGTGTAATTATTATTAACAATGATTGGGGAGATTGCATCTTTAAATAAATATTTATAAATAAATATCTTTAAATAAATATAACTAACTTTTAATTTTTTTAAAACAATATTTAATGTATAATAATATTTTCACGTATTGCAGTATTAAAATCACGGACTGTACATAAATAATTAATAATTGAGATAAAATTCACGATTTACAATTTTTACGATTATAAATACAAGTTTATACTAAAGAATGATTGTTTTATTTTTCTTTTGCGTTTGCTTTATAAAATAAACATAAAGGAGTATATTAAATATATGGCTAATCTCTTGTTTTTCGTAATGTAGCTTATTTCATTATTTTGTTTACTAAAACGTAAAAAGTTTATTTCTAAAACATTAAAACATTAAATTAAAACACAACGGTTATGTTTTACCAAATGATTGATTTTATTAAATTTATTTTATACTAGTTTATGCTTTAAGTATTTTTTGGTTTCATTTATTTGTTTTCACTGAAATTCTAAATGAAATTAAAATTTCAGTATATTTGAAGCGTATGTGTTTGAAAGCTTAATAATGTGCACGTAAATCTAAATAAAATATTTATACAAAAATTTCCAGTTCATCTCAATTTGAATATGAAGTCAAATTATTTAATTAAACCAATAAAATTATTTTTATTACATATTTTTTTGGTTAAAAATTTTTTAAACAATAAATCGAGAAATATTCTTTCTTCCTATACTTAATTTTATTGTTTTTAGTTAAAGAAATTTTTAATATATTTTATATATCAATTGTATTTTTTTACTTTACCTTTAAAAGTACATAATATGATTATTTAAGCTTTATTTTTTACAATGCATATAATAGATATGGGTACAATATTTTAATATATTTACCTCAAAATGTTTTTTGCTATTTAACACTTGTACCTATAATTTAATATAGTTAACATGAATATTAACAAAACTTATGACAAAAACAAGTATTAAACTATTTAACAAGTATTTTTTAAGAGATATTTGTATAACATTTCTTGTAAAAGATGATTTTCCTTAATTCAGAACTTTTTTTATAAAGATATTGTAAATAATTTAGTATTATCTGAATTTCTATCTCCATTAATTCAAACATTTTAAAATTATTTGATAATAATGTACAGTAGCAGTTTATGAAACTATACGATTAATCATTTTGAAATAAGATTCTGATTTTAAAGCATTTTAAATAACAATTCTTATTATTAATACGTTAAAATAAATTTTGATAAATTATAATCGAGTTAATTATAATAAGTTATTTTAAAAATTTATATACATAATTATTTGAGACATTGTTGATACTCCAAGAAATAATGACAAACCAATAGAAATAAATAAATGAATAAATATGTAAAATTTAATAGAAGTTAATGGACGATAAGTTTAGTACTGGTATAAAGTGAGATTAGAAGATAAGAAATGAATAAAAAAACAATTGGGTGTTTATAGTTGATTGTAAAAAAAATTGAAATAGCGCAACAGACGCACAAGATATGTTTAAATTCCTAAAAACGTTGGCTTCGAAACTCACTTTATCCTGTGTGATGAATGTAATTTTTTGATATTTATCTTTAAACGAGAAAAAGAGAGTTGCGAAGGAGAAAAGAACAATTCACGTGCACACGTCTAAACAAGTGCTTTATTTAAAAAAAAAAAAAGAAGAAAAAAAAAAAAAAGAACCAAGAGCACAAAACGGTAGGGGGTGCGAGTGGAGGTACTAAGTTCCCCGACTTCTCTTCACACCCAGGGTAGACAAGCGTAGGACCCCCAACTCTCGTAGCCGTGCACAAATGGTAGAGAGGAATGTCTTTTTCTGTGTCAGTGGTGCCTGGGAAGGGGATCGAGCTGCGATCGTCTACGAGTTGACGTTGGCTGCTGTCCGACTGAGCTCACGATCGACCCTCTCGGACTCGTCGAGTGCTGCTGTGGCTGATGTTGTTGCTGTTGCTGATATTGTTGCTGCTGCTGTTGCTGCTGCATCACAAGCTGCTGATGCTTGGGTTGATCGGTGCCCGTAGCCACATACGAGAATAAACACAGTACGGAGTAGCAGATTTGATCCGCCTGAAATATTTTTGACGCCCTTTTACAGTTGTTGTCAAATTTACAACTCCTACTTTGTTTACTCTTTGTAAAAGACACTTTTATCCGAGTTAGTTTATTAGATTATGCAGCTTTCATTTAGATTTATATGTATGCAATAACAGGGTCCAAATTGGCAACATTTTTTCATAAAGTTATTGAGTTTCGATGAATTATTTTCTTGTGTAATTGGAATTCTAAAATTTTTAACGCAAATATTTTAAATAGTATAAAAAAAGAAAAATGTATTTATACATCGATCATTGTTTTAACAATGATGAATCGTTTAATTTAAAATTTAAAAAAAATTTAAAAAAAATGAATCGCTCTAATCAATAGTTTGTCAATTATAAGTTTCGACTTTGCGACCAACCCCAACAAATTTATATATAATTTAACAGTTAAAAATAAAAACATTTTTTAAATCAATAAGACTATTAATTACAATATAAATCAAAAGTTAAAAACACTTGTGAAATACGAATATATAAAGACAATATAATTCTTTTATTCAGTTGTTTTAAATTTGAAAGATTTGATGGTTTATCGAGTAAAGTAGACGCACTGTTTGCAATATTTTTTATTAAGCACTATTATTCTAATTTTGAATACTAAATGCCAAATTAAAGCTCCGCACGCAATGTAATATTGTGCAATAAATATTTTGAATAAAAAAACAAAAATTTTATATAAATTGAAATCATGCTGTACAAAGTTGTAACATTTACTACACTGTGGCACGTTAGTATTGTAGAAGAACTTTAATAAAACATATAAGGATGAGGTATAGAGTACTGAACCGAAAATGCCAAAAAAATTAAAAAAAACTTACACTGTAAATAGGTAAAGGAAAAGAATACAGTGACGTCATGCAGTACGTTTTCTATCGGAGTGATCTACAACGTGATTCTTCATTGACAGTTGCATGGTTAATGCGACCGAGAAGATTCTGTGCATGCAATGAACTGCTTTGCTGGCCTGTTTCGTGCGAGAAAAATTAAAGATTTTGTTTTACTTTCGGCTATTCAATAAAACAGATAAATCAACGAGTCCACAACTCATTGGTGTGTGTTCCAATAAACAATATATTGCTGTGTTATTAAGTAAAAGTAAGGTATTTGCACAGTACTAACAACGACAACCAACATATTAATCACTAATTTTTAAAAGTTGTTTACATTAATATATACTCTATACTTCTGTACTTACCATTTGAGACTTATATTTACGTTGAATTATTTGTCTAGATTTAGGATCTGTAAGAAGAAAGAAAAAATATTGCCCATTGCAATTTTACATTATCTATTTTAATTATTGTGTCTCTAAATTTCATTTCTCATCTTCTTTAATGAACAAATCGTATGTAACTTAATCGAGTTATGATATGAAATGAAAAAAGTTAGTACTAGTAACGAATATAATAAAATCGTTTACATTTTCTTTTTTATTTGTATTTTATTAAAGATTATGATAATCTTATATTCTATTTAGAATTGAAGAAATTTAATAATCCAATTAAAACTTACTGAATTCTTCCAAAACGAAGATTGTACCCTTCTGAGTAAAGCACTTGCGGATATGCTCGAGTCTTACAAAAAACTGAAAAACAATATTGACGGTTATTAGTTGTAGTAAGAAGTAGTTTGAGGTCTTCAGGTATTCCTGAGCTATACGTGCAAGTATAATAAAATAAAAATAAACACACTACTTTCATTTATAAATTATTTGTTCGACACACGCGAAAACTACAAAATAAATATATCTAAAAATTCATGGGCTGAAAACGTGTACTTCTACATGAAGTTGAGCCATTGAATAAAATTTCACACAAATATAAAATTGATGTCCAGCGTGTATTGTCATTTAAAAATTATTTTTTATTACCTACAAAACTAGGCTTACTTAAAACTAATCGCTTGTAATATCATGCATTTATAAAAAGACATTCATTGATTTAAAAATAGTATGCGAACTTCAATGCACGAATTCAAATCTCTTGAATTATTCAAAGAAGAATATACATGTACGTACACGTCAAATATTAAGCATCAAATATTATCTCTTTGTTTGCGTTCTAACGCGCGGTATTTTTTTTTAAATGTTATTTATTACATTTTTTTTTAAAGAATTTATTTTATTTTTAACCAATGTAAATGCAATTGGGCCAATTCTTAATAACAAGAACTGAATAAAGTTCTTATAAAACTTTTTAAAAATAAAATATTTTTTAAAAAATTTTTCTCTCAAATTTTCAAAAACTTTAATAAAATATTCAACTATTGTTTATTAATAAATAAATAATGACAAGGAGCTTTTTTGCGAGACACTTGTTCTCGTGCATAAGTTCACAAATAGTAACGTTCGATAATGTATTCAAGAAAAAAAAAAATAAATAAAAAAATAAAATTCTTGAAACTTTTTGCGTTGGATAAACATACATGCGAGGTCATGCAATCATTATGAAGTGGGATAAGAGAAAACGGAGGAAAGTTCCGGATGATGACGTGGAAATTCTGAGTTAAGAGTTAAGCAACATTTGCGAAGGAAACTTGCGTATAAGCTTTAGGTAGACAGGCAACTTTGGAGATGGCCTAATTCGTTTTTTACGTGATGTCGATCGCTTTTCTAATCGCGCATCAACACATTCGTAGCTATTAGTGTGCACTCCTACAAATTCATATGTTTAGGTTTATAGGTGTCAAATGTTGAGGCAGGGGTGATCATCACCAATAGCGGTGCGTTGCATGTTCGTAATGTAATGCAGCATTTTTAAATTCATAAGTCGGTAGAAACAAAATCATCTATTTATCTAGTTAATTACTATGGATTCACAATGACATTTTTGACAATTACTATGCTTTAATGATTTATTTTTAGTTTTTTTTATGAACTTTTCTCTAAAATGTAAGCATTGGCATAATTTTTATGAATTGACGTTTGTTAATAATCATTGTCGCTTTGAATTTATTTATATTTAAAATTTTCTGCTATTGTTATTTAAAAACTTTCATTGCAAGTATTATTTTAGTTTTCTTCTGAAATCCAACTCGAGTTTTTTATGTTCTTTGTATGCTGTAATATCAATTTTTAATTTAAATTTTTATTTTATGGTAAAATGATTGAGAATTCCTTTTCAATAACGCAATTCTTTAATAATTTCTGTATTAATTTTTTTTATTTTCTATTAAATGTAATTAATAAATTATTAACAAAAATTTTAAGCATTTATTGGGTTCATTATTTCATGCATATTTATTTATTTCTATATTTTTTTAAATTGTTAACTGTAATTTAAGAGCTTAAAAGTATAGTCAAAATAATTACTGTAAATATTTAACCATAGTGGTGGGTACGTTAAAATTATTTTTGCTCGCGTTATTTCAAAAAAATTCAATTGTCAGTGTAAAAATAAAAATATGCCACAATTTTACTAATAGTGAAAACTATAAAAGCTCGTTTATTTTAATGTACAATAATGTTTTGCAGAGCAAAGAATGAAATTAATAGAAATTTACATAGCAGCCACTAAGATATAAATTTGAAGATTATATCAGTGATGTCAAAGCGAATTGTCGACGTATATTGTGCATATATTTATGTAATTTTGTGGGATGTAATACTAAATTTTGATATTTATTTAATATTTAAATAATCTCATCGATATTTCGCTAAATTAAAAAATTTCTTTCATTTAAAAAAAATCAATAAACATAAACAGAAGAAAAAATGAAAACAAAGGGATAGAAAGAATGAGAGAAACAAAGAAAAGATAAGACTAATATAACATGAATGTTAAACTTATAAATTTGTACGTAATATAGATCACGATGATTATTATACGAAATTATCAAAAATAATAATCATTAAACTCTATAACTACAATATTTGTAAATATCAATAAGAGAATTTAGTAAAATTCAGATCAATAGAAAATGTATCTTATTCGTCTACGGTTGCATCGAAAGACGCTAGTCTTGTATATTACAAAAAAATATTTAATTATTAGAACGCATAAATAACTTGTATTTTATTGTCAAAGATTATGTATAATTTAGGTAAAAATTTATAATATATATCCAAGCCTAAAGTGATTAAAAAAGAATTTATTTTTTGCATGTAAATACAGCCTTTCTAACAAATTACTTTGCCTCCTCTAATATCAGCTATACCTTACGTATCTTTTAAATAAATGTTATATACTACTTTCAAATGCATGAACTACTTGCTAAGTTAATTATTCAAAGCTCCCAACAAGAAATTTTGCAAGTAATTAAAATGGCTGATATTTGACTCGGCAAAATAACAAATTGAATATAACATTTATATTACAGCTAACATCAATTATTATATAATAGGATAAATACAATTATGTGTACAGTACAGATCAACTAATTTCGATGCAGTTTTTCGATCTATGTATAATAATACAAAATACTAACGTATATATAATAATTAACTAATTTTCTATAGACGAGTGTATAGTGGTATAAGTAAAAACAAAAGAAGCCAATCCATTATTTTATCGAGAATATGTAATAATAATATGTAATATTCTATTTTTTTTTATCTAAATAAAATATAAACTATGAGATGCAAAAAAAATTTACGTATATGTTAGTTGTTATTAGTTATTAGATGTAGACAAAAAAAGCATCTTCTAAATTTTTTAGTCTAAAAAATTATTGTAATATTTTCTCTTTGAATGAAAATTTAGTTAGGAACAAAAATATTTTTAAACATCAAAAAATATTTCAAAAATATTATTAAATTTTGAAAAGCACTTCATTGCCTATATTTCTTTAAGGAAATCAATTGCAGTTTATCTATTACTTTATTACCCTAATTTTTTTTAAATTTGAAAAATAATAGTTAAAAATCATAATTTATATCAGGCAAGCAACGTATTTTCTGCAATAAAATTTTCTTAAAGAATCATTTGCTTTTCACAAGTGAATTTAAAGGAAAACGCTGATTATGTATGTGTCTATGATGAAAAGTATAGGAAAATAAAATGTTAATAATGAACAAAAGCACTTCCGAAACACGGACAACACTAATGAGTTATATAAAGAACTATATAAATAATGATAATGAGGACTAATTGTAATAAAAAATAAATTAATAAATACAAAAGAGTAATAATATGTATAAATATGAAATTATCATGTGTTGTGATCAACTAGTGAATGTAATAATAATGATAATGATGGTGATGATTTTAATAATAATAATAATAATAATAATAATAATGATGATGATGATGATGATGATGATGATGATGATGATGATGATGATGATGATGATGATGATGATGATGATGATGATGATGATGATAATGATAATAATAATAATAATAATAATAACTAACAAATATAGTAATAATTTGCTGTACTTAGAAAAGTAATACAAAGGTATAATAATGCGTGTCAATTAAAAAAGTAGAGTTTTAATAGTACCTCGAAGTCCTGCTTGCCCATACACAGCCAATGGGCAAATGATCCGACGCACGGACGGGTCAAGAAAACAGAAAAAAGATTTCAAATTAAATCCATCAACCAGTTAGTAATCACGATAAGAAAACGACTCATTATACCATATTTTACATTAAATTAATTGAAATAAACAGTAAAAAAACAAACAAAGAAATTCATGGATTATTGGATCACAGGATTGAAAGAAATAATAGAGGGAAAGAGAAAAAGATAAACAAAGATACTGAACAGATTCTATCACATAATATTTTATACTTTTTACTTTAATTCTACTCAATTCATTTATCACTATTGGATTCATATTTAAGACTATATTGTACATTTTATTAATTAGTTATTTATTGTAAGAAATATTTAATAGAATAAACTTTTCTTTTTAAATATAAATTTATTTTAATTTGATTGTCTTTTAACGGCGTCACAGTCTTTGTTATGTTATAAAACAGTAAATATACAATACAATTCTGTTTGCCTTATCTTACAAATTAAGTAATTCCAAGTTATAAACAGGAATTGAAATAAGATTTTTTTAATCAAAACGCGAAGAGTATAATACGTTGATTTTTTTATTGATTGTTCAAGGACCATCTCAAAAGTTCCCTAAGCCAAGAAGAGAAAAATTTTAATCAAATGCATACTTATTTATCTTGTAAATAATTCATTTTATCATTTATTGGGATATACGCTTTCAAATTTCATTTTCAAATTTTCAAATGTCATTTTGTATTAGACAAAATATCATCGGTTCATGTTATTTTATAGTGCTAATGATTATATTATATAGATGATATTTCTTTAAATTCACGTTTATTATTTAAATTTTTATGTACATAACTATTATAGACAAAATTTTGGTTGCATTAAACATTTAGAACAAAAGAAAAGTTTTTAAAAAGCATTATTTTCGTGTGTATCACGTTATACTTTGAAAATGAATTATTATATAAAATTAATATTTATGATAATGAATAGAATAATATAATATAATTTAGAAAAGTTAAAAAGATAGACTGGTAGAAAATAGAGAAAGAAGGGCGAAAAGTCACAAATTTCAGTCATTGTTATTGCAAAAATTCAAATCAATTTTCGTATAATAAGTACAAATATGAAAATTGATGATATAAAACTATATCTCAGGCAAATTTATTTATAAATACAATGTATTATAAAGTAAAATGGTATTACTTTTATTTAATATACACTATATCGTATAATAAATAAAATACGTTCTTTCCTTATATATACAAAATTATAATATTTATATACGCGATGTACGTTTATAAATATTACATTTTCAATTAGAATTTGATTAATGCGATGTATTGTGTATATAATAATATATTATAATTAAAAATATATAAAACAGATAAAAGTGACTGTAGCTGCACATCGAGCTCCATGCATAAATACATTTAAAAATGCTCAAAGAATGATATATAACCAACATAAAAAATCGGTATATAATATTATTACCGAGATCGATAAAGAGAAAATTAAAAGAATAAAATAGGTTTTAAATATACACAGCTAAAGACCATTCGAAGTATTTGTTCTTGTCATTTATCAAATTTTCTTTTTTAATTTTTTAATTATTGTTACGAAATAAAGAAGTCTCTATAGACAAATTGTTAATTTGTAATGAGTTTATTTTTAGAAATATAATAATTAAAAATATCGATAGGCAATGCATGAATTTAATTTAAAACTTTATTTATTATAAATTTTCTAGCTGCAGTTTATTAAAAGACAGATATAAAATACATTTTTAAAAAATTTTAATATATAAGAACAACTTAAATTTTGAGACGTAAATATAAAATAAAGATAATAAAATTATAATAATTTCATAATTATAAAAATTTATAAATTTACAAAGAATATTATTATTAAAAAATTAACTCTAAGGAGTAGTATTTTAAAAAATTAATACTATTGTTTTTTAATATTTATTTATATTTAATAGATTGATAATCAATGATTTATATGATATCTATTTAAATGCTGTAAATGCATTTAATAAAATATGTATTTAAATATATACATGCAATTCATGAGACTTAACTATTATTTAAACTAAAATTTATAATTTATTTTTTCTCCAATAATTATATAATTTATTGAAAATGAAAAATGTTTTATTAAAAATTCTTCAAAATATTTATATTGTAAGGTATCATATGATGAATATGACATCATTATTATCCATAGACATAATGATGATGATGATGATGATAATAATAATAATAATATTGAAAATAACAATAATAATTATAAATAATAATGAATATAATAATAATAATTACAACATCAACAATAATTATGGTAATTATATTGATGATAACGGTAATATTTGTTAATAATTTAAAGTTTAAATAATATGAAATTTAATTAATAAATTTTTCTTAATATTTTTTATATGCAATTTGTTTCAATTATAATAAATTTATCAGTGATTTATACTTAAAATATTATGTCATAATATTTGTCTTTGACTTGGTAAAAAAAAAAAAAATAATAACCACAATTTTATAAGCATCGATTAGAATAACTAGTAAATTATTATTCATTTGTAATAATTTAGATGTTTAATTAAAAAATATATATATTAGAATTTTGTTTTGTTTAATACACTTCGAAAAGTCGTTACATAAAACTTAGAAAAGATACGTACATATAGATAATTAAGCGGTTCATGGTGATTTTGCATTAGGAGATAATATTGAGTGGTCCTTGCATCAATGCAATTAAAACAAAAGAACATTGAAAAAAAATTTGGTAACTAAAGTTACAAACGTGTAAAGAAAGTTAAATAATACAAGAAATAAATATTAAAATTAAAATGTAAATCATATATATAATAGAAGAAAGAGTATTTAAATTTATTATTTCGTCTAGAGATTTTGATATCTCATGTTTCAAATTATTGATACATACATTTATATCACATTGATATATATATTTTCAATTTTTCTTATATATATATAACATTTCATGTTATGAAGTATCAAGTTAAGGTTATATTAATTGTATGTATAAAAAAAAATTTGATATTATGAATAAAATTGAATTTTTTATTTCTCTCCGTATAATGTTAAAATGAATTGTGTATAGTTTTAGAGACTTTAAATCAAACTCACCTTAAACAATACTAAAAAAATGACATATTTATAACTTACAAGTAATAATAATAAATTTATAAATTTTGTAGTTCATAATATAATCAATAATTATTATTTATTATTATCAACGTGTTAAATATAAATATATTAATTTAAAAAAAAAACATTGGAGTAGAATACAAATAAATTGTGTTAAAGGAGATTTAAATTTCAATATGTAATGTAAACCTATGCAAATGTATCACGCAGTTTGATCACTGTTTCAATATAAAAAATAAAAGTGAAGTAAAAATAATTGTAGATTAAAATGCAAGGGTTGATATGACTGAAAAGTTGGTTTTGTATATTATAAACAAATAAAATTAAACTAATTGTAGAAAGAGATAAAGATAAACAAGATATTATTTTAACAGTTGTACCAGACTTGGGCAGCTTGCAATTTTGGAAAAAGCACACTGCTGTCTATTAATAACTTATTTTTATAAATTTAATTTTTTATAGTTAAGAAAAATAAAATTTGTTGAACTATTATTTTAAAATGACTTTAGATGAATTTGTAAGAAAGTTAGTTAAAAATTTGTAAAAATTTATGTTTGTATTGTTATTTTTATACACAGACAAATAATTAATTAATAACAAAACTTTTGAATTCAAAACAAAAAGAATTTTTTCTGTATTCCACAAAAATGTTATAATTATGTTAGCGATTGAGAAGTAGCACCGTAAACTTCAACCAGAAAAGCTGCCTGTAGTCGTTATAACAATACCAAGAGTCCAAGGAACATAAGAGTCATAATCACTCGAGGCATAACATTACAGGATCTGAGGATCGTGTTGATTTGGATTATATCATAGTTACGGTATAAAAAAGGAAGATAAACAAAATATATAATTAAACAAATATTCAATTAAATAAATAAATGTATATATGTATTTGTATAAGAATGGCTTGTGAACATTACCTTACTATTAGCGAATAGAAGGCCAATACCCTCCATGCAGACTTGCAGGATACCACCCTGATTGGTGACCATGTCCTGAACGGGAAACTCACCCCCGAGCTCGACGTCCACGTTAGCACCTCGACCTCGGGCGGCAGCTTTTTCCATAGCGTCTTTTATACAATAGTATAAATCTTTGCACTGAAATTAATAGTTATTCGATTCTCTTCTCAATACTCTTATCCACTCGCATTAATATTTCACGTTCAACTTTTTCCCCGATATATATTTTCGTTATTTTCTTTTGGGTTCGACATTTGTTAAATATTTGATTTATCTCCATTTTTATCGATTATAGCTCTCAAAAAGTATCATTATTTATTAAATAGTTACTGAAATTAAGGATAAAAAAAAAAACAAATTTTATCTATCCAATACGAATGCAATCGATTGAGTCACTGACCTTCTTCGTGTAGTACTTGTGCAATTGTGTTTGGCCGCCGTTCCTCCGCCAAAGGCAAAGAACCTTAGTCTGGGGACTGTATGTCATATTGACCAGCCGTTCATACCACCATCGTTCGACAATGACCCCGTTAACTGACCTGAGTACCAGTCCGTCATGGCGCACCTCCAGGAAGCGCAAATCCCCCTCGGCGTTTGAACCCGAATGCACCGTGAACGACTGTCGGTGCATCTGTCGCGAGGTTAGAGGCTTCAAGTCGATGTCATTCCCGTGCTGTAAAATTTTATTTTGCATAAATATTTAAAAAAAAACATTCATTAATAGGTGTAAAGTAAAAAAAAAATCGAGTTTTTAGATAAAAATATTTGTTTATCCCTTCCTTTAATTTTCACTTTAATTTCCTCTATATGTTAAAATTGTACTAAATTCTGCTAATGAAAATTCCGTAATTACCTACTTCTAAATAAAACATATTAGCAGTTCTTGTTCATAGAATTGGAGACTAATCCTATAAACTTAAAAATTTGTATTACGCTCGTATACCATTTGTTATTATACCTGGTAATTCCACATATTGGAAAACCCCGAAAATCTTGTTTAATTGTTTACCCCACTTCTAGTGCACCATAAATAATGTCCCCTCTTTCTAAAGAAAATATATAAATATAAGTCGCATGTAAATGGTTTCAGCTCTTCTTCTTCATTTGTACTATAAGTCAGAATATATGTATTTAAAAAAGAACAAAACTGAATTATTATTTAACTCAATTGAAAAAAATATCATATAAACAGCCGTACTGCAGATTAATTTTACATACGGTGTGTGCTTGTCGAAAAGGTAAAATCTCCAACAAAGAAAAGACTTTAATTTGCATACACACCAACAATATTCTAGAATGATAAAAATATGTATCTACATAGGTTTATTTAAACCACTTACAAGGTCTTTTATTTGGTCAAGAAGCTGATTAAGTTCCTGGCTGTAAATAAGGCCAATGTGGCTTTTTCCTAATAATCGGCGAATTTTTTGTCGAACATCTTTCTTTTCTACGTTTAACATCACTAGTATCGCCGTGAGATTGTGTAACAAAGTGCAGAGAAGCCTATCTTCGTCATGTTCTAATCTTCGTCGTTCACTATCACTTAGACTCTTGTACCTAAAATTGTTCGTTATTATACATAAAATATTTTTGAAAATATTAATTAAAGTATTAAAGTATCAACTGCTCTTCAAGGACTCGATTATATAAAAAATTAAAAAGAAATGAAATACACCTTTCCATCATTTCACCAGGACCTTGATCCATGCCAATCATGTCTCGCTCCTGAGAAACGGCGTCTAAAAAAGCATCTTCCCAGAACTGCATTTGGTCCCAAAGAGATAACCTTTCTTTTCCCAGGAGACCTTCAAATAGATAAGTTCTTGCAGTCTCAGGACTTGGACTGGTCGTCGAGGGAATGAAAACATTCCCCGCAGCGCCGAACTTGTCCGACCAAACGCTGACTGTGCGTTGCTTCACTTGGCGTGAAAACTGAAACAAAAACAACATGCAATTATTATACAAGTATATAAATTGATTTGTTAGAAACTTAATCAGTGAAAAAATCAAGCTTATATTTGTTGTATTACATTGGAATTAATTTGTGAATCGATAAAATAAAACACAACTATGATATAGCAAGTTTATGCGAAGACCGATTATTTGACAAAATGTATTTATTTTATAATACATTTTGTGAATAATAAGTTTATAATAATTTATAGTCGAACTCACGTTGCCCTGCTCGACTTCACTATCAGAAACAGTACTGCGAAAAGATGCTTGATGTGTTTGTCGAAAGACTGGGTTAGTCGTAATGCTTCCACCGTCGGTCGATAAGGCCTCATTACTACTCGATACATTTCCACTTTTCGACTAAAATTTTGTTAAATATATACATCGATGAAAATGTAAATTCACGTGAATCATCTAAAATTCAGTGTCAATCTCAGGAAATTAATTAAAATTTCAATTTAATCCTCGTTTGTTCAAAGGTTTCATAATTTTTTTACTATTTATAAAGTATATTGATTAAAATATGAATTAAAAAGATATTTTTTGTTTATCTTTTTACTTCATATTATCAATAAATTTCCTTTTTAATTGATTAAAATTTATAATTTGATATTATTATTAATTTAAAGTGAGAGATCAACTGTACCTCCGAATCGAATGGAGTTAATTTACTGAGGAACTTTTTATTTTTCCTAATGAACATATCAAAGAACATGTCAGTAGTCGACTGATTGTCATCGTTACTTGTCTGTGAAAGTGGACGTTCTAACCGCACTTGTGGAGGTTCTTGGGACTTTTGACTAATATCGTATGCTGGATTGGGTGATTGCGGATACGTCAAATTTTCTCGACTTCCAAATGGACTCGATCCCTGATAACATTTTTAGATATTCAAATTATTTAACACAATTTCACCATTTTAAGATATAGTTGATATAATGATGAATGAAAACTAACGAGGAAAACATTTATTTATGTAAAACTTGAAAAAGTGGAGCGAGTAGAGTGGAGATATAAGTTTGACTACAAAGGAGCATAAAGAGCATAAGAGGGATATAGAGAAAGACATATGAGAGAAGCACTGGAGGTACATGCGAGTGCACACTCACATACATGCAAATGGGTACATGAACGTCGTGTGAACGAAACGACCCAGTGATAGAAGGCAGAGAGAGAAAGAGAGAGAGAGAGAGAGAGAGAGACATTGGAAAGGTAACCAATGAGGAGGAAAACGGGGGAGAGAAAGAGAACGAGGGAAAAAGTGAGCGTGGAAGAAATAATGAACGAAGAAGAAATAACGAACGAAGAAGAGAGAAAGATGGAAATTGAAAAAGAACATTTTTTTTTTAAATTTTTATTATAAATTAAATAAAGTTGAAGTTGTTCAATATTCAATATATTTAAATAAATTTATATAATTCAAATGTAAATTAAAGGTATTTTTTTTTTTTTTTTTTTTTGAAAAGAGTTAATAAAAATTCAGGATTTTAAAAAGTACCTGTGATATAAGGGAGCTATCAAAACTTGTTTCAGATAGATCTTTGCTCCAGTAGTGCGTGTGGGCGATTTCCATCATCTGAAACACAGAAGCCATTCCCCCAAGACCAAAGTTTCCATATGTATGTGTCAACCCATGTGCTACCGCCTGAAGACACTTTAACATTCCCTTGTAAACCGGTTTCGAGATGCACTAAAATTTAAAATATTGATTTTTATTTTTCAATTCACTGGGAAATTGTATTTTTGCAGAGAGCATAGTAGAATTTTGCCTCGTGCATGGCAATTTATATTTTAAAAAAATAACAATTGCGAACAAGAGTTGAAAAATCAGAGCTTTGTTTAAACATACCACATCATCTATGTGATCGTCGGGACTAATTTTTCTATTTAAACCCTTATTCAACTTGGTTACCATAAAGTCCCGATAGCTTTCATCCTCCATCAGCTTCTTTAATCTGTTTAATTTAAGCCAACCTACACCTTCGCCTGCCATCACTTGATTAATTACCTAGAATAAAATATTTTATCGTTAGAAGATCATCATTTAAAATCAGATTAAATAAGTCGGCAAAATAATCACTACTTCAGTCAAAGAGGTTTGATTATCCGTATTTGTGTTTGTTCTTTCGGTATTCTGCTGTCTTCTTAGTTCTTCCTGATTATTTTTTGCTGACGAATGCTTTATTAAGGACGTTTGTTCAACAAGATTCGATTTTCCTGTATTGATTAAAAGTACAAAATGATTAATTACATATTAATTGTAACGAGATCAAGAGTGACTCGTAAAATCTTTAATGTATTAATTTAATTTTATCGCGGGTGCTCCGCGATACATGAGCCCGAGATTTTAGGAAAAATACATAAATGAGAGAAAAAGAGGAGGTCTCCACTTATGAACTTGAGCGATGGTCTTTTCTGATAAGACGGGCATGAAAACGGGCATATAGCCTATGAGGTACATTGATAGAGTTATTATTAAGAAAAGGAAAAATTAAAGCAGTAACTGTCGAATGGCTAAAACGCGCCAAAAGTATTAAAAGAAATTTGATAAATTCAACAGACTTATCGGTCGAGACAATAATTTTGAGAAATAGTTGTTTGGGAAAGACGATTATTAAAATAATATAAAAGGAACGGCGTGGGGAAGGATCGACTCGAGAAAACCGAGAACATCAAGACTGTATTTCATTCGATTTTGAACGGCTTCTGAGTTCATCACATAGTTTTAACACTTGTAACATTTCAAATAAAAGGATTATAAAGTTACACTTTTGAACAGTAATTATAAAATATAAAATTACGTACCCCTTGGGAACGGTCCAAAAAGTTGTGACATATCTTTGGACTTTTGCGTTTGAGAATGATGATGAGTATTTCGATTGGGATTATTCTTATTGCCTTTAAAATATGATATTAATATTAGTTAATTTAAAATTATAAGTATAAAAATAGGTATATGAATAATGTTAGCTTAAATTTTTTTACAACTTCAACACCATAATAACTAAGCATAATTTTACTTAAATGTGTGCATTAAAATATTATATTTATTCGAATGTATGAAAATTAAAAAATATTTTATACTAAAATATTCAAGTCTTAGTAGCAGAAAAATACTTTATATAATTTTAATTAGAAACATTTTTATGAGTGAGATATCACGCGCCAATGTCAAAAGAATTTAATTAAATATAAAAAATACCTCAACAACATCATTGAATAATGTATTAAGGAATTTCTCCTCATAACGTATGTTTAAATTTTGATAGTTAAAAATAATTAATTTAGTAAATAAATTTTAAATTCAGAAAATAAAGTCAAAATCTCTATAATAAAAATAATGTATAGGAATAATGTATTTAATAAAGTATTTGAAAATATGCCCAAAGCCTATGATGATATACTTGAAAGATATTCGATTAGCAATTTTGTGGCTGTCCACCTACCGAAAAAGCCGCTAAACATGCTGCTGGTTTGTTCGGCGATTCCGTTAAGGTCGTTGCTAATGTTGCTGAAGAAATCCCGACCGATTTCTCGTTTGCCACCGCGTGGATCTGAGCTCACCAGTTGCAATCCAGAGTCCTTCCTTTGCAAAATATTCGGAGGCGAATGCGGGGGTGATTGTTGCGAATCCCCAAGAGCCTTAAGTAAAGTACCATAATTATTAGCCCCCTTGCTTTTTTTTTATTTTAAAATTTTGATTTTTATGAATTAGTGCTTAATTTCTTACATCCGTAACATGATGCTCTCATTTTGAACTTTAATAATTAGAATTAGTAGGAATTAGAGAAAAGTCATTGTTATAAGCTTATTTTATAGCACCGGCTGTATTTCTTCGCGAAAACTATTGTTTATCATTTATTATTGGGAAATTATAATATTAATTGTTTACCTTGAGCAGCCCTTTTTTAGCTGCAACTTCTTTGGCGCTCTTCGTTAAATCTCCAAGTGTATTTTTGCCAACATACGTCAGATCATCTAAGGTATTTTTGCTGACTCCAGCTGCTGTTTTACTCGCTTCAATCGCAGTTTTTGATACTTCTTGCACAGATTTTGTTGCCTCTCCCACAGCCTTCTTTGTTTGTTGTGTTAGCTACAATATTAATATTAATTAAATTTATATTCAGATATTCGATACATTTTATTTATAAAACAAAAAACCTACCTGTTCAAGAGGGGCAAAGATTCTTTCTTCCCCTGCTTCCGTGATCTTTTCTTTCGCGTGATGCTTCAACTGAAATGAAAAAATGATATTTATAATGTATTATTACATTTCATCATTAAATTAATGGTAATGGAATATCTAATTCTTGAATAAAATTTAAGAAGAATTTTCAATTTATGAATACATTTTAAAAATTAATTCAATGTTGTAAATTCAGTCTTTTTTTAATGTAATATTTTGAATCTAAAGTAAAATATTTTTTAAAACAATTATATGTTTATATTCATTTATTCAAATTTATTTCTTTATAATACAAAAAAATTTTACAATTATTAATAATTATAGAATTAATAACAAGTATCGAAACGTTCTTGCCATACAAAATTTAAAATTTATTTTTGGCTTTCATGTTCATTTTACCACATAAATTCATTCTCAAATCTTTAAATTCACTACAAGTCAACGGAAACTAATAATTATTTTATCAATAATAGAATATAATGACCTACATAGATAAAATCTATAAAAATGTAGATCATGCATAAAAGTAAAGTAATATATATAATTCTTTTATATTATTATCAATATTATCATTTAATAAACTATTTTTAAAGTATACTATTTTCAAAAATTTTCAGTGGAGAAACTTTTAATAATTGGTAAAAATTAATTTACTAAATTTATTATTTTTATTCACAAAAAAATTATTCCTGAAATTTAATAAAGCAATAAATACTTAAATTGATTAATATTAAATCATTAATTAATATATATATATATATGTGTGTGTGAAATACTTTCATCTTAAAATTTTTTTCATAATTAACAAAAACTAGTTAGTAAATATATTTTAATTATATTGTCAATCTTAATTTCAATGGCTAATAAAATATTGATAAGAATGTATTAATTCTAATTTAACCCCAATTGCAATGTATCGATTAAATTCTAAATTGCTTATGCAGCTTTATCAAGTTTTTAGTGTGCTAATATATTTAAATATACTTTATTATTTTAAAAAATAAGTGAATGATAATTTAATTTATTATTCACTCTAGTATAAATCTATAGTATTGTGAAATGAATATGTAGTTAATAAAATAGTACTGATTTATTACATAATTATTGATCATCTTTACTCACACAAAACTTAAAGTATGATACGAAGAAAATGGTATTTTTAAATACATTTTATATAAAAAGTATGAAATACTTTTTATAATTATTTATTTTCAACTTTGAACATTACGTAAAAGATTTATTTCACAATAATAATACGGCTTTCATGCTGTGTTAAAAGTATATATAATGAAATATAAAATTGTAAAAGAATTGAATGAGTCTTGAATAAAAATAATTTATAATAAAATTGAAAAAGGTCAATTTTATATCAAATTAAATTTATTTTTTTTTAAGATTTAAATGTACAATAAATAATCGAGTATTATTGTTTAATATATTGTACATGAATCTAAAAAGTACATTATTAACAGAGTTACTACAGGCTATAATCTAACATTTTTTATATATTAAATTTATAAAATTTTAAATGTTAAAAACAAAAGGAATAAAGAAGATTCATTGAGATACATTGGGTAAATTTAAATTATAAATATTTTATTTATAGTTTAAATTAATTTGAATCGGAATAAAATCGAAGCGTCAACCTGATAAACGGTATCTCGCCTCAATATTGGAGGTGTAGTGACGAATTGAATGAACCAAAGGTGTACCTTGTCCATGTGTGCGAGAATACCATCCTGGCTGCTCTGCCTCGTCGTCTCCCGGACGAGGTCCTTCGCTTGGCTGGCAATCTGTTCGAAAATCGAACCCTGAGATCCCTGCCTGAGGACGCCGTTGCCACTGCCACCGCTGTTCTGCCGCGGCATTGACGATGACGACGACGAGGACGATGATTGCTGACGTAGGGGCGTCCCCGAGCCTTGCCGGGGGAAAGTGTGGACCCCGGTCTCCGAGGTCGAGGCCGCCTTCCTCGGGAACGGGGGACTCGCAGCCGCGCTGAAGCTGGAGGTGCGCGCCAACACATTTCCGACACTCGGCTGCCGGTGCAGACAATTCGGACTGATCGGTGGTACCTGTACATCAGCCCGGTCTTTTAACCTCCATGTCACCCCTTGAACACGCTGGTCATCTCTCATATTTTTCGGCCAAGCACTTCACAAATCTCGTCGATACAAATTAACAGTCCTTCTATTACTGATTTTATACAATTTTCCTATCAAACCACTTGGAATTATAACTTTGCAGAAACAAGTTAATTGCTATTGACATATTGATTTGGCTTCGTTTTTTCAATCAATTTGCTAACATCGAATTCGTGAAAGATGACCAGCTTAACAATCCGTAATACAATAATACAAAGAGAAAACATGCTTATATTTGTAATAGCAATAGATTTTTGAATGAATTTAAATAATTATTATCATTGTATTAGTAGTAAATCATTCATTTATGAGCTTTAGAAAATATTAATTTTTTTTCTCTTCGTATAGGTACAAAATCAAAATATACTTTATAGTACATATTAATAACGATAAGTTAGAGCCATAAACAATAGTACAAATAAAGCCTTTGTACTTAAATTTTAAAACATTAGATTATTAATATGATATTTATAATTAAATTAAAATTGATTAAAAAATATCACATAAATAAAATATTACTTTCACAAATAATGCAATGCAAGTTTTTTCGCAACCTTATCGAAGCCTCATGCAAGATACGAATCAAAAAAATGTATTAAATATATATTTAAAAAATGAGAAACGGTAAAACTCTTGTGTAGTACATAAAAATAATGACAATTTGGTCAAGTTTAACTTTTTTCCTTCTTAAATACATGTTTTAATATTTATTACCCGTACTATTGTTCTGTTAATGTTAAACTATTTGATATTTATTTGTATTCTAATTATTAAAATTATATTTTATAATAAATTCACATAAAAAATTATTAATTATAATTATTAAATTCGTTAAAAAAAACCTTGACATGGATTTTATATTTAAATTGAAATAAAAAAATATTAAATATTATGAAAATATATTAAAATAAGTTAATAAATTTAAAAAATATATTACGAGTGTATCATAAATATTATAATATGATGCAGGCAGGACATAAGAAATGCATTTGGCAAGCAAAAAGTGAAGATATGTTAAAAGATAGAAGGAAATAGGTAAATTGTTATTACATGTATATCTATCTATATTTTGATGAAGTTAAAAGTGAGACAATTTATTATGCTGTTTGATGAATTATGTAAATAATAACGATTTAATGAACAAATATGAATCGTTTTTAGTAATCTGTAAATATTGTAGTTTAACTGATGTTTATTATTGTTGGTTTTAAAAATATGAAACGTTATAAATTAAACAAACTTACTTTATTTGATTACGATAAATTGAATTTTAATGATGCATTTTACTATTTTTAATTATAAAATAAATATTTAAAATCTTGTCTGTATTTTTAAGAATATTTATAATCGTACTATTGAAATATAAAATACTGTTGAAGCTTGTACAACATGCAAGTGTGAATAAATAAACAGTACATAATTTTTTATGAACTTTATATTTAAGAAGTTTTTTCATTAAACATTTAATCGCTATTTGCAATATTTATGCGATTATTATTTATGTAATACTAATACAGTTAAATTAAATTCTAATAATTATCTAAAATGATCGTTAAGTTAAAAGTTATAAATAATGAAAAAATATAGACTTAAAAATAGTTTGGACAATTTATTTGTTTTTTAATAATTAAAAAATTTATGTATTTATTTTATAAATGGTTGGAAAATAAATTATCAACTCACTGTGAAAGAAACTTTTTTTTAAATTAAGTATTTGTCAAATTCAACTATGTAAGTTATGAGTTATTTATTATATTATATTCGAAAAATATTTTCACTTTTTTTATTCAATTTCAATATCAAATAAAGATTGTTTAGACATAACGTATGAGATAAATTTATTATTGATAGTAGTTAGGAATAATGTAATTTTAGCACATTTGTCCTATAAAATCGTCCCGCTGCTAAATTCATTTTTGTTATAAAAGAGGTAAGATAGAGAAAAGGAAAAGAGAGAAAGTGAAAGATAGAGTGATAGTGTGAGAGAGATAGAGAGAGAGAGAGAGAGAGAGAGAGAGAGCGAGGGAGAGAGAGAGAGAAAGGAGAAAGACACGGCAGGGAGTAGATGCGCGATTATCGTTTGCTCGCTGACTCACTGGTGTGGTAGTTCTAGGGAAGCGCGAGCTCCGATGGGGGGATGGGGGTGGTTCCGTTTCAACCACTAGGGAGGAGTTGACCGAGCTGAGGCCAATTCCGAGTTGCCCTAAGGAAGTGTTATGTGCGCTGAGGATCGTGCGAGGTGTCGTCGTTGTCGAGGCAGAGTCCGACTCGAAACTACCACCCTCCGTCTTATCCTGGGGGATGCATCATCATTATCATCATCATCATCATCAACATCATCATCATCATCATCATCATCATCATCATCATCATCATCATCAT
This sequence comes from Eupristina koningsbergeri, assembly GCA_018907245.1. Lineage (NCBI taxonomy): Eukaryota > Metazoa > Arthropoda > Insecta > Hymenoptera > Agaonidae > Eupristina > Eupristina koningsbergeri. Next base: position 764,460 of record JACCHV010002752.1, on the reverse strand, counting down.
CATCATCATCATCATGATTAACACCACCATCAATTGTATTATCTTATGTGCGGACCACTATTTATTCGGATGATCCATTCTTAGTCAGCTTCCTGCCCCGTTCATTTTTTTACCTTTTTCATTTGTTAATATCATCTTGTAGACTGTGTGTTTTTATTTCGTAAACTTGTATTTTTTCTCCTTTTTCCAATTGTTTCATTTTTTTTTTTTTTTTTTTAATTATGTATTAATTATTTTGTTTATCGTAAAAATAATGGAAAATTAAATATAAAGTGAAAGAAAGAAAGAAAGATGCAAAGTGAGGCTGATTAATTCATATGATAAGACTTTATCATAGTGATGTATTAATAAAATGATAAAAAAAATTTTCTTTTTTAATAAACAGTCGACAAACTTGCTCTTTTAATTATACATGTATTTTTAATCTTAAATCAAAATATTTTAACCTATACTGCTTATCGTGAAATAACATCACGGTAAATATACACACATTTCTTATTAAAAACTATATAAAACTTTATAAATAAATTATTGAAAATATGCATCAGCATTTATAAAAAATTGTAAACCTTATTATATATATAAAAAACAATCATTCCTATTTTTTAATTAATAATTATATTATTTATATTATTTTTGCAATTAATATTTATTTTCTTGAATAGACAGCAAAATTAGTATGTACTTATTAATATAATACAATAAATTTTACGACATAATTTTATAAAAAGTTAGTATAATTAATTTTGAATTAAAATATTGGTTTGAAACTATTTGATGTTTTCAAGCTTTAAAATGATTTAAACCGTAATTTATCTATTATGTGTTCAAAATTGTAGATTAAAAACTCGGAAATTGTCAAACACGTACAAAACGAGCAATTACAAAAATACGAAATAATTAATTGAATACGATCGGGTAAATGATAAACGAATGTGCACATGACCAAAGCAGATAATTGTAATTGTAACTGCAAGAGGTGCAATGTTTGCATGTTAACTAAACATCATATAGTAATTTGATAAAACTGTTGATAAAATTGCAGTCAGTGGCCAATCGGTAGGAGTTGGTTGAGTCGTGTGGGTCGTAAAATTTAACGCGTTCAATATCGAGGTAATGACATGACTATGTTCAATAAAAATGAGGGAAGTGCACTGGAGTGCAAGCCTGTTACCAATTACCAATTACCAATTACCAAAGACCGAACGTGGACACGTGTTGAGAACTAAGTACGCAAATAAGCTCGAGAGCTGAAATTAAAAAAATCGCGTGTCACTTACGTTGTCGCTCTTGGGCGTCTGGGTGCTCTCGGTCAGCTTGGCCGCCAACTCGATCTCCGAGTCCCGGTTGAAGCTGGGACTACTCAGGTCGCTGTGGCTTGAGGACGTGCTCGGTGGACTCTCGGCCCTCGCCTGGGACTCCTCCTCCGCCCCGGGGTACTGGAGCGAGCTCGGGGGGTGGTAGATGCTTTTGGGGTCGATCGACAGGGACATCTGGGGCGGGTGCGTTACTTTGCCAGACAACCACACTATTTTAATCTTTTATACCTTTTTTTCTTTTTTAATTTGCATTATTAAAAGTACGACCGTACATTTCTCCCATTTTTTCCTACTTTTATTTATATAAAACTATTTTCATTATTTTATTCATGAGTTTCCATTTGAAATCAATGCAATAACATTTGTAGATCGACAGCTGATCATTTGAATGTTTAAGAGGCAAAGAAACTTTGGTTCTCTTTTTAAATTCTCTTTTTAAATTCGAATACGAGTCAATTTATCTCTCAATGATTATATAAAAATTATTCGCACTCTAGAGGTTTTAATATTAAAATCGCGAAATACAATAATATATGACATTTGAAATTTACTATTAATATTTTAAGTACATGCCGATATAATACTTTGCCCATTACATACTGTAATTGCTTTTTAAAATAGAAAATTACTAAAAATATTAAAAGTACATCGTAAACATGTGTCCGTCGAACAAAATAGAAATAGTTTTTATTACATAATATCGTATTGTAGTACGTGGTGATTAAAGTAGGCAAGGAAAAATTGAAAGATGAATTTAGGGAAAATAAAAAAAGAGGACTTACTGGGTGAGAGGTCCGAGCTCGCCATCTCCGAGACAAAATCGCTGAGGGAGGAATAGGAAGAGCTAGTGCTCTCGGCGCCTTCGGTGTCGGATCCGCTTTCGTCGGTCGGCTGGTTTTCCATCTTCCTCATGGCCTTCATCGCGTTTGACAGAGAACTGCCCGAGTCCCATACGGGGAAGTTGATGGGCTCGAGGTTGGGCGCGAACCATTTGGCCTTGTCGCCAATCTGGGTTGGATCGCATACTCCCGTCTGCACTCTAAGGAAGGCGACGTTGCTCGGGGTAAGTGACCACTCGGCCAGGAATTCGACAGCCTGGGTCCTCGCGAACCGATCGAGAAACACGCTGGTACGCGGTCGCGAGCGTAGGAAGGAGTTTATCTGGAAGGCGACGACCGGTCTCGGGTAGAGCCGGAGAGTCCGGGTATGCTCACTAAAGTTGGCTAAGAGGTTTTGGGAGTTGAAGAAGCGAACCATCGCGACGCGTGTTGCCACGTCCACCGAGTCCACGTCATTTCCGTAGACGAAGGGGTTGAAAATTCCACTTCCCGATTGAGGTGAGACCTTTTGTGAGTCAAGAGCCGATCCTGGGTGCGATGTCACCAGAGAGGGTCGACGCGGTGACACCGTCCCGGGTGAGTGCAGAGGACTCGCACCTGAGCCCGAGTGGTCCAAGCTGGCTCTGTGCTTTGCGGAAGAAACACTACATGTGGTGCACAAAAAAGGGATTAAAGTAGTTTAAAAATTCTCCAATATACTGTTCTACAATGATCAATCATACTTTTCTATCACGAAAAATAAAATTACTTTGAACTTGGCACTAACCACTCTGCTTGAGGTTACATTTTCAATAAAATTTAAAACTGTAAGTTTAAAACCATTGGTTAAAATGTTTTCTATTATGATTGAAAGAAATTGTTGGTATTGATTTTCAATATTGACTCTTGTTATTATTTTTATTACGTAATTATTCAATTACAAGCCAGATACAAGAGTTATGGATTTATAAAATTTAATTAAATATTGAAATGTATCTATTTACAGAAATTTTATTTTTAAAATGAAGATGTAAAATGTAAAATGTAAATGCAAATATCATGTATGGATGTGTGTGTGCGTGTGTGCGTGTGTGTAAATACCTTAGGGTCGACTGGTGTGAAGCGCTACTTTCCCTTCTGCTTTGGGATGAGTAAAGTTGGGAGGAGACATTTTGAGGCATTCCTAAATGAGATTGAGCCATAGACATGCTTCCCATTGCCTGAAAATTTCATTTCGCATTATTAAACACCGCTTTTTTAATATCTTTTCCGAGAGATGTTTTTTATGCCACTACTGCATACTTACTGTAGCGGAAAATTAAAATAAGTTTAATCTAACCAAAATTTTATGAAGCTGATATTTCGATTTAAATTAGGAAACTCATACCATCTACGCTACTTTTTTTATGTATTTGTCTATATGTATGGAAAAAATAATAATTTGCATTGTATTGCATGCAAAGTGATTTACGCCATAGATGAATATAATTAACTACAGATGGATTTTATTATTTAATAAAGTATAGTAAAGATATTTACGCTTGAGCCTGCTTGACCCATCAGTTGCATTGCCTATAAAAGCAAATAAAAGAAACAAGATAGGGTGTCAGAATTTTGTATTTATTAACATACTTTCATTTGAATTAAGATTTGAATATCATTATTTGAAAGTATGTTGACTTGAGCTTAAAAACAAAAATAACTGTGTATGAAGCACAAATCAATTAATAATCAAAAACTGATAATGTTATTATTCATAAAAAAGTTTACCTACATGTAAAATTTAGCATTATCAAAATAAATTTAATTCTGTATCTTTCGAGTAATACAATAAAATATTAAAATGTGTACTATACTTTTTTTTTGAATAATTAAACATAATTATAATTTCTTATATGTAGATTGTATTTATTATATATAAATATCAAATTATTTAATTAATCAAATATTAATATTTTAATCAATTTTAATTTTTCTTCTTAATAGATAACAATGTTTTACCTTTGAATGTACATGTTAAATAATTCTATTATTTTATTTAATAAAAAAAACAAAATTAAACTTCAATAATTGAATTAATTTCAAATTGTATATCATATTAATATAAACTGAAAAAATTAAAATACAAGATAAAATTTTATGTCTTCAATAAATAAAAATAACTAATTTATCGATAATTTTGTAATTACTACATAGGCCATCGTAATGTAACTTCAATGTTAAATTTATTTGTCTTCACTATTGATTTCAATTCAATTTAATTTAATATTATATATTAAAACATTAAATTATAATGATATTATAATTGTAATAATGTAATACCGCAATAAAGTAAAATTAATAAAAAGAATTTAGATTTACCAATAAATTTGCATTATAGATTTATAAATAATTTAATACATTTTTATTATTAAATTTTGTAAATTAAAAAAAAAAAATTTTATCTGCTCAAATAAATTGTAAAATACTTTTAATAAATCATAAGTTCTAAAGCCATATTATAAAGTTGATTAAAATTTAATTTTCGAGTTGGTTGCATAAATAGTTTTCTAATTTTAAACATATTTTATTATTTTTTGAATATTTGAAAAGTTTCTCGCGAATCATGCATAATTTACCGGTCAAAATAGAAATAAAAATTTTTAAATAGATATAATTAATTTGTGAAACCTAAATAATAAGAATCATTTCAAGTTAAAAAATTACAAGCATATTATCCTAATTTCTTCCCTTGAATAATTAAAATCCTTTGAATAATGAAAATTAACAATTTTATTACACAAATAAATGTTTTGATATATCAAATACTAAAATAATGCGCTTCTGTACGTTGGAATTGCATTAATTAAGAATAATTATTCATTGCTTAATTAAAATGTATTTATTTTTCAAATTATATTTAAAAATGTAATTGCACTTTAAAAGAAAAAATGATAATGTTAATTGAATCAGTTGTGTTACTTATCTTTTGTTCTCTTGGTATATATTTATTTAATTATTTTCAAATATAATTACAATTATTATATTTTTGTAAATATTTGGTTAAGAATTCAATAAAGAAAAACAAAAGATGGATCCAAATTTAAACACGTGGCTGGTAATTAAAAAGTCAATAATGTTCATTGGAAATTTATAAATAAAAATAACCAAAAAAAAGAGAATTGTTAATATTAATGTTATCTCAACTCACCTGACTGAGATGATTCTTGAGAATGGAGCCCTCGGGTTCGGGTAGGGGTGGGAGGTTATCCCCAAGGCCCGTAGGCGGGCTGATCCGGTTGCTATCGAGGTCTACGAGCCAAATATCATCCGGGATTCGGAAATTCTTCTTGTAAAGGAGAAACGATGCGGGAATGCCGATGACAAAGGGCGTCGGTGCCAGGAGTAACTGCTCTGCACAGCTCATGCAGGTGGGGAGGAGAGGAATTGCCGGAAACATGTACTCCAGGGGATAGATCATCGTCACGAATGCCATCACCGACATCGACAACGCATTATAGTCCCGTGATTGCAACAGTATCTAATTTTTGGACAAATACAAATACTTTTTTTAATGTTTATGTAAGTACAAGTAAAAATGATTATCTTTCCTTAACTTTTGAAATCAGACCTCCCTGTATATTTTTTTAAAAATAAAATACATTGATAAATTTTTTACTAGATGAATTTAATAAAAGCGAGCATTGTAAATAAATTATAAACACACCAATGTATTGAAATAGTAATACATTTCAATTGTATATTCATGCACTCAAAATTTAACATAATCAAATTACATTATTTCGTTGACGTTAATTTGTTTAGCGATAAATTAATCGGTGAATTAATAAATTTAAGCAATAAATTAGTTTTAAAAAGATCAACGATTCTTTTTTAAGCATAAATTAAATAATTTTATCGTAAAATCAAAAATTATTAAAAATTCTGAAGACCTCGATTATTAATTTATAGTATACAAGAGCTGAAATGGAGATGAACTGTCAATCATTGATAATCTGATTAACTTATTTCAAACACAATTTTCAATAATTAAATTTATGTTCTGTTGATAAATTTGTTACGGGACTATCAGGAATACTCTTACCGAGAATTTCCAGATAACCGAGAAGTACTTTTTTTTCAGTATGCATGTGAAGGAGTGGCCAGGCACAAAGGGCCGATGTCGATGTACTCACTTTGTGCTCGAGCAAGATGAGCGTGAGGACCTTGAGGCAAATGTCGACACCCAGGAGCTCCAGTGGCAGGTGAAGTGGAAAATCGACGAGGGTGAATCGCGTGTGGTCGGGGAGGGCGAAACAAAGGGGCGGCTGCAGACTCGGCGACAGTATCTCCACTTCGACCCGGGTTTTCGAGGGAACGGGCACCGGGGCGCTCAGGAGACGTAATATCCAGGTCTCGATTTCCCGGACGTCGTGCAGGACAATCGAAGAGGCTCCCTCGAACGTTTGTCCACTCAGAACTGACCACACGTTCGTATCCCTGCACACCCCAATTCACCTCATTGTATTTCGACAAAGTTTTTTTATCAAAAATTATATATTTTAAGGAGCATTTCATATTTGATCTCAATAACAAGCCCTTAAATCGCTTCTAAAAGGTGGTAATTTGTAAAAAAAAAAAAGCAAAAAATTGGTAAAGATCCTAGATACCAATAAAACTGAGAATTAAAAATTTCTGCGATTAAATCATATTATCATTTTTTTATTTTTTGTTTTCTTTTTTGTTTTTTTTTTTGTTTTTTAAGAACAATTTCAATATTTCTATGCTTTTTTATCTGAGTTCGAAAAATAAAATTATAGCTATAAACCTTTATAATGTTTTTAACAATTAAACGATAGTTCTTGCTTCTAATATCTGTTATTTACTAATTTATTTTTTATGGCCCTTCTCGTGACTCAGAAACACTTGCTAATCAGATAGTTAGAATTATAAAAAAATTAATGTGCTATACTATAAATAACTTCGATTTTAGAATAATTTCCTTCTAAAATAATATCTTTATTAGGTTACAAATTTCTAATAATAATATTAAAAATTATTTCACTTTGATTTCTAACCAATAGTTTTTAGAATTTCTATTTTATTTTTATTGACAATGCAGCTAAACCTTTTTATATTTAATGTAAAATATAAGAACAATGAGAAATCTATGAGAATGTATATTTCAATTCGATGGAAGTTATAAACTTAAATGATGTGAATTCAATGCAATAATTATGAATGAGATCACATAAATGGATATAATTGTGGATAAATAATTGTATTATAGCATGAAATTTTCCATTTTCTATAGCGTACGTAAGTTTTTTTACCATATTGTTTCGAATAGTCGATTAAGTGTTTAAAAGTTTTATATATTAATTATTACTCAATAATTAGAAATGTTTATATTCAAAAAATGAGGATTGATTTTGATTTATATATCATGCTATATAGTTCTTTCGTTATCATTAAATTTAAAAATGCTACTCTCTTTGCAATACATTTTTTAGTATATTTTTTTTTGTGTTTATTAACTTTCCATAAACACTTTAATTTTCTTTTCATGAATTGCTAGATAAATTATTGAACTATAGAAAAAGTTTTACAACCCATGACGCTTTTTATTTTGTATAAATACTTTTTAAATTAATTGAACATTGTTCCAACTTATTTTCCTATTCTCAATTGTAATCCTAAAAAAACTATTTTCAAGTTTAAAATCATTTCTCTACATAAAAATTTTTTAGAATTAATATTTTTCTTTGCATTCACATTTGATGGAAATTTTATTTTTTAAATTAAAATTTAAATAATCGTAATGAAAAAAGAATTTCAAATGCTATGGTATTCATTATGGTACACTACACGGTATATATTGTAAATGATATATACTGTAAACTATGTTTACTATATTGTGAACTGAATATATTAATATTAAATCAAATTATTTTTTTATTTATAATTTTATCAAATAATCTTCTTATTTTTTATGTTATTGTGTAATAATTAGAAATGTATGTTATAGAAATAATTAGAAAAATGAAAAAAGCTTCATTAAAAATTAATAAAAAAAACAATTAATAAATTTCATTAATTTATTAATTGTTTTTTTTTTTATTTAGATTCATTTGAATGTAACAATTGAAAGAGTTTTTACAAGATTTTTGTTTGTAAATTGTAACCAACCTGACTTTTAGCTAAATAATTCTTATTTTCAGTAAAAAAAAAAATAATACACATATAAGTCAATTAAAAAATAAAACAATTATATACCTCTGTTGTCTGGCTGTGCTGACTTTTTGTTGCAATGAACTTTCGTTGCAGGCGTCAATAAGCTTTTTTAATACAAAAAGACATTCACGGAATGTAGAAAAAAATGGATGGTGTGAAATTAAGCATAGGGAAGTTAATGAATGGTTCCGTATTTTCTGAAAATATATAAAAATACAAAAGAATTTATATTAATTAAATGTTTCTTTGTGTTTAGAAAATATTATAATATTTTTTGTTCAAATTTTAGAGATGAACATATTTAAAATTAATTAATTTTCTAATTCTATTGTACTTTAATTTTATTGATTCACATTTATAATAATTTAAGTATCGAATTAAATATCACATAATATTAACTATAAGTGGGAATAAATGAATTTTGAATTAAGAATAAAGTACAAATAAATTAATTTGATTTTAAATTCCAGTTTAAATTTTTTTGTAATGATTTTCATTCCGTTAGAGTATAATACAAAGACATATTTTAATAAAAATTTATTGTAAAAATTTTATTCATTAAAATATATACTTGAATAAGTTTTATAATTGTATTAGTAAAAGCTGCATAGGCAATTAATCAAATTTAATGTTACTCTATTGCGGAATAAAATTTATAAAAGAAAAAATAATGATAAACAATCAGAGAAATTTTAATTTAACTACATTACCTTCATGAAAGATAATTAAATTATAATTTAAATACTTCTATTAATGTATATTATTATAATATATTATTTTTGAACTTTAATAAATCTCATTTTCTTATTATAATTTAATAATAAACTCGCAATAAATCTTATATATTATTGAATAAAAAATAAATTGATAATTAACTATAACATTCTTTCAACAATAATAATGGATTTAATAATAAAAAGTATGAAATAAAAATGATAGTCTAGAATACTGATTTTTTTCTTATTTTTATAATTTAATCAAATTGATGCACTTTAAAGCAACTGATTTATGAGTTTTTCTTTAGAAAGTGAAAAAAGTCTATTTTTTGAATGTGAAAAATAATTTATTTGTTTAAAGAACTAACATTTTCAATTATTTTTTTAATTATTTGATAAATTCTAAAACTTGAGTAAAAAATTTCTAAGGAAATGAAATAAAATAAATAGGTTTATACTTTGTTATAAGAAAATAAATTTGTTATAAGAAATTGATGCTCAATATATTATTATTTTCTAGAGCATTTGAGTTCAAATTTTTATATTTATATATCGAATATTGAAAATGTATTGCTTAAAAAAATGTAGAATGAATTTTATTTTATGAAGAATTAATTTAAACTCGTTCCAAATTTCGGATGACTATTTAAAAGCACAATTGGTAAACTTTAAATAAGTTTAATAAAATGAATGATGCATTGTGCGAGTCACTAAGTTTTATGACAAGATGAATAAAAATGCATGCTGTGTTATTCTTGAAAACAAGGGGTTTAATGTATGTGTTATAAAGTTGAGAAAATGCCACTTCATCGTTGCTGTTTGGATAAAAAGCTTCAACAACTGTTCAAAAGAGTGTATAGTTTAAAAAGATAAAGGATAAAAGTCGTTGTTATAGGTTATTTACGTTAGCCTATGAAATGCAATGTAATGAAAGGAAAGGAAAGAGAGGGGAAGAAAAGGAAAGGTAGTTCAAGCATCGAGGGGGTGAAGTGAACCACGTGCGACTTACCTGTCGACGGCGGGAGGCTCGGGGCGAGGGCGAGTGACTGCCGCCGCTCTCGCTGTCGGCGCTAGGGGCTGTGATCCCCAGCCGGGGTGCGTGGGTGGACTGGGCCTGGGCCTGGGCCGCGTTCAAGGGGCTGTCCGAGTCCTTGGGGGAGCGACTGCTGGCGCAATCCTTTTCCGAGTCGCTAGGGCCCAGGACACTGCTCCTGTGGTCGCTAAGCACGGCTTTTCTCGTCACTTTTTCCCCTTATTTCATTTATTTTCCCTGACATTTGCATGAATCTATATTCCCATTTCGTTCGAGCTCTATCTTTATTTCCGTATTTAAATTTAAATCTTAATCGGCCACTATGACTTTATTTTTTACTCGTGCTTCAATTTGACCTTTTAAATGCACTCTCAATGAAGCATTTTCCTTTAAAGCTTTCTCGTTTCTAAAAACATTTTTATCTACCTCTGTTAATGCTCCATAAAAAAATAATTACTTTGATCAATGTCATAGCATTATTATATCAAGACTTGGGATTAAATAAAATTCATTTTAACCAAGAATTGAATTTAATACTGATATTATTTGTACAGAAAATAACGATATTTGAAAAATCAAATTTAACTTGAAGTTTAATATTGCGAAGTTTACAGACATTTTCAAGTCTACCCACTAAAATAAATTACTTCTTATTTATACGAATTTTTTCTCTTCTAAATATCGGATTTCTCGACCGTAACAAGTTTCTTTGTTAATAATCCTTACGCTTCCTAACAGCACGAGTTATTTGGCAAACTGAATTTACAAACACGACTTAATAAGGGAGAATTTATTTTTACGAATAAATTTTCCCTTTAAATTTAATAATTGTTATGTGCATAATTTATAAGAAATTTTTTAAAATTTCTTTTATTTATGTGAATTTTATTACAATCCTTTAATCATCGTACTATTCCTTATAAAATTAAAAAAACAAATTTAATTTTTGCATAAAATTTAAAAATAATCTTAAATAATAATCGCTTTTGATAATCATTAAATTTAGCATTCTTATAAACATTAATTTTCAAAATGTAAATGATTCAATTATTTGACGAGAAACTTGTTCAAATAAAATATTTTTAAAAATATCTTAATAAAAATAAAATACTAAACCTGGAAAATGCAGAATCCGAGCTTTTTTCCATGCTTTTCCTCCAGCTTTCCCGGCGAAAATTCGTGTTTTGCTTATCTCTGCGAAATCCGATTCCCGTGACGCCATTACCGCCTGCTCTTTCAATGGGTCGATAAAAATTCACACATATCCCGTACCGAGTTTTACCTGTTGCGACAGAAATATTACACTTAGCTTAAAATCTAAATAGCAATGGATTCTCTAGTGGATGCACATTTTTTATTTTTTCTCTCTATCGTCCACGCAATAACGGGAAGAAGATCTTTTTTACATTTTTCGTGTAAATTTTTGATTGATAATCATTCCCAAAACTTCGTATTACCAACTTAATTATCATAATTTGAAAATGGATATATCCACTCAGTTTTAATTAATAGTATTAAATACTGAATCCTTGATTATAGTTTAAAAACGAATTACTAAAATTTGAGCATTATTAATTTTCAGCCATATTAAATTTTATTATTATTTTGCGCATTCAGTTGAATAGTTAATTTTTATTTTATATAATAATATAATTTATACATATATATATATATAGATATATATATATATATATATATCAATAAAATATTAAAACAATAATAACATTTTTCAATATTTTTTTTAATGGAAAACATGAAAACGTTCAGATTTCGATATAATAAATTTAATGCTTAAACGGGGTTTATATTTTTTGTTTTATTAAGATTATGCTGGATTTATACATATTGTTTGTCCATAAACTCTTGTATAAACTGAAGTATTCTTTATTTTGTTTCCGAGGTAACTTTAAGTAATCTTATAATGAATCAGTGTTTATAAATAAACACCTCAATGTTTATTGTATACTAAAGCTAATATTAATCGATAATTTTATTCAAACTTTATATAAATGAAAGTAAACTTTGTAGAACTAAACTTCAAAACTTATTATCATTTATATTTATACACTTATTCCACTTTATTATAATTATATAATATAATTATAAAAAACTAAAAATTATCGTTAAACTATAAATAAGTACATTTAATAATTTGCCATTGTAATTCTTCAAATAACATGTACATTACAATAGTACTGATACAAATGATTCACATATTTAGAATTAAAAAGATAAATTAAAAATTAAGAAGATTTTAAAGAATATAGATATTTTTTTAATGAAAAATATTTTAATATAAAATTCGAACAGTTTTATAGTTATCCTTTATCCTTTACATTTTATTTGTAATTGTTTATTCTCCAATAAAGTTTTTTCTCTAAAATCTTACAATGTTATTATGTATAATTTATTAAAGAAATATTTATTAATATTGTTATTAAATTATTTTTTATTAAAATATTGCTATGATAATAAAAAAAATATTTTTACATAGGTTTGTCAAATAATACAAAAATCTATAAATTTTTATCATAATACGCGTATTTGATTTTAAAATCCATTTATAAATGAATTCAGAAAATTGAAAAGTTATGTAAAACAGTGATAAACTTAAAGATTAAAGACCAAGGGTAATTAGTGATAAAAAATTAATATATTTAAATATTTTAAATTAAAGAATCATAAGAAACCCACGGGTGGCTGTTTCTATTGAAATCATCCAAGTTTTACCTGTTAAAAATTATCATAGTTTAAAATATAATAAGGACAGAAAGAAAAATCTATAATAATTTCTCGGAAAATTAGTCTTCCTTTCTCAAGAATTTCAATATCAGTCCTGCATATTTCATTTAAAGGAGCGGGAAAATGATCCGGAATCCAATAATGTTCGAGGGGGTTCAGATTTAAAAATGGGTTTGTACTCTACCAGAATCCTTGTCTGTGAGGGTGAAGGTGAAGGAAGTTGCCTCGCGTAATGCAGTTCGCTTGGGACCGACGCTGTTGCAACCCTCCGGTTGACAGAAGTAAACCATATCCAGGGGAAGAGGAAAGTCCTCGTGATCCTCTACTGGATATCTTCGAAGCAACTCCGGAACCTAAACACCAGCATTTCACCCATTTAAGAAATTCAGCATTTCAGCATTCGTGCTTCAAGTTTATGCAGTATACCATATAATTTTCTTTTTTCTCTTTTAGTGTTATACTTTATTATTTTACTCACCAAGAAATACCCAGAAACAATGAGATTTGTGAAAATTTTTACTAATTCACGCTCGCTCTCTGTGGATTCTTTTATATACAATAGTTTCCCCATCGTTTAAATTATCATTATGAATGACTGCTCGGAAAATATTAAACAAGAAAAATAAAAAAAATAAGTAAATGCATATTTTTCATTAACATTTTTAAAAATAAATAAGGATAATGATTTTATTTACTTTGTCTACATCGTAATAGAGCATCACTCCAATAATTTTATTTCATTATTTAAAATTTGTAAAAAGTACTGAATTTTAATGAATGTATTGAATAGTAAATTACAATAAAAAATATATTTTATATTTTACGAATTTTTATTAAAACCGGGTTTATATTATTTATAATATAAACGTTTCAAGATGTTTAACATTCTTGATAAACTTCTCGTAAATAAACTTACATTTTATATCATTTATTTTAGGAGATGTTAAGAATTTATTTTTGTAAAAATTCTAAAAATATTAACAGTATCTTTTTAGGAAAGAGTATTAAGAATAAAATTATATAACAATAAGCTTGCTTAAAAATTTTAATATTTTCAATATTTAATATAAACTGTAATAAATAAATGTTTATTAAAATAATAAATGAAATTTATTAAAATATTATTAACGTATTATAATAAACTATTCGATAAAAATACTTTATTAGCATACATAATATGAATTTATTGCTTACATTGTTCATTTATTTAATAAAAGGTTTAATTTAACTTCATTTAATAATTATACCGTAAATAACCTAAACTTAAAATACAGGTTCTGTAAATAATATCAATATTGGCATATATAATGTATTATTGATTTTATTAATTTAAGTTATTATGTTATAAATTGAGTTATAAATAATAATTATTTTAATTATATTTTAAAGCAATTAATATATAAAATAAAAATTAAAGTTAAATTTTAATGCAATCAATTAAAAAGCTAAATGATCTACATTCTATCAAAAATATTACAGATCAATCAATCTCTGTAGTACAATAAATGTATAGTCAAATTCACTAGTTTCTTTGATATAAAAGATTAATATTTTTATTTTATTTAACCAATACATTTTAATTACTATAAATATAATAATTCTATTAAGGTAAATTTGTTAAGCCAAAAATTGCTTACATGTAGAAAATATATGTGATTAATTAATATTTTTCATTCATAATTTACATTATAAATTACTTATTTAAGAAGAAAATTAGAAAACACTATATGTATATTTATAAAAAAATAAAAGAAACGTTTGATCTGCATCTTACTCCTTTGGTATAATCTTTTCAAAAATTTTAGCTTTAATAATATTCAAATACACTATTAAAATAAAATCAGAATTTATGAGAAAAATATATTTTTTTCTTGATATAATATTGGAATTAAAGTATAAATAGTTACCTAGATATGCCATATAATAAATTTCTACAAGTTTTTATTGATTTCATCTCCATAATATTATCAAGTAAAACTATTGTTTAAATGTGCAATTAACAAATAATTTAATTAAAAAAAATATTTTTACGACACAAATAAACAAATTTATATAGAATATTTTATTTGTTTTAATTAAAATATATTTTAATAATCAGTTTTTGCAAACTCTGTATTTGTTTTAGATTCACAGAATTTGTGTGGCATAATTAAAAAATAATTAAAAATTCTTTAACAATGTTATTATTGGATAACTTAGTTTTTAAATTGATTGTATTAACAAAGAGTTAATTTTATTGTCAGCATTCAATGATTAAAAATAGTTTAAAATATTATTATTTTTATGTTAATTAAAAAAAATTTTTTAGTATTCTATTTAATCTATAATGTAAATCTATAAACTTATATAGTATACATATTTATACAAGTAGATGAAAATATTGATCTAATAATATATATATTTAGACTATAAAATCGAAATTTTAGTTCTATTTATGAATTTCATAAAACAGGAATAATATTTATTGTTTAAAACTTTTAAATTTTAATGATTCATTTTTTATTTCTGTTATACGATATTTATGAAATTTTGAATATATTCCTTTCCACATTATTATATATTTTATTTATCAGTCAAATTAAATTTAAATTTAATTGTTAATTTTAAATTAATTATACAATAAAATAGTTTAAATGAAAAAATAAAGAAAGTATGATATATATTACAAAATATTGCTAATAAAATTTAAATAATTTAATTTTTTGCAACAACAGTCATTGTAATCACTGTAATTATTTGCTTTTATCGATTTACTAATATAACTTATATATTAGGAACTATTTAAAAAAAATTTATTATCTCAAAAAATTAAAATTGTTAAATTGGTTATAAATAGCAAACTGTTGAAAGGTAAAATACGTTAACGTTGCATTTCCTATTTTCATGTGATGACTTAATAAGTTAAGTAATAAATTTTACGTAGAATTTTGTATACAACTGTAAAAAGTTAGTTTGTAAATGAGCAATTCAGTTATTAATTAGATTAAATTACAAATACTTAATTATTTCGAATAAAATTGTGGGATCTTTTAAGTAATGAAATTTAAAAACTTTTACATAAATGATGAAAATTCTCATGATATTTTCTTATTTAATTTTTTTTTTCATAACAAAAATTAATACGTTTAACCAATGATATAACTCTTATTTTAGAAATAGTTGTTTATTTACATTAGCTAAAAAACTCGATAATTTTAAATAATAAATAAATACTTGATTTAAAGTATTGCATAAAAATGAATTGAAACATTGTGTTGGCAATATTAAGCCAATCAATGAACAATAATTTAAAGTTGAAAGTAAATTATTAATAAAATTTTATCGCAAAATAAAGTGAGCGATAGGACGCTGATACTGATTTTCACGAAGATAAATTAAATAAATATAAATTAAATAAAGATCATGATAAATTAATGTGGTTGTCGAACTAATGATTTAGCTTTTCCTTGAGCGCCAAGCACTTGAAAATGTTATTTCCAGTTGATTAACAAATCGGAAGTGACAGACATCGACAGGAGTTTTTTTTCGAGTCAAGAGGTAATTAAAAAAGCGAGAAATTAACTTTAAGGCTTTTCAGTGGTATATGTTAATTTGTTAAGTTACAATCGATCATTGTCCAATAATCTGCAGATCAAAAACAGCAAAGGCGAGCTTCTAACGTACCTGGACTGGCTGCCGGGATGGCGGCGGCGGTGGTCTGGCCCCCACAATGGCCAAGTAGTCGACCAGCCGGGGGCAGAGGAACTTCTTCTGGACGTCCATAGCCGGTGCGGGTCTACTCGTGCTTGTATCTCAACCGTCACCGTCCGTCGCCGTTGCTGATGCTGATGTTGATGCTGATGCTACTGATGCTGCGTGGCGGCGCTCTCGAGGCTGCGCAGCTCACGATAGCCCCGACTTTCACATCTCCGATCATGGCTGTATCCGCGACATCGCACCTGTACACACACATCGAAAAGTTACTTCGTTACGCTCGATCATCAACTCATCGCAGCCTCACCCCCCGATTCCGTTACCCCCGCCAGGTGTACTAGCCAAATCTCGCCCTCGTCCCCCCCCAACGCTTCCTCGTCAAGTTCCCGGTCAAATAACTCGGTTCTCGAAGTGCTCTTTTCCTCTTTCCAACGCATTCTCTCTCTCTCTCTCTCTCACTGTTTTGCAACGACGCCAATGTTGATTCGCGCTATTTAAAAACCAAGTGCAAACATCAAAACGAGTTTTTTTCTTATCATTGAGTAAACCGATGCTCAAACGATTCTTTGCCACTAACACCGAAATCCACATTGAAAAAATTTAATAGAAATTTTGTAAATATTATGCATGTCGTCTGTTTGTTTACCAAGTTGTCCAATTGTTGTTATTATCGAAATTTTACAGCTGGAATATTGCGAATTGAATGAGCGATTCATACATATGATACAGCAATACGTTGGAACGAACTTGTACCGAGTGATTCTGTAATTATTGGTAGTCAATGTATTAATTAGAGCGGGAACCTTTGACAACAACCCATTGAGTAATCGTTGTAAATAAATACGCAATCTAGCAAAGATTATGTTTGATCTTCGCCGGAGGGGACGGGCTTCATGTTTTATAACGAATCGAATAAAATTCCGCGAGCACTATTCCGCTGATTTACTACTTCATCAACATGCCATTGACAATTATTGCACACGCACCAAGTAACCCGCTCGTCCACCCCATCGTGGCGAAAGCAAGGAGTCATGGGTGCGGGCACGAGGATGAGTCATCCCCAGGAGTTAGTTGAGTTGGTCGCACCCACGGCCAGGAAGGGAACCGCGCGCGAGTTCAGGTGGTTCGCGCGGACGTCAACTGAAACGACGACGGCGTCAACTGAAACGCCGCGGCGACCGCTACTGATAACGCAAATCAACTCTGTCTTTTTATAACGCGAGTGGCCTTCTTCGACTTCAAGGTCCTGCTCGTGACTTTTCGCCTGCCGAGCGAATGGCTGCGATTCGCTGTACTCGCGGCGACGGCGGTGGCGCCTTTTTATGGAGCGGATGCGTCGCCTCGCTTCCTCCGAGCCGAGATAAGCCCCATTGCAGGACAAACTGCAGGGTGATCTAGACCCCACGACCATTTCCATTTCCACCGAGTTTTCCATCCTTTCCTCCGTTCCTTTTATTTCGTCTTTTACTACTTCATTCGCACGGGTCTGGGCCGTTCAGAATTCGCAGTCGCCGTCCCCGATGAATAGGGATTGCGACAGAATTCATCAATTTAAATATTCTTACTCGTGCAAAATCGGGTGCGCCGACAAAAAAACGCAGGGACAGCTTTAAAATTTCACTGTTTTTCACGAGTTTTATTGTTACACAAATTGATAAAAAGTGATATCGGGGATCAAGCGAATTCTTCTCAAGAAACCTATTTCAAACGGATTAAGCCTCAAAATTCTATTGGATATAAAAATAACCATTGTATTCCATTTTTAAAACCCATTCAACACATGGCTCCTTCGTGTTAAAATTTACCAGGGATACAACGAGTAGCGAAATGCCAATCATCTTATTATCTCTAGATGTTAATTATACGGATAAATGTACCCGACAAGCTTAATTGAAAATTTGTTATAAAATTATTTGTAATTTAAAAGTATCAGCTGCACGGCCTATTTTATTAATTAATTTTTCCTAAGCTTACTCTATTAAAAAAAATAAACTTAATCTAAAATATAAATTTTAAGACAATTAAAAAATGTTTGAGATTGCTTTTTTAATCTGATAAATCAATTAATCCATCAGTGTT
This sequence comes from Eupristina koningsbergeri, assembly GCA_018907245.1. Taxonomy (NCBI): domain Eukaryota; kingdom Metazoa; phylum Arthropoda; class Insecta; order Hymenoptera; family Agaonidae; genus Eupristina; species Eupristina koningsbergeri. Next base: position 745,847 of record JACCHV010002752.1, on the reverse strand, counting down.
AATGGTAAGTTTAATATAAAATTGAAAAATGAAAATCAACTCGACAAACAAAAATGTTTGGTTTTTCATTCTATGAAATTGTACAGTCATTTAAATTCCATGTGAATTAATACTCAAGTATTTTTAAAAATAAAAAATGGATTTGAAATTCTAAAGATACAAGCTTTGATGAACCATAATAATTGTTTAAGAATTTCGAGTAAAAATAATTTCATGATCTGTTAAATTAATTGTTTGAAAAGCATTGAAACGAGTATAATAGTTTAAGCCTTGTGAAATAGACTGTAAAACGGAAAAATAACTTTTTTGGGACAGACAAAAAGTTGGGAGACACAATCGATAAGCAGCATCTTGTTTCAATATCCAAGAATGTCGCCGTTAAAGCTCTTTCTTTCTGGGGCACAAGGAACGAGTGATGTTTGCGCGATAGAGAAACAACAAAAGCTTTTTACGAGTTTTTAATAAAAAGAGCTCGAGTCGCGGTCCGTGTGTACAGGGCTTGTCGGGAGAGGGGGTGGGGTGTGGTGAGGTGTGTGGAGATCGGGGGTTGGCCGAGGTGGGGTGGGGGAAGAAGGACGGCAAGGTCTGAACATGAAAAAGTTTTCGAGTCACCCTCGGGAAAGCTCACGTCCATTAGTGGAGGAGCTGGAAAAGCTGTGTGTCGAGAAGCTTACAAGGACAAGCGCCGAGTCTGGATTGGTCGTTCCCGAAAATCGATTACAACGACGCCCTAAATTCGGTGGGGCCACAGGTCACACGAGTCGCTCCGGCTCGCCTAAGTGAGGTCAAGGCTCCCACTACTCCACAACATTGGTTTCACGTGCGATCGAAGCCAAGGAACATACCAGTTGCGATTATTGCCTCTAATGCTCTGCTCCCTTCCAAAGTCAACCTCTCCAGTCTCAACTTTGTCTAGGAAACTTAATTATTGTAAAAAAACTCAATCGTCTGTTTGGAGGGTGAGACTGAGTGGGCATTTCTGCCTAATTATTCAGATCGCTGACTAAAAGAAAAATAAAACACCTACTCCATCGATAAAACATTTGTTTTTAAACAAGTCAAAACCTGTCTCACGCTTTCCGATAACGAAATAATCAACGCTTTTTTAAATTAATTTCTCCTGCGTCTTTTTGTAATATACGAGTTATATGATTATTAAAAGTGTAATTTCCCTTTTAATAGTTTAATTTTAATCTCGGTTACAACTCTTTCCGTCCTATATTGCTCTTACAAACTACTTTTTCAAGATTTTCTTATTCAATAAAGTTTTTCGATATTCGCTACCAAGTAACTTTTATTCGTTTCCTGTGAGAAACTGCGATGAAGCTCTATTCTACGGCAGGTAATTTTTATTCTTTTTATTTGAAAAAGTAAGACGAAGCTTTACTCGATCAAAGCTAAATTTTAAAAATATAAATTCAAATTTGAATTATGAACTTTTAGATATAGCAAGTGAAATTTCATCGCTTTAAAAAAAAAAAAAAAAAAAAAAATAACTGTTCAAACTCATTAAAAAGGAAGTCTGTAGCCCTTTGAGAAAAATAGGTTTTTTTAGGAGTATATATTACAAAAGCTAGAGCAATATATTGTCGCTCGTAATATTAAAGTAGGTTTGAGTGCTTTAAAGTTTTTTTTCTAGTTTACAATCCAATAAATTTTGAAAAAAAATTTACGATTTTTTGTATAAAAAAAAACTTTATTAAGACATTATATCGTAATGAAGATTAAACGACTTTGATTCAGTGGCTACATTTTAAATTCTGAGTAATAAACTTTTATAAATTAAAATCTAATTCAATTCATAATTTAATATACATAGACAATTATTCTGATTCCGTATAAAACGTAATTTAATATTCAATTTTCAATTATTTGAATTTTAACTAATTTTTACAATTTAAAAAACATACCTTTAAACCAATAAGTGAATATTATTAATTAATTAAATTAATTGGATTGTGAACATTTTTGTTACCAAACAATTAAAATGTACTGTGATAAATTTAAGTTTTCTAAAAATATCTTAAATTCACTATAATAATTATAATAATCAAGATATTAGTAATAATTTAAATTCAGTGCAAAGATTTAGTTTTGAATAAATTGACACTTTTTTAAATATTCGTTCGTAAATATTTCAAAATGTATTCGCGTGTAATAACAAAAGTTGTATTAAAAATGCGAAATAATTTACAAATAAAAAAATGTTGCATAAATTTTTAAAAAAATATTATATAAATAATAAAATAAAATAAACTTTGAATTTTGTTCAGTGCGAAGTCATTTATTTTATTGAAAGTCTTATTACAATAAGCCATTTATCGCGTTGAACGAAAACAGAATTTTTATTGAAAAAAGTGTCACGATCAAAATATTATGTAGATCTGCATAGCTATAGGATAATAAAGAAAAAACTAAAACACAGTAATCTAATTTGAAAAATAAAATTCGTGCAATCTTTTCTTGATATGTAAAAAACTTTTATGCAGAACAGAAAATTGTAATTATTTGGGATAATATTATAGATCTCATCGAATTCAGAATAAATAAAAAAAAATCTGATAAAATACGATAAAACAGATAAAGATAAATACAAAGTGGGGCATAAAAATTGGTCGGTTAAAATAAATTGCCTTCGGGGTCTACAATGCGTTTCTCAAATGAAATTCTGGCATTTTTGATCAGCCTTAGGTAAGGGAGAAAGGGGAGGCTCGATTTCTTCTGCTTTAACGTCGTCTCCTCAATCACTATATCACTGACACAGAGTGACAACGTATACATGGGCAAGGACAAAGAGGGAAAAGATAGGGAGATAGACAGATGGAGAGAGAGAGAGAGAGAGAGAGAGAGAGAGAGAGAGAGAGAGAGAGAGAGAGGGAGGGAGAGAGCGAGAGAGAGAGAGGGAGAGAGAGACAGCGACGCGACGCGATCGATGCAGCATCGTACGCTTTTTAGCTAAAATACGTCGATTCCGCCCCGCTCACCGACCTCCACGAGTGTTACTCGAACGTGCCTTCATTACTCATTCCATCTTGGCATTCAACCTATTTTCAGATCAAAAATTCCGTTTTAATAATTTTAATAAACTCCAAACTCCCTTTTTCACTGATCCTCCCGCATACATCACTTCGACTCTCTCATAACAAGTGTCCCATGAAAGCCCATGAAGAATTCAAGATTTTTTCTTCTCTAACTTGCTTTTTTCTATTTATAAGCACTTCAACCTATTATAACTATTTTTAGAATACTGTTCATAAATAGAAATATGAGACTATTAAAGCAAAGTAATAAAAAAATATTTTTTTAATGAACTGAGTGACACAGTCTCTTTTAAATTTTCATACATATTCATTTGACTTAAATTTAAAGCTGAAGATGTTATAACAGTTTTACTTTCTTAAATAAAATTAATATTTTCAGGTCTCATAACGCATAAATAATTTATGCGCAAACTATTGTCGATGGAGGAACAAGGAAAATTTTATGACACTTATGGCAATTTATGTTCAAATTTATTTTATTTATTTATAATTTGTGGATTATAATCTATTTTATTAATGTAACTTCCATTCGTGTTGAATAAATTATTTAAAATTTTAATTTTCTATTTGATTCATGAACAATTGAGGCTAAGAGTATTATGAATTATAAGAGTACTATAAATATTATTTTGGGAATTAAACAAACAAAATCATAATATCATTCTAAGTAATTAATTTTATTAATACATCATGATAAAATTTGTTGTACTATTAATTTTTTTTCAAATATCATCAATTAATAAACTTTTATCTATATCAAAATTGCATACAAAGAACTAGTTTAAACAGACTATTTATACACAATATACTCAAAAATATTTTCAATATATGAATTGGAGATGCATTATTATTTTACTATTTTACCCAGTTATTTAATAAACTAATTCTTGCAATAATAAAAAAATGTTCTTCAGAGCTTACGCTACAAATATTTTCATTTTTTAACAAAATATTTATCTAAATTTATTATATTATACAAAAAGAGTAAGGAATTCTTAAAATGTTATTTTAATTTTTAAATATGTATCGTTTAAAGTATATTAAAATTTAAATAAAATGATGTATACCTAATGTACAAATTAAGCGTTGTTAAATCTTGAAGAAAAAAATTGATGCAAATATAATATTATTTTTAAATAAAATATATTAAATAATATTAATTATAATAGCTATTTCTTTATTTAACAGTAATTCTGTTAGATTAACAAAGCCCCAATTAGGTACTGAAATACATCTAAAATTTAAACTAATTTAGCACATGTATTCCGTTCATATTTAGTGCTAAGGACTTGTCAAATCAACTATGCGAAATTCATAAATGATTTCAGACCTAATATATGAAAATGTATGTAATAAGATAATTTAAAGTATTACGAGAAAATGAACGTGAATGTAAATAAAAAATAACAAGTAACGGCTGTCACGAATGTTGATTGAAAATCCGAAGACATGCAAACCGAAACTCGACGCGATTCCGTTTCTCGACCCACCAGAAAAAAGTGGAAAATTATGCTCGAAACCCAAATATTCTTAAAAGAAAAAGCATGCCCGTGCGTGCTTTCAGAAGAAGCAGAGGAATTTCTCCGAATCAATCGATATCGAGACCATTTCATGACAGAATTGCTACGACGAAATGAAAATCCATAAGCGCGGAGCGCGACACGTCCACCGAGACAAATTCAATTAGTACTTGACATTGTTTCTTGGGTGGCTCGGGCACTTTAAGGTGGCGGTGGCTCTGACTCCCAAGGCCACTCGCACACCCAGCCAAACATGTCAGCGGAAAAGCCGGGAAAGCGACGGCGGAAGCGGGTGACCTCGAGGCTCGTGGATACTTACCGCCGCTAAATCGAACTGCCAGAGTCCATTTTCCCATGGTCCGTGTCCTGTCCGGCTCGTAGCTCCAGGTGCTCCTCCTTGGAACGCCGTCAGCTGCGCACTGCCACTCCGGAGGGGCTCGGAAGTCCGAACGCAGACGCCCTCCCCTCGAGCGCACGCGCAACCACTGGACGTCGATGTCGGGCGCTTGCGCATCTTCCACCCCCGCGTTCCCCACCTTCTTTACCCCGTTTAGCCGATCCTCTTCTCGACGCCGATCCTCCACATGCACCTGCTCGTCGGATTTTTCACTTCTCGGTGCCTCTGAGAATCTCGCGCGGGAATTCTTATTGATTAGCGCTTCTTACTCTAACTCCCTACACTTTTCCTCTGACCGGATGACTTCTATTTTCCATTTGTATTCTCATTCAATTCCATCCTCACCCTTGCGAATCGGTGGCTTTTCCAATCAATAAAGTAATCGAAGCTCAAGAAAACGCCAACCCTTGAATATCTTACCACTTTTCTCAAGTCTTTACAAACCTTCCAACAAGATAAATTACTAAATCACTTTATTGGCTATGACGTAATTTTGTTTGCGTATTCCACTATAATAGGCTATTATTCCTAGGCTTTTAACTTTTTTTACCCATAAATACCCCACTTTACTAACGATAAAATGAAATCGCACTCTTGTAATCAAATGCCATGATTACTTGCATACTTAATCTCGACCTTTCTCTATGCATTAAAACATCTTTCAGTTTCGCAAGGTAATTTATTTCTATTGTTATAAAACATTATTTTTTGGTGTAAAAATCAGTATTTAATATTATTAAACCAATTTAAATGCATGAAACTGTGATAACAATTTTCATTTAATCACCATAAGCTCTTATTAAGTTTTAAATTATACCTCATCCGATATTAAATTGTAATTAAAGAAACTAAAATAAATAATGACTATTAAGGAATAATTTATGTGTGACTTATTAAAAATGAACAATGTGCTTTAAAATAAAATTTAATACTATCGGTGATGGTATTATTCGTGTATTGAATAAGAAGAATTTAATGCGATATGGTAATATGGTTACTTCTTGATTCATCTACGCTATGTCAAGTTATTTGTAGTGATAGTATTATTTCTTCTTTTCTATAAAAGAAACTGCCCAACAATTTTAACCAGAAGCTCGTTAATTTTTTATGTCTTGTTCCTCAAATTAACAATTCAAAGAAACTACCAATTTAATGAACTTTATGTTTGACTAATAATCGATGTTTTAATAACCTAACTAGATTATCAAAAAATTGCTATACTCAAAATCTTCAAAATCCTATAGAAAAATTATACTGAAGGGCTTCTCAATCAATAATATATAAAACAACCAACAGACCTGAAATTCGAAGAAACTATAATGGCTTAAAATTTGTAATTATATTTCATATCTGCATATACATGTATACATACTGATACACATTTTCAAATTTGAGTTTAAAGTAACTAACACACTTATAGAAATTATATTTGAGTATTATGAGTACATAATGTATAATTTTACTTTTACACATATTTAGTTAGTATTCCATTAAAATTTCCACTCAACAAAATTTATAATTTTCAATTTTTTGCATTTAATTACTTTTAATCTTAATTTAATTTAATTTCTTTCGATATTTTATTCATGCATTTTATAATTATACTCATGAATTTAAAAATTTAAAGCAATTGTTTTACTTTTACAATTAAGTATTCATAGATCTTTAAATATTTTTATTCTGGATATTTTATGAATAATTTTATGTTCTAAAATTCATCGATTATTAAGTTTCTAGATTTCTCATTTATAATTTATGCTCTTTATACATAAAAATGAAGTTTTATTCTACCAACTTTATCAAAATTTATTAAAAATAAATTATTTTTTTCTTTAGAAATGCTTTTGAAATTAAGTAGAGCCTTTTAAAAATAATTGTAATGAGGTGTAAAATACCGAACTACCTCTCATAATTCTATATTTAGCTCTTTCTTATTTACTTACCAGTTTTCTCATGATCAATATATTTAGTATCATTATTTAAATTTCTCTCTCTCTCTCCCCCCCTTCTCTCTCATAACCCTTGCATATTATTTTTAATTATTTATTTATGTTAAAAAAATATTCACTTTGAATAAAAAGACCAAAATATACATATGGAATTATCTAAAAATAAAATCTACTCAGAACCTCATAAATAGTAATTAATAACTAATACTGAGGAGTATTCATAAATAAAATTTTTAACAACAATTTAATATTAATAATCAAAGTTAAAATATGTAATTGATAATTAATTTCAGATAAATCATTTATTAATCTTTATAAAGTTGGTGATTTTTAATTACAAGGAGAAATTAAAATAATTTTTCGATAATAAATATTAAAAAGATAATTTTAAAAAATTAAATCAATACATTGTAAATAAAATATTAAATTTTTCCAATGTTAAATTTATAGGAATATGAAAATAGTAAGCGACATATTCACTAAAAAAAAAAAGGATTTAAGAGTTAATATTAGTTCATTTCATACAGACGTAGGACATCAATTTTTTTGAAACCAGTAAATGCATATTTAGAGGAATTAAAAAGAACAGAATTGAAATTCTTTGAAAATATTTCATTTGGAAATATGAAAAACAATAATTCATATAACATTACATTATAAAAAAAAAAGAATTAATGAAGAAAATCACAATATTAATTGTGTTATAAGTACAAGATTAATATTTCTATTATACTTAATTATTTATGTTATATATAAAATTTAACATGAACTTTCTTTATAATGGAGCATTTATCTTAAATACTTATTTTTTTTAGATTTTTTTTCATATATATATTGTTTTCCTTTTTTTTCTTTCGTGCTTACAATTCAATTTAAGTAACTTCAAATATTAACTTAAAATTTTATTACAGAAAATGAATTGCAAATACAAAATTTTTATGGGAAAATATAAAAAAAAAAATTAATTTTCAATATTACTTTTGTTCATTTGTTTTTTTTCTTTTTTTTTTAAGAAGACAAGAAGAATTTGTAATGTAAAAAAATAATACCGAAAATATTTGAGGATAATGCTTTAAGGATAAAATGAACTTTTAAAGCTTATTAATTTATAACACGGTTTAATTAAAAATTGTATTAAAATTGAATTTTTTAAATAATTTCTGAGATAATTATCGAAAAATTTTAATTTTTTACTGATTTTCAGATCAGATAAGGCTAAGGTTCAATATTTCTTACAGTTTTTCTCGCGTACAACAAAGCATTTTATTCTCGAAAATTTTTTACAAGTATGATAGGTAGTAAATAACTTTGACCTCATTGTATTTATTAATTTGTTGATTATTATGACAACATTATTTTTCTAAATTCAGCAATATCACACGTGTCGCCATTGGTAAAATAAAACTATTCCCAATTTCGAGAGAAAATGTATATATATATTTCCTCAATATTGACAAAAAAATAATACAATTTAAAAAAAGTAAATTCACTCTCTAATCGCATTTATTAAATTATCTATACTTCTAACATATAAACTCGCTTATCGTGAACCAATAAAATTATAATATGCATTCTTTTCTGTTGTCGACATTTGTTATCTTTCACATTTTTTGATTTTTACACATTTTCACCTCTTCATTTATTTTTATATACATTTTAAACACAGATAATTTTGTTTAAAATTTAATTATCAATATTGTATCATTGCGATTCAATACCATTTATTCTTTATTGGATTGCATTCAACTCGCATTTTACGTCACCACTGCAAAATGAGTTTTCGTCTTCAAATCTGCTCACCCGAGGTCAATATTAATTTTATTTTCTCATGCTCTTCCTTATTTTCATAAAAGATAAATGTGCTAGTTAAATAATAATAAAATGAAAAAAATTAAATCATATAATTGAAATCATATGTTATGATATGCAAAACAGTGAGAGAGAGAGAGGGGGGAGAGGGAGATACAAATATAAAATTTTATTTATTTTAAAATTAGTATAATAATCATAAAAAAATATATTATAGAGAAAATAAAAAAGAAATTACTATTCTCGTAAGTTATAAAAATACTCGTATACTCTACGCGTTCAACGTCAGTTCACAGTTTATAATATGAAATTATTTATATATAGCATAAACATGAATATAACATACATTTCTTTTTATGTACATATTTCACTTATGTATGTGACATCACTTACAAAAAAAATGTTTAAATATTAAAAGTATCTTTAAATTTTTGGGGAAATATAAAAAAATGTACTCATCTTATACAATTATAAAATGAAAGATAAAATATATATATACTCATATAATATGGAAAAACATTTATTTTTTTCATTTAAACTTTTTACATATTTTAAAGTGGAATTTTAATATACCGAGTCATACATTATCTACAAAAAGAAATTTTTCTAGCTCACAAATATTTTCAATAATAACTTATTAAATATCTATAATAATTGCTAATAACTTTTTGCTAAATATCTATAGCTTATTGAAGTTACATTTTTGTTATTCATGCTTAATTTATTACAGGTGATTTAACAGTAATTAATATATATTAATAAAAAAAATTTATAATAAAAATGATATCGATCATATCAAAGTTTTAGAAGATATGCTGCATCGATTTAATTTGCATGGTAACGCCTTAACTCTATACACTATTATATCCAACAATATGATTTACTGAATTCATAAATTCTTATACCTTAATAAATATTGGATGAATAACGGTATTCCAATATTTTATCAGTATTTATTAAGTAAAAAAATTAATCCGTTTTGCTTAAATCTGCATTTCATTTAATATATGAATTATAATAAATTCATTTGAGTATTATTGCAATCAACAACATTTTTATTGTTTCAAATTTTTTAATTTATTATACTTTTATTTCGAATAACATCTTTACTATTGTTAGGTGAAAATTATTAAAATATAGAAAATTTTTTATTGATATATCAGCTATTATAAAAAAAAAATTGCTATTGAAATGATACTAAATTATTGCTATCGACAAAAATTTAGAAACAACTCCTTGTATATAGTGCATGTCAATTAATAAATCGAATCAAATATTTAAATTTCATTTACATATGTGTATTTCATAGCAATTTTAGATTTTGATATAAAATAAAATAAATATAATAAGCGCATAATAGTTTAGTTGATGATTTAATTTTTTACTATTTTAAATTAGATATTTATGATATTAGATTATTGGATTATTCTTAAAAATACAAGAGTTCCAGCAGAAATATTTATTGAAGTTTTTAATACATAAAACAGTTCCAAATACAATACATGTGCATCAACTAATTCTAATGATTCTTATATCTGAGATAATTAAATATATACAAATTAATTAGCATATAAAATATATTTTAAATAATTAATTAATTTAAAAATTAAATTAGTTAATTTAAATGATTTAAAATAATAATAATATTTATGTAATAAATAAGCATATGTAAAGTACTTTTTTTTTAAATGCGCAAATTGACATTTTTTAAATTAAAGAATTTTAAGTGTACAAAAATTTTCAATTTAGCCATATATATATTATTATCAAAATTAAATCATTTAATTATATTTAAAATTACAAAATAAAATGTATATAATTATTGCAAAAGTTACTCATTAAAAGCAATAGAAAATCTATAATTATTATTTTCTAATAAATAAATATTAATTTATCATATTAATATATCCTGTAAATAACACCCTAGTATAATTACACATCGTTTTCTCGCATTACTAATCGGGAGTAAATTAATGAGATATAAGGAATTATAGGAAAAAGGATTAAGAAGCTATTTCAAATACTCAATAAGAATCGATTATTACTTAAATCATATCTTAAGATAATTAATATTAAAACCTATCAAATCTTTTAAGCATCTTGAGCATTTTCATTTATTCATCAATAATGTCGTTTATTGCATTTCAATCTGAGATATAGCAATTAATAATATCATCCTCTGTATTACAAGAGAAAAAATACAAACTGAGAGATTTATGCTCAAAAACTAAAATAAAGTAATCATCGACAGTGCAATTCATTAATTATCCCAGCCCATTATTATGTTTATAACTTTATTAAAATCCACTTTCAAAAATGAATATCACAAATAGCTCTGATGTATCAAATGAACATGTGTATATTTATAATGAGTAAATTTTGTAAGAATATTTATAATTACATAGATTTTATATTTTAATAGAAAAATTAATGGACATTTATATTGAGAATTGACATCTAAATGAATTTTTAAATATTTAAATATATAATTTAATTAGATTATCAATGTTGAACATTAAAAGAATTTGAGTTTTAAAAATATGTGGCATATTTTATGAGGATGACAATTAAAAATTTATAATTATAAAGTTAATAATTGTGCATTATAAATTTGTGCAAATGAATGGGCGGATAAATAAAATAAGAATAAAAAATAAAATAATTATCGATAAGTTTTGCGTGATAAATATTTGTACGCGCACGGATATAAATAAATGTTTTATTCATCGAGAGTGAGCGGGAAGTGCCACGAAATTGTGTTGTTGGCATCGAGTGCGTATATCCTTTGTAATTATTTGCCAACTCACACGTTGAGTCGACGTCACTCACCGTCAACCGGTTTGACGTCTGCGAACAACTGCTTTGCAATCACCTCCCCCACTCACCTTCTCTACCTATTGGCGGGGGGGGGGGGGTTGGTGGTCGTTGTCCCCCCCTCTCATCCCCCAACTCCCACCCTCTCCGTCCCGACACTACACTCGTACGACGTACGTACGCACGCTGGTGCATTGTGCGTTACACGCATACGCGATTCTTTGAGACCCGCATCAACGGCTCCTCACCACCGCGATCAATATGTCCTACAGCCCCTACGCCACCATTACTCCCCTACCCACCCCACCCCAATACAGACAAAGCAAAAGAGAGGATGGGACGACAAGTACAAGATCAACGAAAGATTCTTTGCGCTCGAGCACCCGAATCGAGAGACGAATCAAGAGCATTATTACTCTTAACATCCGAATCTCCATATTCTCTTCACTTCTAAAAGCGCCTTCTACTTCGACCTAAAAATATCCTTTTTTCATTCTTAATTCAGTGGATTTTTAGTAATTTATCCATTTCGTACATTCAATGTTTAAGACAATTAAAAGATTAGACCTTTTGCAATTTAATTCAAAGTACTTTTAAATATCGATTTCATAATATTTTCTCTCTCTCTCTCTCTCTCTCTCTCTTTCTTATTTATAAACAAAGTTTATAATTTCACCTCTAGACTTTTATTTTCATGTGCAATCTTTCAACTTAAAAATTCTATTTCAATTTATCAAGCATTTCAAAATTTCAATTTCAGTAATAAATGCGAAAATAATTTCATTGCTCTCTCTCTCTCTCTCTCTCTCTCTCTCTCCTTATCGATGCAAAATCTTATATTGGTATGTATTTGTTACCACAATCAAGTATAATCCCATTTCTATAAGGTCTTTCTTAATATACTTTAAATAAATTTTTATTGTAAAAAACTTGGTCTTATTAAAAATTTATTAACATTTCTTATTTTTTTCACATTTTTTAAATTATAAGAATGTCAAATTTTTTTAATGCCATCTATAAAGAGTACAATATATACAATTTATGTACGATAAATCTTCATAATTTAATACCTGAAAATGATTTCAACATTATTTTAATGCTATAACATTTTTTAATTTGCATTCATATATTTTTTAAAGACAATGGAATATTAAATTTTTCTGTGAATTATGCTTTTTGTTAAATCAAGCACAAAAAAGGCCATCTATCAGTATTGCGCTGATACTTTTTCAAGAATTATTCCATTACATATTTGAATCGAAGTCAAATCTTTTTAATCAGTATCTCATTATTAACTAATTTGTATCAGAAAATTCAGTCTCATTTCGGAAGAATTTATGATATTTAATAAGTCAGATATTCATTAATTTTGCTCATTTAAACTGGAAATGATTATTTTTTCCGAGTATGAAGCAGATTCTAGTTCTTTGCATTATTATTCAATTTCAGAATATGTTAATTCCTAAATTCATATTACCATTTAATTTACCAAATAAAATATACTAACTGAAAAATATTCTAATTTTATAACAATATTGTCTTAATTACTTGGGATATCAAAACAATTTATATACAATAATAAAAGACGATTCAAATTTTTGTTAAATGTTTCTATAAAAAAATTGGCACTGACATTTAATACTTAACATCTATGTTAAGTTTTTGTCTAAATCTTTGATATTCTGAAACTTTATAAAAAAAATCTGCTGATTCAACAATAGAATGATTTAAGATACAAAAGTTAATAAAAGAACTTCTTCTGTTTACTCCTTATTCCATTTTTACATCCATTACTATAATTAATAATACATTCTATGTATGAAAAAGCAGGAACATTTTTATACTAGTTATATCGACACAATAATCTTCGAATTTTTAAAATTGTATTATAATCGTTGACTTATTGTCAGCTAATATCAATCATTTTTTCAAAATCAAACCAGTTTCAATAAAAATTTTCTGGCATGAGGTTTATTTATTTTGTAAGTAATTAAATCTATTTATTCCTTATTATTGTTTAGTGTTTATTTTAGATAACTAAGTAATGTTTTTTAAATCGACATACATTTGTTGTTATTTTTTAACTAATTTTATTTAAGCTAATGCGGTTTTGTGGTTTATTTTATTAACGCTTTACATCGTCAATTAATTATACATGTAGACTCCAAAGACTAATAGTTAAACTTTAATTTCACTACGGAGGTAATCTAATTACAATAATATCCTATAGTATCTGAATTATTTCAATACATAACACTGTATATTAATTAAATTACTAATAATAAACACTCTCATACACGAATATTACAAATACACTAGTGTATATGTATTTAATAATAACTCGAAATTATATACTTTAACTTAACTGTTTTTAAATTTTCTATTCATAATAATTATAAAATAAAATTGCATTTTATGGTATTAGTTTAACTATATATTATTAAGCTCTTTTCTTGCACATTTTTAATATATACATTAATAGTCAAATATATAATAGATCTTCATTTAAGTTTAAAAAGGTATGCGTTATCAAAATTTAGAATTTTTCATTAAAAAATTATAAATAATTAAAATTACTTGTGATGGGAAGTCATAAAAATATAAGTAACATAAACAATAAAAAATAATACATAATCAATAGTTTAATTCACTGTTTATTAATCTAATAAACATTAATATATTCCAAATTTAGCATATAAATATTGTAGAAAATTGACTCTTATATTCAAGTTATAAATTACACCATTTCTTTTTGAAGGAATTATGAAAACTATTAAACTCATTTACCATTTTAATTCAAATATTGCACAAACTTATATTCATAATGATAAAATTTATTAATATTTTTGCAATATTATATTATATCTCAAAAAAATTGGTATATTTTAATATTTTTTTTAGCACAGAATTCAATTTTAATTTTCACAATTTTAATAATCAATAAATTGAATAAACATTTATATTCAAAAATAAAAATCACCATTTATAAAGTAATATTATGTAAATAGATTAATATTAATAAATAATGTTAAAATTATTAAAATTATTGTTTGCAGTTATAAAAAAATATTAAAATATATGTAAACATAATATAATACAGAAATATATATTTTCATTGTAAATAGTTTATCCATGGAAAATGTATTCGTTTTAACTCCATTTTATCATGAATATTTGGTATTAAAAAAAAAACTATTATTTAAATGTTATCATTTATAATTTGTAACATGTAATTATTTTATTAATATACATGAAAAGGCACTTTTCTTCTTTCAACTATGCGGATGGAATATCAATCATCATTCAATAATTAGTCAATAATTACCAAATAAAAAATAACTGTAATATTTGATAGTAATTTTATATATCACGTCAAATTATTTTAAACGATTTATATTCTTATGAAATTAATAAACCAAATTCATAAAACATTATGATATAGTTCAATATTTTATCTTGTGTTATAACAGTTAGCTCAAATGAAATCAAAATCTTAACTTTTTTTATATAAATTTTGCTACAATCCTAATAATATATTATATATTTTTATTTAATATTAATAATATGCTATTAATAAAAAGATATCTGATAGTTTTACTAGAAAAAATTATAATAATATAAAATACGTAATTAAATCCATTTCAAATATAAAAAATATGTTCTAATAAAAAATGTATAAGGGAAAAATTATAAAATAATAACTTATAACATTTTGATACATTTTACAAAATTTGCAAAAATTATTTTCTGTATATATTAGAACTAAAACTATAATATATATACATTATTATTATAATAAATTTACTTTAATATTTAAATTAAACTTGTAAATTAACAAAAAAAACACACTGTACTTAGTTTTATTGCTACTTTGTATTTGAAAAATAATTAATAATTTTCTTTAAGTCATTTAGAAAATTTAGTAAGATGTTCATTACGTTACTTAAACTAATGACGTAGTCCTTTATTAATTTGACATTACGCCAACCTCGATACTTTATAGTAAGTTAACGATTTAATCTACTTATATATTAATACTATAATTGAATTACAAATTTAATTTAGTTACTTCTCGCATATCAAAATGTAACTTTTATACTACAAAAAATACTTTCCAAAACTATTGTATTACATTCATTATATTTACATTAATGGTATTCGAAATACTAAGAATACAAATTATCGAACAAGAGACGCCTGTTTGAATATATTTTTTATTTTTGTTTGAGGATATGAATATTAATTTTAATTATTATTGTATTTCTTTTATAAATATATTATCTCTAATATTTTTAATATCTATGAATTAAATAATAAAAATATACATTTTTCTTTAAGTTTTTCAAATTGACTCCTAAGTTTTATAAAATAGAAATTTATTTACTCTATTTCATAAACCTATTTTGAAATTATACTCATTAACCTATTTATTTTATATCATTTTACATGAATTTATAAAAATATTTATGAGTATTATTTAAATATTTTTATTAGCTTCAAGTATAATAAATCATGATTTTATGTTTATAGTATAACAGTATTTTTATTTTTGAAATAAAATAAAAAATTTTCAAACAGTAAAGTTAAAATTTTAATTAAAATAAAATATTCGTGTCGATAAGAATTTTATGGCAATTTTTATATTAAAATAAATCATCAAGAATGTATTGTTAATGCACCACATTTTCATTTATGATAAAAAAATTTTATTATTTAATTTTATTAACATATTTTTTAAATATTAAATTATAATGTTTAAATTCAATAAAAATTACCAAAAAATATTCTTGAAAGTTTGAAATCATGAATTAAAAAATTGCTAAAATTACAAAAATTTGGTCTAATTTGAACATTGTGTTTATTTAAATATTTATTTTTTAATTAATCGAATAAAAAATCATTATTATATAGATAGAAACATTCAAGAATACAAATTATGAGGACACCCCACTGTATAAGTACGAGATGCATACAGTTTTATGTCTTAAAATTCATTAATTTGTATTGTAGTATATTAAAACTGGAAAACATTGCATAATAGTTTTTAATAATATTGAAATTATGTATTAAGTGATGAATTATAACCTCTCTGTTTCAAAAAAAAAGAATAATTATTTTAATTGAGGATACATGGTTATGTCCTTAAATTTTTTATTTCAAAATTACTTTACACGCTAAGCACATAAGAAACCACGACTGATTCAATAAGTAATAGTTTTAAAAAAGCATCGAGAGTCAATACTTAAAAAGATTAAGTATAACGTAAAATTTATGTAAAATACTGCAAAAGAGATTCCTTGTCGAAAATGCAAATACAATACAAAAAAAAAAACGTAATTTAAACGATACGGAAATAAATATGGAAGTATAAAAAAAAATATTACATAAATCTCTTTAAAGCTGAATCGTTTACACTAGGAAAATAAACTAGTAGACGTAGCACGACGCAGTTCTTACTATCTAATTATCGTGGAATCGCTATGTACAGCGACAATCACAAGGTCGGATATTCTCTGGAGCTGCTGCTCATTCAAGTCGTCGCTCGTACTCTGAGATTCGTCCTTATATCAGAGGTCGAAAGACATCTCAGAGTCCTGGCGATGATGCTGATGATAGTCGTGATGGAGATTTAATTGCGACTCCCCCAGTAGCAGCGGCTCTTCGTCGATCGGCATTTGCACTGCGAACAAAATTCTTCTCATGCACACGGAAGTCTCTAAGAAACTTTCTCTCTTCGGTGACATCTCTATTTCTGTTTCCCTATATTGAAAGTAATTGAAATGCCTTCTCAAGTTTTTAAACTCCGACTTTTAGACTCCAACTGTCTCAATTTATGACACGTGTACTTGCCCGGTAAATACTTATTTAATACTGATATTACTTTTCCAGTGTAGCAACGTACCATAAAAAGCTGCTTGCCAAAAATCAATTCATAATTGAGTTTAAATTCGTTTTTTATGAAAATGATTGTCTTTTAAATACACGAAAAAAATTATAACTGCACTATGTATTTCCTGAAGCCTTTTGTAAATACTTAGAAGCTATTAAAATTATTTGTGTACATTTTTATTCACTATTTTTTCATTAAATAAATAAAATTATTATTTTAATTCATTTTTACAAATTATTTGCATACTACAAAATGTTCATTTAAACTTACTTTTTTCACTTATTAATAATATGCTATGTAATCACCCTATAAAATTATTATTAATTTTAATTTTAAATTTTAATTTAAAAAATGACTTTTAAAATCACGTTTGTAACAAATGATTTGAGTAATTTTATTGTTTTTATCAAAATAACAAAAAAATGTATATTTTTCTGACTATAATTTTTTTTTTACATACAACAAATTTTTTATATAAAAATGTAATAAAGCTCTTTATATTAAGATTTATTAATTAAATATCCATTTATTATTAAAAAAAAAAAAATAATTCTTGCTTGAATAAATGTTTTACAATAAACTCACTTTGTATAACTTACTTATTTTTCAAATTTTGGAAGCACTTTATAAAAGCAATTTTTTAAAACCCCTTTTGTTATCAAACAATTAAATATTACAATTAACGAATAAATATAAGAAATTAGAAAATTTCAATACAATTATTATGACATAATCAAAGATATATCTCTTAAAATTCATTGTTTATTTTTGAAAAACTTTTTCAATTAATTACGATGAATAATTTCGTTTGGAAGTAGATTGTTAATTTTTAAATTTATGTTTTTTCACGGAAAGAAGTGTTAATTTTGCAATAAAGCATTAAATAAAGCAAAAGTAAAAGTTTTACAAAGTAAAACTTTTTAAATATTTTGGCACTACATGCACATCTACGAGCTCCAAGAAAATCGTATAATCCTATTACCAAAGTAAATTCATGCAATAGAAATTATATAAATACTTAATTGATTGATGAATTGCATATTAGAATAAGCAATAATTATGTACAAGCAATTTTTTTTTATTTTAAACTAAATTTTATTGTAGAGAGTAAGGAGAGGAATTTGTTTATTTTACAATTTTTAAGGAAAAATACTTTTTTAATTATTTCTTATAGAACATGCTTTATTGGAGCTCGTCACCACATCTAATCGCTCGACGCTTTATAATACAGTTTTCATTGTATACTCTACGTATTATTATTTTATAAAAGTTTAAAAGATGCTTTGCATCTAGATTTTAAATATAATCTTACGTTTTATTAACATTACAGATTCATTTATCATTCTTTATTTGTTAATTTACGTCCAACTAGATATACAATACTATTCCCGGAACGTGAATATTACAACACGATGTTCTCATTTCTCATAAAATAGTTCTCATAAAATAGTGAAGAATTTAGTAATAAATCTCTGAATTCACAAAAAACTTGTGACTGCTAATGTTTATAAACATGTATAAATCTGAATTATTATGACCTACTAATGATTTTGAAAAAGGATTAATTAATATCCAAATAAGTAAAATAAAAATCTTACATATTACTAAATGTATGAAAAATAAACAATAGTTGAAGATCTGAATATATCTAATGCCTCATTACATTTGTCAAAAGTGCAGACCTAATTATTTGAACAGCAGCGGTACAATAAACGAATATAAATCAATAAATGGATTAAACATTATTATAGCTGTAATTGTGCAGTCGAACGGACAAATATCTACAAATAAAGTACCTATGGTACTTTTTTCAATTGATAATGGTTGAAAGGAAATATTTGAAAATATACAACAGTGATTTTGAATACGTTGCGATTTAAGAAGAAAAATATATCCTGGTAACATATCAACACAGTCGGTGATTATTGGGTCATTTTTAACACAAGCAGAGTATATTTCTCGAATCTTTGGCTTGTAATAGCACAACTGGTTAGCATTATTATCTCTACTTAATTGATTAGAACAGTAAGTATTCCGAATTTCAGAATGTAATAATCTTCTTGTGGAAAATGTCGATGAACAAAATATAAAACCCGAATTTACAAAAATATGTAATCAATTTTCTTTGTTAGAAGATTAATTATATCCTTGAGAATAAGGATGATAAATATTATTCAATATCCAGTATAATATATTAACGCGATATTACACGATGAGTAATAGCTATAAAAGAGTTTATTCCAGAAAATACGGTAATAAAAAGGTACATCTAACGTATATTTTTAAATAAAAAATAATATAATATAGTGCTCGAGCCCCAAAATCTGCACATTATCAAGTCTATTAATAAAATTGACTTTTACATACAAATACTTACGTCAATTATGGGAACATATTTAAATCCATGGTACAAAATGATTTAGCTAATCAAACAAAATTATTAAAGTATATATGATGAATATTAATGTTTTAAAGGCAATATAAGAATACCAAGTCAAAATTCTATTCACGTATATTTTTACAGATCGAGTATAAAAGTGATAGGAGCTTATCGACGAATAATTTTTTATAATTTAATTTATTATTTTAAATGAAATTCATGTCCTATCTATTACCGCTACCTATCCATCCATATTCGATAAATTTAAAACAATAAACGGATACGAATTTCCGTTATTTTATCTAAAGACTAGGGAATACACGCAAAATTAAAATAAAACAAATGATTAGTTTAGGTAACTAAGCCTAAACATTCATTATTTTTACGGATACTATTTTTCCATAATTATCCATTTCAAACGGATAAGTTTTAATGTTTCATTTGTGAGAAATTGCAAAATAATCCTAGAATTTTACCATAAAATATTGTTATGATAAAAATAGAATAATAATATATTTATTTATTAATTTACTGGAATATAGATCCAGTGTTGGATAAAGCATAGTCAAATGTTTTCATAAATACGGGATTCATCTTGCATAGAAAATATAATCCAAATATGATTTGAATTTATTACAATTAAAATTGTTGAACGCAGTTTAAATACAAATTAAAGTTTTGGTACTCTAAAAAAGAATTGTCAAATACCATGAGAGAATAATAATGAAACGGATGAACATCAGACTACCATCACTGCCTAGTAAGCTTATTGGCTTGAAATTTAATAGCAATTAAGTCAACAAATAGATCATTGATTTACAAAACTTGATGAATAAAGCTTCCTACATAACATTTATCACATTATAAACTCATTGAATAGACTAGACAGTGATTGCTGATATACTTACACATTAAATGGTCACTTATATTTAAGTCATTTAATAAAAGGTATTTCTTTTGTTGATCGATCATTTTCAAAAATATTTTCCTATAGTTTTTTAAATGTGAAATCGCTTTGTAGAAAATTAGTATGTACAAGCTATTAGGCGAAGTAGAAAAAGAATAAAAGAGCAAAGGATAGAAAAGTGTGCGCTAAATTTTAGTAAAATACAGTTTCATAATTTACTTTTAAATAAAAGACATGTAACTATTTTTACTGATATTTTCAAAATTTGTGGACTGCAGCGTTCATAAAATATATTCACCAGCATTATATGTATGCGACTTTACTAATACCCTACATGCTTCTATTGAAAAAATGTTATTATTCAACATTGGAATAACTATTTACATTTTTATAATATTTTTTAAGAAAATATGAAGATGTCATTTTGAGATCATCTTATTTATGAAGACAAAAAAACAAATGTAGCAATATTTACAAAATATTCAATTGTGAAAAATAAGTTGACTCTTTTACGTAATCTACTTTATACAAATTCCTCTTTCAGGCTTCGTAATATTAAAAAAAAAAGAAATTGATAGTACATTAGGCCTGTGCAATATGTATAAATGAATAATTTGTTTATATATCATAAAAAAAAGTAAATTAATAAGAAATGACTGTAAATTACAACTTAAGGTTCAGCTTTATAATTATAAGAAATATTTAACGATTCTCCTAATTTTAATGTAATAAGTTAATTGAAGCCTAAAAGTACTTTTCACGAATTTGAGATTCGGTGGACGATCATATTTTTATTGTTCGAAATTACGCTAAAGTGCATAAACGTCATGTGAAAAAAGTTGTTTGATTTCGTTAAAATAGAAATAAAACATCTAATATTAGCTTTAAAAAGTCGTAACCCTCGCTAACAATACTCACCTTCATATTTCAAACAACAATCTTATGATTAATTCGTAAAAGAAAAGCAAAACAATCATTCACTGGTCACTTTGTGCCATTTTCGTCATATCAATTGCCTCTAAAAGACGTCAAATAAAAGAGAGCGAATGAGATTTTGTTGTGTTTGCTGTTTGATTTGAAAGTGAGCATAATCGATTACAACAATGAATGTACCCTTTTCCTTGTTTTTCGAATTATATACACGTGTCACAACAATTAATGCCTATTTTCTCTTCACATTTCCAACTTTTCTACTCGTTTCAAGTGGCGAGTAGTGCATTCATTATTACAATCGTTACTTAATGTTTCTTTGATAACCTTCTACTTTGAGATCTCGTAGTAATCGCAGTACCGTTTTTCTCAAGAATAGTTTGTGCACCACTGTTACGCTGGTTTTGATATAGTTGATGATGCTCAATTATTGGTATCCTAAATAGATGTATATTCAAGTTATCGCATATTTCTGTGCAGACTTGTGCGCTGTACCGAAGTAAATCCAAGGTAACCCAGATCTGTAATTCATTAGATAAATTCGAGAATTAATTTGTATTTTAAGTATTGGAACATTAGAAATTACCGTTTTTCGAAATTATCTAAAAACTATGCTTTTATTATTAATCAGTGTCAATTATTAATTTTAAGATAATCAAGTAGATAAAGTGCTACTTTTAGATTTAAATAAATGCTTTCATAAATTAAAAAATATACGCATAAGATACTTACAAAACATAGCCAAAGAACATAATATTCTTTTATAAAGAAATTGAAGTACTGGTTGAGAAACAGCATGGCTGGTCCTATTAATGAACTATCTAGGTATTGCATCTCGTTTTTTGTCATGTGAGCAACCTAACGAACATAATGATATCTTAATACATTTTACTAGACTTGTGCATTGAGTAAAAACTGCTTACTCTTGCCGTTAAATTAAAAAATAAAAACATTACGTCATACAAATAGCTTACTCATTTCAACTAAATATAATGAAAATTATTTATTTTTAAATCCGTACCACAAGACGATTTGTAACTTTAGCAGCAACCATTCCAAACGAAAGTATGTACAACGCAGGATGGTTTTCGTAAACGTGCTCAGCACTTTTTCTGTAAATTATGAAGGCTGGCACTACGACGAAGCTAAATGGTATGATCGGTGACAGGACAGACGTTCCCTGAAAAATTTTGTGCTTTTTAAAGTCCTTTTATCACATCAAATCATTAATTTTTAATTAACATTTAAAATTGTAGTTTTAAAAATTTTTATCATCCATGAAAATTCTAATTTTACACTAAATAAACAGTACTACCCGTGCATAAAATTTTTATTAAGCATCCATACATTACATATATCAACAATTACAATGAAATAAGGGCCATAATAAATTTTAATTAAAATACATACAAGATGATTCTTTGCTTTAACAGATAATTTCAAATTTCAAAAACTTTTTTTAAAAAATAAATATTCTATATCTGTAAAATTATTAAAATGAATAATTATTGGTTTTAATTTACTTTAAATAATAAATTAATGTTTACTTCGAAGTAAAATATAAATTTTTAATTATAGAAAAATTTTCAGAAGTTTCTTTCAAGAAAAATTTAAAAGAATTCTATAGACATCTTTCTTGGCAAATATTTAAATTTATCTATTTAAAATCGTACTAAATAATTCAAAATATTTAAAATACAGTGTTCACATTAATATGCGAAATAATTTACATGCAGCAAAGCAATTTACACGAAAGTGAAGATATTGAAAATTCTATTATTCACAGCTTTTAGTATTCGATTCATGTTTTTTAATCAATATTTACTTACACGAATAACGAACATATTAATTTTATAAATATAAACTATTTTTTACTTTTAACTACTCAAATTACTGAAAAATATTCATATAAAAAATGATATTACAACTTTTTATGTTAATTTACATTAAAATAATATTACAACAAATTACAGACAAAAATGGAAAATTTTATATCAAATATTTAAAAATATATTCCAATAAGTTTAGAAAATAACAAATTCAGAATAATAATTTACCAAAATTTTACATGTTGCTTATCAAACTAATTTTATTAATTATTAATATTTTATCAATAAATAATTTTTTTTATTTTGTACTTGAACCACATTACACAGAACTAAAAAAATACATAATTGAAAATAATTACGCGATAAAATTTTATTATAATTATTCATTAAATTGGATATGTATAATAAATAGCTCAAATAATTTTTTGCTATACAATACATAAATATTTCAAACTATATCTAATAAATAATTATGATTAATAATCACTTCAAAACTCATTTTTCTGTAAAAACAAATTATACATCATTAAGCGTTACATATTATTTTTAAATAAATAAATATATTGACGAACACTTAGATCTTATTATAATAAATATTTATAAAAAAATATATAAAATAATAAATTCATGCATTTAAATAAGCACATACAAACATGCATATAATTAACTATTTTTTGTATTTCAATTCTAAATATACAAAATATCAGTATAAAATAATTTTAAACCTACATAATTATATTTATCTTTTGGACATAGAGCATATAATAATCACAATAAATAAAATCTAAGAAAAAAAAGAAAATTATAGGAAAGGGTAGAATAAAATGAATAAAGAAAAGTTCGAGTGAAATGAATGGTTAAAAAATTCATAATTTGGATCTATATTATAAATAAAATTTAAAACGAGAAAAGTAAATTAGTATATATAAAATTGAATAAATATCATATTTATAAAATGATAATGTGATGCAAATAAAGGAAGCCTATATTTTTAAGAGACTAAAAATAAAATATTAATAACAATACGTATGAAAACTTTTATTTAACTTATTTGTATTATAATTAATATTTTTATGTTATAATATAATTAAATCGGTACATCTAATAGATGTGCTATCAGTCAGATTAAACCAATGTTATTTGAAAAAAATTTTTTTAATATGCTAATAATAAAATATTTGTATATTTTACATACAGTAATAAATTTTAATATAAATTTTATAATGAATTCTACTTAAATTTTTTTAGAATTCTTACAATATTTTGGAAAATTAATTAAAGTTCATAAAAAATAACATTTATTTTGTGATGGTATATTATATCCTAAATATATAATTTCATTTATAATTAAATTTTAATTTTTAAAAGTTATAATAATGTGCATGTTCTCAGTCATTTAAATTGATTTATTTTCAGTTTCAATATATTCATAGAAAATAACAAATAAAATATTTGTAGAATGCATATGAATTTTTTGAATAATGTTTCCATGAAAGAACTGCTAATAAATTTAATTACATAAAAATGTATATTTTATATTCTTCAATAGAAGTTTGAATATTGATATTATTTTTACACATGAAAAAAATTATATTTATTGTACGTTTTTTGTTAATTTCAAAAGTATTTTAAAAAATTACCTGATATTATTGATAGTGATATTTAACTTTGTGTGTTAAAAAATATATAATATTATAAATTTAAACTTTTTATTATTATTGTGCAATTAAATATTATTAATTTTATTATAAAAAAACATTTAATTTACTTGTTTTTACAAATATTATATGTAATTTGAAAAAAACATATACGTTCGTTTACACAGGTTACATTTACAAATATTTTTTAAGTAACAAAATTTTCGAATACACTTAAGAAATATTTTATACATAAATGAGTTGAAGGCAATTGTAAAAAACATTATTAAGCATAGCTCATTTAATTAATATCAATTCGATCAATTTCAAAATACAAAAATATTTAATGGCAAAGTTACAGGTGATACCAAAAAGAACTTGGTTTTTCGCATTTAAACTCTGATTATTCATATCTTGTGGATTAGTAATAGTTAATTCAAACTACGAATGCTAAATTTTGTGCAATAGATTAATTAAAGTCTGTGAGTTCATTAGGAAAAATAAACCACGATTAAAAATATTGGTTTGGTTAACAATAAACAAAAATTGTTAAAGTAAGTCGTTCAAGGTAAATAATTTAAACTAGCTTTGTGATAAGAATAGTAGGTTAATAACTAGTGTTTAAGCTTGAAATAATATTAATAGATTATCGATAATTATATTAATAATAACAATAATAACAACAACAGTAACAATAATAATAATAATAATAATAATAATAATAATAATAATAATAAAAACAAGAATATAATGAAAATAAACAAGGGTTTAGCAACTAGAGTCTGCTCAAGAGGCCTAAGTCTAGGGTGGAAAGAAAGTGTTGCACTAAGCAATGGGTGAAAGTGAAAGGTCCTACGGTGAAAGTAGTGCAAAGTGCACTCTGTGCGCTAACTTACGGCGACAGTGGAGCCATTTTTTCCGACACCACCGGCGAGAATGACGGACATGCTGCTGAGCGCAAGTAAGACTGCGACGCCAACTGCGCCCCATAACGGAAAGATCTTCATCTCTGTGCCAGTGTATGGCAACTACATTGTGAAAAGTGAAATTCCTTTTTGTTAGTCAAATGAGTAATGAATTGTTCTCTGGATTTTGTCTTTTCTTTTTTAGTTCATACATGTGAAGCGAGAATCAAAATTTCGCAAATTCATGTTTTTGATTTTGCTCTCATTTTCTTTTACGCGTCGAATGTGCATGGCTTGTGTTTTCATAAAGTTAATTATCATTATTAATTTACACGTGATAATGGAACACACAATTGCAAAGCGTTATTTATATCTCCACTAAAATATTTCATCGCGAGCAAAAAATTGCTTATACTTTTAATTGATTTCTTTCATTAGCATTTATTTCGATAAGTCATACAAGTATTTTCATTTAAAATGAAATGAAAATACTTTTCGTCTAAAATTTTTTTACTTTTAATTATTTACGCGAGTCCGTGAAAGATTATACTGTTATAAACGAGATATACTTTTATGTTAATATAACTTTTTAACAACTTAGAGATAAAAAAATGTCTCTATTTCGCTTAAAAATTTATTTAATGATTAATTATACGTTGTCTTAAAAACTAATTCATTTTTATTTCCTGTAAATGCACATTCTCGATTAGATTCTTAACATTTATTTCTTAATCTTTATTATTTAGAAATATTAAATTTTAATTCATTGCTAAAGAATTTTGATAATTATGAACAACCATTATGCAATTAGTTAAGTTTTTATTAATAGCATAAAATTTATTACTTTAATAATATATTTCAAATATAGTTTAATAAACTTTATTTTCAACATTGTACGATAATAAATGCCCGTCTAAAAATTTTTATTTGTAAATGTTTAATCTTATATTCATAATCATTGATTAATATACAAATACGTTCATAATAAATTAAAAATATTTAAATAATATTTTTAAATACCATTAATTTTTACGTATATATTTACATATTTATGTTTCTATGGATTTAATAAAAAACTCAAAAATATAATTCAATAGCTTATAAACTAAATTTATTATTTTTGTCCATTGTTTATACAAATATTTATTTATGAACTTATTGTCTTTTAATGCATTATCATTCAAATAATGATAATTAAAATGATTATCTTACTTCACTATAATATATATATATAAATCTAATAACTAATAAAATCACTTTAAATAATAAATGGGAGTTATTCAATAAGCTTTTTTACATATAAATATTAAAATTTCTTTAAAAGGGATATTTTAATATATAATATAATAAAAAAATTAAAATAGAAATTTATAATTGTTCCAGTCACTATTATGGCTATTAACATGAAAAACATTTTAACAAAAATAGTTCGTGGGAATGGAAAAAATGAAATAGTCAATAATTTCATAAGAATATACAGTATTTGACATTTCACATTTTATTATGAAAAAATTAATTATTAATTATTAAATATAATTAAAATTTAAAAAATTTATTTATTTTGACATTTCTATTTATTTGATAGTTTAAAAGAGATGTGTAAATCAACATAAATGTAATTACTTAATGTTTTTAATAATTGTAATTATCAATAAGTATTAATTTAATTAAAAATTAATCGTCGTTTGATAACATTTAACGGCTTACAAATGTTTTTCTAATAATCATAAAAATACTTTCAGTGATACTTTACATAATGATATTTATATAATTTAAAAAATAATACGTTTATATAATTATTAAAATATGTACCATCTTATAAAATCCATTCTAATTTATGTAGAAAAATAAGAAATTTTAAATAAATATAAATATAATTTTAAATAAATAATTCAAGTAATTTCCAATATTTACAAAAAGTACTAGTAACTCACGTTACCTTTATTATCGATTTTAGTAAACCAAATATTTATGAATTAATCAATTCAAATCCATTTATGAGAGAATGAATAGTAATAGTCAAAAGACAGTAAATAGCAATTTGAACTTATGCACAGATATGCATGTATTATTAGATATTATAACATTTAGTGACAAAAAATTATATATAAAGGTTAATTTTATTATACACAAGTTTTAGATTGTTAAAATTATTAATATTAATAAATTAAAAAATTTTAGAATATATATAACCAGTGATACCAAATATTAAAATTATTAAGTAAATGCAATTGATACTAATACATTAAAATTTTTTACGATTATATTTTCAAGTATCCTATTTACAAGAACTGCACAAAAAATTTAAAAACTCTGATCATGTATTAAGTTCTATTTGTTTAAAAGATTAAATTATTTTATTTAGAATAATGAGTTGATATATATTTATTTAAATAACAAGAAATTGAAAAATTATTATTATATTTTCATTAAATTATCAATTTTTAAAAATGTGTAGACTTATGTTATTATTTCATATTTAAAAACTACCTGTATAATAAAATAAAAACAATTATCATGTTTATAAAAACTATTAAATTTTTAAAGATAATTATTTAAAATTTTTTTTTATGTTACAATAAATTTAAAAAGTGTATACTAACTAAAAAATATTTATTTATTAGTATAATAATATAAGTCCTTTAAATTAGAATAAATGTCTATATATTACTTTGATTTATTTCTTAAAATAAAAAAAAAAAATTTTACTACAATATTTTATTATTCATAATCTAAAATAATTCAAATGTGTATAATTGATTTTTTTAATTAAAGTTATGAAACTTTAAAGTAAATGTATTTTACTAGTAGCAATAAACTCTTAAGGTACTTTAATGAGGCAGCTCAAAAATTTAATTTCATGCGTTTACATTTTTTTTATTTCTATAATTTCAATAATATAACAATTTGAAGGTCAATTTAAAATTATTTATCTGGGTGTATTATTCTATTGATTCAACAAATTTTATTAAAACTTTTAATATTTTCAATTATTTGTTACTAAGTATATAAATAGTTAGTAGATATTTTTTATGCTGTTCTACCTCTTTCTAAGACAATATTGAAGTAAAATCGGAGGCCTGCACGAGGGGCTGCTGATTAGGAAAATTAACAAAGTTTTTGCCTCTCCTTCGACTTTTATCTTTTTTTATTTAAATATATGTGTGAGTTTGTGTGACTTTTTTTTTACTTTTTTGTTTAATACAATTAAAATTTATTCAAATATACTCTACTTTGTCAAAAATTTATAATTATTTATTTACACGCAACAAGACAAATAAAACTTGTTGGTTATTCTAAGAATTAGTTTTCTAGGTAATCTTTACTAAATTCAGGTCTTAAAATATCATATCATTCTTACATAATATTTTCCAATTCTGTTGAAGTAATCGTTAAAAGAAAAGATGATAAATTACCGAAGAATAAAACAAGCATATGATTAAAAGATTGTTGAAATTTAGATTATAATTATGTCGAAAATAAAATATAGACTTTTTATACAAGAGTATAGAAGTAATTTTGTTTCAAATCAATTTTATTTTAATTGCGAAAAAATATCAATAGCTTATTAGTTATATATAATGATGCATAGTACTAATATTAATTCATGCAATGACCCTGATAAACAATTCCCTTTTGATATTCATTGTGTTAGTAATGTTGGTAAACTGAAAATAATATCTTTGCGACTTCTTTTATCTGATTTAAAAATGAACCAAGCAAAATATATATCGTTTGATGATGAATTACTTTTGTGTTAAACTATAATATATTAATTTTAATTATATTAAAATGACATAGTGTAATGAAATCAAACAGAATAATGATTAGATCTATGTTGACATTGCTGAATAACAAATACTGCTTTGTAGGAAATAAAGCTTCTAAAAGTTACTGAAAAAATATTTCAGTTATACAAAATTTAAGAGATAAAAATACGAATTTTAAGATTAGTATTAATAATGCAGCATATCAATAATTATATTCAGCTTTGCTCCTCATGCCATGCCAGATCCCGATTATATATATATTTTTTTTTTTTTTTTTATAAATCATAATTTCAACTAAGAGTCTATCTATCCAACTTACAGCCACGGT
The DNA here is from genome assembly GCA_018907245.1 of Eupristina koningsbergeri. NCBI lineage: Eukaryota > Metazoa > Arthropoda > Insecta > Hymenoptera > Agaonidae > Eupristina > Eupristina koningsbergeri. Next base: position 715,741 of record JACCHV010002752.1, on the reverse strand, counting down.
TGAACCATTCTTGCCCACTCCTCCGGTGAAAATCACCGAAAAGATGGGGTATAAGTTTGTCAATGCACAGATCACTGTCATTACTCCTATCAAATATTTAAACTGAAAACCCTCTAAAAATGGTATCTGTAAGAAACGAATTCGTTAGCATTCGAAGAATACTTAACATTTTGCTAATTCGACTGCTTGTACATATCAAAAAATACATTTAGTTTATTTAATGCATGGCATTTTTAATTCAGATCATTATCTTTATTATAAAAATATATAATAATAATGGATTTAAACGAAACTATTTTACAAACGGGTGTGATATAATTAAAGCTGTAGTAATAAATTGTATTTAAATACATAAAATTAACCTGTAGAATAATGTATTTAAGTAAATGATTAAAATAATTAGTTGTATTAAATTTTAATAAACCATGTAAAAAGAAAATTATATACAAGTGTAAATATGTTAAGTAATATATAATATTTGAATATTATTGACATTATGTTTAGTATAATAAATGAGGTCATTTTTAATACATATTAAATGGAAAAATTTCGAAGTATAAAAATACTTAAAATAATTTAAAGTACATAAAAAATAAAATAACGTATTTTATGTTATTTACATATCTCTTTTAGAAAATAAAATATTAATTCAATACTATTCAACTTTAAAAAATTAAATTTTTTTGACGTTTTATGAATTAGATTACAATTTCGATACTTTTAATAAAAATATTGGATAAAACCATTTAGAATGCTGTAAAATCATCAATAAATGTATGAAAAACTAATTTTAAAGGAATATATTTATTAAAAATATATAATAATTTAATTTTAATTTTGAACTTTTAAATTATTTAAATGAATTTAATTAGTATATTGTAAAATTATTAATTAAAAAAAAATAAATAAAAAATATACAACCTTCCTCGTCCAAATATCAGGTCCAAATATAGCCGAAATAAGATGAATTGTAATTATTGTAAATTGAGCTTCAGTCACATCAATTTTGCCAAACCTTAAGGAACCTAAAATATAAAGATTGGTATATTAAATTATATTTTTAAATTAATTATTGAATAATAATTTAATTTTGTATTACCTGAAACATATGTCTGCCAATGTGCACAGTAAAACAAAGTCATTGCACAGAAACATTGAAAAAACATCCATGTTGGATAGTAACCTAATTGTACCGCAATACATGCTGATAAGGCAACAAATACTGAAAAAATATGTAATATTAGTCGATTAAACTAAATGATATAAAGTAAGTTTACATAGCTTGTAAATTGTAAACATTATATTCATAATATTGTCATTCAAAATAATGTATATTATAAATTAAATATATCTAGACATTTTTATCTTATATTAATTTCAATCTATAATAATTACACAAACCTATTGTATTTACTAATATTAAATTATATATTTGATTAAACGAAATACGAAACTTTAATTTTAATAATTACATTTATTCATTTATTGATATCATAATGCTATCCCTTTCAAACACTTTTTTAATATCATTGCTCCTTTGAAAATGATAAAAGCAAATAAGTTCTTTTAATATTGTTCATTCATAATATTATTAGTCTATAATAAGAATAATAATATTAATAATAAATTTATTCCTATCATATTGATTAAATTTTTTATAAATATTTATAAAATGTATTGTATTTATTAATGTAATATAATAAATTTTGATATAACTATTTTTGAAATTATTGATTGAAAACTATTATTTATTAATACCAAAGTTTACACTATAAGTATTACAAATTTTTCTGAATCAATTTTACATATTTCAAAATTTATAACTGATTTTAAGTTTAAAACTTTAGTCATTGCTTTATGTATATATCAATGATTAAACCTACTTTGTATGTGTATATAAAATATAATTAGAAGCTTTTATATTAATTATTTTTTTAAAAAAATTTGATTACGTGATCCAATATACATTCTAATACTCAATAATTCTTATAAAATTTACCTGTAGAAATAGAATCGCATCCATGATCAAAAAGTTCACCTAATGGTGTTGAGGTTCCAGTTCTTCTTGCTTGTTTTCCATCAATAGCATCTAAACTTTGGTAAATAAAAAGTCCAACAGCACACAAAAAACATGCCCACCTTGGTGACTAATAATAAAATAAAATACATTTGTAAAATTGCATATAACTTTGATAAATTAGATAAGAAATGATTACTTTTTTAATAACTCATAGTTTAAAAAAAAAAAAAAAAGAAAAGAAAAGAAAAATGATGAATAAAATAGTAAATTAAAAATTAATTATAAAAATTAGTATTATTAAATAAATTAAATATTGTATAAACAAAACTCAGTTAAATAAAAAAAATTATGAGTCATACTTTATACTATTACTATTTTAGTAATTAATAAAAATAAAATATAAAATTTAATAAATTTTTAAGTCGTTACTTTTAACATTATATTCAATTAAAGTCATATCTATCAGTTTAAAAATTAATTTTTAAATAAAACCTTTATATAACTTTAATAAATAATGGTAATGAAAGAAAATGGAATTCAATTTTTTGTATAAATTTATCGTACACTGTCCGAATGCTAATGAATATTAAACCTATAAATTAATTTAGTACTCAATCAAATCAAGGTGAAAATGTATAGAAGTACAGAGGTACTTGATCAATAATTTTAATTAAAATTTTAAAAATAAAATTAGGGATATTTATACACTACATAATATTGATTAGAATTCATAAAGATTATTGGAACAACAAATTATAATAAGAATTTTGTAATATTTTTATGATTGTAAGAGTTTAAAAATATTTAAAAATAATGTCTCGATTATAATAATATAAAATTTTAATAATGTATATTTAAGAACCCATAAAGTATTCACAAAATAATATACTTGAATACCAAAATTATCTTAATGTATCAAGAGGCTTATTAATGAATTGAAATGCATACTCTATTATGAAGACATTATTTCTCAGAAATTATTGACAATTACTGCTTTATCATACAAGTACCTTTGCAGATTGTATGTTTAAATAAAATTTTCTTTGTCAATATTTTAATTCATTATATTTATTGAATTGCGATGTATTTTCTTTGTGATTGTTTGTCGTAAACATCAATATCACGATTGTTCATTAAGCATCAAACAAAAAATACATTGTAAAAGTATTAGGAGGCGCTATTTACGAAGTATCATGATTTTTAACAACTCGAAAAAACAAAGTAAACTTGAACGTCATTTAAAGTAATTAAAGTAGTAAGAGGCAGTGCGAAGATTACCGAAAGAGTCAAAAGAATTTAATGTACCTCAGCCTTGGCGTCCGGGCTATACCAGACGAGTACGAGTGTCGTCACGATATTAACGAGGAGGCCGAGGACGGTGATGAGGTTAGGCGCCAGCCAGATCGGCACCTTGCTCACCAACCAATCCCACCAGGGCTGCAGGAGGTTGTCCAGCAAACTCGCGCTCGAACAGCTGTACTTGTGTTCACTGAGCCGCTTGAGCTGCCCGGGAGAGAGGATTTTGTCTTTGTAAAAGAACTGCATGTCGATATCGTTGTTGTTGTTGTTGTTGTTGTTGTCGTCGTCGTCGTCGTCGTCGTCGTCGTCGTCGTCGTCGTCGTCGTCTTCGCGGATGTGTGTCCGTTACGCCCTTCTTCGGGTTCTTCCTCTTCTTCTAGTGGAGGTTACGTCGCGCTACTCGCCCTTGCACCTGTGGTCCCTTGGAGCTCCGAGCGCGGCGACACGCATCGACTTGGACAGGCGCGATCTCGCCTCCGCACCAGCGGCTGTGCACTGCGACACTACTACTCGAGAACGTCTGCGTCGAAGGAGCACACGCACACCAAGTTGGCAGCTCCGAATCTTGAGCACCACGCCACTGATCCCTCGGAGTAGCTCAAAGCCCCATCCGAATCCGCCGTCTGCTGGTCCGCTGCCGCCTCCGACTTCTCCGGTCCTAGTCCGATAAATGCGCTTCGGGTCTGTCGACGCGACACCACCTCTCCCACGAGTTCCGCCGCGGACGGCTGGTTCCGCGTTCCGCGCCGATAGTCACGGGTGGGGGGGGGCGGTGTGACCAGGGGCGCGGAGACGAGGACGGATGGGGACGATACCTCCTCGGGGCTCGAGGTTCCCTGGTACGCGCGCTCTCCTCTCCTTCGCGCGATATCGCGTGTTCTGCTCTTGGCGCGTTCGCTCTCTCTTGTCTCGTCTCTCCCCTCGCTCCTTTTCTCGCTCTTGCACGCGATTCGCGGAGAAGATCTCGCAAGAGAGCTCCAAGGCTTCCGGACACGTGCCCGACCGATGCTACGGCTGATAACACCTCTCGTCGACGGCGATGCTTCGGGTGGCGCACCGCTGCTCGGCGCACCTTCGCCAATAATCTCTACCCACTCGCATTATTTGCAATTGCGGTTTCTTGGCAATCCAATGGCAAATTTAAGCCGAGTTCGATGGCCCGGTCCATAGTCCCCCTTCCATTCAAATCATTCAGCCACGAGGACAATTTCTAAGAAAGTCAAATCTTTGGAGACAACGTCAAATTAAAAGTCTTGCGTTTCTCTTGAACCTTAAAATTTATTGTCCATTCTTATTTATTGTAAATAGATGTTTTTTAACAACACTTGTTTCTTCGGGTCATTTATGACCGATGAAAAAACATGAGCTCTCCCAATCAGCGTATTTATTAGTCGTCTATTCATAAAATTGGTTACAAAATTGAAAATTTTCAATTGAGATTATTTTCCATTGAATACAAAGTAAAATATTTCAAATTAACTCTAATTTTAATATTTTTCTTTTTTCAAAAATGCGTGCAACAGAGATTTCTTACTTTGGAGCGACTTCTAATGACAATCATTGACATAGAAATTAACGTGGGTTTGTTCCGATGGAAGAACACTCAAATAAATAAAATAAAAGCGAAAGGTTCATCCGCCATTTCCATTTGCAAGTCATAGTGATCGTTTTGATCGAAATAATTGTATAAGTTATAATAAATAATAAGTGTATAATAATAATAATAATTGTATAATGATTTAAAGTAACACCAAAGAAATTAGTGGAATTAATTTCTTCAAAGAGATATAAATTCATATTATATAAACAACATATGCTATTGCCATTGATCTACAAACTAAATATAAATTTTTAACTTGTATAAATTAAGATCTTATATTTCACGTTTTCAAACATATAATTTTATTTTTATTATTAACAATGATTTCAATAGTATATAATTTGATTATTGATATTTATAGCCTCTACAGAGTCTTTTACAATATATATTCATACACATTTCCACGTGATTTAATATATCAGTATTGATTAAAAACCACAAATAAATAAGAAAAAGAATTTTAATTTTTTTCTTTTTTTAATTATGATATTTTAACTCAATAACAATGAATTCATTAAAAGTAATCCATGGTTTAAAATTTAATAAAAGATTTTTATTTTATTCACAAAAAATATTGTCACAAAGAACTTTTCTATCAGAAAGTTATTTGTGTCAAGAAAAATGGAATAGCAGATTTGATAATGAATTGCTCAGAACTATAAATTTAAATGAATTACGTGCTAAAATACTTGATAAAATTAATAATAAACAAGCTGTTAGTGCACTAGATGTTGATATTTTTGTAAATTGCATTAATAATGATCTTTATATGAATGATCTTGGAAATATACTTCTTGCACTTCGCTCATCGAAAGAAACATCCAATACATTAGATTCAACACATTATGCAGTAATACGATATCTATTAAAAGTAAATAATACATTATTATTTTCAAAGGCATTGATAATGTCTTTAAAACATTTTTTAACATATTAATAATATTTTTAACAACAAATATGAAATTCAACTTTATATTTTTAAAACTTTATATATCATTTAGAATGTATTTATGATATATTATAGAATTCATTGGTATAATTTCAATTTAATAATATACTGTAAAGAGAAAAATATTTTTGATTAATAATAATAATTTTAACTTATTAATGACTTTTAATAATCTTATAGGCAGGTCATCATAAAGAATTACTTGATATTTTAAATGATAGACTGAGTTATGGAATATTTCCAGATTATCATTGCTATAGTTTAATGATGGATTATTTTATAAAAAAACAAGATTTTGTGATAGCAGCTAAAGTTGCATCACTTATGATGCTTCAAGAGGAGTTTGAACATCCAATTAGTAATTCCTTAGCAATATATTCATGCCATAATTATTTGAAAAATCCAGAAACTTGGCAAGGAGTGGATCCTAAAACATTGATTGAGGAACCAGAAGAGGAAGTTAAAATACGTGTTAGTTATTTAGTCAACCCTTATTTTGATGATCATTTTGATTTATGGAAACCACTAGATCTTGTTGGTAAGACTTTGTTTTGGATAGGAGGAAGAGCAATGGATGATGCTCTTGGCAGATCTTGTGAATTACGAGGTTCACTAATATACAAAAAATATCAGGAAGCTATTTCATTACTTGAAATGTGGAAATCTAAGAAACATACAAACATTGTTTATAAAGATTTATTGCCTTTAATCAAAAAAGATGTACCAGAAATATTTGAGGAATCATCTGATGAATCAATAAAAGAACTCCAAATATTATTATCTGAATTAGAAAATGCAAATTTGTGTCAAAACAATTTAGATGAGGATATTGTAAATTTAGTTGAAAATACAGTCGAAACATATTCAGAAGAAGATATTTCACAACAAACTACGGTACACTTAAAAAAAAAAATTATGATTCATAAATTAATTTATATTAAAAAATTGTACAAGATAATTAATTTTTTAATTTATAATTGAATAAGTAAAAATATCAAACAATTTTAATAATATATAGTTTATAAATAAAAAAATTAAAATTTTTTATTATACTTTTAAATTCTAAGTAATATCATAAAACTTATTTAAAAATTTACAAATTAAATTCATGTAATTTAAGTCTTTTTCTGATATGAATAGTTTATATTATATTTACTTTAATATTGTAGCTGTAAAATAATATTACCATATTCTTTACATTTATTATGGCCTTATATATTTGTAAACTTTATTCATTTCTGATGTTAATATTTTATTTTTTTTAATTATTAGATTTATAATGATTGGCATCGCATAAGAGCAGATATTCTTTCAGGAGAAATACAGAAATTTAAAAATGTGAAAAAATTAAAAGAAATCGTAGATTTAAAGAAAGATCTTATAAAACAAGAACGAATTCTTACATTCTTTGACAATGAGGATCAAATTGAATTACAAATAGAAAAGAAATTAAAGAAAGAAGAAAAATTACGTGGTGAAAGTACAAATTTAGAAAACTATAAAGTATACAAACCACCACAACTGGTTAAAGAAATGCGTGAAACCTAAATTCGAATGTAAAGTTTATCATTACAATTTAGTTCAAAAATAAGTCTTTTGTAAAAGATTTTTTTTTATTTAATTACTTTTCTGTTTTATAAATTTTATAAATGTTTTATAAATGTATTTATAAAATATATGTAAAAAGAAAAAAAATTTATTTTTTGTTTTATTTAAACAAATCATTTCTTGACTAATATTTATAGTTATATTTACTATATTTAATAATATTATAAGTTTTAAGACTGAAATAGTTTTGTTTTTTATTTACATAGTATTGTATAAATATACATTAATAAATCTGAAAATTTATTTTAAATTAATAATATATAATTTATATTTCATATTTAAATTTCTTATGACTATACAGATTTGGACATTTTAATTATAAATCACCTATCATACAAATCAATAATTATTAAATATTAACCATTGTATAATATATCCAAATTTAGTATTGTTTAATCAATTTGTATTTGAAATTCATAAGATTTATAAAATTTATTTGTAATTTTTTCAATTATATCAATGATTTGATTGTTGTTTACTTAAAAAAATTTATACAATCTTATTTATATATAAATCATGAATTTTTATTTTGAAGTTGTGCAGTTAAAGTTGCAGTCTCTTGTCTCATTTGTTTTAAATCAGCTGTTATTCTCTCTAAGTTTGCCCCAATATTTTTCGCTGATTCAGAATCAATCTAAAATTATTTAAAAATTTTAATTAACATCAATGATTATTTAAATTTAAAAAAAATGAAATAAATTTAATTACTAATATAATTTAGAAATGATATACTATTTTTAATTGATTTTATTACTTATATATAATTTATCTTAATTATATTTAAGTTAAAATGAAAGATTTTATTAAGAATTTTATCAGTATCACCTGCTCTTCTAAATCTCGAATTTCTCTTATAACAGCGCCAGTTTCTTCAACTAGATTGACAAGTTCACTGCAATCAGAATGCAAAGTGGCAAGTAACTTGTAAGCTCTTCTAGATGTTTCATTAGTTTTTGCATCACGGAAAATTAATTCATCAACTACTGTAAATGATCTTTCTAATCTTCCAGAAAGTGTGTTAATTTCTTTTTGAATTTCACGTGTATCTCCTAAAACTTTATCTATTTCATCTTTTTGTTTTCTAACATTATTAATGATTTCTAAAATTCTTTGAGTGTAAGCAGATCTGTTTACTTCTTTTGGAAGTTTTTGAACATCTGCCTTAAGCTGTTCATACTGTTGATCCTTATTACAATATTCTTCTAGCAATTCCCTCTCTTTATCTTTTAATATTTGTAGTTCATCAAGTTTTTTCTGACTATTACTCTAAATTGAAAAAAAATAGAATATTATATTTATTTTAAAATTCAATTAAAATTAGGGTTAAATTTATTAAACATATAAGGAAAAAAATTTTAATTTAAATTTAACTTTTAAATGAATTTAAAAATTCATGTTATTATTTTAAATGAATATACAATTAATAAAATAAAATTTATTAAATTTCAAAGATAATTTTTAAATTCTATTCAAACTTACAATTTTAGAAGAATGTTGTTCTTTTTGATTTCTGTATTCTTCTATTAAAGGTGATCTATGCTTTTCCCATTTATTTGCTAAATTAACCAATTTATTTACAGATGCTTCAATGGCATCTTCTAATTCATTAATATTTTCATCTCCATTCTCGAGTAACTCATAAGCTTTCATTTCAATTTTACTTTGTTCTTCATATAATTCAAGTGCTTTTGATTCACTTTGTTCAATTGCCAGGGCACAATTTATTTTAGACATTAAATTTTTCAAATCAAGTTGAATTTGTTCAATATTTATTTTTAATTCTTCACATTCAGCTTTCAATTTCTCAATTTCTTGTTCTTCTTTAGTATTTTTTTTTATTTCTACAGAATTTTGTTTTTGATTTTCTACTTTATTTATATCTGAAGCTTTGCTGGATGAATTATTGGAATCTTTTAAATTAATACCTGATATTAATCTACCGATTAAATAAGGTTCTTCAGTATCTGATATTTCAATCGCTCTTTCAGTACCTTGTAAATTAAGCCAATCAATTTTTTCTGAGATCATTGAATGATCTTTTATATTATTTAATGCTATTACTGATGGCACAAGATATTTAATATCTGGTAATTGTTCCAATAAAGATAGTTTATATCGAACATTATAATTATGATATTCTAAATCAGAAAATTATCTTTCATTAATAAGTTTTATGTATTTATAAAAAAAAGTAAATTGATTAAACTTAATCAAAATAATCATTATTAAATTAATTCTTCTAAATTCCCTTTACTTTTTATATTGATTAAATTATTTTTCATTTTATAAATCACATAATTAAATAAATTTGTTCATAATTTATTTCTAACATATTTAATCTTTTTATGAAAATATTTTCATAAATATTAATTGGTTGATTCATAATTTATTTTTAAATCATATTTTAAGTAATAATCAATAGATTATGTAACAATAATTTAATTATAAATAAATTATTATTTTTACAAACACTTTTCACCTTCAGTATCTTCTCCTAATGAACTATTAAGAAACACTGTTGTAAATGGTATTTTAGTCCTAACATTAAATTTTGATCGTTTTTTATAGCAATAATATGGTAACCAAGGAAATGAAATTTCTTTTAATAAAGCTGTTGAAATTAATTTTTCCAGTTGAGCACTTTTTGTAGCGGGTTCAGTTATGGTTTTCTCACTTTCCTTGGGCAACTTTTCAATCAAAAACATAAAAACCCGACGTAAATCAACTTCAGTACTGTATAAAAATGTTTGATAACCAATATCACCTCTGTATCCAAGGTCCTTTAATAATTATTTAAATTAAACATTTGTTATAAGCAAATTAATTAAAAATTCTATATATTTTAAATAAATTCATTACTGAACAAATTTGAGCCAATGTTGCACTCATTCGAAATCTTGCAGCCATATTTGCAGATAAAACTGGATTTAATCCAAGACCTGGTTTTATTAATTCTAAACATTTTACTGTTGCTTTAACAACAAGTTCCGTATCAAAACTGCCTAAATTTGTTAAATTTTCATCAAAATCACTGAAATTGCAATAAAATACCTTTTACATGATAAATCAAAAAATATAGCTGTAATGTATTAGAAAATTATTTAATTATTACTATCAGTTAGTATTAATGTTATATTACCAGCCAATTTGACGTAAGGAATGTATTATAATATTATCTACTTCTTCCATAATCTCTGTGGGATGAGTAACTTAAAAAATTATAAATCGTCGAATAAAAAATATAACCTTAATTAATGTCATTCCATTTTCTTACTGACACAATTATGCTATATCAAATACTACTTTAAACATAATGTTCTTTTACTTTAGTTTCTTAAAGTATTAGATTAATTAAAATGAATACTCTTATTAATAAACTATTTTTACTGTGTCTACACTACTCAACCGGTTTAAAAGGTTGTCTTACCATCTGATTTAAATATATTACGTATGTAATAATTATCATTAGTAATATAATATTACAATCCTTATTTATCCGCAATAAAATATTATATATAACAATTTTAATAATTTTTTGAATGAAAAATATTGAAATTAAATTTAGAAAATAAACTTATAAAATGAAAACAATTGGGTTAAAAATCTTTTTAAAGCCTATATTTCTTAATTTAATGTCTTTATTTAAACATATTTATTTACATCAAAATTATATATTGATTGAAAGCTAATAATTAAAATTTTATAAAGTATAAAATTCAAAATATTTAATACTGGTATTATTTCGCTATGATTATTTCAATAAATATTTTCATATGTCAATAGTTTTATTAGTGTTATAAAATACTTTGTATTTAACTATAAAACATAATGTAAATTTAAAAGGCAAAAAAGTAAAACGAACATTATATCCTATAAAGAGAAATAAACGAATTTAATAATTTCGCATCATTACAGTTAGTATTTATAACAGTGGATATAAACAATACAGACATATTTGTTTTTGAGATTATAAATATATATTTTATGTGAAATCTGTCAAATAATCTATTAATAATGTGTTATGTATTATTTACAACATATATTCTTGTAATTGTCGTTATTATTCACAAAGTAGAAGAGGTAAATAAGTCGATTAGATAATGATTTTCAATATAAAAATTCATAATTACCTTGGCAACGTACTAACCAACAATTTTAAGTTAGTAATTAAAATTCTTCGTAATAATTGTATAAACAAAATATTTATTATAAAAATTATTGAATAACATTAATGTTATTATTATTATTATTATTATCGACATGAATACTTAATAAATGTAAAATGGAATGTACCCGATAAAAAAATGATATTATCAGATTTTGACCGAATAATTTTTAATCATTAATTTTTGAAATAATTAAGCGAAAAATTCTTCTGCTTATCGGTGTTTATTTTCTAATTTGAAACAACCAGTCAGTTGGATGTCAATTAACCCATGCGCTTATGAAAATAAGTGGATAACATCGCGTATAATACACGAGTAATATACGTCTTCTTTGAGGCGGGGGTGGTCTACGTCGCGTCGTAAATTTAATTTACGACGGAGCATCCACCACTCTTTTGCGTCGACTCATCGCCGATCAGTGACGGGCGCATTTGTGTACGTGTGTTCACAGTCCCACGCACACACGCGCGTACTTTTGCGACAAATAAAGCAGTCGCTTCGCCGAAGGAAGTAGAGAGAAAGAGAAAGAGAGAGAGAGAGAGAGAGAGAGAGAGAGAGAGAGAGGCCGAAAAGCGCGCGCACGCGCGTAGCGGTAAAGTGGATCAATTAATGCACTAGCCCTCTCTTTCCCTCCTGCCCCCTCTTGTTCACTCGGTCGCCTTCCCAACGTTCGGGGGGAGCTCCGACCGCGAAGGAGAAAGGCCGACTCGCTCTCCTGCACTGTGCGGACGCAGACTCTCAGTGGAGTGCAGCTCGCACTCGCATGCACTTCGTTGTGTCGAGTTAGCCGAGTTGCGACAGGCGTGGATTGGGACGCGCGACCGGAGCCCTGAGAGTGCGGTGCGAGACCTCTTCCCCGAGGAGGAGGAGGAGTAGTTGGTCGCGCGAGTTCGCGTCCGCAGCCATGAGCGCCGGCACGTGAGGTGAACGCACCCGAGAGCAGCCCTGGCCTCGCTGACCGAGGATGAACGGGAGCGCCCCGCTACTGCGCGGCCCGGATCAACATCCTGGCGGCAGATTCGCCGACTACTTCGTCATCTGCGGCCTCGACAAGGACTCCGGACTCGAGCCCGACAAGTACTTCGGTGAGTCATCATTGCCTTCGGCGCCGCCCCCGCGACCGCCGAGTCGAAGGGGTTGTTCTCGCGCATTGTTTTGACCCCCCCGCCCCTCGCCCCAAGGCTCTTCCTGGCTTTCCGGGGGGGGGGAGAGGAAGCTACCGAGTAACCGAGCCCCCCGGCCCCTGAATAAGTAACGCGACGCACGAGTTACCCCAATTGCGAGGAGGCTCGAGCTTTGCCTTGACAGCTTTTCACCCCGAGCAACGCAAGCCAATGCCGACTTTCCCTCCGACTGTTTGCTTTTTATATCCACCACGGGAAAAGCTCCGACCTATTTTGCGTTTCTCTCTGCAAGCTTTCCACTGGACTTTGAAATTGAGACGGATAAATAACGATCGCGAGTGCTTTTAAAAGTACTTTCGACTTGAAACCTCGAGGGCCGCACTCGCTAAGACTAAGATTAAACCTAAAACGCACGTACCATTCATTCGCTCGTCGCTCTGCTCGCCACCCCAAACAATGTTTTACATGTAAATTATCCCTTTGGTGCGCTTCCCTCAATATACCCAAATACCCTTCATAAACGTTCCTCTTCAACTTCTTCAATTATAAATTCTCACTCGGAAATAAATCTTGGCTGGAATCTTCTCGCCGGGCTTGGGCTCAGGTAATTAAATAACCTCGACAAATGTAAATAAATTGTCTCGAGGCGACAATAAATTGGCACTGTGCGGCATTTGTTATTATCGATTCCTGGATCCAAATAATGAATGCATATCGCGGCATCAGTGGTTGAATAGTAATAGACACTCGACACTTCAGATGGATTATTTTTTAAGATTATTTCCACGCGAAGCGCAACAATTAATTGCACAATCATACAAATTTAATCGTAGATTTTCGAGGTAATTATAAATAAAATGCAGGCCGTAATTTCATCCGAAATAGTCACCGGCCTACTAGCTTTTACGCGGCAAACAATACATTATTTGGTCCTTCATTTTCACGGGTCGTCGACTCTTTGATTTTTTTGTCTCTTTTGCACCAGATTGTACGTGGTTATTTTTTGCTCCAATTTTCATCAACCAAAAGAAAAGGCCGCGCGATTCTCGCTCCACTTTCAAGCTAAGCATCTCTTCATTTTTTCACAGTTTACTTTTCATGAAAGAACAACTTTCTGTACAAATATCTACAAAACTACTCTTGTTTTTCGTAGCACTTCTATCAAAAGAAGCTAAATTACGCAAAAATGCTTTTGTACCAGGTAGTGCAAGCAAAGAGAAGCCATTCAAGTGAAACTCGTCAATGATTTTTATTGTATCTAGTGTATAACATGTATTCATAAAATGCGTCAACTTTCATTAAATTACTACTCTTTACAAACTAAGCCAATAAAGAATAAAGCTATTTCAGATAATAATTGCGTTGTTTTTCAATAATTTTAATAATTTTATGTCATACCGTGAGACTGATACATTATCTTTATGTTACTTTAATAAATTATTAATTTTTCATAAGAATTACAAGAAATTATATAAAACTTTTTTTTATTTTCAAAACACAAAAGAAAAAAATTTTAAATTGCAATAAAGTTTTCACTTTTTTGGAATATAAATACCGGAAAAATAATTCTTTTATTACAAAGTTGATAATAGAAATTTTTCTCATTAATTATCAAACTTCAAACTATTTTTTTATATTAAATGTATATTTCGATGATCAAAATATAAATTTTTATTTGCAAAATATTAATATTATAATGAGTCGTATATAAAAAAAATTGTTTACTTATGTAAAAATAATTATATATATATATATATATATATATTAGAGTTACATATTTAAATAATATACATTTTTTAATAGTATTTTTATCTTAAATATTTCAAGGTTTTCTAAATTTTTAAAGATGGAAACATGACATAACTTTTTACATACAAACGTTCGATAATAAATAATGGAATTTTAAATGTAACAAATATTTTTAAGTATATTAAAATTAAAAAATGCAAAAACCATTATTTAATTTTGCTAAATCTGTATTATGTATTTATTAAATAATTTTTTTTTTTTTTTTTTTTGATTTATAGGAAAAGAAAATACAAAATTTAAAAACAAATAAAATATTTATTATTGCAGTAATTAGTTTTTACCCATAACAAGAAGTATTTTATTTCATTTATTCTGCTACGCGTTAAATAGTATATAATTTATAGTTATCTAATAAATTGGAATTAAAGTGACAGAATATTTCTCTATCAGAATATATCAATTCTATAATCTAGTTTTAGAATTTATGTTGTAATTCTGAAATAAAATACATTTTGTGTACAAAAATTTTATGTACTTTAATGCACAATAATTCATTTTACAAAATTCTTGATTGATGACCTTAAATACTTTTATTTCATTCATAGAAAATTTTCATTTATTGAACAATGTTAATAAATAATTTAATTAGCCTTACAACGGCAAAATAGATGTCATTATTTATTTACAAGAAAACGCTTTGAAAACAACTGCACAACTACGTAATAAATGATAATTGTACTCGTACATTGATTCTCTTAAAATGCTTGCAATGTTATTTTTCCAAAGATAATTACAATGTAACAAATTGCGTTGAAAGTATTTATTCATCAAAGATTTTAATAGTAAAGTGTATTTGTCGATAAACAAAAAACCGTAGGATTACGATTAAAAAAATATAAACAATTTTCATTGTATAATTTTTTACTCGCTAATTTTTTAAAATCATTTAGGAATTTAGGAAATATGTTTTTTCCAATTTAAAACACTACTTAATAATTATGAAAGGATAGCCAATAATGGGATAATACGGTGTTAATGTTGGATCGAGAGTCGATAATTTGGTGTTGAGGCTATAGGCTTTCGGCCATGAGGACGAAAATCGATGAGCCCACCCTGCAGAGAAACCGAGGAATTAATCTCGTGTTTGCGTAAGAATGTAAGCGCATCCCATCGGCATCAAATGTGCATGAGGGAGGCGAGGACAGAGGAAAGGAGCATCTGCGTGACGTGACGTGGGGCACTTCTCGTAATGCTGGCTTGTGTTATGAGAGCCGCTGCCACCGATCTTTCGCTTCCCGGATCCGAGCACCGACCCAAGATGCGGGAGGCTGCAAAAGGACCTTCCTGGGAACTCACGCGGTCACCCGCGTGCTAGGCCTTCCTCTCGAGGCTCAACCTTGTCCACAATGTACAATGAAGCTCTTGGGCTCACGACAATGACCCCAAGGATTCTCGATACAATACCTCCTTCTGGTGCTACGACCTTAATTTTATTTTAGAAATCTCCAGCGCTTTTCATCCTTGCCTCGGCTCTTGAATGTACTGTAGGAAATTGCCCTGGATTCCAGTGCGTTTCTCCAAAAAAAAATTTCACGACCACGCACAAGGACAACCTGCAGATCACAAATTTTCATAATTTGAAAAAAAATCGCGATAGAATATAAAATCCGTAAAAAATATTAATAAATATTCACGAGAGACTATTGATCACTTTAACATTTACCATTATTAGTTCTATATCTTCAATAGATAGCCATACTAAAATTTTAAATTATTTAAATGATAAAGCTATTCTTGATGTATAAATGCTTTAACGTACAATTTCATTTCATTAAATGAGAAACAATAATCTCGATTTTTTTTTATTACTTATTGCTGATTACTTATTTTTGTCAATTATTTGAAAAATTTTACATTAGACAACCAATGATGCAAGCTCTTTTAATTTTGAGATAATACTTCAAAATGCGTCTTATCGGATACATACACAAATAAGTATCTCACTGTAAAAGCGATAACAAACTTCGTTAGTTGGCGACACTTTGATATTCGAAGCTGATTATTTCAAGTTTTCTCCAAGTTTAACAAAAATTGTAGATATTTTATCAAATATTATATTCATTTGAAAGTTTCAAACATGTTTTATACACACACGTGAAAGTAATTTAGTTGGATACTGTAAGAATTTTATTATTAAAATAACATTTTCTGATTGATACTTTATTTATAGTTTTACAATAAAATTGACGAATGGTATATTATTCTATGTATTATTCTACTCGTGCTAATTAATATCCATATAAAATTCATGTTAATTTCATCATTATTTTGGTGTAAATATATCATCATTCTTGTATAAATATTTACTAACATTAATTACAAATAAAGTCAATTGTGGCTGAATCAAATCTTCCTTTCATTATGTACATTAGAATAATTAAAATCTTCAACTAAATATCATATAAATTGTATATTAAATTTATTTTTCTATGGGTATAAAAAAAATTATTTTCTTTTTTTCTTCTTAATATAAGTAATAAATAATTTTATACAAATTAAAATATACAGAAAAGTGTAAATTATAATTATTTATTGAATATATTAGTTAATTTATTGTAAAACCATAAGTATTTAACAATTAATATCTAATATTAACTTACAGTATTCAATATTCACATTTAACGCATTAATAAACACATTTGCATTCTTAACTAATGTATAAATATACTATAATGTATAATGTATAAATATACTAAAACAAAGCAAAAAGCTCATTAAGCATACACAACCAAATGTGATAAATAATACATCAAAATAAAAATGTTATTAAACATTAAATTAAGCACAATTTACTGAACAATAACACGGTTAATATCAAAAATACTTTTTACATAAAATTTTATGATCAAATAATAGCTAATTAATTTTAAAGTAATTATAAATAATGCAAAAGTATTTTGTTTTTAAATGAATTCATTAGTTGAATTTTCAATTCTTCAATTCCGTGATATATTTTTTAAACAAATTATTGCATTAGTTTGTATTTTTTTTTCATAGTGATTGTATCATGATGTTTTTTATTTAATATGATTTCTGACTAACGCTATTTCTTAATGCTTAATACAGTTTCTTATCATCAATTTCAGTGTGTAAAAAAAATTTTAAAGCTGCCTTATCTTCTCAACTTACTCTCACGTAATATTTCTTCATGGTCTTATTAAAGTCTGTATGAATAGTTTCGGTACAATTAATGTCATTTGCATTACGCTCAATTGCAACTCGATTACGCTTTGATGCATCAATCACTTCAGTTGTGGTAGGAAATACCCAAGAGTTCGTGTTGATACATTTTTGTACACAATGAATCTATTATGTGTTGGCGTAGTCTAATAATCGCAATCCCATGCACTTTAAATAGAGATTGAACTAAAAAATAAATCACTCTTTGTATAAAAATATAAAAATTTACAATTGCAGAATTGTAAAATCACTGGTATTTTATAAGAAAAGAAATACTGACACCTAAAGAAACATTGAACTGTGATGAAATAATGTTCAGTAGTACATAGATTGAATGCTCATAGAAAGCCCGGGTACAAATTCATTTTTAAGAATTTGGAAGCATTTTGAAATGGAATTACTCATTGGCATCATTTTCCGGTCTATAATACTTGAAAAATTAAAAGAGAAGCCTACTAGTGACGTTCAAATAATTCGGGTGAAGCACATGGCTCACAGCGGGAAAAATACCCTTGGCTCCGTAAGATTTGCGACACACCATAGCCAATTCGATTGCACAAAAGCGACCACCAACAGATTTAAAAATGTCGATGAACTGGAGAAACGCTTTGGTTTCCCTTTCAAATGCATCCTCATCTGTCGAAGTACAATATAGGAATGTAGAAAAGCATCGTACCTGCAGCCTCCGAATTTTATGCTTCTTCACTAAAAAGTCGAATAATTGCTTATTTTGTAAGATTTTTTACATTCATTATAAAGTATCGACCTTCAATTTTAATTTTCAATCGGCACGAACCTCCAAACTTCTTTGTCTATTTACAATAGTTGTTGTCGTTGTTGTTGTTGTTTTTTTTTTTTTTTTTTTTTTTTTTTTTTTTTTTTTTTTTTTTTTATCCGTATTATCTTTATTAAGTTAGGATTTTATTTAAAAAATATTTAGAATTGATTCGGTATTTGCAATATTCTCTACTAAATTTTTAACTTTACCAACGATCACCTTCACATGCAAATGAATTTAAAACTATTTTTATTTTTCATTCAAAGTTTAATTTTATTTTAGGTAGATCGTATCTGTAGAATTTAAAGTACATTTGTAAGTTGTTCATTTTTATTTTAATTTTTTTTTCTAGTAATCGGAAACAGTTCTTGCAACGAAGTTACGAAATTCTGTTGAAAGAAATACTTAATATGGTTTTTCAAGATTTTTTAAAAAGCAAATTTATTTTTATGTATTATTTATATATTATCAATGAAAATCTTATGTAATTTAAATCCATTCATTTAATATGCATATAAGAAGTAATTTATATTTCTGATAAGAACTATTAACCTTTTAAACGTTTATTTATGATTATTTATATTATCATTAAAGAATAAAATATATAATTTATAATGTTGTACATTTTGTTCCATTATGTACAAGATTTTTTTGGAATAATGATTATCTTGTATAAATGAAAAGGATTGAAATTGTCTTTTTTTTAAATATTTATTCAGTTATACGTGATTTAATAATATTTGATCACTAATTCAAATGTGATATTTTAAATTGTTATTGGAAAAATTTTGTATAAGTAATTACTGGAATAATTATTTTATAACAGAATTGTAACATCCTATGTATTGTATTTTTAAATTATATTTCAACATAACTTAATTCAAAAGAAAATAATAATTGTTTGATTAATTACTTTTCACTAATTACTCCGAAGCTTTACAAAAAATAAATACTCATTAAGATAACTGATGTCTATTTTTATACACAAAGTAAAAGGTGCAATGATTTAAAAATTTAATTAGAATAATAAAACGACTTTTAGTTTTATTATATAAAATAGATATTTAAATGTTAATAAAGTTGCGTTGTAAACGAATAATTGAGTTTAGTTTTATGATTTTGTTTTGTCGTTTATCAATCAGAGAGATGAAAAATATTACTACATTGAATTAAAGATAAGATTTTCATATGAAAATAGTCATACATGTATATTTTACTTTGTATTTGTTCATATTGATTCCCCATTTGGTTTCGTGACTGGACCAGCCCCATTGGCACCAGAAGATAGTTATGCTGGGGAGAAATCGACGACAGAAACGAGGGAGATATTTGAGATGAAATGATCACAAAGAATCATAGATAAAGAGAGAAATAGAAGGGGAGAGATGACAATAGTTCATATCTTAACAATGGGCTCCGATGCAATTCCTAGTGGTATACGTTACGCTTTCTGTAATCTTCAACGCTTATGTTTTGACTCTTAAAATACACGTTATTCTTACGATTTTTTCAATATCAAAACAGTGGACTTGTATTCTTTTCTGCAAATTCATTTATGCTTATGTTCTATAATGATTTAATCAATAATATACTGTTATTTAAATACGTCATTATATTCAGTTTTTCATGGCACAAGGCCTTTATAATCGAAGGGCTTCTGTTTATGAGAATTTTGTGCATTCGTTGCCAAATTCATCTGTAAAACCATTACAGCATATTATTATGGATTATTACATATTATCCTGGGTTTATATTTATGTCAAAATATCTTACAATGAATCTGTTGGTTCTCTGAATTTTGTACTAATTTGGTAATAATTTGTTCAAATTTTATATTATAAAAAAATATTTTTTATTGTTGATTTTAAAATATGAAACTTGATATATTTAAATGAGTAATAATTTAAATTCTTTTCTAATAATTACATTATTGCCATTTAAGCATTACATTTAACGTAAGGTACATTGCAATTCATTGATTGAAAAATAAATTTGTAATTTTAATATAATAATTTAATAAAATTGTAATATTGTACAAGAAATAAATATTTAAATACTATATTTGGTATAAAAAGTAGTATATTAAATTTTTTATAAAAATTTGTTTACTATCATTTACAATACTTTCCAATATGTTTATATTTTTTCAAAAATTATATTTAGCATAGATTAATTTGAAAATTATATTGAAAAAGAAAACTGCACTCTTATTAAAGATTCTACTTCTATTAAAGAAAAAAAAAGAAGTCTTTGCTACGTAACAATTCTCCATAACTAGCATTCGGTAATGGCTCGCGAGAATTATATTCATTAGTCATGCGTAATACTGTAATCAATCACTTCGCGTAATAGACGTAATAACCGGTACTTGTATATAGAGAACATGACCGCACCTTTGGCAATCAAAGCAAGAAAGCAAACTCGAATTCATTTCCTTTCTCGATTCGATAAAGAAATTAATCTCTTATCAAAAACCTCTAGATCATATTGTAGTAGTTTTTAATCAATTATAATCCGAATTTTTTATAATATTCATAGCTAAAAATTATTATCACTTTAAGCCTCTGATGCATCCCATGCAACAATACAAAATTTAGTAGTAACAGAGTTGCGACTCTGTTCATTCACTTCAAAAACATAACAATTTCTTATTTGATTTATTAAGAAATGTGAGGCAGGGGTGTAAGGATTTGTTCGATTTACCCGAGATGCAATATAAAAGATCAACCGGCGTTAAATTTAAAAGTTACAAACGAGAAATGCCATGGAGAAACGGCACCTTCTCTTTTGATTGCCTCAATTGTAGTTAGTTATCCCTTATGATGGAGGTGATGATACACCGAGATCAAAATGAAACGCCTTGATCCTTGCAATATAAACGTTTGCACTTTGTGCGACTGAGATGGCATTCCCTTGACTTATTTATTCCACGGGCAGAATAATTCCCCGCTGGAGAATCGTCGATTCAGCGATTAAGCGATTCAGCGATTCAGCGACTCAACTCATATCCTCCCCAAGACTCATTATCATATCAATCAGCTCTAGCTGTAAATGACTCATTTATACGGTAGGAAATATGGATTTGAAGTGTGTGCACTCTTGGCAGTTCCGTGATTCTTATGTTTACGGAGTCCAATATAAAAGATAAATTAACCAACCATTCAAAATCCATATTATTGAAAACAACAAATTTTGTTAATAAGAAGAAAAATTTAAGACAGAAAGAATTACTTCAAATAAAATACCTTTATTAAATCATGTAAAATATACTGTTTGCTTAATTTTATTTTTTTAATTAAATATTTGTATCTACTTACCATGAATTTACTTGAAATACAATTAATGTTATTATCTGTAATTTACATAATGTAAAGATTTAGCAAATTATTTTTATAATTATGTTTTTAAAAAAATGTAACAATATCATTTATTCACTGTTAATTACCAGTTATTGCTAATGTTGTATTGTTCTTTAATACACTTTTTTCTTTTTTTCTATTGAGATAATATTTAACTTATGTAGAATACCGAAGGTCATCATCTTTTACTTCTTCAGAAAGTTAACATATGTTTTAAAAAAAGAGAAATCGGCTTTTAAAGTAAAGTAGGAAATACATGAAAGTACGTATTTTAGGGTAATAATAATGTATGTACAAGATGAAAAATATATACTGTTTAAATATATATATATATATATATATATACATATATATATATATATACACATGAGTATATTTACTATTTGTTTTACAAAATTTCAAATATTAAACAAATTATATTATAATTTAATTCAATAAATGAATTTAATTAATATGAATGCTCAAATATATTAAAGTTATATTGAAGAATAGACAAGAATTAATTTAGGCAATTATTTTTATATTGATAAATATATTTAGATTTTATTTATGAATTTTAAATAATTTACGTTTGCAATTAACGTTAAAAGAGATAAACATTTTATATTGCTATAAAATTGTAATATTAATCTTTGTTAAATTGTATGATAAATTAAAAAATACGTACATAAAAACTATAAACATATATTTTTAAATATAAAAATTTGAATATACTTTATACATTTTTCTTAATTTAAATTCATTTAAATTATAAAATTTAATAAAAATCAGCAGTGTTATAAAAGAAATATACATTCCATTTCCTTTATTTAATTAAAAATATTATATATTTATTTATAATCAAGTGCAATTTTTCTGTACAAATTTCAATATTTTTATTCAAACATTACTATATATTTTACAATTTGTTATTAATAATGATAACAGTTTTTAAACTCCTTGAATGCTCAATTTTTTATGTTTTTAGATTAGTTGATATTATAATATAACAGCATTCATTGAAACTAGTATAGATTTTTCCCATGAAAAATTTATTTACATAAAGATTAAAAAATACTTTGATCCTTACTAATATTCTAATTTATCCAACAAACTCAATACGCATTTAATTACAGATTTAATTGTATAAAAAAGGCCAACCTGAACATTTTTTTTTAAATTACATATTATAAATTATAATATAAATATATATAAATGTATATATGTATATATAAATCAAGAAAAATCAAATAATTCATATAAATTATTTTTTGCTTTATAATAAAATAAATAAAATTTTATTAGATTCCATCTGTGAAAGTTATTCAGGATAATGAACTTGTAGATGGTTTAGCTAAAATGAATCTGATTTTTGTAAAATCGCCAATTTCATCAAAAAATAAACTTTTCTAAAAAAATTAAAGTTGTTAAAAATAAAAAATTTGATAATAATAAATTTATTCATATTCCTTTTTTAGATTTTGAAAGAAAAATTTCGTACATTTATGTTTCAAAGTAATAATTAATGAATTATGAAACAGAGTTCTAAATAGATTTTTTTTTATTTTAGGAATTATTACAAAAGTATTAGAAGATCATGGATTTTAAAATTTTATTTTTTTTAAGAACTCATTTTATGCATAAACTTTATCAGACCAAAATCACTTTATAGGATCTTTAGAAAGAGGTAATATTATTAATATGCCGAAGTTTAAAAGTCAAGATTATAAAGAAGATACCGATCATGTTATAATATAGAATACTTTATTCAAGAATAAGAAAATCAATCTCGGAATAATTATTAAAAATAAAATTATTTTTGACGCTAAAAGTATTAATTCTATTAGTTAAACTAAATATTGATGCACTTGATTTTCATATTAATTATATTAAAAATTGTAAAATTTAAACATTTCTAAGACTAATTTATTTATTAATATGTATTATTTACTATAGAGTGAATACATATTTTTAATATTAAAAAGTCAAAAACAAAAATTATTTTTATTTAGTATGTAATATTTTGAAAATGAGAAACCTTACAACATTCATTATGTTAAATTTTAAAATAAAACGTTATTAAAATTTCTGTCATATAAAACTAAGCTACTATAAAAAAATTATATTATCTGACATTATAATATAAAGTAAATTGTGACATTAAATATTGCATAGAAGTAATGGCTTAATAGAATTACCTCACAATTTGTCACCATCCTAAATTTAACATAAACTGTTTATCTTAAAGCCTTTGTTATTACTATTTTTTAAAAAAATTGTACAAATATATAAAAACTATTTCTCTTATAATATATCAGTGAAATATTAAATAAATTTATTTAATTTGATAATATATACATTTTTAAGAGCAAAGTTTCAAAATTTATGTCAAGAAAAGAAAAATTAAAATAAATAGTTTACTTGATATCAAGTAACCATTATAATGGATTTTCATTTTACCCCATACTTAAAATTTTTATAAAAATCAAAATTTCATAAAATTTTTTATTAATTTTTCTTTTAGCTTCCAAGATTATAAAATGATACTTATGTTCTATTTAAATATGACAATGGAAGAGTTTAATTATTCATTTAGGTTTTGATGATATTTTTGATGAAACTTATCAATTAATGATATAGCCATTAAAAAGATATCATTGACCAATGATAAACTTATAAAATATAAAATATAAAAATATATTTAAATATAAGAAATACAAATTAATTCTCTTAATCAATTTGTTTTTATGAATTTTGTCGTTTACAAATAACTAAATATTACATTTTATAGACATAATAAACGTTTATCTTTTTCACTGTAAAGCGATTAAAACGAAGCAATAACTTAAAAAAGAATATGTACAGTAAATGGCGAAATCACTGTTTTTCTTAAAAATATTGAAAAAAGTTCAAATTATTAATTTTTCTCTGTGTATTGGAGAGAGAGAGAGAGAGAGAGAGAGAGAGAGAGAGAGAGAGAGATGATGATGATGATGATGATGAAAAATTAACAACATGAACTAATCATTGAAATGACGTTCTTATATCCTCTAAATTTGCAATAAAGAGTCACGCACGCGCCATATTTATGCGAAATTGTAAATGCATAGGTAGAGTACATAGTTGTAACGATTTTGTAGAAAATACGTAGAACGAAAATTAAACTAATTATTCTCGTGTGAGGCGAGCCGCAAAATTCGTGCAACTGCACATTTTTAAGTATCGTGTCGACTCATTTTAATTCTCATTCTTTAAGCCACCCACGTGTGCTATGATATTTTACCACATGTATGCACGTAAATGCGTGTGTATTGTGCGTATGAAACTCATCGAGCAACTGCGGACAGATGATGACATCATCCACGAAGGGAGAAAGAAACGAGATCTTCCAGAGCTCGAATGTGCCGATAAAACTGGCAGGCCCAATCATGTGAAATAAAGAAATAGTTTTTGTTGAATGAAAAATTATTTATCGCTTTCTTTATCCATTCGAATTAATGACTTTCATAGAAAGGTTTTTGAAATACAAAGTTTACTATTGAATCGTATAACTGGATATTCTCACTAGTCAATGACTAAAAATTAAGAATTGTAAAATTAGGCAAATTCAATAATGAAACACAGAAAATTTGAATTAAAAAAAAAAAAAAACTTTATGTTTTCAAGTTCAATTTTTAAATTAAATCAAAATGAAATTATCGAGTCTTTTAATAAGCTACTGGTATATAATATTTTATCAAATTATTTTTTAAAAAATATATTTCATTATGGAATTGGTCAAAAAAAAATTTTTTTAATTTTCAAATGATACAGTATATGTTATTAATAAAAAAACATTACAAATTTATTCATATTTATACATGTTTATAAAAATAAACATCTGTTTATAGAAAAAATATCTCATTATTATTATATTGTGCGTTTAAGGAACTTGTGTTTTTCTCAAACTTATAGTTTCAATGTTGCATAATTTTTATGAAAAGTTAATTTATTTGTACCATTGAAAAAAGCCATTATTCCTTAGTTTGACACTTAGCGTAAAATAAGTTCCACAATTAAGTTTAAAGCTTCTTTGAAATATGCTCGAATAAAGGAAAAAAAAATATAAAACAGTTCTGTAATATTTTAAAACCCTTGGGGTTTACTTTACCCTTTTTATCTCCAACTCTTTTTTAATTACTGAAATCGTTGCATTCATTTCATAAAATAAAAATTAAAAAAATTGCGAATAATTATCATTGTTTACAATAATAAATATCTCATTGTCCAGTGTTTCAGTATTTTTAATTAACTAAAATCGGTCAATTTAATAGAGAAGAACTTATCATTTATAAATTTTGATATACAACAGTCGTTCAGAATAAACAAATATTCCTTTGATTGTTTATTTTAAGACGCCGTTTTCCTTGGAGTAATATATTAATTGTTCTTTAATATTTGTTCATCCAATTGTCGACAGATACTTCCTAGTTGCAATAATAAACAAAGGCAATCTATATTTTTGCACATAGAAAAAGTGTTAGCATTGAGAATGGGTGTGTAGGTTGTGTGCATAGGGTTTCCGAATCAATACCAAAACTATGACTGAATGAATGAAATGTTTTACTCTCTTTTCCACATTAGCGTTAAAACCGTTTGCTTCATTTTAAACTTTAAACCTGCATCTATTCTACAGGGGCGGGCTTAGTTCCCTTTTTTACTTTCAAAGTCTTTATTTCCTATTTCCTCCTTTTTTAATATACGTATTTATTTACTCTGCACTTATAGTGTCTACAGTTATGTCATGTATATAATCTATGTAACTTAATTCAAATTTACTGTCTTTTTTGCTAGATATGTATGCTAAATTCTCTTTACTAATATTTACATATGATGCCAATTGTCAGTGCATAAGCATTCATTTGCTATTTAAAAAACATCGACAGTTATCAAGTACATACTCATTTAGTGTACTATACTTATATAAATTCAAGTTTATTCAGTTGTTGCCACATTGCAAAGTATTACAACTTCTCTTTAATAAATATATTAAATTATAATTTTAATCTATGGTCAGTTCCATTTTTATTTATAGCTATTTATACTTATTTCTCACTATTCTTTTTTTCATGATTTTTTAAAATAATTATTTAATTTCTACTATCAAGGTTTCTTTTTATTATCATATTTCATTTTTTATCCCAAATTAATCCAATATGAAGGCAAATAAAATTTAAATAATCATTTATTATCTTTACATCAATATAATATTATTTTAAAATGCAAAATGAAATTCAATGAAAGTAAATTAACACTTATTAAAAATCACACCAAATACATTTGTATGTACCTTAAAAAGAAAAAAAAACCTTGTATTAATCAATAAATTTGTATTAAAAGACATATATATTTTATAGTCAGATTTATAATCCAAAAAGTGTTTACTTGATGATTATTATGACTTGCTTAATTCCTTAATATCATTTTTTAAATATACTACCGGATAAAAAAGCCAGGACATTATTCTTTTATAATTATCACTCTTGTATCGAGATACTATAAAAAAATTAATAATGTTTTCAAATTGATATATTTAGACAATAATGATCTTATGACTTATTAAAATATATTTATATTCTATAATTTCTTTGAAGAAAATAAAACAATTTAAATACAACAAATTTAACTATGGTAACTCCTTAAAATATAATTATATAATTTTCTTTCCGTAAAAAAGGATAATTTTTTTTGTATTAAATGCTATTACAAGTTTTTATTGACAACTAAAATTACTTTATGAACAAGAAGAAATACGCTTAAGCGCTCATTTCAGAAGCAATTAAAAAAAAAATTATTGATTATATCGATTAAATCTGAAATGATTAATTAGAAGCAATTTTATTAGAGAGGCACTGTACTCGTATATTCGCATCAGAAATCAATAAGTTAAATTGATCTCAAATAATTATTTAATAAATAGTGAAATTAATCAAATTGAATTAGGATAATACAATCGATCATAATAACTAATTAATTAAGCACTTTAAAACTGAAACAGAAGTCATGAGTAATGAAATACATATTATCTGCAGTAAATTTCATTGTATTATTCCATTTAGCGTATGATGGAAGATGGAACAGACTAGGATTACACTTGTGTTTAGTCTATAAAAATATACTTGTATACCATCTATCCAAGTTTCACTTTGTTCTGTAAACACGAATCTGCCTGATTCATCACTTTCAGCTATACATGATATTTAAATTAAAACTAATATTATCAATAAAAACTTTAACACTTCATTTTTAGACAATCCTAACAATTCCGTTATTTTCTTAAAATCATTTTAATAGATTTTTTAGTAAAAGTATTGAGTGTCAATTGAAAAACTTTTATAAAACTAATAGTTGGTTAATATATTTATTTTATATTTCTCTATTGAAATAATTCAGGATAACTTATATTTAGATAATGTTGCACGAAATAAGATATTATTGTAAATAATTTTCTTTGATCAAACATAAAAAATTTTTTAATATATGATTTAATTAAAATTTTTTTAAAACAGTTAATATAATTAAACTAAGAAAAAAATTTTTATGCTCATTTTTTGAAAATATTGGAAATGTTGCAAAATTGGAACTCATTAAATTTTTATTGCACATCAGGTAATTGATCTTAAGATTGTATCATTTAATATTTACGTAATATATAAAAATATTTTATATATGTTTATCATGATTCCTATAATTTATTAAAATAGTAACAAAATTTTGAAAAACTGAAAAAAATTAAGTAAGTTGTACGAATCATGATAAAATATGTATAAAATATTTTTATCGTGGTTTAATCAATATGTACATAAAAATGTTCTTAATATTTTTTGTTTTATAATAACAGAATAAGGTTAATTATGTTATAAAGAGTTAATTTATAATAAAATATTGATTGAAATAAAAAAAAAATATTTCCACTGATACAATGTTCATATTTATAGTTGAAAGTTAAGCTTTATCTCCTTCAGAGTAATATTTATAATGATATTTCAATGGCAAGAAAATGAAAAAAATGAAAAGAATTTCCGATACGATTGAACAATCTTACAAAATTTTATTTATCGTTGGAAAAAAAGTAAATTATATTATTTCGTAGTAGAAGTTCAGAGTGTGAGTAATCTTAGAAGAAATTTTATAATCATTTATTGTTTCTGCGTGCATTTAAATGTGCGAACGTTTAATTAAATTCAAATGAGTTAGACTATTGATTACTAAATAATAATGATAAAAATACATTTTAAAAATCCAATCAATCACTTTTCAACAAATCAGGCTGTCTCAATAATCGACTTTAAAAGTAGAACAATATTAGAATACCTCAGACTGCACCGTGAAAAGAATAAAAGTACACGTTTTGACAAATTTGAAAACGGTAAAGTATTTTGCATTAATTATTTGGAAACAACAAGTTAACAATGATACGTGTCGATCGAGGCATACGATAAAAACGCTTCCAATCTTCTCTGTTGTGTTTTTTTTTGTGCCAATAGAAAAATATCTTCAGAATTTTCGTGTCGAGTTTTACGAGTAGATATAGACTGGCACTTGACCCTGAGCAATGCGACGACCCTTCATTCAACCAAATTTAATAGAATGAAACCCATTTGCTTTGTGCCACGATGACGAGATTATTAGACCCGATTCGATCTTTTGCTGTGATAAAAAAAAAAAAAAAAAAAAAAAAAAAAAAAAAAAAAAAAAAAAAAAAAAAAAAGGGAAAAAAGAAGACGACGAGTACCAGTTCCTGTTGGGGAAACGTATCAATTCGGGTCTACAACAAAATCGACCCCTTTTTCTCCTTCATATCGCAAAATTTCAAGTGCCCACTTTCTTCTCTTCACTCGAATATGATGCAGACCCAAGGTTTTTCGCCGACAATCTTGTTAAATGAATCTTCCAATTATTAAGATATTCTATGCAACCTTTTCTTTAGTGAATTTCTCAAATAAATGTTCTTAAAAATAAAAGATAAAAATATCTTGAATACATTTATTATTATCTTTGAGTTTTATTGGTATATTTAACTACACGTGGACGAACAACAAATCATTTGTAATTAATTTTTTATATTTTTAATGTGATGTGCATTGTTATGGCATTCTCAAATATTTATCACAAAATTCTATTTTATTCATGCTTGCTTTAATTCAGATTCACCAATATTGTCATCTATACACATGTATACAAGTATATAATCAAAGTATAATTCTATAAAGGCATAATTGAACGGCACAGTAACAACTTGAGCGATGATGTAAACTAAATTTTTTTTTTTTTTTCACATATTGGTATCAGCAATAAATTGGCTCGTAAAAAAACTTAATTAATAAAATGTATAAAAATTATTATAAAAACATGAGACGTTAAGTTTAATGTCAGACAAAATAAACTAATTTTTTATTATACATGAGCCACCAAATACACCAAAATACCTAAGCGTTGCATTAAGCTGCTTTAGACAAATTAATTAAATATTATAATACCTAATAATATTAACGAATTATTATAATTCACCATAAATAATTATTACAATTATGATTATTTATTTTAATATTTAATTTTATTGTAAAATTTGAATAAAAGAATAAATAAGATAACTTTATTTTGTTGATAAATGACAAAAAAATTATCAGTTCAAGTAACAGTGAAAAGAGCATATTTTGTATTTATAGTAATAAATTATAATTATCTTTAAACTGTAATAATGTTTATATTCATTTTTTTCTTTAAACATTTTGTATAATCCTATTGATTAGTGACACATACTAATGAGAATAAAATAGATTGAAATAAAAAACAAAAATCGTATGTCTTATTCATCAATATTTATTAAAATAAAATTTAATCAAAAATTCATATTTAGTATACGTAAATAATATCTTTAAAAAAACCAGCAATGTCATTTAGAAGTTGCATGGTTGCAAAGGATATAAAGATTAAATATTAATTATAAAGAAGATTTTTAATCGAATTAAAGTTGTAAGAAAAAAAAAGAGAAAAAACAAAGAAAAACCATTTAGAGAAATAAATATTAAAATTTAGACAAACAAAGTATGAAAATAATTTTTATTTTAAAAAATCCAGTACTTTTTAAATTATTGTTTGTCTTTAATAATTATCAATATTTTCTTCAATTATTATATATGAATATTGTAACAAAAATTTGAAAAAATAAAATTTTTAAAATTCATGACAGTGTAGATTACCCCCCTCTTTAATTTCTTTAAAAAAAAAAAAAAAAAAAAAAGAGAGAGATGCCTTATAGCGTAAAATAAGTTTTTCGTCTATCTCTTTAGGCTGCAAGACACGAATAGATCAACGTTTCGGAGTAAATTCATGGTAAGAGTAAGAGTATCAACACAATTCGGGGAAGGTTATTTCAGAACGGAGATTGACTCATAGATTTAACACATTTCAATAATTAAGATTCAAGATTAAAATCCTTCGGTGCGTGTTAACCAAATTTTCGTCCTTAAATGCTTATTTCATTTTTCGGAGTTGTTATTTAATGATTTACAAAAGTAATTAATGTTGTTTTAAAATTGATATAAAAATAGAAAAATTGTTTCCGAATCATAATAGTTTTACATACTACATTTGGCTTATGTTTAGTTTATGGTATGTACAATTAAGGATTTTAAAAAGTAAATTGATTTAAACTTTTAATTGTTTTGTATTTTTAATTGGAATTATTTTCTATTATTTGTGTATAAATTATAATATATAAATTTTGATTTAAAGAATACATTGGTAAGGCGTGTTTAAAAGTAATCCATTTTTTTAATGTGATAATAGCATAAATTTGCAGCGAGTTATTACAGGGCGTGACAGTATAAATACGCACATGTGCATGTCAAATAGTCATGACAACATCTGCTAATTTTACAATCCATAGATTTCTAATTGATTTATTTTATTCATAAATTAAATTCAAATTTGTATCTAGTAAATTATCAGTAGCACAAGATATTTTTAAAAATTACAAGCTTTTACTTTTTTAGTGTTTATTTTTCCTTTTATTCCTTTTATTCATCGAATAAAATTATCTTTTATTCAGAAATATTTAGCTAATTAATGCAATTATACTTTGAACAAATAAGCATGTTACGAATAAGAAGTTGTTGTAAAATATAGGGCATTGAATAAAAATAAAAAATGGATAGTACTGACATCTAGTTGTTGTGTGATTTCACATATCCTAATGCTTTAAAAATGAAATTGTTACTTTGGAGAAAAAAAATGTCACAAACCAAAATAAAATTGCTCTTCTAGAGTTCTGGGGGTAAATGGATATATTTAGGACTAAATAAGATTTTGTTGAATGAACCGTGTAAAAGCATATAAAAGACTAAACAAAGCGCCTATATTATTAGACTGTGAGGGTCAACGAAAGGTCAAAATAATCTGCCGCATTTGTGCCGTAGACTCGTACACGTGAGTCGCTCAAAGCCAAGAGCTTAATTACGTACGAGCGACGTTAAGCGGTTAAGGTCCGCTAGTGTAGGAAAAGCTCGAGCACGCACATAAACATCCAAACCTTTGTGCTTTATTTTCCGTGGGTGAACCCTAAGAAAAGCAAAAGTCAGGTGACACGCACTTAGAATGAAGCAAAACGAGAGATTTGTGTTTCGAGCCGAGTTAATTGCCTAAATGAATGAATTGAAACAAAATTATAATCACGATTGCGTTTTTGAGTATCGATCGTGCACACAGGGAGAAATTATTTCAAGTTTCAGTGAAAAACAATAATCATTTTGTGTCCTACCTTAGTCTACCTTTTCATTTAATCATCCCTAGTCTTGAGATACATGTATTTTAAATTCACTCGCTGGTTTTTCGTATTCTCGGTTATTTGTAATAACGTGCAAGGATCCCCTTCTGTCACACTAAAAATAAATAATTTGGTGTTTTTTTTTTTATCTCTCCAACATTTTGAACTCACGACAACGGTCGATGTCTGTGGGAGGAGTAGCACGCGTAACTTCCCTAATTCCGACGGAATCCTAAAATTTCGTTCCCTTTTCTTGAGAGGGATTAGCAAAATCGTATTTAGCTAAGAATTCAAGGAGCGCTTTGATCTGCAAGAAATTACTCCATTTATTGGTAATTCATAAGGTCAGCTATTTTTCCCTCTTAAGTTCTATAAACACAAAATCCAATTAATATATTAAATAAGCGTCAACTTGTCCGAGCTTGTACGAATCAGTTAAAACCGCGGTGTCTTTGGATTAAGCTAACTTATTTAGTACAGTACACGGCTGCTTCATACTTCTCAATAGAGTTCAATAACCGAGTTAATTATATTTTACAAAAAGTAAGAGTGCAAAGTGAAAGGTTAGGTTGATAGCACGCTATCAAGTTTTATTTTCAAAATAATTAACTACGTAGGTGATAGTCAAGCTTAGACCTGTGTTAAAGTTTGCAGAGGTTAAACGACTAAAAATGAATTTCTCAATTTACCTATGACACTGATACTCTTGGAAAATATCACTTAATTTCGACGGTGCATTTTCATACAACTCTCTGTAGGTTAACAACTAAGCATGACGTCTTTATTTTTCAATCTACAAGAGCGAACAAGTTGCTGAAGTTAGTACCACTCTTCTCTTGTGTCGCAGAAAATGTCCTTCTTCGCCATTTGAAAACAATACAGTTCACACGTTTTTATTAAGGCTACGAAAATATTTTACGCTTGTGGTATGCTCAAGGATTTGATCCTGTTATTAATGTTGGAAAAAAATGGGTGAAGGTAATCGAAATAACATGGATAAAGTTCTGTACAATTTGGAGTTTATCTAGGCTTCTATTTATATAGAAACTATCAGCTTGTGCATTGTAAAACCGCCTTTTCTCGCATCTTTAAGTCCTTTTTCATCTTTGCGTTATCTCTTCAAATGCCGAGACAACAGATGTTCATCTTCTGCAAATAACTTAATCCTAATCCTATCTATGAGAAATTGCTTTTAAACTTATAATCCTTTCATATTTTAAGCTTGGTCCTATATCATTTAAGTGGTTTCTCATATTTATGAACTTTATTAATTTATCTAAAAATATTTGAATGAAAAAATTCATACCAGAATGATCAAAGACGTTTCGCCCCACAATTGCGTCCCAAATCGATTTACTGAACTTATGAATAAAGCTATTTTCAACTGGCATTGACCTATACACTAAGTAAAATATGGATAACTCTCTGAAATACAAATTTAAATTTAAATTTAAAGGCACATTCATAACACATTCACATCACGGCATTCGTTTAGTGGTCAGCTATTGCATTTCTCACCCAAGCTAATGTATACGTGGGCTATACAAATTAGGCTACACGTATACTTAATCGTTGAACGATTTATATAATTTAACTTCACATTGTCTCCAATATTCCAAATCTTTAATAAAATAAGTTATTTATTTTATAAATATCAATATTTAAATTATGAGAGCGTTGAAATATTTAATTTGAAAAAATAAAATTGATATCATATTTATGAAACATCAATTAAAACACAATAATTATTAATTACGTAATAATCATAAACAGTTCATGTTTCACAATTACGCTTAGATTTCACGAGTAAAATATTCTTTATAAATTGTAAGATTTAAAGGGATAAGATCTTTGTAATGGTTAAAAATAATATTTATGTATATAATCCAAATTTCATACGAGGAAAGTACTAAAAATCGTGTGGTACTTTTGCATGTATACTTTCAAATATATCGTAGCAATATTAAAATCTTTATGTGTGTTTGTACAATCAATGTAAACATATTTGATGTATGTAAACGATTTTACGATGAAGAAATATTATTTAATGAGCTTTTAAGAATCTAAATAATAATAATAATAATAATAATAATAAAGAAGAGATTGCTACATCAGAAAGAGAGAAAATAAAAGACCACTCAAATCAAATTTTGTGACAATGGTTAATGAACTTGTTACTCGTTGAACTAAGAATTTAAAACAGTCGAATTAATCAAGTTTATTAAAATGACGTGTTAAGAAAAAATTGTCAAGAAATATTCAATCCTAAATACAGATCTGAAAGATCAAGTACACGAAGAACACGAATAATTTTACAATTCAACAGTGTGAGTTTAATTGTCAGGAATAAGGGAGCGGGCTATTTCGAATGTCAAATCACGATAAGAAAAGCAACGGTTCCCAAAATATTCTTGTCCACAGTTTATCGAGTATACCTGGATGGGTGGAGTTGTTTGCACGCGACACTCTCAGGAGGATTATTGCGAGTTTAAGGGCAAGGGCCAAGGCACGCATTAACGTTTTTTTTTTTTTTTTTTTTATTGTATTGGGGAAAGGCGGGGGGCGGGAGTGTCGCGCCACGTTGACCTCGAGAGTTCCGGAGCCATCCGATCGGAATAAAACAAAAAGAGATACAAAGAAACCGACTATTGGCATTGGAAACAGTGATACGCCTGAGTGAGAATAGCGGTGGGTCGGTCGAATCGAGGTCGGCACAACTTGAGATGATCAGCCAATGTCGCGCAGACGTTTAATGAGAAAAACCGCCCGTCAATTGATCAGACACAAAATTAGCGAAATGAAGTTCTGATCGAGTATTACCAAGTTCCTGCATGCGCAGATGTGAATAAATTCAGCCGACAGCTTCCAATACCATAAGTTGAATTTTTCGGCTGACTTTGAAGTAAACAGGTATTGATAAAGCTTGGAGCTCATGATTCTTATTAGAGGAAATCCAATAGCACGAAGCTGAATCAAACATG
Organism: Eupristina koningsbergeri; assembly: GCA_018907245.1. Taxonomy (NCBI): domain Eukaryota; kingdom Metazoa; phylum Arthropoda; class Insecta; order Hymenoptera; family Agaonidae; genus Eupristina; species Eupristina koningsbergeri. The sequence goes on along the minus strand of JACCHV010002752.1, from coordinate 680,082 downwards.
ACGGTTTTGATTAAAAATACCATGTAGCAAACGAAAAAACACTTTTATTATTTGAAATTCTGAATTGACGATGAAATTTTTTTTATATATATTGTAAAAGTTGTTTGTTTTTTCAATTATTTCATTTTAACAATACATTTTATTTTTTTACTACTTTTTTCCACCAGTTCGACGGTTCGACACAAAATTTTTTAAACAATGTTGGAATGTTTACAATATTTTTATATTTTCTATAATTATTAGAATTTGTAAAAGTATATTAAAAATTAAAAAAAATTTAATTTCTTAAGTCTTGTTAATATGGTATTAGGTGCGTTACCAGACTTTATGAATCGATATGCAGTTTATATTTAATGAAAAATAAGAGTACTGGATTTCAAAAATTGTTTTCATTGCTTGAATTGATGATAAATTCTACACAACGTCAATTATTAGTTTTTCAGCAGCCTTTTGCAACATAATATTCATGAATATCTAGAATTTTTAAAAATAAAAAGACCATAGCTGATGTAACATAAAAAATAGTAGTAACGAAAAATTCTTTTTTTAATCACATAAAATACCCAAAGAATCGTAATATTTCTTATATTAGTTAAATTACTAACTTTGGTCTTTTAATCGTTAATTAATTCAAGATTTTTTACAAGTATTTATGTCATAGTGAACTATTTATTAATATAAACTTTACTTGGAAAAATCCAATATTTTATTACCGTTACCTTTTACGTATTAAAATTTGCATCAATTTTATATACATTTTTACACAATTTCTTTGGTCTTTTAATATTTGAAATAATAAAGCATAGAATAGTTAAAAATGATAAAGAATTGAAACTAAAAATTGCTCGGAATTTTTAATAAAATTCTATATAATAATATCTGTATTTGATTAAATTATATTTTATCTTATTAAAAATTATTTATCAATTATATTTCAGTACAGTAAATATTGATTAATTATAATCGTATTACATAATTTATTAAACATTATTGTCAAGCGCAAATTGTTTATAAAGAATATTTGAGGTATAATTTCTTTTATTTTAACGAAGACAATATTTGTAACGACATGTACTTTGTCGAGTTCAATTAAGGCTGACTAATTAAATTGCGTGTGAATGATAATGTGACTTTAATGTGACTTATAATTATTTTAATAAGGCATCAATATTGATAATGTCATTACTTCTATTGGTTAAGAATAGCAGAGTGATAAAATAGTATTAAGGATATAAATAGATATGCGAAAACGTTAGATTTTAGATTTTATTTAATTTTATCTATTCTTTACTTGATTCAGATTTATATTTATATAGTCCGTGCACTTGTATACAGCAGATTAAAAAAATAACATTTACTAAAGAAATATTATAAATATAAGAAATTAATTACATATAATTTCTACCCAAGTATTTCGTCTATTATTAAGTTAGCGGATAGAAAGCGATATGGTATGATTACACAAGTATTGTTAATTGAAACCAAACATTTAAAACTATCCGTTGTTTAAAAAATACTTTTTTAAATTAAACTTTCAAATAAATTCATTCTTTAACAAAACTTCATGAAATTTACCATGTATTTTCCGATATACATATTTCATTTGTAATTCACTGACGCGCGTTGGATGGGATGGAAGGGAAGATCCGTAGTTATTGAATCGAGAGAATATTTGTTTCAAGAAAAAATGTTTATTTTGCCCATGACTATTACAAGTTTATTAAAAATCGAATTCGCAATTGTCGGAGGATCCGAGATATCGAGAAAAAAGGCGAAGATAAAATTCCAGAGTTTTTCTCAAGAAAATTTTAGGAAAAACAGAAGGAAAAATGATGATTCCCTCGTATTTTGCACTTGAATTTATAATTTCTTATTCGATGCCCCGCCTTGTCGCTTGTCGCTTCTTACAAAAATTGTCGCTTTCTTACAAAAATCTTCATTTTCGCCAATCGCATCTGTTGCGGATAGGTATTTTATAAGGAGAACACTAAGAAAACAACACTCCCGCTACTTTCGGCAATTATATTTTCCAAAGTTTATTTATTGCAAGAACAACAATTAAATCGGCGATTACACAATGTTTCAATAAAATTTTATTTCATCTGTTTAATTTTCACAATTCTTTAATCAACATTTAGATTTTCAATTTTATACAAATGATTGAGAAAAGTTTATTTTGATTAATTTAGTAATTCTACCAAAATCAGATACAAAAATGTGCGAAAGGCGAAAAAGGTGGTTTTTCAAATTTCGATGAGTATATATATATAGCCTTCACGGGCTCTCCCCACCTCATCATTCCCCACTCTGCTCCGATGCGTGACAGAGGCTGGACGTTGCTCGTCGCCCTACCAGCCCCCTCTCCTTGGGTAGATGATTCCGGGTCGTACGTCGGCCACCCCGGAATCCAACCTCAATAAAACCATCGAAGTGTCCTGACCATTCTACCTGGTGATCAGGACACAGTTGTCGGGCGTCCCCGACTACCCGGAGTGCCGCCCGAGTGACTCGGAGCAGATGGTTATATTTTTATATTATAATTAGGGTCCGCAAATGGTTCCCTTACTATTTTGTGCTAAATAAACATTTCTCTACATATTTGTTTTCTAACGCTCGACGATAATTTTATTTTATTTTTATTTTTACGGTAGAACATTTATTTCATTTTGAGCGCTACGATATTATTCTTCAAATATTTTCCGGACCTTATTGTTTATGATATTTGGAAGTTTGGTCCGCATATTATTGACATCGGACAATCATTCGCATTCGCAGATGACAAGGAAGCTTATAACCGAGAACATCTTCCTTTATATGATGGTACGATCATAAATCGCCGCTGAAATACTTAATTTCGCATTAATTTTATATTAGACATTTGTATAGTTCGTTTTAGTTATTAACAATTCTCCCCCCGTACAAAATGCTAGTTTTGTACTCGATGTTGCGTTAACAATTTAATGAGTCTTCGCGTGGGGTGCAGGTATTTTCCCGATGAAGTTTCAACCTCGGCTGTCCTTATTCGTTTATCGGCGCCTGGGTAGACCTTCGTTACCGTACCCTTTTTCCATACATTTCACGGGCTGTTTAAATCGACTATTAAGACGATATCTCCTATCGCTATCGCATCGTCTGTCTTGAACCATTTGGATCGTGGGATTAACTTTGTATTTGCAGGTATTCTCTCAACCATCGTATCCAGAATTTATTCGACAGTTCCTGCGCAATTTTCCATTGGTTTCTTAAGCTGATATTATATTCATTCGTGTTACTTAGCCTTATCTGTCCGGAGGAGGACCCGATCAAAAAATGGTTGGGATTTAGAGCTTCATTGTCCCGCGGGTCTAATGACACGTGCTTGAGGGGGCGAGGATTTACGGAGTGCTCTATTTCCGGAAATACTGTATATAATGTTTCTTCCGGAAGTGTACGTTCCTGCAAAATGTGTCTTAATGCGCACTTTACCGATCTAAGTAGTCGCTCCCATACCCCGCCCATGTGGGGAGCATCAGGCGGGTTGAATATCCATTTTAATTTCCTTTGGTTCAAGAATAATTCAAGTTGATCATGGTTTAGGTTCCTCATAGCTTCTCTTATCTCTTTACTCGCGCGTTTGAAATTCGTACCATTGTCGCTATACAGCGCGATTGGCGACCCGCGTCTTGCGGACAACCTTTGTATTGCCATAATAGCGGAGGCCGCATTTAGTGAATTTGCTAATTCTAGGTGTATGGCTCGAGTCGTCATACACGTAAACATTACTCCCCAATGTTTTTCACGACGTTGTCCGATTTTTACGTACATGGGTCCGAAATAGTCAATTCCGCAATGGCTGAACGGTCTCATTTTAAAGGCTACCCTCGCTGGAGGTAGAGGAACCATAATTGTTTCCTGTGTCTTACCCCTTCATAACCGGCAAATCAAACAATTTTTCGTAATAGTCTTTAATACGACTCTTAGTCCGAGGATTACGAATTTTTGTCTCATTTGGTTTAATACTGTTTCAGCGCTGCTGTGAAAATGGTTTCTGTGGTATTCCGAAATTAAGTCGCGTACGGCTGGATGGTTTCCGTCTAAAATAATTGGGGTGTTATTAAATTTCGTGTGGTGTACGTGAATGGCTCGGCCATTCGCTCTCAATGTCTTCTGATCGTCTATGAATGGGTCGAGTTGGATGATTTTACTACGGATGTTTACGCCCTTTTTGTTCTTAATTTCTAGTATTTCCCTATGGAATGACTCCGCTTGCACGACTCGGTAAACATAAAATTCATCCGCCCAGTCGTGTGGTGTTTCCATGCGTTTAAAAGTTTTATTTTTCCAATGATAATAATATCTTACTATACGGCGCGCCTTTACTAGCAATCCTCTCTATCCGAGCAATTTTATAGCGAGTGTGTTTTCAATGTCAGTGTTAATTTTTGTGCTGACGAGGTATGCGCGTGCTTCTATGTTATTTATTTATTATTTATTATTATTTATTATTTATTCTTCGCCATTATTATCGTGACAGAAAATCTTCCATCGCTGATCTCGGTTCGCAAATAACCGACTGCCGCGAAAGCTTTCACGCTAGCATCGCAAAACATGTGACGTTGTAGTTCTTTCCAGTGTATTTAGGCGTCAAGCAGCGTGGGATCATATAACGCTTCACCGTATCTAAGGATGATAACCATTCATTTCATAGCTCGAATTCTTCATCGCGAACTATCTCATCCCAGTCTATACCGCTACGCCATAATTCCTGAATCAGTATTTTAGATTTTATAGTGAAAGGAGCTAGTATGCCCAAAGGATCGAATATGGACATTATTATTTTGTGAATGTCTCTTTTGGTAGGTCGGATTTTGCCCTCCAATAACGTAGATTTTATTTTCCTAAATTCGACATTGAATTTTAAGGTCTTGCTTAGCGTGTTCCAAACCATGCCTAGAATTTTTTCTCCCTCCTTACCCCCTAGATTTCTTTCCGATTTTATTTTCGACTCAAGCCCCTTTTCGGCCCATCTCGTTACGGCATTCACGTTGCACGTCCATTCATGCATTTGAAAATTACCGCTTGCGTTGATTCGAGTTATCTTGTCTATAAGGTCAATCGCTTCATCTTCGGGTTTTACACTCGCTAAGTAATTATCCATATAGCAGTTTTTAATAATGCTACTAGCGGGTTCCGGCCATATTTTTTCGAATCGTCTCGCGTTTTTATTTTTAATAAACATCGCGGTAGTTGGTGATGATTTAGCGCCGAATATTAAGCTAGACATTTCCATCACAAGTGGTTCTTTGTTTCTTAGCTTTCCGCGCCATAGGAACCGTTGCGCAAGGAAGCTTATAACCGAGAACATCTTCCTTTATATGACGTTACGATCATAAATCGCCGCTGAAATACTTAATTTCGCATTGATTTTATATTAGACATCTGTATAGTTCGTTTTAGTTATTAACAGCATCATTGTTCGATCCGGTGGGCGTGGCGGGGCCCATGCAGTGCGGGTCAGTCCGAGCAGGTCAGCCCTAGCGGTCGGACGTGCTCAGACCTCGCTCGTACCCACTTAGCGCTCTCGGTCGATGCGATCCGCGCGTTAGTTTTTATTTATTGTAGATATAAACTTACTTTACCTGGCATAAAAAACCCTCCTGTAGGCCGCAAGAGGGAAAAAGCCGTTACATACTAATCAACTAATTATCCTACCTTATATTTTATCCTTAATCCTAATACTTATTTTCCTCGCACGCTTTCCTGTCTCGGTCCGAGAAGATCGCAGTTTTACGGCGGTTCACCTCGTCACCGTCGGCCCACGGTCTCCTTTATCCATTTATTACCGGTCGAGGTACGCGCGTCCACGTATTCTCTTAATTTCCAACTTTCGAAGCCGGGCGAACTTTACTGTTCCCGGCCCCGCTGGGTTTACTCTCGATGACGACTCGGTAAACCCAGATTTCTTTCATATGGATGTGGCACGGCTGACGGCGACTCACCGGACCGTGCCGACAGACGAGGCGAATATAAATATAAATATAAATATAAATATAAACATAAATATAAACATAATTATAAAAATAAATATAAATAGCCTCTATTCAAAAAATCTCGTGAATTCTTTATATTCTCCCCCCGTGCAAAATTCCATTAATTTTTCACCACTACCTCGCTAACTAACTTTATTAATTTGTGAACTGGCCGTTTTAGCGTTCCGTGGGTGGTTCTTACGTCCGCGACTCGTGCATGTTTATCCTTACCCGGATTTACACTAATAACCAATCCTTTAATCCATGCGTTTCTCGGCGCCTGGAAGTCGATTATCAGAACCAAATCACCGACCCGTATCGGCTCCTGCTTGCGATTCCACTTGTCTCTTTTTATTAGGTTAGCCAGATATTCGCGGATCCAGCGTTTCCAGAACGCATCTGCGAACGCTTGCGCCAGTTGTCACTGTTTACGCATACATACATTGTTGATTTCGTATTTTCCCAAAGTTACTTCGCCGGAAGATGTTCCAATGAGAAAATGATTCGGCGTCAGTGCTTCCTGGTCTCGCGGATCGACGGACACGAGGGTTAGCGGTCGCGAGTTCACGCAATGTTCGATCTCGGTTAGTGTAGTATATAGAATTCTTTAAGTAAGTCAAACAAGAACAAACTCAGGTAATCATTTATTGCCGTGTCTAGAGTTCATTTATTCAATAATTTTTATTACTCCAATTTAGTTTGATTATTTTTTAAATTTGTTACATCAATTTTTTTCAAGTCAACGGAGCAAATCACAACAAGCTCCCAACTCCCGTTGTATTTAAACAACAAACGTTGACTATCATTTTAAAGAAAATATTTGCTTATTTATTTGATTAAATAATCGTATTATTCTTATAGGTAAAACGCAGGAGAGAAATTAGGAGCGATGGAGTAGTATTTACCCAGGTACTTTAACGAAAAAAAAAAAAAAAAAAAAAAAAATTAAAAATATAACATCCAAGAACGAGGTGAACACGAAAATGAAATTGAAAATAAAATAATATTTGACAGGGCTCTGGTTGGAATTGCGTATCGCGAATCCGAATGATAAACAGCGTGAGTAGATCCGAGCGATAAAACCCGAAGCGGCGGATCACGACGTGCAGCTAATAAAAATAAAGAAAACGCAAAGGATAGCAGCAATAAATAAAAAATAAAGTGAAGTGGGTGGCATCGAGCCAACGACGGGGCGACAAATGCAGCACGAGCATCACTTGGCTCGAGTAATCCCCTGGCGACATAACCACAGCGGCACCGGGCTCTTCCTCATCCTCCTCCTCGTCATCCTGCCTCGAGAAACACGTGCGACATCCCACGACGTCGTGCGCGACAACGCGTTCAATAATAATTTGCAGACATGACTGCGATTCAAATTTTCCTCCCGTCCTCACCACGTGCATCTCCGACGAGCACGAGGTGCGTGTTGTTTTGCTTTGTTCCGGCTCGCCTCGCTGCCAAAACTCCCACAAAAACCCGGACGCAGGACAATGGGAACGTGACCGGGGACAGTGTGTCTTCCTTATCACTCTTTTCTTTGACGTCCTTCTTCATAGAGCAACTCACTAGGGCTGCCTTGAGATAAGGAAGATTTATTGCTTTGCTTTTCTCTCATTCATCTTTTCAGTTTTAGCGGAGTCCATTGCAAGCTTTCTTTTTCTAATGTTTAATATTATTTTAATATTTACGCAAATATTGGTTAAAATGGTGTCGAAACTCATCAGATATATTCAATAACCTTATGCAATCAGGTATGCTTTTGTATGTGCAGCATTCGCTTTAAAAGCTCATTGGTTTCATTCAGCACCATATTAAATAAAATTAATCATCATTGATTAATTGCTTTCTTAATTTTTCGATTATACATTAAAGACACCGACTGATACATTATTTATTCCTTCTTCTTTTTTTTTTTTTTTTTTTAACAAAAATAATGTATTTTTACGTCGCGCAAGTAATAAGAACGTTACGGACAATGGTTTCAGTATCGAAAATCTTTTACCATTTTTACCCTTATAGAAGAGTATTCCTTAGTGTCATGTATATAAATATAAATTATAATGAAAATCTCTGATAATTAAAAAGCTTACGTGTACGTAAAAAGAGGGATGAAATAATTTATTGATTTATTTACAAAAGAGTTAGTTACTAATAAATATTAGTCAATATTTTGCGCAACACTTTAAATAACGCATATATTTTATTGTCCAAGCTAATTCTAAAATATATCTATCGATCGTACATTTAAATAGATAAATTGTTGATAATATATACTATTAATAATCTACCGATTGAATTCAATTGATATAAGCATTAATGTTTAAAAGGTGTAATTTAAAAAAAAATTACATCAGTGAAGAAAATTATCATTTTAACATATTTGTTGTATTAATTTGATTGAAAATAGCTTTTCTTTAGTTTATAAAAATTTTAATTTTAATTGAAGTTGCAGGCAATTTAAAAGAGAATATAAAAGTACGCGTGAATATCAATAAACGGATGGTGTTGTGCGTGTGGTATTTATAGAAATCGTTGTTTTTTAATTAAATTAAAAATTTTTTTTCATTGACTTTGTGAAAGAAAAACGTCAGAAAATAAATGACCTGAATTGTGCATAGATCGTCTATGCATTTGCAACAAACGAATCTTTGCGTCGATATTGCCATTTAAAAACTCAATAATTTAAATTTAATATTTTATGCGAATTTAGGTTTACCAGGTTGAAAAATAGCATACCCGATAATGTTTTTAAGCTAAGATACGTGGTCTTTAGATTCGTTTAGAAAAAACTCGTAAAAACTCCATTGTAAAATTAAAGAAGCCGCGTGGGGAAAATTCATAATCGCGAGTTTACGATTGATCATTGACCTTTTAAAAATTTGTAATCGAGAGCTCACTTTTCCTACGGCTCGACAATTTATAATTGCACCAGGCGAAGTAGCGTGCGCGCCTTGATTTCCGAACAACAAATTTCCCCCTCGAAAATAAAAAGAGTCGGGATAGAAAGCGATGAAAGTGCTCTCTTGGTGCCGAAAAGGAAGCGACGAAAGCCGCGAAAATAATGAAAGTCCTCGTCGAATGTTCACAGGTGATTCGCTGCAGTGCACGCCGCTCGATCGAGCCTACAAGAGCAAAGTCCTGGGGCACTACCCGGAGTCCGTGCCATGGAATTCCTTCGACGAGCACGCCGTCTGCATGGTGAGTGAATATTCGCGGCGCCCTCCCTTCGCCCCCGCCAATCCCCCGTATCGATCAGCTGTTGGCTCACCCCGCGCAAACCAATGCCGATGATTCATACCCATTGTTTTTGTCCCGGTCGGTCCTTTTCCTTCGCTTTTTCCCCAGGCTCCATTCGAGGACACTCCTATCAGAACGCAATGCATCTTCAGTTTTATATCTTGCGTATCGCCTCTATACCCCTTTCGGACATTAATTCGGAGCGTCGAACCAACCGAACGCATATCGGACTTTTTCCTTTGCTCATTTTCGCTCATTAAACTCTTTCACTCGCGATAAATTCATGTTTACCATTGATAAATCCTTATAGGTGGACATTTGCATTTTGATCGATTAATATTAATAATTATTGCACGCGTTCACAGGCGATTGTCCGATGATTTATGGCTATTTCATCGACTTTTCATAAAAACAACGTACTTTGCTTTACCAACCTTTCTTTTTTCTTCTTTTTTTCGTATTTCTGGAATTATTATTTCTTCATTTCAACTGAAACCAATAAATAATATTTAAAATTAAATCATCTACTCAATTTTATCGTCAATAGTATTTGAAGCAGGCTGAACTTAACAAATGTAGGGGCTAAAATGCTTTGGCGTGTACATTCGTGACCATTAAACTCACTTCTTTGAAAATTTCACAGAAGAACGAAATTAAACTTTCATAAAATGTTTTTGGAAACGACATAAAAACTTATTGGAGGCTGGGTTTCATTTAAAAGCCACGCGATTCAACTCTTTATGCAGGCGCAAGTTTCAAAAAAATATAAAAATAGCTGATTTCTATGTGATTATTTTCAGAGAAGCACAATTCGTGAATTTAACAAGTCTATATTTAATATTTAACCTTAAACTTGATCAATGATAAATTCAACTGGTTCGATAAATTATTTAGAAAAAAAAAGAAAAAAAATACGTAATCTTCTTTCTTGGAAATGCTAATTTAGCTTTAAAAAACACGATTGAACTTTAACTTTTCTTTCCAAAGACTTAAAGTTTCTTTCTACTATCAAATGGATTTTTTTTCACACAAAAAAGCTGTAATGAATGCAAAATTAATTTATGGAAAATAAAACAATACACAAGCTTGTATTTTTAATTTTACTTTAAAAAAAGAACCTCAGTTCTTCGGTAATATGCGTCGACGTTTTTCATGTTTCGTTTGATATATTCCTTTGCCGGTACATCAAGTGAAATAAATTTCAACCTCATAAATTAAATTGTTATATAAGTAAATGGAATGTAGATTAATAAAATTTAGATAATAAAATAAAATTACAGCACATATATATTTAGTATCGTTTGCTAGTTAAACTGATGGTCAATTTAATGTTACACTTGTTGCGAACGCGACTTGCGGAATAAAGAATTTAACAGAATTTGAAGGAAATAGTTGACTGAGCCTTGACTCAATCGTTAAAGCTGTGCTTGCCGAGCGGACTGCGGTTCCGCACGCAAAAGCACTCCATCGAGCCGAGCTTCCACTCGTTCGTCCTTACGAAAGAGGACGGGCACAGGACTTACGGATTCAGCCTCCTCTTCTTCGAGGAGTGCCGCAACCGGAAGATCTGCGCGGCAATGCAGACCCTCCAAGCCATGTTCATCACCGAGCTGAGCAGCGGGCAAAATGGCACACCACCACAGTAAGTTCTTTAATATTTTTCATTTTATAAATCTATTTTAACATTTATTCATTTTATTTTTTTCCCTCCTGTCTCTTCTCCTATTTTTACTTTTTTCCGTCTACTCTTTACTCGATAAATGTGTTCGTGCTGTACAAGAGCCCAAGGCATATCAGTTTCGAGTAGGTCTTCTCTGACAAATGAATTACTTTTTCCGTAAATCGATCGCTCCTTACAGATTTCATTGAATCACTTGTTTATCAACGTAATTGAGTAAATTAATAAATTGTAAAAACATAAAATTGTCATTCTTATATTTATGATTGCTATATGGAACTAAAATTACTATACGGAACATTGATTTTAATGCTTCAATCTTATATAATTTATATTTACTATTTTTCAAATAATTGAATTTCATTTAGATATGAGATTTAAGCTATGTTCTAATCAATAAAACTATAGTTAAAGAATAAAGAAAAATATCAATGCGCCTCGATACTTAAATCTTTGAGTAACTCATACTTATATCATATGCAATGTTACATAAATTAAGTTAGTTATATACAAAAACTTTGAAATTTATTATCAAGCTTTAAAATAAACGATCTATTGCAAAATCAATGAATATTTCGGTTACATAAGCACATAATTAAATTTATTAATTTCAGTAATTTGTAAAAACTATTTTTGTTCATTAAAAATATTTTGAAAACTAACTTAGACGTAAAAACATTTTTTAATGTATTAACTCTCATAATACTTTCACGATTTATCTATTTTATTAATGAATCATTTAAGCGCTATAAAAGTTTTTATGACAAAATTTAGTTAGTACAAACGTGAAAACTTGTATAATACATCTTACGTAATTACTAAAACATGTGTAAATTTTTTATTTCTAACTTGTAGGCCCCGGAAAGGACAAGATGGTCATAGCACTAGATCACTACCTAGACATTTTAAATTAGCTGCAAACTCCGCTGCTGCTGCTTTAGCGTATTATGACTCGACAAAAGATAAACTTTTAGTTACTAAATCGATATCTCTCATTTGTCAGCAACCGTATCTTTATGCTGCCAGAATGTTCCTAACAAATTTATACAAGTAAGTACTTGATATTGTGTAATTTTTAAAAAATTATGATCAAGTTTAAGGTTGAATGTTCTTAAATTATTGAAACTTAATTTTAATTTATATTATAAAAAATATTCCTCAATATCTTATAATATTAATTTTAAATATTTACAAGCTATGTAAATATAAAAACTTGTAAATAGAAATTAAATAACTGTAATCCGAAGGGTGAATGGATAAATATCTTGGTGACAAGCAAAATACCTTATCAACCTGATTAATAAATAACTACAATAATGAATCGTTTCAATGTTTATATTTCTTTTATACTGTAGGGATTGGAAATAAATCTCTTTGTTTTACGTTCTAATAGTTAATGTTGATATTTGTTGATAATCATAACAAATATGTTAGATCACTGATGAAATCTGACATTGACCAACTTTATTAAATTAAAAAAATGACAAAAATCTGTGAAAATCAATTTTCTCGACAGATGTGTTCCGCGACACCCCGGGCCGGGCTTCAGTCTCGAATCTTACGTCTACAATTTATTGTACAACGTACCAACACCATTGCCCGGAAAGTCCCTGAAATTCTACGTGCCGAACGATGAGCCAGCCAAATCGCCCCTCGAGCTCGTCATCCACCAGCCTCAGATCAGCCAGGAACTCCCGCTTCTCGACTACTCGCTCAAGGACGTCTTCACTTGGCTCGGAATCGACTGCGTGATCCAGCTGTTCACTTGCGTGCTCCTCGAAAATCAGGTCCTGATCAGGAGCGCCGATTTCCACAAACTCATGGTCGTCTCCGAGTGCATTACTGCTCTGCTGTTTCCCTACTCCTGGCAGCACGTCTACGTGCCAATTCTACCCGCGAGTCTCTATCACTTCCTGGATGCACCTGTTCCGTTCATCATGGGTCTGCATGCGCACAATGATACCGGATTGCTGAAGATTGCCAGTGAGGTGAGTCAAATCTTTGGAATCCTGGCCTTTGGACGTCTATTAAATCCAAATTTTATTTTATCAAATGAATATTCTTTTTTCCAGGCTAATCTGTGTTACGTCGATATTGATAAGCAAACCAGCCAATTTCCAGAGGAATTGCCAGTATTTCCGCATAAAATGCTATTCATAGATGAAATTAGAACATATTTACATAAGTACAAAGTTCCATATTTAGAAAAGTTTGTATTACTCTCAAATTTTTTAAATTTTATTATAATACTTAGTTGAGAAGCGAAAAATGCTCTTTTATAACAATATTTTTATCATGCTTATTGTAGGACTGATAATATCTTTGCCAATTATTTGAACGGCGATATCATGACAAGCAGTTTAACTCTTCCTGGATCCGGTTTTTATTATCCCAAGAGGAAACATTCGCTTCATGATATGCTTGACTGGGATAGATCGGATTCAAATCCACAATCCGATGCAATTCAAAGAATTTTGGACAGTGCTAAAAGGACAGGTAAAAAAAAAAAAAAAAAAAAAAAAAATGAAATTAAAATATTATTTCGATAACTAAAATAAAATTTCCTTATTAATAATGAAGAAATTTTTTTTTTAATTTAGGGGTGGACATTGAGGATATTGATTCAATGGAGAATATACCAAAAAATAAGTTACCGACAGCTCAAGAAGAATACCAAGAAACCTTAGTTTTTAATAATGCCATTAGGGAAATTTTTTTAAATCGTTTTGTTCAAATATTTTCCAGTTATGAACATTTTATTATTCAACCGAGTCAGGTAATCTCAATAATGATTTCCAATAAATTTAATCTCCAAATAATTTTATAATTAATGGAAATAAACAAATTATGTTACAGGATAAAGACGAGTGGTTAAATAATCGAGATAGCATGCACTTATTTGATAAAGCAACATTTTTATCGGAACAACCAGCTCATCACTTACCTTTTTTATCGAGATTTATTGAAACACAAATGTTTGCATCTCTTGTAGATAGTAAAGTTATGTCAATGTGGAACGAACTCGATTCTAATATCAAATTATTCGATAAAAGAATTTCTCAGTTAAAGTTAGTAAAATACTATTTCTCTATATTATTAATTGAAAATCCAAATAAATCTAAATAATATTATAAAAAATGTTTTTAATAGAAAAAGGGTGGGTGAAGGTGTTGTTCGATCGACTCGTTATGAAATTTGTACCACAATACCGGAAACTCAAACTGTTTTAGAGCAAAGGCTAATTAACGTTGATTTTGAAGTTAATGCTCCCACGGAAGTTATACCTCATCGAGCAGCTTACTTTCGCAGTTTTCCTCTCTTAGATAATGTTGCTTTAAATAAAGAGCCAACACAAAGGTAAATTCATTAGCGATCTATAGTTGCAATTATTATTATTATTATTATTATTATTATTATTATTATTTACTAATGCACCTAATAGTATCAAATATAATTAACTAATACATTGTTGCAATGATTAACATTCTTTATTATCTTTCTGCTGCACCTAAAACAGTATGCTTCGGTAAGAACTTTTCCACGATAATTATTGATGTTTGTGGAAAAATTAAATTTCAATGTAGCTGTTTATTTACGAATGACTTTTCTTTTTTCTTTTTTTTTTTCTTTTTTTTGTTTTGTTTTTGACAACGCAGTAGTAGAAGAGGACAAACGCAGTGGAAGTACAAAATGAAAACTCTGGAGTCGAATGGAAAGTCACCAACAGTTCAAGAAACAATGTCGCCTCGTCCCCAAACTAAGCTTTCAGCTGACATGAGTCCTGCTTTAATCGCACAAGCCAATTGGACATTCGTCGAAACCTTGCTCAAAGTAATTGAAAGATTATTTAAAACTCAATGTAAACAATTTAAAGAAGAGATAAAGTTTGAGATAAAGTAAAATGTAATAAATTCTCTCATTTGTAAATATTTTTTAATGCATAAATTGTACAATAATATTATTGAACACATTTAAAATTGATATATTTTTTTAAAGATTTTTTTAAAAAAATTTATTTATAGATTAAAATAAATGTAAAGTTTGTATAATATTTAATGGTAATCAATAAAGTCTCTCAACAATTGGATTTTATATCCTATTGATTAAAAAACCTAATTTATTAAATTACGATTAACAAGGTTAAAATATACCGTTATAGATATTTCTGTGTATAATCAATATATTTATTGATTACCATCACCGACAAATTACAATTCTAATGTTGATTATGTATTCAATTTTTAGGACTGTAAAATAAAAACGAAACGAATGCTGGTTGAAAAAATGGGTTCTGAAGCTGTAGCCTTAGGTCATGGGGGAGAATCTCTGTCCGACGTCGAAGAAAATACTTTGGTTGCTAGTCTCTGCGATTTGCTCGAAAGGGTTTGGAGCCACGGATTGCAAAATAAACAAGGGAAGAGTGGACTTTGGTCACATTTGGTTATGTACCAACAATTGGAAGAGTGCAACGACAATTCCAAGTCTATCGACGCAAATTACTTATCACCTGGTCTGTTCAATATTTTATTGTTGCCTAATTTAATAACTTCACAATATTTATTATATGCAAATATTTTATGAATATTAAAATCGTGTAAATAATGATGTTTCATATTTCTAACAAAATTGCTATAACATTTGGATCACAGCTGTAGCTTGGTGCGTACTTCGGAAGCGGCTTGACTGTATGTTTCTACTATCAATAATAAGTTCAATATTTATGTTTAGAAATTTAAAAGTTACATGTTGTAAACATATTTTGAATCTAAAATTTATTTATTCTTAATTGTTGTCTCATTTGTAAACAATAAGTACAAACTGAAAAAGTACCGAAATGAATTACATTTATATATCCCAAACATTTTTCTGATCGATTTGATCAATATTATTATTATTATTATATTACATTTAACATACATTATTTATAAATACTGCTTATATTTTTATCTAACTCGCTCTGCGTGTTTTGCTTTATTTAAATAAAAAGATAATGTGTAGTTTGATGAAGTTCCTAAAGATTTTCAAAATTATTTAACTTGCGTCATCAATCTGATCTTTTAAACAAATATACGTATAAAATACTGTTTTGCTTTATTTCGATACTATTGCAGTTTATCTATTTTATTGCTTTGTACTTTTTAATTTTATACAACAAAATGTGTCTTTATTAGCACCATACATGTTTATATCAATGTTGTAGCATCTTTTGTCAAGCTTTTTAACTGTGCATGTTCATTATTTTTAGTTTTTAATCATTACATAGTCTATGTTATTTCTATGTTGTGATTAGCTAAGAAATCGTCCAATAAGTTTTCTCGGTTGTCGGATCGCTTGGTTTCTTCGTTAAAAGGCAAAAACATTTATGAAATAGCTTCTTATTTCAAGGAAAATATTAGTGGTAAGGTTTATTTCTGTTTTGCACAGAAAAATGCTTAAAATTTCAATATTAACAAACGTTTTAACGACTAACATTAATTTTTCATAAAGAAAAATTGCACTTTATTAAAATTTAATTAAAAAATTTTTATCTTATACAAGTGTTAAATACTCGAGGAATATTTATATTTTTAAACATGTCATTTACGAATTTCATGTGTAATTTAATATTACTCCGTATTTTAGAATATAATGAATTATTTGTGCGGCTTTGGATATTTATTATTTCAAAAAAATAACGTTTTGTAAATTATATTTTTTAATTTATTTTATAATGCTCATGATTTTTTTTTTTATTTTAATCTTATTCTTAATGCTTATAGATTTGTTAAAAATTTTAAAAGTGCACGTTTTCTTCATAAAAAGAAAAAATTATTAACCAATAAATTAATTTATTTCATTATTATCATAAAATAAATAAATAAGAAAAATTTATAAATATATAAATTAATAATTAAATGTAGTTAATCAAATTAGTTAAATGTAACTGAGTATTTAGGCTATAATACATTTTTTCTGAAATATTTTTCATTTACTATTTCAAAAAAACTAAGGAATAAAAAATATTTTAACATAATTTAAAAGATCAATATATTTCAAGATCACCATATTAAAAAATAAATAAGATTGAATTATAAATGTTATATTTGATACTGACGTAGACTAATTTTGATGGCTGTGTAATTTTGAACAAAAATTAACAATGTTTTAATTTATTTAGCTATAAATTATTGAAACAAACTGTTATATTTTTGTAAACAGATATAACTTTTAAAAAATGTGGTTCTTATTAATTTAAAATTGCTAATATAAGATATTGTAAATATAATTCTGATCACAATTGAAAAAAAATGTAATACAGCTTTTTTTAAAAGTAGTCAATAATTTTAAATAAGGAGTGTAGGTAATTTATTAATTTTTACCTGTGCGCATTAAGTATCACTTAAAAAATTATTCAAAAACGATGACTTATATTTATTAATATTAAAAAAGCTTAAAATTATATTATTTCATAAAATTCAAAAGTCTTATTTTAGTAAGTTGTTTAAAACTTCATCGTGAATATAATAATTTATTGCAAAGAAAACAGATCGAATTAAATTTATAGACTGAATAATATTTTCAACATAATTTTATATTTTTTTTGTAAATATAAGAATACATGAGTCACCAAAAAGTTGAAAAAGGATTATCTTTAATATTTGAAATGTACGTAATTGTGAAATAAAATAAATTTTAAAATTTTAATACGTTTAAAGCAAAGTTTTTTTTTTATAAAATTTTAATTTAAATCAATGTAATTTAATAAATCAATTAACTTAATAAATCAACGTACTTATGTGACATAAATTTTCTTACGTTAAAATTCATTAAATTCTTGAGGGTAAAATGCATAAAATGAAAGTAAAGTGAAGCAATCGAATGAAATTTACTGAATGGAATGAAATTAATTTTATGTAAATTGACAATATTTCGTTGGACAATTGCTTCTAATAAATCATGCTAAACACTCGAAGCTAAGAGTAACTTTTATTTGCATTTGTGCCACTTAAACATTATCGATAGTTCGTTATGAAATGCGCGTCAAAGAAACGAGGGATTGAATTTGTATTTGAAAGCAAAACGAAGGCGAAACGAAAACGAATGCACTTAAAGCTCAAAACTCGCGAAAAGTCAGATAGGAAAATTGGAAATTTCAAGACGTAAGTGATCCTCGTAGCAGCTCCCATTAGAAAGCATGTTATATCTCTTATATTGCACGTTGCTTGCGTTTCGGTAGGTATGGGGTAGCTCCATGATCCTGCACGCAAAAAGTTCCGCCGAGAATCGGGAGCGAGAGAGTACAGAGATAACATGTCCTCTTCTTACATGCAACCCCTCTCCTGCCCACTTACCCAGACCTGTCGAACCTGGCGCTGGAGACCGAGACGAGCCCCGCCCGGGGGAACGAGCACCACCAGAACCAGCAGCAGCGGTTCAAGTCACCCACCGGGACCGGGGAGCGCCGCTCCGTGGGCCCGGAACACCTTAAGCCACTCCCCGACTCGCTCCTCTTCGACATCAGGAACGTCCAGGCGATGACGGACATCAAGACACACATAGGCTACGCCAGGGCCTGGGTCAGACTCGCCCTCGAGAAGAAGCTGCTCTATAGACATCTCAAGACTCTTTTGTCCAACGCCGCCTTGCTCAGGTATCCCATTTTCTTTTTTAAATTTCATTACAACTAAATGCATATTTCGAAATAACTAATACAAGATACAATATTGGAATAATCCCATTGACTCCAATTAATAGAGGCCAGACATTAGCAACAGCTTCCAAATTAAAATCTTAAAGAAGATATATACGAAACACAAAATTTTTTTATCAGAATATAACAAGAATTTTTAACCAATATAGATCCAGAAAAACAAATTTTTCCCTTCTTGTACTTTTACCAATATTTTTAAAACATTCTAAATTATTAATTTTTAAATTGGTTAAAAAAAAAAAAAAAAATTTTCCTAGGAGTCAATACAAAAGGTCGGCCTTCCTAAGATGCGAAGAAGAAAAGGAACAATTTTTATATCATCTTCTTACACTTACCGCTGTAGATTACTTTTGTTTTACAAACAATTATCCAATGACGAAACTGCCGTACCGAGTCATTATATTTCCCAGCAGAAAAGCAAGTGCTGCAACAACTTCTGCGAATAGTTGGGTAGCAATTTCGGGCTCACTCTGCGAAACGAATCCTGTCACTGTACCAAAAGGAGCATTAGAATTTGTTTTTCACGTAAGTTTAAAAAAATTAAATTAAATCTTACCGATGCTTATTATCAAAAATTTTTAATTTGATTCCATTTTGACGAACTCATCACGGCATTTGTTTAAGTATCTGCCGAATAATTTAACATTAACAAATAGTACAATCAAGAAACTTTGCTCATACATGTAGGCTGTAAAATTTTATTATCATAATCACATGAATGTTTGCAATATAAAGAAAACCCATAATAATATTTAGATCGATAAGCACAAATTCTTAATTCGGATAAAAAATAATTTGGATAGACGATATATTATGATATTAAATAACGTTATTTTATAAAGTATTTAAAAATTGCATAATTATTTTAGCATAAAAATTTGGGCGTTCTGTCAACACTTCGGATTGGTCACGACAACACGGGTCTTTCGCCAAAATGGATGGTGGAACACGTCGTTGTACGAAACGAAGTGACAGGTCATACTTTCAAATTTCCTTGTGGAAGATGGCTAGGTCGAGGCATCGACGACGGCTCGACCGAACGGCTTCTGGTAGGAGCTCTGGTACCAAAGAGCATAGATAGCGAGGAACTGGTGGAAACGTGTTCGACGCCGCCGAGGTGCCGCTCCCCGAGTATACCAAGACGTCCAACACTTTCTCAAAATGAGCTCAAATATTTGCTGGGTAAATAAACACATTGAATTAACCATCATAAGTAATTATATTTTCTAATTTAAAAACAAAAAATTTATTTGAACATTTTATTGTAATTTAATTTGATCTTTATATAAGGAGTAAGGTGTGCTCATTTAAACATAAATTTCTAAAAATATTTATTATTAATAGGAGAAGCAGTGAATGCAATAGTGAAATATCATTATCGTAAAGAACCTCAAGATGGATCGTTGACTGCTTTATTGTGCGGTGAATGTGGACTCGTTCCATCTCTCGAGCAAATTTTTTTGTTTGGATTTAAAAACCAAAGGATTTTTGGGAGAAATTTCTATGTTTGGGATTATTTCAGTAGGTTGAAATAATTATTGCACTAAAATTTATTAGTTTTACATATAATTATTAAAATGTGAATAATTCGTGACATTTATGTTTGATATTCAGTACGAGTTAAAGAAAATTTTGAGATGACTTTATTGGAAGAAATGGATGAATATTCCCAGCGTCTTAACCGAGACAAACGATTACATATTGAAAGAAATCAAAAGTTTGGTATTTTGAGATGTTACTGTCATTTACTAGATCAAATAAATACTTTTAGCCAGACCCTCGGGAAGGATGGAAAGTTCCAGCTGTTTGTATGTTTGGCCACGAGGTGAACACTTACTTGATTGTGCATGTATTTTTTAATTTAAATTAAAATTATCATTTGATTCGTTGCTTCATTTTCTGTCGTTTTACATAAATCAATTGTTTATAATGTTTACTGTAAAAATATTGAATAAGTTGTTGTAATGGAAAAATATAATTTGACTTTAATAATTGAAAAATAAAAGGTTTAAATGATGATATCACAAAATTATATTTTAGAGAGCAGCTACTGCACCCAATGTTACGTCCTATGAGCGAAGCTCGCTCTACTATAGATATGTATGAAGAAACTTCGTTTTTACGAAATTCTACGTTACTTACTTTTCTTGTACAAATTCTTGAGCCTCTCAGTAGTTTTCATATAGTACTGGAAAAAAGTTTAACTCATGGAATCTCAAGTTTATGCTGATGAATTATATTCGTAAATAAGTTTAAGAGTAAACTTTGGATGTTGGGTCTTACCGTGATAGTGAGAATTTCCAATCTAACAAATGTACAAAATCTTCATGTTTTTCTTTAATAGTAAACCTGAACACATACTCATGAAGCAATCAAAGAATTGTATAAAATAAAAAATAAAATGAAAATCCACGTGTTGGTAGGATTTGTTGAAATGAAAATATTAATTCCAAAGAAATAAAGAATAAGTGAATTTTGTCAAATAATCTTGTCGATTACAATGGCTGGAATTTCATTATTCAATATAAATTTAGTTATACATGACTGTCTACCAAAGGTATGAATGATCTTCTTTATCAAATTTAAACATGATTGCTAGTATTCGTATTAGGTTTATTAATGATCGATTAGTCTTAATGAATTAATGAATATTGTTGTTAAAAAAGTACGGCATTAATTGTCATACGAAAAATATTTGAAATAGATGTATATATTAGGTAGACAAATTATTGATAACGTCGTTATAAAATATTTCGTCTTATTTGTTGATTTAATTTTTTAAGTACTTTACATGAGTTATTTTTATCATTTTGCCCCTTTTCTTCATCGTTGACTATGACTTATGTAATTATATTTAAAATAAATATTTTTAGACTTTTTCAAATATGCTGTGAAACTAAGTGAAAATTTGATTGTATTTGGATATACACATCAATTACTTTGAATAGATTAAGTTACCATTGAACTAAGAAACCAAAAATATCAAATATAGATAGTTTGAATGAATTATGTTTTTGAATGGTGCGTTTACAAATTTTATCTTTGTCTTTGTACATTTTTGTCTAAGTCTATTATATCACTTCTTATATTGTTGTAAAATTATATGTGCGAGCGCGATTTTTATCCGAATACTTTATCAGTACGGACCAAACACATAATTTTTATAAATTTTAGTTAAATATCTGATGATTATATTTAATTTTATTTTATAATACTTTTTATACAGTACTAATAAGTTTTAGTACCTACTTTTCTCACCTGTTTAAATGAAATTCTAATATGGAATTTAGAAACTTTTTTATGTTTATTTACTATGAAACAAAATCATAATATTCTTAGTGCCAAAACTTTTGTAATGTTTGTTATCTCGTTTTTTAATTATCTAAAACAATAAATTTTTAATAGATACAATTAAACTATTGAAATGTAGATCAATTGTTATTTTTTAATTACGAATATATATTGCAACTGGTTATTACTAATTATAAATATAATCATAGAAATGAAACATTTCAAGTAATAAATTAATGTATAGAATAAATACGGACTTGTTTGGTCATAAATAATATCAATAAGAATTCAAATTAATAATTTAAAAACAATAACTTTTAAACGAACATAAACAATTTGACATTTTTAAGTACACAACCAATATCATTAGATACATTATAAATTTTTACTTGTGATTAAACGATCATTCAAAATATTTAATCTTGGCAATGATAAATTTTTAATATTGATTTTAGATAATTGTAAAATAGGTTCAGTAGTTCTTAAAACTAGATTAATGATCTAAATTTTTAAATATACCGATTTTTAAATTATTTAAAAATTAAATCATATTATTTTTAAATGTTTAATTATTAAAATAATTGAAATTCTTAATACTGAATACATTTGACATGTATAATGAAAATATTATTTTTAATACGTATCCTATACAATATTGATTTTATTTACATTGCCAGGGAAAGTTAATTATTACTTTCATATTTTTTACCTTTTGGCACTATCATTTTATAATAATATATTTATTTTATTCTAAAAATAAAATAATATTCGAAACATATTTCTAATGATTTTAACTTCTGATGCGATTATGCGTTTATTCATATATTTCTTTAAAAAATGTTTTATGGCTAAATATTTTGTAATTAAAAGATATTACAAACCGTTTATTATGAATATAACATTTATTTTTAAAATTATGTTATAAAATATGTGCAACCACCAGCTAACTAAAACACAACAATGTTATTATTGTTCTAACAATAATTTAAATAAAATATTTTCCCAGTTAATACAATACTATAATTTGTAATACATGAAATAGAATAATTATTATTTGATAATTAGTGCGATATTGCAGCAATCACTTTAAAAATATTAATTTTTGTATTTGATTTCTTAATCCTAAATATATATATGATTACATATCTTTTTTAAAAACTGTTTTATTTTTTATCTAAAAAATAATTATAATAAACACATATATGTACCTTAAATTTTTCGCTAATAGTAATATTTTTTTACAATAACCTTACACGTTTTATTGGTTTACCATTTATTTTTAAATTATGAAATTAATAACATTAAATTAAATTTAATTTAAAAAATATGGTTATTTAAAAAGTTTATTATATACATTTAATTATAGAAAATAATATTCAAATACCATTGATATAACTAAATTTTTCCAAAGTAAAATATATTATAATGATAAAGTAAAAAAAAATTCAATTGTTAAAAAAAGAAATTATAGATTAAAAAATCTTATTAAATTACGATAATATTTTTATAATATAATAAAAGTTATCGTATTCTTTCTTTTTTAATTTCTATTTCAGTAAAGTAAACTATATATATATAAAAGAATTTATATCAAATAGCAAAAAGAATTCCAAACTTTTATTGTATATCAATCTATTTTTTGTTTAAAAAAAAAAAGATTTAATTTATTTCTTATATTGAAATAATTATTGACATAAAAAAAATAATATAAAAAAAAATAGAAAATTAAATTTTTAACTTTATACCTACATTTAATTCATACTATTTTAATATGGTTTTATAAAGTTATATATATATAAACGTCACTATGAGTATAATTATAACTTTTTATGATCTAAATTTTGTGTTGTAAATTTCTTTATATTAAAATTTCATATGCATGAAAAATATGATACTTATATTAAAAATAAAAATAAATATTACAATTATATTCTCGAAATAATATTAAAAAATGTATGACAATAATATTTTTATGTATAAATAAGGGAAAAATATCACTAAATATTAATGCATATATTTTACAAAAGTAATTTAGATACAAAGGATTGATTAAAAAGAAAATTCTTTTATTCGATATAGTAGTCCTATAGAGCATTGCTTATTTCTTAATTGGATGAATAAAAAGGACTGGTAAGTATTATAGCGTTAAATATAAAAATTAAAATCATTGTATTATATTTGAAGTTTAAAATTACTTAAAAATTTTGAGCAATGTCACGTATTTTGTTGAGGTCCTTCGCCTTGAGAATTTGGCCTGACGCCGCATTTGGAAATTGCGCAGTCACACGGTAAATGTTGGACACAGCAACTTACAACTAACAGTTGACTAGGGAATATAGTTAAATCAATGACAAGCATGACAAAGTAATTAACGAATGCGGAAGTTCAATATCGCCCAAGGTAAAGTTCAAGTGCGGTAAACTGAAAGAAAGATAAAAAAAAAATTAAATGGATGACGTCGATGATTGATGAGCCACACACGATTGAATTAAACTAACAACACTTGGATACTAGACTTTCTGTTTCATTCGTAATGCTGATACATTTATTTATTTTTTTTTCAATCTACAAATCTCATCGATATTTTTAATCTCATTCATAAATATATTTTTTTTAAGCTAATAAATAAGTTGGAATATATCATTGGTTCTATCCTCAGGATCTCAGTTAATGTGTCACTAAATTCTATAGGCGCATGATTAACATTGGTTTTAATAATGGAATTAATTTAAAATTTGACGTAATTTTTATTATACACATTTACATACACATTAAAAAAAACATCTATCTCGTAATAAAATTTTTCAACTCTTTAAATTTTTAAAACTCTTATTGATCAGCAAGGAATGTATTTCTAATTTTTAATTAATGGGGATTTTTGAGAATGCTTACTTGTCCCTTTCTACGTGTTTGCATGTAACAACCAATTAGTTCTAAAGCATGTTTTGCCTATAAATTATTAACTTAATATCAATGATTCCCTATTGCATAACTTTGCAGCTACGAGATATTCTTCGATTTACCAGTTTTATCTTCATTACCACCGAATTAACGAGGACGCGTAAGATCACATTTGCACTTAAGCGTCAAGAAGCCTCTCGTCTGTAATTTACCTGCTTAGCTCCAACAAATTTATTAAAAAATATTGTATTTAATTAAAAGAATAACGAAATAAAAATAAATTTGAATTTCAAATAAATCAAAAACATTTTTGTTTAACATTAATTTTCTTTATTTTTAATTGCATTACACGAGTAAAGCAACAAACATATTTTATCTCGTGGCGCGTGAAACTGATCGAACCAATCAATCACCAAAATCGACCAAAACAACCACAAAACGCTATTTATTGCGAGGCTCCAAATTTTATTAAGCACAAAAAATTGTTTAAAGAATAAAATTATAGGATATAGTTCGCATGCGGAAAGTGAGTGTCTTGAGATTCTGCGATATGTGCATCTCTTTCACCTTCCAAACTGCTGCCCAATAAAACTTTTAACACTCGCGAAATTTAAACCTTGAGATCGCCGCCACTATGTATTTACGTCAGGAAGCTGAACATTTCACCTGACGAGTGACGTCATCACCGCTTACCTCAAGTAAAGTGTAAAATACACTTGAACTTAGCGTACAACAAGTGATTACTGGAGTGAAGGTAGGTGACAGGTGAGGCGTCACCAGAAGCGGATGCACCAGGTTTGCTTTTCCTTGCCAATCATCGCAAGTGTTTGAGTCGCCGGTCGAGGTAAGTGGCTCGAAAAGTCGGCAACAAACTCCCACTCCCGTTACTCACAGTCATAATAATTAAGGAAGCATCGAATGATCGGCAATTGTCTGTAAATAAACATTCCAATTCATGCAACAGAAAATGGCGCTTTAAAAAACAATAGTTACTTTCTGCGGCTACACTTCCTTATTAATACACCTCCTGAAATAACACGTCCATATCGATTTTCTTCCTCTGCTTTTTTATTTTTAATTTATTTTTTACATTATACCGCTAACTCTTGTTTTTCGAATAGTTATCTACAGTTTAACATTTATACCTTTTTTCTTCCTATAAAGTATATTCTACCTTCTTTTTTTTCTTTTGTATAAAAATCTACCGATGACTCGCAAGGAGAATAAAGATGAAAGGTTTAATCGTTTATATTAATCAATAGCCAAATTTAAGAAATAGATTTTCCACGCCGTATCATCGACAACAACAGTATTATTATTTCTTAATCAAATTATAATTTTTGGAAATTTTGTAACTTCTCCCGTTTTAAGTTTCGCTTCATGTCCTTTATAAATATAAAAATGTGTATTTTCGATGATAAAAATTTACACTCATGCAGTGTTTGATTATTCCATCATCACACACATTCTTCACTTATCTTCGCATCCACTTTGTGACTGATCTAATCGACTTTGCTGATCTTGAAACGTACACTGATCCACCAGATCCAGACTTCTTTATGCTGTTAGTGATGAAGAGAACATATTCAAAACCGGAGCTATCAGAGAAATTCTATTGGAGAAATTTTATATTGTAAGCGTTGTTTAAATGATTAATTGGATGATTATGGAATTATTAAGCTTTGCCGATAAAATTTAATAATTGTTCAAGTACTTTGGAATAAATAAGGATGAACTATTTCTTCCCTTACGCATTTTTTTAAAATGAGGATAAAATCCTCCATCCGAAACTTTCTCTCTTATCGATGATTTTGAAAGCCAGTCGCAAGTAATTTAGGATCAGCTGCTGCAAAAGGCTTGTTTTTCATTGATTTTACTTCTTCACAAGCATCAATTCATTTGAAAAAAAAGAAAAAAAAAAAAAGAAAACGAAAGCTTAGAGGGGAAAATATAAAAAAGAAGATAAGTTAAAAAATGTTTGCAAAATATAGGTTGGCAACGTGTGTTCAACTAGCATATGGAAAAATTAATACAACACAGAAATATTTCTCTCTTAATAGCAAATAAATTTTACCTCTAATTGTAACCTTTGCCTTTTATTTTTAACTGAATTAAAAGATCATTTCAAATTTTATACTTTACATTTTTTGTATGGACAAAATGATCAGAATAATGAACTATAAATTATAATTTAAATATAATATTATTATAATTTCAATATAATGCAATAATTTTATTATAAAAAAAATATGTAAACAGTTGTATTCCGGAAATACACGTTGCAAATTTGTGGTACAGAGTTAAAGTATTAAGTTCCGTGTATTTCGAGGGCCCAGAAAAAATTGGTTTTGGTGGGAAAAGACATCTTTAGAAGTCATTGCAACAATTTATTTAAAATCTTAGAAAAATGAAAAAGCTGGAAATACATGGGTAATAAAATCTTATTGTCTCTATAACAATCCAGTGCAGTGGCGCACTTATAACCAAGGAAAAGTACCAGCCCAGTGGTGGTGGCATTTAAAGCGTGCAGTTGTGACTCATCCCCTAGTGCAATTGTAAATATGAAAAAGAAAAGGAAAAAGAACTCAAAATCACACAGAATTTAAAATTTTATATTTAGGTGAGATATTTTAGGTGACTAATGGAATTTAAAAGTGAAATACAAAGCTAAGTATTACAAGTGAAAAGCAAACTGTTGCTAAAACGCACTTTTACACACTTAATAAAACTAAATTATTTACAGTTTTGTTTAATGTCATCTTCTATTTTTATTGTACAATAAAACGTTTCTTCAAATGTTTACCAAAGTAGTTTTGACTGACGGTATTCAATTCAAACTATAACATGCTTTTATAATTATTAAAGAAAAAAATACAGCGTATAATAATTAAATATAAAAAATTAAATTTTTCTACCTAAAATTATTTTAAATAGTTTTTTCATTCAGTTCATTCAATGAATATTCTAATAATTTCATCTGTTTGCTTTCTAAAGCAATAATTTTGATAAATAAAAACATTAATAATCATTTAGAAAATAATGCCAGAGATAATTATGTAGTATATGTTGAGATACATTTTTAATATCACTTATCAAAAATCAACTTGTTATAAATAAATTAATATAATTTAAGTCACATATAGACATAATTTAGATTAATAAAAAAAAAAAAAAATACTATAAATAATGCTGTGGTTGCCACAGCTGGTATTGCTCTAAAATGTCAAATTATGATGTCACTTGTTTAAAAATGAGTGTAATATGATAAGACAAAGTTGTGTATTTGAATGATAAAAATAAGAGCTGATTGTAAGGTAGTTTAGAAAGTATTGTGTAATAATGAATAAAAAAATAAGTAATCATTTTGATTTATTAAGTATTTTTTAATAATCTGCAGACTTGATATTCATTGTATTTATACGTATATTTTTTTTTGTATATAAAATGATGTTGTTATATTATTGATGGAATTAATATATAAAAATTGATAGTAAACGAAAAATCTATTCAATTACTTTTTTTAAAATCGTAAATATCATCCATGTATTATCATAAATTTCCTTTATTATATTACATCGAATGATAAAATATAAAAATATATTTAAAAATGCAATACAAAAATATGGGTGACATAAAATAAAAAATCAAATTTTGTATAAAATACCAATACTTTATTTTTTTAATCAACTATGCGACTTGTATCGTATATGTACACTTGTCAGGTGGCATTTATAAAGTAAAATTTGCGCATACATTTTAAAACATGTTTATATTCTAATGAAAAAAATTTAAGTTTAAAAGATTAATAAACGCTTTTTGATGACAATTTATTATATATTCTATTGCCTTTAATAGTAGTAGCGTTAAGGACACAGTCGAGGAAATCTTTTTTCCTTTAAAATAGTAAATCAATCTACATGCATGCAGCTTGACGACGAAATATGTATGCATTCCGATGAAGTGTTTATTATGATCGATTCAAATAGAAAAAAAACCCAATTTATTTTATAATGCAATGTTTGAGCTATATAAGCGTATAATTATATTTTGTTATTGCGCTTGATTGGTTTTTGTTCATTACACTGTTACAAGCAGTGTATCATGTAGTTTTAAATAATTTATTTACGTAATGAATACGACTCGCTTTTTCGTTAAAGAAAATTAAATAATAATTGGATAATGAGTAATAAAAAAATATATAAGGTTCAATACTACAGTGATAAATCATAATTTTGATAAATATTAATTTAATGTTCAATAAAAAATATGTAAATATAGAGAAATTACCAAAAATTATTTCTCAAACATAATTTTTTGGGTTTTCAAAATAGAGTAAATAATTATTGATACATTTACAAAAATTCACAAAATTACAAAGTACCATAAATTACAAAACATTTTTCTCGTCGAAAGAAAAATCGACGTTGCATACAAACTCTGCTTTTGTCGTCACGCGCATTAACAATCTGAAAGTGCTTCGACCTACGTTAGTTTTTTTCTTATAATCTCTTCCTAGCGATTTTTAAAAGTTATCTACACTAAGGAGCTGTCGTATAAAAATGCTATTCATACTCATTAGAACTTTATTATCGCTTAAAATCGGAGTAGCAATTTCGCAGATGTAATCAATTTATTAATAAACTAGTTTCGAAATAAGGTACAAGATTATACTTTTAAAGTGTTATTTTTTAGCGCAGTAAATTTCACGTATTATTGACATCCACACAATGGAATTCACGCTGCTCTTATCTAATGTATATGAATATTTAACATACGGAAAAAATTTCACTTGTGTACAAAAACAAATGCACATATGTATATGACTTACAATTTTTTCCCTAGTCTACTTCGTCGTACAGAAAGAAGAATAAAGACGAAGATTCGCGTTTGTCAACTACGCTCACTTTTCTTTTTTTTTTCTACATTATTGTACTACAATTTGGCTATGACAGTGTGCGTGGAAAGCAGTTTTTTTCTCTGACACTTGGCACTTTCAGACGCAACGGAGAGACTTCGACAAAATTAATATTATACGTTCATTGAGGATCCGTGAAACATTTTATACAAAAAGGATTGAATTATCCGACAAATGCTTGGCAAATTGCACGAAGATACAAGAACATATTGAAAATTAATTAACACAATAATAATAAAATAAAATAAAATATAAAAAAAAAAAAAAAAAAAAAAAAAAAAAAAAAAACTAAGGAAATTAAAGTACAATCTGTTACGTGTAAAACTTATTATAAGTGACAATCCTCGACAAAACGAATCCTCATTCGAAGTCTGCTGTGTTTTATATCTTTGGAATAAAAATTGAAGAAATTGCACGAGGAATTAGCCATGGTTTCTATTTATTGGCTGTCTCTCCGTTTTTTTTAACTCTTTAACTCCATCTAGAATTCTATACTTTTGCACTCGTTTCTTTTTAAGTACTAACCAGTTCTTTAAACAGTGCGTTTTTCATATTTCCTCGCTTTCGGTTATGTAAGGAGTTATATAAATCAAATCTGAATCATTACTTTTTCTACGAACCGAATATTAAATAATTATTAATATATGTATATATATTTAATATATGGTTTGTAAAACAATGTGATGACTAAATTTTGTGCTTTCGCATCTCCTTAATTCGACATGCTTAAAAATAAATATACAGCGTCGATTTTTTATCATTTTTTTAGGCTTTGCTATCTACAACTTATGAATCGTTATACCTAAATTTCTGAAGAACTTACGCGTTCCATAGTATTTATGTACATCACTTAATTAAAAAACACTCAATCTCTTAAATGCTTTTTACTTAAATTTTTTATTGATTTTGCAAAATATATATAATAAAAAAGTAAACAAAGTTTTTAATTTACGGAAATATGAGATATTTTGTATTCACTTTGAACAGGGAAAAAATAAATCGTTTTTTTTTTTTATTTTAATTATAAAATTGTGAAATGTATAAAACAATCAGTAATGCGATTTTAAAAAAATAAAAATGAAAAATGTATTTGTCATCATGTACTCGAAGCAAATTATGAGTAAAAAAATCTGTTAATGCATGCTATAAATATTTCATGGAAATTATAAAGAAAAGCTGTCAAGGAAATGATTAATAAGTATCAATATAAAATACGCATTACTAACGTCTTAACCACATTTACGAATTTTTTCACATAAATAATTACGACTGACCCATCATTAAAAAAAAGAAATTAAATTATCATTTTTTTGTAATATTGTTGATCTTTTTCTCAACACACACGATCTACACATTTTTTTCGCAACGCTCTTTTTCCACATTCGCTCTTAATCACCGTAGGAACCGAGTAGATTGAACGCTTATGCTCTACATCATTCGCAAACATTTTCTTTCTACAATTTTTTTTAGTCTTTTCTTAAATGAAAACATTCACACATGCACGTTATAAACGTTATTATAAAAAAATCGCGCGCCTTTACAAAGAAGAAAAGCATTTCTTGTTTGATTTTTTACGCTATAATATTCTCTAACACTCGCTTATTTATTCGTAATAACATATAATAATATTAATTATTAATAAAAATAAAATTACTTATAGTAAGATAATAGCAATAACGTAATATGTACAAACGCTAAATGACTCGATCTGACTATTTGCATTTTTTCGTTTTTTTCATGCGCAATCTCGTAATTGTTTTTTTCTCTCTTTCTGTCTCTTTTCCCGAAGAATAGCGGTTACATCGACGTCGTTAACAGCTTTTTTTCATTTATTTATATTTTTTTTATTTACGACAGTTAAAAAAGAATTAAGTGTATCCTTAAGTGTTATAATGTGTAAAGCGTATTGCATTGCCTTCCCCCCAGCACGCCTCCTAATATTTTCTTTTTCGCTTGCACATTATGCCGCTAGTTTTTTTTTACGATTTTTCGATATTTTCATCCTAAAAATTTTCAATGGATGCGTCGAGACAAGCTTTCACTTCCTTTTTTCTTTTCATCATCCATTTGTAATACTTATAAATATGCTCAATTAAATGAAGTATAAAAGATTAATACAATCATGTAAATCTCCAGGAAACGTCCGCAGTGGTTTTAAAACAACTCGCAGATAAAAAAATAATAAATCTGTGTTTCTTAATCTTCGACTTCGTAATTTGCAAAACGAATCTATTATCATCGTTCAATACTTTAATAATGAAACCTTCATTCTCCTTATGATATACTTTTACAATCACGGGTAATCAATATAATAGGTGAATAAAAATCTTTGCATTATTCAAACACTCGTGCTGCTTCTTTAATATCAATTATGCATAGCAGTCTTAAACTTTAAGGCACCAATATTGAAAGCAACAGGTTTATATTAAAATTTTCATGCAAGCTCTGATGATTTTTTTTTTTTTTTTTTTTAACATACATACAAGTATTGTGTATATATGAATATAAAAAATTGGACTGCACATTTAATCGATCTATGAAAATTAAAAAAAAAAAGAAAAAAGAGTAGTAATAAATAAAAAGAAATATAAAATCACGATAAATTGAAAAGGCAATTTATAAAGATAGAAAATATATATAAAAGAGGATAAAAACAAATGAACCGTTGTGAGATACAGAAAGTTCAAACGTGTACGGCACCTAAAAACAAATTGGGTAAAGTATCAAAAAAAAAAAATGTGATTGTAAAAACGAGACATAAGCAGCTCGAGGTGTCTTCCCTGAAAATCCTGAACCTTCCGTCTCCTGGAGAAATGAAACTTAGCCAAAAAGGAAAGCTTTCTCGAGGAAGCGGTGCCTCAATGTTGGCAAACCTAGCGCGCGTTCTTTTGCCCATTCGCTCGTTTTCTCTTTTGTCCAATCTCTATATTCTCCATCTCATTCATCAGGAGGCGTATTCTTCGTGTCCTTGTCCTCTTCCACTTCTTCATCTTGTTTTTCGCATCGCGTTTCGGCCTCGGGATGATCCTTGTTCCGATTAACCCCATTGCCGTTCTTTTTCAAAAATGGACGTCCCTCACATCCGTCGGCGTACCAGCTTTCTCGTGCTCCATTATCTTGTCTTGGGACGTCATGTCCTGGTCCCCCAGAGGCCTTTGCTGCATTCCCATCGACATCATACCGTCGCTCTGATAGTCGCCCTGGTTTACAACGCCGTTGCCGACGTTAACACCACCAGTGCTGCCGTTGCGCACCATCTCCTCGATCTGTTCAAGACAGCTTTGAAGATAGTCCTGCAACAAAAGAGAACCAAAATTTATTATTATTGCTTCAAGAGGACTCGAGGACTGAGAGACAGAGGGGAGTCGTGCAAGTTTCACTTAATTCCGAGCCCGAGGACCACCCGATAATCGCAAGCGACAGCTGATAGCTTTGATGGCCCAGGAACCGATACCAATGACAATCTCCTGGATTAAAATATCGATGACAAAAGAGGATGAATTGAAAAAAGTTAAGGCTCGATGTGTACAGGAAGGATCTAAAAAAGGTAGGATGTCATAACGCGAAGACAGTTAATTTACTTGTTTAAGGTTCTCGCGCTCTATTAAATGGGATCGTGAGTTGAGCCGCGACGAGACGTGTGCAAAGTATAAAATAATTTTCGGAGTTTCGAGACCGAGACACTCAACAACGAGTCTCGTGGTGCGCGACGTTTTTTTGGCGAAAGCATATGCTCGGCACCTGTCACACGCACGCCTATCTCTTTCTCTCTTTCTTTCTCTCTCTCTCTCTCTCTCTCTCTCTCTCTCTTCCTCCCTCTCTCGCCCCTCGCCCCTCGCACGCACATAACTCCTTGTCGACATGCACTCGAAAATGCGTGTACGCTCAGGCACATGTGTGGAAGTACGTTTTCATGCATTTTACGTGGGCTAAGCCAAGCCATAAAGTGCTACTTGTTGCTAACTGTGTTTTGTCGCTATCCACCGGCAACTCGTTTAACGCGTTTTTTTTCTCGAATAGCAATCCCGATGAGTCGCGAACCGCATTATCATTAGTATGAGATTAAATTTTCTAGCGATGAACGATAAAATCGTTTAAAGCAATATCGAACAGTGGCAAAACAGCGAAAAATAAAAAAAATCAAATACGCTTTCAAAATTTTTGCACAGTCGTGATCTAAAATATCTTTTACTATCATTGGCGCAAATGCTGTATCCATTAAAATTTATTTTGACTTTGATAGTCCGATTCTCGATCAAGTTTTGTACGGCATTTTTAAGTAATTCTACAAGCCTAACATCGAAATGAAAAAATCATTTCGATTGTTATTAATATTAAATTTTTATTGCTTATAATTAACAAATAATATTGTAATCGAGGAAAATATTTGCATTTTTTTTTAAATAAAACGACAAATTAAAAATGTGTGCACAGCCGTTAATTTTCATTTAATTTATGTAATTTCTCGACAACATATTTTTAAACGTAAAATATTATTAATCTTGGTAAATTATTAAAAAATGAGAAAGTTCCTAAAAGAGTCGTGGGATTTGCACAACTAACTATTATATAAATTACCGGACGTCACAACGAAAAAATCAACTATTCTTTGAAGATTCAATGATCGTACGAGATTTTAAGTGAGATATTAATTTACCAATATTTCAAAGCTTATCCACGTACATTACGATACGAGGATCAATTTTCTCATTTATTTTATTTCACTTATGTCTCTTTAAAGTTAGCTTTGATAATAATATTTTTTCGAGGAGCGGGCAGTAAAGCTGTAACAAGCTCACCCACGTGGGCCGCAAAAGAAAGAGGTTAGGTTGCCGGACACGAATTTCCATACGGTTGCATCGAAAAGGCCATTTGTTAAATTGAAATTTTCGGCAATGTGTAGTAACTTTCTAAGAATGTCCGAAATCCGTGGCCATCCCAAAGTCAATGTCCAAAGGGAAAAGTGGCTCTATCCCGTGGCATAAATTCGAGAAGCAAAAGAATGGCCCCGCATGAATTAGATTCCTCTGAGAAGCGAGAAATGTAAAAAATGTCCGGATTAGAACTGGGTAAAAAATCCGAATCTCGGTTTAAAACAGGGCCACGTGTAGGCCGACGACGACGACGACGACGACGACGTGGACGACGACGACGACGACGACGTGGACGTCGAGGGTGAGGGCGGAGCTGGGGCGGGGATCTCGGGGCTCCGGTCGGGTGATAAGGAAGGCAGCTGGCCTTGCCACTCGGAGATGAAAACGAACCTGTTCGATGGCGGTGATGCAAGTGAGCTTGTTGAGGAGCCACGCGAGGCTGTAGCCGCTCTTGCCGGTCCAGTCAAGGCCATGGAGGGCCGCAGCCACCGATGCCGCCGCGATCATGCTCGGCGTGTACATCGAGAACTTGTACTCTGAAACAGAAACGAAAGCATTTGGTTAGTCGGTTAGTTGGCTTGTAAACTTACTCGCTCATTTAATCCCCCGTTTAATCCTTTTAAGGGTCCTCGTCGCAACGATCAAACGTCAAATGTCGCGAGGCGTGAGAAAGCTGTGCCCCCTGAATTGCATCAGGCTTACGTGATTTCGCTCCTGTCGATGACTTTCAAGCTTATTGACATTGACAAAGAGACGTCGTCCCCTTGAAATCGGCCGCGAGTCGTGCTTAATCGAGTGCCAGCGGATTTTGCCCAACTCTATCTCCCATCTCAGCCCACTTTCATTATCGCAATTATTCAATATTTTACAACAATAACAAGGTATTCGATCCTCGCTCTCCCGGCTCTTCAATTAACAAACGGCCAATCTCATTTTATATCTTATCCGAAATTTAATTATCAAGGACAAATTCTTTTACACGTAGTCGTTAATTAACGGTTAGAGATTTCTTTTCGTCTAAATGGCGGTTCTCGACATGTAGCTTAAAAATAAGTTAAAATTCGCTAAGCATTCAACTCCTGGCTCCAGCTTGACTTTTACGGGTCCGAATTCCAATGGTTCTAAGGGGTTAAGAGTGCCTTTGCGTTTATTGCAATTTTCCATGATCATGCGCACTCGTTTCGAGTTGCCTGACGCATCATCGTAAAGTTCGTTCGGGATTTCCCCGAACTTTTCATGAGTTATTGCGACCTTAAATTATGGGCACGTAAACAGGCCATCGAGTCTAACGCCTTTTAGGCAGTTGCACAGCTGTAATGACGTGCAATTTCTCACCCGTGACAAAAGATAAAACCTCGAGTTTCGACAAGAGATTTAAAGGCCCACGTACCTCCCCTTATCACGCCGGTAGCAGTCGTTCCGAGCTCCAACTCGTGTGTCACGATGCGCACACGTACGAAGGTTATGCGCTCATGTACACTCACGTGTACATATGGCAGGCCGCATTCCGTTTTCGGAGCTTATCTGCTCTCGTAGTGGCGACGGCACATCCAAGTGCAGCTAGGCTCCGACGACGACGACGACGACGACGACGACGACGACGACGACGACGTCGAGTGTCGTTTCTTTTCCGCGGCCCGACTCACCTCTCTACTCCCCCACCGTTCCCCCTTCCCTTCAACTTCACGCAGAGTCTGGAAATACAGCGATGCAAGCGGACTTTATCGTACTACGTGTATTATGAGCCGAAAGCTGAGAAAGCGCAATTCGCCTCGCGAGCTGGCACTTGATGAATATAGGTCAACATTGTCAG
Source organism: Eupristina koningsbergeri (assembly GCA_018907245.1). Taxonomy (NCBI): domain Eukaryota; kingdom Metazoa; phylum Arthropoda; class Insecta; order Hymenoptera; family Agaonidae; genus Eupristina; species Eupristina koningsbergeri. Next base: position 643,675 of record JACCHV010002752.1, on the reverse strand, counting down.
ATTGTTGATGGAAGCTTGAATTACAAAAAATTTACATCGAGAAACGTAGACGATAGGAAGAGAATAAAAAGCCTTTCTTACGTTTCTACTACGTGTATTTATTTTCACGAGCTTATCGTACACCTTGATTCACGTATTACGACTCGATCGATCGTTTTTCAAATATTAAAATCCCTACGTGTAAATGAGTAAGCGTCGATTTTTAATTTTATTGAATAAAATTCCATTAGTCGGCTAATTAACAATAACGATAAAAGCTTATGGAGAGTGGGAAATGCGAGTGATGAGAAAATCGGCATTGGCTCGCGATCAAACTAGGCATTTAATTAACAGCTGAGCTACCGAGACAGGCTTATCTCCTCATTGATTTAATTATAATACCGCTTTGCTGCTCGAAAAGAAAATTTTTTAACCTTATTAATTCATAAGGAACAATTAGTCGATTAAAATATTTGAAAATGCGTATATAAACTTGTAAAACGATGCTATAATTAAATCGATGACGAGATAAGCCACGTTTGTCGCTCTGTGACAACTCGGTAAGAGTTTCTCTACAACTGTCGAAAATAATGATTTCGCGTTTTTAGGCTTTTGACATTACTTTTTCGTTAACGTTGTTCAATAAAGAGATACTTTCCGGCCCGCTTAAAAAATATACTTGCAAATTAAGAAATGTGAAGAGAGAAAGACCAGAAGGACAATTTGTTAATTTATTTACAAGTGCACAAACTCCAGCGTCGAAATTCCGAAGCGTTTTTGTCACTTCTTATTCTTTCAATCAACTAGAAAAATGCTGTGTGCGCGCGCGCGCGCGCGCGTTAATACGCAATACAGAGATCGAAATGTCTGCTCTCTCGAGCAAACCGAGCTTTTTCCATTTGCCTTTTACGAAGCGGCATTCGGTCTCTATAACGAACGTAACATTAAGGCATTTAAATGAACATACTCCACAGAAACGGTGTGTGTGTGTGTGTGTGTATGGGGGGGGTTGCACGTATATATACATACATATCGAAAAGAAGATAGAGAAAGGCGGAGAAAGATTAGGTAAGGGAAGAAGAACGAAAGCGAGACGCGAAGCAAAAAAACGAGAGAGAAACAAGTGAGTATGCGAGTGAGTTTGGACAGATAGAGAAAACGATAAAACGATACGAGTCGTTGGAATGCTTGACTTTCATCGCAATAACATTTAAGTGCTGATTTTCAAAGATTTTAAAGGTAGGAAGAGATTAAATTAAAGTAGAATTGTAATTAAAAAAATTAAAAAATGAAATGGAAAAAATTGGCGACAGAGGTGCAGAAGAAGGTACAAATTTTGCCTAAAAAATGTTGTTTATCAGAGCAATCGATGTTTATTATTTATTGATAATTGGCAGATAGACACGTGTCGATGAAGCTTCGCACACACAGAGAGGGAAGCGCGGGGTCACGCATGCACGGAACACGGGCACACACGCCTATTGTCATCGGCAACAAAAATTTGACCGCGTCATTAAACAAGTAAATGAATGAGGGAACGAGGAACGGAGGTATAATTGAAGGTGGAGGCGATGGGTTCTCCTTCAAAGTTCCGAAACGAAAGATGAAAGGTGCAGATAGAAAAGAAGACCATTATGTATCGGTGGAAGGAGCGAAACGGGGAGTGAAACGGGGAGCGAAACGGGGAGCGAAACGGGGAGCGAAACGGGGAGCGAAACGGGGAGCGAAATAGAGAGGGAGAGAGAGTTGGTAAAATTGGAAATACAAAAAGATGCAGGAAAGGGGGAAAAAAGGACCAATCCAGGTTGGTTGGTGCACGGTGAGGCTGGGGCATTTTCCCAATGATGTGTGCGAAGCTGTTGCAACCCTGTGGATTATGTGATTTGGGGGCACGTGCAATCAATCGATATGCGGCTCCGGAGGAGATCTTTAATACATAGTCTTCGAGGGGCCTCTCTCTTAGTTGTTAGGATCATTAGCCGTTTGAATTGCGCTCACGCACGCACTTGGCGTCGGCGTCGGCGTCGGCGTCGGCGGCTCAGCCTCTCGCCTCTCGCCTCTATCACGATTTTCGACGGCTCCATCATTATTTGCCGTTTGCTATGTGATTTTCGCAAAACATCCCCCCGCGTCGGAATAAGTCGTTAGAGGATAATGGCCGGTAGGGGGTCAGGGTGCAATCACCACCACGGATGTCGGTCTCCCCCGATCCAACGATCACCGCCACACCAGCAGCAGGGCTCGACAACATTTTAATTTCTGTCACTCAACGGCGCCACTCGATTCGACTCGATGGTAATTGAATAAGTGGGAATTGCTCGGTGGTAATTTGATTGGTAAAAAATTGACTCACCTCTGGCGCTGAGAGCGATGAAGGTCTGTGCGTGCCTAAGCACCATGCCCGAGTCCCAGGAACGCGGGTCGATGGGCAGCCGGGCGAGTATGTAGAGGAGAAAGTCACCAGGCGTTACCGCCGACAGGTCCCACTTGAGCTTCGACACCACCAGTTGCTCCCACCTCTGAAACAGCATTCAACAAGTCCACTGTAAGTCTGGATGTTAGACTCTTTCCTCCGACTCAAATCTCCCCTCGCGCATGCATTCAAATCGACAAGACATTTAAACAAATCTTTTATTATTCAAACCGAGTGTTATTCAAAATTACAATCCGTGTAATTATTGCATTTGATGCAAATTGAAGATCGCTACTCGTGATACAAAGCAATTTCGGCGCTGCAGAAGATTTTCCCAAAAACAACGCATGGAATTAGTTTTTTTCAAGGGCAGCTTGTCAAAATGTTACGTCGGCCACTAGACAAACTCGTAACAAATTCTCGTTTGACCAACCTCTTGTGAAGAAACAGCGTCTTAACCGTTTCTAAACTTCGATATAATAAACCTGTTTCATCTTTTGACCCCTGGGAACACATTTGTCGTAAACAATACCCTCCCCACATACAAAAAACAAGCAAGGCCTTGATGTTGTAATAAACTCGGAGCATTCTTTGCTTGGTGAATTTTAATTTTGGCATTTTCTTCTGAACCCATTATCAAAGATAAATGTTTTCTTTTCTTTATTTCTTTTTGCTTAAATTAGGCAACAAGTGTAAAAATACATTGCCTGTTTAAATATTCAATTAAATAACGACAGAAGGCAAATGTTTTTTGTAAAATCGAGAAAATTAATTGGTGCACGTACATATGATTAATCAGTAATCTCATTATATTACATTACTTATGCTCCTTTACTACTGTTTGCTCTTATTCTACTATTATTTGCATAAAAAAATCTGAGAACAAGTTTTTGATAAAATTTCCGCAAGATTGTAACGATTGGGATGCATATTAGGATGCTCGGTAATTTAATGTAGGCGCGTTAGTCATTCGGTTAAAATAGGTTTTAAGCGAGATTAAATTGCGATGGATCTGCGTAGGCTTTCATAAATATCTCGGCGGTTCTCGGTCTTCTGGAGATTTCGCGTAACGGCTCGGAGTCGATTTTCAGTCGTTAACGGGTAGACAGGGTAGAGCATCCGGACAGGTAATATTTATACAAAAGGACGAGTTTAAACGAGGAATAAAGAAAGTTACGGTGCCAGTCTGGGAAGTTTTTGATCACATCTCATAGATTTAGATTTAAAAAATGGTTCGGCAAGGAAGCACACGTGAGGAGCGGCGATATCGATTGTTTCCGAGGAGGAGCAAGAGTTGAGCTCGCTCTCTCTCTCTCTCTCTCTCTCTCTCCCTGAGAACGCGGAGAAAAGTCTGCCCCTTTGCTCGCCCCGGCCATTCTTTGTGGCTCCGGGTCTTAGAAGGCGCCAGAACTCTTCTCGGAACCTGGCTCCGAGGGCGAATCCGGAGCATTGCATTCCTGGGGCGCGTCGCGCATTGTAAAAAAGTGCGAGAGCGCGGGTCTGCGGGCACATTTGCAAAACTGGTTGGCCACCCCATGCGAACGGGGCCGCGTTAGCGAACCCGACCCCATGCGTTTGTGTGCGTCGTCGGAGCTGTTGCAGCACCCGATCCCGGGCGAGGAGGTGAGCCCAGCCCTCCTGGCTCACGCACACACTCTAAGCGCGCACTACATTCCGACGAGTGTAACCTGCGACAATGCAACCTCGATGTGCGCACCCTGTCTTTATTCCCCCCCCCACCTCTTTTTTTTATCGACTTTTCCAACTGTTGAGCATTGCGATTCTGTTGCGGTACATAAATTTGCTTGTAGACGAGGAGAGAAACCCTTTTGTCCGGCGAGCTTTTTCCTTTCCTTCCGTCCTCGCGTCATTGTCAGCCAGCCAAGCAACTGCGAGTAACGCGCTTTGAGAAAACGCAAAGCCCACTCGCCGCTCTCCCCGATAAAAAGACAGTATTTTTTGTATTTCAAATTCAACGGGCGATTACAATACGTAAAAAGCTTGAAGAAAGAAGGGTCTTGCCCGGCCCGCTCCCCGTCTTATCGAGGGCCCCGAATTTTTCCCATGAAAAAGCGGAAACGAGCAAAAGGTAATTTCAATTCTTGCTCAATCTCAATCGGAGTGTCTCGTGGACAGCGCGATACCTACTTTTGATTTCAAGCACATCCCGAGAGAGGCACAAGAAAGCCACGAGGAGTGGCCTGACCCCTGAGCCCCTCTCGCCCACCGATCTCGAGGAGAGGAGGGCCGTCGTCTCCGTCGTCGGTGTACTCGTCATCGCGGCCTCCTCGTCTCGGAAGAGTGCGCACAACGTACTACGGGTAGTTGAATGAAACAAAGGCCGCGCTCCGAGGATACGCGAGCTGCGCGCAAAAAATAAAGGAAAAATGAGCGACTCAGCAAAAGGGGAACAACGCCAGCCTAGACCCCGACGAGCGCTACTTCTCGTTATGCTTGGTTCGCTTCCACGAGCCCCAATATCTGGGCGCGCGTGTGCGCGAGTGTAAATGTGCGAACGCGCGCGGCGTGCGACTCGCCTCGCCGACTTCCTTACTGCGACGTACTACTTGCACTCTCAATTATTTCGCACACACACGCGTGCACGAGGTACCGATAGCGTGTCGCGTGAATCGCAAACTGCCACGAGTCGGGCAACGATCCCCTCTCCCCCTCCCCCTCCCCTCCCCCTTTATGCGCAATTCTTTCCTTTCAATTCAACCTACGTGCGGGCAACGAGCTCTACGATATTTTCGCAAGATTACCTCTAAGCACACCTGCCCTCCCTCTTGGATTACCGTACCGAGAACAATTTGGCAGGCTCCCCTGCGTTCGGGCAAAGTTCAGCCCCCCTCCCCGTGTCATTTCCACGATTTCTACAAACACGCGTTTATCAATCAAACTATCTCTCTTGCTCGCTCTCGCCAAACTTATCAAATTTACAATTTTTCTCCGGCCTGAGTCCTCAAATTTTTCGTACATTGATTCTTTATTATCATTTTGCATATCTGAAAAGATATCAAATACTTTTACACACATTTGATTAGTATTAGCTCGTACGTTAATATTGTAATGCGAAGTAATTGGAAAACGTTTTTTGCCAATCGATCTCCACGACTTCAAAAGATCTTGTCAACCTAATAATTAAAATTGTTTGTACACCATTAGTCCCTCGATTAATTTCGTTGCCACGACTGTTCACCCATTCGTAATAATCACGCGAATTATCTAATAATAATGACGATTTTTTTTTTAAAATATCCTCGAGTAAGCACGATTTTATAGCTTTATTGTACCTGAGACTCGTAATTGATAAACAAATACACTCCCCGAGAGCGAGCGCAACCGAATAAAGCTAAAATAAATCCGGGCACAAATGAGGCTGGGCTTTGTGTGCGAGTGACGATGCCATGGACGACGACGAATGAAAAGCCTGCCGAAAAGTGCTCAAAATACCGGGAGGAAAGCCTGATTAGCATAAGTAAAATAAAATATTCAGTATTATTTTAAATAAAAGGAGATTGAAAATGGCGGCGCGGAGGTTGGTTTTTCATTTGTGCCGAACCTCCGAGTGGGTTCAAGTTTGCGCTGCGGCCTTTTTATATTCTCACTCGAAAAACACGAGGCGGTTCCGAGGCCAGAGAGCCAAATTACCTTGAATCGGTTCTCTACGTTTTTTGTCGCTCTTTCACTTTACGCTCGCGTAGTAGTAATACTATGGTATTACTACTACGGCGAGTACTACTACTACTACTGCTGTTGCTGCTGTTGTTACTACTACTACTACTACTACTACTACTACTACTCTACTACTACTACTTGTAAAAACTAGTATGGTCGGCTGGTTCGGTCTTCCGCGAGGGCGAAAAACGGTGCTAAAAGGCGTGTTGCCGTTAGCGGTGGCCTTGGAGCTACTACTGCCGCCTCCAAATGACGCAAAATTAAAAATGGCCCAGTGCTGCTTGGGTTCTTGCGCGAAAACATTTCTTCTCCTCCTTCCCCCGCACTCCGATAACTCGCGCAGCCGCCGACGCTCCGGTTTATTTAGAGATGTCGGCGAATCATTACCACCGGCGATGGCTAGTTACGTGTCAATATTACGTTATGATAGATCGTGATACACACGAGTCATTGCATTTGGGTGGGATCGATCGATAATCTTCGTTTGAAGGAGAAAATGTTACACTAATCGCCATTAAGGCGCCATTGTTAACCAATGACTCAGAGGAGCCGTACGTAGTTCGCGTTACCGTCGTGAAAAATAGGGACTCTACTCGCGCGCTTTCTCGCGCGCGCGCGTGCGTGTTCCTGATAACACTTTCGCTCTCGGACGCCCGCAACCTCGAGCCAATCGTCGCCCTTAGCTGCCGGACATTTTAGCCAACACTTTACACTTGCTTTCTCTCTCTCTCTCTCTCTCTCTCCCTCCCTCTCTCCCTCTGTGTCTCTAAATAATAATTGTTGACCAAAGCACGTTAGCTTTTCGTTGCACATTTGTCTCCAATCTTCAAGTGGAATAGCAAAAAATATAAAAGCCAAGGCAACCACTATACCTTGGCATTGGCTTACACTGCTTGTATTTCAGAAACTCTCTTATTCATCTGCATTAACTCTACGTGGCAATACCGAAACGAAAATTAATGCGATAGTGCTTGAATTAAATTATGTACAAATGAAAATAACGACATTTATGTGGACATTAGAATAAATCCACTCGGTAAGCAAATGCTGTTATTGTCAGGCTCCGTATTTATGATATTGGATGAGTTTACACAGACGACCGTAAATTACGATCGAGGCGTACTCCCTTAACCATTTGCCTTTTTGCTGAAGGGGAACTGCAGTCGAAAAGTGAAAACTTACGATCCTCTCTATTGAATAACGAGTAAATAGTTGAAGATGAGAATCGCAGTTTCAATTACAGTACGGACCTGCACACACACACACCCACGCCGAGAGAAATATCCATTTTAATTTTTCCAGTTCTTTTTTTTTTATTATTATTTTACATGAGCTGTAAGTATTGTACTTTACTCGTTCCAATGAAATTTACGCACAAGAACCAAGTGTCGGCGAGATTTCACAAAGAAATACACCTAATAAATAAAGAATTAAAAAATAAAAAAAAAAATAAATAATGAAAAGAAAAACAAGGCATTTTTTAGAGGGGTTATAAAAAGGTGGTCAAAATTGAAGTCATTATTGATTTTACTTGCAAATTAAAAACAAATACCATACTTCAGATATGATAAGAACGAACAGTATCAGGATTGCATTATTTAGTTTTACGAGATCTGAACAATTAATTGAATACTACTTTTTTTTTATATTGAATAAATAATACAATAAATAAGTATTTTTACAATAATCTTTCAATGTCGTTAACACATGAAAGATAATAAACTTTTTTTAATATTTAATATTGAACACGATTGGATGAATCGTCCGATTATAACCTCACCAAATTCACATTTATCTAATTAAGTTTAAAAATATTCCCCATGAGCTCTCCTTCATTGCTTCTTTTCTTCCATGTCCAACTCGTAAGAATTACAAGTAGCAAACATATTACATAAATTTCACTCTTCTTTTGTAGGTTAGACATTGTTCACTTTGCTTTTTGCGAAAACGCGAAATGCACCTGCACATGCATAATTCAATACTTGCAACGCGATAAAACGAGATACTTTAATGCAGTACGAGGCTCAATAGGTTTTTCATATCTTGATAATGTGTAATTACGTTACTCCCTACTCAGTCAGGACGTTAGATTACATATATTTTAGTCAGTAATGTAAAGGCAATTTTTATTGTCATTTTATCATTAATGAAATGAGTCAATTGTGAAATGTCGCATTTTCAAAAAAAATTGTTTTTATACTTTTATTTAGAGTTGAATGTAATAATAAATCATGAGCAATTAACTTGATTCCGATTTTGTTTATTTTGTGACATTGATACACGGATCACGGATGATTACAAATACGCAAAAAGTATACCATCAATTTGTTGGCTGCTTCGATTTCTTATTTAAAGCAAAAGGAATATAAAATTTAAATCAAATGTTTAATCAGTCGAATCAATTTTTATTAATTTCTCAATTTCTCCGAGTTTTGCACCAACGAAAAAAATGAAAGTTTCTACATCTATAGCTAATTTTATTAAGAGGTTATTTTTTATTGATGTTGGTTTAAATAAAAATAAAATAAAAATCTTTAATTTAAAAAAGACTAAAGCTATGACCATACCCTTTCTCAACCCTTTAAAGATATAAATATAGAAATAGGTATTTGGATAGAGAGAGGTACAGGTGTACATGTATAGAAGTGTATGAACATATATATATATATATATATATATATATCGATACCATTAATAAACTAGTCTTTTAGAAGGCTTTGGGACAGCGAAACTTCTTTGAAAAGTGGGTAACGATTCAGTATGGCGGTAAATGTGCGCAGCCTAGAAAGATAGAGCGAGAGCGAGAGAGAGAGAGAGAGAGAGAGAGAGAGAGAGAGAGCGCGAATGAGGGAGGCAGTAGAAAATGTGGAGGGAGGGCCCGGACAATGGCGAGTCGGGATGCTCTCTTCTCTTTCTCTCTCGTACCTGGCACCAACAACTTCCAAGAAACGAAATCCGATTTATCTGGGTAAAAGCCGACTCGCTCACTCTGATACAGTCAAAGGAGGAAAAGGAACGAGGAGGAGTGGGGCAGGCATAAAATGTGCTCGCGATTTTGCTTAGAGAAAAGGAAGAAGGCGGCGTCGGCGCCTCTGAGTAAGGTGTTTTACAATTCCGAACAAAAATAAAGAAAAAATGTGTTATGCCTATATGTGTGTATAACTATTCGGACCACGAAGAGGATCGGACCCCAGCGCTGGGGATACTCTGGCGCATTCCATAGACACGAATTGGTCCCAACTATTGCATCAATTTTAAATGTTGGACAGCACAGCCTCGCTCGCTTCGCCTTTACCGAAGCCTTTGATTAGTGTTGCTATTTTTGAAAATTATTATTATTATTTTATGGGCAGTGCCGTAAAAAATTTCGATAAATAATGCGCTGGTTTTTATATTGACAATTAAAAAGCAAACAGAGTTTTTAGCCTTCGCCTAATTAGCCTTTTTACGTAACCTTACACCGAGGCTCGCCAAATTCAAGACAAAGTTTATCAAGGCGAATTTTTGAAACTTTCTTTTCGTAGAGCCACATTTTTACTCGAGATTAATGACCTCGGCATAGTTTAAACTTAAACTCTATTAAACAATCGGTTCTTTTAAACATATTTACCGATTGCCCAAATTTTTTATTTCGTTCATTAAACGATTCTTCAGTTTGGATGGAATCAAGTTTAAAAATGTGTTGGGAAATCGTCGACTCCATCGGCTGGGATTAAATATGTATAGGCGTGTACCGATGGTTTATTAAGATACAAATCGACGCTCGAGTACCCGGGGACCTCCGAAAAATTTCCGAGCCAGGGCCTGTACAACAAATGGCCCACTTCTAAATCAACCCCATCAATTTAAAAGTGAGTGGGCACAATCGCCTGTTGGGCGACCAGAACTCCTTTCCCAAAAACTCGCCCCTCAAGATTGAGCTCCCAGGGCGTCTTGTGAAGGAACTCGGGCGCGCACTCCCGTGACCACAGCGGTAGCGTGCGACCTTATTCGCCCTTGCTCTTGCTCTCGCCTTGCCCTTGCCCTTGCTCTCGTCCTCCACCCTTAGGTTCTCGCGCCCCTGTGTGTGAGAAAGCACCAGTGACTAAAACTACTTTCACCCTGCGACGTTGGCGCGACTTTCATCGGGTGGCGAACCGCTGGTGGGGGGAAAGACCGATAGAGAGTTAGAACCTCGGTAAACGGAGCAGCTGTCTCACAAGGACAGTTCCTAGAAGGAGCAGCGCGCGGGGAGGCTGCCAATACTCGTTCTCTCTTTCTCTCTCTCCCTCAAACACACACTCTCATCCTCTCCCTCCCTCTCGGTTCCATTGACTGGCGAAATGCGACAATGAGCCCTTACGAATGTCGGCCTTTCATTAGTATCGAGGGTAGCTTCAACTGCGTACCGAGCCATTCAAGGGTCTCCTTTTTTTATAGATTCTAATGGGGCGAACCCTCCGCGTATGTGCTCCTCATTCTTCCGCCGCCTACGTTTCTCTTCTCAATTTCCACTGTTTTCTTTACTTCTCTCTGGTTTTTCCTTCTTTTCCCAATACATCCTTTATTTTTGTTTATTAATCGTTTTATGCATCCTTCATTCTTGCTCTCAAAGGCTCCAATGGCTCATTCATTATGTTTACTCACTCATCCTCATTATGGACCGCAAACCATTTGCTTTATTCTATTATTTATTTTTTTTTGCTCTTCCCAACCAACTTGCCATATGTTTCGATGCATTCAAAGGATATTGCTTTTGGTGTACATTTTTAGAATAAATTTAATAATTATAGATATAAGAAATAATTACATTGAATCTCGGAGCCGCCTAAAACTTGACACCGAATATTTAATAACCTACTCAATATTTAATGGCCACCTAAATAATGGGTCGAAATGTTTGACGAGTCAAAGTATCGAGAAAAAAAATTAATCGATACAGCTCAATGAGCCCAAGCCAGATAAGCATTGAAGCAGGCCAGTTTCAGATTTGAGATATAATGTTACACCTCCATGTCGTTGCTTACACCTCATCGCGTTTACGGTAAATCGTATTTCATTCAAGCCAAAAATTTATCACTTCTAATTACACATTCTATGTTACTATTATTACAGATCGCCCCTCCCTCTCACCTCCCAATGCGGAAGATAATCAAGATAGGTTCGATCATTTTTCTACAATGTCTATTGTAACTTGTTTGTAGATACGATAGGAATTAATTGTGGATCGGTATCGTTTTTGGATGATTACAAAATAATCGTTTTAGTTTGAGTAAATTGAACATATAAACAGGATGAAAATTTAGAAAGTGGAATATCCATGGTATATCCACCTCCAACCGCAACATTAAAAATGGACGTGTAAAATAAAATCTAAATTTATTGCTTATTTACCGTATTCATCATAATCAAAACCTCCTTTGAACTCGAGAGAGCTAAAACGTATTTTATGACTTTTTAAATTGAATGAATTCCTCCATATCAAAATTGGAATATTTACCCAAATGGCTTCCTTGAAACTCGTATTATTTTATGTTTTAATGCGAAAATCTATGGAAAAAGAAGTTCGGCATTCTACCAAACGCTGTAACGCGAGACTGGGGTTTTCAAGTGCCCAAGAAACTTATCACAAAGGTATTACAAAAACGCTTTGAAGATAGTTGAGGGCGCTATAAACTTAAGGAAATGAGCAATGATAAATCACGATAGACAGAAAAAAGGCTAACGATACCTCCTCCTCCTCCTCCTCCTCCTTCTCCTCCTTCTCCTTCGCCGTCTGTCCCACGAAGGAGGCGACCGTGGACTCTCACGCGATAGGCCGAAAGAAGGTAAGGATCGAAAGCAAGCAGGAAAAAAATAAATAGAGAAAGAGGGCCTGCGGCATCTACCTGCTCTAACGCGAGGCATTTCGCAAATCGTCACCGTGTGCCGTGTGTGGATGTGGATACGACGTCCGGACGGTCGAGATTCGCTGGGTCTTAGAAAGTTGGGACCACGCTCCCATCAGCACCGAAACCTCGGTCTGGGTCACCGGCCCTCTCGGGCCTCATGGCCAAACTCCGTTCTAACGGCGTGGCTAACCTCTAAGGCCTTCCCGAGATCCTCGGACACGGGGATGCCAGCCCGAGGCCCAACTGCATCTTTGGGGTTCTTCCTCTTTCTCTGATGCATATCGTCCGAAACTGGACCACTTGACTTTGGGCTCTGAGTCACGATTTTATTGAAAACACGATTTCGCAAAAGGCAGATGGGAAAGCAACCTTTAATTGCTAATACCTGCCAGCGTCACCGTTATGATACCAGCAGCTCTTTTTTTTAAATAAATTACTTGAAATTTATTTTTATTTTTAAGTTTAATTTTTGTTTTCAAATGAGAACTCGAGCTATCAATAATCACACTTTGCCTGGCTTCGACTTCTTTGTCCCGCTAATTTATTAGTACAATTAGTAAGGCACATGTTACCAAATATATAATAGATACGATGAGTTATTTATTTCCTCTAGTACGGTTAAAAAAAGTTCGGGGAAAAAGTGGTTTTAGTAACGCATACAAGGAAAAAAGTTGTTGAAAAAATCACTCGCTCCATTTTTTACATATGGAGCAACAGCAACTAAACATTATGAGGTATCACGCTTTAATCAGAGTAGAGTCGTAAAGATCGAAGGAACCCCCAAGGATGAATTTTCCTCCACCATATGTCACACCTCGTAAACCCCCATCATGAAGGACCACAGCCAACTGGCGGGCACCCCGTGAAGGAAAATATCGTGTCCAGACAATTGGTGGTAGTTGGAAAAAAAATTTTCCAGGTGATTCGCCAGCTCGTAAAAGGCATCGTCGGGCCATTAGACGAGGGTGACACGAGACGTGCGTCCACACGTCCTCCGCGACTTTCGAGGGCTGCAGCCCGGCCCGATAGCTTTTTAAAAGCACGACGTAGAAGCTGAGGGTGCAGCAACAGATGCTACACACAGCTAGGGCAAGGTGTACGCAAGGAGTATGTATATATATATATATATAGAGAGAGAGAGAGAGAGAGAGAGAGAGAAAGGCCGAGCCGAAAACAGAGCCGAGGAAAACCAAGGAGCTGGAGGAGGAGGAGGTCGTGGCATTGGCGCAACAGGTTGCAACATCTGTCGCTCGGTGCGTCGGAATCTCGTGTTATTATGCACCTACATACGCACCGCGGGCCAAGAGACAAAGAAAGGGCCGAGTAGCCGCTCGATGGAAAAAGGAAATCGGCGAGCAGGTGGAAAGCGGCGAGGCGCGTGCACCGGTATTTTTCTCCTCCCCCGGTGCAAATTGGAGTGAACCGGACCGAACCGGACGGCCGGTTGCCGAGGTATGCACCAACCAATGTGCGCGGGTCGTGTGCCGTTCCTTTAATTGCCGACTTGCAGCGGATACAGGCGGCAGATGGTTTCTGCATGCAGCACCACTATTACCGATTTCGGCCGGTGCGCCATTTTATTTTTATCTTTCCCTTTATGCGCGCGCACATCGCAATCCTCGAGGCCGGTGTTTTGCGACCGCGGGCGCTCCTCTCCCGACCACGCACGCCTCTCGAGGTCACTCTGGGTTAAGGGTAGCCGCGGTCGCCCTTTATAACACAACGCACTATTCGTGCATTCGGGCTCATTAGGGGATTGCCTTTGCGAACTTTTACGTGGCTCGTTAAGCACCAAGTTTATGGGCGAAAATCAATACCGGACGACGTCTGTCCGTCGATATAGTTATATTTCACGCTTACGAGTGAGCGGCGAGGGATGAACGCCACCAAGTCGACCCGGCAACCCCGAGTGTTTAGTTTGCGAATTCCAGTTCGCCCTCGCTCACGCAGATGATTTGCACCTGCTGGTGCTCGCGTTCCGATACCACTCGATTGCTAATTACTCGTTTCCTCGTGCAAAAACACGGCACGCGCCGCGATTGGGAGCATAATGAGCTCTCCCTCTCCTTTCTTCAAAGTGCAGCCGGTTGTGGACTTCAAAGTGAGCCCGAAGACCTGAAAATGGAGCACGCGCGCTGGCATTGCAATAATCGCATTGCGGCGTGACATCGGTCGTCCCGGTCCAGACCTTTCTCCGTCGCCGCTCCAGGAGCCGGTCCCAAGTTACCCTGCGAGGCTGCGCGGAAACGATCATCATCGACGTGTTGCAGCGGCAGCTGTCGCGTAAGAGAGGATGACGACGGCGGGATCGATGGGTGCCCGGTGTTGAGTCCTGGCACGAGTGCGCCCTACCACGGAGCCCCGGTGCACCTGGCCCCTCTCACTCACTCATTCACTCTCTCTCTCTCGTCCCGACAACTATCTCCGCGGCCTCACCTGCTTCCCCCTTTTTCGCGAGCAGCGGCACACGGACACCCGGCGACAATTAAGATGTATGCGCGATTCCGATCTCGGGGACTCGCCAGTGGCTCGTGCCTCGGAGGGCGCATCACTCATCGCCTGCACTCGGTGCATTCAGCGCATTGTTGAACTCGGGTCGAGTCCTCCTCCTCCTTTTTTTTTCCTCTTCCTCTTGCCGAGTGACGCCCGCCTGGCACTCGAGGAGCCAGTGCGCGGACGTGCCATACGTGTCCACCTCCTTCACCGCGTAAAGGCGAAAAAATTGGTATCTCGAGGTGGTAAGTATCGTCCTCGTAGGGCATGACACTGCCGCGATTGGGAGGGGGAGGGAGGATTGGAGGGACTTGCCCGGTTGCGCGTGCCATGCGGGAAAGATACTTGTGTAAGTCGACGTTGGCACATGACGTCGCTCATTTGCCTTTTCTTTTCTTTTCCTGGCACTTAACATTCTCTTTTCTTTTGGAGGCGATACACCTCAGGGCCCACGACGACGCTGCTGAGGGCGAGCGGCGAGCAGGTGTTGGACGCGTGCACACACGGCCGATATCGATGACTGCAGGCGGCGTGGGTTATTTATTATTTCATTTTCCTTGTGGAAAGATGAAATGCAGGGATATGGCGCGACGACTTTACTAATTCGTTTTTTTTTTCCTTTTCCACATTGTGCCTTTGACTCGTAAGCCATTCCATTAGCTCGATAGTGTGCCAGGTGAGCACAAAGCCCATCCCGTACACATCCCTCGCCCCCTCCCTTCTTGCCCCTTTTGACCATTATAAAATGCGTCTAGCTGCGTTTTTGAATAAGTGAAAGAGCTTAAGAGCGCCCCTCGAAAGGGTAACCCCTTCACCCCTCTGTTAGCGAGTAATTTGGATATAAATTTATTGGCTTAGGCTCGAGATTCTGTCGTTCGATTCCATTGTCGACCTTACATAAACAAGTCCATAGCCATCGCATTAATCAAGACTTTGCCAATAATATACAATAAATATTTCCTTTTTAATGTGCGTATACATATTTATTAGTACAAGCAAAAACTGTATCACGGTGCAACAATATCCCGTAATAAATGACAATTTTAATTTAATGCTCATTGTTCTCTACCTTTCTTACATTACAATGTTAAATTTTCATTAAAAACGTCGCAGACATCATATGCTAAACAATAAATGCAGACGAATTATTTGTTTTGTTACAATGGGGAGCTCGCTGGGGAGATACACAATCCACAAACGATTACAATATTTCGAAATCAATTCCAGTGTATCTTTACCTATTTCGGATTCCCCTACGTGCGTTCGGATCCAGGGGAGGAGGACCAACAATATAGTTTTTCACTAAACGAGTCCAGTTGGCATTCCAGGGTCGAAGGCACACATGGCATCCGGTGGTGACGATCAGTCCCCGCGCCTCGCTTCCCCCGAGTCATGGCCACGAGGCATTAGAAATCGATCATTTACGTGAATCGCACAAAATAATCCGCCGGATCCTCTGGAGGCGAAGGCCACGTTCTCCGAGTATGTTAACAACGTATTGTAGATGACGACGACTGGTGTGTACACACAAACATTAGCATTAGGAGTGCGCTAAATATAGCCAAATCCGCTGGGGAGACGCACGCGCGCACACGTGGAAAGTAGTTTTATGCGCGGAGAAAGATCGAGGAGATAATCCGCGTTCCACGCGGAAGACCAGGAAGAGAAGAGAGCGACCGCTCTCTTCCGTCCCCGAGTGTCACGTCGCGTCACGCGTGCGCACTCGACTCTCCCCGAGGTTTATCAATGAAATGCGAACCGGGAGGAGAGAAACGATACGTGGTGACGATTCCGAAACGGGGAATTCCCAATTGCCTCCTCCCCTCGCACTCGTACTCTCGAGAGCGAGCAAAGCTTGTTAGCCGTAGGGGCATAAATTAGCCGATTTCGCCAATATTTACGGACCCGTCTCCGCCAGCCCCTCCACCTCGAGGAATACGCGAGGTGTGCCAGGCCTAAGGACATTACACGGATTCGTTACGTCGTCGAAAGGCTTACGGCCGACTACGTGCGCGGAAACACGGCATGGAAGCCGCTTATCCGGCCAAAAGTTACATCCACGATCTACTGCCGCTCCGACACGCGCGGGCTCTCGAGTTTCCGAGCGTGAGGAGCCTTCCTTTGGGCGACGTCTCCGTTGCTGCCCGCTGTTTATTATACGCCCCTGATCTCCTTAACGTCACTCGTTAAAAGTGGAAGCACGTGTGGCGACGGAAAGGAATATTTCACATCCTCGCCTCCGAGCCTCGGGAATGTCCATTTTTGTAGGAGTGCTGCTTGCTCCTCATGCATCCCCCCACCTCTTCGCCGCTAATTATTTATTTACCGTTTATTCGTCTTTGCGCTTGCTGCTCCATCGGTGAGATTCCTGAGCACGACTTTGGCAGCCAAACCCAGCCCCTTGTGGAAATTTCAAAAAACAATCGCACCTTTGTCACCCGGACATCGGCGTTCCGAGGCCCGAAATGGCCGCGTCCGACTGCGGATGTCGGAGTATCGGGGTATCGACGAGACTCCTTGTAACCTGCTGCGCGAGCCCCGACACCGAGTCTAAACAATCCGTGCCTCCGCGTAACTGCAATAAATCATTCACCGATCGAATTCCAAAGTCGCACGCAGTCGCCCAAACTCTACGCGCACCTCTTCTTGCACTCGCACTCGAGTGCTCCCCAAACAAACTTTCCTTCCCCTTGGCATCCGGGTGCATTCCCCAACCCCAGCCGAACACCCCCCCCCCGCCCCAACTCCCGTTCGACCCAGAAGAAGACGACTGCTGTCGTCTCCAATGGTGAAACATCCCCCGCTGGGAGCTTCTCGATCAACATAGCTGCCCCAATTCCGTCTTTGACTTTTGGATAAACTTGTCGAGGCTCTCGACTGGAGGCTATCTTCATTACAAGTGCGTACGCGTAATGGTGTCGTAATCGTACTGTTAAATCTGCTTTTAAGCCCCTCTAGTTTAACAGTGTAAAGGATAAAGACGCAAAATTCACTTTCTCCGGCAATGAAATAGCGAATATGAGCTACCGTAGTTCCCGGTTGGCTGGAAAAAAATGACTACATATGCACGGGGATGTCTGACCGCAAAGCCATTCATCTGCCACTTGATTCCTCTCGTTTTGTCACCGAATGTTGGGTCGGGAGACCAAAGAGTTCAAAAGCCAGGCAGCGATGACGACGACGAGGTGCGGACCTCTTGAAATAGTTCAATCCACTGAGCTACGTCATCGCGGTGGGCCATTAGAATCCCCTACCCAGGCTAAGAGTTCGCGTGTCTTTCTTTGTGAGTACTTTGCACAAAGTCGGGCACACGCTCGAATCCATCAAAATTACAGATGAGCGATCTTTCATTTCGTTTACACTAGCATTTCCTCGTCTTTATCCATTATTCTTGTTGATTCCTTATTAGTTTACTATTCAGTTCCGACTTGCTCAATTTCATCTTGAACTAATCCTGACCTCGACATACTCATATTGCAAATACGTAAACACCCAATTTTTTTCCATTTTTTAAATCAGTTTCAAGTGTTGTCTTTTTTTTACTGATATATTCAGTAAATGAAAAAGGCCTCGTTGGCTTACTTCAAATTAATAACTGCTAGCAGTCTTTCTAATTATATTAAACGAGTGTATTTTGGATAAGAATCTGGTAAGTCACGATGTACCCTGTGTTGGTTTAATCTCGGTCGGGCTGTTTACGCTAAAAATCTCTATTTTTCATGAAAAGCCACAAAATATTATTTTAAAATTTGGCTTATCGCGTAGATTCGATCAACTCGTGCACGAGATGAAATCGAAAGGGGGAAAAGCTCCGTTATCTCGTACCGAAAAGTCCCGCAATGACTCGTAAGTGCACGACTCTTAGCCTGAGCCTGAAGATTCCTCGTAAGATATTCGGAATATGGAACGGGACTGGGGAACGAATTCGAGGTTCGTGCGCGAGTGACCGACTTACCCACATTAAATTTATTCTCAAATTTCAATAGAGCCCGAATGTTAACTGAATTTTTAACGAGTTTCGCCAATTCACCTTATTTTCAATCTGAATTTTTTTTTTTGGCTTGGACATGGTGTGATGAAATGAATTTGCAAATTATCTCCTACTCCGTCATACTCATCACTTCTTTTGTTTAAAACTATTATTGTTTATTTATTTATTTTTTTTTTTGTATTATAATTTAGCACACTACGCTTCGATCAAATTGCATTTGTCGATAAATAGATTTCGATATAGGTATTCCAAATTTATAGGAAATCTCGGTTTTCATTCGTTTCGGGGAAAAGGAAAGTATGCTTGTCGGCAATTATTCTGCTGGTTGCGGATTTGATAAAATTATTTGTATGCGTATGTGATGATCTGCTTTAAAGGTGTACATAAATTCATTCAACCTCGAAAATGATCACAACGCCACACAATGAAACGTCGAAAGCCATTGTTATCGGCTTGGAATACATTATACCGTGAATGAGATTTTCTAGGCACAGCATACTTTTTCAAACGTGTTTGATGAATGGACTGGTATCGAATGCATTTTGTTAGTTCGACGTTTCTATTATTATCATTTATACATGAATGATCTGGGTGCATATATGTATATTTGATTTGAAAAGCTGCGGATACAGTGAGTTTAGCCAAAATCAATTTGTTCTTAGCCTACAACCCACAAACGTGAAATATTTCTCAGCTTTTCTTTCGGCCTTGCTAATGCTTTCAGCATTGAGAATAATATTTAATTTTATGATTTTTTTAAATGAACCATACTGTGCTACATTGTTACAGTGTATTAAGAAATGAGAAAATGTAGGGATACAACTTGTTATTGGTTTGTAATTGAATTAATTGTTTAAGAAATTATTTGTTTAAGAAATATTTTCTCGCACATCATTAAATTTGTCAATGTACAATTCCAATGAATAAGATGACAAATAAATATTTTTTAAAATAATAATTAAACAATAAGTAAATAATAAATTGATCAATATTGTGGTGGTTATTCTTTAAAGAAGATCATGGCTTTCGCAAAGTGTAGACAAAAATGTAGATTATTCAGATTATTAAGGGAGAAAGGAAATAAAAAGTACAGCGAAAGACTGCAATTGGAGACCCGAGCAAAAACCGGGGACACACCACACCAAAGAGGTTGATTTCTCCTGAATCCATTAAAGAAACAAACTATTTCAAGGAAAGATCCATTATTCTCGCTTCTTCACCGACTGGCTGAAATAGTTAATTGGCAAAATTGTGAAAGTGCGGCAGATAGAGAAAAAAAAGGAAGAAATAAAGAAAGAAGGGCCGAATCCCGTCGAGATCGGATCTCGGGGTATGCTTTGTGTGCCAGCCCTCGCATCGACGGGGGAGCTCCGGGGAATCCTAAATTCGATTATAAATTCAAGGGCTTAATGAATAAATGGATAAAAAGTCGGCTACTCTACTCACCCAGAGGTCGTCGAGTGTGATGGAGTTGTCGGTGTAGAAGACTAGGACGTCTGCCGAGAGCGGCCTGGGCTCCCGGAGCTTGGAGGCGAGCAGCAGGCAGGCGGTGCCGAGGAGCTGGAGCTGCGACTTCCTGATTGGACAGATGCTGAGGAACCTGTCCACGTAGTTCATCGACAGCGGAAACACTTCCTCCTGGCACTTTTTCTCCTCGCATACCTGAGCCCGGCCGGCATGAAAGGGAGCGAAATGAGAAAAAAGGCTCGGAACTTGGGGGAAAGAAAATACATATACGTGTGCACGCGGGAAGGGAAGAAGGAAGGGGGGGGCTGCCCGACATATGGAGGACGCTCGGCGCGGCGCGGCGCGGGGCAGGAAGCGGGCGCGTCACCGCCACCACACCACCATCGGAGAAAAATCCAATCGTGCAATATGCGCGCGACCCGGGAGGAAGGAAGGAAGTAAGGATGGAAGGAAGGAAGTGAGGATGGAAGGATGGAAGGATGGAAGGAAGGAAGGAATGGCGAATGCGTTTCCTTTTGGATGAATGCCACTCTGTTTTTTGGGTATTGTCTCGGGGTCTCTCCACTGCACTTCGTCGGTGCCTCCGCTCCTCCGTTTTTGTTTGCACCCGATCTCATTTTGCCACGGTCGATCGGAGCCGAGGATATCGGGAATCGAGGATCGCGGACGTGAATCGCTCCGCCGCTAATTTCGCACTAAACTCGCTCGTCTCGCCAGGTACTTGTAATTGCCGCTGAATTTAATTGGCTGTAGGAGGCATATTTTTCCGTAATTCCATCCTTATAATCGCGCTGTTACGAGTTTCTTATCTCAGCAATTAAAAATCGAATACTAGTTTCGAAATAGCACCATAGATTCCGCTAATTAAGCCCTCGGACTCGATGACAAATTCTATTAAGCGAATCTCTTTATAAACTTGATTTACGTAGTGCACTTTTCGATAACGAAGCCCAATAAAAAGTGAGCTTTACGCGCCCCGACAATAAAAATAAGAAGTTGGTCATTTAAGGAGATTATGAAATAAAATGGGCGCGAAGGTGAGCCGGGCTTTTTAAATGCAACGGTATTTTAGAATTTAATTGCTCGTGCAACCGCGCATCAATGCTAATACGCATTTCAAATGTTTTTTTCAACAATCCGATTTCCAATTTGCCCGAGATAAGTCGGGCCATCCCAAAGCATCTGAACGAGACCGCCGCAATCGAGTTTTCGCCTATGTACGTGTGCACGTGTATTTGTAGCACATACGTATCCGCATACACCAACCACGCTATCTCTCTCTCTCTCCCTCCCGCGCTCTCTCCCTCGCATCCTTTTTCGCGCTTCTCTCTATTCCAGAGCCTACGTATCTTCGTCTGTCTCGCGCGGCACGTCAAGGTCACTCTTACAAACGCCCTATACCAGCACTGTAATTACTCTCTCTCTCTCTCTCTCTCTCTCTCTCTCTCTCTATTGCTCGCTCACTCGCTCTTCCTATATCGACCGCTGTTGCGTAAACGCTGTAAATTCAATGTGTGCACGAGTGTGCGTTCGCGAAAAGAGACAGAGGAAAGCTTAAAAAATAAAGAAGAGCAGAAATCGGGGAGTAGATTTTGTTCCAGAAATTAATTTCAGTCTTTGGCATTAAAAAATGCGATTATTTTTTTATGCCTCTTCTTTTTCGGGAATTTCGGAGACTGGTTTTCAAGAATAATTTATGGGATGCGGTCACAGTTTTTATTATAATGTTGCAACTAATATGCCGAATGATCGAGTATAATTTTTTTCGATGACGTGATTTCCAACTCTTGTAAGACCATTTTTTTTGACATTTTCATACTAATTTTTTGACTCGTCTAAATGCAAGAGATTATTTTCACAAATTCATTCTTGTTCTCTTATTTAATTTTATAAATTGAAACAATTGAAAAGTAATATTTATTTTTTTATCACAGTTTACATCAATTAACCAAATTAATGTTAAGTATTTATCATCGTTGTAATTAAATTAAAAATGTATTTAAGTGTACTTTACTTATGTATTAAATTTACTCGTATTAATTATATTTGTATTAAGTATATTTGTTTTGTCGAAAGTAACTTGTATCGGCCTATCGTAGTCAACTATCGTTTAAGTTTTGCTAAATATACAAGAACATTTGAGAGTGTGAGAAAAAAAAGTATCGAAAGAATGATAGAACATTGTGCGTGTTTGCGCGTACGCGTGGGCTTATTTATGTATGCGTGCGTGCAGATGTGTGCAAAGTGTACGTACGTGTGTGCGGTGAGTAGAAAGAGGAATATAAAAAGAATAAATGAGTCGGAGAGTGAAACACATACAAGTAGAGATAGAGTGCGAAAGGTTTTTAAGTCGATAAAAAAAGATAGAAACACTAAGAAAGAAAAGAGGAAGGAGGAAGAGAGACACAGACACACCGACGACATATGTAATTTCCGCGGGCGCATCCAGTTTAGGTTGTATGAGTATGTATACATGCATTATAAAGTCGTCTTAACTCTCTATCTCTATCTCTCTCTCTCTCTCTTCCTCCTTCCCCTCTCTAACTCTCGCTCTGAGCCTCAATCACTCACTTACTCACTCGAATTCATTTAAATTTTGCCAACCAAACCAATTGAATTAATTCGGAGTTTCACGTGTTTCCTCTATATATAAATTTTACCGAGAAAAGTTTCTATATTACATACAAATAGTAAAGTTCCAAATAAAATAAAATAAAAAGAAGAGCCCATTTCGAGTATAGGATTTAAGAAGTTTCATAGACAGACTATTCGGTATGTGGAATTCACCACGTACATGTGAATTTACATTTGGGAATACTAAAATTTCAGCGTAAAATTTTTACCGTGAAAATGTAAGACCGAGAATAGTTTACTTGTGGTCTAGTCCGAATAATGTAATATGCGTAAATTTAGTGGTACTAAGAAACGGAAAAACGTTAGTCTTAATAATAATTATCGAAAGAGCAAGAGAGAGAGAGAGAGAGAGAGAGAGAAACAGACGATCGTGGCCTTTAATTTACCTATTATCCAAGTAAATGTAATTAAATAATCTTGAAGAAAAGACGATAACGATACAAATCTTTCCGATATTTATTAATGACACATGTCGGGCAACATGTGAAAGAGGGACCCGAAATAACAGACTAAAAAACGTACGGTAAACATTTTTCTTTAATTGCGTTGGCTGTCTAAGTTAAATATCGTATATTATACAAAATGACAGACATTGCTTAAATTTACATATTCCAATGTCAAAAATGGCGTGCCAGTCGAGCGCAAGTGCTTGCACAAAAAAATACTAGATTAAGTTAAAAGAAAGTGTTGAAATTATGAATCGCGAAGAATTTGTTAAAAAAAAAAGAAAAATGACTACAGCGATTAGAATATGTAGGTAGCGAGAGCGCTTCAAGCATAGGAAGAAAGAGAGAGAGAGAGAGAGAGAGAGAGAGAGAGAGAGAGAGAGACATAGGCTTTCAAGTGCGTACACGTGCACGGATTATCCGCGCCTGCGACTCGCGTAACCGGGGTTCAATAGCCTCTGGACAAGGGAAACCCGGTAATCATCCTTCGGTGTTCGATTCGTGGCCGAGTGTCCTGGAGTGAAGAAGTGTGGCCCGGGGCCCGACAGAGGCAGTCTAAGTTGACACAAAACAAAAGCTCTCGAGAACACAACGCGCAGAGGTGTGCGCATTTTTCCACGGGCAAACTCGCTCGGGAAATGTTAAAGGTCACGGATAAAGATGACACTAGCAACGACGACTACGACAATGACGAAACGATTCAACGTTATATCGAGGAGTCAGCGGTTTAAAGTTTAAAAGCCCCTGGTCGCGATGTCGAAATTTAAATGCCGTGCGGAGGTGGTAAAATCGAATTGGCTTTTTGTCATTGCCTCGTCGTCCCCTCCCCGCCCCCGTCTTTTTTCATCGCGAGAAAGAGGAAGAGTGCGAGAGGCGGGCGGAACAACAAGCAGCCAGGCGCCAGCGTTAAAAATAAACGACGACTACCGCAGCTACTACGCGACACGACACGAGCACCAACACCATTTCACGACCAGCCACAATGACGTAACCCCCGAAAAACACGAGGAACCCCTGTCTCGCCTTTTCGCGAACTCGGTGTCCCCGCTGCGATGGAGCAAAGATCGATGCCGTCCGCGAGTCGTTTGCGGAAATCGGGACTCGAGCGAGGGCGAGTGCCAACGCCGTCGTCGCGGCTCCACCTTGCCGGTCGCAGCAGCAACAGCAGCAGCCGCAGCACGTGCTACCGAGAAAAGCGTGGTCGGGGAAAAGACAGCCGAGGCTCGCGGCACGTGATCTCCGACCCGATCACCAGCACCAGCAGCCTCGGTCCTCGCGGACTCGAAGATTCGGGGAATCGGGGAATCGGGGAATCGGGGAATGGGCGATCGGTGGCCCTCTCGCCCTTCCTGGAAGCGGGGTCAGGCAATTGGCTGGACGGGACGGGGTCAGGGGCACTTTGGGAGAAGAACGGCGTGTGGCCTCACCTCCAGCATCCACTCGGCGACGACCTTCCGCATGAACGGTGAGATGTCCCTCTGGACGCAGCCGAAGTACGAGGAGGAGGGCGCGTACCTCTCCTCGCTCCTGAGAAGGTTGTGCAGCATCCTGTCGTCGGCCAGAAGGACGGGGTCGGCGTAGGCCGTGCACTCGGCCGGCGACGTCGTCTCGCAGCACAGCAGATCCATCTTGCTCGGCTCGGGCCTTTTTCCGGTGCGCGCGCACGCACACGACACACACGTGTTGCGCGTACCAAACTCAGTCTCTTTCTCCTTATCAGCTTCGAATCCACGTGGCCCCCCAAAAGCCACTTTTCCCAGAGAGAGAGCTACTATTGTACTTACTACGACGGGGGCTACTGGCCACTGGCTCCTTGGCAGCTTCCTGGCCCAGTCGGCCCTTGTCCCCGCGACGTCTGTCTCCGGTGCTCCGCTTCGAGAGTCGCGCGACGATCACGTCGTCTTCTCCAACGCTTCGACTATTGCGTGCGCGTCTGCGTAGACGTCGGATGCTCTATTCACACTCGTGACACAACACTTTCGGTTCGGTTCGTGGGCGCTCGTGTCACTGTGGCAGGACTCGAGGACGCGAGAATCGCGAAGACGGAGACGAGGTAGACGAGTACTGGTTAACGGTGACGGGGTAGGCGCGAGGAGGACGAGAGCTCGCGTGTCTTGGGAAGCGGACCTATCTCTCCGTTTGTTTGCTTGTCTTTGTTGGATGTCTCGGTTTGCACAGATCGAGCAGCTTCTGGCGGCCGGTCGCTCGTGCTCGTGCCTGAGAGTGCTCCGCTTCGTATTCGACCCGACACCGGCGGCCTACCAGGTCAGAATGCCGGCTGACTGGAAGTGCGAGCAATGAGGACCGGCACCCGAGGCGGCGACACCGCCGCCGCCACCGCCGGTCGCCCCGTGGTGCTACGAACCGAAGAGTGGGGACGGGGGACCGACTACGTGCGGCCCTCACCGGCAGATCGCGCGGTGGTGGTGGTGGTGGTGGTAGTGGTTGTTCCTCCTTTCCGCTCTTGGCGGGTCGATTGGTCGCTCGGTTGATCCTCGGACCGCGGGTGTCCTGAAGCCGGGCCTTCGCTCGAGTCCTGGGGTCGGTTATTGTGCCAGTGACCGTCGGCGCATATTCCCAAAGTTCTCTTGTCGAAGACGTAAACTGCCGGGCAATGGCGCCTAGCTTTTCGATTTCTTTGAAACGCGTCGGGAAAATGGAGAGGACAAGTTGTGGCCTTCGTCACCACGAGGGCTATGCGTTTAATCGTTTTACGACTTCCTCGTTTCCCGTGGCTATTGCCTAGGAACCTAGAACCCCTATCCTTGGCAGCCCCCCTCCCCCTCCGGCCCATTTATGCACCATTTATGCTCATATATATAGATCGACCATGCCCATGCCTAGATCCATTGCCGTGGTATTACGGACAAACCCACGTATACATTCCCATTCGCACTCTTATCCGTGTAGATGTACATGCTCCACAACAGTCTCTTGGGATCACCGAGCTCTGCGGCAGCAACAAATAATTAACAATATCCGTGCACAAGGGACAGGCCGATCTTTGTGTACATTCGATCGGTAGCTCGAAAATCCGTCCTCGTCCTTTTGCAACTGAACACTATCGAGGCACGTGGATTACGTCTGGCATTTACATTTAAACATCCAACGCGAGTGCCGGTCGATTAATTATAAATAATCGGCCTCCATAAAATGCCCTCCCAATAAAAAGAAGAGGAAAGTAAAATATAGCTGGGAAAAGTACGAAGCACCGGGAGTTGTGCATCGATGTTTTATGCTTTTTTATTCAAATCGTAATCGTTGACTAGGCTTGCGTCTCAAAAATTTCAAGTGTATTAACTCACCGACTGATACGCCTTCTTTATGCACTCAATCCATATAAACTCGTATATAAAAAAATTTAATAGCACTCTTATGGCGATCGGTAAATCAGTGTATTACGCTTTTGTCTGTTTAACTCTGTGTTAGAAAATACCATTGTTCATGCCATGATTTAAACTAATCCGTGTAAACTACCGATTTATTTGCATTTATTTAAATTTTACCTCGGACCAATCGTAAAAGTATCAACCCTAGAATAACAGTTATAAATTTCCATCGCTAATATAAATATAATTAAATTTTACGATGTTGGAATTAAACTTCAATTCCTAAAAAAGGAAAGAAGAATTTTCTTCGTTATAGTACGCCGACACGCGACGTTAAATTTGAGGTTAAATGATTGAGTCAACCTATTTATAATTTGCCATATACGAATAAGCTAATTTACCGAAACACATCTCGGGCATTTAAATTACTGCTCAATAACTCGTGCACTTTTTAATAATAATACTCATCGTTTAATTTAGCGTTTAATTATTGTTAATTTTTAGAAAAATATCCCGTTATCTTAAAAAAAAGACGATTGTGGATAAAAAATTTGCTGCAGTGGGAAACGAGCTGCACACGTTGTTGGAAATGTTTTTTGTTTTCGTAAAATGCAGCTTTGTGAAAAGGTTTAATCGCCCTTGAGAATCCCATCGGCTTTTGCAAAAATTTCGTAGATCGAGCCGAGAAAAGCGTAGGATTAATAATAATAATAACAACAACAACAATAATAATAATAATAACAACAATAATAATAACAATAACAATAATAACAATAATAATAATAATAATAATAATAATAATAATAATAATAATAATAATAATGTTCCCGTGGATACAGCGCCAATAAAGTCAACTATTTATAAATTCATGAATGTATTGGGTAAGGGTACACACCGAGGATGTGTGCGTGTAGGTGTGCGCGGGATCAGGAATCGACGGAGGTGCGGTGCTCGATTCGCGGGTCAATTGACTAATCATTGTCTCGCGCGAAACACCAAAGAACGAGGTGCGGTGCACCAGGAAATTGCAGCCGCGCGTCCTGGAGTGCAGGTGGTACTCGTCGGGGCGTGTGCGCCGCTGTGAGCGCGACGACGTCCCCGGATATTTGTTTGGCTACTCGCGCAGTAAGTGTCGAAAAGCAGAGCCGAGATAAGCCGCCAATTGACTTTCACCTTCGATTCCTCAGAGTCGGCCATTCATCTTCCGGCGAGAATAATACCATGAATAACCGGGGCTCCGCGGCCAGGAGCTGCACAGAGCGGCGGAGCAGGGGAAGGGTAGCGGCGGAGATTAGCGGCGGCGGGTGTGTTAGGCCCCGAATAATTGTACGGCACTGAGCCACTGGCGGCTCGCCGCTGATATTCGGTCGAGATCGGGCGCGATCGCCACTTCCCGCGCCCCGGCGCTCGATCATCCGCGACTCTCCCACACACGCACGCGGGGCGTTGGGGCGGTGGCGGCGGCGGAGGCGGGGGTGGGGACGGGGATCTTTCCACGCGCGGAAGGATCGCAGAAATGTCGCGAGATAAAGCCAACAGTCCGCGGCGGGGGAGGGAGAAGGCGAGCGATCCGCACACTTCCTATGATTAATTTTTGTTATCTCGAGTGCGCCGCAATCACGGAGCCTTTGGCTTCGGGTCCTGGAATTCCTCGGGGGCGCTCCGTTGTTTTGC
Organism: Eupristina koningsbergeri; assembly: GCA_018907245.1. Lineage (NCBI taxonomy): Eukaryota > Metazoa > Arthropoda > Insecta > Hymenoptera > Agaonidae > Eupristina > Eupristina koningsbergeri. Next base: position 615,701 of record JACCHV010002752.1, on the reverse strand, counting down.
ATCTCGGCTTTATCCACCTCGTGAATGACAATATTGAATTTTCACTTCCTTGTTCGAGATTGCGGGGTCGATAACGATTCCCGGTCGGTGCACCGCCGATGCACCGGCCTCGCACCCTTTGCTCTCGCGCTTTTTCCGTTTCAATTATTAAGAGGTGAGCTACCTTCGAAACCTACAATGTGTTTCCCCTTTGTTTTTCTCGGGCCGAATAAACATTTTCAGCGCGGGCTTTTCACTCGCTCCTACATTCCATTGACATCTGACTTCAACTATACGTGATCCTACTATCGATATATTTTTAAATGTTTCATAAAATAATTACTACCTAAAATGGGAGAGGATATTACGAAAATCAAGACTTTGGCCCGGAATTTTGATATGTGTAAAACAGGATGATATTTTTCGGGCATTTGTATGCGAGGAGGAAGGTAAGGTTATGGCCAAAAAAGTTATGCACAAAGGTCTCAATGCAAATTAAGATATCTACAATTAAAGGACGCCATTTCTCGGATTAAAACAATTCATGTTCCCTTGGATTAAAGGCTAGTTATTTATTGAATGACGTTTTTCGTTAAACCCGTGCTGTTATCGACAAAAATTAAAATATACTTTTAATTTGCTGACAATCTTATTAGTTGCATAATTTGCTGATTGCTTATAAATTGAAACCTCGATAAAATTTACACTCAAAGTACAAACGCAGGTTCGAATTAAGTAACGAGAAATTAAAAGCCTTTCCTAATTCTTAGTCAAAGATTTAATGACCCCGGCCGTATGCATCAAAAGAAAAGAATCAATCATTCTTACATTCACCAAGTTTGGCAGCGAAATAGAATAAAACTCTATCTTGCATATATCTCAGTACTGATAATACATTTAATAACGACCTGTGCTATTAACTGCGAATCTGAGTTGATTTAACATAATTTTAAATTCTTAAATAATTGTTTAATAATTGTTTACAAGTAGGCATTGGTATAAATATTTAAATAAATGAACGGATAAATTATACAAAGAGAATTATGTTGTGTGAATTTATTCTTTACGGAATAGAAGCACTACAATTACAAGCAATGAAAAGTAAAAAGAATTTGTTTAAAATATTTCTTTGATTTAGCATTGGTTAGAAAGTTATTGGTTGTAAATATCTTTGGTTACACAATGAAAATTTAATCTCATAATTCGGTAGGACTAAAATTTTAATATACAACCATGCCTTTAATTTGAATATTTCTGTTAATACAAAAATTGAAGAATTCGTGTTTAAAAATTAAAATAGTAACATACAAATCAAATAAATCAACGAGTACATTAATGCTAATGAATACGGTTTTTTCAAAATTTAATTGTCATCCTGCTTATCACCGTACTTATCATTATTTTTGCAATCGGCTAATTTGATCGATAGTCAGTAAATTAATCTTTAAGTGCACAATGCTTAATTTTTTTTTAACATTACCATATATTTGTAGACGTATTCGTGTACTGCATTGATAATTCAATAACATTGGATGGGAACGATGAAAAATTATTCAGTATTCTCTTTTTTTTTATTGACAACATCAAAATATATACCACCAAATGTTTATCTCGTATTTAATTGAAGATGGTAGAACATTGAAGATCGGATAAATTTTAATACGAAAAATTTTTTCAGGACAATGGATGTATGAGTACAAGCTTTCGCTATCTTGTTGGAAACTCGGATTATCTAATTGTTGAAAGTAGTGCGCGGTACATTGTAATGCTAGCCCCAACAATCAAATCAGTTGGCGGAATCCATCATAAGCATGAAAACGCGAAGGGAGTCGACCGGCAAAGAAGAATAAGCAGCGCAATGCATTTAATAAATGCACTTATGTCATTAACAGTTCAAACGAACCGATTTGCTGCGCTCGAATCGCATACCCAGTCTCTGCCTCTCTCTCTCTCTCTCTCTCTCTCTCTTTTCACTCGCGCATACGTACACATTTCACTTTGCACTCGAGGCACTGGCCCGTAGTAGTAGTAAAGTAGTATTCGAGTGAGTGAGCACGACACGGCGGTCGTCACTCATCCGATCACTCTTACTAGCTCTGCGAAACGTGTACAACGTGCACACCTACACCCACACACACACACGTACGTGCAGACATACCGTTGGAATACAAGCGAGGATGGCGTTTTTTACGTCCGGCGAGCGAGTGAGCCCCGGTTTCTTTGGGCTCCGGTGAAGATTATCAGGCAGCTCTCGCCAACCACTCGGTTCCAGTTGGCGAGAGCCACGCCGACCCCGAGACTCTTCAAGGACTCGTCGATTTTCCGGCGCGATGACAGGATCCTTGGCGGGACCTGCGATTGGCCAGGGTCCTCCTAGCAAGAACGCCCAAGGAAAAATCTGCAACGAGAAACCGAGCCAAGTCGACTTACACGTTCTACGTGCCGAACGGTTCGGACTCCGATTAAAGATAAAAAATTGAGAGCCAATAGGTTTCTTACTCCTCGCCCCGAATCTCATCCGTTTCATTAAAATTAGATTTAACGGCACAAAAGGTCGATGTGAAACGAGTGAGAAGCTCCTCGCACGCAGACTCCACGAAGATACTTGAGAAATTCATTATCTCATCCATGCAAAATATTCATCACCCTCCTTTTTCCTTTTTCCTCCATTTTATTATGACATCACATACGTAAGGTTTATAGGAGAGTTTTCTCAAACACGCTCCTTCAATTCCGTTCGAATTAGCTGTCTACATTTGGTAATCCACACAATGGGACCAACTGATAAAGCTCGATTTAACTATTGGGAACCCAATAATTATTCTCAGGGAATTTGTATAAGGTTGACTCGAGACCTTCGGTGTTACTCTTTCATCCGGGCCAGAATTAAATCAACAAGGCATCATCAAAACTGCATTAAAATAAATATAAAAAGTTTTTTATATGCTAATGGTCTTAAGAGAGAAAGTTGGGAATCCATCTGACGAAAGATCAAGTTGAACTCGATTTTAGCATAAATTTTTCGATCATCAATTACACTTAAGCACGGGTTCGGAGACGTATTATTGAGCTGTTATTGCTGAAATTGATCCAAAAAAAAAATGAATGGAGCCGAGCTGTTTGAAGCGATGATTGAGTAATTGAAAATGTTTGGATTTAAAGAAATTTATGGGTTGGACGCTTTGTTTTGGGCGCCAAGTGTCGGCCTGAACAATCGCGAACACTTGAAAGCGCGGGACACAAGTAGAAGTACAAGTACAAGTACAAGTTCACCTCGTCGGTGATTTTGTACAGCAAACTGTACAACACCATCGTCGCGGTGCGGTTCGGGCTAATTTGTAATCTACGAGCCACGGTATACGCACGTGGCAGCTGGTAGCAAGAGCAAAGTGGCAAAGAGCAAAGGCGTTGGAGAACAAGGAACAACGACCGAGAAAGAGAGAGAGAGAGAGAGAGAGAGAGAGAGAGAGAGAATAGTGAACAAAAAGGTAAAAACTACGCGCTATCACTACTCGGGGTTGTCCAACTCATCGAATGCGGGCAATTCAACGACCTCTAAACGCTTTTGCTTTCTCTTCCAATTGCAGTTGTTCGATCGATCAAACAATTGGTTTGGTTTACCGAATAAATTCTAGATTTGGATGGAGCTTAAACAAAAAAACATGCTACAGTCTCGCCTGTTCTCGAAGGGCTGATTGGTGAATTGTAATCGTTTGGCGATGATGCTTCGTTTCAGCTGGTTCGTCAAAAGTTTTATCGCGTAATTTATTGCTAGGAGTTTAGGAGATCCGAGTCTTATTTACATACATTTTTAGGAAATCCTCGATATCTATTTTCAGTTTGTAACTTATAATTTGTAAATTCTTCTATGCATAATAACATCATAATTACCATCTATACATATAGGTTATGTACGATAAATGTTTGTTTGATTAATGAGCCAAGAGTCCAGTCGTGTTAAAAGATACACATAAAAATACTTAAGAAAATATGTACTATATCCTTAATTATATCTGCGATATTTTATTTTATCTGAGATTCAAAAAGAACAAAAAAACAACTATAACAACGTGTAATAATATATTAAAAAACAAATATTTAAATCGCAATAATCCATACGAACCTGTTAATAAATGTATTATTAATTTTATATTTGAAACTATTTTTCATTATCAAACAATAATTTTACAATCTTATTCTTTAATGGCTGATGACTACTTGTATATTAAAATGATATTCAGAGTAAATAAGGATGAAATTTTCAGTTCATCTTCAATTAATTATATTAAAAAATATTTTTATTTAAAAATTATAATTATTTTGCAATCTTAAAAAAGCATTAAAAAAATGAAAATATAATTTTAATTGTATTTATTTAATAAATAACCCAATTTAGAATTATAAAACCTTAATTATTTCACACATTACGTATAAAGTTTAAATATTCCTGTAAAACGAAGTAAAACTTATCAAAATTTTATAGTACTTTTTTTATTTATTTTCCATAAATTAAATGTTTATTTCATTAATAGAGTTTAAATTAATGTGTATATTTCTTTAAAAAAAAAAATTAAAAAATATTTAACATTCATAACCCAAGAAACCTTTGAAATTCATAAATCAAATTAGTAACACAAACAATTTATTAGATACAAATATATCTTTTATCTTAACTTAATTTTTGCTGAATTTCTTGAATTTCAGTTTAATTATCATTATAATTATGTTATTTTATAAACTAAATATTTTAATTGATTTATAAAATTTGGCAAAAAGTTTTAAAAAAATTTATTAAAAAATTGTGAAAAACAAAGATTGTTTATTTTTAAAAAAAATTTCTATCACGCACTTCATAAAAATTTCATAACAGAATAATAAAGATAAACTTTCCTAAAGCTTTATCGATTATTTATTATACATACATTAATTATATAATGGTTTTTGAATATATAAAATAATTAAAAATCTACATATTCTTTAAGGTAATTGTTAATTTTTTAAAGCATGCATGTTAGCTGTATTGATTTACGAAATATATCTAAATACCTGAACAGATACAAATAAGTTACCACAGCTGTATACAAAATTATTTCTAACAAATTATTTAAATATAGTTCAATTTAACAAAACACTTTTTTTATTATAATAATATTTTTACCAAAAAATGATACTACTCTTTTTTAAGTTATATTCAATATTTCTTGAGCACTTTAATAATAATTATTAAAATTTTATTGTACGTATTATCTTAATTAAATAATTATAAAATAAATTTTAACAAAACTCTTATATATGTATATGAATCGAATTTAGTAGTTTTAAATTAATTTATTTTATTTATATGACTTTTCTCAAAATGTTTCGCATAAATTTGTATTAAATTTATTATTCTTATCTATAGGTACGTTCTCAGTCGTGGTATTCATTTTGTATACATAACCCCATAAATAATAACTATAAGCTTTAAACATTTGATATTTTTTTAATTATATCAAAATAATATAATATTACATTGTCATAATAAAGTTAAAAACATAATTTTTATTAGTTTAATACTATTTATAAATATGTATAAATTGGATTCAATAAAATTAAATTATGATATTTATAAATAAAATGGAAAAAAATACAAATTCAAATACATGCTTTAATGCTTATTTAAAATTGAAATTTATTTATTTTTTTATTATTTTTTACTTAAAAGTTTTAATTGAATTCAGTTTTATATGCATTTGATCAATTGACAGATTTTTGAATCATTGTAATCTGACGATTGGATTAATTACTCGGATAAACTTTAGATAAAAAATTGCATAAACATTTAATTGTTTATATAGTAGATTTGAATAAATGTGACTTACATCAGAATGGTAATTTTACGTTAGTTTTAAAATTTTTAATAAAACAATAAGCGGTTTATGTCTGTTCATTTTTTATCTTCGATTATTATAAGGGCTTGAGTGTATGAAATTTGTCGAGTATATTATTTATTTTAGTGTAAAAGATGGAAAATGTTGAAACAAGGTTGTCGAGATGAAGATTTTATAAATAGTAAATAAAATTCGCAGAGAAGAAAATTTTATAAAGGGAATAATTTATAAAATTAGAAATGTTTTAGAGAGAAGCACTGTAATACGTGTAATGGGAGGCTGCAGTTTTTCAAGAATTTTTTCGAGTGTCCGCATGCTTTAATCTACCGTGTTTGGTCTTTGTCACACTTGCACATTTGGCACTTTTGTACAAGAAGTATTAGTTTTTTTTTTTTTTAAGAGTAGAGGTGCACTGGTTGTTTAATAATGGCATGAACTAATAAGCAAAGAGGGGTCGAGATTCCTCTATAAAGCAAGGGGGTTTAAAAAGTCATCGGTTGGTGGGAGAGGCTAAGGATAAAGAGAGTACTAAGAGAAATACCACGATGGAGGAACGGAACGAGGGGGTTGTTCCTTGTTCCAGTTCACGCAGAGTCCAGGGCCGGTTCGGGCCGGCGACAGTGATTTCTCGCTCTCTCGTCTTTCGTCTCTCGTCTCTCTCGGTCTTCGTCTCTGTAGGAATTTGGGCGATCGACCGCTCGTTAACGCATGGCACGGTGTAGTCTTCTTCACTCGTGTAGTTCCCCGGCAAAAAGCCCCGAAACTACATCCTGGACGTTGAGTGAAAGACGAGTAGAGAAAGAGGGACCGAGGGCGAGAGGGAAAGAGAGAGAGCGAACTCAATTCGCGGAGAAGCGATCCTCTATATTTGGTCACGAGAGCAGCACATCATCGAGGGTCTCTAGGTCTGGATCTCAAGGGTGGGAACTGTCTCTCGCGGCATGCACGTGTACGTACGTGCACGGGGGGCGGGAGGAGGAGGAGGAGAGGGGGGCGAGTATCCTCGTAGAAGACGAGGACGAGGGCGAGGACGTGGACGTAGACACAGGCCGCGTCGATGTCGAGGACATGAGAAGAGCAAAGGTCCTTTGTGACATTTGCCCACAGTGGCGGTCCTTCCTTTTATCAGGAAGGGCCACTCGCGTTTGGGCCTGAGCTCAAACGTGTTCTGATCTCGCACGCACAATGGGCGCGTCGAGTCGGAGAACTCGGATGAATTTACTTTCTTTGATTGCGCGGCTTCGCTTTGCTTTCGTTACGGGGTGGCTATTATCTTACCAGATAATAACTCCCTTTGTATTTCATTGCACCCCACCCCTCGATTGAACCAACATGTCTCAACATTTCCCCACCTGATTTAAAGCAGCATATTGCGGCCTTTAAATCAAATAAAACCGGAATGTATTGATGGAATGCCAGGAATGTATTGATTTTTTAGCCTCGCACAAAATATCGGAAAGCTTAAATTTTGCGATTAAAAATTTCTTATCTTTGATCATTTGTAATAATTTCGCATAATATTTCGTTGACTTCGATTCAATTAGAATGCTTCTGTAGCCAAAGACTTGGAATTAGCGTTAATCTTTATTCTATATAAGACTACTGTAAAATTAAATGTATAATTGTTAGACAACATTTTTAGTTATACACATTTATTGAATTAGCAATTTATAAATCAATTTAAGACTCTTAAAGATCAAATTATTCATTAATAGTTTAATTGATGACATTGGATTGCATAAAAACTATTACTGATTGCAGGGCAAATATACCTATTTTTCATATTTATTTACAAATTACAATTATTATGCATAGAACGCACATATATTTAATTATTATAACAAGTTAGATAACGACATGGATTAACGGTGATTTTTTCTTTTCATCATCGTTGGTAATACACTTTGCTTCTATAATTTTATCGGCATCTATAAATAAAAAGAAAATTATATAAAATTATTTTTAATAATTGCAAACAATTTTTTACATATTATACGCATAAAATTAGTGTAGTATTCAATCAGTCTATAGTACTCAATTTTACTTTTACATAAAAATTTATTTGATCTTATTCAATACAAGAAAACAAAACAAATTTGATTACCTTTTCAATTTAATTTTTCATATTAAGTGATCCAGTACTCATTCAAAATAACCATCATCATAAACAGCAAACAAACTAATTTTTTATTTCAATACTTGTAAAATACAAATACAAAATATTATAAATTTCATCAACTGTGTAATCAAAACTTGTTTTTAAATGAATAGATTTTGAAGGAAAAAGATGATATCCTCATTGTTATCAGAAAGTTAAATACCGTAGTAAATGTTTTTCATTGTAAGGTAAAATTAGCACGTACAAGTTTTAATTAGCAAAGTAAAACAAGTTGATATCTCAATTTATTCCAAATTTATGCGCATTCGAAATTCATGAAAAAATGCATCTCGAGTTAACATAACCATGACATACACATTGTGTACACACTTTTTCAATAATTTATTTATCACTCATATTGGCTATGAGTAATTATTGTACACTGTTTAACCTTAAACGTAGAATATTTTTTTTTTTATTCGATTCTTATTTCAAATTTTTCCTCAAACTCATCAGTTGATGGAATATTTATACTCTTATCAAATTATAATTTAATGTTGTTTTTTTAAAATATTTACAACACTTGAGGTTATACCTGAAAATTGACAATTAATTTTCTTGTTGATATCCATAAGTGCATAAATTACAGATCTTTTAAAAGTTTTAGGTTATAATTACAGTTTTAAATTTTCAATATCTAAATTATCCACGGCTATAGATTGAGTCCAGAGTTATTGAGTAGTTAATATTTATCAAGATAAATTTAGGAATATATATATATATATATCGGTAAAAAGTTTCATGCAACGACTAATATTAATAAAGATTTAAAATGTAAATTAGCTACATCCGATACGTTTTATTGATACTTCGAAAATAGATTATTTTTGAGAAAACTTATTTTTATTATGGTTAAAATTAAATAAGACACAGAATAACTTTTTAAGCAAGAAAGTAACTTTTTCTTGGATTGTTTTTGACGATGTCTCATTTAAATATACAGGACCATGGCAAATGAAGCAGAATGCATAAATTTGTACATTTGAGCTTCCATAGTTAGCTGATGAATGTTGGGTTGAATAGTTTGTCGAGTGCAATAAACGTAAATGCACTGAAATATGGAGCTAATTGAAAAAGCGATTGAAAGCGTGAAAATATTCTAATTTTCACTTGGTATAAAATACCAGAACCAGCGGATAATAAACTCAGAGTAATAAACTCTTCGCAAAATATATTGCCGGTCATAGATCAAAGTTGAGGCTGAGATAAAGAAATAAAGAGGGCTGCGATGGTTTCGGTGGAGGGACTGGAGATTTGGGAGGCGAAGTTGTAAAAGTTTGGATCGAAGCTCCGGAGGAGGTTGTCCAGGTCGCGGTGGTCGGTTGCCGGGAGAGAGCAAAAAGCGGAGGGAGTACAGCAAAATGCAAAGGAAGGTTTTTGCATAGCAGTTGCAGATAATCCCATAAACTGAGGAGTATGATTAGAGCGTTAAAAAGAAGTTGTCGGTGGTGAGCTTCTTAGGAAGCGAAGAAAAAAGTCGGAAAGACAGGAATTTGGCGCGCAAGGTGCGGGGAGGAGGTCCATCCTGGGCACATAACACCACGGCGGAGCTCTAAGAGTCTCGAGGGCGGTCCCGAGAACCGGAGGGGAAAAAAGCCGCGAAATTTGGGTATTCCGGCATAAATTACGCGGGTCTTGGCGCGTTCACAGCTTGTCATTTAACCGCGCGTTACCTCGCTTCTAATATTCACTTGGACGAGCCCGACGCGTGTAGTGCGGACCGAGACTGGGACTCGACTGGACTGGCCCGGACTGGACCGATCGAGGTCCGGGTCCGGGTGCGACTCCGGGTGCCGGTCCGTGTCTGGACTCGCGCACGAGGAGTTACTATTAGAGGCGAGCGGCCTTTTTTTCGCAAAGCGGTCGAGCGCCGCGTTCCGACCCTCAACCAAGAGGCACTTATCTCGGCCTATACTGCACAGAAAATATTCAATTTGCGCTAATTAAATATTTATGAACTCGAAGCTCATTAGCAGATAGTATCGCAACAACTGAACCTGCGCAACGCTATATTTTACTCACTCGGCTTCTTATGACCACGACCGCGCCAATACTCCCTCCTCTCTTACTTTTTACCCCTTTTCTCCTCCTCCTCCTCCTGCTCCTTCCCTCTTTTTGCTCTTCCCATTTTTGCTTTCAATTTTAAACGATGAATCCCTTATCGTAATTCCATGCTATCGCCTTATTATAATTATCTCTATCCATCATTATAGCCTCCAATCTCTCAAGTGTGAATTTATCAATATTGATGCATCAAATATCGTTGCAGCAACATTCGCTTGCGCATTCAAACAGCAACAGCAGTGAGTTTGGTCTTATCGAGACCCTGGACCACAGCTTACTTTTGCAAATTTCGACCTAAATTTTTATTTGGTCAAAAGCCTGTTTATTCGGATCTGTTATCCGTTCGCACATTTTTCACTATCTATTTACATTTTTATCAAGATAAGATTTATGCAATTAATTAATGAGATTATACAGATAATTGCGATAAGCGCTCTCAACTGGAAAATTAATATTACAAATATGCGAATCTTCAAGATCGAGTATATATAAATAGACATTGTTTATTCGCAGCTCGGCCCTCTCTCCAAGGAAAACGATGTGAACAAAATTGAAGAAGAAACAACAATTATTAGCACACTTTTTCGGGATAAATTGCAAGCACCGAGGGAGGGAACGAAAATTTGCAACAAATTTTTGGGTGAGGGAGAGAGTGAGGGAAATTAGCACGAAAATTATACACGTACAGGCTGGGCCACCCTAGTGCAAGTATTTCTCTACGAGCTGGCTAAGTTGAGCGTTGGTTCGTTCGCTCGTGCGATACACATTCGCGGCTCGGCGATAATTAGAGGCTCGTGCAGGTGAATGTGCAGGAAAATTCGCCCGTATACTTTGCCAGACAACCGTTTTCTATTTAGCCGAGGCGTGTTTTGGCTGTTAAGAACGGAAATAACCAGCTCAAGTATTTTTTAAGCAGCCTCTACGGTAGTGTGTCGAAACAAAGAATCTGACATTGTATTTATTTATCAAAACTTGCAACAAATGCTTACACCGTCAATTCTATCTTCAAAGTCCAGCCTCGTCGATTAACAATTGTTTTTTTTTTTTTTTTTGCCATCTGAACATTTAAAACAAAATATTTTATTATTTATAAAAAGCAAAATTTTTGAAAATTCAAGTTTTTGTAAACTAAAATGCTGCATCAACTCAAACATTTTATCTCTTCATTTTTCTAATAAATACATTTTTTAAAAAGCAATTAAAATATTGATTTAAAGATTGTAGTGCAACTTGGGAGCCTGAATTTACCTTTATTAGTAAATGATTTAAATTAGTGATCGATCGTTCACACGGCAGATATATAAAGGTACAAAGATAGAATTGTTATAATTTATTTGATCATTAAACCTATAACTGTCGGTGCACAATTCCCAGAGGAAAATTTATTTCAAAGTTATTGATTCAAATATGTTGTTAATATTAATTTATATTTTACACGTAAATTTATTACGTGTAAATTTATTGCTACTAATAAACACAGGTTAACCTCCGAGGTTAAATAATACAATGACCCCAAAAATGATTTCAATTGTAGATTGTGTTTTTTCGGGTAGTAAGATGAAAATCAGAAGAACGGGAAAACATCAGAATCAAATCACAATAAATAAAATTTTTGAAAATACCTCTGAGATGCTTTCGGTTTAAGTGTTTGAAATTCAAAGGAGTTTTACAGTGTAGGGAATAGTTGTTTGCTTAAATCGTAATGATTTTTTGTTACACCCGATAATTTATTACATAGCATTGGCTTGCTCCCTCTTATGTGTAACAATTTATTGTGACTTTTCCTTATTAAGTAAATGGCCCCTCAAGCAAGCAGCAACTCCTACTTAATCTATATATTATAGAAAACTATATTAAAGTATAAATTGTAAGGCCGAAAATAAGAATAATAAATTATGGGCAGGTAAGGTCTCTATAGGTCAGTTTGAAAAAACTCGTCTGCGGGTAGCCTCCATTCTTCATAAGACACCAAAATTCTCGACCTAAGGTCCCCCGTACCTAAGGTCCTAAACCAAGGTACATCTCATCTCGTCAATAGCACTCGAGAAATCAAAACGATCCGCAGGCGTCGCCGTAAAAGCTTCGAGGACATCCTCGCTTAATACTTTTTGTCTTCCAACTCCGATTGAAAGAGAAGAAAAAGCAGGAGTGGGGACGGGGGTGGAGCAGAAAAAACACTATGGGCTGTGTACAAAGGCGAAGACAGGAAGAAAAAAGCGAGAGAAGAGGAAGAGGAGGAGGGAAGAGCGAGAGAGTGAGTGAATAAGTGAGCGAGCGAGCAAGTGAAAGCACATTGTGAAGTTGTTCGCGTAGCCGGCTCACTTTAATTCCAGCTCGGCAATATTTCACCTTCGACAAATTTCGGGAAATCCCCGGTCAGGATATGGCTCTTCGCTTCTAATCCCAGTTGGCATTGTGTGGCGGCCAATTTGGCGAAAAAGAAAGTCCGAGTCGGGCGTTCGCGCTTTACAACCCGGGACAACCGCACCCGGTATCCTGGATGGGGCATACTACTCCCAGTGCACCAACTTTTACGACGCACCTTAGGACTGGGGAATAGGTCGCGCGAGCACCCGGCCCAGTGGTCACCTAACGGGTGCTGTCCCCGTGGGAGGTGTCGGGGTTCAAGTACCACTGACCTTGTGATCCATGAGGAGAATTCGATTAGGGGGACAATCTTATGTCCAGGAGAAACGGACTCACCTGAACTTCCTGTCCTAATTTTTGGCGTGGGTTGCCGCAGATGAAACGCACTCCCATCGACATCTGCGACCCATGCAGATCTGCTTTACCATCCTGATTATACGAAAATTATATGATTTTGGTCACGAACTAACCTCATTTTTCCCATTTACCTCTCGGCCAACCCAAATGTCAATTATAGCCTTTTTTTTATTAACAAACAGCTATACCATTCGAACTTTTTTATTTTTCCTCTGTGCACATAAATTTAGTGGTATTTTAATGCACAAGTTCTCGTTTAGTACTTATAATTATTGGTACCAACTAGTACATCATAAAAGTCTTAACTCGGGGAATGCAATCGAGGAAGATCAATTTTTCACAAATCCTAATACTTCATTAAAATAAACAGCGAAATAACTTGTCATTAATTTTGAATTCTGTAAGGGTCCACCTTTAGTCGACCCTGTCATTTTCAACAACAAATAATATATACATGTATATATATATATTTTTTTTTTTTATTTATTCATTTATTTATTTATTTATTTATTTATATAATCAGTTTAATATGGAAAATAAAAAATTTTATTTTGCGCAAAAATTATTTGTCACTTAACATAACGTAATATTTCTCAATGTGCAAATTTACTTTTTGTAACTGAAAAATAAGAAACTCTTCCGAGAAGCAATTTTTTAGAAATTCATTATCTTTATCTCTCAATTTGCAAAAGAAAGATAAATCTTCCTAGGTGTCTTGTCCATGCTCTGCAAAATTCAGTCGGTAATTGAAGAGGACCACTAAAACTGTAATGTGCGACGTTGGTTTTCACAAAAATCGAAAGTAAAGTGCAACACGAAGTCGGGGAGACGCGACAACGTGACACCCACCGTCAGTGAACACTTGCAAAGGAACCCAAGACCAAATACGACAGTGTCGGATGTATTTATGAAGATTTCCCTGGCTGCATAAAAAGAATTTCGGGCACACTAGACTCAACTTGTAATATTCAGCTCCTCTTTTCATTTATTTCTGTCCTTTTGCTTATTTCAAACATCCACTTACTTTATTGATCAAAACATCTGAACAGCGCAATTATCAATTACACGGAAGTATCAGTTTTGCTCAATGTTTTCTTACATCAAACATTTTGAAAGTCGATTGTGTGTAATTTATAAATCTTAAAACTTGTAAGAAAGATGTTGAGTTTGGTCAACTGATAACTTTATTGATTAAAGACGAATTTCGGACTTTTGCATTCGCCGCAACTCGCTTTGTGAAGATTTAATTTTACGATTTAAAACGAAATATAAAAGTCAATTAAGCGGTTTTTTACGTTCTCCAAAGGATAAAACTACAAAAATTAAATTCAATATGAGTTGTTCGATAATTTGTAAATTCGATTTTATAAATCAAGTTCGAGCGATGATTAATATTCGACAGCGCGTACAAATAATATCGTAATTAAATTTATGTAATTAACGATGTAGCTGTTCAAGCTTTCGCCGTCCACAATTACGTACAAAATCTTGCTTAATTACCATTCAAAATAAATGTGAACTTTCACATTTATTGATTTAAATAAGTAGTTAATGAATTAAAATATGAACTGGTAAGACGTCCATCATTTAGTTGTAAAACGTGGATGAATGGAATTAAAGTCTTGAATGGAAAACACTTTCCAACCATTCAATAACGTTTAAAAGAAAACAGTTTTCAAGCATGGAATTAGGTTAGAAAGAAGTGTGGCGAAGAGCTGATTTATACTGAACATCCGCAGAACCCCGGGGAGAACGTAAAAAAGTTGCAGAATGGTTTAAACAAGGGAAAAGGAAAACGAAAAGAAAAAGGAAGGGTCCATGGATCCGGATGCAGTGCTGGGCATCCTTACGACTTCCGCCAATTGATCAAAACAAAGCTGATAAAGAGCGAATCCACGTGGAGCTCCGGAGCAGTTTTCCGAAAGAACTTTTTTGCCGTGGCGTTTTTATGGGTCTGGGCACACGCACACGCACACGCAAACAGGGATGCTGACTGGCGGTGCCTAGGAAGCGTATGGGTACCGGCTGTTCGAGGTCAGCCGAGGCATTTTTTCGGTTGTTTTCATTGGCAGGTCAGGCTTTTGTGGCACACAGGCTCGGCCTCTCCTTCGAAGCCCGGGTCCGGGTTCGGGTTCGGGTTCGGGTTCGAGTTCGGGTTCGACGCTCGAGATTCCCACAGACCACCGCGACGAGTTAATATCTGAGTTAATACCTATGAGTAGATGAGTTGCGAGGCGAGTACGAATTCCGGATCAGCACTTCTTTATCCGCGGCCAGCCTTCAATTACATGGGGAATTCGGATCCGAGGACGCCGATCCATCCTTAATTGCTCCTTTGGCGATCCTTTGACGCTCCTTAGCGCCCCCCCCCACACCCTTGACACATTTTTCATTAGCGCTCTTACTGTTCGACTCTTCATCTGGGTGGAGTACCTGGTGAGCACTTGACGAGTGAGAAAATCCGACCCTTCATTCAATGCCACGCATTTCTTTATCTACTCTTTTGACCACAATCTACATTCGCTACTTTGTTTCGGGCTGATTATTCCAGGAGTTAATACTTTTTCGTGCTTTTTTGGGGGCTTTTCGAAAAATCCCACATTGCTTATCACTCGACTCTTTTATTAAATTAGGACCAGTCCCCAAATTGGCCAAATTTCTAGAAAAACGTTTGCTTTACGGACAACTCCGGAAGCCAACCAACCAACGCAAGATAAAAATTTCATTTTTCTTGTAATTGGAGAATTCGTCAGATAAATCATTCCCTGACTGACAATTATTAAATAAAAATATTGAATGTTCCATTTGGGCTCGAATAGTGATTATTCAACAGATCTACACATGCATAGGCCAGATCTAAAACGTAGCCAATGTGCTGAATAATGTGCTTATCAGCTGGCAACTCTTTAATCTTTGTAGCAATTCAAATTAATTGTAAATTCTAATTCATTTTTTGAATTTTATAATCCATTGGCAATCATGTGTTTTTAAGCTGTTACTTGCAAGTAGCAAAGATGCGAAAATTAATTTGGAATATAATTTTGTTTCACCTGTTGTCATTTAAAAATGATAAGATTTAGTGTTTATAAATATGGATGCTTTGTGTTTTTTTTATTTACTTTTAAATATTTGTTGACGTTTGCGTCTAAAGATTAGTATGCGAAAAAATCAAAATTCTGCTGAATCAAGTCAATTTTTCATGCACATCTGTTTTAAATTACTTGTATAACTGCTGAATATCAATTAAAGTCCTACGTGTTGAATTTATCAAATAGAAATATTCAGCAAATATAATAATATTGAGTTGTCCGCGAGAGGTCATTTACTCAACAACCTTTGTAAATTGCGTATCATTATTGAAAAGGATTTGTTTGTAAACCGCGGATAAATGAAATGACTTGTTTGTTATTAGAGAAGAATAAATGTTAGGCAATATAAACATCGCTCCGATCTCGTCAGTTGGTTAAACAATTTTCCTCTCCGTCTCAACACCGGGTAACAATTGTAAAAATTGCAAATGCAGAGAGACATGGGATCATTATTATTATCATCGGCTGTGTATGTGTGCGCGTTCGCGGATATGGGTGCGTGAGTATATAAAAAATAAAGTTGGCGAGACCGAGTTTCTCACGCGACGTGGAGCAGCACCAGCAGCACCAGCAGCACCATCACCATCACCATCACCATCACCATCACCAGCACCAGCACCAGCACCACCAGCAGCAAGTCAAGAAACGTAGAAAAAAAAGAGAAAAATACGTACGAACGTGAATGAAAAGGTTTGCGAGCTGCGAGCCGACGCGCGTTCTTCAATTACATTTTATGCATTCGCACGACGTAAATGTCAGGAGGGAGAGAGAGAGAAAGAGATAGAGAGAGAGAGAGAGAGAGAGAGAGAGAGAGAGAGAGAGAGAGAGAGAGGGATAGAAAAATGAAGAAAAAAGGGTGACGGGGGCTAGGGTAAGGAAAGAGAGAGAGAGAGAGAGAGAGAGAGACGGCACAGACATAGTGCATTGTTGCCCGAAACTGCCTCTCTTGCTCGTTCGCCATTGGCGCTTAGGACGTTTGGCTTCTTTACTCCGAACCACCTTGTAGTTGCTCCTATACTCCTTCCCGCACTTGTTTTTTTTTCATTTTTGTCTCGCACCCAAAATGTTGGGTTGAATCGATATACAGAAGATTGCTCGCATGAATTTTGGCATTCTTGACAATCTTTTCTACAATACTTTATGGCTTTTTAAAAGTGTTTGTTGCACTCAAAGCAAAGCGCCAACTCTACTCTATGTACTTCTTTCGTAATTGCTAATGTCAATACCTGCAAATGGTGCGATAATTTGAAATATTTATTTTCACGACCAACGCTTTTATCCGCGCACTCCATTTCTCCTTGGAGTCTAATTTAAATACCTCTTATAGGCATTTCATCTTTGCCAACACTCAAAATTATAAACAAAAATTTTTTGTTTGCAGAACAAACACCTACAACTAGTGCCGACACACTATTAATTTTGTACGAACTTTTCCTATAAACTAATCTGTTTCTTCTTATTGCTTAGAAACTATGCATAAAATTCAAATTTTACTATTGAAATACTAAAAATACATGTGATTGCATTCAGTATTTAAAGTATTATTGAAAATTAATAAATTATCGAATTAAATTTAATTTAATTTTTCTCAGTTATTTTTTTAGTTCTTGATACAAACTTTTAAAAAACATTTATAAAAATGATGTGATATAATTAAAAGATGAGACTAAAATACTTTTTAATTTTATTTTAAACATCATTGATATTAATTCTATTATTTACAAATTTAAAATTATTGATGTTAATATTGCTTGTACAGTTTTAAATAAAATCTCCTCGGTAATATATCCATATAAAATTTGAGGTTACCTATTAAAATAATATATTATTAGATTTATAATTTATAAATAATAAATTTATTGGTGACAATTTGAAACGAGGATTGTCTCTTAATTTTAAATAAAAAAAAGTTTCAGTGTTGGAAAATTATTCTAATTAAAATGATCAGTTTTGAATAAACAATCTATATTAAATTATTTCATTAAGTTGATTTATTTTAGCATCAGAAATATTTTACTTAATTATAATATAATTAAAAAAATATTGAATATTATTGTGATTTTTAATTTTATTCTGAAAAAATATATAAATCCGTAATGCATGTATAAAAGAAATTTTATGTATGAAAATTTTTATTATGTTGTAATGAATTATAATATATTAAAGGGTAATGGTACATATATTTTTATTATCGACATTTTTTATTAAAAATAAATTGTTTCTTTTTTATTGGAGTATTAGCTTACATTTTTATTGAAATAATATTTGTAACCTTTTTTCGGATAATAAATTTGTAACCTATTGACAATGTATTTTTTTCTAATCTTTATTATATTTACCAATGTCTTATAATAAAAAAAAAAGTACACCACAAATTGTTATACAACTAAATGATAAATATTTAAAAGTTGGTTGAAATATAATATTTTATATTGTTTAAGCTTAAAAATTATTTTAAGCAGTAGTTTCATTTGTAGAAATTTTTAATGTTATTAGATGTCACGTGGAATCGTAGAGTTTCATAAAAAGAAATTGATAAATGCATAAAAATTTGAATAACTCACGATTAAAAGGTAATTTTATTTTTGTAAAAAAATGAATTCATTATAATTATATAACCAATTAAAGACGAAAAATTGGCAAAGTTATTAAGCTGAACAAAGAAATGGAATGGAATTATTTTTGAATAGAGATTAAAATTCTTTCAGTAATTTCTAAGAATCAGGATGTATCATCTTAAAAAATGGAGAGATTTTAATGTCTGATTGTGCACTGAAATTATTTGCGCGTTGAGGACAAGTTTGTATTAAATGCAGGAGTAACTCGATTATCCCAATGACGGTGGGGCTTGCATTCGTTTTTAAAGTCCGAGTTAGAGTTTGGTTGGGTGGTGTCCACGTTTAAGCCGATTGAATTTGAATATCGAATCAAGGGAAGATTTTCCATTTTGCGCGGGAGGGAAAGTGGAAAATTCGGGTGGGGGTGGGGTTAGAAAGGGCATTTGTCCTTTTGGCCTTTACCCTTGCGTCGTCCTCCTCGATTATCCACACGTACATCCGTACATGGACACCGGTCCATCCTTTCTCGCGATCCTGGGACGGCACGCCAGCCATTGTCCCTTGTGCATGAGCGACCGCCCGCGTCAAATGCGCGCCTTCAATTTACTCTCTCTCGCTCTCTCTCTCTCTCTCTCTCTCGCTCTCTCTCTCTCTCTCTCTCTCGCTCTCGCTCTCCCTCTCTCTCTCTCTCGCTCTCGGCTTGTGTGCCGGCTCCGATGCCGCACTTTTTCTCGTCCGTTCTTCGCGGGAAGTTTTTCTCCATCTCCCTCGTTTTGGCGGGAATGCACCGAGGATCTACCGAGAAGAGCTGAGCTCCCATTCAACCTGAGCGTGGATTATTCCGAATGCAATGAATGTGGGTTGCGTGGCCACCCGGAAAGCTCGTAGACGCGAAAAATTGTGCATCCTGTTTTACGGCCTCCGCTGACTCTCCCGGAGTGTCTCAGAGTGTCTCTTTCACGGCCGAGGCGCGTGGTCCTGGAATTATGACGGATTTGCGTGGCTCACCTTCGACCTCTACCCTTCCCTTCCCTTCCCTTCCCTTCCCTTCCCCTCCCTTTCCTTTATTCCTCAAAAATACCTTTTGCGCCTCGCGTTTCGACACTTTTTTCCCATTATGGGATGGAGATGTCGAAGCTGGGATTTGTCATTTTTACGAGTCTCTTTCTCAACCTGTCGTCGTGGCTCCAACCTCCGAATACGCTTCCCCACCATATTTTAATCAATTCCATACGAATTATTTTACACAATAGTATATGCTCTGACTCGTGCTGTAATATCCTCAAATGTTCCCTACTATCATTCTATTCTCTTAAATGTAATACCGCCTCTTATCTCATCTCCAACCTTAAAAATATTATCTTTTATTTCACAAACAATAATGACGATCTACACGAAGTTGGTTTATAATGCTTCAAATTAATATTGCTTAAATGATGGTTGATCAAAAAATAATAAAATTCTTTTTAGCGCTTTTAATTTAGACGCAATATACAATGGATATTATATACAATAATATTCTGCAAAATACCTATAAATCGAGTAAAATTGAACCAATTTTCTCTATTGTATTATTTTCTTTTTTCTTGCAAGTGAATTTACTTATTTTGTATTATCAATGTAACAAGAAATGACTACTTAGAAATGACTACTTTCATTTCTAATGTACGTGGCTATAAATTTATTAAATTACGAAATGTGTTTAGTTCATTTTTTTTTACCGAAATACAAAAGTATATCCAGCATATGATCAATACACGAAACAATATAGAGCAATATACCAAAATAAATATTATAAATACGTTCAAGTTCTTTTATAACAAAATAATTGCGTATAATTGTTAACGATGAATGGTTCTTTTTTAATACATATAATATTACTACTTTTGAAGATTGTAGTTTTAATGTTTAAGTAATAATCATGTTCTTAACGAACTTTTATTCATTTAAATAATATCAATAGTTTATACTTTTTCATGCAATAGAAAAAAACCTCGTCATTTTTTAAAGATAGAAATAAATAAAAACAAGGATTAAAAGGCATTTACAGTTTCAATATAACAGTATGAATTTAAATTCGTAAAACAAATTTTGGAATACAATAAGAATTTAGAGAATGTGCGTAAAGTTGTTTTAAAGTTGTCAGTGCCTGAGTAGAGTAGGTTTACCGAGGTAATGTTTGAATGGAATTACATTCCCAAACATTAATTACTACAAATGCGGCATAGAGAGAGAGAGAGAGAGAGAGAGAGAGAGAGTTTTGAAAAGTACTCGAGCGAAGGAATACACAAAGATAAAGTCGAGGAAAAGGAATTCGAGCGCAAATTCTTCCTTTCGCTTTCAAAGTTTTTGCTCGCTGCACATCGACATCGGCTCCTCGAAGAGAATACGAGTGCGAGTGCATATGTAGGTTAAGCGGAAACGGAGTAAAAGCGCAGTCGCGATCAAAATCCAGGACCGACAGGCGAAGAAGATTCTATTCAAACTCCTCGTTCCACACCCACACCCACACCTCGCCCTCTCCCCCTCCCCCCACCTCCTTCTTTATTAAATCTTACGCGCTCGTAACGTAAGCCCGAGGTGAGTCAAACGCCTCTTTATCAAAGACGAGCGGAAGCACTTATCGTGCCCGATAAGTCCCGTAGCTCTCGATACACAAGTGTGTGAACGTGTGTGCGGGACCGGGACCACGTGTGTGTATTACATGTCACGAAAAAGGGAATAATAAATAAGCTCGATCGAAGGATCAGCTCAACTTTTTCTTTTTTATTTTTTGCCATTATTTTATGCTTCGTCGTTTGAGAAAAATTTAATAACAGCTCTCTTTGATCCTTTGCCAATCAGAATACTCGGACAATTTATTCAACAATTGCACGTATATTTAGACAAGTATTTGTAAATCCGAGGTGTTTGCCGATTAACCACCTGTAAGTATTTAAAAGACTCGGATAATGAACGATGAAACAATGCTGGGAGTTTTAATTTTGTTAGCGAGTGCCCGCCGAGGTAGATAACAAAAGAGCCTCATTCACATTCAATGTACATCTACTTTTGAGAATTAAAAATAATCACAATTTATCTACCGTTTAATTTACAGTAGTAATAATTATATTTACATAGAAAGAGATAAAATTTTAAAAACATTATTAAACCAAACCTCCCAGCTGATGCACACTCGTTACATCATTTCACATGCATCGCTGCTGTGTATAAAGTTTTCCATTTTCAGCAATTTTTAGCAATCGTATAGTTGCGGAGGGCTTGCGATTCATTGACTAGGACTCAAAGGACAAGATAATAAGAAGGTCGAAAAATGTATTGCGTAATTTATGCAATTTTTATTTGTATTCCGTGGAAGTGCTATCATTTTTAATAAGCCAGGGAGTATGGGAGAATCCGAATCCGAACATCTCGAGAGATAATTTGAATAAATTATACAAACTTTACCTGATCAGAGCTCAGGCAGCCAGGCAGTTCCACCTCCTGCATCTTAATCGAGGCTTCGTAATTTCGTATTATTGCCTCTTTAATTGCACGACTCACGTCCACGTAATCACTGAAAAATCTAAGCAGCGAGTGGGAGTGGGAGTGCAACGACACCGTCGGCCCCACGAGGGCATAAAAATTTGTTTTTGGTCGGCGGGTATAGCTCTAAGCCGTGCCGCGGAATTCTATAACGGCATAAAAAAGGACTGGGGCCCGGACTCGCCCTGGTGCGCAGTTGGGTCTCCCGAGCAATTATTAAGAAAGAGAGAAGGCCCCGAGGTAGGCAGATAGATGTGAAAAAAGCAGAAAGGAACGCGCCGCGGATAGCGCAGCCTTATTCAATGGGCCCGCGGCGACATTCCGGACGGCCGAAAGCGGGGGCTGCCGATCGCTCCTCGATCCTCCCTCGATCCTTCCTCGATCGCCCTCGATCGGTCCCCATTCGATCAACGCCGAGTCCTCGATACCGAGAAACGGGGCCCCAAACTCCGATCCGATCCTGGTTTCCCTCGCTCGCCGTCCTCGAAGAAGTTTGACGGAGCTCTTCGGTTTTTACGCGCACGCCGGGTTCCCGATTAATTGTCGCGAGGACGCTGATTAATGTCGCGAGAGAGTACGCGACGACTCCTCCGATCAAATGCGAAATGCGATCGCTTCCTTTCTTCTAAGCTCGTTCGCAATTCTGGCGGACACTCGTGGACCGGAATACGATGATTTCGCCTTCGATGATTACATTTTCTCCGTGCCTTTTTAGTCCGTCCCTCATCCCTTGCGAATTCAAAGAAAAGTCAATCTCGTGCCCAACGTCTGGAGTCTGCGTCCACGACAATTACCAACTAAGATGCGGTTTTTAGCCATTGCATACATTATCTTTTCAAAAGCCGACGGCTTGAGTCTCAAAATTTGGATTCCTCCTCGAGTTACTTCAACTCGCTCGTCAATCCCCAAAGCGTATTTTAAAACAAATTATACTCATTAAAAGTACTTCACCATTTCTGTGTTTGGATATTGCATCGAAGCTATAGTGGCTCTGAGTAAACTCAGCGGGTAGATAATAGATAATTGTGTGAGCGATAGACATTTTTATCAGTAATCGTGACAAGGAAAATACAGCTAGAAAATTTACTACCAAAAGGTGCAAAATACATTTCTTTATTTTAATGCAAGTATGTGCACTGATAATAAAATTGTAGAGTAATTAAATAACCGGCTAACTGCATATACTGATATATAATTTGTGAATCACTTTCAATGATACTTGGGCACGAATTATATTTTCAATTATAAATTTGACAAATGTTACACGAATAATCCGTTTAAATATTCATTTAATTTAGAACAACAAAACTCAAAAAATATTCTAAACGATTATCATGAAATTAATTCAAATAAACTTTCAAAATTCAGAATAAACATGGAAAATATGTGCAAAAATTTAAAATTAAAAGTAAATAACTCTTTTAAAACTAATAAAAAGTAATATCCTTACAATTATTATAAATATTGTGTAACATAATAAAACACTTGTATTATTTCGTTTAAATAAATTTAAATTAAAATTTTAAATTATGAAAAAATATGAATGAAAGTGGTATACCGGATTTTATTAATTCTTATTTATAAAACATTTTATTAGCGTAATCATAAAATTTTACATAACCTATTAAATAGGTTTGAAGTATTTAATCGTAAAAATGATCCAGTTATATTATTACAAATTAATTTTTATATTTTTCTTCTTTTGTAAATCAAAGATGATTTTTTTTATTTTTATAATAGCTGCAAAAATTGTTCGTAGATGAAATTTAAAAAATATTGAAAGATAACCAATTGAAATTATAAGTTCATAGTAAGAATATTTGAGCATATAAAAATATTATGAATTAAATATAATATTTCGGGTAACTATTAATTGGCAATGTCGAGGACCGAATATCATACTTAAGCAAAATATTAAAAAGAAAAGGATCTTTAATTTTAAGAAAATTTAAAGAAATAAATCGTGTCATTACGCATATGCTTTAATTATTTATAAATATTTTAAGGTAGAGGGAAGTCATCTTTAAGCAACGACGAATAAAATAATAGAAATAAACCAATTATAAATTACATTTGAATAGAATTACAGTTTTAATATTATATTTATATTCAAATATTATTATCACCGTCTATAAAAAATGATTGCGGTATCCCCTGTGTAATGCGATTCATATTTTTCTCATTTAAAATAAAGATAAAATTCATTTGTTCATTATAATTTTATTGTGTTATAAAGTGTCTGGGAGATTTAAACTGTGAAAATTATTTCAATACGATGTTATTCAATTCCCTCAAATTCAAGCATCATGATGTTCAAATATTGGACTATATTCTTAGAGATTGTCAAGTCGAGCAATAATTCCCGGAATGAATTCAAATAATGCTTTTTGTTTAATCAGCGTTTAGGCTTGCAAAAGTGAGTGAGCAACCATAAAAACGTCAAAAAAAACTTCATGTGTAGATTTAAACTGTAACGGAGGCATAATTTATCTAAATAGCAAATGGTATGGGTTTCGCGTATAGTACTCGTCGCATATCAGCCCGAGTGGCTTTTTCTAAAAATACGCCGAAAAATCGTGGTTGTGGCAAAACCATAAGCTCACGTCCAATTAGCGCTCGCATCTCTCCATCTGTTGTATCTTATGCATAATCAGCTCGTCAAACTAGATTCCATTAGCCGTCATCCACGACATCCAAATGGTCCAGTTCGTGTAAGGTCTCACACGTACGGAGAGCCCGGCTAACGTGTGCGCGCCGCCTCACTAAAATTAGATTATTGGATCCAATTTTCCGATCCCAATCGATAAATTTCAAAATTAAATTAAATGGCCGAAATTGAAGGATTCCCGGGCCTCGATTTCTTGCACACGCGTTCCTAGAAGAAAGACCGATCCAACCCCGGTCAAGTATTTTAATGGCTTTTTTAATTATTGGATAAATAATTTTTGGTGGGGGCTGCGAGTTGCGCAAGAATTCAATTTTTTTTTTACAATGAATTATATTTTCAATTATCGGTGTATCTATGGATAAAGAAATAGACAAATATATTTTATCTGTATATTAGATTAGCGAACAGGCATTGGGACTGATATTTAATATTTTCATAAAATTTCATAGTTTACATTACATAGTTTTGTATTACATAAAAATTAATTTTTATTATGATTATAAATTTTCAATGATTGATTTTATGTATTGATTTTATTCTAATTCACTTGCTATTTTATGAGGTCTTAAATATATAAATTCGTATTTACACATAAAACACGAGTTTTATTTAGGAGAAAAATTATTCCATCTATTTGTCATTTGAGAATACATTTAAATGGTTATTCATTTTTTTTTTTTTTTTAATTAATTCAATTTTGTTTGATTCATCAAAAAATGTATAGGAGCCCATTTATTAGTTATTTTTAAAATTCATTTTATATTCTGTTTCATATGTCACGTTTAAATGTACATTGCATCTCTATATTTATCAAGTACTCAAATGTATTTTATCTGTTCGTTTTAACAACTATGTTAAAAAACTTTAAGTAACATTTTTTACAATGTAAATGTATGTGCCATTCGGCTATAATTTTACCAAACTGAAAAATTAAAATAATTTTACGCGTGATAAAGAATTTTTATTTTTGTTCATTTATGAAAAATATTTTCTTATTTACTTTATAAATTTCCATTGATGGAACCGCTTAATTAATTTTTATTTTTATCTTTTCATAGATTTTGAGATGATATTAGTAGTTTATTTTTATATAATTTAATTTTCATATAAATTAATAATGCAAGCATCCAAGGATGCGTTTGGAGTAATGGAGCAATTGAGCTAGCCGAAATATTTTATTTACTTGAACTAATTAAAATTTATGCGTATTTTATTACATGCAAGTAAGTGGACATTTTAAATTATTTTTAAAAATTATCATAAAAAGGTATAACAATATTAATTTGTTTAATTATTTGGAATTGTAAGAAACAACTTGGGAGAAAAGCAAAATTGTGTTAAAAATCCATGAATCGGCCCAATCAAAAATCAAAAATGAATGAAAGTGCCCGTCAGATTTTTCTTTGCCTTTAATGAGCGCATCCAAAAAAAAAAAAATAAAAAAGGATATTTCACGAAGGAACATCGATCGTCCGTCAAAGACTACAAAAAAGTTGAGAAATTTAAATTTCGCCGGTCATGTGTGTATGTTGAGGTGACTCGATTTATTCGAAGCACGTGTTTATTAATAAATAAAAAGTTGTTGAATATAAGGAATAAGGAAGGTCGAAGTACAGCCGGAAATTATGTAGGCAGGCAGCCACCTCTGAGATCGGCATTAGGGAAAGCTCGATAGAGTGTCAGCCGGTAATGGGAGACATTACTTAATAGGAGCTCCTATTATGATAATGATAGAACATTATGTCGAGGGTAGCGAGGTAGTAAGCGCCGTTTTTTGCTTTTTTGCGGGTTGCACATTATTGGGTCGGATGGTGCGGCTGGGCTCGGAGAAAGGTATTGCCCGGGCGAAAGGCAGAGGCTACTAGGAGGTGGGGGTGCCAAGGGGCCGTAAGGTCAAAGAGCACGAGGTGGGCCACTTGGGTTGGGACGATGTGCGACCTACGACATGTCGCGAGTCAGTAACGTGACGTGGCGCGGAGTCGCGTCCCGCTTCTGCATGCAAATCGCCTCGTAGTACATTACGCTAGTGCTTATCGCAGTTATAAATTATCCCGCAGAGTTATGTGTTATGAATTTCTCCGTCTCGTTTCTTTGGAGGTTGATAACGAGGCGAGGTTATCATATTCGTTGTTATTTTTTTATTATTATTATTTTACTTTTTTTTTTTTATAAAAAGCAACGGCTCGAAAGAGCCCCACGACACTTTATGCGAATTACTTTTTAAGTGGTTCTAGTTCTCTTTGAAGGCAATAGAAAGAGATTTGTCCGTGACCCGTAAATGTAAAAATCTTTGATTGCACTGCTAGAGTTTTATGGATCTGTCTGGATACTTTTTAACTTTCCACATACTTTTGTTATCGTAACGCCAATCCTTTTGAAAAGTATTATAAGGAAGTAAGTATTCTCTTCTTTATTGAATCGTCATAATTTCCAAATACCTTGTCATTTGTGAATTACAATTTTCTTGTAATAATGGGCAAATTTAGATACTGGCAGAGTTTTAGAATTCAAAGCTACATTTACATTTTGATGTAAATTCAATGAGCTTGAAGGCAAAGTAATTTTATCAAAAGAAGTTTTATATTGATATCGTGCGTGGATTGAAACAAAGAAGAAATTTTAGGTAAAACTCAAGGAAGCATTTAATTAGACTCTAAAAATTTTCCATGCGACTTTTGTACTTTTTTTTATCGAATATTGTCTTATCGAATATTTTTACATTTCAGGAGCAATAATTTTATCTCACTAGATTATGTACCTAAATTAATAAAGTCTGCTTTGTGCAAAATTATAAAGATATAAAATTAGTTGCTTTTCGTGGGAAGTAAATCGAAGCTATTTGACATTTTAAACGAAAAAATAAAATGAAACTCGACTTTATTTTCAATTAAGAACTTGGGTAATGGCTTATTTTTGTTTTCGAGTTATTTTATTTTCTTCTGATCTTACACGTGTTGAACGTAATACACTTGCAAAAATACTTTTCACGATTGATACATCAGAGTTTAAGGTAATAAATGTGAAAATAATTTATTTTGTATTAAAATGGCAAATAATGATCAAGACGTTTGTATTTTTTGTTTTAAAACTCGGGACATGTGTGTTTTTAAAGTCCATGTGAGATCTCTTTAAGTTTCTTGTGCAGGTCGACGAGGAGTTTGAGTAAAAAGTTCCGACAGATTACAGAATGCGAGTAGTTTAACAAGTACGGGGGTCTATTAATTCGCAAAGGGCGAAAGTGTTCGATCGCGCTCTGTGTTTATATATAAATTTAAAAACCGCCCATTCTTTGCACTTCTCCCCCTCCCCCTCCCGTAAAGGCGAGAAAGGGGTGTGCGAATTTGGTTCGCGAGATAATGGGCAAGGGAGATTTGGAGCTGCGAGATAAACTCGTAGTCGGGCGGCGCCGCGACCTTCGACGATTTCGATCGGGTGCAGTAATCGCTTGGTTCACATTCGAGCTGCCCGTTCGCGCCATCCATTATCTCTCTCTCTCTCTCTCTCTCTCTCTCTCTTTCTCCCTGTTTTTGTCGCAGTTCACGGGCCTTTCGGGACTCCTAGACCTTGAGTAGAGAACCTAACTATAGCTGACCCGCATAGAATTATGCGGGTGAAAGAATGAGAGAGGGAGAGAGAAAGAGAAGGGGATAGAGACAGAAACAGAGTTAAAGGGCTCAGCCTCGTCTCTATGCTTACGTGTACAAACTGACCGTGAATATTTTAACCCAACATTATCATATGATTATTTATTTACTTTAAAAGTTTTAATTAAATTAAATTCCTTTCAAGACTTTTAAATTCGATTTCGGCTCGAGTGCAATTATTATTTCAAATTCTTTCATTACCCAAGCTATTATTTATTAAATGTTAACACTTTTCGTATTTAAATTATTATTCGAGTATCCAGTTAAAAAAAAAAAAATACACACACAAGCGCTTGTTTCAAGCTTTACATATTCTATGACTTCCAAAAACAAATAATGTAATTTTTACCATTTCTATAAATAAAATCCTAATACAACATATTTCAATTTTTCTTTATTGATAAAGAGCTATTTTTATATTCTCGATCATTTTATATTTTTCCTGTAAATTAATTCAAAACTGAATTTTTTCAAATAAATGTACCCGGTGTGAACACATCGAGTATACAGATTCACTAATTCCTTAAAATTTGTCTTTTTATCTGTAATTGATGGTGCTTGAGTAACTTATCCTTCTATTCATAGATTAGGTTTAGTTATCGAAGTTATGTTTCTGAACCATATGTATTTGCATAAAATCTAGATAAGATCGCACGAGATACCTTTTAAATTAAATTATGAATTACAGCCGAATTATTTAACGATGTCACAAAAAGCGATGATATTTAACGGAGTCAATCTTTCTACAAAACAAATTTTTAAATAATTAAGAATTATTATCAAGAAATTTATTATCTAAAATAATTAAGAATTAGTGGATTATTATCGACTGAACGAATAAAAATAATAATTATCAATGTTTAAGAAGGAGTAGAGTATATAGTACAAATTTATAATTGATTAATTGTATGTATCATCTTGTGCGATTAGATTACACCAAATGTATAGATCATCATTGGTTTAGTTACGTTATTACTACATACATACATGTATAGTCCCAGCATATAGAGCACTTTTTAGGTCATGAAAAAAAGCAGTTAGTGATACATATCAAAATTCGTAAAAAAATTATATAGATTCTTATTTTCTAAAAAGCCGCTCATTAAATTCAAGGTTTTTTTTAACAATTTTGAAGAGAAAAATGCATTTTTTTTTTGTTACTTTTTTTGGTATAAAATGAAGAGTCCTAATTTTAACATTATAGTATTAATCGACGAATTGTAGATAATAAAATTTCAAGAAAATTTATTTTTATGTAATCCAATTGGAAAATTAGACATTGAGAAATTTTCCAAAAATTGGAAAATTTTTAAATTAATTAAAACAGTTATATGACAATCATTTTTTAATATTTGGATCTATAGTTTTGAGAAATTATAATGATTATTATGCACTTTATTTGTACGAAATTTTATCGTAACTGGATTATTAGTTTTCTACTAATACTAATATTAATTAAATTTATAAAGTTATTTCTACATCAATACACCTGACGATTTTAATGTTGTCAACGGTTTTAAAAAATAGAATTGTAGTACAACAAATCCTTTATCTTATATTTTATTATATCTTATATCTTATAATCAATGGGATTGCATAAAATGTGATGATAAAGATGATCAAAAACGACCGAGCGCTCGCAAATTGATGAGGAGTGGGGAGAAGAAAAAAATGAGGGGTTAATTAATGTGGATTTCACTTCTATTATTATATGTTACAATTCCCCGGTTCTTACTCTCCCAACTTCTCGACCATTTTTGGTCATATTTATCCGAATTTTTTAGGTAATCTATATGATTTTCAGAAAATGTATGATACGGCATTTGTTGTGAAATAATTATGTTTTCTAAAAACCTTTAAAAATCTAAAATCATCGTACCCTTTGAACTGGAAATAACTTTATAAATTTTCGAATGATTTAATTAACATTAGTATTACTCGAAAACTAATAATCTGATCTAAATAAAATTTTGTACAAATAAAGTGCATATTAATTAATTTAATTTCCCAAAACTAGAGTTCTAAATTTTAAAAAATAAAAGAATTACAAATTTTTTACATAATTTAAAAATTTTATGGTTTTTGGAAAAGTCTTCCACTTCTAATTTTCCGATCGATTTACATAAAAATTAATTTTCTTCAAAATTTTATTAGCTACAATTTGCCTATGGACACTTTAGTGCTAAAATTACGACTTTTCATTTTATAATAAAAAAAGTAAAAAAAATGCATTTGTTTCGTTAAAATTGTTAATAAAAAAAATCCTCTGAATATAATGAGTGGAATTTTAGAAAATAAGAATCTTTTGTTTTTTTACAAATTTTATTATGCATTATTAGCTGCTTTTTTTCATGACCTAAAAAGTGCTATATTACTTGGATTAGTACGTATAAGTTACGTAAAATTTAAATAATATTGTAATTAGTTTTCAATTGAGATTTCAGTAATTATAATTAAGTAATCATACAATTGTTAATATTGTAGGAGTGTTCAACAAGCGGACTTAACATTATACATCGTTATTGAAACAAAAATTCATTTATTACTCTTTAATTTTTATGAATTTATACATCTTTTACTTCATTTCATCAAGAAAGATCCGTGAGAAAACATTTTTAAATTTATATCTCAAGTACTTGTATAATTAATGTTTGAAACCACTTGTAATATGTAGATTTTTTTAAAATAATTTTGGCAATATTAAAGTAGGTTCATCTGCCGATACCTTTTATTTTTAAAATTTTTTCGATAAGACAAGTTTTAAAACTTAACTTGTCCGCTTCTCTCATTCTTGTTACTTTTAATTTTATATCTCTTTCACTTTCTAAATTTATTTTATTTCTTCTTTATCATTCTTTCTGTATTCATTCATATCATCTCTTTTTCATTCTTTTAATGTGCCTTATAATTTTTTTCTTTGTCATTTCCTCACGCTTTCTCATCTTCATTCATTCTCTCACGCATTTTTGATACTCTTATTCTTCCGTTTTTCTTTATCTCTATTACTCTCCATCTCTCTCTCTCTCCTTCTCTCATTCCCTTCTTCTTTCGCGTGTTCCTTTTCTCACTCATTCACTCTTCCCTTGATTCCTAGTCATTCTTCTCTCTCTTTTTCCACTCTCGAATAACATTTTAAGTTCTTCGTGCCGCGACGGTGAGCTTCCTAGAACTCGTCTTTTCTCTTTTTTCTTTTTCTTTTCGTTCGCGATGCCGAACAAAAAGAAGCGGCGCCGCGTATTAAGTCCCGCTTTCGCGATATAAGTATAGGCAGGTAATGCAGGTAAAAAATGGTAATTCATACATTTTTTCCTAACTTTAGTTTGGAACAACGTGAAAAATTACCAAGTTACGAATGTATTATATGCTTGATTGTCATTCGCATATTTATTAAATACAACTTTGAAGGATTGCAAATTCTGGAATGTTTCGTGTAAAACATTGTTTTATCATAGTTCTTTGAATTAATTTGAAAATAATTGTTATGTTAATTGCAATGAGTTTACGATTGTAAAATTTTATTGTAACATGCAACAGCCAGGTAGTCTAATTTCCGAGTTTCCGTTTTCATTACCGTGCCTTGTAAATGATTATTACAATGTTTTTTTATTGAAAATTTTGATTCTCATAATACATATTGAAAAACAAGTAATTTAACGGTTATTATCAAAGATAAATTGTAAAGTGGTAAATACGAATTATATCTATTGATATCAAGGAATTTATATAAATAAAATATTGATTACATTTCATTACAAAATTTTTGTATTTATTTATTGGTACGCCGAAATAGTATTTTATATTCATTTCAAAACTATTAGAATTAATTGATAATAGTTATTACTTTAGTAGATTATAAGAAAAATAGGTCTTATCAATTACATCACTGACTTGTTGTATGGATAATATTTTACAATAAAAAATATCAAAGAATTTAAATAGCAATTGTTTATTTAACATGTAATTAGATAAAGTTACAAATAAATCGATGCACGCACAAGCACAAGTTTTATTATTTAATGCACACAAATCTCATATTTTAGAATAGAAATTCGAATATTGTTTCTCGTGGCCGGATTAAAAAAAGAATTAATTAAAACAAGATATTGGTATGAAAATGGTAAATAATGAAGAAAAAACCATGGAATCTATAATTCGAAGCGACATCACTAGCCTTTAAAGAGAGCAAGTTCTAGCCTTGAGATGGAACAAAGATGGAACAAGTAAAGTATCGCGTTACCTTCGCGGCTTAAAGAGCCCTACAGTAGCTGGAAAAAGGATAGTTCGTCGATGTACATACTCATCGGCAAAGGCAAGAAAGATTGATCGAGGACGACGTTGAAAACGAGAAGAACAAGCGCGAAGCTCGAAATTTTGCTATATTAATGCCACGTGAGTATCTCTTGATTTTCCGTTCTTTTGCCCGAGCTGCTACATCCTATCCTCTCGACTCATCCTTCGACTTCTCACTTTCTCACACATTTATATGACCAGCAGCTTATATAAGATTTTAGAGGAGCAATCAAAGTAGAATTGATTTTATAAAGTATCATTTTTTATTTCCGGCGAGAAAAATAATTATAAGCGTAGTGTTGAAACAACCTCCCCGTGGTTAAAAAAAAAAGAAAAAAAGAAAATAAGAAAACTATCGCAGTCTCATCTTGATACTTTCGAACGTCAATAAATTTACCCTATTTTCGTGTTGTATCGAATGAAAAAAATAAGAATTTAAAAGTAAAGAGGCATAAAATCTACTGCCTGGCGATCGTCATTGTAGATTTGTGGAACTTTATTCAATTGGCACGCACTGTAGGCTCAGTAGTCATCGAGAAAAATAATTGATAGCGCATCTCGTACAAAACCGACAGATACTCATGTTGAAATTCTGTTAAGTCTGATTCGGTAAATGGTGAATCTTTAAGTATTGCACGCATGTGCCCAATACTTGAGGATGCAGCAGGCATGAGAAACCAGGCATAACATTTGCATTTCATCAATTACGAGTCATTTTGGAGGTATGTTGTATGTGCCAAAACTAATTTCGATAAATACTACAAATATTTGAAAATAAATTGAGTAGAAACGTTGAGAATGTAATTTTCAAACAAGGCGGCTTTGGCTTCTTATAATAATTTCCTTTCCGAGTGTATCTTATTAATAGAATAATAGGTCTGATTTGTTTTTTCTTTGAGGCGATCGTCAGAGTCGCGATACTCATAAAACTCTTTGTAGCATTCGGGCATCATTCAAAGTGTCATTTTTTATTAAATTAAAAAAGTGACCAAAGGAAATGGAGTTTTTACTTGTGAAATTAATTTTGTTGTCGAGGTCATAAATTTGAAACTTGAGGTTAAACCCTGCGATAGAGCTCACATTAGTCTGATGGGGGAATGTTGTGTGTTTGCACAAAATTGACACAGACAGATACTCGGAGTCTGCGAAAGAAAAGCCAGATCGAGATGAAAGGCTACTGCATGCTGGTAGTATGATAAAGAACATTGTTATGTACGAATTACTTGTTCCTCCATGTTCTTCGTTCCTCCGAATTTAGATATGGGAGAAGATAAAGAAGCTGTCTTTATGCTTGTCATAATGGTGCGGCGCATAGGAGCCCCCAAAGCCCATCAGTGGAATATGACAATGATCTACGAATATAGGGATCTGCGGATCTAGGGATCTACGGACCGGACGAATGTGCGGTCGATGCAAATGTCCTCGACTATAGGATATACTCGGAGTGGGTATATCCTTAATTTGAGCATGCGTCACTTGACGGGTCGCGGCAACGCCCAGGGCGACGGGGTCGGGAACGGGGACGGGGACGGGGACCGGGTCAGGGGACGGATGCCCCCAGCTCAGAATCGATTAGCTCATTATCGGATTGTTCAGGACGCGGTTCGGATGCGGCTGCCTCCCGCTCCCGAAACTCCTCCTGACTTATGGTCCCGGGCGGCTCCGAGTCTTCTCGCCGCTCCCACACCCACGCGCGCCCAAAAATGCATGCACGTACCCGGAGGATAAATTACGTACTTGGCCGCACGCTCGCGCCTCCGTCTGACGGCGAAGGATCTCGAAGCGATTTCGCCCGGGCAACAACCAACAACCAACAACCAACAACCAACAATCAACGCAGCCTACAACCAACGGCCGACCGACCACACTAGACTCTCTTTCGCAAGTACGTGATATGGTAACTTTTATGGTTGCTAGCCGCCCGAATTCCTGTGCCTTTTTTCTCTGATATTTGCTCTTTCCCCTGACAATGGCTTCCATAGCTTCAATGGGAAAGCTGGGCCCATACCAATTCTCCGAGGATTAATTACCTACCTCGAGGATCCTTCTTTGTTGTTTGCATCAAAGCATCCAGCTCAATGTGCTTTTTTTCAATAGACTCACTTTAAAACAAAGATTATTCTCATTAGTATTACATTCAGGAAGCACGAGTACATAATTGTTTATTTTAAACTTCAGCTTCATTTCATTAAACATTAATGTTTAATTAGTACTAAAACAAGGTATTTGAAAAAATCAAAACAATTTATGATATAAATTGTTTTGATTTTTTTTAGCCAATTTATTATAAGCGTAGTTTTGTGATACACGTCAAAAAAATTACTCGGTAATTTTCTTCCCTTGGATTATGGAGCTGGAGTAAATAATTTTTATTTTTATAGTTTTGGATATTTTAGGTTTACGGATTTCTGCTTTGGTTGAATTCTTTATTAAAATGAATTAAATGCAATTTATTTTCCATTTTCTTTGATAAAATTGAGTATATTTAATTTGGAGAAAATATTTCAATGAAATTATATATTTTTCCAAATGAATCATTTACTAAATTATTAATTTATTAAAATGTACAAAAAAAATTTTAAATTTTCTTATTTATTATAATTTTTAATGGTACAGAATATAATAAACCATTACATATAAATAATTTTAAATTATTTTGTTGTTCTCATATCAATAATTTATTGAAGCTGTGGTGCATTTTTTTTTAATTACTCGTTCGACTCTCCAAAATACCCATTTTAAATACAATTATTTATCATAATCGAAAGTTCAATATAGTTTCGTAAAAACAATAAAATCTACAGGTTAAATTAAATAAAATAATTATATAATAATGTTTTTTACAATAATAGTAAATTAACTTTAAAATTCCTAATTACACAATAATTATATCATATATTACTTTTATCAAAGTGATTGTTCATAAACCGGACACATGAGCGGAAGTTTGATGTAACTACAAATATTAATGGTGCTATTCTCATCAATCATTAAAATAAATCAACTTTAAAATATTTTATTTTTTAAAAATATAAAAAATTTATTAAAAATGTTTCCTTCCTTTTTTTATTTTATAAAACGTTCCTTAAATATTGCATACAAAGAATTGTAATTTTGATAACGTATTTAATGTTATTTTTACACTTACAAAACAAGCTAGCATACACAAATAAATATTCATCAATTAATTAAAATATTATTTGACAATATTTAATTAATTACAAACCGTACTTTATATCCTTATTGTACAGATATTGTAACAATTATTGTTGAATTTTAATAGAGATATTTTAACGAAGATTTTGCACAAATTGTTTAGAAAGAAGTTATTCTAATTGTATGGAGAATATTAACTATTTGATTTATGTGATACATAATTTTTTTGTCTACTATTATCTACATTTTAACAAATTGTTAACCGATTAGATATTTTTCTTTTGTAGCAATTAAATTGATAATGTGTATTGTATTTAATACAAAGCTTAAATTACAAAATACATTTTGTATCAATATGACTAATTGTTGACAAAATGTAATATAATATTTAAATAGTATAATATTATTTTGTTTTTATATAAAGTAATAGATTAATTTTTATTTAAATTAATTATAAATTTGTCGAAATTATAAGTGACAAATACAAATATATTTCGATAGAATTTTTGTTTAAAAAATTTTGTTACCTTATCAAAATAATTTCGGGTTAGCCCCTTTTTGAAATCACTTTACAAATTTATATTTATGTTGTTAGCTGTAGCTTTGAAATGATACTATAAAAATAAAAATAAAAAAAAAATTAAGAAACTAGAAAATCGCAGTCTTTTATTAAATATTTACACATAGAAGTATTTGCAATAATACATTTTAAAGCTTGTAAATCTACAGCTAATAATATGATGAAAATGAAAATTATTAAATGAAGTTGAAATGAAAAATTTTTGCTCATCCAAAATTCAATTCAGGCGGTGTACATTAGATAGTAGACTACGAAAGTCATGATTGCGTATTCCACTCATGCATCGATGTTTAACGACTATTTACATGCAATTCTTGAATCGTCGCTCGTGTACTAGATTGTTCAAAATTGGTTAACTGCATTAACAATGCAATTAGGGAATAGAATGACATAGAGCGAGGATAATGATAATATAATATTCACGATGCCAAAAATAATAAAATTTTGTAATTTAAGCTCATGTATATAATATAGTGCGAGTGTGCGATGCTCAACATTATTTAGGAATCTGGAGCAAAAGAACGTTTAACTAACAGGGCTAACAGATTTATCGTCGATTTATCGTGTGAATACGCATGTGCAGAAGACATAACTTGAGGCAGACTCGAGTCGTTCATGCGAAGTTACTCGAAAAGCCGAATCGGGGAACTCGAAGAGAAGGTAGAGGGAAAAGAAAAACTTCGAGGGAATGCGAGAGGAACGCTCAGAGACAGGAAGATGCTCTTAGAATTCTAAAGAGTGACAATTTCACTTTAAAAGGTCGAAAATACTGTAGCGAAGCTCAAAGTGAGGGTAACTTTACTTCAAGGAAATTGATACCTTGGCAGTCGATGAGATCAGGTAGAGAAGTAAAAGAAGTAAATGGGGGGAGGGAGAGACAGAGATGGACAGAGAAGGAGAGACAAAGCAAATGAAAGAGCACTTTTTCGTACTAAAACAATGATTTATGAGTGAATTATCGCATTTGTACTAGAAAAAAAGGAATTATTTCATAAAATTGTTTTGGTTTTAAGGGACATGAATTCACTTAGCCAACGCATAAAATGCACACTGAAATTAATTGTTTACGCTTCTACTTTCAACAAACTCATTTATTTGATTTTAAATTGACGTTAATATCTGCAAATGAAGAGGTTTGATAAGTACAGAAATTGATGATTAAATTATTGTGCAATTGTAATAATATCAAATATTTTATTCTTCAAAACCACATGGTAAATATTGGGCCAATTAATTAAATGGCATGCGCTAAATACGTTTCTGTTATCCTTATGTAATGAAATATCTTTAGAGTAGAATAGAGAAGAGTCGTAATTAAAAGTTACATTTGCAGATTGATATCAATCAAAAAATATGAATCTGTTTTTAGAGTATCCAAGCAAAATGAGTAAGCCCGAGATATGGGAGAGAGAGAGAGAGAGAGAGAGAGAGAGAGAGAGAGAGAGAGAGAGAGAGAAATGTGGGGGTACAGAAAATTAAAAGCAAGCAAGTATGCCAAGGAAAAAAGAGGAGAAATGAAGAATCGGCGGGACGGCACACGATAGCCTCGGGAATTATTGAGTAAACGAGGCCCTTTATGATGTCCGATGCTTCCAAATGGTGGGCGGACAAAATATGCCCACTCTTTTCATTTACATTTACAGATTTTACACTTTTCTCACTTTGCATTTTTAATTGCATTCTCTGATAGAAAATAAATTTTAATTTTTAATTGCTATTTTATTAACAGCTTTTGAAGTAATTCTTAGCCCTTCTTAATAATTAAGTGCAATTCTATTTACTCATTTATTTATAATATTTATTTCATATTTTTAAAAAATTATTACACTATCCATTGAATAGATTTTTATTTATTTATTTCTAAATTTTAATAATATTCGATTA
This sequence comes from Eupristina koningsbergeri, assembly GCA_018907245.1. Taxonomy (NCBI): domain Eukaryota; kingdom Metazoa; phylum Arthropoda; class Insecta; order Hymenoptera; family Agaonidae; genus Eupristina; species Eupristina koningsbergeri. Next base: position 577,512 of record JACCHV010002752.1, on the reverse strand, counting down.
CTTTCGGGATTTATATTAATATTAATATTGGCGTTTAACTGCTCTATTACAGATAACATATTTTTATTAAATAAATGTCAAGTTTTTTTTTATCAAGTGCATAATAATTACAGATTGTACTTAATTTTAAATGTACATCATAAGTTTAAGCATTAAAAATACTTATTTTTTTCAACATTTTAAATAAATAATAAACATTAATGGTATGGTAAAATAAGTAAAGTTGATCGATAAAAATTGTGAATGATGCAAATAGAATATTGCACGATATAAGAAAATAATTTCATAATATTTATAAAAATATACTATTATTTATAATGTTATTATATTCAATGTTAGATTTGGGAAAACTTGAATTTTTTTTAATGTAAACAATGTATAATTTTATATTAGATTATGATTCAAATACTAATGATAATTTTATGCAAATAATTTCCTGTTGGATAGATTAATTTTTTTTTTAAGTCGTTGTTTTATATCGTGAAATTTAATTTTTAATTTTAAAATATAAAATTCTAATTTTGTCCACCTAATATGATCACAAATTTTTTTAAAACAAAATTTCTAAATTTGAAAACCTATTTTAATTTTGTTATGATAGATTTAAAGTACAAATTGCACGATTTTATGGTCACAATACACTTATTAAACTTGTTATTTTAAAATTTGAGAAACACATTATAAGTGAAAATATCTGAGCTTGGTTAGACGAAAAGTTACATTAAAATTTATTTGTTTATTTTTAAGTTATTTTGTAATATATAGTATATAATAAAAAAATGTATTTTAAAAAATTAATTAATTACACAAACTATAGTTTTCAATGGTTAATTTATCGAAAATTTGTACAAATATTTATTTAGGCTTCACAATATTTTTCATAAGAAGTTTAAACTATTTAAATTTCTTTTTTCAATATTAGATGAATAATTAAACAAAATTGGTTATTTTTAAATATTAAATATTATTTAAATGTAATAATAAATTAATTTTTTAATGCATATTAGTTTACGATAATAATTCGTTTACAATGGTCAATATCTTGTTAATTTTTATAACATACTCAGATTTTATTTTGAAGTATAATCATAAAGTTTTAGTTCTTCATTGTAAAATATAGTTTAAGGTTAATCATTACTGGTTAATATTACTTTAGAGCAAAATTTATTGTTGTATTTATTAACTAGAATTAACAATACTAAATTTCAATTATTAAGAATGATAAAATTATTAAGAATGATAAGATTATATAAAATAACAAATATATTTAAAATATTTAAATATTAATGAATTCACGAGAACATGTTTACAGTATTTCGGTGATAATTTACATGATAAGTTTCAAGACCCTAATTATAAGTAATTAATAGCTTGAAAATATCCCAAGAAAAATATCACCGAGTCACCAATGTTTCTTCATTTTTGTCACAAGAATTATTTTTACCGTGGAGGCACATCTAGAAATGTATTAGCGAGTGGCAATATAAAGTACCAGCATCTACACAGGATAGGGATTGCGAAAAATGAGCCACCGGATGTGTGACGTCATGTGCAAAAGCATATTTTGACCGAGAATCTTTCGGTCCGCACATAAGCTCTCGACATCATCTCTTTTTCTATCTTTCTTTCAGTCTGATTTTTTCTCTATCGCAACCGCTGCTGTCGAGATGTGATAGGACGCATGTGTATTGTCATTCATGTATTTCGTGAGGGAAATCTAGCAATTATTACAGTGTGCCAGTGCCGAAGGTCGACTCCGATAAACCCGAAAGCATCGTTTGCAAAAACGAATACACGAGCTTATGCTGTTTTATAGGTTATATATGTTTTATGCTCGATATCAATACTTGAATCATTACAATTTCTTTGAGAAAATGCGACACGTGCATTATTTCTAATAAATATCTATAAACCATCGAGAGTTGGTTATCGATAGAGTATAATATCCTTCTTATTTCTTTTCCTTCTTATCATCACCATCGTGACTACGATTTTTTATTAATTGAAAAATATTTTGCAATTTGCGTATTTCATTGGTTAACGATTAATCATTAATTATGTTGCTTCTCTTTCGTTTGCATAAAGATAATTTTGTCAAGTATCAATTTCAAAAAAATATTATGATTATAAAAAATAATTTATAGGTTTACTAGACCTTTAATGCTTTATGCATGTGCTAGAGAAACTACTTAAGAAAAATATAAAATAAAAAAAATAATTCTATGTTACATATTTTAGTTTGAAATTTATGCACGAGTGCACCCTATTTCTCGATATAGATTTTTATAATATTCATTCAATGTAAATGGGTAAAATATTATGAATTAAGAGCCAAATCAAATTCTAATCTTTTTACACGATACTATAACGATGTATTTTTTATCAAAAAAGAAAGAGTTTCATTTTTTTATTGTAAAAAATTTATTGTAAAAAAAACATTATTCTTTTGGTGTAATGCTTTAAAAACATTATTTTTGCCATTAAAAGTTATTAAATCTTCTAGTGATATTTTCGAAAACTTAAAAAATAACATTGAAATACCGTATTTTTTGCTGTGATTCTTGCAAGCAGCAATCATATAAATATACAATAATTTAAACTGTGAAACAGCTGATTAAGCTTTATTCTTAATTTTAAAAATTTGCTCAAAACAAGGATTTTCTGCTTTTTAAATACATACTTTTGTTTCACTAGACCTTTATATTTACGATGAAATAATATCTGCTTACATTTTTTTACAAGTTTCTAGCAATAGATTTTAATTGACATGCTACCTTAAAATTAAAAAACTTTCATAGTAAAAATAGTAAAAGCGATTTTTAGCAAACTTTAAATTATATGGATACGTTTTTAATGTTGAAATCAATGAGGAATATTATTTTAATTAAAAATTGGCTTTTCTTTAATGGAAAGTAACCGTTTAAACTTTGGCAATAAGATATTAGGTATAATTGCAGATATTTTATGAATTCAGTGCATAATTTGGTAGAAAATTAAAGTTTAATCGCAATTACGATAATGTTCAGTAGTATTTTAAATCAAGCAATACTTTGTTTCGTTGTGGTTGGAAACATTAATATTACTATCATTCGAGCAGGAGGAGATTAAAATTGTTTGATTCTTCGCATTTATCAATACGGTTAAATGCCTGGGCTCAGCAACAAGAAAGGAAAGAGAAAGCAATTTCGGTAACAAACCGTGCAAGTTGCGATAAAAATTAGAGCATCTATTTAAGAAATGTAGATCTACATCGAAGCCGAGGCTGCTGGACGGATGAAAGACGAGCCATCGGTGATTGACAACGCCTATAAATTATTGAAAATAAGATATGTGGTGGATGTGTGGCTATTATGGAATTGAGGGACTCATTGTACACATATTATTGTACGTAACGATGGTTTAATTCCATTCAAAAATTACTCTTATTTCCCGTGCTCTTATTATGGGGAGAAAGGCCGGTAATCCCGAAGGAATTCCTTAAAAACTCATATTTGTAGAAGAGCTTTCCGAAGTTACAAATACCTGGAGGAAAAATCAAGATAAATGTGTGGAGCGAGCTTAAATAGCCGGATATGCACGCGAAATGCCGCGGGGGATTCTCGCGAAAAATAGTCCGAGTGTCAAGGCTCCTTTGTCTGTGTTAGGTTACAAAGAGGAACCCCGAGGTGGAGCTTTCGAGAAAGAAAGAGGACCTGCGCCCACTCGCATTGTAGGGGCGCTTCCGCAGTCGGCCTGTCCCTGAGGGCGGAAAACCCTGTTTTCCTGGAAAACGCTTGCCTCCTTTTCTTCCTCCCTTTATGGGGCGGCCGGTGCCGGTGCCGGTGCCGGTGACGCGGCCCGTGTTTTCCACTTCGTCTGGCAAATCCGACGAAACGCATGCCGCCGCGGCCCGGGCCCCGGGCCCCGGGTTTTTACGCACGATTAGGTGTCGATTTGCCTTCTCTTCTCCTCGTCGACTATTTATATTGGCGCGGGCGGCACTCCGGTGGTCCTCCGGTCTCGCACCGGACCCAGGAGATAAGACTCTCGAAGGCGAGGGCATTGTGCAAGACAGATGAGCGCCATTGAGTCGCGCTTAGGGCGCTGCGAGCCGCCCTTGTTTTCCTCCTTTCGGGCCTTTTAAATTGCTGAATGGACCGGGCCTCCGCTCAATAGGATCTATCGGAGTCTGCGCCAACGTCATCATTCAGATCATCCATTTTGCAGTTTCCAGTCGCATCGGTCCGAGACTTCGATTGAACGCCCCCCCCCCTCCCATGCCCTCCTTCTCGGCGACTAAACTATCGCAACTCCTATCCCCACTTTTCTTTCATAATGCAGTGGTTTATCGCTTTCACTTTGATTATTCAGACAATATCTAATCACGGCCTCGGGCACTCTACACTTGTACTGTCACCTTATCAACAATTTGCGGCCTACAAGTATTTTTATTTCTCTAATAAATGACGTTTGCTGCAAGACACATATTTATATTTACAGATAAAAGATTGTCAAATAATATTTTCCGCGTGTGCACAAGCGCCGCTAGTTAATCCGATTTCTGCTCTTATCATTCGCAATGCTTATTGATCGACCGGGCTCAGGAGTTCGCATCGACTTTCTTCGATAAAACCAAAAAATGCTATTCGGTTTTATTATGGAACGCCATGACTTTATTTAAAACAAATTTTTAATAAATTACACTCAAATCAAGGGTATTTTTAAACAAACTCTAATGGACAAAAACCATACTTAAACGCATACTTGCGATTTTTTATCGTCAATGTTGGCTGAAATTTGTTTGAAATAATACACAATAAATTTTCTCATAATTAACTTTATTTGAAGAATATTGATGGGATGAATAAATTTTCCACTTTATAATTAGTTGACAGAAAAAAACTTTTAAAAATGTGCTACTCAATCAGGAATAAATAATTTTTTTATCAGTAAACAGATTTTAAAAAGAAAATCAGAGTACAAAAATTTTGCATATTAAGAATTTAACCGAGGATAAAAATAAATATTAGTATAATTTTAATCATTTAAATATTCCACGCGGTTTATTTTAGAAACAATTTTATCAACAATGATAAAACGCAATATTTAAAAATAATTTCATTACATGTCTTCCCCAAATTATGTTTTATCAATGTGAAAATTTTTAAAAATACCAATAGAATTTAAGCATCGCCAGTACTCTTGACCCAAACTAACAATCATTCAAAATAATGTCATTTTAGAGTTTCTATTTGAGTAATTTCTCTTTCCGTTTTCTCGATTTTCTTTTATCTGCGAAAACAGCTGTTTCTCCATTCATGCTAATCCTCGAGTATAATTTTGTCTAGTCCTCGTTGTGTGGTTTGTCCAAATCCAATTATATTTCAAAAGTATCGATTTCCAACTTTGATAAATCGCCATTCCCCTTGAAGAAACTTTACACCGGTGAATCTGGAAATCAAATTCAAATTCATTAACAACTTGACTCGGTGCATGTTTTGCCAGGAGGTTGGCGAAGTTTAGTGTCGGTCGTCCCCTCGGATAAATGTGGAGGAAATCGTGATTAACAAAAATCGTTGGATTGATAAGTGAGCGGGGGTGGGCGAGGATGGGAGTGAAGTAAAAACTCAAGATATTTATTCACTCGGCGAGGAAGAAGACAATGATTCTAAAAGCTCCTAAAAATTCATGGACGACTCATCCTCGTCCTGGAGAATCGAAGCGATCGAATTGATTATCAAGACATGATAGCCTTTTGAGTAACTGCGAGCTAAGGCTGCTCCTAAAATCCGGAATGGCATAAAGAAAGCCGAGCAGGAGAAAAAAATCTGAAGTCGAACAAAGAGCTAGGGCAGAAGCTCGGTTGAAGCTCCGAGAAGGAGCAGGAGCAGGAGCAGCAGCAGCAGCAGCAGGGACTACGTACGGATCTTCAACGAGACCAAAGGAAATCGGTAAGCAGCACTTGGCGGTGCACCGGTTTGAGAGAAGAAGCAGCCGCAGAAGCAGAAGAAGAGGAGGAGGAGGAAGAGGAGTGCAGAGAACAGAGGCACAGGTACCCGCTACACCAGCCACATTGGAATTCCCTGGCTCTCCTCTCTCTCTCTCCCTCCCTCCCTCCGGTTCATTCTTGTCTGCGAGAAGCTGCTAGCGCCTCGTCGGAGGCCACCAGACGGAGCAACCGACGGCGGGGGGCCCAGGCCGAGGAGGGGCGGCCGGGGGCTGGGGCGGAGAGCGAGTTGGTGAGGGAGGGAGGCGGGGGCGGGAGGGAGAAATACCGTCGTCTGGAGTTGGTGATTCTCAAGGCGCATCCATTGACGCCTCGAGTCGGCTCGTTCATGAATGAACCTTCCCCCACCCCCGTGTCCGGGCGGCGACGGGCCACGAGCTCGAGTCATTCTTCCCCTCGCTCTACGCGCGAGGAAGGGGGAGGGTCGAGATCTGGGTGCATGTGCGTGTTGCCTCTCGGAGGGAGTGGAGGGGGCCCCGGAGATGTGTTACTATGTCGCTGGCTCGACTCGCGGACCGATAAATTTGCGAACGAGGTCGCGCGTGTGCGTCTCTCCTCGTTCCGAGTACCGGGAGTCGAGGGCCGGAGCTCGGAGCCGGAGCGACCACCACGACAGACGACCGACGCCCGACCGTTGGTGCCCGAAGGATTTTCGCTTTTCCGCTCGCCGCAACCGATTTTCGTGGGAAAATCCTCGTGAGTAGTGGGTGGGTCGACATGCTTTAACCCATCCGCCGTGCCGTCCAGCTTCCAGCATCCCCCCATCCGATCCTCCCCCGCGCATTGCGCAAATTTTTCACACTCGCTTTGCCTTTGCTTCGAGCCGAACAGCATTTCTGGATCAGGCCGGCTAACATCCGCAGCAAAATAACCATTTATTTATCAATTCCAAACTCAGACCCTCCTTATTCTCTTTATCCTTGTCCCCGACTAGTTCGTCTGCAATTAACTGTCTACTCATACTTTACGCAATATTAAAACTGTCTTTCTTTCTTTCATTCTTTCTTTCTTTCTTTCTTTCTCTCCTCTATCGTATTGCTAAGCTTTGTACAAAATTATATCTTCAAGATGTGATTTAGTTTCCAATCCTCAAGATTAAAGTACGTTTTTTTCAGAATATACACCTACGTATTATACGCCTCTTTTTTTGTGTCTGATCACATTTGACTAATTTTCATCACGGATCATCTGTTTTTTCAAATTTTCTCTTCACTCGACAATAATATCAAAATAATTTTCACTACTTTTCGACACAAAACTATGTTTTTCATGTCATGTGTTTTTTAAGCTATATACGGAGCAATTTTCCTAAAAAGTTCTATGAATTTTTTTCTGATTATAAATACTTAATAATAAGTACTTTCAAAAACCTTTTCATTCATTCAAAAATAAAAGTAATTAATTAAAAACATTCGTGCATTTGATTATATATGTTTATAATTACACTGTTTGTTTCAAGTTTTATGCTAATAAATTTCTCGTATATTTTCTACACCATCAAATAGTTCATTTTCATTTTTAATAAACTACATGTAATACACCAACTTTAAGTATTATAATTATTATTATTTGTATTTATAAATAATATTTATTTATTTCTCAAATTGATTATTTTTATAATGCAAATAAATTTTTTTAATAGCGATATATTTTAAGGTAAATTTTTACAATATTTATATTTACGACTTATTTTAATGATGTATTTATTAATTGTAATTTAAAATGAAATGTATCGTATTAATTCTATACAAATCTATAGTACGTAATGGTGAAATTCTAATTTCATCAATACATGAGGATTTAAGATTATATAAATTTATTTTTTGTATTTTGTGTAAAAATTTAATACAAAGCATATATGATATTTTGTATAATTTTTAATCTTTATACGATTCATTAAACCGTAATAATATTATTATTAGTTACAATAATATTAATATTAATATAGTATAATATATTATATTATTAGTCTTGTGTACTGGTAATTATTTTTTTCAATCTGAATTTTGGTGAAGATTTAATGAAAAATTAAAAAAATAGTTATACAGGATATTTGAATCAAGTTTGAATATATAAGTTGTTTTGTTATGGAATGAGATCAATTTTATTTTATCACAAAACAATAAAATACAAAAAAAAAACTGTATTTGTGTAATTTTTTGAATAAACTAATCAATTATATTAAGAACATCGAATATATCGTGAATTCATTATTGAATCGTTTAAAATTGAAATCAAATAAATTACATGGCGTTTCTGTCCAGTTGTTTTACAAAATCAAGTAATTAATCATAATATTTTATTTTATTTTCTATCATTGTCATAGAATTATATATTTATTTATATTAAATATTATTTTTTCTATAATTTTTTTCATGTTAAATCAAAAAGGATCGCAAAGCTTCACAACATCTGTCTTCAAACATGCTCATATCATTGTTCATTGGTTTCTGGCAGATTTACAATTATTATCGCAGTTATTCCTTCTCCCTTTTAATTTTCAATATTTATGTTGCATAAAGAAATGCAAGCGTGACGTTTCGTTACCGAAAAGGTGATGTCGTGTGCTCGAAGCAGTTGCAACTTTAAACTGCACAGTCATTCATTTACCATTAGCATTGAAAAATTGTCATTGCATTATACGTTTAACAAATCTGAAGAATTGAATAAAGAATTAGTTTTAAATTCTCAAGTAAGGGAGTGATTTTATTTATTAATGGTGAAGATTCGTAAATAGTAGGAAAAGCTTGACTTTCATTGTTAATTTCCCGCATGGCTTAATGTGTAAAATAGCTTGATCATTGAATCCTCGAACAATTCAATTATTTGTTAAATTCTCGAAATTTTCATTAATATTTGTCACAAGCTTTGTTTCTTTTGTCGAAAAGTTAGAAAATTCATAGTTCATTATGTTTAATTTTATTCCTTTTTTTGGTACACAGTAAATTTTTATGAATGCAATATTGTTTACATCTTTGATAGCTTTATTTTACACGAAAAATAGTATCCATTTGACTGATATTATTATAGAAATTTAATTACAATAAAAAAGAAAGCAAATACGAGAAGAAAAATTTTACATCCATAATAATGCGATTTGAGAAACACCGTGTTTTAGGGGGATAAAAATTGTCACGACAAATAATTGGAAATATCTCAGGCGAATTTCAAGAGAAAGTGGCTTCAAGATAAAATTCCACATTTTCGCGAGCGATAAAGACAAAAAAGAAAAATAAACAAATAGAACGGGAGCTTGGCTAGCGTAAAAAAGTTTTGTTAACAATTTTTAAGGAGCGAGGAGTAATGGACAGAATTTATCAGTTCAGCCGAATAGATGGAAGTTTTATTTATGTGAGAAGAAACAAAAGTCAGGATTTAATATTATAATTAAGAGTCTGTGTTTTCCGGCATCATTAACTCGTCCTGATTACCATCAGGGGAACAAGGTGTCGATTGCTCGAGCGGCCCTCGTGACACGGGAGAAATAATACGAAAATCGAGAAGTGGAAGGCGAGAGCCCAGAACCAAGAAAATCATAGTCGACTCGTTGCGTATGTTTGCACGCACACGCACGAGGGGGGGGGGAAGGGTGTCTGGCACTGGTAGGTGTGCCCGTGTGTGTGGCACGTCGGTGGAGAGCCGCGCTTCTCGCATGATTAAGCAGAGTCGAAAAACCGTCGATACACCTGTTGCGAGCCTTTTCGGCGCGACTCTCCACAATTATGCATATAAGGAAAGGAGGGAGAGAGTGAGAGAGAGGGAGGTGGGGGAGATTGTAAAAGTCGGAGGCGCGTTAAACGGGCTCTTCTCGGAAGGAGGTGCTTTAAAATGCTCACAGTTTCGCCGCTCGCTCTTTCCCGTGGCAACCATGAGAGAGCGAAAGAGAGAGAGAAGGAGAGAGAGAGAGAGAGAGAGAGCCTGAGAGAGACTGAGAGAGAGAGAGAGAGATAGAAAGCTTCCCTCTCCTTCCCCACTCACTCGATCTCTCACTCTCTTTCCTCTCGCGGGTATTACACATGCGCGAATCTCTTAGCAGGATTCCTCAATGGAGGAACCTGAAAAAATGTATGCATGGGGTTGGTGTACGGGTAGAAGGACGTTTCCTTAATCTTGGCCCGAATCCACGTGCTGAGCGTTCCTATGAGCTTTATCGATTCCCAAGGCGCCCAGCCTTTGTGGATTCGGCCTCACTCCATTAGCATGTCGTAGCAAATTTTTTGGCTTTTCGAAATCCAAACTATTCCATTCGTTTTGGTGCATGCGACTTCTCCTCCTTCCCCCCCCCTAACCACCACCATCACCATCCTATTCCATCGACGGCTTCAATTAGGAATTCAATTGTGACTAACAGTTCGAACTTTGCCCATAAATCATGCTTCATTCAATCGTTTAACTGCTTTGGAATTAGACGCATCATATCGAGGAATCTAAACTATATTTTCCAGATGTATACTGCTCTCTGTCCTCCGAGTTATTATTATTCGAGCTAGTAATTAAAGCCGTTTAATCCATTAAAATATCTTTTTATCTGTTTGACAAAGTAAATTTTTTTGTTTTGTAAAGTCAATTGACAAATACATTTACAATAGAAATAATTTAAACGTCGTTATTAATTCATACACAATGCACAATTATCTGTTGACGAAAACTTGAATGTTTTTATTCTACAATTGAAAATTACTTTATTTAAAATCCCACGCACTTTATTCTTTATTAAATTTACCATTTACTCGTCACCTTTAATTTAGTGTATAACACTTTTTGATATCTACAAATAATATTACAATAGTATTGTTACATACAGTTTTATAAGAATAATTTTTACAAGGAATTTCAAGTTTATCACAATTTTTTCTATTAAAGCAATAATATTTTTTATTTTGATTTGTATAAATTCATGAAAATCATACTAAATAATTACGCAAAATATTATGTATATTGTAAGTAGCTGTCAATAATAAATTGAGGCTCATAAAAATAAATAGAAATATTTGAAAATACAAGTCTCATAAAATTTAACAACAAATATTTATTAATAATGCATATTTGTAATTATAGTTGTTAATTTGAGTAAAATTAATTATTTATTGATACGTTTTTTAATACAAATGATCAAATTAAAAATTAGAATAGTTATAACGTAATATAAATAACAAGTGTGATAAGCTTAATAAATAATTATTAAATAAATTGTAAACAATGATAAATAATAAATTTTAACGTAAAATATATTTCTACATTTATTTTAAATATTATGTTTACAAATTATAATGCTAAGATAAAATTGTTTTTATAATGGTTATGTAATCCTTTAGGTCATAATACCTTTCCATTTAATTTTTAAATAAATCGTATTCAAATACAAGAAAATATTTTCTAAATGTTATGAGCAGGAAATTTTTAAGACCCGTTTTCTAACATTAGCTTATATTTAGCATATAAGTTAGTTTCTTTAAAATTGATTTATATATTTCCATATAAATTTAATACAAATAATATAAACCTTTTGATTAAAAGCATCTATTAAAAATAAAGTTCCAGTTGTAATAAATATTAAAAAATCTAAATTCAATTATAAGCAACCTGTATTTTCGAAACAAAAATAATAAGAAAATTTTAATTTTTTTCGTTTATGCAAAATACATCTATTTAAATGTCATAATGTATTTTTAATAATCAATTTGATCTAAATATTTTTCAACGATATAAATTCCAAGATAAATTCTATCTTAGAGTGGGAATAGTTTTTCGTGAAATAAGTCATTATTAGGACAATCGAAGTTGGCGTTACTTGTAAAAATCTTTAATATATCGCAGGCATACGTATTAGCTAATGGAAAGATAAATATTCTGTTGACATTGAACTTTTCTAGTTTCTTTCACAAACCCAATTCAAACAAATCATTATTTTTGCATGATGAATAATTGACAGTATGAAAAGATAATTAATCAAGGCCAAAGTGCACTTTTAAAAACGATAAATATTATGGGCGGCTCTATTGTAGTTTGTAAATTTGGCTCGTTCTTTAAATTCAATAAAGTGTGAAGGCGCCTTAAGCGTTTGAAAGAAAAGTTTCTGAATGAGAATGGGAATGGGAATGGGAATGGGAATGAGAATGAGACTGAGACTGAGACTGAGACTGAGACTGAGACTGAGACTGAGAATGAGAATGAGAATGAGGGAAGAGCGAAAGAGAGACAGATAAGTGGAACGCGAAAGACAAGTCAGGTAGACGCAAATCTATGAAATCATTCCCATTGTGAACGCAAAAAAAAGAGGCGGGCAATAAATACCTGGACACGACCTCCAGTGCTCGTGTGGATGCTGCTGATTTTTCTTTTTCATTCACTCTTCTGGGGCCCCTCTTTTCTCTCCTCTTTTCTCTCCTCTTTTCTCTCCTCGACACGGCGCCTGTTTTCGCAGAATGAACGCATTTTCGGGTTTTCAGTGTTGCTCGCGTGGACGGGAACACTGCTGCTTGTAAGTAATGCCTTTTCCTTATGCCGGACTTTTCGAGAAGTGGTTAGCTTTCGCTAGTTTCTTTCTCTTCCCTCGTGCTTCTACTTTTTAGCGTGTAATCTTACCGCTGTTTCGTAATGCTACTTTGAAGATCATTTTTCAAGGATCCTTTGCCGCTCCATTTCTCGTTTACTTCCACAGCTTCTTATTTTTTGCTTTATTGGGCTAGGTATGGACCTATGCTTCAGTGCGGGTGATAGAAACGATAAGATCAAGGGCAGCTCGATCAAATCTTCGGCTTTTGAAGAGTTTCTCAAGAACTTTTGAAGCTAGGACATAAGGAGGATTGACCGTTGGATCCAATTTTTATTGATATCCATACAATAACTCTTTTTAAAGATACCAGTTAGCACGTTTTTTCATTTTTGCGTTGAAACCTAAGGTTTTTGAAGCAAAAATTCCGGCTTTAGTATGACTTTGATCACTTGTAGATATTTTCATTGTTAATGGCAGCAATACTAAAGTTTGCACCGTGTAAAGGCAGCTCCGACGATTAGAATATTCTTGCAGGGATCAATTGTAATCTACGATATTTAACTTTTTACGATTGTTCGTGCATGATTAAAATTCAAAAAAGTCATAAGTTTAATATGCAAACATGTTAATAAAATACAGCTTGAAATTCAGAAAATGTATATCTTAGAATTACAGCAAATACATAAATTCTTATGGTAAAATAGACAGAATTTTAAATAAAACTAAATCAAAACTAAATCAATGTTAATTTCTATTCATTCTAAGAAACTTAATTAGTGTTTGAATTATTCAAAGAATAATATATCGAAGTTTGAGATAGGAATGTCAGTGAAGATAAAATTGATATAAATTGAAGTTAAGGTCGAGGGAAGGATGCTTTTACACGCCTCGACACAGCATTACGAATCTCCTTTGGCTAAGTGGAGTATTTCTACCTGTTTGTGCATTAATTAGATTCATTTCGAGAACACGGCACTTGCGAGTTGAGAGACCGCGAGTTGGAGCTGGAGAAAATGACAGGGTAGCACTATCAAATGAGTTTTGGTGCCGTTACTGATGATATTGAGATGCGTCTAGAGCACCGATGAGAATATTTTATGTATTCTTTGAATAGTGATCCGTCATTCTAAAAATAGCGTAGCATTTGTGTCAAGGGGGCGGGGAGGGGGTCTTTTTATAATGCGTTTCCTTAATTACTGTCAGTTACGATCGGCGAGTCGGAGGAGCGAGAGCGAGAGTGAGATCGAGAGCGGGACAGAGAGAGAGAAAGTGTGTGTGAGCAAGCGAGTGGGCCTCTGTGTGTGTGTGTGTGTGAGATCTCACAGAATGAGGATAGCCGGCGAGTCTCATTTGTGCAAGAACACGTGTTGCCCGTCTTGCGGAAATCGTCGTCATCCGCATACGCACAGACACACACGCAACGAGCCATGCGCGTCTGTGTAATGTGGCAAACTATATTCGCAAAGGGCGAAAGGAGGAAACGAGGGGAACATTTTTATCTCTCTCTCTCTCTCTCTCTCTCGGTCTGGACACATGTTCGATCGCAGGATATGCCACCAGTCTCTGCGTTGGTCTTCCCTTGAGATCCTTGTACCGCGACTATCTTTCTCCATTTTTTCCGACTTTGTATTCCTTGGCCAAGTTTCCCGAAGTCGGCCTCCTATCCCTTGTCGTATCTCACCCTCCAATGCAATTTAATCTCGCGCGGGTCGTTACAATTCAAATAGTTGTCGATTTGAAAATATAATTAGTTCAGAGTAAACCTGTTTCGTGTGGCCAACTCGTTATATCTTGCATAGTATTTAAATGTCACTTGGCAAACCGATACAATCTTTTCAATTTGCTGGGGTTTTGTGATAAAATTTTAGTTGAAAATCCACTCGTTGAAATTTATTATTGTTTTATACATGAAAAAATGCAGGTTTTGTTGAAGTTACTAATTACTTTATTGGATTCAATGGAGAGATTGATTGAAATCTGAGTTCTTGACTGGACGACGCGCTACTGTATAATCATCGCAATTGGAAGCGTAATTGTGAGTTTTGTAATTCTGGTTTTAATACTATGCATATGATTATTAAATTACTATTTTTTTTTATATAAAGCGACGTTTGTTAAGGAGTTTCCGAAACTGATCTCACTCAAGGATTTGTTTCAAATCGAATTTGAATTTGAGGATCCAATTTGAATTCGTGAGAGGTGGACTCTTGAAAACGGGCAGGACTGGAAAATTTGCCAAAAATTTGTATTCAAAAAGGAAATGCACGACAAAGAGTTTTTGAAGTGGAGCTGGGGTCTATGGGAGCAGAGGAAGCCCGTTAATAAAGAAAGAACTGCATGTTTGGGCTTATCGAAACGCCGCACCTCTTGCGAGAGTGCCAAGTGGCCTTTCGGATAAGCCAAGCTTTTTTTCATCCTCGATCTTTCCTCCTTTCTACTCGTGCGAACTTTTGCAATCTGCGACACTCGTCACGGATTCAGACGCTGTACAAAAACAGCTGTTATTTTCTTTCTTCCCTTTTTTCTCCCCACCTCGCCCCCCCCCAAAAAACATTACTTTTTATAACTTTTTCTAAGCGCCTTTTCGTTCATTTTGTCTGATTAACATTTTTTTGCTTTCTCCTCGGGAAATGTCGCAACTCGTATTCGCCATTCATTCCCATTCATGAGAGTTGCTCTGATGCATTTGGGCTCGAAATGTTAAATAGAATGTGTTTAAAATCCAATTGTTGTGCGTGACGAAATTCCTCGTCTCATTGTAATTATAATGTATGTAGACGAGTTATCAATGAACATTATGTTCATATTTCCTTTATATTTTTTAAGATAAACATTTTGTTCCATATATTGAAAGTTTTTTTTATTTTCATTTTTCATAGTAATTTAATTTATTCATGTAAACCAAATAAACTTCATAAACGAGTACCGGCTCATGTTTTTGCAAACATTGTACAATACTAGAGAGCTTATGTTGGGCTACAAGAATGTTTTCACTTAATTAACCAACTCTGATGAAAATTTTCATTGACCCCGCGAGTTTTTCTTCGTTAAAGAATTCGAATAATTTTAGTGAAATAAGTTTTATTTAAAATATCGAATATATTACAAAAGTCAAAGATTGCTGAGTTACAGGCATATAATAAAGATTAAGGAATAGTCTCGTAATGTAAATTTGTTTAATTAGCTGTTATTCAACTGATGATTGTACTAAATTTAATTTTTGTATCGATAGACTTAGGTATCGAGTAACAAAAAATAAATCAATATTTAATTTGTATACTTAATTGTAATCCATCAGAAATAAATTGAAAGTTATGAATATTAACTCATTGCTTCTCTAGCATAAAATTAACGCTTAGAATCTTATTATAGAACTTATGGTCCGGCAATCATAAAATAGTTTAATCAACAATGCGCAACGATTGTATTGTTCTTAGATGCTGTAAAACTGATTGTTTTTACTTAAAAGGCTTTTCTTCATCATGATGCGTGAGTTTATATTAAAATGATATAAAAAATGAAATAAAATTGAAAATTGAATATGTTTCTTTACGGTTCGGCCGACGAAAGTATCCGGAGAAGGAACATTAATCACACATTCCTCTAACTCAAAGATTTTAATCGGCGATACAAAAATTTAATTCCGCATGAAGTTCGGCTGGTAGGCATTATCTGAGAAAGCGAAATTATAATACAAGTATGCGTATTAAGTGTGCGCGGGCATAATAAATGCTGTTACGGAGATTTTTTAGCAGTAAATCACCGCTGCAGAAGACCTCGGCCGGGGGCTTTTTGATTTCGATCCAACTTTTGAGGAACCATCACCATTGGTGATACGGGGCAGGAAAAATCTTCGAAGGTCCAAATTGCTGACGACCAACGCGCCGGATACGAAAAGGAAATTTCGAGAGACTCCCGGATGTTAATTCATGACAATACTCTTCCCCCTCGATTTTAAGAGCTCTCGCAGATTGCAAAAAGTCAATTGGACAAAAGAATTTTTACCTTGGAAATGTGTTTACGGCACTTCCCGATAAATCAGAATCAAACCTAACCAAAACAGTCATCTCAATCTTGAGTCGGAATAAAACAATTTATTTCACCATTAACTTGACAATCTAATACAGAAACACATCGATGACGTATGTAATTTACAACTCTGATACGTATAGCCATAAAAATTATATATTTAATTAGTTTTGTTAAATGTACACGTACACATTACAAGTCATTAAAAATTTTTATTAATTAACATAATAATAATAAATAAAAAGCGAAGTGTCAAATAATTAGTATTATTTTTAATAATTACGTGAAAATTGTTCATTCAAATCTACAGTTAATGAGTTAACAATAAATAACGAAATACATTATCTAAATAAAAAAAACAAAATTCTGACAAATTCTTAGCAAATAATTTAAAACATGTTACATACATGTTTTTTTTTTAAATTTTATAATTGCAAATTAAAGCAAGGAATTGAGCACAAAATGAAACTACTTTGATATGATTTAAATTAAGCGATGTACTAGATTTGTCTCTTAATCAAAATATTTCAAATATAATTGTATTTCCGGCTGCATCATTTGTACATAAAACAAGTCGATTATTAATATTTTACTTGATACATTTATATCGATTTACTGGAGACCCATTGAAATGATTAAAGTTTGTATAAATAGAAAAGTAAAGATACATGGATGAATTTCTCTACAATTTAATTTACTATAGTTCTTTAATTTTTTAATAAGATTTAATATACATGGTGCATCCAGTATCAAGTATCGAGTTTTTTTTCATTTTTCGCCTATTCGAATAGAAATTTGGAAGGGGTCTTAAAATGTTGACCAACTCTTTCTTCATTTGTCCCTTCTTCTATGTTTTTTGATAATTTGAAGCGGCAGAATTCTAGTTCGCACGGAGGGTGTTTTTTAGTTTTTTCAGCGCGATGAGCGACTACTCTAATAGCGTTACGCGATAATGTTTTGTTTGCTATTAAAAAAAACAGTGTGGAAACGTATAAAATATTGCAAGAAGCGTATGGACATAATTGTATATCAAAAGCGCAAAGTGGAAAATGGCACAGAGCTTTTAAAGAGGGCTGAGAAAGAATCATCGACGAGCCTCGATTTGGGCGCCCAAAATGTTTTCGAATGGCTAGGAACACCCGGCGCGTGTTAGAAATTTTTAATGTGGACTGTCGATTAATAGATACAGCAATTTAGAAAACACTGAATTTAACGCTATCTATGGTGCACAATATAGTGCAAAAAATTTATAAATATCGAAATTTTTGAAAAACATCAATGCTGAAGAGTTTGAAATGCATTTGAAATTTAAAAAAACACGCCTTCAAAAATGTGTTGATACAGGAGGAAATTATTTTAAAATTTTTATTTTACCCTGTCTATAAGTCCACCAATAAATCATTTTTCAAAAAAGAAAGGTAAGAATTTTTTTTTTTTATAATCTTTGAACAAAACATTCTCGCGTAGTGGTTTTCCGCTAATCGCTTCAGCGCGCCATGTCAAAAATTTGAAAAACACCCTTCGCGCGAAGTTAAATCCTGAAAAACAAAACAAAAAAAAAGGGACAAACGCGGAAAGGGTTTGTCGACATTTTAAGACCCCTTCCGAATTTCTGCGACAAATAGGCGCAAGATGAAAAAAAAACTCGATACTTCGTGGATGGACCATGTATATCATTCACATATTACGATATATTAATACACTTGTTCTTCATTTATTGCTTCATAAATCATAGGCCATACTTGCGATTTTATTTATCAAATAATTATATATATATATAACTAATATTAATCAATATTTTTTTTAAAGAACTTTAGATTAGTTTTAATAACAACACTTGTGTAAATTTTGGCAAAATAATCACATCATTACGCAAAACGATCATTCTTATTCATTATTATACAATTTCTGGAAACGAAAATATTTTGAATTAAACAAAATGTCTGAGTAAAATATTTTTAATTTTCCGTGATATGTAATTAGTTATTTTTAGTTATTTGAATCTATTAAATACTTAAAATTAAATAATATAGATTTTCCAATAAGTAATAAAAAAAATTTAATAATTCTTTTTAAATACAGATACTATTAAATTTAAATATGTATTAAAAAATAATAATATATTGAATTGCCAAAAATTTTATCATTTGTAAACAATTTCAATGAGGTATTTTTATTTTAAAAAATTGATTATTTACTTTATTCTTTAATCAAGAGATAAAAGTGGTTGGAATTAGTTTGTGAATAAAGGCTAATTTAATTTGTAAAAAGTAAATATTTACCTTCGAAGTTATTTTTTTAAGTTTAAATGATAAGCAAGACTAAATATTTAAAAAAAAAATTGCGCA
The DNA here is from genome assembly GCA_018907245.1 of Eupristina koningsbergeri. Classification (NCBI taxonomy): domain Eukaryota; kingdom Metazoa; phylum Arthropoda; class Insecta; order Hymenoptera; family Agaonidae; genus Eupristina; species Eupristina koningsbergeri. The sequence continues at coordinate 558,653 of JACCHV010002752.1, read as the reverse complement.
TTGAGCTTCAATGGACTCAATTGAGAAGATTGTTCATGAGATTTTTTAATAGATTTTGCAACATTGAGACGAGTATACGTGTAAAATCGAGCTACCAATGACAATAAAGTTACGTTGAAGTATAGAAGAAGGTTAAGATTAAAGAGGAAGAAAAGTAAATGATATTAGCAGAGAACAATTCATGATTAAATGAAAGAAGTGAAATAGAGCTGGTGAATGTGTAGGAGATGGCGAATGGAAGGAAGTCATCGCCATCGCGCAAAGACAATCTGGTTTTAACCGGTGAAAAGGGAAGAAAAGTAAGGAGCCAGTCGCTGGCAATTTAGTTCCTCTATCAGGATACCCAACGAAAGAGAAAGAAAGAAGCCTCCTGGTTTTCGTGAGGTGGATGCCGTTGAGATTACTCTACCAAACCATATATGCATATTTCAAGAGACACTGCTCCGTTCATCAAATGTTTGCTTTAAAATACCAAAAGAGAACATTTTGATTTTCAATAAATTATATATAAATTTAATGTGTAATTCATCCATATTTCTTCGCCATAATTTACAATATATCATCCTATATACGATCCAATTCAACAAATTTTATTTTTCATTTAATCCTACTCAAAACCATGACTATTCAATGTTGTTTGTTTTTATTTGGCTAAGTTTTTGCAAAAAATTTGACGTTTCATTGTAGAAACTAACAAGGATTCTTCTTCTAAGAAATAAAACAAAATTCACACCTATATAAAGTAAATTTTTTATACTAAAATATAAGATATATTGATGAAAAGTTCTAACAAATTGTATTAACAATAAACTAAATTGCAATAAAATAGACTGTTTTAGGTTTATATTTAATATTTATTTGATTTTACATTTAAAGTTAATAAATTTACAGAAAAATTAATAGACTCCTATAATTAATTTACAAATTATTTAATTACAACAAAGTATTTTATTTACAACCTTCGTATATTTAAAAAATTAAGTTGTATAAAAAAGTAATTGATAACTTTTGTTAAATTCAAATTGTATTGTTATTAGAAATTTTTAACACACTAAACAGTATTATCTGCACGCTTTTATAATAAGGAGCATAAATTAAAAACAGCAAATAATTCGACGAATCAATATTTTCATACAGGGAATAAAATTACATGTGTGGTTTTGTAGATTAATATAAAAAAATAATTTTATGATAAGTAATACTTACATTCACGATACCATACTAAAATTTCATTACGGAATAAACTGGCTTGTTAGATATTATGCTAATAACTTATCACTATACCGAGTATTTTAATAAAATCTTATAATAATTAATATAAAAATAAAATTTAATAACATTTGTAGATAATTTATATTTTTTGAATAATTTATATTTATATTAAGAAAAAAATTGAGTAGATCAAATGCGGTGTCTAGTGATACAAATTAAGATTCTTATTTTGGTACATACAAGGAATTTGTTAACACCAAAAATTAATGCAGAGTAAAGATTTTTTTTAAATTATGTTGTTAATTAGTGCTAATTTTTAAGGCTTAGGTTGAATAAAAAATATGAATCGCTAAGTGGGTTAGACAAATTTATTACGAATCTAATCGATTATAAGTATCTAGAAATTAACAAAAATTTTTAGAATAAAAAATATCTAAAAAGTAATAGTAAAATAATAATAATAAGTTGAATAAAAAAATTTTTTTAGGGTTGACTGTTTTGCCAAGGTTTGGCGGCTAATATCAATGAAGTTAATTGACGAAAATGGGTGCAAAGTAGACATTTGTCATCGGTGTGTAAAATGCATTAATCACGGGTAATGAGAACGGGATCATTATAATTTGGCGGTCCCCCTTCCCCTTCCATCGAGGATGTATTCAGTTTGACGCGAGAACTGTCAAGCGGTCATTTTTCAAGCAAATCGTCTTTTTCAACAGGTTCTGCAAATTCCTGAAGTCATTATATAAGGAAAATACTGTTAGGTGCGGTGGATACAATAGAATTGGGGCGCCTCAATTTCGCATTGTGGGCTCGCAATAATAATCGGCGCCCGTCATCCTCTCCGAGAAAAAAGGAAAAGCGAAAGCCAGAGAAAGGTCATGTGCTAGTGAAGTATCTCGGGGTGAAGACTAAGAAGAAGAAGGAGCGGGAATCTGAGCCGGTCCGGACCAACCGAGTGAAGAGCAGAGAGCAGAGAGCGAGGAGGAGAATCCTCCGAAAGACTCGCCCCACCCTGAGAAGCGTAACACGGCTCTTTTGGCCAGCGGCGATTCTTTGTCTCGCCCGGGCTCCACTCCACCAGGGTGCCGTCGTCGTGGCCGTGCGCGCCTCTCCTCTGCATTCCGTCGGGACCGGCGCGTAGGAGGTCCCGGGAGGAGGGAGAGGAGGCGGTCGTGGGGGCGGTTGGGGCGGGGGTGGTAGGGAGGGAGAGGGAGGATGCAGAGTGCACTCCGCACACGGGCGAAGAAGGGCCGCACACGCGAAATTTCGCGCGACGGGGCCGCCAGACCAGGCCGAGACCGATTTGCGGTACGTGCGTGCGCAGAGTGGATGATCGCTCCTCCGGAGGAGAGAGCGAGCGGGGGAAGTACCGACACCGACGGAGAAGTGGTCGGCGTCGGTGTGCCAACGCCGACCGGAAATCCAGGAACCCGACACACTCCTCCCCCGGCGGGGGGGCGCATTCATTCAAATGACATTCAAATGCTGCTCCAGATTATCCACAGCTCACGCGCATTGACTCCCAATTTTCTCGCTCCGGTTTAGAGTTCCGTGAAGTCCTTGGGTTTGCGACGCGCGAAACCCTCGGGCAATTGGAGTCAAGGCTGACTATCTCGGGTTGACAGGAAGGACCACGTCGAGCGCGGGATTTGCGGGAGAAAAGGCGCGAAAAGGAGCGAAAAGAACGCGACCCTCGCTCGTGGCGCAATTCGTGTTCCCTGTTCCCCCGTTCCTTGTTCCTTGTTGCCCGACTCATTCTCGTTAGCTTGGCTAAGTAACTGTCTGGGTGGTACCCGCGCTTCGACGAGATGTTATTTTTCGGTGGCCCTTTACTCTCGCCGCCATTCTCGTCATCATCTCGACGTCCAGGCTGAAGTTCGCACGCAAGGTTTTCAGGTGCCATGAGTGGAAGTTAGGAAACCTTACCTTACTTGGAATTTAAATTTTTTCTAGTCATCTGCATCTCCGTCCTAGACTTCATTTTTTATCCGACTGTTTTTAACGCTAAGCCCTACTCTTTACAATGACTTCTGCGAATTTTAACTCAAGAACCATAATTTTTGATAATTCTCACAATCCCTCGTTATCGAGTGATTTTGCAGGTTGGATTTCAAACAATATAATTGGACAAACGAAGGAGTCAGCAGTGGATTTGGTAGGTTTCATCACTACTCTCGATTTTCGATTCTTGGCATCTTATAACAATGCAAAGAGCGAAACGAAAAGTACCGACCATGGCTTTTTATTTTTGGGAGCTGAATTTTTTTTATCTCTAAACGCATATTTGGCGCCAAAGAATCTGCACCTTTAAAGGAATGTGAACAAATGAATATTCATATGAGATGAAGGCATAAATTTTTTTAAAGAAAGCAGAGGTGGTCGGAAGTCACGCGTTTCGAGAAAATTCCAGAACAATCCCACTTCGAGTTCGATTATTGAATGTTTAAAGGGAGAACAATTGGGGACATTTAGGAGTTGGCTTCGGTGAACCGTATTAATCGTTTCGAGCAAATGCGCGCACAAAGGAAGAAAACTCGCAAAGTAAATCATTGTCTCTTAAATGGCACGAGCGTTGCTAATTCAATTCTCTCCCCGTCTCGGAGTTGGCGGGTCCAAGATTTCCACGGAGGGGAGAAAATTACATCGGCCGTCACACAGAGCAATTAAATAATTACGAGTGGAGGAAGAAAGTGGAGTGCGAGGGTCTGAGCTCAGCTGAGAGGCGAGATTTCGAGGGGCCCCGCGAAAACCGGGGGCAGGGGGCGCGACCCCCCTCGTTTCCGATGAACAATTGCGATATTAACCCGCCAAGTCGACACCAGGGGCGCTCCCACCCTCTTTTTATTTACTCGCGTACGACGACTTAATGGAAGGAACGAGCTGAGCCGGCGGTGAATAATTTGCGCGGCAAAAATGTCAATGTGACTCATGCGCTCCCATCAAAAGCTCGCCGGCGCGAGGACCGGCCAACTCAAGCCGCAACCCGACTGCACATAAAACTTGATAAAGACGCGGCCCTCCTCCTCCTCCTCCTCCTCCTCCTCCCCCCAACGATTCTCGATCTTTGTACTCCTCCGTCTTCTTCCCTTCCCGCCCTCTTTCCTCTTCTTCATTACTAGCTCATAATGAAATTTCGGCTCGCTCCGCTTATTTACCGAGCTGCCCAATTTATTTCGCGCGCATTGCTCTTTAGCGGACTTGTCCCGAGGATGCACTTGATACTCAAATGCTCGAAACGACCTTCTCGGCAATTACCTTTCCGATTATTTATTTCTAGCACCGTTCTTTGCTTACTCCCTCTCATCTTTTTTCATTGGACATCAGCCGAAAATATATTTTAACCAGCATTATTATTTAGAGGCTCGGACTCGTTGCGCCAGCATCACCTTTTGCTTTATTGCGCAAGCATCAAAAGGAGGAACAGGTTCTTTAACCAACAATTATTGGGTGTCTTGGCTTTTCAATCCTCCGAACCCATTTTCCACGTGCATACTATCGCTGCTCGGAAAAGGCGAGCACATGAAAGTTGTCAAATTCCAGTTTTACATGAATGTGGCATTATCTATGAGAGCAAGTTTGAACTCGGTCATAAATGTTAAAGTCCTCTTTCATTCCGAGTTTCGCGCGCTTTATCCTTATCACACTCGGGATTGCATCTCCTTCTCTCTCTCTCTCTCTCTCTCGCTCCTTCGCTGCAGCATCGTTTCTTGTTGCGAAGCGCGACGAACCCATGGGAAAAGGCCGAGCAGATTCATTGACTCTCGGTTGGGTTTTGGCGCGAAGGTCTCCATTGTCCCATTAAGCCTCTGGGCCGCCTCTGACATGTGCGTTTGTTTTATAAGGCTTAAACAAATCGTTCCTCCCCCTCCGACCCTCTCGCTCACTCACTCCGCCTCCTCTTTTTCTTGCACTGCATCGCTCTGTACTTCGCTCGACATCTCCGCGTGCGCCCTCGTTACATTTCGCCGCCGGCCTCGCGATCTTTGGCACAAGACGGGATTAAGCAGTCGCGTTCCCTCCCCCGCCCTCCCCCCCATTGTCATTTCCGCTTTCTCCACCTCCCTTCCTTCCCCTGGAATTCTGGCTCCTTTTCCCTTTCTCATGAGATGTTCCTTCATTCTTTTTCCGTGCGAGCTCGCACGTGTGCTAGCAACAGATTAGTTAGTGGACTTTATGATTATTCTCTTTTCCGACACATTTTTCTCGCACTTGTCCTGGTCATAAATTTAATTCAACTTCTGGACAATTGAAGCAATCTCCACAAACTCCAAAATGAACAAACGCCAATCTTCTTTACGCGCTTACCCTCCTTCCAACTCCAAATTTTACTTTCAGCTCTTTCGGATTTTTTTTAATTACAATAAATGTGGAATGTATGAGTATGAAACTAATTGTCTGATGATAACTTTTGCTAACTTACTATACTTTTTATAAATATGCTTACAGTGTCCGTTAATTATAAATATCAGTGGAATTTTTTTTGTCTAATAGAAAATAAATTTGGATATTTTATAATATTAGAAATAAATACAAGTAGCTATTGATACATAAAATTTTAAATTAAGCCTTAAAAAATATTAAATAAAACACACTAAAATAATAATATGTTTCTGTTAATTTTATGTTGGTCTATAAATGCAAAAAATTAATAATGTAACACGAACGGTTAAATAAATAATCATTGATAAAATTGTTTTATCAATGAGCAATTTTCAAATATAATATTAATAGATAATTTTTAGAGTTATTTTAATAATTCTAGTACTCTGAATGTTTAAATCTGTTGTCTTGCTTACTCCATAAACTTCCTGCAAATGTATATATGAAAATTTTAAGTGCCTATAAACATGAAATCAAATTTATTAAAAGTTTTTTGCTAAACGATACATTAACAAATAAAATATTGCGACTATAAATCGATTTACTCGTCAAAATATGTAACTTAATTACTTCGTCATTAAAATAGATTTCAAATAATTTAAATCAACAGTCTCCTATTAGTTATACGCGCATAAATCTATTTTTAATTATTACCTTCAATTACAAGAGTCATTTAATTTAAATAATTACATTTTGTCATGACATAATTAGACTGTTCAACATATAGAATATAAAGCTTAAAACAGGAATATTTATGAGGAGCATTTCAATGAAAGGTATGTATTTTGTATATAGTTATGTAATATACTGTTTTAATGTATAATTTTATTTTCTTTTACATTAAAAAAATTATAGGAATTAGTAAAAATTGTTATTCTTATTCGTAATATACATTTGCAACCAGTAGAATCGGCCAGATAGAGTAAGGCAACATTTATAAGTATACATTAAATGCTATATAACAAGGTATTATCGAATTTTTATCAAAACTTGAATTCATAAAACAATTGGTTTAAATATATATTTATTAATAATACTATTACTAATATATGTTTTTAATATTATTTAACATTTATAGTAAAATAAACGATTTTATAATATATTAAAACATATTTTCGTATTTAAATATATAAATAAAATATAACAAATTTATTATTTATTAGCTTAAAATAAATTATTGATAAGCACATATTTTAATATAATTAAATAAAATATATTCACTTTGAAAAAATTTTATACATACTTCCATGTAAAAGTATACAATAACCTTGAGGAAACTTTATGATCGTAACTCGGCCGACCAAACTACACTTATGCTACTTAAATTTTAAACGTGTTTCAATAAATATTTTAGGAAACAAATTTGATCAAAATTTATAGTTATTATAAAAATATTTTTATATTGTTATTTATGCAGTTATATAACTATTGATAACATATCAAAGTTTTTTGGGGTAAATATAATGTAGATGAAAATAGATGCCCTGAAAAAAATCTGATGATTATATTTAGTGCAGTTTAATAATATATACAAAAAATGTATTAAATAACTAATAATCCAAAAAACATAAAATTAAAATACATTACCATTTCCTATAAATCAATTTAAGAAGAATGATAGAGTTCACATTAAATTATTAAAGAACACACCCAGAAAATAATTGAAAATTAATGATAAAATAAAATATTTATAATTTTAATACAAATTTGTGTTATCGTTTTATCTCAATGATAAAAAATAAGAAATTGCAATATTCAGTATTTGTAGTGGAAATATTATTTCTAAAGCAATAAATTTACGTATAAAAATGTTTTAATAAGTAAAAGCAATATTTGTTTCATAATAATTCTAATAAACCTATGTGAGTCAAGTACTTATTATATGCTTTTTTTTTCATAAGTTTATCATTATGTATAAATCAATAAATTAATAAATTTATTACCCTTTAATATTCAATTATTTATTATATTTATTATAATAATATATAAATATTTTATAATATTTTATAAAGTCTTTCTTCTATGTGTTTTTATTTGTATCTGTTCTGTATGTTTTCTATATATTTGCATTTTGCCGAGATGGAAGTTATTTTAAATTGTAAGATGTACTTAGCAGTGGATTCTTTGTCATGTGAATAAATCTTATAAGTGCTTCAATTCATCGGCCAGTTGATCTATGGGTACAAATCTAAATTATTCATCAAGCCTCGTGACAACGAGAGCTTACGAGGTTTCACCTCCTCTAAATAATTGACCAATTACCTGGTCTTTTTTGCACGAAAGTTCGAGCGCACATGGGGATGAATAAAGCACGAAAAAATGGTCCAGCAATGAATAAGAAAAACATGCGATATCTTTTAAATCGGGTATAGGTGGTTGGCAAGTTCATGCGCTGGTTTAGTCTTCACACATAAATATCTCACATGCATGGAATGGCCGTCTGCGAGGAAGGACCAGCCAACACCAAAGCAAAGTGCACGGCGGCCTGGCTTAGTAGCTCATATATCGCACGCCACCATATACGCCATGAGTTAGAAAGAAATGATCGCGAGAGGAGGCCGAGGAGAGGCTCGGAGGCTCCGAGGAACCAGAAGAAGAAGGACCGGGGCGAAGCGAAAGAGGAAAAAGAAAAGAGGCGCGTCCCTGGGGCGCCGCGCGATCGCGCGGGAATGTCCATGTGAAGAGGGAGCGGACAGAGGGCCCGGGTTTTGGCGATACGACGCTGCACTCGGAGGGCTCGGCCTCGCACTCCACGCATGGCGACGCGAAGCACCGTCGCCCGGATATGTAGGACATGCGCCCAGGAATCCCCCGGAGAATTAGAAAATTGGACCTCTTTACCGTAATAGCTTGTATAATACTTGGAGGATTCTCTTCTTCGTAGGCAGTGACTTTGACCAATGTTAAATGCCGCCATTATTCACGAAACATCGACGATAAAAGGCGAGCGTGCTAGAGGATCCTCGTCTATGGGAACAATCACGACTACGGATATTCATCGCCTATCACTCCCTCGTCCATTCTGAATTTTATTTTTAAAGCGCCACAATGGCCTTTTCGCAAGTGCGGTTGTTATGTTTCTCCCCTCCCTCGTGTCCAAGAGATTTTGGGGCTCGTGTAAAATTATTAAGAGCGCTTTAACCAATAGTGCGCGACACCGAGTCCCAGCGCCCAAAACAAAGGAGTCGAGGACGCAACTTTCGCATATCTAATGAGTTCTAAAAGATTAGGCCAGGTTGTTACCCAAAAGAACTTTTACATAAAATATACCGTGACTTTGGAGTATCGGTTAGGTCCCGATGAAGAGCTTGAGCAACTTTTTTTGAATGAAAATGTTTGTTAACAGATGATTCCTTGAAATCTATAGCTTTTTTGGGTAAATATTTAATGAAATATTAACGTTACAGATTAAAGAAGACAAACTGCCAAAGTTTAGCAGTAAAGAGAGTTGAGGGAAAAAAAGTGAGCCAGTGAGAGAGTTAAACTGATATAAGAAGATAAAAAGTCAAGGAGAGTAGAGGAGAGAAAATAAAATAGAGACTGTTTGAAAGATAGCGAGACGGAAAAAAGGAGGAGAAGGAGAGAGAGGAAAATAAAAATAAATGTCAGAACATGAGAGAGAAAAAGGATGAGAGAGTTAGAGAGGTTCAGACATCGGTGGTCCAAAAGGCGCGCCGCGTGATCCGAATTGCCACGGGCTCACACGCGATTCTCCATCTCTTTCTCTCTCTCTCTCTCTCTCTCTCTCTCTCTCTCTTTTTCTCTTTCGCCAGCCCTTCCATTCTCTTTTCAGCAGCTTCAAGCTGCGAGCACGTAATCTTCTTCTTCTCTGCTTTCATCGGCAGTTTCGTCCTCGTCGCTCCTTTCTGTCTTACATATACTTTTCTCGCTACTTCCTTTCTTTTTGTTTACCTCGTTTTTTACTCTTCATGATCATTTGGATCGCATATTTACAAATAATGAGATCGAAAAGCTACGGAATTTGCAAATTTAGCGCCTTTTCTATAGTTTATGAATATTTTATGCGATGGCTATCGTTGTATCCTCTCGATTCATTCAATATTTCTTCATCTCGTTACTTTCATCCACCATAATTAGTTTTGAATCATAAGTTACGCTACTAAGTATCTTTTCCGATGAGCATATATTAATGGTGTCAAAGAAAACTCACCTATTTGAGATTAGAGAAAAAAAAAGAAATTGTTAATTTTTTTGTTTCATTGATATTATAAATGTTACAGTAGAAACTGTGGATTCGACTGATCAATTGGCTCATTATATGTTCCTATAAGGGCGGGAGCAAATCGCGGGTTATTCTACTTGGAAGTCAGATGAATGAAGCAAATATGAAATCAGTTATATTGAAATTGTAAATTACCAATTAAACATTTATGAATTACAAATTATCCATTGGATCAAATTTAATGTTTGTGTAATAATATTTATTTTTTTAATTTTACTGTCTATAATTGATGCGAATATTTTCAATTAATATATACGTATCTTTATTTTATTTTTTAATTTGACATTTTAAATATTGCACAGATTCTTTAGATTAAATTTATTACTAAGAAAACTTATTAACTTTAATTATATTATATCATTTTATTATTATGTACTAAATACTTCTCTTTATAAAATGTTTTTAAGTATACACAATTTATTTAAAATATAATAAATTTATTGTAAAGCTATCAGTATACTAAAAAAATAAGCTAGACTCTTATTTGTTTTAATCAACGTTTTAAATCATATTTAAGAAGTCAATAATTTTTAGTAAATTTATATTTTGTTTTTTTCAAGAATAATACAAATGAAAATGAATTTGGTGCATATGTTTTTTTTTCGAAAATATATGCACTACATAGATAAAGTTGAAATTAAGAACAAGCCATTTGCAATATACACTATATAAAAGAGTTCTAGGACTATAATTTAAGATAAAATAAATTGTTTTTTGATAAAAGTAAGATAAAAGGCCTCGGTAATATTCGCTTTATAAAAGTTAACAGAAAAGTAGAATGATTTTTAAAATTTTGATTTTAATTGATATAGTTCGGATTTGAGATACAAAGTATTTTATTAAATCCAGAAGATATTAACGTCTTTAAAGAGCACTTTACCGTACACGTTATGAATAATCGTATGCCTTCTGCATCAAATAATCTTACAAACACTATTAAAGGTACCATAAAGTGAGATATCTTACGTAAATTATATAGTATACTGATTTTTTAATTCAGAAGTTTTCTTAGTGTGGATGAAAATAAGTTGATGGAAGATGAGACTGAATATGAAATAAAGATTAATGGAGAATATGTCTTGGCTTGATTAAGAAAAGATCAATTCGGTTGAACTGACAGAAAGCGTAGTTGTGGGCTTCAATACAAATTGTAGGCTAGCCCCGAATATATGTGTTTAAAGAGGCAACAGCAGAGTTTCACCTCCTAATACAATGTTGCAGCTTCACCCGCTTACCATCAAAGTCTTTGATATCTTGTTATATACGTAACAATGTATACCCGTGAGAATGAGTTTCGTTATATAATCTAAAAACAAAACAACGCTTTGGATTTTTCTCGAGTTTTATTTTTGCATCTTTATGATGCATCGCAAAACAACAATAAATTCCTTTTTTGGATGATCAAATTTAAATGCTTTGCTACTTTATAATTTATTCGTTAATGTAAGAAAAAGTATAATGAAAGAGCGTTTATCCAATCAACGAATCGGAAAGTATAAAATATGCAAGAAATAACTTTATCATTTAATAGCCATTGGATGGAAAATTTATTTGCAATTAAAGGTAAACTCCAAAGAGCATTGAAATAGATTTGGCATTTCGAGAAACATGTAAAAATTTTCTTATAGGTAGACATAAATAATATTTAGAGGAAATTTCGTATTCATAATTTTTATTTATATGTACGAGAAGTTTGACGTGAGAGGGGTACACTTTATACTTAATTTTAAAGGTTGTTTCATTAGAAAATGTATATAATAAAGTTTACGATCGCATTTTAAAATGTATACAATATCAGCCATTAAATTATGTAATAAATTCTTGTTTAAATTAAAAATTTTGGGAGTAAAGCTTAATCGAGGTGGAGGACATTCTTTGGGTCAAGTGAGCAACATTAAAGAGCGCATTTTTTGATCATATAGTTTGAGGAATAAATTTAGCTTCAAACTGTTCCTTTTGACGTCGGACCGGTTTTAAACGGCGGAGCCACCCTCGGGATTTTTACTTTTCGAATATTAATATTAAAACATTTAATATTAATAAAATATAAAGTAATATTTATTTGAAATCGATAGTATTGAGTGGAGGCATTTAGGTTCGCATTTGAATATATGCAAAGTCTATGGAAGATTTAAAAGGAGAGAGGAACAGTAGATCAGACGTAAGAGATCGCGTGTTTAAGCGCATTCTTCCCTGTGATACAGAAGAAAACATTCGAGCAACAAAGCACAACTGAATCTGAGAAAAAGAAAAAAGATCGGGTGAGATAGCAGATATAAGTTCCAAAGCGCCGCTATCCTGGAGCTCTCGCCCTTCTTCTTTTATGGGTGACGCTCTTTGCATGTCGTTTTTGCATCGTCTATCTCTCCTCTTTCTCGCTCTCTCTCTCTCCTCTCACCTACAGAAATATCTCGCATTCATGCCTCCTCGTGAGAATCCGTTTAAAAATCTAGCGGAAAAATCACCTCGCTTTGAATATTTAAAAAGGTATCGCTATTAATTTTATCTAATTTTATATTCGCATTATTTCACTGACACTTCTTTAAAATCATCACAGAGACGCCCGCGCGCTCGTTCCCAGCCGCATTTATAAGTGATATTTATGGTTTTATTAGCAGCGACTTATAATGTGGACTTTTTATGTTTTTCAGGGCATAAATTTGCGAAATTTAAGGCTCGGGTCAACAAAAATTTGATTCTTACCACTAGAGCCAGTAATAGATATGATATATTTTATCTTATCGTGTATCCGCTAGTGATTAGAAAGAGCTGCTCACCGATTTCGTATTTTTTATGACTTTGCGCAAAATTTTGTTCGATCCACTTGCATTTTTTCCCTCTAATTATTAAGAGTAATATTTTTAATTAAATCAAATATCTCGGAATAATCTTATTAAAAACTTTTATACGGCCATTATTTGCAAGCTAAAATGGGCGAGATAAAATTTTTTAAGAAATTGTTAAAAATCATTTACGATCCGACATTATAATAATTAGTGCTTTTCATTCCGAAATTTAGTTTATTTCTAAAAAAAGTATTACACAAGTAGGTTTTTTCCCAGATAATATATATGGTACATTGGTAAATCGTATGATTTGAACAAATGCGCGTCAATAGGAATTTTAATGAATGTGATGAAAATTGGTACGCACGAAAAAGCGAAAGACAGAAGTGCAGAAAGAAGTGAGTATGAGAGAAAGAGATAGATAGATAGAATGAGTGAGAGGGGGAAGGGGTGCGGCGGGGTTAAGGAGAAAGAAAGCAAGCGTAAAAAAGGAAGCACTAGAACGAGACGAGAAAAGAGACTAAGAGAAAAAAGGAGGAAGAAAACGAAAGTAGAGAGGGTGAGGAGAAGGAGCCAAAGGAAGAAAGAAAGCGATATATATCCTTTGATGTTGTTGCAAGGAACCTCCCTTTCGTCTTCTTTCCTTGTCTATCCTCTTAGCATCGGCTTTCTCTTTTTATTTCTCTCCTTCTTCTTCGGTCTCTCCGCTTTTGCACGGAGGACCTCCCTGGACCTCTCCAAGGAGGTCTGTCCCTCTCTCTTTCTCATTTTCGTTTTCTTCTCTCTGTCTTTTCTTGCTGAATGGCGGGAAGGGGTTAGATATTCGAGTTTGGACTCGTGGAGCTACGAGCTCTCCTATTTCCATTCTACTATGTGTATTCATTTATTTGTCTTGTTTCAAATGGACATGATTATTCGCTTACATTTTAATTTATTGAGTGATTAAGGTCATTATTGGAAAATAATAGTGCCAATTTTGTTGCGTCAGTGTTGTCATTGTTATGCGCGTACAGTGTAACTCATAAATTGGTTTTTAATTTTTATCCAAGTCTAGGAAAATTACAAAACGAACCCCCTCATTTGTTACTCTTAAAAAACGAAGTTACGCAACCAGTTTAAATTCGCCGCAGCTGAATTCGGGGGATTTAAAAAATATTGCATTTACAAGGCCAAAAAAGTTTTTTAAAAGTTCTAAAAAACTTTTTTGGTCTTGTAAATGACTTTTTAAAGTTCCTATATTGAGCAACACGAAAGAAACTGCGAGAAGGACAAAATAAGAGGGTATTTATTGTCATTCATTGGGGTTGAAATTTTCTATTGGAGGATGCCGCGTTAGTGGAGCTGGATGGGAAGAGCTAGAAGTTCGTTTGCTAGAAGCAGTTAAATTTTTCCAATAACCCGAGTATTAGTCTCGTGGGGCTGGGCCATTACCGAAATCAAGACGCTCGAAATCCTTAGGATCTCGATTCTGAATGAGAGAGGGCGCTTCCGAAAGCTGGGATCGGGGCTGGGGCCAGGGCCAGGGCCAGGGCCAGAAGACTCGAGCGAAAATTTCTCAACCAGCAGAGTCTTTTGAGCGAGTGTGGTCGAGGAGGGAGTTTGGGCCAGCCGGGAGGGAGTTTGAGCTTGGGGAGGAAGGGAGAGGCGGCCCGGAGCGAGTGAGAGGAAGGACTGCTGCGGTCGTGGAGAGTCCCGCGCAACCCCTTACGTGGGGGCCCGCAGCCGCCGCCGTCGCCGCCGCCCGCAGGACCACATTCCTCGTCGGCTCCTTGCGGACCCAGAGCCAGGAGGAGAGTGAGACCGAAGCGAGTAGCTTTGGCGCGTGTGAGCTGCTGCGAGTCGAGCACACGGCAACAAGCTTTGCACGAGGATCCAAGGTAAAAAAGACGAGGAGGCCAGAGCGGGGAGGGGGACGAGGAGAGGCACTGGAGGAAGTGGCGAACTGGCGAAAAAGGACGAACAATGAGCGCCGGGGAAGGGAGAGGGATGGAGAATAACTCGATAACGTGAGTGCGAGCGGACGAACCCTTCTAATTAAAATGGAGTTCCGCCGTACGAATCCGTTGTGTGTAGGCGCTACGTATGCTTCATGCCAACTCTCTCGAGGCGATATTCGTCCGAGGCTCCTCTGCTCTTTTAGCGCCGGCTGGGGACGGCGGGGGAGGATCCGGGGGAGGACCCGGGGGAGGACCGAGGAGCGTGGGGTGGGACGGAGGAACGACTTGACGCGGGGGCAAGGGTGAGGAGGAGATATTCGTTTATTATGCGCGTGGGACTGGTTTCGGTATCCTAGTTTGGGCTCCTTACGTGTTTGTTGATGTTCAACACGGTATAAAGTGGACTGTTTGATGGTCCCGCGAACGGCCCTGTATATTAAGTATGGCCTGTTTCTTTAATTGATCACATTAGGATTATTGAATTATTGATTTTTTCACCATGGGTCCTTTAATTGTTATCGTAGTGATACTGGGCGCACTAACTGTCCAACCTCCAACTGTTCTTCTTCCTTTATTTAAATTTCGACTTTTTTCGCTCGACCTTAAAGTTAAGTAGCTGCAACTTGCACAAATGATAATGTCCTTTGCAAAGCCAATGATTTTTGTTGCCAAAGTATTCAGCGGGGTGATCTTTAAATGAAAAATAAATTACTGTCAAATTTGACAATAATTGAAAGGCTCTGTAAATAAGAGTAATCATATAAAACTCAAAGATAAAGTTTTTAGTGTGACTAAAATTTTATCTAAGCGCCATAATCAGATGCTTTGCATTTAAATTATTACGAATACAAAGCTTTCCAAATCTTACCGGAATTCTTCAGATTTCGCCTAGATTCCGGTGTTTTATCAGATAAAATGTTAATGCCTTATGAAGGTCCTTGAGTACACTTCTAAGAAGCTGTAAAATCATATTCATCTGATAAAATTCTGCAACTTTATTACTAGAGATAGCTTACTGACATTTCCTGCATGTTATTAATTTGTAAAAAAGACTTATGGGGTACTATTGTCACTTGAGTCAACATTATCGACATTCTTAAAACAGATTTAATATTTAAATATTTAATAATAGTTTTCCTCTAAAATTCAATATAGAATTAAATGTAGAATAAAAATTCGAATAAAGAAAGTGTATTTATACTCATCTGTAGGTTAAATAACGATATTACCCTGCTTTATGAGATAAATGTAAAAAAATAATGGTAATATAGTGAAGTCAGTTTATGGAAGTAAATACCGTTTAGTTAAATGGACATACTGTTATTAAAATGCAGTGAAAAATGACAGCCGGAGAATACTAATTATTTTTTATACTTTACGACAACATTAATGGCTAAACATTAATTTATTATTATCGCTAGTTTTATTTTGTTGGGTTTGGACTAATTGCTTTCGAAATTAAACCAATAATTTCTTAATGGTCAATGTAGTTGCTTTGAAGTGGACTTTAAAAAAGTGCACGGTTAAACTATTCGCGAAACATTTTATGCGTCTCATTCAAACGAAATTTTGAATTCGAAAGTAAACGATGCGACATTAATTTGCAGGTTTTGTCTGTTTTATGAAATTATTCTCATAAGAAACGAATGTCGTAAAAAAGCGTCATAAAAAGAATTGAATACGATAATGAGAAAACTAATAAAATCATTGGGGTTGAAGTATATTCCAAAAGATCTCGAGCTTCAAATTTCTAGGTTCGAATTTCACTCTCCTTGCGAACTATCGCACACGGGTCCCGAGTATCAAAGTGAGTACGAAATAAAAGTGAGATCTTTCGAGTCTTTGATCTTTCAATTTAAAAATTCGTTATGAAGCACGCGTTGTCGTCACGTGATACATAAACCAAATTAAATTGTACAAAAAGAAATATAGAGAAAGTGCGGCATTTTCATTGTGGAGGCGAAGGACGCAATCGAAACGACTGGAAATTCAAATTCCTAGTTCAGGCATGCACACATAAATATGGTGTATTGTCAGTGAGTTGTCGCTGGTTGTTCGCGGAATCTAACCTCGGTTTTTCGGTTGGCGGACCGCTTGCTGCATAATCGAGTCTAATTGAAAATTCGTCTCGTCTCCTCTCTTTGCTCGTCCGTGTGCTCTTACACACGTCCCAAGTTCTCCATGAGAAATTTCAAATCCAGGAGATTTTAAAGGAGGAGAGGGCTGGAGAGTTTCACCCAAAACCAGTCTGGCGGTTTTGTCTTTTCCTCCGATGTTACCAATTTTCAATGCTAATAAATGTAATCGAGAACCGCAAACTGCATCGATTATCTTTTTATATTACGTGTTCTTAATAAATGATTATTACGTTTGTGTTAAAAAAATGAGTGCCATTCGTCATTCGATGATGGAAGATGCCATAGATGAAGAAGTCATTACTCCCCAATGAAATCCTGGCAACATTTTTATTTGCTTAGACATAAAAATGAAAATTACTGTAATTTCTGATGATAAAATGCGCATTAAAATTTGAGGTACGCAAAGTTATAAAGTGTAAAAGTTGAAAGTGCACGAAGCTAAAAAGTAGAATAAATTTACTGTTTACCTTTTACCATAAACATTCCTCAAATTTCAGTAAGTTGACGTAGAAAGCTTCGTATACTTGTATATGTATATATACGGTAGGTTAAAAGATTCGGGCGGAGCTGAAGGACTCTTGAAAAATTCGCGTACGTGCGGGCGCGCGTGTGTATGTATGTTTGTGTGTCAGAGGACCGAAAGAGAGAGAGAGAGAGAGAGAGAGAGAGAGAGAGAGAGAGAGAGAAGAGGTCCCTTGCAGTTGCCCGGTGCTTTAAGTTTCTCCTCTTCTTCTCTTCTGTTCTGCTGGGCATCCTCCCTTCCTCTTTCCTTCTCTCACTCGCTCTCTCTCTCTCTCTCTCTAACTCTGTCTTTCTTCTAGCCTCGCGATGCAGGGCTATCAATAATCCCGCAAGACGTTTTTCTCGGAATTCCGTACGCTCTTTCGTATAATTTCATTTTTTTGCTCTTTCGTGTCTCCGTCTCCCTTTCTGCACTACGTGTGTGTAGTGGGCGCGCGGCCTTTAACGAGGACCGCGGGAACTAGACGACTTTTGCTCATTCTTTTGGATGTAGCGGGCGATATTGATGTTATGCAATAAAAAATTTCGAGGTTTAAATGTCCATTGTGGTGGTGTGGTGGTGGTGTGGTGGTGGTGGTAGTAGTGGTGTAGTGGTGCTTTTGCTCTCGCTGTCCTCCGGCCTGGCTCACATAAGCTCACGTCGCTCACAACCGTATCCACATTCTTTTCCTACCCTCGCGATTATTCCTTGGGTGTGGTTTAATTGGCAAATGCATTTAGTGGATCCCAAACTGCATTCATTTCTTGACGAGACTCCTATTGCTGCACTCAATTGACTGCTTAATACAAGTGCCTTGGCTCCTTCTAATTCCAATGGAACAAAGTACGCATTCATTTGGAATTGCTTAGCTTTCATTTCATTTTGCTCCATTTTAAATCTCCTCGATTTCGATTTCGAGCAATCAAGAAAGCCTCTAAACTAAGTTCCCGGTACAATTTGTTTGATATCTTAACAAAATTTTGAACCTTTCGTCTGCTCCTGTCAGAGGCATAATTATTTCGAGATAATTGGGGTAAAATAATGGATAATTAATTTTTGGTCAACGAACATTTAGCTCCAACCAAATTTACCATTTTTTGTGCTTATTACCATTCACAATTAACATTTTTTTAAAAACATTTTTCATTTATATCAAGAGCAGAGGTTTTCTCTTACTTTTCAATTTAATTTTATTAATGTAGTAAATTTTATTTTGAATTCATTTAATCACAATTAATTTTACTATTGAATAATATACTTTTCTATAAAGTTGTAAATAGTTTAAAACTGTTTCCTAGTTGAAATAATTCTCTATAAACTAAATAAATTGACAGGTTATTTGAACTTACCATTTTATGCGAGTGATAATTATTCTATGACATGCATTTGCTAAAAATTTTTAGGGAATTTCATACAGATTCAGGAGAATTTACTTTCAAAACCTTATAACATTTATCTTCAAGTTGTTTTCACTTTTGATGTTTTATTTCGATTTATCTTTGTCTTAACATTTTTTATACTTGACTGCTTCTCAAGTAATTTGAATATTTTAAATTGAAAGGATACAGAACCTAAATTTAATGCAAGGTTATACAATTTATTTATTAACATACAACAAAATACCAGAGTTGCACTACTCTGAAATATAATATTACAGACTAAATGATGAATAACTAGAATTAATTAATTACCCAAATGATGTGGAGATAAATATTTTTCGGATGTTTCTAAATTGGACTTTTTTACTCAAGTACAAAAATAAAATAAACAAGATTCATTTGATCGGAATAAATTCGTACTAAAAAAGATTATTATCTTTATAAGTGTAAATCATTATTTTGTTAAGAAGCATTAATATTTTAAAACTATACAAGGTCTATTTAAATATGGTTAAGTGATCTCTTCAAGGACTTTAAAGAACATTTCAATAATTCTTAATGAATGGAAAGAGAAGTTAAAAGTAAAATAGCGAAGGATACCGAGCAAAATTTCGTCTTTAAGAAATATTTAAAGATCCACCAGTGTACTATAACTTTTGAGACAAAAATCCCCAAATGGTTTATTCTCAAAAAGTCTTTATGAATGGTATTGTGAATTTTCGAGAATGGAAATGCATACCTTCGCAGAAGAATAAAATGTTTTCAGCCGAGGATTAGTAGGAGAAAGTGTTTACCTAAAATAAAATATAGGTAAGCATTAGATGGTTAGGCTCGGGTTTTGAGGTTCATCGCTCAAAAGGTATCATGATTCATTGGTAATTTTTCTCTGAGCCTCCCTGTCATTCATTCATTCACAACTTGAAAACGAAACGGCATTGTAATCCTCGTTTCTCGAGCCTCGACACGCCAACTAAGAGTCAACCTGTTCGAAGGAGACATAATTAAGACTTTATTACAGCTAAACGCGCAAAGACTCCTTCATTCTCATTCGCGTAAATGTAGCTCGCGTTTTATCTCGCAGTGCATACAATTTAATGACTTGGTGTATAAATCAGGTCACCTTGTACAGTTTTCTATACGTCCCCCATCTCCTTTCTTCTTTCCAGTCACCTCTCTCTCTCTCTTTCTCTTTCACTTTCACTCTTTCACTCGTTTTGTTTATCTGTCTGTCTACCGTGGCTCGCCGCTGTTTTCTTCTATATCTTCTCTTGTCGACGTTGTCTTCTCTACCTCTCTGCGTTTGCTCCTCTTGTCTTATTTTCTCTCTCTTTATTTCACCCCCTGCATTCTTGTCTCATTTCTCCGTCCCTCTCTAAATTTCTTCTTTTCTTCCTCCTTCCTCCTCGCACTCACTTTCATTCTAACTTGTCTTTAACCCTTCTTCTCCCTAGATTTTTTATTCGTACATTTTTCCCTCCTTCTTTATATCTCGTCTTGTTTAAATCCTCTTTTTACACCGTATATAGTTACAGATACTTTCTCTTATTAAAATTATTGTTAATAAGATAACGATGGTAATTTTGAAAATTAATAATTCTGTGATTAATACGCGTCCCTTGAATATAGTTTCTTATCAATTTATTTGTTTCAGGCTGTTGGATAAAGTTTATTTGCTTTATTGTATTTGAGGGAAACCGTACTAAATTTTTCATAAACCTGATTGAAAACGCGATTATTTTTACTTCAACACGTATTAAGTATTTTAAATCTAATTTAAATGCAAATTGCTTTACCAGAACATTGCGTTAATGATTTGATTAGGGGTAAAACAAGATTGGAAGCAATTTCATATGCTAAGGTTTCGATAAATAGTCATATATGTACTTGATTTAACAAAAATGCTCGCGATGGTTATAATTCTTATTTAAAGTTAATTAATAGACATGAAATTAATCTATTTCAATTTGATTCGATACTGGGATTTCATAATGAAAATAAATTATTTATTTTTTTTTTAATTATTTATGATAAATACATGTACATACATCATATTGAATTAAATAAAATATTTGCAAAATAAATAAAACTTTAATATTATTTATTTGTGGACATTATATTATTTAATGTTTATAAGATTTAAATTTAAATCATCATTACAATTATATTTGCATAGCAAGAACAGTTTTTTCATATATTTATATTTTTAAATGACAGTTGTATGTATGTTTCTGAGGTAAATTCTCGGTTTATAAATTCCTACGATTCAACTGCGATCAAATAAAGCACTTGGTTTAAAATATCAATTTTCGAAGTTTTATTCGAGTTATATTTGCAGTGCCAATCACATTTAAAAGATTGTTCAAGTATCGACCAGCAGTTTAATCAATTTAATGTTGATGATCCTTGCATCCATTGGTACACAATTTCGCAGTGACGTTTTGAAGGTTTGCGTTATTGCGGGACTGCTGCTGAAATAATATGTCTCATTTTGAAAGAATGTAAAGAGTTAAATAAATAGTGTTATGAGCCAAATGTGTAGAAATGTGACTGAAGGCATCGGTAGGAAATTGGGTTACTTGAACATTCGCGTGATACCCGAGACTCCGGGAGTAATCTCAGATTTCCTCAATGCGAGCCTGGAATTGCGCAGACTGGCACCTGTGTAGACATTTGACAGATGTTTTTGTAGGTATTACAAAATATTTTTTATACCCGGTTAACCAGAAGGACCATTCTTCCGGAAAACAATTGCAGTCTAGAGGGATAGGTCAGATTTGCTTACACGTAATGCTGACTGCACATTTTATGGAGATATGGAAGCCCCCAAGCTCTAGGTTCAACGGTGTAACGTAAGATTTTGTTTTTAAATATGCTTATGGCTAACGTCTACTTTAGATTTTAACTTTTCGAATAGATGACATTCGAGCAATCCATTTGAGAAATAAGTCCGCCTCTGAAGTTCTTAAATGTATTTATCCTACTTTTCCATAACATAATTTCGTGTAAAACTGTGACTTCCCATTCATCAACATTAATTTTCAATAAGACTATTTAAAATACTGAAATTTATTTAGTTATTAACTGATTAATCATATTTTTAGAGAAATTAACTTTGAGTTGCTTAAGTCTCGTGATAAGAGCTTGCAATTTAAAACGGATTGCTTTTAAATACTTCAATCATTATCGTAACTTATTAGTCAATCGTAAATTTAATTGCAATTAAAAATATATCTCAATACTTCCAATTAAGCAAAAAAAATTATTGCGGTATTGATTTAATTATAGTCTATTCAATTCATAGTATTAATGATTAAAATTTTTCTCCATACGGGTGTTTTAAATAACGATATCCTAGACATTATCTTTTATTTAAAACAAAAAAAGTTATTAAGTGAAATGGTTTTATAAACTACAGCATAGATTACAATTATTTTATATTTTTATTATAACAAATGTAATGTAATAACAATTTATAACAATTATAATATTCGAAGCTTTTATTTTCAATTTATTTTTCTCTTTCAGTTTATTGCTACTCAAAACACATTTTATATACCATAATTCATCAATATATTAATATAATACTTGCACTTTTTATGAGTCAAATCAATACGTTCTTACTAAATGATAATTTTTTAAATATTAATTTAATTTCAATATATAATTGTATAATAAATTGCAATAATTACAATTTCATAAAATTTTTTCAGTATCTTGGATTTTAGTTTTTTTGCTTTTACTTAATTTTAAATGATAAAAATTTAAATTCTTATATAGTTGTTTAAAAACATTTTTTAATATATTTTAATTTATCTTGATTTCATTTTGTGACTTGAAAAGTCTTAAAAGTTAATAAAAAAAATTATGAAAAAATAGTAGTATAAAATTTTAATTATTGCAATGACCGAAAAAAAAGTTGAAAGAAAAAAGAAAGAAATTTGCAATTTTAATAAAAATAAATGAAATAAATTTTATAGATTATAGAGTTGATTGTCCACATAGTATAATTGTACTTTGTTTAAAAAATGAATCCAAAGAACGAAATATGGATTATTTTTAATTGTGTAGCGATTATTCTTGTGAGGATTGAAAGAAATTAGAAAAGACCAAATATTCATGAAATATGAAAAGAGTGTGTGCATTTTTAACGAGAGGCTATTAAAAATAAGCACGGGTGGCTCATTCCAAGATATTCCAATCTAATGCCAGGCAACACCTCCGAGAGTTGTATCAAAATCTTTTTGCGGGAACAGAAGGTCCAAGAGATGTTTTATTTCTCGAGGAGAGATGGCGATCAATATCAATCATATATTAAATAAACACCTACAACAGCAACATCGGAAAACGTATGAATTTTGATAAATAAATTGGTTAAAGGCAAAGTGCTAAGAACTATATCGAGTGAAAGACAAAATATATAAATTTCACATTAAGATTGATCGTGTGCTGAGAGAGAGAGAGAGAGAGAGAGAGAGAGAGAGAGAGACAGAGAGAGAAAGCGAAGAAAAAAGGGTGAGTAAAGGGAATAAAAGAGCAAAAAGGATAAAGGAGTACCAGTGGTGATGCATTTTTCAAGATCGGGATTCTAATTCAGTACTTGTGGGGGATGGCTGGACGGCTGAACGGCTGGACGGCTGGACGTAATACATTCTCGTGTCTGTAATTATCACTTCGACGAGAGGGTTCGCGCGCCGGAGGCCGATAAACGGCCTATCGCCTCGTTTCGAGCCAACAATTGGTCGTGGATCACCGCCCGGTACAAAAGGAAGGACCCCGAGTGTCGTTGCAGCTAATTAGAAAAGCTCCGCCGGAGTCTTACCGCGAATGCCTTCCAAGAGTGGCGACGAGGATGGCAACGGCGATGGGGCTCGAGGTGTTTCTCCGGTATTTCTTTTCATTTTACGCACCGCAGCATCTGGTCTTGTTACTTCACCAGGTATATTTGTCGAAACCTTTTTATTATCTCTTTCTTTTCATTTATTTTAGCACGATGTCATTGTAAAATTATCTTCTTTTCCCTCCGATATATACTCGCACACCCAATCCCATACCTATATACCCTTGCGCAAACTTATTTACTTTCTCACGTTTGTTCATGCTTATACATTTACATCTTATTACTATATAGAAAATTTATGTAAATTCCATGAATGATGCTAATACGAAATTATTATACTACCTGCCTACATATATTTATACATTACACCAATATTACGAATCGGTTCATGTCCTGTAATTATTTTTATTGTTGTAAAAAAATTACTTAAAAAATCAGTCGAACCATCTACATGCACAAGAGGTAAATCCTAAATAGCAATAAGTATTTATTTATCAAAGCAACCCTGTAAGCCATTGTGAACAAACGGCTAAAACACCAAAAACATTATTATCCTCTAAAATATTAGCTCTGATTAATTAATATCAATATAAGAGTTGATATTGAAGAGTTAAAAAGTGTTTCAATAAATTAATAAACAAATTTTTAAAAATCTTTTAAAAAAATTGTTCATTTTTACGAATTTTTATTCTTGTCTGAATAAAAGTAATTTTCCTTCGAAATTAAATTTGATTGATGCGAATTAGATAATTGATGTCAGATAATTAGCAGAATAAAACAATTTTTATAAAATATCAGTTCATTATCTTTTAATGGAATAAACTTACAAGTTATATAATCGAAATTATGTTTTTATAACATAATTTCGTCATAACATAGGATATAAATACGGATATCTAGGAATCGAGCAATTTTTACTAACTATAGAGATAATTGTATTTCAACTATACCGCAATACAATGAAAATACTCGTCATAAATAGTGTACAAGAAAAAAACGTGATACGTAGACATGAAAAGGAATTAATATTTAAACGAGTAGAACTGTGAAATTTAGTATTCCAACACTTTTACATTGGCTTAGTCTTTTTCCTAATCACTCTGTTAATCGTTATCAGTGTTCTATGGTATTGGATTTTTGGAGAAAGTTTTTAAATAAAATAAAATTCAGTGCCATGTTAGACTGATTCTCGGAAAAACCTTTTTTATATCGGAGATTCAGATTCGAATTTTTTTTTGTAGCTCGCGGTACAGTTTATTTCGAACGCAAGGACGATAAACTACATTTACACGTATGGGTCTGGGTCATGTGCATCTAACTCGGATTTAAATTCAAATTCGAACTCGATCTCCGACTTGGCCTCTAGTTCTAATTTCTTAGGGTCGGTTTCTCTGTTTCTTGCAGTTCGGTTGATTCACATTTGGGCGAGAATGCGCGCCCTTTCGTCGTCGATTCCGACGAATAATTCGGGCGAAACCTCCCCTTACCTCGACATACTGCCCACATACGCATCTACCCGCCCCCACCTTCGGCCTTTCATTTTGCGCGCCAAATCGACTCTCGCTTTCGATCAAGCTCCGTCTCTCTCGCTCTGAGACGGGCCGCGGGCGCTTCCCATTGCGCGCTCTCTCTCTCTCTCTGCACCTAACCCACCCACCTCCTTGACCCTTTGGTACTTTGGACCTCTTACGGAGGGAGAGGAGATCGTCTCGGCCTGGTCTCGGAGAACAATCACGGCACGGCTCAAACGGCACCAGAGGAGGGGGAATAGCCGTCGGGGCTAAATGGCTATCTGTAATTTTTGAAAATAGCGCACTGATTAACTTTTAAAATGGCCTTGCTCGCTCCAAGGAGAGTGACAACGATGTCGTTTCGAGCGAAATGGTACTGTCGCGTTCAAATCTGTCGCGTTCGGTTCCCGCCGAGGACCGTAAAATCCATCGGTGCCGAGATTGACGAGAATTTTAGGTGGGAACGGGAACCTCGGAATTCCGAGGAGCGGCACTACTTTTTTTCGTGACCCCGATGCGTGTTTTGGGCGCGAGAAGATTTCCCGACTTTCCACCGGTTCTAGTTTATTCCGGGTAAATTGATTTTTCTGGGGTTTTTTTTTTCGAAAATCGAGCGCGGGATGCACCGGAGATTCGGGCGGCCGGTCCGGTCCATCTTCCCGCGCAAATTCCGCGGATACTTGGGAAGGTGCGCGCCGGGTCCACGGAGACCGGCACCACCGTCCCCACCCCCACCAACACATTTCCAGACGTTCATTGACTAGGATTCGCGATTTATTCGAGCGGAGCTTTTACGACGGGGCCCGTCCCAGTCCTGGAGATATACGTGCACGCGCGCCCTGCCCGTTCATGTTGATCAGGGGGATCGGGGAGGGCAGGGCCTGGGCCTCGTTTACGTCCGTGCGGGGGAGGGACGTTTATTTCGGGTATTGATTTGTTGCCGCCGCCTGCCGGCGCACGCGGAACTTTATGGCGACAATTTTTCGTTACCGGTGCCCCACGGCCAAAGATGCTCGGACCCTGGACAAGTGCATTTGATTAACGCCCCGGATTATAAAGAGCTCGCGCGCTTTGACACGAGCCTTTCGTTGCACCTCATTTAGCCTTCGATTATTCCTTTCATCGGCTAAATGTTTTGACTTGACTTCACTCTGCTCGACGTTTATTCAAGGCCAAGCAGTCAGAATTAGCCGTTTTCCCGCTCGCTGATTTTACTGTTCTCGTTTTTTACGTTTCAACACGCATGTTAAATAGAACCACCTATAGGGAATAAATGGCGATAACAAATTTTCTGTTTCGTCCAAAAATAACATTTTACACGGCAATAGTTTAAATTAAAGAAGCAAACGTGCTTCTCTGCAGAATTTGTCGCGCAGGCCTTTAAAAAATGAATTAATTGAAGAACTTTCTGTTGCTGGGCAATTTTTGGGGTGGTGGTTCCGAGGAACCAGTTATTTAAAAGGCTACAGTTCAGAAATTTTCATTTTTTTATCTTTGTTGCGTTTGCGGCCCAATGCGGATGAGAATTGAAGGAACAAGCACAAAGAGCTAGTTTCAATGGTATTACTTATAGTAGGTGTTGGTAGTTGGCACGAGTGTAATTATACAGGTGAACATTAAACTGGGCGGCTCATTAGGCATGTCGCGAAGTATCCCCAAACTCGGGATCGAAAGTACGAAATTGGACTTTTAATTCGGAGGTGGTCACTGGGAGTCGGGAGCGATTAACCTCGAATGCCTTCAACTCGAGCTCGAGATCGATGGAAAATCTGCCCCTCGAACCGTTGTTTATCATTGGAGGTGCAACGCCCTCGCCCCCGCCCTCCCCCTCCCCGACCAAGGGCCGATACCATCGCGCCCGGGCAAACATTACGCGGCTCGCGCGAAAGGAGGTATTGTTTCAAATAAAACGCGCCGCACTGTATAAAGTATAAAATTGAGCCGCCGCCGTGAATCAACTTACGCTCGCGCACGCACTCACTTACGGGTGCGGACGCACGCACACACGCCCGGAGATTGGGCCACGTGTGCACCCTGGCCGCATACCTCCGAACCGCCCCCGTCCCTCGCGCCGCTGCCCCGTCTCGCTCTTGCGCGTTATTCGGGGACCCGGACCCGGACCCGGACCCGGACCCGGACCCAAACCCGAATAACGCTCAGCGCGAAAACCTCCGGATCCGCCCGCCTATATGCCATTCCTCTCGTTATTCTCCCTTTCACTCACTCCTTCCCTCCCGCCCTCTCACCATCGGCGATCCTCAGACCTTTAATCCAATCTGTGTACAAGTGGTATGGCCTTTAAAAAAGCACCTCAGTTTCTCATTCTCCCTTCTCTTCCTCTCCACCCTTCTTCTCTTGGATATCCTTCGTTTTTATGCGTTATGCGTTCTTCTCTCCTCCGGAGCTGCTGTTCCTCTCTGTTTCTCTCCGCCTTCCGCCCCCCCCTCTCTCTCTCTCTCTTTCTCCACTTTCCTCCGCCCGTACTTCTCTCCATCTCTTCGTCTGGGCTCTAGCGGCCAACGGTGTGCGCGAATGTGCATGCGCGGATATTGTACTTTCTTTTTTATCCTGCTGCTTTTCTCCAACTCGCGTTAGTAGCTTTTTTGTAGCTGTGGTGGCTTTGTGTTTGGGCGAATAGGCGCGCGGTGTCACGAACCGAGAGCCAACACCGCTCGCCCTTGTTTTAGAATTGCGAAACTCGTAGAAAAGCGAGAGGCGTCGGGTGTCTTTCGATTGTCGAACCTACTCGTCACAAGCGGGAGTGAGTCCGAGTCTCACTTGAGCGAAACTGAGTCTTACACCTCCTTGTAAGTTTGGCTCTTGTGAGTTTCGCATTATTCGTGTGCATTATTCCTCTTCATAACTTTACTTCTCAATTAACAAAATTAACGCGTCTCTTTAACTCCTTCAGGCTTCACTCACAACCCTCATTACTCAACGGCGACAAAGTCGTTTATTTTTTGACAATAAACTGACAAGTGTTGTTTTAAACACGACCTCACGAAATGATAATTATCCGCAGCAATTGTAAAAGTCATCTTTAAAAGCTTGCTGAAAAACGACTCCACTCGTAAGTTTTTCTCTTAATGCCAGACAACCGAATGCGGAATGAGCTCCCATTTAAAATTACCATATTTATGTAATTTAGACTTAGAAAATATTTAAAATGTCGGTCCGTCAAATGAGTTAAAGATACACGAGTGATTTTATTGTCAACCAGTTTGGTATATAAATATGTAAATGCGAATCGTGCGATTTGACTTTTGGACTGTGGTTTCGGTTCGGGGATCTTTAGATTTTGTAAAAGTGGCTGGGGCGCAATCTGCCGCAACATTCATCGGCGCTCCAATTATAATTTGCAGTAAGTGAAGGTAAGTATTGGGTGGATTGGCAAGTGCGCCACGGTTCCCATCGACATCCACATCCGAAAGCTCCAGTCTCATCCGAGAAGAACGTAAATTATTCTAAATACGGTACTTTAAAATTCGCTAAAAAAGCATGAGCGACCGTAGCAGCAGCAGCAGCAGCAGCAGCAGCAGCAGCAGCTTCACCAGCGGCAAACAGGACGAGCGGAAAAAAGAGACAGGAATCTAGCGCGAGGGAGGCGGTGGTCCAGGGAGGAGGAGAGAAGAAAAAGGCGAAGACATTGCGAGGAGTTTGAGTTTGGAGGCTCTCCTCGAACGAACGGTAGGGTCCCGGGTAGCCGAGGTCCAAACTGGGTTGGACCTCAAATCATGTTCGGGACCCACCGCGCTATGGGATGCCTCTCGCTCGCAGACTCCGTCTTCCCTCGCCTCTGCTCTTCGTTTACCTTCGTTTTCCTTCCTTCCTTTTCTACCCCCTGCCCTCCCCGCCCCGCTCTCACCCTCGCCCGTGTTTCTCCGTTTCTCTCTCCGAATCGCGATTTCATTGTCCTTCTCTCGCTCTCTTGTTTCAGCGGTCATAGGGTCCTTTAATATCCTCCCGGAGCCTCTCCTCCCGCTCCCGATAGCATCTTGATGGATTGTCTGGAGGGGTGGGGGAATGGAAGGCTTGGAGGACGGGAGGATAGGGTGTACCTGTCGTTTTGTCGGCGATTGTGTACAGGCCCCGGCGCTTCTCTCACGCACTTTTCGCCCGGCCGGGGTGTTGCTGACGTTGCTGATAGTGTTGCCGGACACTCTCTCCTCTCACTCACTCACTTCCTTCGGCTCTGTCTCGCATTTTTCTCCTTCCTTTTATCTCCTCGGTCTTTCTCTTGCTCGCTCCTTCCAGACCTGCACTCTCTCAACGTGGAGATGTTGTTAGTGCGGTTATCCATGGTTTTCACGATGACTGTCATTTTGTCCTCTGTTTCATTGAGCTCCCTTTGCTCCTTCTCGTCCTTTTATTCTCATTATCTATGTGTGTTAACATAGAGGAAAACCCCTTTAAAGCTATACCAATTATTAATAACGTCAATTTAATTGTCGGTCACTTTAATTGGCTCCTACTAATTTCTGTACAATATCACTTTCAAAACGCTTCAAGCGCTTTGTTCCCTGCAAATAAGTATCAAAGCATTAAATGTTCCGTCTGCGATATTCATATTCATTGACCGTTGCATTAAAATTTAATTTTAGAATAGCCCTTAAAATAATGATAAATGTGTTGATAAATGTGTTAGAAAACAATTTAATCGTGTATTGTCCGTTGCCAAAATCTTTAAGAATTTCAAACTTATTAGTTATTTTAATTGTATGCATTGTCTGATAAAAATAATTGTAAGCATTGTAAAGAATATCAGTTATGAAAATGTCAAATAATAAATATTGAAAAATAATGAATTTTTTAAATAAATACTGATAATGTTAAGTTAATCAAATGATGATTTTATGGTAAAAATACAAGTTTTATATGTTCGTATCTTTTCTTTTTAATATAGAAAAATGTTCATATCGAACATGATGTAATATTAATTATGTTGTCAAGATTTATAATAAAATATTCCATTTTCATCATGTTTATAATAAATTAAAATTCATTTGTACCATGTTTTTTTAAATTCTTTGCTGTTCAAAGAGCATATATCACAAAAGATTTATCATTTACAACTAATTTTTTATGCATACAAATTAATAAAAATTTTAAAAGTGTCTTTGGTTTGATGTCTGCTTGAGTGAAGAAAAGATTAAGATGTAATCACTCATGTCTGAGATATTTTTATTTTTTTTATTTTTTTGGTCCATTAATTTAAATATTGGTAAAATTGGGTAATTTAACAACCATATTTTATCCTAAATTTATGTATTTTTTATCAAGTTTTTATCAAATTTATGTATCAAGTTGAAAAAAATTCGTTTGGTAATTTTTATATCGTATCATTTAAATTTTATTGAAAAAAAAGCTTACTATGATATTATTTTGTTGTATTTGTAATTCATTCCATCTCACATTGAAATTGAAGTTCACAATGACTTATTCAAATAATAAATTTTCGATTCTTGTCTTTATGCTTTAACGATAATTGGGTTGGTATCGAAAAAATAAAATTTTGTAAGTAAAGCTTTGACGGAGAATGAATTTTCATTTTATGCCCCTAAAATCTAAAATAATTTATGAATCTCGAAGGAAAGAAGGAATCAAATTTCGGTACATTAATAACAATATGTGCAGGGGGGTTGGTGGAATTTGTAAAAAAGGCGCGAAAGTGAGGATACACACGAAAATAAGAAATGATAATTGCATAAAGGGAAACGCTGGCTTACTGAGCAACTTCTCAAAAGTTATTTATAACTTAATTATGATCTTCTAATCTTCGCCGTATAATAAGATTTCAGTGGTGAGATAATAGAGAGCGCTTTTAGGACCGTGCGATTTTCATCTGGGATCGTGGGCCAAAAATCTCGTCAGCCACGTCTCGCTTACACTTCGAGACTGGGCCCTCGTTCTCTCTACTTAACTCGTGCCGCCGCCGCCGCCGCCGCCGCCAGTTCAGCTATGATTTTTTGGAGCTTCATCGTATTATCCACCCGGGGAGTGTAGATGGACCCGGAGACCGTTTCCGCCGTCGATCACCGGCACCGAGGAGAGGCGCTCACCGCCCGGAGATAAAGAGACGAGGCCGACCGACCCCCAGAGACTCGTCAACCACCAACTGCTTATCATCGAGGACACAGACACAAGATCGTTCGAGCCTTCCTTTACTCCTTTTTACGTTTGCCAGCGGAATTTATCTCATTGACTTACGCGTGTCTCGAAATTTTACCGAGAACCTCGGACCGAAGACTGCATTCCTTTGTGCAAATTCTTACACGTAATCTCGGATGCTGGTAACAACTTTTTTTAACCGCCGTGCCACGATTAAAAAAGAATCCCTACATCGATTATTGTTTTATGCTCCAAGATTTAAAACGTTTTTCGATAAATTGCACTACTATTATCATCAAATGTTTATTTATGTTTCATTTCATTATTATACGTTTAATTAATTATAATGCATACACATCCTTCGTGTTTGTACATTTATTTTTGGACTATTCCATCCGTTGATGCGATACTCGGACCCGAAAAGTCTTTGTTGATAATTTAAAGACAATTCCTTTATAAATTTATTGCAAGTCCGAGAGAATATAGATTTGATGATTTCATTGCATTCCCATGATATGAACGACTCAATGTTTATTAATGACCTGTGGGGCTTCAGTTTTGAATATTTATTTACAATTAAAAGCAATAATTAAACAGTTATACAGAAAGAAAGCTTTGAGTCGAACAAGTCATCAAGTGCTAATTCAGCGTACCTTCCCATTACTTCAAACTTGTTCGACATATCTAATCATGATCAGAGATTGCCCAAACGAACCAGTAAAGAAACAACTTTTCTACTCGGTGACTTGGCATAAATCACGCATGTCGAGCTCATTCTGCTTAATGTTAATCCCAATACAAATGTGCACTGAAGTACCAAAATCATTCTATAACATACATCAACTTCATTAAAAAAAATATAAAAAATGTACCTATAGGAACATTGTATAGAATGGCTAATAATAAGACACCAATGGTAAATATTGTATTGAACATCTTATTAAAATAAAAGAATTCTAATGTAATATCTTGCATTCAATATAAAGTATACCCTAATTTTTACTTTCGCATTTAAAATTTTAGGGAATTATTAATTGAAAAATATACTTATATATAAAGCATAATGAATTGTACATCTTTAAGATGTTTGCCAAGTAAACAAATATTTATTTGTTAACAAAATATTTTCTAATGTACGAAATTGATATATTTATTAAATTGTAAAAATAATATTAATTATTTTATTATGAAGTTCTATGATGGGAAAATAATAAGATGCATTGGGATTTTCAAATCATGTACAATTTAATAATAAAAATATTTTTTTTTCAGATTAAGATTAGAAAGACAAATATTTGGTAGTTTCTAAGATTACATTGTTGAGATCTAAGTAAAAATAATTTGCTAGGCCGAGAATAAAGAGAAGTTGTGAGATGTGGGTGATCTACCAAAAATAACGAAGGCCAAGCAGTGAAGATGATGATTACGTCAACGCTTCTCCATTAACACCTTCGTATATGCGAATCGCAAATTCCGCAAGTGTCCACTATAATCAATGATCCATGATCCACATAGATTAGCTGTGCGATCCAAACATAACTCGAAAGATTTACGCCTATAACCCCATACATAGCAATCTCTAGTTCAAGGCGCCCGATTTCGATAAAATTTCATTGGCATTCTCTTTTATTAAAAATATCTGTGATTTCAAATGGGTGGGTTGCCACTTTACCTTTTCAAATTTTTTCTTTCTAAACTCTCCATTCTTGAGAGGGTAATGAAATAAACTTTTCGAGAACTTTTCAAATTTATGGAAGTAGAATTTTGAAAAGATTTTTTTATATTGAAATGAAATAATCGGCCATTCGACTAAATCACATTTTTAAAAATAGGTTATAATTAAAATTAAAATTTTGTTGATGATGCTGACAATGTATTTGAATTATGTAATCTAGTTAAATCAACACTCTAACCCAAATGATTTATTTTAATGGCAATTAATTGAATTTGTCTGTTAATTTACTTAATTATTATTCATTAATCGTTCATTAATTTTTTGAATATGAAAAATGATTTTAATATTAAAAAATAAATTTTAAATTATCAGCTGTTGACAATTTTTTTTTAAGAACTGCAATCTTAATATTTAAATGCCTTGGTGAATAAAACTCACCTTTTATGTTTTATTTCTTATACTAAATCTCCATGAGATTCTACATAAATTTTGTATATTATTCAATTTTTATTCATCTAGTTCATTAAAATTTGTTGTACATAATAAGTTTTCTATGGTATATAAATTATGATTATGTAAATTTCTAAATTATTTACATTTATTGACAACTTGTGAATAATATGCTGTTAATACATTGAAAGTTTGAATTGAATATTCATAAATGTTATTTCAATGGTTCATTGATTAAGAATATGTATTTCTTGAATATAAGATCTTTTAAAACTTTCCTTAATTTTATTATTTTGAATATTCATCGGATTAGAGGTATTAAAATTTATCTATTTTACAGAAAATGCCGATAACTCTGCCGTTATTCTCTTTTCGAAACAGTTACTTCTTGTTATAGCTTGTTAGATAAAACATTGAATTGGTTTATTTTCAATTTTAATTTTATCTTTTCGTATTTACAATTTGTATATTGCAAAAAATTTCTTTTCTATTGCTTTTATTATTTTTAATCGTATAAACTCTTGATTATACGTTAGCAATCAGGGAATTCAATATCTTTTCAACATAGTTATTACAAATTAATAAAGCCCTGCTCATAATCGAATTTCCAAAAGATTGAAGAGTTAATGTAAGACACACCATTGTTGGGAGACGAATTAAGAGTAAAAAGATGAGCATGAAATTCGAAATTTTGAGAAAACTCGTGGAACCGCGATCTCAATTGTTCGCAAACGGGGGGTGGGGTTTCTCATTGCAGGAGGTAGGGTGGGCTGGGGGCGGGGGAGAGCTGATCCGAGTAATAATTAATTCCCGAAGATGGGCTTTCGTGGAGAGCTTTTCGATTTGGGCCTCATAGGGAGACGGGAACGGGGACGGGGACGGGGACGGGAACGGGAACGGGGACGGGGACGAGGACGGGGACGGGGACCGCGATGGCGGCGAATCCTGATCTAATCGGACCTCGGCGTGGGTGTGTTCAATACACGTGATGAATGCAGCCGATACGTGCGGATTAGCCCTGACGATTTTTCTTACGCTCGACGGTCATCGAGGAATTCCTTTTAGCTTTTCATTTTGCCCTCACTGAGTATCCCTCCTCCTCCTCCTCCTCCTCCTCCTCCCTCTCTCGCTCTGCCTCTAATTCTCTTACATTCGTAATGTGCCCGAAACTTGATCCGCTTTTATGGACATTCTTTTTCGCAGCATCTTTAATGCTTCCATTTGCGCAGATCTGGAAATTTGTTTGTACACCATTACTTTACTTCACAACATTTTTAGAATGTCTCCCTCCATTTAGTCCTCCACACATCTGTCGACTAAATTTCATTCAATAATTCAGCCGGAGCCTCGCTTCATTTTTATAATTCGTGACGGTAATTTATTAAAAACTTTTAAGGCGGCTAACTAGCTTTAAACGTGTTAATTTAAAACAAATTATATTTATCAATAATTTTAAGGCATCAATCCATTTCCTTGCAATTTCCTTCAGAGACAAATGTACGCAAGGAGCAAAAACAAAAATTTTTTTTATTTATTAATTTGACAATTTTCTAAGTATTTGAAATTGTTTATTTATTTTTTTTGTACAAATTAATTTTTGTTTCAATTTTATTTCATGTGCTTCAATAAATTT
Organism: Eupristina koningsbergeri; assembly: GCA_018907245.1. Lineage (NCBI taxonomy): Eukaryota > Metazoa > Arthropoda > Insecta > Hymenoptera > Agaonidae > Eupristina > Eupristina koningsbergeri. Next base: position 523,862 of record JACCHV010002752.1, on the reverse strand, counting down.
TGAAACATCATTAAGTGTTTATGATTTATATCAAAATAAATTAGATATATAAAGCTAAAAAATAAAGTGATCTATTCATTATATATATATAAGAGCGTAAAATTTTTGGCGTAAAATAAGAAACGATAGTTCGCACGCTGTGTGAATTGAAACCATAAAATTTAAAAAAAGTAATACTTTTTAATTTCAATGACAGTCAAGTTAATCATTAATATTATTTGTATCGAGAATAAATTTGTTTGAATCATTTGTAATAAATGAATCATAACATTTTTTAACAAAGCCAAAAACACGTTGTTTCAATTAGCAATTTTGTCTTGTTACTTTTTTTTACCGAAAAAAAGGAATCGAATTTGAAATCTTAATATTTATATAAAAATATTTTATTATGCCTTTAATGTGGAATACTCCAAAGATGATCTTGTAAAAACTTGTTGAATAAAGTTGGGAATAAAGGGTTTGAATAATTTTTGTAATTCTCCGTTTAAAATTAAAATCAGCCTCTGTCTCCTATATCTGCACATGATATGGATTATTAAAAGCAAAGGAAATTTGGGGATGGAATGCGCCAATAGGATATATATTTTAGACAGAGCATAGACATCTTTTGAAAAGAAATGGTGGAAGAATAAACGAGTGAAAAGTCCATATCACCTCGCATTAATTTTGCGCGTGACTAAATAGATTAGAATAAAAATACAGCGTCAGTTGAGAAATGCCCGGACTTGTGATGTGTGCCGGTGGTACGGTGCATCGATGCCTGGGTAAAAATGTAATTATTCATCTGGGAGGAAGGAGGTAGAGAGAGGAAGAGAGATGGTCGTATCGTCAACGTGGTCGCTCGTCACCCAATTAAATTAAGATCCTTGGAGAAGTCCACGGTGGATTCCACCTGATTCCACCTGCATTTTCGCCGAGCCGGGCCGCGCTTTAAAAGATCCCCGGAGATACGCTCGCCCGAGACAAACACGCACACTCGGACATCGCATCCTCGGAGCCAAGGGCAAACGTGCAAATGCCCCCCGCGAGACCGCATTCCACTCCCAAGCGCATTTCGGCCACTTGCCCGCTCTCTCCGAGACAACGAGCTCTTGATATCTTTATTGTAGCAGCGATCGTAATTCAAAGGAAGCCCAGCATCCCGCGCGAAAATCTCGGCTTCTCGCCCCCGCCCCCCTCCCGACTCATTTTTCTTGTCCAGCTCTCGGTGCGGCTCTAGGCTTCGGGGAATCCAAGATCGGCACGTGTCTCGACACTCGACCTGACCGCGGGCCACCAAACTGCGTGAACTCGATATCTCTAGGTCCATTCGACCTTTCAAACTCACCATCTCCATCTCTTTATCTCTATCTCTTATTTCTCTTTCACCGACGATGCTCTCTCTCTCTCCCTCTCTCTCTCTCTCTCTCTCTCTCTCTGTCTCTCTCTCTCTTGTTCGGCACTCTTGATGCATGTACTTTTCTTCAAAATTGGGCGTCGGCTGAAGGAACGCTTTAACGACAATATTATTACTATTCCGTCAGATCTTGATAGTTATTTGCTTCGACCACTTTTATCGGGCTTATTAGATCTCAAATTTATCTTACATCGAAATACTTTTTTTTGCTTTCTCGGGCACATATTTCATTATTAGACTGCTGAGGTATCCCTGCATATATAGCAACTAATAACTTTGTAATATATTTCATTATTGATTAATTTGTTTCTTAATTGATTCTTCAACGATATACATATATGTATAAACAAATTATATTTTATATTTAACTTTGTCTTAATTATTGTGCTTAAAAAATTGTATTTCAATATACACATATATAAATATTTTTAAAAAATTTTCTTTTGTATACAAATATAATTTATTTAATAAATTTTTTGTTACTATTAGTGTTTAAAACTTATTTTATTCTGAATACGTACACACGTCTATTCAATATAATTCACTTTTGAAATTTAATTTCTACAAATGTCATCTACATAGTTCTCCACTTTTAGAGTTTATATTATTAAATTGTCTTCTAAATTTCCTTCATGCGTTTTTCTCAATATTTATTGATTGTTGAAAGCCGTTTTATTTTTATTAATATATTTAATAATTTTTTTTTATCGAAATAATCTATTTTGTTCGTTTAAAAATATACAAATATTTGATCCGTTAAATATACAGATTTAACTGAATGGAAAAACAATACAATTACTATAAATATTCAGTAATAATTAATAATAGTTTCATATATATACATGTTTTTTTAATTAATTAATAAAAAAACATAAGAATTTATTACGAGACATTATGACATTATTAATATTGGAGTTTTAATCCTAATGGACGATCATCGTATATTGAAGTTTCTACAATTTCTAGTCCATTCTCACGTATAGATAAAAGTTATGCAATTAGATATTTTATCTTAATAGTTTCATAAGGTTGATAATTTACGATTAAAAAGTTAACTTTTTAATTACATTTTTTATATTAAAAAAAAAAAAATTTTGTTCGTCGACATGTTATTTAAAGGAAAAGCATTTCTGAATAAAAATGTTGTGTTATTTTTTTAAATGTGTTTTTAGAAAGTAAATAGAATTTTCACCAAGCTAAATGTTAAGAATAGAAGAACATTTGTATTTTATATTTAAATTTTATAATTTGTTTTTTATTTTATCGGTTATTTTATATATGTAAGCAGGAACATCTACATTTCATTGTCAGTTTATTTCTATCGATTTTTTTCGTATACCAAGTGATGTACATCAATAAAATCAAATGTGACTTGAAAATTTTTTTGTTATTACCATTAGAAATTATTATGAGAAATACAAAAATTATGAACTAATAGGTAAAATATTTTCAAATGGAATGGTAATAGAAAGTTGTGAAGTATTTTGGCGCAAGCAACTAATTACACCTACTAATTCTAAATCAACAATAGTGGATCTCTGGTGAAAAAAAAAAAAACTAAACTATAATTTATCCCAGTATAAGCACACATATCGGCGTTTAGAAATACGAGCAAAAGTGCTCATTGTGAAAGGTAGGCTGGTTCAAAAAACTGTTGTCGGTACGAATTTGCACTGACCTGCGACTCCAAGGATACCTCCGCAGCAGATTACGAGACGCAAACGTCACAGCAGAGCTTTCTCAACCCGAAGTTGGTCAGAGAGTGATCGATTCGGAAAATGGACGTGAAAAGGCGGTAGGGGTCTGCGACTATGTGTCAGGAATGGAATGTCGAAAAATAGCGGGAAATAACTCGAGGAGTCAACCTCAGGAATTAACACGTGAAAGCTACGCCAGGAGGAGAAGCCGCGAGTCGGCGTTTTTCATTTCAGCGCGAGGAGGCTCGTTAAAAAGAGGGACGCATCGAGGTTGGCTCTCCTACCTGGACTCGAGACGGAGGAGCAGCCGAGGAGGAATGAGAGGAAGGAAGGAAGGCAAATTCACTAAGCAATATTCGGGACCGCCGCGGCGTGGCAGGCAAACTTTGTGGCCGCGGCGGTGCGCACGGACATAACATTGATTTAAGTCCACGTGCACCTTCTCCGGCACCGCAGCATCCTTGCCAAAGACTCGACGGGGTAATGCGTAGCGCTGATTATAGTGAGTGAGCGAGACGGAGGCTCAGCAATTCGAGGAAGGTGCCGGGGAAGCGGAGACGGGGATAAAGACCGGTGGGAGTCCTTAGAGGGGAAAAATTAGGAGCGGCGTATGGGGCGGGGGTGTGGAGGGTGTCGGCGTCGCCTAACCAGCCGCGGAAAACCCGCGAGTCCCATGGCAATTCGGAGGGGTTTTGGGGGCAGGAATCCGTCGAGGGGAGAACAGAGGCGCCTCCTCGCCAGCCGCCCCGCCAGGGCAGTAAATCCCGCCGCTGATTAGAGGTCGGCGCATCGGCCGAGGCTCGTTACTCGCGGGGAATCGCCTCCACGAGAACGTCGAACACGTCCCGAAGTAACGAGGACGGTAAGCGATTAGGAGGGGCCGCCACGCGCGGGTCCGAACAATGGGCTCGCGGGGTGGAGCGTCAGACACCGTCATTGGGGGTCATTGGGACCTATTGGGGCCCATTGGGCCCGCTCATTGGGCTTATTAGCCAGAAAATTGATTGTTAAGCGAGTGCGAGTGCGAGTGCAGGTGAGGAGGAATTTGCTTAAGGAAGTGGCCGGGGGCGCGCCTTCCCTGACGAGGCCTAAGTGTTGGGTTTGACGCGCCGCTGCACTGTTTATGCACCTCGGATGCACTCGAGGGGATGGATGCGCCCCCGAGTCTCCTTTATTCGGGCGGAGTGTGCGATTTTTTACGGGCGGCTCGCGACGGCCGCGCCAAAATTAGTCGGGGACATAAATTTAGCGCATTCGCCGGGTGGCCAACACTGCCGCCGTCGCCGTCGCCGTCGCCGTCGCCGTCGCCTTCGCCTTCGCCTTCGCCTTCGCCGTTCCCTCGCCTCAGCTTCTCGACTGGCCGGCCCTCCTCCCCTTCTGCTCCACCAGCCATCCTATTTTGCGCAACAATTTGTATCGTTCGAGTCGTTAAAATCCATTTGCGTTCCTCTGAGTAATTCGTTAGTTGATTCTTATTTACTCCTGTAAAAAGGAAGATCGGCCGGAGCCACTCGAGGCCTCCCCTCCTCCCCCTCCCCCTACCCTCCTGCCCTCCTGCCCTCCTTGGCTCCTTGGCTCTTCCCCACTCTTAACCTTGATTATTTCCCGTTTTTGGCCTTCTTATTCGCTTCCACCGTGGAACCTACATTTTTAGAAGACTAACATTTATTAGCCGAGGAATTTGCTCTTTCCTCGGTCTTCCACTATTTGCTATTTTCGATCTATCGAATAATTGGAAAACCTTTAATTGGCCCTCTTCGCTATTATTTGGATTAGCAATCGACGATTCCAAAGATTCTCACATATTTTATTGGATTTTTAAAAGATATTTTCAACTCACCAATTTTTAAAATTACTTAAATTAATATTGAGCACAAGGACTTTTTACGTTTAAATCTTACCATGTTCAATTGGTGCTTTTTAACCTCACATAATTTTTAATAATTATGTTGTGCATGCCAAAAACTCCAAACACATCCGTTCCAGTTCCGAATACAATGCCTCATATATAATAAAAAGTAATTTTATAATTTTTACTTTTTATGTTTATTTCATATAATGTGCTAAATATATGATATTTGGGTAAACTCAAGCCTAATACAAAAATTAGATAAAAGCTAAAACATAAAACTTTAGAAGAACATATTAGATTACACATTAGTTAAATATTTAATAACCTTCTGTATTTAAAATTCTTTGCTTAAATTTCTTTGCTTCCCTAACTTCATACATTTGAGAAATTTTCATTTAAAAAAATAGATAATTTTTATTAATTTAATTTCTTCTAAAAGTCTTGATTCAAGAAATTTAATTATATAATTTGGATTAAACACATACAATTTTAAATTCTTCTCTTATTTTTGAAATGCACTGCTTAAAAATTGTGTACTACATTTTTATGTACTTTTGATTGCATCTATATACTTATTCCAAACAAATATCAATACAAAGCTTGATAACTTGTTTACTGTGATTTATTATTATAATTTGAATTTAATATACTAATATGTTAAAAACTTTTACTTGCTATTAATATTTGAGCAATGGTAAATAAACAAAAACTATTATTATATTATTAATATATGATTAGTGGAATTTGATTTGGAGTAAATAAAGATAAATGAATTAAGTTGTATATATTAAACATTTTATCAAAATTATTACTTTTTGTTTTTTATATTACTAAAATTCGATTAGATAGGCTAAAATCTTGAACTTTTTTATATGAAACTTTGTAAAATATTGCGATTAAAATACGTGTAAAATTATAATCAAAAGAAAAGTTTTTCGCAAAAAATATCAAGAATAATATTTCTAATAGATAAATTTAATTTCTTTTTTTATTCGCTTCATATAATAATTAAAAATAATAAAAGTAATTCATTGATGTTAATTACAAGTATTTGTTTGGGAAAAAATCTTCATTCAAATTAATAGTTAATGCTTAAAATCTAAAAAATTTATAAGATTTTCCACATAACATACAATGTCATAATTTTCCTTGTATAATAAGCATTGTTATATATGCTTTAATAATTTATTAATTAGAGTTTACCTAACTAATTTCTAATAATTTTGCATAAAAATGGTTGTAGAAATATTAGGGGTTATATAGGGGTCACCTGTTGCTTTTAGTATAAATATCCAGGCCACCTGCTTTGTTTTAATGGTCCTAATATTATGAAGTAGATAGCACCAGGTTGACGGATCTAGGATGCGACTTATAAAATTATGCATCTTCAATTTGAATTTTATTTTACCAGGTTCCCAGCATATAGTTTACTAAATCAGCTCGTTTAAATTTTAATTTATTTATGTAATATTGTTCCTTTGTATAAACATTTCATAATTCATCTGACAAATAACAATAAGCTAGAATAATAATAATCTTAAAAGCTTGGTCTTTATTTTTATAAAGGATACGATATAAGGGATACGAAATGAATTTATTATGATTATTATTTAATATTAGTAACTTAAGATTTAATGATACTGATAATGTCGAAGGAGGGGAAGAGTCGTCCCACGCCCGAGGAAATGCCAACATTCAACCCCTGCCACGCTTCACGTAGTTTCGGGTCCATTGGGCACGAAAATACTTCCAAAACTCACTGTAAGTGTAAAAATATTTTATAGTGATAAATGGAAATTATTGAAGAAAATGAATTGAGAAAATTTATAAAGTTGCAACAGGTGAATCGCAAGTGGATACTTCAGATCAGAGCACATAAACTGCATGTGTTTCAAAGGCTTATCAAAGGAATGAAGAGGCATTGTAAATAATATCGCGAGATGCACAAATAGAGATCAAAGCGTTCGGGAAAGTTGTTCCGCAAATTTTTCTTACGTTGACACACGCGTGCAAAAATGCATCATAAGGCACATTCTCAGACGCGATGCGCTTGACTTTCACGATCACATTACTCTATTATATATCGTAGTTCACTCTACACACGTGCACCGGGTTATTTTGCGCACTTGACAAATATCTAGTCTTTATCGCGCGGGAATATCCTCCTATTGCGCCAATCGCAAGTTGCGTAATTGACAAGTGCGGTATTTGTAATTTCGAGCGATGCCCCTTTGCGACATGACAAAAGCCGCCAAAATAAGTAATTGCTTTCGCTCGTGTGCCACGTTGAAATTTGGTATGATAGTTAATGCCTTATTTTTAAATTTCAACGACGGGTATTTCATGCCTACAAATATTTAGTTATTTACCATAGCTACGGGTTATTATGCCTCACATTGTGAACATTAAAACTTTATTCAATGTTTTTGGAAATATTGATTTAAAATATTTTACTGCTTATCACAAAAATGCAAATCATAGTTCTTTCTCTGCCATATAAATTTACTTTTCAATCTAAATTGTATTAGCCTGTGAATTTCGATATTTCCTTGCATTTTATGCATCGCCTATTTCCTATAATCCTAACAACACATATTCTCTCTCGCATATTTTGTTTGCGCACATTCCCCTTCAAATCGAGAATAGAAAAATCAAAAAAAATTATAAAAAAAGATCATACCAAGTGGCTATATATGTAGAGGGAGAGAGAGAGAGAGAGAGATTTAGTAGACATTTAAATAGCTGGAAGTGCTACAAACTTATGGACTCTACTTATGGACTCGATTTTTCTGAGATGTCAGTTCAAGAGTTCCGATCCCTCAAATGTGAAACCTTTTTGGGATGTATTTGTGATGTATTTGGGATGTATCCGCCCTATATGGAAATAAGTCCCGTTGAAATGCCAACTGTTTCAGGGCTAGTGGATTTCGGTACACAAGTTCTTTTTGAGTCATTCAGGCCGTGGCACTTCCTCTTTTCCTCTACCATTTTTTTTTTCTTCTCAAAGGGATGTGCCGTTAGGAACTTCGGGTGGTAACTGCAAGGTCGTGGTTTCTACTCTTCTAAGGCGAAGGGGCTCGTTTTATAGCTTCTTAGATTACTTAATTTGCTCGAAATGGTTAGCTCTAAAAGCTATAATGACTTCATTTTCTAGTATTTATATCCACATTAGATGCAAAGATCATTTAGATTTATTTCTAAATAAAATAATTATGTGCTGTATTAGCATTTGCGATTTTATCACGTCCAATAGTGAATCTTTACATTTGAAGGAAATTTCAATATCAGAAGTCAAGTTCACATTGTTTCATGTGCTTGTAATTGCTTGATCGATATATTTTCACACATAAAATCAATAATTTTTCAAAATTTAAAAAAATTTTTTTTTTTTCGCATCATAATATAATTACTCAAGATATTGTTTGTATCACTATTAAAATTATTTAAATTTTTTTTTATTTTTAAAACAAGAACTTTTTATACTATATTACATATATTATATAAAATATAATTGTACAATATGGAAACTTAAAATTTTTAAGATCATATTTTTTAATTTTTATAATTACTAGAATGTTAATTCATTTTAAAAAAGTTTTTGCGTTCTTAAATTAATGAATGCTCATATTAAAAAAAAATAATTTGTATTTAAACATTCATAAAATCATTATTTTTAACCAAATATTGCTGTAAAATTACGAATAATAAATTAATGATAAGTAAAATAATTTAATTTAAAAAAATTTTTTCTCCTTGTATTTACATTTTCTTTGGGCTAATTTCTTAATTTTTCTTAAATTTACGATACTTTTTTAGTGCTACCGATTATTCTATTTGTATAAGAATTGAACAATACATGAATAGTATATAAATTTAAGATGGTAGTTTGCATCTTTAAAAGGAAAATTTTATCTATTATCCAATGATTCTCTAAAGTGAGGCTAGTGGAATTAAAGTTACGAGTGTATAGGACCCCAAACATCGTAAATATTCGAGTGTTTAGAAAGGACTCCGACCAACAACTGTTCAATATTTCAGAAAAGCTGGCTATTTTACTTAAACATAAATTTTTCTGTAAGTATCAAATTCATTTTAAATAGTTCTGAAATAAGAATTATAAAGGCTAACGTAATAAGTAAATAAAATATATATTATTTGCTGTTGCTTACATATAAAGATTTATAGTAGATAATCCACAAAATCAAAGAATTGATAATTTCGTTTAAATATTTTACGATTATTGGTAGATGAATTTTAAATATTTTAAATATATTAAAATAGATTTCGTTTCATTTAGTATTTACTGAAACAGGTGTACACATATATTTACATATGATGTTTATTTCAAAAATGTGAGTGTAATATTTCAAATCATAATTTTAATTTCAATATAAAATTATAAACCCCATTTCACATATTCTAAATTTTCCCTTTAAAACAATAGAGTTAAAAATGTGGCAAAGAATTTGTTTTTAAATTACAATTACTCGTGAAACTATTATAGTAAGGATTATTTCATTTAATTATCGATGTTTCAATAATATATAATGAGAGCTAATGGTGCATAGCCATAACTTTTGAAAATTCAATTAATCGAAAATTAAGAGCAATCAGATTAAACTTTTAAACAAGTATCTATTTATATTAAAAATTATTTCTTGAAATAAAGTTAAAAATAAGGTTACGGCTACAATATGTAATAAAACTATAACATTTAAGGGTTTATTTATATTTATTAATGTTTTAAAAGATTAATTTTATAAACATCTAGTTTATTAGAAATTTATTGTTAAACATTTCTGATTTTGTCGTTCTAGAGAATCATTTTTCGCTTTATTTGGTAGAAAGACTGCATGTATAAAATAAAGTTTAGGAGTGTAATCCAATGGTACGATGCAAGAAAAATATCGTGAAAAATCGATTCTGAAAAGTATAATATAAGAATTGGAATAAATGTTTAAGATATAAATTGCAGTGTCGAATACAAAAGTTAAAGATATTTTTTTAGGGAATATGTTAAAAATGGAAGTAGGGGTGTGTTTGCACAACCGTTTTCTTGGTAAAACCTGCGCCTCGACACCTAATAAAAATAAATCTTCATTAAAGCAATAACACAAATTGAAGAGCAATGCATCCCTCGAGGAGAAACAATCATATCCGTGCCGAATTCGGGGAGAGGGAGAAGAAGCACCAGTGACAAAAAGGCTGGGTCTCGTCTCGTCATCGATCGAGATAGAGCAGAGCTAGTATCGAGTGCTGGGGCGGGGGGGGGACCTAGGTGTGCGTTCTCGTGAACTCAAGACTGGGTTTTCCACATTTAATGGCTATCGGGTGGAAAGATATCGGCTTGGGGCGGGGGGTAGAGGGGTTGAGGAGGAAGGAGGAGGAGGAGAGGAGGAGGGAGGAGGGAGGAGGCTGCAGGAGCAGAGAGAGAGAGAGAGAGAGAGAGAGAGAGAGACAGGGGAAAGAAAATGTAAACGTCGAAGGGTGCGCGGCAGATGTTTTCTCATTGTCATGCTAAGGATCCATGTCTCTCCGTGCGCCGTCGTCCGTTTTGCGACCCCCGTCTGTGCAATGATGTGCGCACGCCATAACGTCTTTTACCGAGACTCGACGACTTGTGTTTTACGCCCGATACACTTGGTCGTCGCCTTGCTCGCAGCACCATACACATGCACATGCACACACGCACGCACACAGGGGCGCGCGGACGTGCCGGCCGGCATGTGCTGGGTGTCGGGCTCGGGGACGGGGACGAAGACCAGAAAACCAGAGGCGCAAATTACATGAGACCCCGACTATACCGAGCTAGCTCTTTTCTTCCGAGCTCTCGTGTGCACTTTAAATTCGGACATGCGCTTTCGCAACAAATCCTCTATCCACTTCTCAAGTTGGCATTATTGCTTCCACATTGTCATCTAGCTCCCTTGCCTCAAGGACAACTCAAGACTCCGAAACAATTTAGCACTCGCAGTTGCCGCTGATGCTGATGCAAACCGTCTCCTCCCGTCGTCGGACCTCCCCTCCATTTGTCAAATAAAAAGCACGACTTTCCACGGCCGATAAATTTTCAGTCCCCGAATATTAGAGACTTACTTTTGGCGTTAAAACATACCAAGGCCAATTGGTTTTACGTTAAAAAATTTACGTTATATCTTTGTTTTTTTTCTTTTTTTTTTCTTTTTTTTTCTTCTTAATTTGAACAAGGATGTCATCCAAATTCAAGATAAATTGTAATATTTGGAATTTATGTCTCAAACATAATATTAAATACAAACATTCTATTTCAAATATAAAATAATTTATTTATAATTAATTAGTTTATAAATTTGGTCAAATCACTGTTCAATGTACAGTATTTTATCGAAGCACTTATACAGATGTGAGAATAAAAGTTAAAAAACTTCGCCTTGTTATATCTGGATAGTTTTAAGTGATGAATATATATCAGTAAAAATTTTAATAACATTTGTTTAATATCAAAATAATTGATTTTTTTCTTAATTAATTTAACTTAAGAAATAGTTGTGCTTCTAATATCATAGTTTTGTATCCTTCGTATTTATTTAATACGTATAATAACTAATTTTCCTTGTACTTTAGTATTTTTCAACGGCTAATCTCATGCAGTTTTTACAAAGCTTGAAAGTCGACCCAAATTTCACTGTAGAAAACTGAAAGCCAACCAATTAATTACTCTTCAATAAAAAAAAAGTAGTGATAAATCGTTAAGGATGTATCACTTTTTTTAATGCAGCTATAAAGAAGGGAAATTTTTGTCACTGATAAAGATCGATAACATAATTATCTAGGGCAAGTTTTATTTGATACTTTGATTGAAAGTAAATGAAAAATATAAACGTGTTAGTGATTTTTTTTTCGTGGTGCATTTATATATGTATTGTAGTTCAAAATTAAGTAAAAGAATATAATAAGACTTGACATAAAGGATAAATATAATGCAATGTTTAAAAATGATGTTTAACTTGTTGTTAATCAATCAATAAAAAATTATTAAAAGTATTAAAATCAAAAATTTTTTTTTTATAAAAATATTATAAAGCAAATATTAAAAATGAAAATTCAAGGTAAATTGATTTATAAATGGTAGTATTTTATTAATTTATTTCGGCAAATTTTAGCGATAAAATTTATTTCATTGAGTGTTCGAGATTATGTTTATCAGATGAGAGCCGTTAGCAAGTAGTTTTAGACGATATTTTAACGAAAATTAAAAGAAAAGAATAAAGACATTTGGCCTGGAAATAAAGTTTGAAGTTCTTTGAAAAATGGCATCTAATTTTAAATCCGCCGTAAAAGTCAGTAATAAAGTTCGGCTTGACAATGCAAAAAAAGGAGAAACGGTTTCTTGTAACCGTATCTATGACCTATATAATTGAATAAATGTCAGAGGATCACGGCGTGAAGAGTATAGGGCCATTTGTGGTCTGAGCTCCACAATACACCCACAAGGATTGATCTCCTTCAGCCTCGTAAAAACACTTAATTCGCGCCAACGCTTTGCTCGCACACGTGCCCTTTCTTCTCTGTTTCCAAAATTTCTGAAATGTCTGCGCTTGTGCGTGTACGAGTGTATGGGTGTGTAGATACCCCCATTTGGATCCGGGGCTGCTGGGGGCTGCTGCTGTTTCGGGGGTGACCAGAGATGCTGAATAAAAATCGCAGCAGCTGCCGTCTCGTTTCCTTCCTCCTTGTAGATGATGGAGTAGGAGCAAGAGAGAGACGGAGGAGCGAGAGCGCGAAAGGGCAGGAGCAGGAGTTGGCCCATTGTATTAAGGTACACGAACCAGACTTTTGTTCGTCAACTGGGTATTGTCGCGGGAATCGGGCAACGTCTGGTGCAGCGGGTGACACATTTTTTCACCTTTTTGGCTTGGTTCGAAGGGAAAACGGGGGAGGGAGGCCAGGAATAATCGAGGCCATTGGATTTGGTCTGTCGGGGTAAGTGGTGTACGCGATTATAATGCGGATTATTCCAAATCCCGAATTAAAAGTCAGCCAATCAATCGAATCGGAGAAATTTTCCACGCGTTTCTCCGAGACGACGAATACAGCCTCGCGCCCTCTTAGGGCCTCCTTTGGCTTTTACTCCACTTTCACTCTATTTTCCTTTTTTTACTTTCTTTCTGGACATGATGGAGTGCGGAACGAGACGCACGTCTGCATATGAGAAGAATAATGCGTTTAGAAGGTTGTGACTGGCTCGAGATCCTTCTCGTTAAGGAAAAAAAGGAATTCCTTTTGAGCCTTCGAATGCTTTGCTTTTCTTTTTAAATATTTTGCTTTGGGATTGATTTCTCTTTGAAGTTTTCCATTTCTTTAGATTTTACTATCTTCTTTCCTATTCGCTACCTCATACATTTTGCTATTCAATACCTTAAATCTACAAAGACTTACCATATAATATGGCATTAATACAAATTTACGCAACAAATTGGCTATTCTCCTCATTTTTTCCTCTGATTTTTTAAGTTATTATCTAATTTATTACAATTTTCGGGATTCTTTCGAGTCATTTAGCATTTCCGAGACATGTAGCTTATTCAAATTAAAAGATAGATGCAAAATTTTGATTGGAATAATTAAAACTATAATTTAAACTATTATTTTCTTTCAAAACTTTTTATTAATAAAAAAAAATCGATAAATTTTGTAGTTATTGGAAAATCAGTCACCGAAGATCACCCTTCTATAAATCATTGAAATGCTTCTGAAAATTATAATCGATTATAAATATTTATAACCAAAATTGAATTTTAATTTTTTTAATGGCGAACATTAAATATTGCGACTTGAAAGAAGCAGTATAAATTAATATTATTTTCAGACGATTGTAACAATCAATGTACTTTCACCTTGTATTAAATTTGCTTGAGAATCTGCTGATCCATGCGTGGTTAACAATAAAATAATAAAAGTTTCGTAAATAAAAATGCGATTTTTACTTCAATAAAAGGATTGCAATGGATAAGCAGGAAAAAATCCAAAGCTTTGAGCTTTGGATTTTTTATTTTGAAGTTTGCCAAAAATTGGACGAATGAAGGTATATTGATCCGCACTGGATAAATAATCGTTACACCTGAAAAGATTTATCCTTGTGGAAAATTAGAGTTTGTCGAGCACCTAGACCTGGAGGTGGAGGTATGGGTTTTCACTGCGGTATCGACCATCATCGATACAAAGCAGCTATAGGAAGTACCGCAATCACGATTAGATTGCTGAAGGTGGACAGAAAGGCGGAATGGCACCGACTGTAGCAGTTAGTACAGTAAGTATATATTGCTTTGCAAGGAAATATAATCTTGAGTATATGCTTATAATATTTATGATTCAATGCGCCGGTACTCTTATCTTTGCAGAGCACCATTTACATTATGTGAACGCAACGTTTGCTGGTTCGACACCCAACGATAGCGCCTGGTGCGAGCGACGATAGTCCCTGGCTCCGCTACTCCACTACTCCACCTCGCTGGTACGTCACCCCGATAAGGGTACCCGTAAATTAGATAAAACTCACGATAATAGGGTACTCAACATTCCATTATCCCACCTCCTCCTCCTCCTCCTCCTCCTGCTCTTGATTTTCGTTAAATTTAATTCAACTTGGATTCGCGAATTGTGCCCACTGAATCATCATTGCTGTCGTTGATGTTGTTATTGCCGTTGTTGTTCAATCGGTCATCGACAACTCAATAGGTGCTGAGCTCTGCTTCGCTCACTCAAATTCTTTGCACAGAACACTACGATCATTTTCGTCGGTGCTATAAATCATTGCAAGTCATGATTGTCATTAATATTTACACCAATGGTGCAACTGTAAATAAATGCCGAAAATGTATTATTTCTGCCTTAACCTTTTATTCCTGCAACTGATGTCCACAATTCATAAATCTTCAGGATTCGCGTTGGAACTATTTTTTTTCATTACAAAAACTTTTATGGACATTGGGTGGATAATCAATCAACTCTAAACGTGATATTTATACTCGAATACAGCATATTTAAATCTATCCTCTTTCTAATGTTTTAAAGTTCAATTACAGAATTGTAATGTAAAATTAAATTTATTTTTCAATAAATTATAAATTATTAATTAGATTTATACATAAGAAAACAATTTTTCTATGCACCTGAAAGTCATTAAATGAATCGTTTTTTATTTTGCTTTTTTCCAAAATCAATCTACTAGTGCATTTCCCTGTTTGGAGCATGTGTGCTAAAATCCGAATGTAAAATGTCAGTGTGAAATCTGATGTAATCAAACTGTCGGAAGTTGTTCTTTGTAATATACAGTTGTAGAATAACAAGAAATACTGTTACCGATCTCGTTGCGATCACACAATATCGCAACTTAATGTTAGATAAAATAGTTATATAGAAATTTAACGCTCTTTCTTTAATAATGTAAAATGAAGTAACATCGGAAACATAACGGGTTCGCATAACAATTTATAAATTCTAAGAGATTTTTCCACTACTCTTATTTTGACGAATAAGATGCATGCGAATTATTTGATTATTATCTGAGATTGTCAAATATACTATATTAATCAAAACAAAGGAGATCTTATTTCGGACATTCTTTGTAAATAATCTAAACTTAACAGATCTCAAAGGGAGATTGATCTGTGTGTGCGTGTAATGCTTATACGGGTGTGTATGTTTATAAAAGAATAGAATAAAATTTTAAACAAATGTACTAAAATCGTTTTTATTATTCGTTTGTTTGTTGAGTATATAAAGAAGAAACATCATTAATTTTCACAGCTAAATTTGTCGCTATAACTGTTGAATGATTATAGAAAATGATTATAAAAAAAAAAAAAAAAAATGGATGTTTTATCAATGGTAATTGCAAGAAATTGTTAATGCCTGAATAAACAACTGAGCATGAGATGAGAAACTCGAAGAACACCATTTACTTGTTGGAATATAAATCATATTTTTCGTAAAAGCCGGACCAATTAGGTCCAAAGTCGAAAAAATATTTTCAAACCGCATAGGTGGGAAATGCGTAGAATGAAAATTCAATTAATCATCCACCGCACGCAGTACTAAAAAGACCGCTAATTCAAAAACTTTCCTTTTTTGTCCACAGCAAGGGAGCGTCCTTCTGCCGATGAAAATTCGAAAAGCGTGTTAAGTCTTTGGTAGGATCGCCGCAATAAAAGCCGAGGGAAAGGATCTATCTTGCGCAATAATCACTCATATCGTCATCATCCGGGAAATAATGATGCAAGAGGCGACCGGGTGTATTGAGACACGCGCTCGGCCCTCGACCCTTGGCGCGCGTTCCCGAGCCCAAGACGACGACGACGACGAGGAGGAAGAGGAGGAGGAGGAGGACGGCGGCGCACTTCTGGCGGTCCCTCCGGGTGCACCGAGCGTGGCGGCCCGGGGAGACGGAGGCAGGAAAATGAGTGTATGGAGGACTGGAGACCTGGAAATGCATACACATGTACATGTAAATGTACACAGGCACATATGTCGTAGGTTGGAGAGAGGGCCCGAGAGGGTCGCGTGCCGTCCTTTGCATACCTGCGCCCCTTTCGGTGGCTGGCTATGGCCGTCGTCTCCCTCTTCCGTCCCTCTCGGCGGTGTAACACCTGGTGCCACGGGAGCACTGGATGAAGCGTCGGGAGCCTCGTGGGGTAGAGGGAAAAGTGAAAAGGGCAATTGAAGGGGCCC
This sequence comes from Eupristina koningsbergeri, assembly GCA_018907245.1. NCBI lineage: Eukaryota > Metazoa > Arthropoda > Insecta > Hymenoptera > Agaonidae > Eupristina > Eupristina koningsbergeri. Next base: position 507,208 of record JACCHV010002752.1, on the reverse strand, counting down.
GGGCACGCCGGCGAAATTGGAGAAATCGGAGAAATGAGGGATGATCGAGAAAGCTGGCGCAAGATCAAGACGCTCAGGCGCAAGCTCCGGGGAAGATCCCGATCTCCGGAATCATTAAATCTCGTGGAACCGGGAGGGTGAGTGCGGCTCGGGTCGGGAAGGTCGGGTCGGGTCGCTCGGGTCGAGTTGGGTCTCGTGAGGAAGCGTAACATCAAGCGACACCTGGCACACGCCGCACGTCCTCCGTGGCTGCGACCCCCACCCCCGGTGTCTTCCCCCTTCGGGGCCGGGGCACAATGGGTCCGCGTCGTACGCACGTCTCGGGCCCATTCAAATCTTGAAATATATTAGAAAAATGGGGTCGGCGTGCGCTCCCTCTTGTATGATTCTTGCAAATATATTGTTATCTCGGGACCTGCCCCTTTTCCCCCTTGCCAGGCTCACCCGCACAGCTTCGCCCGGGGCCATAGTCTAGGGCACGTACACAGGGCTTTCCCTTTGAGGATTGTTGACTCGGGAAATTCGGCGCATTGATGAAGAGCAATGCGCCCGATTTTCCGAGGGACAGTTGGCCGCACTCGCATAATCGATCCTGTACACCTACGGCGAAAATTTACGATCCTCGCTCAGTTAATAATTATGCAGGTAATGATGCGACGTGACGCGCGTTTTACGCTTAAACGCCTCACTCAATTGGACTTTCGCTCGAGTCGAGGTTGTATTTATGTCCGCGGCTGGCCGGGGTTTAATGTTTTTATGGCCGTCGATTAAAGTCCCAAGCGTGTACACAATTTCCTTGGAGTGGTTTTTCTTTAAAAGACGGCGTTTGGTCGTTTGGTCGTTTGGTGACCAAACCAAACCAAACCAAACGACCAAATGACCAAACGCCGACCGACCCGCAACCACTGTAATTGAAACTACCCACGGATTCACAAACTCTTTTATTGTCCCGTAAGTAGACGCGAATGCTTTGCCACTCGCTTAACTTGTAACACTCGCACTCGCATTGTTGCTGTTCCATTCAACGTCCATTTTACACGAATATTAATCACCTTTTTTCACGCCCATTTTCGTTGTTTTTCAGCTTTCTCCACTGACGAGTAGCACTTTATTTCGGGAGATATTTTCATTTTTTATTCATAAAGCTCTCATAAATTTTACACTGCAACTCGAAAAAGTCTCAATTCATAGGTCTTTTTACAATTATAATATCAGCGGTTGACGATTTTTTTAATATATTACCAACAATTAAATTATGTAAAAGAAGTTACAAATTTAAGCAGTGAGTTAAGCCTTTTATATATTTTATTAATGCACAAATTTACATCGTTGTAATTGACATTGTTAATTTAATTTGAAATCAATAATTATGAATTTTCACGATGATGTTAAAGCTCAATAAATAATGAGTCATTTCACAGATCGAAAAAATATTTATATTAAATATATTTAAAATACTGCAAAGTTAAAGGATTATACCCTTTTAGATATATGTGTAAATATATCGTGCGATTATTTATCTTGCAACAAAAGTATATTGTATTATGAATTATATTCATTGCATTATTACTTATTAGAAGGTTCGTTTAACTAGTCTGTTGATTTATTAATAATTGTTAAATTTGTTTGAATGTTTAATACAAATTTTAATTCAAAGTTTTATCTGTGGAGTTTTGATTTCCGCTTAAAGTACTTCTTAATTAAGTAATTCATTAATAATTAATAATTCATCCATAATAATTTAAAAATTATACTCATTAAAACGTATATTTTTAAAGAGAATAAATGTATTTATTAAAATTAATTCTCGTATTAATACAGTTCACGTAATTAGGTGAAGAATAAAATAATGATAAAACAAAATAAAGTAATAAAATAAATTATCATCATTACGGGATATGCATGGCATTAATTTTGGCAATAAATTAAAGTACCAGAATATGTATAATTGCTGTTTTACAATTTGAAATAACTTTTTAATATATTTGCTGAGAATGTACGAATAAAAGTATCCCATGTAAAATATTTTTCTTTTGTAGTACTTAAAAGCCGGCCTCTTCGTCCCGAGTATTTATTAAAAGTTTGTTTTTGCTTGAAATAATCTGTAATGCATTTTTCATGAAGACGACTGAACGTATGAATACGAGATTTTTATGAATAATTTTAGAGTTTTTGTGATTTTTCTTTCTCATTTGAGCTAGAACGGGAGGCTGCATACATTTAATAATAGGCAGTACAATTTATATCAATTTGTCTTCGTGAAAACGCAGCTGGCCGGTGGCTCGAACCGGTGGCCGCTCGCCTCCAAATCCTGCAGAGATAGACGTTGCCAGAGTTCAAGTTGACTACCTTGGAGATCGACGGCGATTTTTCATCTCGATACACTCGTTTGCATTTCTTTTTTATACGCTGCAAAACACATTGGTCCTTGGGCAAAAGGCTAATAGGGTCCATCAGTAGTCTTCCAATGGACTGACCAGCATCCCGAGGAGCCAAAAGCACAGCACGAAGGCTATCCATTGCAAGCCGCACCAAACCCATTTATTTCAATTTTCACGTGCTCTCGAGCTTTTATCTCTCGTCCTTGGCACTAACCTTTCCGCCATCGACATTTTCCTCAAAGCCCCTACGGTCGTACAGTTATTTATTACCTTTTCAAGCGCATCATGCATTGACAATATTAATCGCGACTTTGCTCTTCCATTATCGAACAATTGCATTAAAATTAACAACAGCAATAAATTCTTTTTTTTTTACCAATAATTACGTCATAATAATTTATAATTTAATGGTAATTTTGTGATTTTTCAACGGTATAATATTCAAATTGATAATTAGGCAAATGAACAACAACTCTTGATATTGGCTCGAATCAATATCAATAATTAATTCTACACGAATTTTGGCCATTGATTAAAAATTGGAATAAAGAAAATATCAACAAGTAATTTATTTTAGACGCTAAATATATATCAATAGATAATCAATAGTAAAATTGGCAATGCTATTTGATAACAGTTTGATAATAATACCTTCGAAATACATTGCAACTTTTAGCAATCCGTACTTGCACAAAAAAGAAAACATAAATGAATTAACATTTTATATTGAATCCGGAAATACTTATTAAAACAAAAAAAAAAAAACAAAAATATGTAAGTCGAACGTAATTTTGGGCATTTGAAAGAACGAGCGTGTAATTTCGAAAATGTGTAGCAATTGTATGAGCATTGCAAGCTCTATTCTCGTTTTAAAATAAAAAAAAAGAAGCATTGATCATGAATATTTGTAAAAAAGAGAGAACGAATGGCGGAAGCAAACACAGAAGGGGCTTCTGAGATTTGTTAAAAATGCCGTCCGCACCCTTAATTTCGTTCGGGGAGCGGGACGTAAATTTTAATCCGCGTCTCGGAGGCTGCGCCGACTCTCGATCTCGGGCATTTAAAGAGTCGAGGAGTCCGGGATCTCGCCCCCCACGACCCTAACGTACGTTGGCTCAACAGGCACACGCGACTCTCCCCCTTTTCCATTCACCCCCAGATCTCCAGAAGCACACGCGACTCCTTCTGGAGCGATCGATCGGCCTCCAACGTTCCGTTGACTTTCCGTTGAGAAACCGCCCCTCGGCAACAGTCGCGATGCGTCTTGGTCGGCCCGAAACCGACCAACCCCCGGTCCCGGACAAAGACGCGGGCTTCCCGCCACTCGCCACTCGAGCTCGTCCCGACGTAACCGTCTCCAACATAAGGCGCTTCTTGTCTTCTGCTCCGGGTTGGCTGGCATTATTTCGCGCGACGACGCATTGCAATCGTCGGGTTCGTTGAGGAGGAGGAGGAGGAGGAGGAGGAGGCGCGTGTGGCGCGCGTGCCCCCTTTCCCGGGACACGCACCCCTGCTTTTCCACTCGGGCTTCCGGACGCAACCTCATTTCCATTTTTACGAGTTGCACCGGACTTTTTGTTTCAGGGCCGATTAAGGCCGCCCTGATTACTGTTAATTAGCATTAATGGGAGCCGGTGCCAGGGTGTAGATGTCGAATGCCTCGCCGAATTCCTCGGCGGCTCCTCGAACCCCGGGGTCAATGCTACCTCCAGTTCCAGTAACTCATTATACGGTTTGAATGATTTTCCGATCGAGGAGTGAGTAATCGCTCGTTGTGCCCTGGAGAAATCCTAGAAGGATGTACCTCCAGCGGAAGTACATGCTGGAGTTTACTCAAGTTCGCAGGAGTGGACGCGAAGGTCCACCGAGTACGCATTTGTCGGATTGAAATTACAGCTTGAAGAATCTCCGACGATAAGTGAAGAATTGCAGGCCCAGCCTTTTCTTATCGTGCGTGCAGGAAAAATGCAGCCCGTCGACATTTAAATCCAATTTTCAACGAACATTTAACAAAACGGTTAACCTGTCCTTTCATCAAGCCCTCGGTCTCTCGCCCCTCTACGTGCCGTCACTAGCCGAAGCTCCCGTCGAAGCATCTCGGGGCGCTGACCAGCATATAGGTGAGTAAAAAAGAGATACGCATCCCCGTGTCCATCGGGTGACCGGCCCCACGACAACGGCTCGAACACGTGGACGTCAAGGGCTCGGACCGTTGCACCGTCTGGAAAATAATCATCCGGGAGCGAAAGGTCGAGGGGAGGAAGTTTAATAGTCACGCGCGCGTCGCTTTTTCAAGGAGAGGGTACGTTTACCTCGACGACGAGCGTCTAGGGCCTCAACTCGTAGGCCCGAATTCAACTAACAGGGCCCAACAATGGATTTGCCCACGGAGCAGCGCCGATTTCTTCTCGATCCGGCGAATCTTCGAGTTGGCAATTCTCACTCTTCGCACGCATTCGTTGGCTCGCGTGTTTCGAAGTTCAATGCGTTTGCGGTCGCCCTTTCTTTGTCGCGAATCAATTGCTCCGATTCCTTCGAGACTAAACATCAAGGGTTGTAGCGTTTTAATGCACGTCGACTGCTTCGAATTTTTCGACTCTCAAAGTACGTGCGCCCACCTTTTTCAACGTTATTCCTTTTTGCGAGCTGTACTTATTCTTTTCTTCGAGTGCGTAATTAATTTATGATTCGTGCTCACTTTTTCGAAATGGGCATTCGATTGCCTCTCCACGAATGAATCGATAATTAGCTCAATCATAGGACGCATGAAAGCACGAGCTCGGGAAACGGTTAAAAATTAAAAGCCAAGCATTGATCATTATTTATTAAAAAATAATGTCCTACTGTTTAATTCGAGTCTCACATTTTTATACAACTTTTTTTTTTTTTTTTTTTTTTTAAAGGGGTGGAAATATTGCAGGTGGTACGATGAAAGGTTAATTTTAAACCGCCGGGTAAGGAAATTTTATTGACGGGTTGAAAGGTTTGTTAACCCTTGAAAAACTACTTTTCTGATATGGGTTTCCTCCACCTGGTTATGTATAAATAGGCAATTTCAAATGAAAATATTTTTCTGTGCAATTCGTTCCGTTAGATCGAAAAAAGATTTATAACCGCGTAAAAAGCGTAAAAAACTTGTCTACCTACGGTGTACACAAATGCTTAGACATTTTAAATTTGAGATTGACAACACATTTTCGACTAAATCACACCCAATTTCTAACAAACATTATTTGCAATAAATAGGAAATGATTTTATAAACACGCGTGTGCAACTTTTGTCACTTGGTCAGGGATTTAAATGTCTGGAGAGAGAAGATGTTGTTAAACTTGAGAGGTCTGCGATTGTAAATCGTCGGGATCAAATGCGAAACCCAAAGAGGAGCAGTTAGTTCTGGTTGCAGCCTAATACTCGTACTTTGATAAAACTACTTCGAGTCCCGATTACGCTTATCATATGCGCAAATCGATTTGTTTCTCGCAAAATACATGAACCCTCCACGGCGTTACATTCGAAGAAAACAATCCACAGTTCGCTTCTCACGACTCGATACGCTGCTGCTGAGACTGTAGAGTCTTATATTTAATGTCGATAAGGCGGAATAGCGATAACGGCTCGTGGAAAATGCAACCGACTCTAAGCAATGGGGCCTCAAATGTGTAATTGTATGGGTGTAGGTATTTATTGGAAACAAATTTCAAAATAACTTTGGAACTCTTTCACACTCGAGCCACTGAACTGAAAACTCTTGCTCTGCTGTCTCACAACACACGCTTTGCTTATCTTTGCCTCGATTGAATCAACCCAAGAGCAATGCGAAAGATTTTCAGCATTTAGTCAATTTAAAAAAATTAATTTTTCCCAAGTTATCCGTGTATCGCTCAGCTTCGGTCTACTCATCGAAGATTTCGGTCTCAACCGAGAATTCATTATAACTTAAGCCTTTAATATAATACGCCAATTATCTAAAATTGTTAAATTTTAAATAATCCTTGGTTTACAAATACATTTGTTTTAAGTTGAAAATACTTGTAAAATTTATTTACTTTGACATACGAATAATTTATTAAAATTGAGCATTAGAAATAAATAATCATTAAATAGTATATTTTTTAAAGAAAAAGAAAGGTTTAATGTTAATTTAAAATAATTCATCTTGTACATTAAGATATATTATTTTTTGTAATATAATATTATGATTAATAAATATATTTTCAAAAATTTTAATTTAAAGTATTAATGAATTTGGTAATGTGTGGAAAAAAGAGTGATTGTAATACCATCAAAATTATAATAGATTCAACCAAGAAAATATGTGGTTAAAAATAATAACTATTTTGCATAAAAATTTTAATATTGAAATAATCTTTACGAATGATACTGAATATAAAAAACAACTATAAAAAAAATATTATATCCATTAATATAATAAAAATATATTTATGAATGAGTGTGACTGAATCACAATATATAATAAAAATTTACCATTGTTCCAATTTTTGCTTAAAGTAAATCAATTTTTATAATTTTCATAAATTAAAATTTATGTCATAATTATCAATGTTTTAGTCGAATTGATTATATATTTTATAACAAATCTTTATTTAATAAGCATGATTAATAAGCAATTTAAAGTTATTAAATTTAATTTGATCTTGTAAAATCATTGTTATTTTAACAGAAAGTATATTAACAGTTATTGAAATTAAAATTAAAAGTTATTTAAATCGACTTTTTTATGTTTAAAGTATTTTTAAATGTATTATTTAAGTTATAAATTAACCCGAAAATGCAGTTTAACGTGTTTAAGTTTTGCACGAAACCCTCGTACACAATAAATAAATCGAGTGCAATTTTGGTCAATAAATCAATTTTGAACAAGTTTGAACATGAGCAACTGATAAGGAGAAGTGCCGTAAGAGTATTTCGGCAAGTTTGCGGGCAGACGCTTTGTAAGACGGATGTTTGGGAAAAGTCGGTAAAGATGTCAGACCATGAAATGCGAAAAGTTGTGGATTAATTTGTCGCCGTGGAGGCTTATTAAGGAAACGAGGGAGTTTGCGGGACAGATGTAGGAGGGGCAAAAAAAAAAAAAAAAAGAAAAAAGAAAAAAAGATGCGGCAGTTGTAAATAAAATAAATGTAAACCCAAAAGCTGGAGGAATAATAGCAACGAAGAGATTGGGTTGGACAGGAAGAGGGGAAGTAGGAGAAGTGGGCCAAGTTGGCCTTGAGTTGCCGGGGATCCCCGCGTTTGGGCGGATCGGGAATGTAGAGTGCGTCGGAAGAAGAGCGTCGCGGGCGTCTTCCGATAGGCAGCCACCAGTTGCATCACCGCGAGGCGGTGGCCCGGAAAGAGGAACTCCTTTTTTGCGCCCGGGGCGACGAAGCCGAGGAGAAGCCCGGGCTCTTGAATGGAGTGTGCCTAGGAGCGGCGCGGGCGGGCGGACGTCGATCGTCATGAGATCACGTTATATTTGCCAGTTCCGCTCATTCACGAGCACCGCCACGGCGCTCCACACGCACGCACGCACACGCACAGCCACACGCACACCGCCTTCCCTTATCATTTCGACTCAGCTGTTTGCCGCCACGCACAGCCGCGATTCTCGGAAGGTCACCATAAAAATATCGCGCAGGATGCAGACGCCGCCGCCGCCGCCGCCGAGACCTCCTCGCGTACGATCCCACCCCCTTTTATTATGTAGGCTTTGCACTTTGGCACGGAGCTCCGGTTTTTTCAGCACTAGCTCCTATTATTGGCGGCGCGATAAGTTTTAATTGAAGTCTCGGGAAATCTCAGCTATTGGACTCCTGCGGCTGGCAATTTCTTGATAATGATAATTACGCGGGAAAGTAATAATGATGAATAGGTTGGGCTTATTCGATGAGCTGAGGGTACCTCCATAAATCATACGTCCGCCAACCTACATCTCGAATTACACGTAGGTTTTACATACCGAAAATCCATCTTCTTGTGTCACCACCACAATTCTTTTATGCATTACAGACCCAATGACGCCCGAGTCCGGAAAAGCCCAGGAATTAAAAATATTAACGACTGCAGGTTTTCCGATTTCACACAATTTTCTCATTTTAAAGGGGAAGCGGATCTCCTCTTTCTCGAACTTGCTCATACGCAAAATATGACCTGTCACATTAAAATAAAATATTACTTCATAGTATAAAATTAATGTCAACTTGCATGAAAAATTCACTGGGAGTAAATTTTTTATATCGATGTACCGTTTCCCTACATTCTTACCGTGTAAAAGGCAATCAATTCTTAAAGTGCATTTTAGAAGATCGATTCACTTAACATTTATTTAAAACCAAAGCACTGTATTTGTAAATTTAGTAGTTTTTTTGGTAGATACATCTCTAAAATATTTAATTGCCAAAGTTTTTAAGCATATTCGAAGATTTGTATGATATTATTTATTTACTAATTTATTTATTAATTTGACAAAACACCATTAAAAGCTTAAGGCATTGATGCAATTTTAAGACGTTAAGTTACAATATTATTGTGCAGCTTATTCAACAGAGATCTTATGTAAGCTTTATAAACTCTGGAGTTTAGGTAGAAGGATTTTCATGCTTTTCATTGAAGTTATTGGGGATTATTTATAGCGGACAGTGTTCCCGTTCGTGAAAACGTGCGCAAGTGTATAGAAAGATGGCTCGCGTCGTCTGGTAGCCAAGTCAAAGGGCCGAATAATGAAAAGCTAGTGGTTCCGCAAGAATTCCTGGCAAAAGCATCGACCCTCATTCTTGCAAGGATGAAAAAAGCCGAGCCCTTGTTAATTCGTCGGAGCTGTAGTTGTCCTGAGGTCGCGCCGCGGTTGTCGCGCTCAAGCTCATCCGCACCATCGGCCCGTGAACAGGAAGCCAGGGGGTGGACCCGAGAACCGATCAATTGGAGCCCGGACCTTTGTACCGGGATGGGGTCGCTCAGGTGCTGGCTGTCCGTCCATCCGTCCATCCGTCCGTCCGTCCGTCCGTTGACCGGCGCCGAGGACTTTCCTCTCAGGTGGACGTCGAGTGCGGCGCTCAAGGGCAGATTAGAAACCGCGCGTCGGTGGCCACTTGGCGCAGGTTGCTAGGAACCATTGACTTCGAGGGATTCCAGATCTGGAGTCGCACTTCTAGGAAGGGATCTAAAGCCGGTGTAGCGCGTCCGAGTCCTGCGTCCGCAGCAGGACTTGGACCCGGACAAAGGAAGAATGGAGAATCAAACGCGGCTGCTGGGAGGAAGTAAGATAGAGCCAACGTCTCAGACAACAATTACAACTAAAAGAATCGAGGGCGGACATGGGCGGTTTGTCCCGAGTTCCTGTACTTGGAGCTTCTTTCGGGAACTCTCACCCCGGTCTCCAGTTTCGCGTTAATTTTATTAAACTATTTGCTTTTCTCCTTTCCCCACTCCCCTCTCACCCAATGGACTCGTGGCGCGAACAAGTTTGAATTCATTGTATCACGATAATTAAGTTTAGTACAGAGCGATTGTCCAAAATATGCACTCTCGTTGCAAATTTATTACAACTTTATTTATCTTTTCTTTCAGCCAACTTTATCTAGTAGAGTGCTATTCGACTAACTTCTATTCTTGGAATACAATTGGACAATTGGTCTGTTTGCGATTTTTCTTTCAAAAATTTGTCACTACATCGACATACATCGAAACAGGTTCGATTGATTCTCCTGGAGCCAATGCAAAAAATTCGGTATAAAACGTGTTCAGTTCATTGAGTGCATTCAAGTGTGAACGCAAGGGTTATTAAAATAAATAAGAAAAAATACTTTCGCATCTTTTACTTTTATAGCTGCAATCTACAGAAGCTCGTTTAATTTTCGAGCAACCTTGTGAATCATTGTTCACACTTTTTTTATGCAGTGGCTCTTTTCACTCAAAAAAGCATGGCGTTACTCAACCGTGAATCGCTCATAAAATTGTGGTCGTGTTTCTTTGCTTAATCAATAAACTAAATGAAAAATAGGCTCAAAGTTGGTCGTTGGATAGAAGAAAGTTTAAAGGGTCTACAGAAGCGGAATCGACGAAAGAGAGAATTTGCTCTCCTTCTTTTTCTCATTCGCGCTCTCTTTAATGCTGGTAGACAATGTAAAACGAGTTCCATTGAGACAATTGGCAATTTTCGACGCCGAATATCCGTCGGAAGCATCGTAGCGCCCACGATTTTTTCTCCCTCCTTCTCTCGCACTTATGACTTAGCCTCTTTCTTTATCCTTCGAATTGGTAAATCGCTCCCCAGACTTTAAATTGCAAACGTGCAACCATCTATAATTGTATTCGCAACTATAATAATACTTGATTGCGAGAGTCTAGGCTTTTCGCTCTATCTTTCTCTTTCTGCGGAACGGATTTGTATTTATGTGAACGACGGGTTTTTTTTATCTCGTCCGACTTGTGCTTAATAGACTTGTGGCGCTATATAAATTCTCCTAAAGAGTCTCTACGAATAATCTTGAGTTTTGTACACTAATTCACACTTTTAATTTGGTTTGCTCTAATTAAGTACCATAAAATACAACCAGTATGATTAAGCTCATCAGTTGGTATGAGTAGCACAAAAGTGATGCTAATCGGGACCTCGAAAGCAAATAATTGACAAAAGGAATAAAATTAAATTGCAGAATGCCTGGATAAAACTATAAATAAAGAGATAATTAAATTATGGCGACAAATGATAGCATTAGCGTGGATGGAGCAGCGGACGATTGCACTCTTAATTTTATTATTAAATAAATTACAGCGCTCACTCGCGGAAATACGAAAAAAGTTAGACGTAACCTTGGATTTGGCTGTGGTGTGCAAAATCGAAAGTACTTGGAACGGTGAGGAGGGAGTGCAGCAAGGGGGGAGATGAAGACCGATAGTGGGATCGGCGGGCATTGCCGGTGAATTAAAAGCAACGATCGCGAGATAAGGGCGGGTCCAATAATCGTAATTAACTGCAATAACAATTATGCGTGGTGGGACGGGACCGAGCCGATGACACTTAGACGCGAGGGGTGGGAGGGAGGGGGAAGAGGTCGCGCACTCGGTGTCGCCGACATTAACACGTACGCGCTCAAGTACAGGCTGCTTTGCCCGCGCACACACGCGTAAAGGGGAAAGACAGGAGGCAATAACATTAGATTGGGTCGCGCCGCAGACAAATTCATTGACCAGCAGCTGTCCGGTGAGCAGTGACGCTGTCCACTATCTCCTCGAGTCGTCGTCGTCGTCGTCGTCGTCGTCGCCGTCGTCGTCGTCGCCGTCGTCGTCGTCGTCGTCGTCGTCGTCGTCGTCGTCATCTTCCGTTCACATCACTGGTCAACTCGTCTGCGAGTTGATTTAGCTCTCCCTTGCTTTTTCGTGCGAATTAGCTTCTACATCCCTCCCCCCTCCCTCCCTCTCTCTAAACTTCTAAACTGCCTCCGCACTCTTATCTTCCTCCTCCTCCTCCTCCTCCTACTCCACCCCGACCCTGACTTTCTTCTGCATGCTCCAAGAAATTTATTTCCCCTTACTCCTTCGGGTGGGAGGTAATTTTCAAGATTAATATCTATTGGTCAATGGCAGACCGTGTCGCTTGCCTCTCTAATTGTTGCTATGCAGGGGTAGCTTTTTTTGACTTTGTAGAATGATGACTGTCCCTTCGGGAAATTGGGCTCCGACTTTACTTGCTCCTTTTTTTTGTTTACATTCGGAAAAATACCTCATCGAGTTCCTTTTAGCCTCATTATGTCTCTTTCTTTGTTTCTGAGAAGGCTTTCGCTGGCTCTCCTCATAGTCCTCAATTATTCCGTAAACGATCAAGTGCAAGATATATGCGCAAAGGTACAAAGTGGTCAACATTTTTGGACATTAGAATTTTTGATTTCCATTCTCACCTTTGTGTCCGAATTTATTTCCAGATTGTTCATGGTGGTCGACGGATATTATACTTTGTTTAAAATAGGCAACCAAGTTTTTCGTTACCTATTAAACAATAATTAAGCATTTAATTCAGTTTAAATTATAATTATTGTAATTTACAATATCATTTAAAAATTATTTTTAAATATTAGTATTGCTATTTTTTCAATTTGGCAATATGGGTGATGCCTAAGAATTTCAAATTATTATTGTTATTGAATAAAAAGCATGGTCCTTTAAAAAGACCAATTTAATTTTTAGAAAAATTCCACCAGAATTAGATTTTATTCCACAATTTTTTTATTCATTTAAACGTGGTTGAAAAATAGACCTTCATTTTAAAATGCAATAAAAAACACATTTCGAAACATACAAAATGATTGGTTAAAATTTCTCTTTTAAGCAAATAAAACATAGAGCATTTTTTTTAACCTTAACGTAAAAAAAGATAGCCATTATATTTGTGGAGAGCAGTTAGTTGAAGCCGTTAAATGAAAAATAGTAAAATTCCTAATTTAATCGTCTGTTGGTGAAATTAAAGAGTTGAGACATGACATTTGAGGACAGCTGATGATGGGACTCAACCCACGGGACACTCCCACATTACCGTTCCCACTTCTAAAAGTAAGCAAGTATGCATTTTTGATGCACATCTTTAAAGTAAATGTAGACGCAGCTCATTGGACGAATTAAGGATGATATATGAATGATATGCGTTGCATTTTGAGCTCGAAATACACGAGCACATGTGTCGGCATTTGCTTATGTGGAGTATGTGCCCCTTATCAAAATAAGAATCATAGAATCGCTTCCCACGCGGAAGTGTACACGTGTAAATTATATAGTTTCGACTTCCATAACGGCGAACTTGCACTCGAACCAGCTGGATTGAGCCCGATTTTATTAGCAAATTCAACGTACAAGTTGCAAGGGCTCGAAGCTGAAAAAAAAAAAAAAAAAAAAAATAAATAAATAAATACCGATAGCTATTAAACTGCAGGGGTTGGATTTGGGGTCCACCACACTTATCCTGGTATCAGGTTTAAAAAATATTTCCTGGTTTAACTGCAAACCAAACGAATTTTAATCGACGGTTTGCCAAGTAACGGAACTTTACGAATTACGCACACTTACTTGTCGTATAATGAGCACATGTTGTGCAAAGTCTTTTTGTTGCGAATTGACTTTACATTTGTACGTTAATAAATGCTCCAGTAAATTCTGTAATAAAATGAAAATTGAATAATATACAAGTACGAATCTGACTATCCAATACATATGCATAGCGGACTTGGAAAATTTTTTTAATATTAATTGGCAAAAATTTATTATAGTAATACGATAAGTTAATTTGGGAGTGATGAAATTTTTTTTTAATAAATTACAAAAAAGAAAAAGAAACTATGAATCATCCTACCTTTTTTATCAAAATAATATTATATTAAATACTGTGAAAATTTATAAATCAATTTTTATCAAATTTCATCCATGAATGGATAATTTAATTTATCATTTATAATTAAGTATTACATAACATTTTAAATATAAAGAATAGTTTTTAATAATTTATTGTAATTTTGTGTACCATTTTTGCATTATTCTTATAACGACGTTCAATCATAGTATATTTATATAGAGAATATAGGATATACAAATTTATAATAATCATATAATTTTGTATTAGTATAATTTTCTCGAAAACTTAAATTTTCAAAGTTGTAACCTAGTTATAATGTGCATTAATTATTGTACGTATAATTTTAATATATTGCAAATAGTATTTATATTTACACAATTTTAAGAATTAAGAATAATTTTTGTTCCTTTGACTTTGTTTAATGCATATGACGAGAAATTGATTTCAAAAATAAGTTTCCTTTATTTAATAAAATGTAGTAAACATTGATACTTTGATCCATCACAAGTATTGTCGTAATTTAATCGAAATGTGCACAGTAAATTTCCTTTACAATTTAAACGTGTGAATTCGAGACATCTGAAGAGTATAAGATATCAAGAAAATGTAAAAGAACAACTGACGTAAGAGAAAATGAAAATTCGTATGGTTATCCATTTCCCCATCGGTCTACATATTGTATGGTAGAAATTTAACCCAAGAACGAAATAATTCTTCACATGATATATTTCCTAATTCCTCCTTTCATTTAAAGGCAGAACCAATCCAGCGAGACGGAGTCATGTCCTGCCTAGAAAAGTTCTATCCACAATTTGGCTCGACACGGTCTCAAGCTATCTTGCAAATGTAAACAAACATCCATTACGGAAAAGTGACGAGGTGCCAAAGGAAAATTTTCTATAAAAGGAAAATTTTCGACTAATCTTGCACGGTCTTTAAGGAAAAGGCGATTAATCGATTAAAATTGAGCGAGCGGCTGAAGCCAAGAAGGAATGAGCGAAGAAGGGGGGAGTAGGTAAGTAAGCAAGCTAGCAAGTAAGGAAGGATGGAAGGAAGGAAGGAAGGAAGGAAGGCGCAGCTGTTCGTGGATACGGAAGCAGGAAGTCTCTAGAAAGTGGCCTCGCGCGTGAACTTGACGTGCGAGGAGACGCCAAAGATATGTCCGAGAGGGAGGACAGGTGTAGAGCCACGGATCCGGGGGACCGCCGATTGACTCATCCTCGGGTACCTCGTGAACCTTCGAATTCTCATGGCTCGAGTTCTCCCGGTCGTCGCTTATCTCTGTCTCGGCTATGCATCGGAATCGCATCTGTCGACTCATAGAGACTCGGACACTTTACCTGGGATTCACTTGTGGGAAAGTAGGGTTCGCGACTTTGGCACATGGATGGTGCCATGACCCAATGCCGTCACATGCATGTGAGAGTCCCGAATTGCGGGGTCGCGCGCATCTGGGGCTTGCCCTCCTGGGTTCAAGAGATTCGATCGAGCGATTGCGCTCCTGTGGTCACTCGTGCTAGTGAAACCCTACTTCGGGGTCATTTGTACTTGTGTAATGTGCCGAATCGCTCTTGACGCTCGCAACTCTTATATTAATTGATTTCTATTATATTGCTCAAGAAGAGATCTGGAAATAGAAATGATCACTCTCGATTGTATTGAGAGAGAGAGAGAGAGAGAAGAAATCGAAGCCTTAGAGGTTCTTCTCTAACTTGGTCAGACATCTCTAAAGACCATCAAACATTTTCCAAACTCTTTGTGCAAATTCAATTGTCCGTCGAGAAGAGAACAGTTCTGCCACATTTCTCACTCTATTTTAAACGCATAACATATCATTACTCTTGAACATTACACGTCGATTTCTAGTCCAACCTATCACAAATTTTATAAATGTTTTATTAATTATTTACGTTGACACTTCTCAATAATGTCAGGCATATGAAAATTAGATTTAAATGATTTCTAAACTACTCAGTTTGTATTTCAATTGAGTGAAATCAGTATACATGTATAGTGTACATCTGCACTACATATTCAATTATAAAATGCATTGACATATTTTGAAAAATTTAAATGTAAATCAATAATTAATGTAGATTTTATTAGGTTTTGTACTACTTGAAAAGAAATAAAAAAAAAATTGAAAAACTTGTTAAAAATTGATTATCCAATTTCATTCATATTTATTTAAGATATTAAATATTACATCACATGCATTTGCTTTTACTCTGAACTTTTTATATCCTTACTTAAAAATTAAACCATTCGAAGACTTACGAATGAACTTATTCCATAATTCATTCTATTAAAATTCATGTTAGATTCTCTCTGCAGATATAAACGAGATTAGATTGTAAACTTAGTTCATTACACAAAATATAAAATAACATTCTAGTTTTAATTCTGATGTATACTGATTATTTTTTTTTATCAATACGCTAAATAATTTTTACAAATTAGATAATTGGCATTGAAATGAAACTACCGAAAATCATATTTCAAAATCAGTAATTCATGATAATATTAAAGTAAATAATGTAAATAATAAAAGCATTATTTTTTGTTTTTGTTTTACTATTTTATTATATCTTTTTCTAGTTTCATCAAGACAAAAAATGTTATTAACAAGTCATAATTTATAAAGGTCTATCCAAATATTTAAATGTTAATAAGAGTTATTAAAAAAAGGCAAATTTAACAAAAGAAATATAATCAGAAATAAGAATATTATTTTCATAATTCCTAATAAAAATATTTTCTTTAAGATAATATGATTTTCTTCAATAATGCATATTACTGAAACAAGTATATAGTATTTGCATGATATACATGTAAGTCATTGTTAAAATTTTAATTTACAAATAGAATAATAAGAAAAGTTTTATTATTAGAAAAAATAATAATAATTACGTCATAATAATATATAATACTTTTTTTAATAATTTCAATTAATATCTTTATCATTATTGATTGAGCGATTGATTAGTGCAACATACTATATCTATAATAAAATACTTTCACTGAATAATATTCGTGTATAAATTTCAATGAAAACAAAATTTGCTTATAGAATAAAATACTAATTTTTTATTATGATTTAATAATTTCGTGGTGTACCATAAAATATTAAATTTGATTGTAATTGAGTAAAAAAATTCATAACTTGAAATAACCCAACAAAGAGTATCTATCGTTCTGAATGAAAAAAAAGGAAATAATACTTGTTATAGACCAAGATGAAATTGGCCATTTGTGTGTTTGGATAAGAACACCACCACGTGATACATTTGCAGCCGGTACAAGTATGAATGAGCGGAAGTGGATGAGGCTTTGATTGAAGATGAAAACGCCGGGGAAGCCTAGTAGGGGATAAACAAACGTAAGATGAGAAATAGAAATAGAAAGCGAAAAGAGCTGCTGCGCGTAAGAAGAAATCAATCAATTCATTGTGATTGTCAAAATTAATCTTGTGTGTCAAAGAAGGTTGGGGGCCGATTGTCGACTGTTTCCCAAGTATTAAGTGTCAACTGGAGCTATTTTGATGCAAAGCCGATTAAATCCCGGCCACAGCTTCCAGAGTGTTTCCCTTTGAAATTAAAGTACACGCGATAGGAATGAAGCCGACCAAGCGACATCAAGGAGGGTGTGCGGGGTTAAGGGAAGTTGGAGGGAAGGAAGCCCCGAGAGCCTCCGCACGGGATTCGATAATCGCGCGCCTCCCCCCTCCCCCTCCACCCGGGTTCACATTCTTATCCCGTGTTCCTGGCCTGGGTTCCTGGCCCGGAGCACCCCAAAGACGCCAAATCGCGCAACTCGTATCTCACAAGAGCCGAGCGTGAGAGCGCGACTCTCAAAAAGGACAGCAGCTCTCTTCTCTTTCACTTTTTCTTCGGGGTCTTTTTCCCTCTGATGAGCTTTTACGGAGACACTCGCCGGGGTCCTTGACGCGCACTTCCGTGGAGGTTCCCAGGGCGACGAGGATGAGAGATCCCCATCGGCGCGCAATTTCATGGCTTGACGTGCGAGCTGGACACTTCCTTCGTCTCGGTTCCTTCTTTGCCTTCTTTATGCATTTCGGCTTTTCTCGGTGATGTGCGTGGTTACGCTTTTCCTCGCAACAGATAATCAGACATTGTTGCGATTGGGTTTGGTGTTGGGTGCGGATCGGCGCAGATCGGTGATAACTTTTCTCGGGTTTTTCCACTTTTTTCACGCCTGCCGGCTGTATTCACCCTCTAGAATTTTCAATGCTTTCACGCTTTGATCTTTTATCTGGAAAGGGGTTTGCGATCTTTGATCAGATATTTTTACGAATTGAAAGATCTAAGATGTTTACATCGCCATTTCTTCAATTTCAATGCCTGTATGCGATAACACTTTTTAAAGAATTTCTTAGTAGTGTACACGTACCTAAACATTTTCGTACATTTGAGGAAATATTTACACCTGAAAAACGTATTTTTTTTCTTAAAATATTTGAAAAAATTTTTCTCCAAGTAATTTTTGTTCATTTATTATTTTATATTAGTTATGGTATTCAATAGACTTGTAATATTATTTTTTTTTTTTATTCTTGATAAATAGAAATTATGAAAAAGTTTTTTAATACATTTATGTATTTAAAAAAATATCGACAATAATTAATTCTAATTATAAATTAGACTGTTCAAAATATATTTAAAATTTACCAAGTATAAAAATTATAGTGAATACACACGTTAGAGTAAACATAAAAATGAATTGTTGTAAAAAAAACCATATCGTAAAAAAATTATATCTCTTAAAAACGCAATTCAAGAGCCTAGAGCGGTATACCGATCTATCATTATCAAAAATTTCGAGCAAAGATATAATCTAAAAAATCAAATTGTATGCTTCAAGACTATTTCGGCAACAACTATTGGCTTTATCAAGCAAAAGGTATAAACATTTATTTTTTTAAATTAAAAGTTGGCTTGTAGTTTATAAGAACTATTTTCAAGTCGTAAAATCATGAGTGTAAGATCTCTCTTTTATACCGCGAAAGAATAAGGCACGGGTTTATAAAATATTAAAAAGAGTTTTGTTATAATCGTTTAGTTTTTAGTGTGTTTTCGTGATCTCAAGACACATAGAGTATAATAGATAAGAATTGAAAAGAATCCAAGAGTCAAGTTGCATAATATATATTGTATATATAGAGTATAAATGTATTCTTTGGGAGAGAAGTTGGTGAATGGTTTGGCGGAGTATAGCATTTTTGAAAGCAAACATATAATTTGTCGAGAGTGTGAATTAAAGGGATATTTAGCAGAAGTTCCTTAAGAATGTCGATGAGCGTTTGTATGCACGTGGATGTGAAAAGGTAATGAAAGGGAATGTTTGCGGAGCAGTTAGAAGTCGATCACAAGAGTCCGAGCGGGGTGTGAGACAGCGGACAGCGAATCTGACCGATGGTCGATGGAGGGTAGACGAGAACGGGGAAAGCCGAGAAAAGGGGAAACGGAAAGGATAGAGGAAAAGCGAGGGGCCCACGAGGACGATAATCTCGAGGGTCCTCCAGGGATGTGCGCTCGGGGATGTATGTGCGCGTCTGTGGGAGCGCCACATCCGGTCCAATCAACTCTCCGTCATTATATGCAGATTGTGGTCGTCCCATAAAAATTCATGCGTGCCCCGAACTTCTACATTATACCGGCTATGCAGTGCCGCCGACAGGTATATACGTACGAGCATTCCCTTTCCCTGTTGATTTGAAAAATTCAAAATAGAGAGAGAGAGAGAGAGAGAGAGAGAGAGAGAGAGAGAGAGAGGGAGGGAGAGAGGGAGGGAGAGAGACATGGACAGGGCAGCATCAGCATTATATTTTTGAATTTAGTGCCTCATTTTTTGTAGATTGCATTTTGCACGCAAATCAAAAAACTCAAGTGCAGTTTTAAATTAGCTTTTGTTTTTTTAAGTGCAAGGGAAAAACTTCCAACTATGATCAATTACTATCGTTCTTTATTTGTATCAACTCTTTTTCCAATATTAATTTATTCTTAGGCTAACTCTTCCTGGGCTAATATTTTTATATATTAATTAATCAAAGCTTTCATGAATTTTTTGTTTATTTAGACAAATTTATTTATTATTAGACAAGTTTATTTCTACAATTCATGTTTTAATATGTAAAACATCTGGAAATATCACATGAAGAATATTTATGGCCATTTCCAATATATTTTTAATTCAAACAATACTTTATAGGATATAAAATGAATATAATTTTAATATATGATTCTCATGTATGTATATTGATTTATTTAATATTTTATTAAAATTCGTAATTATCTGAATAATGATGTATGATATATAACTATTTTAAAAATAATATTTCATTAAATATATGATGGAAATTAATAACTCATGCAAATATACTTTTAGTTATATTTTGCTCGTTTTAATGTTCAAAATTTTAATTATTTAGCTATATAAAGCATTATATTGTGTTAAAACTGTCTAAATTTATTTCAAAAATATAATTTTATTTTTTAGTTTTTATATAAACAACAATTTTACAAATATTAAAGTTTTTAATATAAATAAAAATATATAATATAAAAGAAAACAATTTATAAAATGAGAATATTAATTAAAATAAGTATTTCTGATTTTTAAATTTGTTTTAGCGAAGTTAAAGTTCAGGAATTCTAATTAAGGCATAAAGATTATTTGGAAGATAAGAGTATAATAGATATGTTTAAAAATAAATATTAATATAATTGATTAAGAAATGCAAAATTAATTTACGTAAAAAATTTCAATTAATCTACTAAACTCAATTAAAAACTTTTTTTTTAATATCTGATTTATTTAATTTATTTAGATTTAATTTTTTTTTTAAGAAAATAACTTTAACTCTTGAAATTAATAAGATTAAAAAAATTCATTTGAATTCAATATCATATATATTTTATTTAAAAAACTATGGATCGTATTTTATAATTTTTTAATTATCGATAAATCAAATGTAAATACTTATTATTTAATCTGTACACTTTTCTACAAATTTTTTTTTTTGTTTTTTGATAAAATTTAAATCTATCAAGTCTTCAATCATGATTTAATCATATATATATCAGTTTTATACTATTTTAATAAATGTTTTCTTTTGATTTAATATTTTGAAGAGAAAAATCATAAATAGATTTTGATAATATTTATAATTAAAAAATATTTTATTAAGATTATCATACTTAATTTAGATAAAAAAAGCAATTATTTTTTTTTATAATAAATGTTTTTGGCCAAGTTTAAAACATATTTCTGAATAAAAAACAAGTTGATAATTTACAAAATTGATATGATTATCATTTTTAAATTAAAAAATAAATAGTTGTAATTTAAGACTAATTTCATTCTTTAATAATGAATAGAAATGTAGGTTATCATTAAACAATTCAGTATAATTAATAGGACCGGAGTTGCCTTTTGAATATAATAATTGGTATGTTTGTAGATTTCAAAACTCATTTTCTTGATATTAAGAATAAGAATAACATCAATAAGAGTCTTAATGATGTGTCAAACGAATACTTTACTGAATATATTATAATGGACAATAGACTCGAGGATAATGAAAATAAAAAGAATTTAAATTGTGTGTAGCGGAAGTTTTTCTTTATCACATTCTATAGTATTCGGTAATGAGTAACTGGTAAAGATAGGTAAGGAACAGAACTTGTAGATTATAGAGTATGATCATAACATTGCTTGTTGCATCTGTTTGCGGATTATTTATTTATTTACGGAATAATGGATATAAATTCAAACAAGTAGCGTAAAAAATTTTCTTTATGTCGAGAAGGTCGAAGGTACGTGCTTAAGACGATTTCGAAATATAGTGAAAGGAAAAATAAAATTCGAGTAATTCGTCATTGTCAGAGAGGATACATAAGTACTTTATTATTCCATCTAAATTAATTCTTTGTATTTGCAAAAATAGGACTGGGGTAAAAAAAAGTATCACTGCGAGATGATAAGCGTCTCCAGTTTCTTCGTCGAAAGAAATTTTTTCACTCGATGACGGAGGCGTGGATTTTTTGTAGAATGTTCATTCCCACACGTTTAGTTTGCGTACTTTTTAGTCTTCGGTCTTCAAAAACTCCATGTTACATGTGGACGGGACGAGGACGAGGACGTGTATGTTATCGTTTTCGCCTTCCAACTGGGAAAGCTCAGCTCCGTTTCGGGGCTTCTTGCATTCTCCCTGCCAAGAATTCGGATAATATTCGATTTTGGAAAATTTTTTTTTTTTACAATCTCACGAGAAAAATATTGAATAATATTGATGCGCAAGGACATTTTATCCTTGAGCTTCATATAATTTATAACGATCTGCAGCACTAAAAGTTAATTTGGTTTTCAATTTCTTGTAATATTTTCAATTATATCATTATTAGAAAGTGTTTATTACAATAAATTTGAAATAAAGGTCATGGAATAATTCCGGCAATAATTATTACAAAAAATTGACCACACTACCAATTCGATAATATTTGTTTCAAATTTTATGAATTTATTATTTATTATTTTCTATATCATTCTTCAAATTAAATTTTCATCAAAAGCACTTTGTTCTTGTTTTTGCAATTGATTAAAGTTGAATTTAGTAGTTGCCTTGAACGAGCATAAAATACATTTTTCTTTTATTTATGTAAAAGATAAATAACAGTATTTATTAAAATTTATTTAAAAAAATTATATTATATATCCATATAAATGTTTTAATAAAAGTAAATATGATTTACTATACATATTTCCAATGCTCTTTTTAAAAATTTTAACTCACGTATACATATATTTAATTATACATAATAATATTCCACGATAACTACTATTGGTATTAGTATGTTTTTCTATCAAATTGGTCTTTTATCATTTTAATTTATTTAATTTTTATGTAAGGAATATTGAAACCACGACTAGAAGTTTATATTAAGAGTGCAAGTATAAAGTATTTTATAATGATATGTTGTAAAATCAGTGGTCTCAAACATGTTTTGACGGAGAGAGAAACAAGAGTTGGGATGTGCCAAAGTTAAATTTTGGAGATTAATGCGATTAACAGCAAAGCACATTTAATATCGGGATAAAAATGTCTGATCGAAGGCACATATTTGTGGGATAAGGCTTGATCGGTAGATACACTTCAGAGTTGAGACCTAGAGTGAGGCCTGAAAAATGATCCTCGCCGCACGCAAAATGTAAAATGTGCTTGGTCCCCCTGTCGGAGAGGAGAAGAGCGCTTTCCTATGCGTTGCCAGCCTCCGCAGCCTCCGCAGCCTCCGCAGCCTCCGCAACCTTCGTGATTCAAAAGAAGAGCGAGCGGGTTTTCTTCTCATTTTACGCCTCAACTTCCTCGGCACTTGGTCCACCACTTACATCATCTCCCTAACTTCCTCCCTCTCTTCCTCCCCCGACCCACTCTCTCTCTCTCTCTCTCTCTCTCTCTCTCTCTGTGTCTTTCTCTTTTCTTTCGATCCTGAAGTGTACTGGCTGCTTGTCCATTCATTTGGCCACTTTTTTCACGCACGAATAGCGCTGCTGAGGTCCTTCAAAGAGACGACGATGAAGACGAAGAGCTCGAAACGACGTTTCCGATTTGCTTATTTGGCTCCGGACGAGTGCTTTTGTGCAAACAGTTGCGTGGACTCGCCGAAATTGAATGGTCATCCGGACTGTGGTTAAAAGGAAATTGAGGAAAATAAGTCAAAAACCCAGCCTGCTTTCCGTCTGCTAGAGAAAATCAATTACGGCACAGATGTTGATTATTGATCTGCAATTTTTTTACCAGGACACGTTTTTTTAAACTCATCTATCTCATAACTACTATTAGTATTTAAAAAAGCAAAAGTAGCTGATTGATTACATTAATTTTGTAAAAATTATTAAAACGCTTAAGTTGTATTATTAAATAAAAAGGAGCTCAATTGATGGTTAATTTATTATGGCGTTATCAAATTATGTATTTATTTTTACAGATTTATTTTATGATGATGAGTGCTCATATTTTATTTTATTTATTTTAATACGAAGTTACATTTACTCAGTATTAAAATTAATACGAAACCTTTTAAAAAACAATATATTAATTATAAATATTTTGATTGTCATTTTTTAAAATTAAGATTTAAAAATGGTATGTTCACACGTTATAGGAAACGTTTTACACAAAAGATATTAATATTTTTGATTTTTGATTGTATGGATGTCGGTGATCCAGAGGAATTTAATATTGAAATTAATGTCATTGTAGTTCATCCGAGTATCGGTATCGATTGAAAAGAGCTTACGGAACTTCTTGGATTCCAAAATAAATACTGAGTATTGCATCTGGTATAAAAAAGTTGACAAAGAGGAAAATTTTGAACAATAAATATGTGAATTGCATTAGTGAGAGTTCCGGAAAAGTTCAAGTCTCAAGGAAATTCCAAAGATTTTGAATTACGCCGGGAAAAGAGCCTGTTGTTGTTTTATTGTGAGCTTTGGTAAGCCAATAGCGAATCGAGACATTTGACACAGGAATTTCTCGCATTTTTGTGTCCCCGGCAGAGCTTGTATCAGTGATGAAGGCGCCGTCGACTGCTCGGCCCGGTCCTTCATCCCTGGAAAAGCGTGAAAACCTCGGAGACACCTATTCTCACGGGGGATCCCTTTAAATTTCCCGCCAAAGTAGGAGGTCCTCGGCAGGGAAGGGGAAAAGGCGCGAGGACTGTAATTGAGCAGACGCGCCACATGTGCGTGTGTACGTATGCTCGGGGGTCGGGGAGGGGGAGGACGCGCAATCGGGTGGCGCTTCGTGGAAGGACCCCGAGGATATGAAATCCGTGCGTGGGAGTAGGCCGTGATCGGATTCACGCGGCTCGGGAACGCGGAGCCGACAGTCGCTCTGTGCGCGCCCCCGAGTCCTGGGGCTCGAATTGAGAAGAATTCTTTCGGGGGCTACCGCAGGTATACGGGGGGAGGGGAAGGGGGGGGAGGGAGAGGAGCGGCTCCCCGACGAAGAGCACAAAGCATCCGCGTGTCGAGCTCAAAGTGCCACAATGAGAAATTAGTCCACCGTTATGTATACGTGCGACGGGAAACCTGCGCCTCCCTCTCGCCCCGACATGTGGGACCTTGGGTCCGCGCCGAGTCCCGCGAAGATAATTCCGCGGCCAGGGCGGGGGGAACCGAGTGGAGCCCGACGCAGCATCCCTTCCATCTCTTGAGGAGCGCGCTGTCTCTCCGCCAAAATGTGCGAGCAAATCCGGGGCAGATGATGGACAAATCCTCAAGGGAGAATGGAAATTCCAAGGATAAATTTTCTCTTGGATTTCGAAATCACGCAACAGGGTTGCAGGGAGAATCTTCTATCTTGAAGACTTCTACTATTTCGAACGTGAACTGCACACAATATTTATGTTGCATCTTATTGATTTTTGTTTGCCGAGAATCTGTTTCATAGAGCCTGAGACGTAGCAATTAAATTCGATTGTTTAATTTCAATTTAGCTTGGTGTTAACGATCATAATCGGATGGGCTCGAATCCAATTAACACTTCCTTTTGGCAAAAGGTGAAGTGATACATACGTACGGCAACCGTTGTTCATTTTTACACATTTGGAAAGTTAATTAAAGAACCTCCAGTGTGGCTCATAATTTTTAATATTAATGTTTAGCATTTTCGTACTTTTTGCAACTGTACAATAAATTTGAATGGTTATTTAGTTAGGTATTTATAAGGATCATTACTAATGACGTACAAATGTTATAAAACCTGAATATTCAAGAATACCCTTAATTGAAAAAGAAAATCCAATTAACAAGCCAACTGATTAAAATGAAGAAATAATTGTGGGAATCGTTTCGGAAAAGGATTATTGCGTAATACATTGTAAACAATTGCCTGATTCGAGCAATTGAATCTTCGTTCGCAGGCTGGTCTGATAAGCTGGATCGTGCTCGGAAGGAGGGAGGGAGACCTCATTGTGAGATCTCATTCACAATGTCCAGAGAGCTGCGACGATTATTTTCCGCAATGCTTACGATATAGTGCATTGCAAGACATCTTAGGTAAATATGATTCCGAGGCACCCGCATTTCGCATAATACACGACGTCCGGCCAAACGAAATTAGGCTTATCCGTTTATTCCGCTCGCAAGGAGGCCTGCCCTGGCGATTCCGGGCGGGGTGCGGGGGTGCGGGGCTGGGCAATTTACGTTCATTCACGATAGCCCAGGTACGGCGTCCAGACGTACGTGTATTGTGGCTTTCACTTTCGCTCGAGGACTCGCAGTCGCTCTCTCGTGTGGGAACTCGCGATATCTCGCGGCGGCCAATTTCATTCACCGAGACTCAACTCTGGGTCTTCTCCTTCAATGGCAATCCGGCATTTGTGATTTTTGAATGGCGCTTGAATTTCAAATCCACTTGCTTTGAGCTGGGGATCCTCGAAAGTCACCCATCTTTTCACTGCTAAATGCTAATTGCACTGGGCTTTGGGTAGAAAGGGGCGTGAAATGTTTATTATTTTTTAAAAGTTATGCTTCCTTTTTGGTGCTGTGAATGAAAATGGAATGCGCTCTGTGTTTTCTTTTAAAGGCCACTTCGACCTTCGGCTTTTCAAACCGAAGAATCTCGATCTTGCATTCATTCACCATCGCTAATTTACCGACAGATATTTTAAAGGAGGTTACCAGTTCCTAGGGAGAAAACAATCTCATGTTTACCCAAAGGCTTGTTACAAATTTTTTATACGAGTGTATTATTGGGTGTCCAACTGCTCAATGGATTTCGATTTGTCGAATTGTGTAAAAGACAGTTCGATAAAAAGCGATGTCGGTGAGATTGTAAAAAAAAACCATAATGTTGCCTGTTCACTCATCTGAAAAAATATGATCGCCTCATTTTCTTCATTACGTAGCGATTGGGTTAAAATAAATTTTTAGTCCGAAATACCCTTTGAGGGGTGGGCGGGCCGGCGGGGCGGGGGGAGGGGTAGGGGGCACAAGGCGACGAAAAAATACTCATCGGGTTGGTATGGCCGTAAAAATTTTTCATAGGAACCACGGAAATTCGTTCTGAATGAGATCTCCGACACCTTTTAGGGTTGTTAAACAAGGGTTCTACCCTTCGTTAGGCGGAAAAAACGCAACTAAAATTTCAGTTTTCGTAAAGCCATCGTAAATAACTGTTCGAGGGTGTTAATTCACAGCGAAGGTTGTCAGATGCAACAGGGGTTCTTCCGTGCGACTTTCTCTGGTGCCGAAGATTTTAGTTGGCCGAACCTGGAAAAAATGTGTTCACGCCAGAGGCAACTTTTCCAGCGAAACTGTATTTATCTTATTCTGGAAATTTGTTGAAAGGAGGGGGAAAGTCGATCTAGACTGTTATTTACCCAGGAAAATACTTGTCTTTTCAGCTGGTGTTTCCCGATTAGCATTTGCATGAGTTTTCAAACGAAATTATTTGATAAAATTACTTTATTCAATTTCTTTTTTACAACGAAAATGAAATTTAAAATAATAAAACATAATATAATTTGTAACTTTCACATATAATTAAGGTCATCAAAATATTATTTAAACAAACTCCCATTCAGCAATATAAATATACTTATTTTGTTATTGGTTTTACCTTCATTTTTTTATATCTTTACCTAAATGACCTTTTCTAGATTCAAAGAAATTTATCATTTCAATTGATTACTTGAAATTTACGAAGACTCAAATGTACTGTTGAGATTTAGTTCTTATAATTGGATTTTTATTATTAAAATTTTTAATATAATAAGTATATTTTCTCATTATTAAATTCATAGTAAAAAACAATTTTATTGTATAATTTATTACTAATAATGATTTTAAATTACATACAAAAATGGCCTTTATTTACAGTTTCATTCTAACATAATGTTATTATAAATATTTTTACAAAATCAATTATAATGCTTTTATCAACATTACATGTGCATTTTATAGAATATAATTAAAATAAAATAAACTTAAAAATGATATTTTAAAGAAGTATTTTATTTTATATAATGAAACATTATCAGATTTAGAAAGTTTCTTATTAATGATGTGAAATATTTAAAGAAAATTATTTTTTTAACAAAGATAATAATATTTTATACAAATTTCACAATTTTTATAAATATTTATTTTAGTGAATATTCTTTTTCTAAAATGTTTTTTTTTTTAAATTATTTATAGTTCAAATTACGAAAGTATATTTTTAAAAAGTAGTATTTAGCTTTTAGTCTGTTTCTTAAGCAAATTTATAATATTATGTAAAAATGATGTGAAATATATGTAAAGTCATTACGATGCTTTTGCTTAGCTGACACGTAATTTGTACCTCAGGTGTATGTTCAGTCTTAAAAAAAATCATAAAAATCGAATGTACAATCATGTATTGGTATCTGTAAAAATTTTCTGTTCAAATGAGAATAAATTTAAGCAGATTCGGTAGTAAATTGGCGTAAATATTTTGTTGAGGCAAAAAATGAATTAGACAGAAGGAGAAAAATAAAAATTGAAGGAATCCATAAGGCAAGAAGGTTTGAACAGGTGGATTTCCCGTTATGTTTCAGGAGATCTAGAATTTTTAGAGACCTTTCCCATAAATGAGCCTTGCTTCCTGCGCACTTTGTACAGATTTTTTTGTTCATTACCGGGCTTGGGCTTACCAATGTTAGATGAACCGGATGTAACTGTAAGTCCTGTCGATATGCGCACTAACAAAACATCTCGTCTTTGCTTAGAAGAAAGGAAGAAGGATAAATTTTGGCTTGCTCGCTTTCGCCTGCACCAGGGCTACTCATTTTTCCGGTTCTCGGAAAAATGTCTTGTCTCTTGGACAAGAAGCAGGCGGACCCTTTCGCGGCCGCGGGTAAAACTCGTAAAATCGTCTTCCTCTTTTTTCTTCGCCCCCTTCCGTCCCCCCTCCCCCACCCCTCAGGGCTTACCGCCGTCCCCGTAACCCGCCCCACCCTGACCTCGGCCGCGCGCACTGGAAAAGAGGGCCACGCGTGCCCGGGTATGACTCGGCTTCCGTTGGTGCGAGAACCGGAAAAGCCCGCAGAGGAAGCGACTCTGGCTTTTGCAGAACTCCACTGGAATTACACGCCCGTTCCCGCTTCATTCGTACGAGACGGCGAAAACAGGAAACGCGCGCGTTCTTGAGTTTCGGGGGAGGTGACCCGGGCCCCAGGACCTTCTCCGAGGAAATTGAAACCAAGTGCCGGCGCCAAGTGGACCCCCGTCTCTTTGTGGTCTCTCGGCCATGGTGTGCGCACTTTGTGGAAAATGCAACTCCGAGGTTGTGGGAGTTGGTCAGCGCACAAGACGCTAAATCCATTACACGTCCTTTTCATTACTTAATAACCACTTTGAGCATTCCTCGAATAATAATGAGGCCTGCTATAAAATCGAGTGGGACATTTCAAAAACAAGCTTTTCACTCAACTTCGGGAGTGAACAAAAGTGCGCGTGTTTTGAGAAATTCCTTTCATGTGGAGTGCTGTTGGCAGTTTCTTAAAGTAACGTTGAAGTTTAATTGACATTGATAGATACACTTTTGTAGCGAGACAAATTGTTCTTCCTGTCCAAGAATACCTTGTTTTGATCGAAATATCTTTTCTTCGGGTAGGTTTGCGAGTTTCTTTCTAGAGTTTCGTTCCCAACTCCGTCCTTCCACGCTGCGAGTGTAAGAGTGCGAGGAATTGGGTTGAAGGGCTAATCAATTTCGACGTGTCAAGGTCGAGCGGAATTAATTAATAAGCCCGAGGAAGCCGCGATGTCTTACCAGTCGGTCCGATCTCAATATCAATTCCGCCATTCTACTTCCGAAAAGTGACATGGAGCCGCGTATCGCGGAGGAGAGAAAAGACGTGCGGGAAAAGCTAAGGAGGCCCAGATAGTCGGAGTCACTTCCGCACGGAGCCTAACCCATTAGCTATTCTCCTCAGGGAAATCCTCATTGTAAAGCTAGTTGATAGGAAAATTTAAAGGACTTGCGCACATGTAACAGTTGTTGCGTGCACGAATGGCATTTAAATGATCTTGCGGCGGTGGCTGGGGCCGATGGGCGGGCAGCGAAACCCCTTGTATTTCGCAAAGCCATGGGCATTCTTGAGGTCGAGGTTTTTAATGTTTTTTCCACGATAAATGATGATTTGGCGCAGACAGAGCGCACACATGCACCGGGTCCTCCTATTGCGTGCCATATGGTTTTGGTGCGTGAGGAATCGCGGGGGGAGAGGAGGGTGAAACCTCTCCCCCTCCCCTTCACTCCTCTCTCGTTCCCCGTTCCTTTTTGCTCGGGCACTTATTTATTACGGAACTCCGGCCTATTGCGCGGCAAGCAATTGTGTCCTGGCCCTCTGCACGGAAGGCTCCCGAGAGAGAGAGAGAGAGAGAGAGAGAGAGAGAGGAGGGGGGACGAGATGGAGAGAAGCGAGCGTCCTCTCGTTGAGTAGGTAGGTATAGACCTCGTCGACTGGGCCTCCTTAAGGATGAAAGGGAGCGACGGTGACACCGTGCTTTTTCCCTCGTCAATCATATTTTTCGCGCTCGGCTTCCTTACGAGTGGAGTTGCGGCACTCGAGTCGAGGCTCTTCTCCGCACCCCATACCCCAAGCTCCTACCTGGCCCATTTGTCCCTGGCTTTTTCTGAACTTTCTTTAACAGGAAATGCTAATTTCAATTGGCATCTAAGCACAAACAGAATTCGGGTAATTATTGAGCTGTCGACGCCGCTCGAGTGGCGGCCGCTTTTCCATTTTCCAACTTTTCTCGGACAAGTTGGCTTTCGCTGAAGCTTACTTCGGTTCTCGCTCGAGCAGCTCCAGTGTGGTTATTAACTCACTCGTTGTGCATTAGCATGCGAGCAACAATGTTACAGTAGTTGAATTAGCGTTCGCCGATCTCTATCTTTGCCATTGTCGGAATTGCTCTGCAGGAACTGTTAATTTGGCAATTACAGCTGCGAATGTAGAAATTTCATTGGTATCGCAAATTGCTATAAGGGCGAATAGGGACTCCTTTGGCTCGGCTATTATGGTTCTTATGGTGTTTTTTATGCGTGTGTGGGCGGGAAGGAGGGCGCGTGTAAGAGCATTTTGCACACCTGACTTGGCTCATGTCAAATGCTAATTATCTGTATCTAATTATCAAGCTATGCCTCCGGTAATTCATTTAATATTTTTAAAGTTACCTCTTACGCTAAAGTTACTGTTTAAATAAATTCATTTGTTTGATTATTATTAATTTGATTTTCAAGTCATAAATTTATATTTAATATTGACTTGATGGCTCAATGTTGAAAACCAAAAATATATTGAAATATATTTTTAGTTCTATAAATATACTTTTTTTTTACTAATATTATGAATTTATTATTAATTCATTATTTAATCAATATTCAATTATTTTAAATTCAATCATACAATTTTTTAAAAAAATTCTTTCATTTCAATCGTTTTCATTTTTTAATTACATTCTGTTAAAAATTTATGAATTTGTCAAAGTTTTATGAACAGTTTCATTCAAAAAAATATTAATATATTAACAAATTATTTGTCTTTTTCCATTTGAATTCATCAAATTTTATTATCAATATTATTTAATAAAAATCATTTGTAATAAGCTTCCATAAAGTATCTATTAATTATTATCAAATATTTTTTATAAATATATCTTATAAATGACGATAAATAATATTAAAAAATTATAGGTATTTACTTACATTTGTTGTTCATATTTACTCATTTTTCTGTTATTGACTAAACTATATATTTTTATATCTAATGATTTTAAATTATATTTTAATATTCTAAAATTATTTAACATAAATAAGTAAAACAGATTGTGAAAGTTTAACAATTAAATACTAAGTTGCAGTGAAAAAACTTGTAATTATATATTAATTTTTTTTAAAGTAACACAAATAATTTTATCTAATATACTTGAAAAAAAAGAAGAAAAAAAAAAATAAAAGATATACCAAGAAAGAGCATTGGACGTATACATTGTTAATAATTTTAAGAGGAATGTAATACAATCGTGTGTACAGATAAAGCAATATTTAAAAAAGTTAATGAACAACTTTTTAATTAATACAAATGATTGTTGGTGATTGTTGGTGTCATCTAACCAAAAAATGTTAAAAACTTATTCTATATGTTGACGACACACAAATTGTGCATTTAACGAAAGCTGTAAAACGAATATTTTTCAAAATTTTAATTTATGGAGGAACTAAAGAAATGACATTAAATTATAATTTAACTCTATCCCTCTCTACTTTTCATAAGGTTTTGTGTGCGAGGAAAGAGCTATCGTGAAAAGGTTGACACTGGCAATAGAGGGAGTTAGTTTTATCGGAACTAAACTTCCTTCGAAAGGAACCTGCGGGGAAAGGCAATTAATTTCTCATGATATCTCGTGCTTATCTCGCGATGCAAAGGAGATATCCGTATCTTATTTTGAGGGCAGGTGTAGGTATTTCTATTTTCCGCATGGAAAAAAATGTCATTTCCTACGTCCTGCATATCCCCTTATGTCACTGTTCCCGTTCTAGGGTAAACATTAAATTAGTCGTATCGCGTATATATGACGGAAAGGGCTGACCGCAAGGTGTTACACATTCTTTTTGAAGGAAGTCATTAAAGATTAAGAACACGAGAAGCTTGACTTATTTTAGCGTAAACTTCGTGTCGTCTCGTTTCTCGTTTTTTAAAAAATATCCACATCCTACGAGTCTTCCTGAATGAAAGAAGGAATCCTTAATCTTCGTTCATTCATCAGAAATTGTTTCCCTCCCTAACAACATTAATAAGCTGTGTGTGCTTATATAATTGAGATGGGGCACTCGCTACAAATTGGGATTGGTGAAGTGAAACCGCACTTCGACTTTGCTGTCACAGCACTTCCTCTAAATAATTATGAACCCTCGGATGTTAACTGTATAAGCTCATTGAATTTTTACCTATTAAAAAGAATGTTAATGTGCCTGTGGATTACGCTTCTTATAAATACTAGTCTTGGACTCAATAATAGCTTTGAAGGACAGACTTGTTCCTTTAAAAAAATATGACATTCGTTTCTCTAGTCATCTTACGTTGCTGCTCACCTTTTTTACCGCATATTTAATATTACATTAATATTAATATTTATTATTATTTTTGAGTTTTTTTGAGTCCAGCGATGCTTCGTTGTCATTTTTATTTTGTAAGTTAATTGGTGAGTTATTTCGATTAACCTACGATTAACCAGCTGGGCTGGTTAATAAAATAATTTTTTTCTTTTTTGAATTAGACGACATTAATTTATTAATATAGATGTAGATTACCGTAACATGGAATTTCCTCTTCTAAATTACATTTAAAAAATCTTTTAATCGAATGAATTGAGTAAAAAGTAAAATTTAATGTTAAAAAACTTATTGCTATTTGTGAATATATATAATAGAAGAGGATAGAAGCCGAATTTTTGTATAAGTTCAAGTCGGTTGACGACAATTTTGAAAAATGATTCAAATTGACGATTGAAGCGATAGATTTAATTTTTTAAAACAAATGTGTAGATAAATAAAAATTTGGAGAAATTGCGCTTTTAATGACTGGAGGCAAGAGATTTGTTAAAAAAAAGCCTAGATTCAATATAATATCATAACGGCAGCTGCGAAATGTAATCGATAGAGTGTATTATGTGAATGTGCGAGGTAAATGGAGGCGCAAAGTAAAGGTATACAGCATGTGATGAGATGAAAGAGTGTATAACGATTACAGTAGCGACGACAACAAAAATCTGCGCAGAGCTTGAGCAGGTGATCGGTACTTGAGCTCAGGTTCCTCGGGCGGAGAAGGGCAGGATGTGTTTCCTCCCGATGACACGCGGTCGCACCAGAGGATGACCTTCGGCGATTTATGGCTCGATACGCGTCGCTGCCCTGCATCTCGACCACGGGAGGCGGGCCCTTAGATCTTAAGAAATCCAAGATTTTTTATTCAGACTTTCCTGGCTTAATAAGACCAATCGGTCAAGCGTCTCCCTCCGCTATTTCAATCTCCAAAATACCTTGGGCAAACAGATTTTTTGACCATTCTTTCGCTCGCCCACCTCCCCCATACACGCCTTCTTTTTGGCCTTATTTAAATACTATTTTACCGATCAATGTGTCGTTACTCAAACAGACATCTTATTTACTTACTGCCATTCGATCCAGTTGCATCAGTCGCACCAATTTCATTACTTATTTTAACATTATTCTAAATCAAGGAAAATTTATTTTTGCGCTATTCTTTTAAACAATAGCTCAAATTTTGTATGCATTGAAGAGTTAACCAATGTAACATTTAATAAAGAGACGTCCGAGTCTGCCTCTTCGCCTACAATGAATAATTCAACTAATAGCGTGAAATCAAGGTTATATGCCATCACTTAACCTCCGCAAATATAATTCTGCTAAATCTTTACTGAATACACACACACGCTCACATAAAATGTATTTAATTCAAATTGTAAAGTATTATTTAATATTATGTGCTTATAAATAGAAAGTTAAAGAAAAATACATTAAATTGAAAATTGCATTGTATTTTTATGGAACCATAGAATTGATTTATTTCATGAAATAAATTCAAAGCACTTCAACTGTTTTATTTTTTACTTTAATTCTACATTAATGAATTAGTATTGAAAAGAAAAAATGGTTCCATCCAAAAAGTAAATAATTTATGTATAATTTTAATTTATGCCTGGATTCATTCATTTTTATATCTATTGTAAATTATATTATGTGAATAAATTGAATCATTTAAATACTTTCTCATTGTTTATTTTTCGTATTTTTGTATTAAAATTTTTAGAAATACTATTTTAATACTTGAATGTAATAAATTTTAATTTGTAACTTTTATTTAAATGTTCGAAACGATTTTATATTGTGAAATACAAATTTTTTATTTATAACTACATCTTCTACTGGGTTATCTTAAATTTATTTTAATTTTTTTCAGTTAATTTTCTAATTATTTCGATTAATATTTTCACATTTTGTACATAGTTTAACAATTTATATCTTCTTAGATATATTTTAATATGTATTAAAGTATTTATTATTTAATCACATTATTTATCTATTTAAATTCCATTGACAATCTTTGAATATGATTTGTTTTTGTACTTTTTCAATAAAATTTATTTATCACAACGATTTATTCGCAATTAATAATAGAACATTTTTTATAAGAGTATATTTTTTTATTCATACTCAAATTGTTCTATTTAAAGAAGCAGTTTTATTGTATTCCCTTGTATGAATCTAATAAAATATTCGAAAGCTAAATTGAATAAAAGAGATGGTAAAATGTTGACTTGTTTTAATCTATTAAAGATCTTCAATGATTAAGATAAATTTATTATACTCTTATGAATGATCAAAAATATCATTTTTCTTTTTAAAACATCCAACAATAAATATGTAATCGATTTTTCATCAGTGCATGAAGATAAATAGAGCTGTCATTTATTAAATTATGCAGAAAATATAATGTGAAGTGGAGTGCAGTTATGGGATGATGTAATAGCAGTTGGTTATTTTAATGGCATGAATAATTCGAGATATTGTTTTATTGTAATAAATGCGACAACAGGTTCATTAATAAGACGTTAAAAATGGATGAGTCTCGCGGCCTCGTCTACTCCCGTTTTTTGCGTCACCAAATTTTCTTCCCTCACTGTCGGAGTTCATTGAATGTGTCTGGTATGCGAGGCCCATTTATACTAATGCCAAAGGTCCAGACGCTCCAGAATTTGGGCATTTTATTAAGTCAACTCCATTAAAATGTGAATTACTTTCTCACAGTAATTGCTATCTTTGAAACTTTACTTTTATTATTAATGTCCACATTTTATCCAGGTCATTCACCTATGACTTAATTAAAAATTTGATAAACATTTTTTATACAAATGTACTGGAACATAAGTTTAAGTGAATTCGTCTAAATGCTGGAATACTTATTACTTCAATGTTTCTAGCTATTTCATCAAACTGTAAAATATATATTCTAAAAATAAATAGTTAAGAGAATATCAACTTTATTTTCATATAAAAATATGTTTCTTTAATGTATAATTTAATTAAAATTAAAATAATGATTCATTTTCGGATGGGTTAACATCAAACTAAAAGGGATTGATGTCTACTAATTTCTAATGTGTAATATTATAGAAAGATTGTTTAATTTAAACATTAAAACACAATTAGGCCATAAATAAATTTGTCATTTATTGATTTGAATTAAAATTTAAAAAATTTTAGGTGTTTATTAAACTTTCTTTTTGCAATCGTTATGAAACGTTAGATGAGCATAGTTGCATGGAAAATAAGAACAGGCTATAAAAAGGTGTAGTTTTGTCGAACCGCAGACTGTTTTTTACTTGGTTTTCCAATAATTCTGTTAAAAAAGCTGTGATAGTATTAGGGGAATGGTAAAACTGAATGGAGGACGGGGAATGCGAGCGTAATTTGTGGTGGGACGATACCACAAGAAGTCTCGCGCACCTCGTTAGATCAGGGGACTTCCGGAAAATAAAAAGGACGGCGCAAGAAGTAAATGGCTTGCTTGGGTTGATCGTCACTACTTGTCCAGGAGTCGCACGTCGGATCAACCCGCATTAAGCACCGGCACTTCCCCGAAGAAGCTGATTTATTTCCGGTTGGCTCTTGGGTTCTCGGAAGCTGGCGCGTCCCGTGAAACGCGACCTCGGGGCGAGGATGTGGGGGTGCTCGCCCGAGGAACCCTCGCTGTGTGACGAACGTAATCGCTGGCTTATTCCCTCCCCCGACATGCATGGACTTGACACAAGCCACCCGTCCAACGGCGCATTCTTGCTTTCCTCACCTTCTGTTTGAACATTTCTGTCATCTCCTTTTATGCACTTCAGCCTCTTTCACTTTGGATTCGGCCAGTGATGATTGCGAGTAGATTATGCGGAAGAATGTATTTTCTACTCATGAGTGATGTGTGTGTTTATAATCTGGAGATGGATGTGAATAACAGTGAGAAACAGTGAGAAACAGTGAGAAACAGCGAGGTCTGCCCGTATTCTTGTATCTTTTCTCTCCCTCGCAAAATCTCGACTCTATTCAAGTTTTCAAGTGTAAGAATTTTATTTCAAGCAATAAACACAGTATATGCACAACATTAATAACATGCCACGGCTAATTCTTCTGATTTTCCTCATAAACTCACTTAACAAAGTTGGTGAAATGTGTAAAATTAAAGATTTAATGCCATTTCTGGTGAAAACTAAAAAAGGTCCTGGTCACGAGCGGAGCTTACATTTATTAGGCTGCCGAGAGTGAATGAATTGATAAAAGTATTTCTTAAGCAAACGAGATCCTTCGAATTTTGCATTTACAATAACTTTATAAGAAGGGTATTTTCGAATAATAGGATGAGGTTCGAAAAACGAAGCAGCATCATCAGCTCCAGCATCACCAGACGCAGGGGGAATAGTTCCCATAATCTTGTGCGACGAGGGATTCGTTGTGAGAAGAAAAGTACGTAATTTGCTGCGAACAGCCGTCTCTTGTTAGGTATGACGTGTAACATCGGCAGTGCACTGCTGTTTAGTTGTTTGTGGTTTTGGTAAGATTTAGTTACTGCAGTCAGAAACGCGAGGGTCTCGTCCAACACAAAAAGGAGTATCGGAGTCGGATGTGAATGAGATTGAAATGAATTATCGTGAATGTCGGTACACGAAGGTGCAGTTACCGCAATAATTAAATTTAATTCGGAGTGACAGTGAAATGGAGGAGGGAAAAACGTGTACTCGCGCTCATTTGCAAGAGCCGCAAATGAAAACGAGGCTATTTAGATTGCAAAAGTCACACTACACTGCAAACCGGTTAAAATAATGAATTAGTCATTTGTCCTCTCTTTTTATTGCCCCCCCTCCCTCTTTCCCTCACGGTACTGGAGCGAGAGGTTTTCGCCATTTAAATCTAGAGCGCTCGTCTCTTGATAGCGCCACCTTTTGCAAATTACCGCCAAATTGCCGGCGAACTCCCGCCAAATTGTCGCCGAACTGTCGTCGCCACTGGTTGATGGGCACTGAAGTGAAAATAAAGGTCACACAGGATCTGATGAATGCTGAAGCCCGACACGACCACGACCTAAACTTCAAACTTCCGCATTGGGATGATCAGTATTAAAGCGGTTCGGACTGGCCTCCTTTTCAGGACTCAAACTTTGTTCTTCACAAAACTTCATCCCCACACAATGAAGTATTAAATATAGTGTAATTATTTAAAAAAAAAAAAAAAATAAATAAAAAATAAAATACACATAAATATTTATAAAAATTGACGGTGTAAATGCGAGCGTAATAATATATTGCTATAATAGTGCCTTGTGTTCATTGATATACTTCAATTTGAATTATTTTGTAAATTATAAAACAAAATCAAGTTTGATTTATTAAGAAAAATTCTTTCACTTAAATTCAATATACAAAAACACAATAATTCATTTAATTATTTTTAATAATACAGATGAGCACTATGAAGTATTGAAATATTCATGCAACACAAATTATTATTGTACGTGTACTAGAACAAACATTCCTTTAATACATCTATATAAAAATAATAATAATAATAATAATAATAATAATAATAATAATAATAATAATAATACTTCAATGTATTCAGATTTTTACTAAATTTTTTTCAATGATAGCAACATAAAGAAGCAATAGGGAAAGATTTAAAAAGGTCAATATTTTAAGTATTTCCTGTCAATATTATTTTGTTTACTACGTAAGTTTTTATGATTTTATATGATATTAAGTTAATTAAAAGGAATATTTTAAAAATACTTTGATTGTTAAAAAGTGAATTAATTGATAAATAATATATTATATTTTATGTAGGAAACTAGTTAGAGGATAATATTATATTTTAAAACATTCTTAAATGTTTTTCTTAGTTAATAATGAATTTTTCATAATATACAAGTAAATATAAAAATCAATTATTATTATTATAGTTTTTTATCATTAATATCAGATAAAATAAAATTTGCAGAAAAAATTTTTTTGTATTCGTTTATAATTTTCTACACTCATGATACACGTATACACGTACGATTTATGAATTGCGTTATTCACCTTAATTTTTTTCTAAGGTGAAATCGAATGTAAGAACCACTAATCCAACAAATTTTAAATTAGTTTTAAAACTAACGCTAAGTATTATAATTATTCACCAAGAAAATGAAATTTAAAGCAATCTTTTTACAATTTTTTTACCGTTATATTCTAAGCTTATCTTATCATCTTTAAAATATTTTTCAATTAAGAAGAAATCAAAACGAATGTGGTTTGGGCGGAGAAATCCTATGATAAGAGAAGTTGTTTATGAAACATTTTGCTGATTTGGTATTGCGGATTTTTTCAAGCTCTCAAGTGTATCATACAAAATAAAAAATAATTACTTTTTAAAATTTAATATCCATTTGGAAGGAACTTTTATTGACTTTCGTTTTTCTACTCTCTTGTTAGATTAAGAAAGCAGAGGTGAGGAGAAAGTGGGAGAATTATAAATACGAGGAAGGATAAGATAGCGATCTAGGCTGAGACGGCAGGCATCATCAGCCAGCGCATCCCAATCTCAATCGGGCGCACAACTGTGTAATCAAAAGGTCCATGGCTTAGACATTTCTTGGCTCTGCTCCCTCTTAAATGTATTTTATTATGGCACGAATTCCTTCCACTCGTATACCTGACACTCGTGAAAAAATTGATAAATTTGATTAACAGGTTGAAGGATGATTTACCAGTGTGTTCGCGTTTGAAGTAAGGGGCAAAGAGTAAAGTTCCTCTTCGCAGGGAGGAGGCGGGTCGTAAAAGGCAGAAGAGTTTATCAGGAAGCGTATATAATTAAATGATTGCTCGATTTGGAAGCAATCCGATTGGGATTGGGGGCGAAATTGGCGAGGAGCAACCTTCCCCTCGGATCCAACGGCAAGGCATGTGGTCAATCGTACTTTTTAATGCAAGCTTCCGCGCACAGAAGTCAACAATAGAAGAGGAGGCGACCCTGTTTTCCCTGTTTTCCCTGTTTTCCCTGGTTGCCCTGGTTTTTACCAGATGCAGGTAACGATAGTTCATCTTCCTTGGGCGATGCCCATAAATTAGTGTAACATGTAACACGTTACAACGGGCACCACTGATATCCATCGGCGTAACCATTCGCTAACTGTCACCTACTCCCCCGACTTGTTCTTATATACGGCCTTTCCTTCCCTTGTTGTTGTTCTTGTTGTTGCTCGGCTCGTTCCTATTTCCAGTTCTCTTTCCTCTGAACGTGCCGCTCTCTCTCTCTCTCTCTCTCTCTCTCTCTCCCTCTCCTCTCTCTATCTATCTCTCTATCTCTCTCGGTAAGGGTGTGTGTAATCAAAAGAATGTGTCAATTCTATCATGAACCGTTTACTATGA
Organism: Eupristina koningsbergeri; assembly: GCA_018907245.1. NCBI lineage: Eukaryota > Metazoa > Arthropoda > Insecta > Hymenoptera > Agaonidae > Eupristina > Eupristina koningsbergeri. The sequence continues at coordinate 466,971 of JACCHV010002752.1, read as the reverse complement.
AATCCTGCAAGCCAACGTGTCGTGCACTCTCTCTTTCTCCTTTTCACCCTCTTTCTTATTACTGCACACACGCATACGCATTCCCTCGGTTCTTCATTCAATTGTTCCAAGTAGATGGGGAACTTTTAAAAGAATGAAATAGAGAAAGATGGAAGGAGAGAGAGGGAAACTCTTGATTGTGGGACGAGGTTCGTTTGCCAGGAGGCTACATCATTTTCTATATATAGTGAGCGAAATGGTTGTGAGCTTATGATTCTTATCTTACAATTTCTAGGGTTACCTTTTATAAAAATGCTTATAGTATGGTTTAAAGATTCATTTTACATAATTTATATTATATATTATATTTACATTGGTATCATTCCCATTAAGCCCAGTGCTTCTTACAGAAGATTTTGAAAATAAAAAAAATTTTATTTCGTCTTATGTTTAAAATCTGATTTTTATATGTTTATTCATTTTTTTGAAAAAAAAACTTATCACAATACAGGACTATACTTTTAACACTTTTTTCACAATTAAGTACCTATTGCATTATTATTATTTAAAAATGATGATTACATTTAGAATGAGTATTTTTCAAATTATAATCTTGAATAGTGTGAATTGCATTTAATATTTGTGCATCTGAGTCATTTTACAAAATAATATATTTGTTTTAAATGTCACATAGACAATAGTGAAATCAGATTATATTGCCAAAAACATGTAAATTGCAACACTAATAAGTATTATTAATAATTTAAATAAAATCAATAAATTTTATAATTTTATAATAATCCCTATATAAAAAATTTTTTGAATCCATTTAAATAAAATGCTATTTTTAATAATAATTTTACAGAAATTTGCTTTTAATACACAAATGAGAAAATATAAACATTAAAATAATCGCTACATAAGTGATAAATAAAATTTTTTTAAACCATATAAAATAAGGATGTTTACATTTTTACAAAAAATATATTGCTTTAAAAAATATTACAAACTTTTATAAATTTATATTGATTATTATTTAATATTTTAAATTATAACTTTATTATAAGATCAATGAAATAAAAACGTATTCGTTCTCTTAAATGAAGTAGTTTTAAAATATTTACATAAAATATATTCATTAGTATTTAAAAATATCTTAATTTATCCACAAAATATTTTATATGTAAATAATTCTAAAGTTTAAGGATGTTGGTTATAATTTTCTCACATCGTGTATTTATCTATAAAAAAATTTTGACACCTTGAATGCACAAACATATGAAGAACATGAGGTTACAAATGACACTTTCAGTTGTTTGATCATTACTTGAAATTTTGAAATGTGCGATATGTAATATTTGAAACTCATTGTAAAGTCAATTAAACATATTTTGTCTGGAATTATTTATCACCAAATGAGTAAAAATGTCACATATGTGTGTATAATGTAAAAAAATAATTTGTAATATATATTTAATGAATATATGAAATGTTGTAATTATACCAATTGTAAATTGTATTTATACCAATTGCACTCCGAATTATTAATTGTTTAAGGAAATTTATGTAGAACTAAATTTTGAACAAGATTACAATTTACATAGATTTTACAATATCTATTTATGTTATTAAATATCAAATATGAATATTTATCCAGTATAAATATTATTATTATAATAATTGTTATTATTGAAAAGCTGTTCGATTAAAATTTCAATTCTGTCTGAAAAAATTCGCGTTTAATGCTTAGTCTTACAATGTTCTCTTTGTACTTTTTCCTTTCTTAGAATTGTTTTCCTTTATTTTTTGAATACCTTTGTTTGAAGTTTGTTTTATTAAGCTATTGTGGATTATGATTTAGGTTTCTAAAAGAAAAAAGAAGAGCCGATCGAGAAGACACATTTTTCAATAAACAAAAAATAATTGCTTGAATTAAAAAATTTAAAACAATGAAATTATCTTAAATTTAAATGACATGACGTAAGAGCTGGAAAATTTTCTCTTATGAGTGCTTAATGTAAAATAAGGTGATACGATCATATGAGACGCGAACGTACTCTAAAACTAAAAATAGAATGTACTTAATTCGACTGCATTCGGAAACCGTATGCGCCGAGAAAAAAAGAAGAAGAACAGGAAAAAATTCTAAAAAGATTCCCCGAAAACTAGCGTGCGAACTTTGTCCCAGTCCATATAAGCTGGGCACGCACACAGAGACGGGGCGCGCGCGTACGAGACGTGCGATGGCGCACACATTCTGATACAAAGTTGCAATGACCAAATAAAATATATCCGAAATCCGTGAAAAAAGAGAGATAAATAAAAGACGGTCGAGTGAGAGTGAGAAGGAGAGAGGGAGAGAGAGAGAGAGAGAGAGAGAGAGAGAGGAGGAGCGCTAACGCACATCGTGAGTTTCGTAGGCAGTTAACGTCGGGGAGCAGTCGCCGTCGTGCAATCATTCGGCTTCAGGGAAGGAGTCGGAGGGGTGCGGAGGGGAAAAAAGTCCACATAGCACAAGAGTCGCGTAGCAGTGTGTTACACACTTGTCCCCAGGCCCCAGCCCACTTGTCCTCAGCCGAGCGAGAGGGAAAGCTTGGGATGCATGCCGATGCCATCAAGATGCACCCTACATCGCTAATCAGGGGCTCATTTTCGGGAGGGGGAGGGACTCCTCTCGCGCGAAATGTGCGCAATGTCCCCGCCTTTTTTTTCTCTCTTTTTTTGCCTTTCCCCTCTGCCCTCGGGCCATCCTCCCACTCCCCCGCATGAGTCCACGTTCCCGCGGCTCTTTATCAACGCTCGGTTTTCCATCATTTTTTATGCCCACTTTACGTGCTACGCACACCTACACACACTTGCGTCAACATGTGTGGCATTGCAGCACTCACTACCTACATCTGTACTTTCGTGCCACAACTTACACTGGCAAGTTATTTGCAAAACACTTGCGACCTTATCTACTTTTATGATAAACTATTTACCTTGTGGGACCGGTTGAATATAAAAAATTGGCTGCATAATCATTTGAGATGATTTCATTTTGCATTAGCGACAAGGCTTTTTGTAAGATATTGGGCCTCGTGCACATTCATATTCCCTTTGATAATGAATGATAAATTTTTTTTCTTCTGGCTCCCATTGATTTTATCTTGGCGCAAAATTTTAACCCATCGTTAGGTTTGCGTAAAAATAGTTAAGCCTTCATGTTACTCTTATTCGATTCAAGTAGACATTTGTTTAGCGGACTACTAAAACAGGTTATATTTACTCTGTTCGAGATAATATTTATGGTACACTGTTAAGCAAATCTCGTATAAATGTGTGTTTATATTCATTTGGTTATTCGATGATTAATTTTGTTGTTAATAATTTTCCACTAATGATAGCTCCCGGTTGTTTGATGAAAATATTAAAAATGACAAATGGAGGACTAATCTTCGAGCCAAATAATTCCGGCGATTCATAGAGCATGGGATATAAACTACGTTTGGGGATTATTGCATTTTGTTTGTACAGGTAATTGGGTATAAATTCCCGAAAGGAATATAGACAAGCGATTTGATGCATTAATGGAGGAAAATGCCATTATAGGCGCAACATTAGGAAATACACAAAAGTTCTATCGACACAAAGGGAAACTTCAAACAGTTTATTCGGAATATCCATATAAATCTCGTGGTGGAGCTACAAATCTTGGTTGGCACGCGCACACAAGGAAAATATCTTTGGGCTTTGAAGCGGGCCTAACATGAAAGAGGACACCTCCACGTATATAAAGTATATAAAGTTTCGCATTGGAAATGCATTTGGAAAGGACATGGAAATGGTGGTTGCACCCATACGCGGGTAGTGCCCCAGTCCGACCACAATAGGTGCACACACGCATCATGGGGGCGAATACCTGCGCGTAAACGATACACACCCCCGTGCCAAGGAACCACACGTTGTCCACGTCCTCCTCAAGTACCTGCGCACTCATCGTCGGGTGCCTTCTCCATCGGCGAGCGCGTCGAACCTCCAGGATTCCGATCCTGTATGCGATGCTTCCAGGGCGCACCACCTACACCACGGAGGTATACCTTGCAAATACATTTTACGCACGCGTAAATAACTTAAACTGATAACGAACTAGCACAGCTTTACACACGCTCACCCACACCAATAATATTTTGCGTAATTGCTCAACTTACTTCATTATCACCATTTATCACTATTGACCAACTTTTTTTATTCCCTGTGGTTTGTAAAATAAATACGCATATCTGAGTGCGTATCCTTGTGTTCATTTGATCTGAATTAAACTGCTATTTGATTGCATATTTTTATTAATTACATAAATTTACCCAATCCTGATTCTCATTTGATATCATTTGAAATAACCTGATTCGGTGAAACACGTGCATTCTGCAAAATTCATGTACTATCAGTATTCTTTATTCAATGTTCAATTTGACTAAAAATTCACCTCCATGAGCAGTCAATTGTAATTTAAAAAAAAAAAAAAAAATTAAAGACAAATGTACCCCTCATTGAGTAAAATACATTACAAGTTTCAATGCATAATTTTCAAGATTGCTATTTGGATACATATTTATATTATATATTTCATAATATAGATTTGACAAAATTCTTGCCTTTTACGGACTATGGGTTATAAAAGTTAGTAGTATTTAAATATATGCGAAATAAAATGTAATCTTGTAGAGTTCCAAGACAGCTACTTTCAGTATATTTTTTAAACAAACAAGATAATTGTTACTTAGCTTATAGATAAGTGAAATTTATGATTCCAAGAACTTGAATATAATAATAATTAAAAAGCTGTTTTGTACTTGTCTTCGTTAGAAACTTTGACATAAAAAAGTATTCATTCAGTTTAATTAAATTGAGCGAAATGAAAGAAAAGGATTTAAAGTTGAAAACGTTTTAAGTCACTGAAAAAAGTAATTATTTGTATTAAATTGTTCCAAATAGAATAACAAAAACGACAGAGATTAGGTATTTTGAGGTAATGTGTCTATGAATAAAAGTAGGGAAGGAAGGATCCACTTACAAGGAGCAGAGATAAAATTCCGATAGTTAGTAAATGCAGATCCATCTGCAATTGACTGGGAATAAAAAGGTCTCTCCCCCCGTGAGTGGAGCTCCTGCACACGCACACCTCACTCATTCTCTCTCTCTCTCTCTCTCTCTCTCTTCTGCATGGTATGAAGCGCACGATAAAAAGGCTATAAATTCAAGTGCCCTCGCAATCTGGAATTTTCATCTGAGGAACGCGTGAGTCGTCGTCGTCGTCGTCGTCGTCGTCGTCGTCCTGTTTCACTTTGCTCAGGAACGTGTAACGCGCGCTGTTCCAAGGCAAAAGATCTTAATCCGGTGCACTTAGTCTTGGCGATGATGCCACGTCACTAATGTCAATAGCAATAGGCGATGGCGATGGCGATGGCGTGTTCAGCCAATGCGCTCGCGTGTCCAGAGGTGCACTGCCACAATAGCGTCACGCTCTCCGAATGACTCCGAGGACTATTTCGTGTTTACGTTGTGCAGGCTTTTGCCTTTTCCAGACACTACTCGGCTACTCGTCCACCACTAAATTTTATTGCACAACAGACAAAACCTCGATATGCCCGTTCGATTATCTCTGACAATTCGTTCTCTCTTGTTGTTTATAGTTTCGATAGCATCTTCGATTTCATCAAAGACCTAAACATTTGGTAATAACCTTATCACTTGGGCACTTGACGAGTCGCGTTATGCATAATCTTAAAAGCATCCTCGCGTTTTAGATTATAAATTTTTTTTTTTTTTTTTATAAATGAGCATTGCTGTGCTTGGTGTTCGAAACATTCGTATCCATTGATATGTGAAAATATAAATATAAATGCTCCTAAAAAATTTCTTTGAATCTTCTTTTTATTTAAAAACAATTTTCAAGTTTGTTAAATTTATTCATCAATGATGTAAATTGATAATTACTGTTTGGATAATTATACAACTATTACAATCCATTAGTTGTCATTTAGCTTGATTATTGTGTATTACAAGATCTCTATAATTCAATCATTCATTTCTTGTTATTACGCCTTATTATTCAAATAAATTGAATTAAAATTACTCGAAAGACTCAAGTGATATTATTTTACAGAAATTAAAATTTTAAATATAATTCAAATAATAGTCTTTTATTATTTATCACTGTAACTTGTATTAATGCGATTCATAGAAAAAATAATAAAGTATTCTTCATTGAGACATCATTTTTTATTATTTAAAAAAATGTTTAAGTTAAATACTAGAGTTGTGCTTAAAAGTATAATAAACATTAATCATAAATTTATAATAAATTTTTTAAAATCTAATTTATTACATGTCACAGCAGAATAATTTAACAACACATTCCATGTCAGTATTTACGGACAGTCAGGTAATTTAATATATGTATTGTAAATTTTATTTATGAAAGTATATTGTCTCTGAAAGTTATTCAAATAACTTTTTAAAACAAATTAAATTAAATTTAAATGTAAAAAAATGACGTTTAATGCTTATTTCAGATTTATGTAACGAGATATTTTTAAATAATATTTTAAAAATTCAGCTTTTAGGATTATATCGAGACATTCGATACGTGTAAATTTCAAAGTAGTTGTCATACTGCATTTACTTGTTTATTTAAACTAATTATCATCATCATCATCATCATCATCATCATCATCATCATCATTATTATTTTTAAATATAGCAATTATATCCAATGAAAAATCCATGCAAGTAAATATAGTGATGGTAAAAAGAAATTATAGAGAATTCTCTGCTGTTATGCCTATATTGTATCAAGTGACTCAATAAAGAAAAATCGAAAATAATATAAAAGTTACATCACATGTAAAGGTGTATAAAACGTACGGTATGTGTATGAGAAATTCAAAGATTATCCAAGCCACACTTTTTCCAGCGCGTTTTGAGCTTTTCCGCAATTGAGAACGTTGGGGTTCTGGTTGAGTACGTGAAGTTGAATATTAAAATCGAGCTCATTAAAGCTCATTTGAAAATTTTCCAAAGTATCCACCTTACTATAAGATACGGAAGTTATACGTGCTCGGTTACGTAATATCGCTTTACACAAGAAAGCAAATTTTGCATGAGCGTCGAGTCCTCAAATAATAGTTCGCAGAATGTTATCCAAGGTGTACCTTAAACTTCTTTGGCATATCTAGCTCAAAGCACGTATTACGGCAATTTTAAATGTAGACGGTATACATTACACTTGTCATAAATAATATTGTTCTTTCAGAATACTGCACTTTCTTCGGTAATTGTATTCTTTACACGACAATGTTTGTAGGAATAAAATTAATATAGTAATTCTGTAGCTTCAGAGGCCATTTGTCAAAAGGAAAAAACCACATTGGACACTCTCATTTAATCAGTTATTATTATTTTGCTTATTGATTTGGTAAAGGGATCCACTGTTTCAATAGTAAAATTTCATATTGAAAGGGATTTGAAATTACATTATATAAATTTTGAGCAAAACTTATATTTGTAAAATCATGAGCGTTCGTTAATAAATTTTTAAAGAAGAAAGGGTTTTTTCTTCATCTATTTTTAATGTTTTAATACATACTTTCATAAAACGAAACAAAAAGTCATTCAAATTCCTAACATCTTGATTTGCTCGATGGTAGTAAACCGCAGGATTTAAGTTTAATCGTGTATTGTACTGCACGTCACAATACGGTATTCAGTAACTAAAATTTCACCTATAAATAAATTCAAATTTCTGAACGATAAATTTTTTTTATTATTATAGACCTATGAATTCTTATGCAAGTTAATGCAGTACTAATATTACACTGGAGTGCGAATTTGGGTAAATAATCAATTGAAGGATATCTCAATTTTGATGAATAGAAACTTTTTATCTTTAATCAAAGCTTATTATTTAATATTTAATATTTAATGTTAAATTTACATACTACATATTAGTAGCAGATTTTGCAACTTTCAAAGATGCGAGTTTTACAATTTATTATCATGTTTATATTAATTAAATTAGTCTAGTATTCCTTACAGTCTCGCATACAGATTAAATTATTTAGAGTCTAATGTAGAATACAATGTTTTCAACTAGCAATGCTGATTTCGAATCAAACACATTAATTAAGATATTTATGTAACTTAATAATGAAAGAATAAAATGCAAACATTTATATTAGATATTGATTATAAAAACGTGTATATTGATAGAAAATAACGCTGAAAATATCATGTTTCTAAATAGATTAAGAAAATTAAAAGTAAACATAACCATTATTCAAATTAAGAAAAAAGGTTGCCAATAAAATAGATGCCTTAGAAGAAAGAAAGCGTTTTTTACATTAATATTACAAAAAAATTAAATGTGTGATTGGATATATTTTAATTCTAAATAAACTAAAATTATTTAATAAGACACATTTTTTATTAAATGACAACTGCACGAGAAAAATATTATTTAATGCAAAATTACCTTTAAATTTATAAATTACATTTTTTATTTAATAAATTTTTTTAATAAGACCAATATTTATTAGTTTTGAAATTAATTTAATATTACAAAGAAACTTTATTTTTTAATGAAAATGATTTTAAAAAATATGACAATTATTTTTATGTTATACTATAATTTATTACATAATTTATATTATTTATAAATTCTTAGAAAATTATTTGTTACCATCATTTTTTAATCTATCAGAATAGTATTTTTGCAAAATTCTCGAAAATTAATTTTTGATCTATACGATTCAGTAGTTTTCTATATAGTTATTAGCTAAAGCTGTAAGCAAAACTCGCTAGCTCTATTCCTTTGTGAATTATAATAGCTTAATAGTTCTATTCCTTTGAGAAGTTGTCTTTTATGTTGTGCAGAAGTAAATTAAAACTACAATGTCTATATTCTTAATAATATTTCAGGCAGCCAAAACAAGTTTTCACCTACAAAGTTTCTTGGGTGAGCAAATTCGTGTATTCTTTATTCATGATAAAGACTTTAATAAACGGGTTACTCTTGGTGTCTTTATAGCATTAACACAAACCTTAAGTTCCGAGGCCAATGTAGATCACGCAATCTCTGGGGTATGATTCTCGGAAAGTCGAAAAGTGAAACTCGAGAACTGCGTGTGGGCCGTAGTTTTAAGCGGGTAACGACGACAGCAACGGGGATGATGGTAACGTCGTCGACGTCGAGGACAACGACGACGACGACGACGACGACGACGACGACGACGACGACGACGACGACGACGACGACGACGACGACGACGACGACGACGACGACGACAACGACGACGACGACGACGACGACGACGACTTCCCGATTATAGAGTATTGGAGTTGGCGGCTCTTCTCTGACATCGGAGATCACCGAGGATTCTCTGCCCTGGCCACTGCGTTTCACTTTCATCTCTTCGTCTTGCTATCCTGTTTTTTATTTTTAAATAGTTCTGTATTTTCTGATGTTCACTATTTTTTTCCTTTTGAAGATTGTGAAAGGTAGTCTCTTGTCTTTTTATCCAAAGCCTTTAGTAGTGCTCAAGGGGATCTTAAATTTCAAAGATTTTTTGTCCCTCTTCGAAATGCTGAAGTTTAAGGTATCTTTAGCCTACTTTTTCGTTATTCATTCTTCGCTTAAGATTGAAATGGCTTATTTCTAGAAATATTAGAAGCAATCATATCCAGTGCCTTCTTAAATTAGAATATTAAGTCGTCCAATATTAACTAAATATAGTAAAAATATTTTATATGGCTATGCCTAAGTTTAAACATTAGTAGCATAATTTAATTGATCAAATACATTTATCCTTCCATATTTTTTACATTATGTTGTATTATTTTCATTATTTCTACCTGTAAAAGTGTTATTTAAAACTTAAGTCGTATTTTTAAACAAAAAAAATCATCATACTTCAAATATAATAGTTACAATCACGTAAATTTTTGTTTACTAATTTATGTTAAAAAAAATTTATTAAGTAATAAAAAAAATATTAAATTTTTTGAATTATCTGTCATCTGTAAGGAAAATTAAACAAAATTAAACAATAATCAATAAAAAAATTTATCTTAGAAATATTAAAATTTAATCGTTTGCAATAAGAACTAATTATTTATGCAATGTAAAATTATATATAATTTTTCGCTAAGTGTCATAATAATAGTTTAAACATTTGGAAAGTTAAAATATTACATTTTAAATTAATAATTTATAATAAATACTTTGTTAAATCCCATGTTTAGGTTTACATATTTCAGGTTAAAAAATAATTTTTATTGTATACTTGAGCTTAAAAATAACGCATAAAATATTATTTGTCTCATAATAAATGCCGGTAATTACGATAGAATTTTTTTTTATTAGATTATTTTTGAAAATCTATGTTATTAATTGTTCTATTTAAATAAAAATACGAAACCTGTATAATTCGATATCTTTAAATAACTCTCTAGGGTAAACAATATAAAAATAGGTTTTAATATGTTAATTAATATGAATATATCAAATTTGGAGAAAAAAAATTTTAGAATTAAATCAATTTAAAGTTTGAATTTTTTTATCGCTATATTTAATTATATGGAATTTTGCATGAATTAAAATTGCCTTCATATTAGAGTTATGTATCAATGTGCCATGGATAATTTACACCTTCTAATATAAAAATAGCAATAATTTTTTAATTAATTCCAGATAAATTGAATTAATACCAGTAGAATGAAAACAATTATGTAAACATCATATATACAGTACACATACTTTCGGTCCATTTCAATATCATCTTTTGCAATTGAACGATAAAGTATGTTTATTATATGAGGAATTAGCAAAAGTAATGTTTTTGGATTATATTTGATATAAAGATATTTATAAATATTTATATGTAAATAAATTAAACATCACTTTATAGAGTTATTTAATTAGATAATAATAGATTATCAGATTATTTAGTCTGAAATTTTTTTCTTCGACGAAAATACATACTCGTATCTAGTTTTTTTAAAAATTTTCTAATTTTTTTTTAAATGTTTGAATACAAAAGAACAAGCTTTTATTTATATTATTTTATTCATATAACCTCATTTAATATTTAACTTTTATAATTTTTCCGTATTGCTCATTAAAAATGAAATCATTAATTTTATTTCTAAAAAAAACCAACTAATTTTTTTATTTTTTTTAAATATTATTTGAGTATTAATGAAGTAGTTGTTTTTAAGTCTGATTTATATGAATGAATTTTTCAAATAGATTGAGAGAAAAATGAGTTGTAAGCTAATGAAATTAAATTAATAATAAATATGAAAACCTACATGATATTAGACATGTTGTATCACTTTAAAAATTTTAGATTAAAATCATTGCTATACTAAAATGAATTCCACATCATTATTATTAATTTATACCAATGATGCAGTAATAATATTGAAATATAAATTTTATATTAAGTAAATCTTTATTAAATTTAATTAATGAAAAATTGAGGATATATATATGTGGAAGAAAATACGACTTAAACAATTTGTATTCATCGCATGACATTCTGATGGTATGGAATGAAGATGTACCCATACGCACGCGCACGCGTGTATGTACAAACAACCCAGGCTACGAGTAACTACACGTGTCATGTGATCGCAGCGCATTCTGTGATGGTCACAAGCTACTACATACTTAAATATTCTAGACTCCATTACCGACAATTTACAAACAGCTATGTTATGTATAAATTGAATGCATTTATATTATTTAAAACTTTTTATGTGCATTTTTGTACACACGTATTAAATAAAAAATAATATTTAATAATAAAAATTTGTTTTTAGGCATAAGAAAATCATGAGAATGTTACGATGGTGGCGACACGTATCCGGCCACGTTATAAGTTATTCATACAAATGTAATGTCAATTTTAGTATTTTGTCGGCATACGATCGCAAATTTTGGGGTTTGGTTTATGCTTGTTATATTAAATTAAAGTATATAAAATATACAAAGTAAATATTTTTTTAATGCTACACATTTGTTAGATATATTTTTCGATAAGTTAACGAAGCACAAAATGGATTACTGGTCACTGCTTTTGCTTTTGGTATCGCTTTTTGGGTTGGTTTTACGCGCAAGTGCTGTTGAATTAACCTTCGAGCTTCCTGATAACGCTAGAGAATGTTTTTATCAGGAAATTGAAAAGAATGTCACATCTACTCTCGAATTTCAGGTTAATATGTATAAAATATTTATTTGATAATTATGAAATTATATTCTAATAATTACGTTTTAAATATTTGATATTTTCATTTCGTTAATTTTAAATTAATTTTATTTAAGATAATTTTGTATATTTATAACATGTTTAACAGGTTGTAACTGGAGGGCAGTATGATGTTGACGTTACACTAGAATCTCCGACTAAGGAAATGCTTTACAGACGTGTGAAAACTCAATTTGATTCACATACCTTTAAGCCATCTGTGTCAGGTGTTTACAAAGCATGTTTTAGTAATGAATTCTCAACTTTTTCACATAAACTTGTCTACATGGACTTTCAAGTTGGAGATGAATTACCACTTCCTGGTCTTGGCGAGCACGTTACAGTTATGACTCAAGTAGGGCAGATATTACATTTATAAAATAATAATTTGAGCATTTAAATTGTAAAATTAAAATTTTATGATAAAGTACTTTTAGTTAATTGAATAAAAATTCATTGATTAATATACATCCATTTAAATTCATATATTTTCAATATTATTTTTATCAATAGATGGAGTCTTCTGCACAAGAAATCCATAAGAATTTAAATAGTATTCTTGATTATCAAACACATCATCGACTTAGAGAAGCTCAAGGTCGTAAAAGAGCTGAAGATTTGAATGATCGTGTATTGTGGTGGTCCGTTCAAGAGACCATTGCTATAATAGTCACAAGCGTAGGTCAAGTTTTGATTCTCAAAAATTTCTTTACGGAAAGAAAACCACCATATTAGAATATTTAACATGAATTGGGTAAAAAGATCCATCAGAAATGAGCTTTTATGAAGCCTTTTTTATATTCTTCAACATCATCTAAGCTGTACAGTCACAATTAAAGCTTAGGTGAAAACAGAGAATTACAACGGACACTGTTTTTGTGAAATGTGAAATTTAAGTGTGAAAATCTGTTAAAGATGTTATTTAATTTTGAAAGATAGATAATTTTTCATCGTGTTAATCAATGATATAGTCATTCTGCAATACTTGATATGAATTGATTGTGTGATTGAGAATTTGTGTGTTTTTCATGCAGTGAAAATGTAATATACACTAAATTAAAACATTTCTTTAAACTTAATATTTTGTTTTATTTATTGTAATCCTTTTAATCACCATTAAATTGATCTACAAATGATATTTCATGTAAATAAATAATAACTATTTATTAGAAAAATTTATAATGTATTAAAAGTAATTAAAATACTTTATGTAACATTGATAAATAATTTGTTTAGTATTAAAGGGTAAATCTATTGCTAAAACAAAAATATCATAAAATTAAATGTTCATAATTTCTCTGATTTGTACAGTATAAATATGTATTAATAGGGAAAAAAAATCCTCGCTCCAACGGAAAACTATATCCTTTTAATTCTTTTTACTATTAGTTCAATGGCTAAGCCATATGTAAAAATGTACCCAAGTAAACCTAACCTTAATATTTTGACGTATAAATAGATTATGCTAACAATACGTGATGATAGAGTAGATTATGTATAGTCATATATAATGACCATATAAATTCTGGACTATGTTGGTAAAAAATATTAATGTGGTTTGTGTAGTTTAATAAACAACTTTTTATTACTTAAAAAGTTAATAATTTCTTCAAATGTTACACGTGTACAGATCAACTGCTTGATCTCCTTTTAAACCTATTAAAAAAAAATCAGTGTCGGTAAATATATGTAAAATTTAATGTTTGTAACAGCTGTGAAATAAAAATCTTTATATCGAAATAATAATAAGTAAAACGTCGATTAAAATCATCAAGTATGGAGGTATTAAAATATTCAAAAAATATTTTCTTTATTATATTGATGAAATTATAATGTTTTATTTAAATAATGTGAAAAATGAATTCCATTATACTCATCTTAGGAACAAGATATTCCAATTGATATAAATTCTGGAAAGTTATTAGAATGGCTTATTAATAGAAGACATTGCAATCGAGATTGGCAAGCAAATATTTTAGTAATAAGAGAAAAAATAAATAATGCTATACAAGATATGCCTATACATAAAGAAATAGCACAACTGTTATCTGGCACACGTATTTAAATTTAATTTTTTTTTAAAATATAATATTTTTAATTATTAATTTAGGCAAATAATATATGACTTTTTCAGATATAAATTACTTCCATTGTAAAAAAATTATAGAAATATTAAAAGAAACTGAGGCTGATACAAAAAATCTTTTTGGTCGTTATGGTTCCCAAAGAATGAAAGATTGGCAAGAAATTATTAGATTATATGAAAAGGATAATGTTTATCTTGCTGAAGCGGCCCAGATGCTTATAAGAAATATTAACTTCGAAGTACCAGGATTCAAAAAGCAGATACAAAAATTAGATCAAGTTCAAAATGTAATAAATGTTCTTTTACAAATTTTTTTTTACAGTATATAATTATGAGAATTTAAAATTTATAATTTATTTTTATAGGAAATGGAAAAAAAAGAATCCGAATACAAAAAATCAGAAAATTCAGCACGTTCTGAATTTAATAATTTATGTAAACAATTAGGAATTGCAGGAGTCAAGATAAAAAAGGAATTAATGGAAAAAATTCTTGAATTACCTGATATTTATGAAAAAGTTGTAAAAAAAGTTAAATCATTAAATAATGTGGTAGAATTTTATATTGCTTTTGTAGAATTCACTCTTGGTAGTCAACATAATGGAGGATGTGTGCCCATGATTAAATATGTTATTGGTAAAAATTTTATCAATATTAATTTTTAATTAAATTAATAAAATTGTATATTATCCTTTAGACAAAGGAAACACCACAACATATGAATGGACATATGGGGAATGTCCATTATCTATAAGCGAACCAAGTATTAATTTTTATTTTGAAGATGATGAAAGCAGTGATGAGCAAAATGATACAGTATGTATAATTTGATGTAATATTGATACAAATTAAAATTAAATTAAAGATTATAACTATATTGAATGAATTAAATAATTTTATGCAACTAAGTACTTTCTTTTATTAATTAATAGTAACATTAATTAATAATAAAAATTTTCTCAACAAGTAATTACTTAAAAATATAATATAATAATAAATATAATACATTTAAAATATTTAAAACATTTTATAAATAAAAATTTATAAATATATGTATGTAATTTTATATTGATTAAATTTTAAGATAAATATTTGTCTTCATATTCATAATTAGTATTAGACAACAATAAAATCATTTAAAATTTATCTTTTTACTACATAGATTGATTTTGGTGAATCATCAAATGAAATAAATTTCAATAATATAAATTTGGATGGTGAAATAGATTTTGGAGATGATGTTAATTTAGATGAAGGTGAAATAGATTGGGGTGATATAGGAGGTGATTCAATATCGCCAGATGAAACAATAAATTTTGATATCTCTCTGGAAGAATCTGGTATAGTAGTTGAAGATGTAGGTAATGATGGAGGAAATGCAACTGGCTCTCAGGCATTAACAATTTTAGATAATCCTGAAACAAGAAATGACTTTATAAATCAATTATTTGAGGTATAGTTGTATGACTACAACAATTAATTTTTATGATAAAATTTAATGACCTTAAGATATGTAAAATTTTTTTTTTATAGTTGGAAGCATTTTTAAAATTAAGATTGTATGAATTTAAAAGTAACAACAATAAAAATTTCATGAGTATGAGTCATATGCAAGAATCATCGATTCTTCAACTTTCAACCTTAGAAAGTATACAAAATATGTTAGATAATGTTCAACTTGTATTTTCTGAAATATTTGTTGAAAGTAAAGTTCAACATTTACATAATATTAAACATTCTCCCAAGTAAATATCAGTGGATATAAAAAATTTGAAAAATTGATTGAAAATATATTTATTTAATATTTTAATTTTTCTTTTAGATATGTTGATATACTTACAGCAAGCTTAAAGCAAAAAAGAAAATTAATAAAGAAAATGATGCTACTTCAGAAAACTATGCAAGATAAGAGACAAGAAATAAAGGAAAAAATTAATTCTCTCAAACCACTATTAAAATTAGTAATTGAGAAAACAAAAGATGTACAAAAAGAAGTAAGTTTCAATATATGAACGATTTACATTATTTTTATATGTACACTTACATATAATTATACTTTTTCATTTAATTATATTTTAGATTGAGAAAGATATTTCTAAAAAATATAAAAATCGAATGGTAAAATTAACAGGTGGAATAAATACCTTATAGTAATATTGTAATAATGGAATTGATAGTTTTATAAATTTTCAACATATTTATTGTACATATATTTTGTAATACATATAAGTGTAAAATATACGTTTAAAAATATTTTAATTTTGATAAAAATAGATATACAGTTGAATTTATATTTGTATATAAACATTTTTATCTTCTATAATACATGATTTCTTAAAAATCTAATTAAATTATTGGTAACTTTTGTAGCACATTGAAATTTATCAAAATGATGAAAGGATTTTGATTAACAATTTAGATGGCAGCTGATTAATTGAACTTTGCTAAATAATCATAAAAAGATTCTGTATTAATCGCCAGGGCGAAGATGTACAGACTGCTTTGTGTCTTGGGCAGCGATATCTTCGAAGACATTCTGCAAATGTTCTATCGCATTCACAAAGTCTTTGGGCACAGGATCCTGAACCTCCCCATTCTCCATGTTCAATAGCTTTTAAAATATAAAAATTATAGTTACGTTTTATTAAAAATATTTTTAATTTATAAATTAATAAATAAATTAATAAATGTTATTTAATAATTATGTATACATATTGCAGTAGAATAATTTTATGATTATAATATATGAATTTTATGTTACTTTTAATACTTGATAATTTTACAAATATAATTATAATATCTATTTTTTATTGTTATAAGAAAAAAAAAAATTTAATATACGATAAGTCAATCAATTTTTTTTATTTTCGGAATGTCCATTATTATTCAAAACTAACATATACTAACCACATATAGGCTTGTAACCATGATAACACTTCCAGTAATATGGAACAAAATATTCAACAAACATAGGACATTCGGTTGCATCATAGCACCAGTCATGCATTTTACAGCATCTTTAAGAAAAACATTCAATATTTATTATATTATTAAAAATGTGAAATATAATATGAATGTAATAAATATAGTAATATTTTGCCTTGAAAAAAGTAAGGCTAAAAATATAGCTTTTAGAAATAAATTATCTCAATGGTATGTTTACCGATCGAT
Organism: Eupristina koningsbergeri; assembly: GCA_018907245.1. NCBI lineage: Eukaryota > Metazoa > Arthropoda > Insecta > Hymenoptera > Agaonidae > Eupristina > Eupristina koningsbergeri. The sequence goes on along the minus strand of JACCHV010002752.1, from coordinate 449,448 downwards.
GCCATCAATTGGATAACCGGATCCTAAAAAACCGCAATAACAACCATATCCTTTATAAAGCAAAGGATTACATCCAGTTGCACAAAGAATCATATTGTACAAATGAGTTACTGCTCTTTTGAATCTTTTGTTCGGATTTGTTTTTGATGTCCTGCAAATACGTTTAAAAAATTCATAGAACTAATAAATGTTATATTCAATTTAATTTTTTGTATAAACATTTTTGTACAAATCATATTTTACCATCGCTTCTGTAGAAATGAAATACATATTTGTAAATTTATACAGTTCACTGATGGTATTTTGGTTTTTAAATTTTAAATACTTATAATTAATGATAATTGTCTGCGTAGAATAATTAAATTTTTAATAAGCCATCATGAAAATTAGTTACGTATTGATTTTTATACAAAACATTAAAATAAATTTACTTTTTTATACAGATCGAAAAATTTACAGTTAAAAAATAATTTGTGGCTTTATATAAGTATTTATTATTATATAGAATATTATATTAATATAAATTAAAAATTCATACTTTAATAATATACTAATTATTGCATATTTTATTCAAGCAAATACAAAATTGTGGAGATTAATCGAAATAATGTTGATTATTTACATAAAATGATAATTATATTAATAATCTTACTCAAAAATAGTGTTATTTTTTAAAGATGAATTATCATTGATGGTGAAATTACTGTATTTCATTTGAAGTGTAAGTAATGATGAACTACTAATTAGGTATCCACTGTAACCGACATAGAAATCATCGTTACTGTCATTATCCAAATTTATCTCATTCATTAAATGACTTGTAGTTTTTTCAGTATTATTGTTATTTATAATTACTGAAGTTGTTCTTTCCATATTCGATGTATTTGTACCTAATTAAGTATATATGAATTAGAAAAATGTGAAAGTAAAATGTTTTATATTACTTATATAATATAGAAAAATCAGATATTGTTTCCCACAATTATTGTTTTTTTGCAAAATAAATTGTAATTTATAATTGTGTGGAAAATATTTTCTACTTATTATAATGAAAAATTTTTTTCCCTTATATAATATCTTGTCTAATGAAATGGATTATAGGTTGAGGTATAATATATGTTTCTCATATGGTTAAGGAATCAACAAAATAATAATACTTTTCAAAATTATGTAAAACTACTAATGTATGCATTAGATAATTAATTTCATTTCATAAATAAAATTTTATAAAAATAATTTCAAGTTCAAATGTTGCATAATAGTTTGATATTGTATTTTAACTTCATAATGTAAGTACAATATTTCGAATTTTCACCCCAAAATTTTAATATATACATCAATATGTACGAATTTTTTAGACTTATTTTTTAAAAATGTATTTAATAAATAGATAAAAAATATTTTGTTTAAAAAAAATTTTGCATTATCATTTTAAATTATTGATATAAATATATATCAATATTGGATCTTTTACTTAATTTAGTTATTGAAATAGAATTCTTTGCATGAATTCGTATTTTCTTCTTATTTATATCTTGAATTAAAATTCCTTTTTTATCTATATTTGTACATTAAAAATAATTTTTATATTGATGTTTCTATTTCATCACAGAAGAAGGATTTTATAAAAGATAGAATTTTTAACATGTATTATAATTTATTCTGATTACGTTTAATATGTGATTCCATTTATTCAATATGCGTATGTATTATTATTATAATTTTTTATTTACTTTATTTATTTATGATGATCGAAATATTAAGTTATATGAGAATTTATGTTTTATATTTATTTTGTCAAAAAATTATTTATTACATTCTTGATTTTTTTCAAATTATTTATATTTTCTACAGTTTTATTTTCTTTCTTTTGTTTTATGTAAAAATAAACATTTATTTTTATAACAATTTTTTGCATAAATAAAAATTTTACATTTTGTACTGTTTAAGCTTTTATAATACGTTTTATATTCTTAATTTTATTATTTTAGTCAATGTGAAATATTTATTCATCTAATTATAATTATATTAATGTTATAATTTAAACGCTATAATTAAAAAACAAATCCAATAATTAAAATATTATAATGATTTTTAAAAAATGTAATAAATTTTAATTTTATTAAGAATAAGTAAATTAATGAATTACTTAATATTTACGTTTACATTGAATTCTGAGAACGGGTAATAAAAATTTCACAATTAAACAGCTATTATGCATGAAACCAATAAGTATGATTCATAAGGTAATTTCATTTATAATTAGGCTTTGCGAAAATTACTATTTGAAAAATTAGTCTATCAAATACAATTGAATATAGAAAGTATAAACAAAGTATGAGAAACAAGTTTAGAGGGCTATCATATTAAAATACTTTAATTATACTTAATTGATAATTTTTAAATATGTCTCAATCGGTTTATAAATAAATAAAATTAATAATTATCATCTTTTGAATAAATAAATATAATAATGTTCGTATGATATAATTTAGCGAGAATCAATTTATATATTTTATATTAATACATTACAAAAAATTTTTATTACAATTTTAATTAATCAACATTATTTTTATTTAAAAACTTTATTGTAATATGAATGTTTTAGTATATTAGTTAAGTATATATTATCAAAAATATTATTATAATTGTGATTAATTAAATTTTGAAATAAAATTAAACGCGAATTGTAAACACGCAATAATTTTGAAGACTCAATTTATTTTTAATTTGAGCAATAATTCTATTAAATGTAAAAATGCAAAAATAAAAATGATTAAATCTTTATTTCTATGAATAATTATAAATTACTTTTGCCTGAAAAGATGTTGACTCATGACTTATGAAAATACAGTAAGATTATAGATGATTAAATATGATTGTATACAGTCATCATATGCAATTGCACTAAGCTACTAAGTATAATATTTCATTTTATATTTACAATTAAATATTTTTAAATATATTTAATTGTGTTTTTTTGTTCTTATAAAAAAAATAAAAAATATTCAGTAATAATTTTTTGATTAATAGTCATTTTTATTATATCGGAGTAGTTTATTTTGATCAATAAAATGAAATGAACATGCTTTTATTTAGATGTCATAATATTATGTCAGTGTTTATATCTTTAATATTTTATAATATACACAGAATAAAAATATCTTCTTTTAGGCATTTCTTAATAAATAGAATGAATATAAGTATAAGCAATATTAAAAGTTTTAAAATGAAAATAATTAATTTTGTGTTTGAAAGAAATGAAAATAAGAGCTAATATAATAAAAAGAAAATATAGATGTAAAATTACGAGTAAGTACTCGAGAAAAATAAGAGAAAGCAATTGTATATTTGATTGAATAATTAGTTGAATATTACATTAATAATGCTATACTACAGTTTATTAATGTGCCATACATTATACACTTGTTATTTCCAAATTTTGGATAATGTACGACTGTGCATATTATATAAAAAAAAAAAAAAAAATTAAAATTTAAAGTTTTAGGCATTTATATCATTTTATATAATTAGCATTGAAAAAACATTATTCAATAGAAGGTTCAAGCTCTTTTTACTTTTCAATAAAAATGGTGAAATTCATTGATTTATTTTCAGTTTTTCATTTCATTTTTTATTTATAAGTTATTAATATTAACAAATAAATTTATAATAAATATTTATTCTTATAATAGTATGTTCAATAATAATACTTATAATTAATAATGTACTGATTGTACACGGTAGTAGTTAATTTAAAGTATTCTTGTATATTAAAATAAATCAAATAATATTAATCAAATAATAAATTAAATTATAATATAGTTAATTTATAGAAGTATGAAAGTAACATTTAATAATAATATCAATCGTATCAAAAATAATTTTATTATAATTATTTGACGTACTTTTATTATTATTATTAGTCATTAAAAAATTGTAAGCAATTTATGTAATTTTAATGTTATATGTTATTAAAAGTTAACAAAAAGAAGAAATTGTTCAACATTTAAAATTTGAATTTGAATGTTTTTATTGCAGCAGTTAATTCCTTACTCGTATTTAAATATTAATGTCTATTTCTCGCTAATAAAATACAAGTAACAATTAACTACTACTATAAAATGCAATTTTTTGGCAATTGCACTCTAATTTTTTCTTCTTTTCATATTTTAAATGTAATAAAATTTATACATAATATTATTTATCTCATTGTATAAATTTACATATAGTTCTGATATAGGTATATCAATGATGTAACCCTATATAGAAAATTTAGAATAGTATAATAATCTATAATTAAAAGAAACAAATTTATTGCGTCGTATATTTTCATTTCAGTATTTGTGTTTTGATATTATTAAAACAATTAGAAAAAGATTTATATTTTTTATTTCCAATTACATAATTTTTCAAAAAATTTAATACTTAATTTGAGAAATGCATTATATAATTAAAAGGTAATAAACAAAATTATCATACACAGAAGAAATAAGTATTTGCAAAGATACGTATACGAAATTTAAAAAAATAATATAAGTAAAAATACCAATGCAATAGTCATTACGTATGCATAGGCAACATTTTAATATTAGAAACGTTTTTGTGTTTTTAGTGAGTGCTCAAAATAATTTTTATTACGTTTATTAAACTAAAAATGACTTTTTCTTGACGTAACTAAAGAAACAGCGCTAAAACCGTAAAGATTTAATACAGTTTTACGATGCTATGTCAGCTCTCCAAATACATGAAACTTGAATATAAGATAATTGTGAATATTACTTATGATCGAATAAAATTTAAAATATCTTGAAATTATTTAAAAAAAAAAAATTATTAGAAAATGAGATATTTTTAAAATAAATATTTATATAAATGATTAATATAACAATGATAATTTGTTTTTGTTTAAAAACTATTACCATTTTCTATATCCGCTATAAAAATTTTAAGATCCTTTTTACAGTTAGTTCCAAAATAATATTTTTGGTTAAAATAAACAATATGGGATAATATAAACATAATATATATTAAAATATAATAATATATAAGAAATGTATACAAAATATATACCGTTAAATAGAATTAAAAATGTAATTTAAATAAAACTAAATATAAAGATTACGTAAAAGAACTTTTAAATTAATAAAAAAATAAAATTATTGTTAAAAATATGATAGGAATGTTAGTTATATTTTATAGAGGTTTTGAATTCTGATTTTGAAAATAATTATACTAAGTATTGAATTAATTTTAAACGTTAATTTAATAGCTATATTTATACTTATTATCATTTTATTTTTGTGAATGACATTAAGAAAAATATAAAATTATTTTACAATACTTTACTCTCTAATTTAATTAATAATTCATTTTAAAAGTGTCAAAAGTTACTTTTAATAATGACTAATAAAATTATACAATTTGTACTTAATGATTTATATTTAAAATATATTTTGAAATAATTATGTATATATTAATTATTAAATGAAAATAAGAGACATCATATTTTACTGAATGTGTTTAAAATTTGATAGTAATTATAAGAAATATATTTTATTATGATTGTTTGTTTTAACGAAAGTATTTCTCAAGTGAAAATAGTTCGGGGAAAAGCTCGTCCTGGGAGATGCAATCAGTCACATGCTTGGATAAAGTATGAGAGAGAGAGAGAGAGAGAGAGAGAGAGAGAGAGAGACAGACAGAGAAAAAGAGTATAGTATAAATGTCAACATGTATGGTGGTTGTGTAAATATGAATTCAAAAAAGGTAAGACAGGAAATAGATAATGAAGTAATAAAATAATCAAAGAATCGCTGTAAAAGATTATTTTAAGTTGAGTTGACGATTATTGGGAAAATCGAGCGATGGAAATCACGATCTTTTATGTTAATCTTTTCGTGACAGACTATGTTAAAAACAATTTTAATAATCTAAAGACTTTTGTGATTATAAATGTTTTAGTATAGAGGAAAAGTACTCTGTTAACATTTTATGCTGTTATATTCAATAATACACATAATTTATATGGTGATATTTTATTAGGACAGATATAAATTTTTTTTATTTAAATGATTTATTAAATCAACAAGTGAAATAGAAGCTATTTGTATTTTCAGTAATATGCTTAATAAATAAAACTTATAGTGTTATAAAATTTTTTGTATAATTATTTTATTCAATATCATAAGTTAGAAAAAAGGAAATTCATTAAAGTCATAAAAATCTTATATCATGAATTAAAATTTATTTGAAAACTATTAACTATTATTTTATATTAATTATGAATATAAAAACTTTAAAAGTAATTTTTATATTACAATAGCAAAAAAAATTAAAAAAAAACATTGGATTTTAGAAAAAACTTTTTAGATTTTTTTTCATTCAATTTTTGAGTTATGATTATTTTTGTTATTACATACAAAGAAATCTTGAAAAAACATTTACCAAAGAGGAAAGTAGTGTACAATTTAACCAATTTTTTAAAATGTCCATTAGAATAATGACAGATGCATCGTCTGACACAAACTATATACCATATGTATACCTCCACCATGTAAATTCATTCCCCAGACACTCATAATTAACTGGAGCTAACTTAATTATCTGAGGTTTGTGTACCAAATAGAGATCTAGGTTTAGATTCATCCACATAAATCTAAAATTTATTATGTTTCTCTTATATATTTTATTTCGCATGGATCGTTGAAAAACATTATATATTATAAATTGTGTTTTTATCTAAATTTATTTTTTATACGTGTACACTTTTATCAGAGTACTCTTTGAATATTTCTTATTTATTTTAATTTTAAATAATATGCATAGAGTAAAATTTGAAATATTTATAAAACTAGGTTAATCGAATTTATTAGAATTTAATTATAATTTAATACGAATCTAACTAATATTACATATTTTAAATAGCTATATCCATTAAAGCTTCAATGTTTTACTTATACGAGAGTTTGGATCATAATCAACACATTAATTTTATTTTTCTTTTTTTAAAAATTGAATTTTACATTCAATATTTTATTAAAATGAATAATAAATTAATTAATTCATCGAACAAGCAATAGTTTTTTAATTCATTTTTCAACTTAATTCAGTTAATAAAATTTACGATAAATTTTTAACTATTTATATTACATTTTTTATTTGTACTTTTTATATATGTTGGGAAATATATAATTCATGAAACTATTATTATTATTATTATTATTATTATTATTATTATTATTATTATTATTATTATTATTAATTATTAAATTTTTTCTCTAGACAATTAAATAATTAATTTATAATGCAATGATTATATATTTAAAAACATGTTATATTACCATTAGGACTATTTAAATCCTTAAAATAATTTAATAATATACTTTAATATAATACTTTAATATATATTAAAAAAAATTAATCAATTCACAAAAGAAATAATTTATAGCACTTATAAGTGATACTTATCATCGCATTGTACGTTACATATGATTAATCTTTAAAATTGTATTTATTAGAATATTTTTTGCATATTATAAATTTTTGTAATATTTTATTAGTTAAATTGAATAATAATTATAACATATAGAAGAAGAGATAAAGCTTAATTTATTTTAATAACTAGCATTCATCACAATTCAAGATATTGATCATAAGGATGAATAATTAATTATTTAGGAATGTTATATTTATAATTCATTAATTAGATAAGATTTTAAAAGATAAAATATTTTTTATTATAATTAAAACATTGCATAATTTATTGTTTTCAAATTTAAAAAAAAAAAAATTTTTTCTGATTGAAGATTTTTAGAATAATTAATGGTATATTAATATATTAAAGAGAATTTACAAACGCTATTTTAAAGATTTTTTTCTAAGCACTTTTTTCTTTAACATTACGATGTAAAATATATTTATTCACATTTTTTTTAAACATTATAGTCATATAACTAGAATTTAAGTTAAATAACATAAATTAGTGCATAAAAAATATTTTAATTATTTTAAGTAATTGCTTTTCATATAAAACAATATATTGAATAATCTCGTATTTAATTTTTTTATAAAAAGTTTTTACAATTAATATAATTAATTAGGAATTTTTTAATTTATTGTTATTAGACAGTCAAAGTATCAAATATTCAATTAGGTACTAATAAATAAAATCTTATTTAAAAAATACATCCTTTTATAATCAGTTTTTTTTCTATTAACCTTTTTTAAAAAATTATTTGTAACTCAACACTATTTCTAGAATTTATATAAGTTTGAAAGACCACACTCGAAGTTTGATTTGTAATAATAATGTTAAAGATAGTTAAGATAGTTGATACATTTGGATATTAAAGAAGGTCACCCAAAAACAAATTGTTTTGCTGTTCAATTCGTGAATCATTTGTACCAATTTAAAAAAATATGAAATACTATTTATTTTAATGATATAATTTATGTAGCAAGTAATTATAGCATCTAGTTCAATGTTTGCGGATTTGAAAAAAACTGGCAGTATTGCAATTAGTGAGAGGAGCTAGATAACGGGCTTTTTGTAGTTAAAGTAAAAAAAGAGCGTATATATACGGTTATGATTATGAATGGCGGTAGTTCTTAAGTAGATTAAATGCTTAATAATTTTAGTAGTAGTGTACAATTTTTTGTATAGTAAGGTGTGTCCAGAGTAATTTTCTCCCAAAATTATATACTATTAGTTTTTTATAATAGTTGTAAAGAGGACAATATTGGTTGAGTTTTATTCTCTTGTAGGTAATTTATACAACTTAATAAGATTTAAATGATTTTAATAGAAATTATATAAAATCTTACAATTACGAAAATTTATTATAATTAAATTTACATTCATGAATTTTAAGTGAATTTTTAAATTAGGTAAAATAATGAAGCAATAAAAGTATAAAATTATCACAGGGAATTAAAATATTCTTTATAAATTTGTTTAAAAACTACTGCAATGTTAAAAAATATATAAGGTGTATAAACAAGTAAAAAATTAAAAGATGATAAAATAAAATATCTTTTTTTTTAATGTTAATAGTAATGATTTATTTTTTTCAAGGCAAATAAATTTGATCAATCTATAAATGATTGAATATCGGTGGAGTTATTACAGTAGAATGAAATTGGTTATTTCAGATAAATTAACAACAGTTAATTGTGAATATAGAAACTTAAAATAATGAACAGATAAATAATTTTAATAATATATTCAACAATTAAGAACTGTATTGTAATAATTATACATATAAATAAATACTAAATGATACAGAAGAAGCTAATAATTTTAAGGTATTTAGTGTTGAAGGTAAATTAAAAAATTGATATATAAATGATTAATTATTTATAATTATGTATTTATATAAATTAAATGGATTAATTGATTATTTTTTAGGAACATTAATAAGAATTTAGTTTTTAAATTTATGCGGAGTATTTGAGATACAAAAGTTAGCTTTATAAGATGAAGAAAGTTTCTTACAAAGACAAATAATACATACAAAGAAAATCACATTAGTATTTACATGTTGGAATGTTGTATATAAAAAATGATTAAATTAATACTTCAATCATTATGTAAAAACAAAAAAAAAAAAAAATTAACTTGCAGGAAGAATTAGCGAATGAACCATACAATAATAAATTTAAGACAAACATATAATTTAAGTAAAGAAAGTAAAATATATCAGATTCATATTCTGTTATAAGTATCAAGAAATTGAATTGAATTAAAGCAGATATATTAATAACAGTTACGATTAAGTGTAAATAAATATTAATAAATAATTTGCTAAAATTGTTGGAAAGTTTATCAGATACAGAATGTTCAGTATCACTTATCATACTTTACTTTTTTATTTAAATGTTTTATTATATTAAATGTTTATTGTATTGAAATAAGAATATAATAAAAATATATTAATTAATATATTTTAAATGTTAGATTGATTAGATAATTTTTACATTTACTTTGTGAGAATATATTTATCATCATATAATACGTATTGCACAGGATTTAATACGAGCATAAAAACATGTAAGCTTCATATTAAAATACACATGATCAATCTACTATATTTACTTATTAGTAGGCTAATTTTTGAAAATATTTATTTAAGATATTGTAAGTATTTATAATATATATTTATAAGTAACAATTGAATTAAAATATATATATATGTAGATGAAATGTCATCTCATCAATTAATATCAATCAATAGTAAACTTGTACCATGTAAAATAGATCGTGTATTGAATTATAATGATAAATAGATAGCAATTAAAAATTTTAGTAGTAAAACTAGAAAGTAAAAAATATTATGATGTTTGTAAACGATAAAAACATAATCATAAATATAATTTAAAAGATTTTTCATACAAGTATATCGAGCATATAGTATATATAGGTTTATAGTAAAATATATGGTCTGTGCCCGAAGTATCGAGTTTTCTTTTACATTTTGTGGCGATTTGGGAGGGGGCTTAAAATTGGGGGGAAACTTTTTTATTTGTCCTACTTTTTTTTGTTTTTTCTATAATTTGAAGTGGCAGGATTTTGTTTCGTGGCAAGGATGTGTTTCGATTTTTGGACATGACTTGATGTAGCGACTATTGGAACAGCATTATGCGATAACATTTTGGCTTACGGCTTGGAAAAAACACATTAGAGATTTTTTAATGATAAAAAAGGTTTTTAAGGATAACTGTATGAAAATTTTGATAAGCTCAGAGTGTCATCGATTACCCTAATCCTTAAATGACGGTTTAAAATCAAAATTTTTAGCACACTTCAGGCGTTGGAATCGATTCGGGGTGTTTTTGGATGCTGAAAACAGGAATAATGGGTGACCTTCTTGAAAGCCTTATGTGATTTGTCTAATTGCTATTTACACGTAATTTTATCCCTTAAGCCTTTTTTAATATTTAAAAGTCTCTACAGTATTTTATCAAACCATAAACAAATTCTTAATCTGTAAATCTGTTCCAACAGTTCTTCCATGCCGCCGTATCACAAATCTGAAAAATATCCTTCACATGAAACAAAATTCTGCCGCTTCTAATTATCGAATAAACAAAAACAAAAGGGGGGACAAATAGAAATAACTTTCTCCTATTCTTTAAGACCTAAATCACTACGACTAATACTCGCAAAATTAAAAAAAAAAAATTCTATATTTTGTGGACAGACCATGTACAATGATTTTTGTATTTATCAAGTAATAAAATTTGGAAATCTTATGAATGTATAAATTATTATCTTTTTATTGATAGAATGATGTTTAAGGAAATTTACTATTTTTAAATTTTATTAAATACATTTAATCAAGTTCAAACACAAAAAATATTCTTTTTATTAGTTTCATGATATTTTTTTTTAGAATGATCACTTTTATTAAATAAGGATCACTAACGTAATATCAAGAATGAAATTTATAGCAGTTTCTACAGAATAAATGGCTACGTTTCTTTATCACAAATTGCATTAATTTAAATTTACAATATCCGGATAATTTTTAAGAAAATTTGTTTGAAATTATTAATCTATTAAATTGGACTTAGAAATTAAATTGCAGTACAGTGCATAGTTATTGATTTGCTTGGAAACAAGAAATTCTAATGTTCTACAGTCTAATAAAGATTGATTACATATTATTTAATTCGTTAATTTTAGAATACCCTTTTTTCAAGTTCAGTTGTTTAATAATAACTTAAATAAAATATTGTACAGGGAGTGGCAACGATATTCGGCGTATTTAGCTCATAAAACGGTAGTTGAGTGATGAGAGTGAAATTCGTTACCACCTAAAGTCGTAACTGATGAGTTTATGGTTTAGCTGGTTTGCATTACACGTACTCATACATTTTTTATTGTTACATGTACGGCTCTATTAAAACTTTTGATTAGCGCCTCATGTCGTATAAAATTATGTTAAAGATGCGAGAGAGAAGAGAAAGAGAAGGAGCGAACGAAATATTTGGAAAGAGAGAGAGAGAGAGAGAGAGAGAGGCGGAGTTGTTAAACGGTTCGTTATGCTTATTAATAATACACTCATGATACTTTTTATGGGAGACCATTATAATACATTTACGAGAGTACGTAAAAAGTGTTAATTAGGGTATGGCAAAAATTTTTAGTTATCGGTGACAGCATCGTTTCCGTACTATCACTGATCACTTTTCTTTTTAATGCTTTCAAAACAAATCCATGTTCTATGAAACATAATATAAAAATGATTGGTTCATTAAAATTCTTGTACTGCGTTAGTTTTCGTTTAAAAATTTAAAAATTATTACATTATAAAAGATTAGAATTTTCATATTTATACAACTTTTAATTAGTTGTATAATAATAAGTTAAAGCTATAATTGGATCGGATCTTTTGCAGAAAATAAAAATTTGACTTAAATTTACATGGTTTTTTCATTAATAAGAAATATTAAAAATTAACTATTCAATTCCACATATAAAGTAATCAAAATTATACTGATGGAAAATGATTGTTCAAGTAAAAAATAATTAAAAAATTTCATTTATATTCGTGCGAAAGTTTTATTTCTAATGCAATTTTGATACAAATATTTAAAAAAAAATATTTAATATAAAATTATTAATTAGATTTAGTTTTTAAATTAAGAATTGGAATAAAAAAATTGTTTTTTTCAAATTAATTTTTGATTATAGCTTTTATAATATAAACATTTACAATAATCTTAAATTTTACTTAAAATATTTAATGCAAATGAAATACATATAAATAATTTGATTAATAATGATATGGTAAGTTAAATATATAACTCAATAAGTATCTTTTGAAGAATGCAGTAAAGAACTTCAACAAACACAATATTTTTAAATACTGTTTTAAAAATGATTGAAATACAAAATTTATAACTTTCACTTTAAATATATTATGAAATGTCAGAATTTCGCTATGAGATTTCAAACTTATTTATTTTATTTCGAATGTTTTGTGTGCTTGAAGTTAGCTATTTCTCTTTTATTTATTTTTATTTTATTGGTCTTTCTTTATGTGAAAGTGGGTAAAATGTATGTGGTTTTTTCGTTTTTTAAAAAATCCTACATGAGCATATTTATCGGTATTACCCATACAAAGGTTTACTAGATTCATTCATTACTTTTTTATAATTATCAGTAAGATTTAGATATTTTTTTTTCAAGAAAAATATTTTCTATTTATTCTGTTGTTTAAAAAGGATTAAAAAATATGTAAATTCTAAAATTCGTAGTTAATGATTTTTTCATAATAATATAATGAGGTAATATCAAAAAAATGCATAAAATATTGATAATAGACAAAATTTTATTACAAATATATTGAATTAATAATAAAAAAATATTAAATATTAAATGTATATTTAAAATATATAAATTTTATTTTTTTTTCCTTTTAATTTACAATTATATTTTTGATATTTAATAATAATAGTAATATATAAATATATATATGATTAAATTTGACTAAAGTATTAAAGTCATTAATGACTTGGTTCATGCTACTTATAATTTCATTCATGAAATTATTGTTTTATGTTAAAATTTAAATGTAAATTATAAACTTTGTAATAAATTAATTTAGCCTTTAAATTTTATTTTAAAATAAAGTTAAATTACCAAAATAAAATTCAATTACTCTTTAGTATTATTAGTCATTTATTATCTATTTATAATTTTTAACTTTAATTTGTTATTAGTTTATTAATTTTCATTATATTGCAATATTATAACTCAATTGTATTATATTCAAATCGAATTTTAATTTATAATATAAGAAATGTTGTTATAAATATTAAATATTACAAAATTTGAATATATTCTGAAAAAAAAATTTGAATCAGAGTTATATGTGAAAGATTTAATTTTTAGTGTAAAATATATGTTTTAGTCAATGTAGATTAATTCAAAATTAATGAGATATAATCTTTATTTCAAAAAAAAAAAAAAAAATTCAAAATTTTAGTTAGATAAGAATTTGGGACTTAGTTATAATTCTAATTTTACGATTCATATGTACATGCATACGTATAAATAATACTTATAATAAATGTATTTTGCATGCTTGTATTTATGGTTATGTATGAACAAGAGTGAGTTAACTTTTTTTTTTACTTTGATAAATAAAAATTGTCAAAAAATTCTGTAATAATTTATATATAAGTGTAACCTATTATTTTCTTACAAAAAGAAGTCTAAAAAAAGTTAAATTTCATTAACATTAAAATTGATTGATATTAAAATTAAAGTGTTTATTTATATTGTTTATTCAGCATTTTTAATTTGTCTTAATTATAAATTTGTCTTAATAAATGGAATTACATATTAGTATATTATTTTTTAAAAATGTTTTCTGAGTTTTATAGTTGAAATTGTATTTTATATTACAGTTGGCATTAAAAAATATAATTTTTTTTTATTATCAATACGTATGAAACTACTTTTTTTTATATTTTATAGTGCACGATTTGCTCTAATTGATGAAGCTATAGTCGTCTAAAAATTTATGGATTATAATGAATTTATTGCTCGTAAATTTATATTTTAATACTATATTTGTTGTTGGTTTAGGAAGAGTTTTCATGTGCCGCTTGCATAAAAGTAGAAATCGTGTTTTATTTCAGATTTTTTGTGATTACTTCAATCATCAATTTCCAATATATGTAATTGCTACTCAATCGTTAGTTTTTCTAGTCGTGATGTTAAATTTTAAAGGTGCAATGGCAGTGTGTTTAATTTAAAAACATTGTTTTTAATTATATTTAATGAAGCGTGAATAATGAAAAGAAGATTTGTATTATGTTGAAGGGTAAAATTTTATGTGCAGGAATACTTGGATCAAAGTTTACAATCAATAAAGATTATATTTTTAGTCAATAGGTTGTTTAATCGAAAAATAACCATAAATGTTATTGAAAGGTGCTTTGAATGGTAATTAATATGTCTTTGATAAATTAAATGCCCAGCTTGAAATTTCATGTTTCACGGAAGTGCAAAATCATAAAATCTTAACGATCGGTTAGTGAAATGTCATTTGATAAAAGTAGTGCCACTGTAAAACACTGGAGCCGATGTCAGATCCTCCGGCTCGAGCTCAACTAATGAACGTCGAGACCTGAAAAACCTAGGAAAATTACTTGGACCAATGTTCGTGAATTAATGATCTCATTAGCTTAGTTTCCACAGTGCCACGACTCTTACCGGAGCAATGAAAATATCTAGAATGAGCGTATCGCGAGTAAGTTGCGTACTTTTGACTTGGGAAATTAGCACAAGAGAAAGAAGCAGAAGAAGAGGAAATTGTGCGCGCAATTTGAGCGCATGTCCACGGATGATCCATCGATCGGCTATGATCTGCCGCACTGAGTCTGCCGGTCGACACATTGGGCGCGATAAAGTCTCATATTAATGAATCGCGAGTCTTTGCTTGTCGTCGTCTCAACCTATCACGTGCACTTTGCCGCGTCGAACTCGTCTCGGATCACTGGGAGCTCCTGGAGCAACACCGTATCCGAGACCGCGAGTCATTTCCGGCGGGCGTGTTCGACTCGGTGTCCGCGGTGCAACTGCTCCGGGCCCGTCCTCTGGTTCCTCGTCGATGCGTCCACGCACCGAGATCTCGGAGGAACTCCGTCGGGGTTTCGCACGCGGCGGAGGTTCTGCGGCAGCGACGCAGCGCGCTGGTACACTTTCACCGCATCACACCCCTTCCTTTCCCTCCTCCCCCCCCCACCCGGTTTTTCGTACGCTTTTCAGTTTTCTTTCCGCCGCCGTTTTCCTCCGGCGATGCCTCGAGACGCGGATTTTCACTCTACATCGGCCCGAGCGACCGCGAAGAAGAGCGACATGCCACCGCGAAGGCTATCAACTTTCGAGATGCGAGCCCGGGCTTTTAGCGAATTTATGCTTAATGGCCCTGCAAACGTTTTAATTTTCTTGCATTTTAATTTTATTTTTCCCGATGCTCTCGCTCTTTCTTTCTCGCGCGCATTTGCTCCCAGAGAACCAACTCATGCGCCGAATTCGGAAACACCATTTTCAACGGACAAAGAGAGAAATTTCGTTTAAAATGCCTTCAATTGACGCTTACCGTGAAATTAGATTATTTATGGATCGGTATTTACCATTTCATTCTTATTTTCATTTCTTTTATTTCATAGACTTTTTTTTATCATTTTAGGTATTTGCATGATTTTATGTTAATTCGAACTTTTTTATTAAACAGTTTTATAACGAACGCTGCATTTCTCATTTAAATATTTTCGTTTTCTCGTAATGCAACTGTAATTTAGCTTAATAATACATGAAACGACCACAATTTTTTCGAAAAAATGCATTGTTTTATTATGAGTACGAGTTATTACTATAATAACTACAGTAGTATAATTTTTCAAATTTTTAAAAAATAATAATACTAACCATGTAAAAATTAAAGTTTTTTTTGGGCAAAATTAAACAAATAAATATAAACGGATAATTTGGAACATTAAAAAGTATATTTTTCTTATATGATATGTTATAAATACAATGAAATAGTTGAAATATTATTGCTTACATAAATTTACATTTATTTGTATTTAATACACATAATTTTATTTAATAACAATATAAAATTAACAAATCTTTTTCATTAAATCACAAAGTGGGCATATAATAATTGATATTATGGAATGTGTAAAAAGTATTAAACTAATATAATTGTATATTTTGTTAGGTATTTTATTTTTAAATAAAGTATCGATGATTCATGATACTTCTGGCTTAATCTAACACGACAAGTACTATTAATCATAATTAGAGAAACACGCAATGATAATGAGAAGGATACTTAATCATCACGAGTAGGAGCGGATTGTAATATTTCTACTAAATTTTTTATTAAGATATATGTAGTAACCCATTTGATTGCAGTATTGAATAATCAATTTTATCATACATTTATATTGACTTTTAAATGAATGAATCTTAAATTTAATTTAAAAAGAATAAAATCTTGAAGAATGCAATTAAGAGCGATATTGAAAATTATGTAAAATTTCATAATTGAATAAATAACTTAATCACTTGTATAAATCACTTGTATAAATAATTAAATAGTATTATAGTATGACGTACTGCAAAGTAATAAAATTAAATAAATATATTTAAATAAAGGTATATAATAAATAACATGTATTGAATGTATGGAAGGAATTATTACATGTTACATTGTGCTACACGAATATGAATAATAACTTAATCTTAAACATCAATTAAAAATTTAGCAATGTAATTAAAATGCAAAAAAAATTGAAGTTGTTCAATAAAAAAAATGAAATATGTACATGCATATTTTTTATCAAATTGAAATGACATTTAAATTTATTTATTTATTTTTTTTGTTAATATACGTTTATAAAAGAAAACTCTTTGAATATGTTTAAAAGAAATTTCATTTGTAAGAGAATATTTTTATATTTATATTAATATAGCATAAATGACTGAAAAATTATAATTAGAAATTTTTAATTCAAAATTTAATTAAATTAAATTTTAATAATATGTAATAATCAAATTTTTTTATTATAAAATCCATATATTCAAGATACATTTTAGAAGTCAAGTAAGAATTTTAAAGCAATAGTTTTATTAAGATATTTTTCAAGTTAATTTATTTATTATAATGAAAGTAAAATATTAAATAAAAATGCAGACATATTTATTTTAAGCTAATTACTTGGTTGCAATAAATAAGTATTCCTACAATTGTATAAATACATGGATTGATGTGATTCTAAATGTTACATTATTTCTTATAATTCTATGAAATTAAAAATTAACGTATAAAGTTTTTTATATGATATTTAATAGGCGCTTTCTATCAATGTTAAAAAATATTTAATCTTGAATTCTAAAATTTGATAAATGTAAGCAAATAATAATAAATTTTAGGAAAAATTTTAATAATTGTGGATGTATTAAGTTGTCGTCTTGCTAATCTACTCTTTGTCATTTAATGTCAGAGAACAGATATCGGTAACAATAATAGCTAACTCGTTTATAGGGTTATTGTTGTGGATTTCGGTTAAAATTTCTTTTACGATGTGTTCCGGGATATGTAATTACCGGTAGCACTTAAAGCACTTTATGTGATGTTATGCAAGAAACTTAAGATGAAACACTTGATAATTGAAGTAAAAATACTCTATTTGAAAGTTATGGAAGAAAACGGTGAACTAGTTTTTTTCAAATAATTTGGTTACACGTAAAATGATGAAACATCTTTTGTTCGTTTAAGCTCTGGTACTTTCGACTTTTAGAAGTTGAATAATCATTTTTACAACAAAATTTCATAATTCTTGGTAAAACTTTATATGATCATGAGAGTATGTTACATTAGGAACTTTTAATAAGTTTTGAAATTGTGCTTTTTTAATTAACGCAGTCAGAAAAGTAAAATTGAAGAAAAAATTGTTTTAGATCCTCACTGAATAAAATATTTAGACTTCTCCTTTATAATTTATTTACAGGGTCAAGTTCTTAATTTTTTTCGTTAAAAATGAAATGATTTCTAAATTGAAGGACACAAAGATTAATAATACTGAAAATTAAAGATAAAGATTTGTAGAAACTTTAGTCGGAAGTAAAATAACTTATAAAAAAGAAAATAATGATAGTTTAAAGAAATTTTCAATTTACTTTGTAAATTTTAAGTATAAATTAATGAACATTTATGCATAAATTATAGATAAGCTATAAAAATGTTTATGCTTTACAAAAATTTGTAAATTATAAAGATTTCCATGCAATAATTAAAATAAAATGAGTACTACATGTTGTAGGGGAATAAATTAGCATAAAACAAATGCGAAGATGAAATTTTTGTGAAATTTTTAATTAGTAATTTTAAAAATTGTTAAAAATTAGAATATTATAAAATTTTAAAAAAATTTTTAATTTAAAAGCAGGGTAAACAGTAGTAGAGTAAATTACGATAGCGTGCATATAAAAAGGAAATTAATTTGAGCCGTAATTCAAATTCTTAATTTGACAGTTTATTCAAAATAAAATAAATTTATTGAAATCGCGCTTAGAAAAATCTTACATTTATTCGATTTTAATATGTGGGTATATGCATGATCGTAAATTTAAAGATCCTTTCGGATTTTCAGTTCGAAAAAAGAGTAAAATTAAATCAAGGCGATTATTTGTAGAGCGAGATATTGCGAGAGAATTGGCATTTTCTAATAGTAAAATTTGCAGAGGATGATTTTTTAATTTTTTTTTCTTCGTTTTTTGTGGAGAGCAGGATCCTTGGCCGCGTGTCGAGCAGCGTTCGTGTCTCTTTGTCTTTTTTCTTCGTCGAAAGTGAAGGTTACCGAGCATTAAAAAAATCTAGCGACACGGACGTACGTGCGTAGGGAGAGAAAACAGAGGCACGAAAATTTGATCTCGCGTTGATCGAGCGGGAATTGCGTTGATCCCCCGCCCGTAAATCACGAGGGGAGGCGCTCGCGAGCCTCACGTAAGGTCGTAATCGGCTTTATGGATTCCGTGAGCAGCTCGCCGTCGATCATCCTGAATCATCCGATTTCCCCGGGCGGAGAGTGGGCGAAGCCTCGCAATTATGACGCGGGGGGAGTTGGGGAGTTGGGGAGTTGGGGCGGCGCGGTGGCGAAGGGGTGAGGCGGCGGCGGCGGCGGGGGGAGGAGGAGGAGGAGGAGGAGGAGGTACGAGAGGGCCTGCTCTCATCATCTCCGCTCACTCGGAGAGCCTGCCGTTCTCACCCGTGCGCCGGCCAATTTGCGCAACTCTGGCTGAAAATCGCGAGGTAAAGCGGGAATTTTCCTTGTCGAGTTTTCCGAGCGTTCGTTTAATAATCGCGCACGCATGAGGTACCGAGGCGCTCGGCCACGGCTCCATTTCGCAATGTTGTCATTATGGGAACGCGAATTCACGGAGCCCGATGATGAAGGCGCGGAACCTGTTCTTTTACACCTCCTCTGTGTGATTTTATGTAATGGGTATTGGGTATTGCGGCGGGCATTCGAGCGGGTGGATTACTTTTCTATTTTGCATTACGCGGGAACTACACTTTTTAGCAATTCATTCGGCAATTCTCACTGGATTCGACGTTGAGCCTTCGTGCATTCTTTTTTATGATCGCTTGCGCATTACTTCATTCGCTTTGGCGCGCAAAATTTATGCTCGGGGAGCTTTAAAATATTAAATCTTTGACGAGGAGTTTCAAACTCGACTGACTCTGGCCAGCTCTTACAGGTCCCTCGTTGCCACTCAACTCTTCACGATTAGATTTAACCGAGTTAATTATTTTCCGTAACAATGTTCAATCTACTTCATCCTCACTTTAAACAATGTTTCGGCGAATCACTCTCCCTTTTCTCTCTCTTTTTTTCTCTTTTTTTCTCTTTTTTTCTCTCTTTTTTCTTTTTCTTTTTTTTCACTAACAAAAACAATTGTTTATCGTGTGCTTAAAAAAACCAAACACTACTTTCTACCAATCAATTATCATTAAATTATAAAAATTAAATGAATGACTGCATGTAGTAATATTCTGGAATTGTTCGTCTCTGTTATTTTGAAAGTTTGATTGAGCATTTAAGCAACATTCCTTTTGATTGAAGACCCACCCTTTGATTAATATTTGCGAAAGATAAAATCAATATGTTGGAATAAGTATAAACCTATCAATCTTTGGACATCTGTTTCTAGTATTACTTCATCGCAATGTTGTTGCTGGACAACAATTTATATATACATTGTTTATAATTCTCAATTGGACAGATGATAAAATGATAAAATATGAAAGGATTTTATTTTATAATACAGCTAAACATTCGATTAGTAATTCCGTGAATTTAGTAATAATTAAGCCGATTTATAATACATAATTTGTTTTACACAACTACTTACATAATTATATAATTAATCTTTCTAAATATAATTGATAATTAAAAAACTTAATTTAAGAAAGAAAATATTTTATTTTTTTGTTATATAGCTAAGTTCACTTACAGCAATATAGAAACTTCTTCATACTTTCAAATTTATGATTTTTATAAATTATGCGGTGATTTTTATATATTATGCTGGAATAACTATAAATTATTTTTTGCTTAAAAAATGTAAAAGCTTACTCTTTTGCACATATAATGAATGTGATGAAATTTATCTATTAAATATTGATATAAAATATTTACAAACACATTTAAAAAAATAATTATAAGGATATGAATAAAATATTAAAAATAATAGATTTTAACTACAGAAATGAATTACAAATACAGCTAAAAAATCAATGAAAAAGGAATTGAGTAAATATTAAAAATAAAATTCAATTTAATAATCAAAGACTCTTTATAAATTATTATTTTGCAATTAAAAATAAATAATAAAAATACATATTTTCGTATAAATGTAGTAATAATTTTTTATTAAATACACTAATAAATAATGTTAGTTTCATGTGTATATATATATATAAATATAACATTACAAACTATTTGCGAATACATGGATTGTGAATCTGAAATTCTAAATTTTTGATGGACCAAAAATATATATATTATATTTTAAATTATTTTTTTAATACTGAATATTATTATGAATGAGTACATACTAATATGTTGATGCTAAAAAATTATATTTATCTGTTTTTTGATCATTTACTTAGCTTTATTAAGAAATCTTCGAATTATTAATATTTAATATTTACATAATGTAAAGTTTAGATAACAAGTTTAAATTCAATATTGAATTAAAAACATTCCATGCTAATGTTTCTCTAAAGATCTAGTATTAACATTAATTACTATTAGAAAAATAATTATGACTATTTGATAAATATTCTTTAAATGAAATTATTCAGTATATAAATAATAATATTAATGTTTTAATTGAAAATAAAGCAATATATACTATAATATTTTAGATTCGTCTTACAATTACAGGTTTAGTAAATAATAAAAAATATTTTGAATAAATATTTCTAAAACGTAAAGGATTTTTGGAAAATATAATTAATTAAATTAATTATTTGTTTTATTTAACAATAATTACAATAACTACATGAGTATTTTACTTCGAGCTTGAGTAGTATTATTTACTTTTCTCATTACAATTTTCACTTCCTTTCAATTAATTAAAACGTATATAAAATTATTTTTTACTTAAATTTTATAATATTTATTAATATTGTACAAATTAACAACAATTTATGTTATCATTTTGATAATAAAACATTCAGAATTATAGTACAGAGTTTTAAAAATGACCATATTTACGAGGTTTTCAATTTTTATTTGATAGCTGTACAATATAAATGATTTATGCAAAAAAAAGTATTACAATTATTATAATTTAATATACATTAAACTAATGCTATAAACTTCATTCGAGTACAAGTCGTAATATATTTATAATTAGACTTATATATTTTACTGCTGATTGATGTACATGTACATGGTTATTGGTAATATTATTTAAATTATTACAATAACAATTTCTTATACAAATGATTATTTTGTTTAAATATATTAATAATTTGTATAACTCATTTTTTAGATTTTAAATAACTTTTTAATTCAATAATTCTCATAAAATATGTTAAAAAAATTGTATAAAAATTAAATTGAATATTAATGTAAATTTTGAGTGTACAATAACAAATCAAAACATTAATATAAATTAAAAAGACATGAGCTAAAGTTTAAATAATTATTTTAATATTAATTACTAATTTAAAATACTTAAATATTTAATGTAAAGTAATTAGAAATTATTTGCCTATTATATTTACTTCAAATAATATTTTAATTGTAGGTTTTCTGGAGTTTTTCTTTTTTTTCATTATTAAAGATTTTTTAATTATTTATCCCGATTAATTGAAATACATATCAGATAATAAGGATTGTTTTTTTTTTTTAAATAATTAGCACCAAGTCGAAACTTTAAAAAATATAGAAATAAATGAATACATAATTTTTATAGTAAAGTTTGTTTGTGAATTTATTTAATAAATTAAAAAAATAATATTTAGATTCTTTATCATAGTTTATGAATATATGATACATTTTGACAGGTGATTATTGAAATTATGTAACTATATATATTTTTATATGCACAATTTTATCCTTATATTTTAAACAGTTTATTGAAAAGGTGAAAGTATTTTATTTTTTCATTTATTAACTTTATGGGTGAGTTGTTACAGTATTACATTTTAGTACAAAATATTGCTTTTTTATTTTTACGTTGTGTATTAGAGATATTCGAAAATTAGTTTAAAATAAGCTAGCCAGAATAGAAACGGAAAATATTTATTGGATATTTTAATATAGCAAGGTATTTTTTTATGTCCAAATATTTTTTTTAAATTTACATGAAAAATCTAATTAAAAAATATATTTTATTTTATTGTATTAGTACAACATAATATGAAATAAATGATAAAATGAATATTGATAAAGTATTGTTAATTTCGGAATACCTATAGATTTTCTTTATCCTGTTATTCAATGGCAGTATAATAGAGTAAGAGATAGAACATTGCATTAAAGAAATTTAATGAAATTTAATAATAATAATAATTATGATGATGATGATAATAATAATTATAATAACAATAACAATAATTATTTTATTTTCAATATATTTAAGCATTTTATTGGAGTATTAAAATTTATTTATTGATAAATCTATTTTATAAATTTGTATTATATATTTATTTTTAATAGCTCTTATCTAAGATATTTGGTTTTTTATATTATAATATATATATACAATATACAAATAATATTTTTTTATTGTAACCAATGTGTGTAAAAGTGATACAACTTATATTTCGCAATTTAAATGATATATTATTAAGAATACATATTTTCAACGAATATATAAAAATTTCTCATAAGCTAAAATGTTTTGTACAATGATGGATTTCAATTTTGCATCAAATGCAAAGTTGGAAAGATATATATTTTATTGAAAATAAATTGCAAAATGCATGCACTTAAAAAAATTTACTTAAAAGGTTTGGACAATAGTATAATAAAATATATCAACATATATATTTTTTATACCCGATAAATTTTTTTATTCAATACATTTAATTTTTATTTTGAACTGTGTTATACTTAACGTATGTAAGAATTGGTAACTTAGTATTTAAATATATCATAAATATATTATAATAATATAATATATTGATTTCCCAACTTTGCATTAGTATTTATTACATATTTCATTGACATAGAAAATTATAATAACTGAAAAACTTTTAATCTAGTTTACTATTTGTATTTATGTACATGTACGAAATGTAAATATATATATATGGTATTTAAAAATATATCTTAAAATTTTTAAATATTTTAGAATTACTCTTGTGCTAAATACTTACTTCAAAATTTATTTTAAATGACTGTAATGCCGTTAACTAAAATACATTTCTTATTTTGAAATAAAAAATATATAAATATATTTTATTGAAAAAAAGTTTTTATCTTCTTGGTTGCTCTTAAAACATTGTGTTTCTCTTAATTAAATTTTAAATAGAACACTTTAATTCGTTTTGATATCATAATATTATACGGAAGAATATACATTCTGCAATATTTTATAAATTTAATAATTTTAATAATAATTAATGGAGTTAGTCCATTTTGTTTTTAAATTTATCTGAAATTTTATTTATTTTACTTTTTATGATATTCTGATGATACTCTGCAATTAGATTAAAAGTTACGTGTAAAAATATTAAATCTAAAAGAAAGTGGTTCATAAGCCAGCGGCCGTACATCAATAATATTTTATATTTGTTTAGAAAAATATTGCTTTATAGTACAGCAAAAGTCTAGTTTTATAAAAAAGAATAAAGAAACTCGAATCCTTATGTGAAAGTTTTGTCAATACTTGGTTACTTTGGTTCATTGGGGTATTTAATTGCATCGTAAATTTCATATCATAAAATCCTCATAATACGATTATATATCCTGGATAAGAGTAAAAAAAAAAATTGGGTACAAAAAGTCTACAGCCTACAGATGAAACGGGAACATCATACTAATTGACATTGCATGATACTTCAACAATAAGCTTTATCTCGGGCTGATCAAAATTAATGAAATTTGTTGTGTAATAGAAAAGCAGCTCCGAATAAAAAAGAGCTGTACGCACCCAATGATGGATTTTTCTATCGGCCACGTGATTTCATTTCCCTGCTGTGTTCGCTTGTGTGGTAGTTGTCTGATAAAACTGTATCATGCGCGAGAGATTAAAGCGAAACCGGTGATACGCCTTGGTGGTTTTGTTAAAATATGTGTGATTTTATTCAATCTCGAATACGTTTACTTCCACATTCGAATAAATTTATGCTTCTGCGAGAAAAAAGATGCGTTTTGATTTTTTATGAAAAGTGAGTTATTTAAAAAATTCACGATAATGTTCAGTATGTCCGTACAATAAAAAAAGCATAAAAATGAAGCAAATTAAACTCATCAGATGCACTTTCCTTTGTGATGAAAAGTTGATTAAATCTCGCTTATTACAAGTAGTTTACAATTATGGAAATATAAAACAGTAGCATCGGTACTTTTTCATATAATGTAAATGTTACACACACAAAAAAAAGAAGAACTAAAAATAAAATAAAAGTATTTTGGAATAAAATTTTCTTTAGCCAGTAAATTTAATTAAATTAAGTTGTTAAAAACTAGTTACACTTGAACAAAAAGAGTAGTAAAGTGTACAAATTTATAGTGTAATTGTAAAAGCAGAAAGTCAAAGATATTTTTAAAAACTAAACAATGATAGGAAGACAATAATAAAATCAGCTTATGAGAATTTGATTATTATCAAGAATCCTGAATAGATCTAACACAGCTAAAGGAAAAGTGAAAGTTTTCTTTTTTTATTTTGTTGTTGTAAAGGATTCGAGTTTTTACTTCTAATTAAATAATACAAATTCAATTTTATACAATTTTTTTCTTATCTTAGTAGCAACATTTAATTTTATCTTTATTTTCAAATTTTCACCATTTACTCTTATATTTAGCATTTAATAAAAAATAGATGTTGATTCAAATTTTTATAATTAAAAAACAAAAAAAAACTCCATAGTTCTATTGTACTTTATATTTTTATCAAATAAAGAAAAGATATGTATAATATATATATAATTATACTAATCGAAAAGATTGCAATGAAAACCTTCAAATTATTATTCTTAATATTCATTTAAATACAAAGCTAATTTATTTCTTTGTTTTAGATTTATTTGGAGCTTACTAAGAAAAAAAAGAAAGAAAAATAGATATGAATTATTAAATAAGAAGCGATTCAAGATTTCTACTTTTTAAAATAAAAGTACATTAAGGTTTAGCATTAAGAAGTAAAATATCTGGAATCAGGCAAAAATTAAAAATGCTTAAATGATTTCAATATTTGTAGCATTCAAGATATAGAACTTAA
Source organism: Eupristina koningsbergeri (assembly GCA_018907245.1). Taxonomy (NCBI): domain Eukaryota; kingdom Metazoa; phylum Arthropoda; class Insecta; order Hymenoptera; family Agaonidae; genus Eupristina; species Eupristina koningsbergeri. The sequence continues at coordinate 422,954 of JACCHV010002752.1, read as the reverse complement.
ATTTCAAATGTATGTACGTGTATATTCGTTTTTGTAGTTGAATTTTTATTCAAATTAGTGTATTTTTCGAGAGTAAGACAATGATCAACGACAATTGTTCGGAACTTTTAATTTGAGAAAATTAACTTAGAATGGGTTAACTCAGTCAATTCAACTCAGTTATAACTTTACTTAGGAGTACAAATTTAAACGCACAAAAAATTTACATCTATTTGTCATAGAAAATTGTATAAATTGCTATTATACACGAATGAATGATATTATGAATAAATTATACTAAATTAAGTATAATATTCTTTTCTTGATTAAATAACTTGCATAGGCATTAAAATCCACCAATAATATTTATCTACATTTTATAATCGATAAATTTATTTCATAAAAATTATTCAAATTATTACATTATGAATTTAATATCATAGAATATGATAAATGTATGTAACAATATGCGAAGCTTTCCGCTAATATATTTAGTAAATAATATTTTTACTTATTATTATTTGTTTTGTTTAATACTTATATACCAATTTTCTACTTTTTAAATTTATCTGAAATCTACACGTACTTAGTTCCGGCATGTTGAAAATAGGCGATCATGACAACCTGAAAGATAAAAAATTCTTTTTACATAAGTAATCATTAAAAAAAATAAAGATTTTTGAATATTATATAAAAATAAAAGTACCAATAATTTTCTTCATTTTGAACATCACTGATATCAGGTAAAATATGTATATTATACACAGGAACTCAAGCTCTTTAATAAATATTTTTAAAGAAGTGATAGGAGTCGGAAGTAATAATAATTTTTAACGATTTAGATGTTGATGCTGGTGATGATTTCTAATTTACTAAGGATTTATTAAAGATGATAATTTCTTTGAATACTATTTGTATATTAAGGTGACAAGTTATTTAATAGGATTTTTTTCAAGAATATTATATCCATAATGACAAAAATATCAGTATTTTTAATAATAGAATTTAAAAATTGTTGTACAATTGAATTTCATTTTAATCAATTGAGAGATGAAAAAACAAAAGAAAGCATTATTACAAGTACGAAGTTTAATATCATTATCAATAAAAATCATATTAATAAAGTAATATTCTCTGGAATGTTTGTTCTGAAAATTTAATGATTAATTTAAAAAATCAAAGTTATACTTAAAAAAAAAAAATAATAAAAAGGAGTAATAAAATTACTCTGCCTTTCGCAGATTTGTAACTAAAAATGGTATATATAATGGTGTCAGCGCAAAAGAGTTGATGCTGAAGTAAGGAGCTTTACTCCCATATCTATGACAATAAAACGAAAATTGCATTTAAGTTTGATGATAATAGACAAATAATTTAAGTATTATGAAAAAGTTGGAGTTGTAAAGTTTTGAATGCAAACACTATATAAAGGATTTTCTTTTTTAATTCGAAGAGGATTTTGAGATTGAGGACAAGTTAAATTCAAATATGTGATGATGTCAATTAGTCATATATAATATTATGCACATTGGTATGTGTAATTGACAACATCTTATATACGAATATTACAAAATAATATTGAAACCACAATAAACATTAACAGCTTGATAAAGGATATTTTTTATAGTTAAAAAATATATTCTTGGAATTAAAGGTCCTGAATATCTACTGAGTTTACTATCTTGAATTTTTACTTTTGTTTAGGGCAATACTTACTGAATATTCTTTAGCAGATAATTTAACAGTAAATTCAAGAAAACCACACTCTCAACCATAAAATAAAGGACACTTGAATTTTGCTACTGGGTTATTTTAATTCTAAATTCTAAGTCTATTGCGGCCTAGTAAGTATCGCGGCTTTCAGTAAAGGGCGACTAAAATCCTCAACGAAAATGACATGTCATTTGGGAATATATTTGGAAGTATATTTGGAATAATATACGACGATATATTTTTGGTTACTTCTCAGCTATATGGCCAAAATATTCTTGTAAATTTATAAAGAGATTATTGTATTTATATGCTCAAATGTTATATATCAATATGAGCATTTTATTATGTTAATATGTAGTATCGGTTTATTATCTAAAATTTGCTGTTTTTTATCTTTACCATCAATTTTTTACTACTTTATTGAATGTTATTGTTGCGAAAATAATTAACTTGCTTCGCTTTCGGACCGTCCACTTAATCTTGATCCGAATGATTGAATTTTTCTTGAATGATTAAACACACTTGTTTAAGGGTAAGATTGATTTTTATTTACACAAATTTACAGGAGTGAAATTTCGACAAAAAGAAGATAATACTAAAAGGTTACACAGCCTTATATATTTTACGGAGTTTACTCTTTCAAACAGAGCCGTGACATTCGATTGATCTTCGAATTTTTGATTTTTTTTTCTGTTTTCTGATTTTTAATTTCTGATTTGGTTTTCTGATTGGTAATTTCTACAAACAAATTTACATAACCAATTTCAAGTATACAAATTTTATCGAAACATTAAGGAAAAATCCGACATTAAGGAATTCGAGGAAAGCTACAATATAAAATTCATTACCGACTTATCTCTATAAATTGCAACCTTGTCTTAAAGGGTTAGAAAATTGCCCTAGTATTAGTCGACAATATTAATACTTGTGTTAATAGTTAACGCGACATCGACGTGTTCCGGATTCCCGGTACAACCAAATCGACGTGACGCCCATCATAATCTTGTCGCATATATGTATATTTTAAAAAATTTTTAAGACACAATAGATATGTTATTTAGAAATATATACTATAAATTTAAAAAATTAGTACACGAATCTAATCGGCATTTCCTTATTAATTAAAAATTTCACTCCTAATTTCAATCATTTAAATTTCTGACAAGAGTGATTTATATTGTATTGATTTTATTATTTTTAACTAAATATAACATAAATTTAATCAATAATTTAAGTTAATATTTTTATATTATATATTTCATTAATTTTATATTTAAAAATAAAATTTAAATTTATACTTTACTTTCATATCTATATGTTCATTAACATAAAAATGATCTGTCATGGGCATCATTAGTATTATTCCAAACACTAATGATAGTTAGTTACTTAGGTTTTATTAATTATTAGGTGAAGTAATTTAAACAGAAATATAATAAATTAGAAAACTTGAAAAAAGCACAAATTTTTATCTAAAAAAGTCTTTAAACAAGATGATATTTTCTCTACTTTTAACCGATATGCCATTAACAAAAAAATAATATTTGAAGTTCATCGTATTAATAATGGAAGAAATATGTTTTACATGACTAAACTGATAATATCTGTTTGTACGCCAATAATGAACATTTTTAAAAATGAGCTCCGATTTGACTAAGTTAATTTATATTAGAGTATAATTATATTATTAAATTTTAATAATATTAAATAAAAAAAAATTAAAAATTGTAACTAGTTATATAAAATATATTGTTTGAATTCATAGAAATATTAAGAATGGCAATAAGTCTATCATACAAATATACATTCTGTTTGGTCGTGCATACGATACAAGCAGTTTGGTAAGCCCAAACCAGAAAGGATTAGGAATTTCCAAATGCTTGTGGGGAAGCACTTTGAACGGTGCAAACTAATGTATATTTGTGAAATGGATTTTTCCTTACTTACAATTACAGCACAGTTACCCCCACCTTGTATGCTAAAATTCATGTAAGGTACATGGAGTCGAAAGATATATAAATAAGACCCTCTTCAATTTTCATATCATATATACATACATTTTTTTACTTATTTCATACTGCTTTCAAGTAGTCGTCGTTTTTTGTATGTATCTATTTGTATATAATATATCTATTTAAACTCAAAGCATTCAGTAAAGTTATTTTTGTGTTCCATCCTCTGATCAGAGAAATTAAAAATAAATAATAATCAGACGCGTAATTAATTTTGCGATTTATTAATTAATTAATTATAAATCAATTAATCTTCGAAGCAGCCACAGGTGGATATCCATTTTAAACGATCCTAAACCCATGGTGACATCGATGAGACAAGCAATGAAGTAGCTGCCAGTGATCATTGACATCATAACATATCGATCTGGGTAAGTTAAACATTCTTTAAACTAATTTCCTCATGTTTGTGCCCATCCAATTGACTCTATTTCGTGAACAAAAAAAATTTATTTTGGTACATTTTATTTGGTAGAATGGCAGAATTAATATTAAAGGACACGATAAGGATGCAACTATTAAAGGTAGTCTTACGCAGTTAATAAAGTATTTTTCAACTAATACTGAAATTGAAAAACAGGATATCGAGTTGCGAAAAATGAAACTAGAAGATTGTTTTGTTCAATTTAATAAAATACAATTTTAAATAAAAGGTCTAGAAGACAGTGATGAATTTGCAACAGCACATGAAGACGAAAGAATTAACTTTAAGGATCATTATTTTATATGTGCGCGATTAATCAGCGAAAAAGTAAAAAACATACGTCCCCCTTACAGACTATTAATAAAAATTAAACTGATGTTACTCAAAATTTGTTTGCTGTAAACGTTAAAATATTTAATTCATTATTGCCTAGATTTGAAATTCAACCGTTTGGCGGAAATCTGATGCATATATATAGTCATGTATAATTCTGAAATCTTATTAGGCACCGCAATAATCAAAATTCTAGATAAGCATAATAACCAACATATCTGCAGAGTTCCTTTCGGATGCACAATGTAACTTTATCACAAGACTATCCAATAAATTAAATCTAGAAAAAGAAAAAAATTGATTTGCCGTTTTCAGATTTGGCACAATTAACTACATGAGCAAACTATAAAATAAAAACAAATATGAAATCTACGGATAATAAATTCAAATCATCTATTGAATGTGTAGCACTACCAAATATACGGGAAGGTTGTCATCACAATAGATTAATAAAAAAGAATTGATGATCCCAAAGAATATTCGTCTCGCAGATCTCGAATTTAACAAGCCCACTGAAATAGCCATGCTAATAGGTTTTAACTTATATTACAAAATATTATGTAAAGGACAGAAGATTAATATTAAAAAACAGCACGATATTATACTCCAAAAAGCGTTGTTAGGTTAGATTGTTACTGAAGAAATAAATGTTAAACAAAATAAGTCAATAAAATGTCATTTAATTAGAGATCTTGAGAGTCATCTTCAACAATTTTGGGAAATAGAAAACGAACCGTATTTATCGCCCGAAGAAATAAAATGTGAAAATTTTTATAATGAAACTACAAACAGAGACATCGACGAACGTTTTGTAACTAAACTACCGTTTAAAGAATGGAAAATTAACATTGCCGAGTCTTAAAATCCAGCTTTAAGGCGTTATGAAATGTTAGAAAAACGTTTAAATAATAACGCAGAATTAACAATGCATATAATTCATTTTTAAAGGAATATGGCAATGTAGGTTATATGAAAATTTGCACTAAAACAGATAAAGTAAATGGTAGATATTACATTCCACACCATGCAGTAATAAAGAATCAAAATAAAACAACAAAGATGCTTGTAGTCTTCGCCGCATCTCCAAAAACTACAACTAACATATCATTAAATGATGCATTAAAGGTTGTTCCTATGGTTCAAATGAATCAATGAATCTTTTATTATGCTTTCGTTTGCATAATGTAGTGATTGCAGCTCATGTAAGACAAATGTATCGTCAAATTAAAGGAAAAGATGACGGCGCGAAATTTCAAAAAATAATTTGGTGTGAAAATTTAAATGATAAACTTAATATTTACAAATTAACAACGTTCATATTAGGTACTGCATCTGCGCGATTTGTAGCAACAAAAACACTCATGAGACTAGGTGAAGATGAAAGAAACAAGTTTTCTCCCGCAGCTGAATGCATTTCAAATGACTTCTATGTCGACGACTGTTTAACGGGTTCAAATAATGTTGAAAATGCGAAATAATTATAAAATGAGTTAATTAAATTACTTAATTCAGGCGGTTTTGAAATACATAAATGGATATCAAATCAACCCGAGGTTATTGAAGAGTTAAACGAAAATTTACAAATTATTAATTTAAATAATCAGTTACAAAAGTTATTGAGTGTTTATTGAAATCCTGCGACAGATACAACTAAATATACTATTAATGATGAATGGAATAAACAAAAAATAAAAAAGAGAAATGTGTTATCACAAAAAACACTACTGTTTGATGCATTAGGGATGCTGTGGCCTTTATTATTGTTGCAAAGATTGTTAGGCAAGAATTATAGAAGGCAATATTAAATTGGTATAAGTCGTTACCACATATTCTGCATAATAAATGGAAAGAATGTGAAAAATCAATCCTAGTTATAAATGTGTTTATGTTGCCGCGACAAATAATAATAAATTATATGAGTGACATTCAACTGCATGTGTTTGCAGATGCGAGTGAACGAGCAAAGGGTACTTGCATTTATCTACAGTCACAAAATAAATTGGAAAATGCTTAGTGGCTCTTATATGTGCAAAATCTCGTGTCGCGTCTGTAAAGGTGTAATACGGTAAATTTATTTGAATTCTATATATATCTATTAAATTGAATTCTAATATATATATTTAACAATTTAAAATAAACAATTTAAATAATTATCAAATATTAATTAAATAAAATATGCAGACACTATCAATAATATAAAATATAATAGTGAGTATATATATTATTATTATATTCTTTTTGTTTTCAATAAATAAATAGATAGATATTCCTGGTTCTATTTATATTTATATATTCTCTTATATTTATCTTTAATATTGGTCGCATCAGAGCCAACAAGTCCCTTTTCCTTTGTACCTGTCATGATTTAAATTTCAATTGACTATTTTTGAAATAACCGATCAAAACTCTCAATTCATATACAAAAGAAAACTGTTATTCGACCAATAAGTATAGAAATTATACTTATCGGCCATCTCGTGGCAGCACAATAATAATAATTTTTACCATACTCATATCACTTCATTTATGCATTTTAATATATATATATATCAAAATACACATTCACGCCTCTATCCATCTCACTAAAATTCAAGGACCTAAGCACCATCTACACTAACAAGATTATCGCTAGTACATTAAACCCAAAGTAAAACAACAAGTAAAACATGTTGACAAGTTGTCAACAAACAATAAAATAATTAATTCAAAGATATTAATCACTCTCGTCGAGCTCGTGAGTAAAAACATCAAATAAACAAATAACACATTATATAAAAAATAATTATACATTATATATTATTAAGGTCTTTAATCTAAATTACAATAACTCATATTATTATTTCTTTTTAGGTTAATAATGATATAAATTTCATATCATCACAAATATGATTTATAAAATTGCAATTATGCTTTATATATAATTTAAAAATTGAATTCAATGCATTGAATAAAGATGAAAGTTTTAGCTGCAATAACATCAGGGCCTATGAAAAAATATATATGTATACAATATTTAAACATTTCAAAAATTTCAAGACCTAGATACAGGTAATATGGTCACAATGCCAACGGCATTGTTAGATACTATTGTAACTAAATATCTTCAAAAGAGTGGTGTAGTAATGCAACAGCAGGATAATTACTTCAATTATTCTGCAAAAAGAAAAATAAAGAAGAGACATTCCCGGAAGTTATTTTCAGAGAACTCTGAGGAAGATATGGAGCGGACTTGTCGCCGGTTGGCGGAATCTTTTAGAGTTTTGAATGGTCAACAAGAAACTCGTAAATATCGCCATTATAAAGCCAGTAGATACTCAAGTACACGATCTACTAGAAGATATAGTAGTGAAGATAGTGATTGATGAGATGAATATTCACGAAGGTGAAGCAGATATACGAGAGACAGTGATAAGAGACACGTGTCCTACGTAATCTGCAATGGTGTAAGTTTGGAATTTTCAGGAGATGGTAAGCAGGATCCTGAAGAATTCCTAGAAAGATTAAACGAATGCCGATGGAGCATAGGAATGCAAGATGCAACATTAATGTTGACCCTCCTTTGTATTCAAAGATTGAGAGCGAGTAGGTAGTTTAGGACGTGTAGTGGAAGAATTAGAACCTGGTCGCAATTTAAATTAGCATTTCAAGAAGAATTTGGACAGAAATACGATCGACAGGATATAATGGACTACTTGCAAAAGAGAACTCAGCAGAAAGGAGAGAAAATGGCGAGTTTCATTGCAAGTCTTAAGTGTATTATTGCTTACTTTTAGCGTCCACCTGTACTTGAAGATCAGGTGAATATAGCCTATAGAAATCACTTACCAGAGTATAGGATATATATAGCTGATTGAAGAGTAGAGGCATCTGAAGATTTAATTAATTATGGAAAAAAATGGGAGCGAGTGAGAGCATTAAATTAAAAGTATATACCACCACCGCCTCCGAAACAGATGACAGTGTTGGCATCGGCACCACCAGAAGTTGAGACTAAAAAATCATTAAAATTAGCCTCTGAGAAAGACGTGAAGTGTAGTGAAGGGCCAACTGTTAAAAAGGAGAAGAAAGCTAAAATAAAGGCCAAAATTGAAGTTGCAGCCCTTAGCCAACCTTTGGCACCTGTGACAGTTAAAGTTTGAAAAATACCCAAGCCACAGGTGAAGTCCAGTGTATATGGGAATCATCAGCCAATTCATAATAGTGATATGAAGAAGAATTGGTAATATAATAACCAAGGAGGACCGAATCCTAATTATTATACAGATAATTCGAATAATCAAGGATCAATGATGAAGCAATGTAGTGAAGGACTCACTGGATAGGTACCGAGAGTGAAAGAGTTATTTTATGGTGCCTGTGCCAATTGCCAAGCGGTTGGACATAAACCAATGGATTGTCCCAATAGGAGTTGTTACAGGTGTCGTAAGCCCGGGCATATGGCATGGGAGTATCCAAATAATGCCTTGGACACCGGTTTCAAGTGCCAATTATGTGGCAGGCTCAATTGTGAGATAAAAATCTGCCCGAATTGTACCAAGTTTGTCCAGCAGAGAAATGACCAGACGGAAGGACTGAATCGTCCTAGATCCTCCTACTCATAAGTCAAAGGACGGATCGTGATAATAATTATTAAAATGATATAAGCAGTGTAGTAAAGAAAAGTAGTAGTGAAGTAAATGAAATAAGTAGTGGCGTACCTTGTCAGATGTCCAAAAAGGTAGTAGACCTTAATGAGAAGGCACAAACCTCATTGGACTTGTCAAACAATGTTCAAGAGGATAATTTAGTAGTGAAGGATGTTGGTGTTAAAACGCTGAAGATAATGGATGATACAAACCCTGTAAGTAGTCTAAAGGAGGTGTTATTGAAGACAACATTAATAACAAAAGAGTTAATAAATGATGTACAACTTAAGGAAGTGGTTGCGCAACAAATAACTTCTTCTGTAAATAAAAGAAGTAACGTGACGTGTAGTGATGAAAATAGTAGTGTAGAAATTGATAAATCATTACAGGATGGTAATGATAATTAATTAAATGGTAGTGAGAGTGTAGTGAAAGTAACCCGTAAAGTCGCTAGTTATTTATCAGAAAATCGGAGTTTCTTTGACGTAAATGTAGCAGGGGCTCAATATAAAGCGTTATGTGATCTAGGAGCAATGATCTCGTTGGTTGGAAGCAGAGTCGCTGTGCAACTTAAGAATATTCTGATTCCTACGACTTCAGGCGTTGAGTGCGCAACAGGAACAATAAGCAAGGCTTTAGGAGTTCTGTCCCTTAACATGAATGTAGACGGGATAGAATCTATTCTGAAATTTAAAGCAGTGCAGCAACTGAACGAAGACATTATCCTGGAGATGGATTTTTGTAAGCTCTTCGATCTTGACACACGTTTTAGGAGAGTCCTGTGGCGTGTTAGGGAGAGGAAGTGGAGAAAATTCTCCAGAAATAGAAGTGAAGGAAATACTGTAGGAAATCAGGTAGAATTCAGGTAGAATTTGTAGGTATTTCAGAATTGAGTGGTGTGGAGAAGAAGAAAATTAGTAAGTTGGTATAGTAAATTCTGTATGAGGCTAAAGACAAGCTTGGCAGAACAAAACTAACTGAATATTATATTGATGTGCAGGGAGCTGAACTTATTAAGCATAAATTTAAGAGAATGTCTCTTAAAATGCTGCAGCTCGCTCCTGATGAAATGAAGGAAAACCTGAAGGATCCAGTAATTGAGAAATCAGCCAGTGAATGGAGTAGCGCGCCGGTACTGGTCAAGAAATCAGATGGCAGTTACAAATTTTGTGTAGATCATAGGGACTTGAATAAAGTGACTAAAAAGGATGCCTATCCTTTACTACCTATGGTCGGAATCTTAGATAATTAAGCAAGGCCCAATATTTATCCAAGATTGATTTGAAGCAGGCATATTTGCAGGTACCTTTGGAGGAGAAAAGCAAGAAGTATACCGCTTTTTCAATTCCGGGTTCTGGACTATGGTAGTTTCGAAGGATGCCATTTGGGCTTACTAACGCTCCTATGACATTTCAGCGGTTAATAGATACGTTATTTGAACCTGAATTTGAGCCCTATATTTTCGCGTATCTGGACGATTTTTTAATCGCGACAGAGACGTTTGAGGAATATGTAAAGTGGCTGAAAATCGTGTTAAACAAAATAGTGAAGGCGGGCCTAACTATTAATAAAAAGAAATGTGAGTTTGGCTGTACTTCAGTAACCTATTTGGTAAGATTTTTCTCCGTAAGATTAATCGGTAATAAAAAGGGAAAAATTAATAAATTATTTTGGTTTCAGGTGAAAAATATTAATAAAATCCAATTTGGAACAGTTTCCTTTATTGTAGAGTTGGAAGGGATAGTGGAGAAGCCTGAGCTATCGATTGTAACCGGAATATCTGAGGTCTATATAGATATTGTAGTCATTGAAGCGGTGAGCCCAATTCTTGAACAGTTAAAGTTACAGTAATTGCGGATTGATATTACCGAAAATATGAAGTTAGTGATTGAACATACACGATCTACCTCCATATTAAGTGAAGTCGTGGAGGAACGGGAAGAATCGGAGTGGATTCAAGCGGCACCTCCTAAACTATCGGCATCAGCTTCTAGGAGGAAACGGAGAATGGCCAGACGGAACAACCCGAATCGACATTTTGAGATGGGAGATGTCTTTTAGACGGTTGAACCATCCAAAACCATATATGTTAGACCGATTCCCGTTTCGGCACTAGTTGTTGATAACCGAGGGAAGTTGATGAATGCCCCACTCCGTTGATTTCCAAAATCAGGAAAATTAAGGGAGGGAAGGTGGCAAAGCGAGAAAAACACATAAGCGGAGTGGTGAATCAATATCCTCTACCTATTATCACTTATAGGATAATGTTTGGTGGATTAAACAAAATACCTACCGTGCCAGCGATTTATCCTGCCAGAGGGGATTTGTTTATATTGTTTTATATGTTGGAAGAATAGACATAGGAGATTTGATTGCTCTCAAACCCAAATTTATATTTATTGTTTCAATTGTGGTCGAAAAGGATTTAATTTATCGGACTGTCCTAAATATTCACAAAGATATCTAGAGAGGGTTCGATATAAAGAGGAAAGTTCACGGGAATCATCCCTGGGAGAGATTGGTCAAAGGTAAAGTCGGAAAGCGATATCTAATGACCCAAAGATAATGAGCTATGAAATACATTGTGGTAGACTAACAATAATTTTGGAGCAAAAGTCTTATGGAAATTTAAATATTCTCTTAAGAGTGTTACATAAAATCAAACAAATACCACCCAAACTTCAACCGTTGATAATAAAAAGAGTTTTCGGAAATGACTTCCCTTGTGGTTCGAGTCATTCCTAACCTTTTTTTGGTTATTATTCCTTTCCCATTCCCTTGCTATCCTATGTAGTGGAGTTTATTTATTGTAGTGTAATATAGTATATGTCGTGATGTAGATGATTGGAAAATGGTAGCTCAGGCGGAAACAATGAAGTGTTGTATTGAGGTATTTATTTATTTATTTATTTATTAATTGTTATTATTTAATTAATAGTGACTTCGAGGAGGTAACGATTTAGGGAGGGGGTTTGTGATGATATGAAATTTATATCATTATTAACCTAAAAAGAAATAATAATATGAGTTATTGTAATTTAGATTAAAGACCTTAATAATATATAATGTATAATTATTTTTTATATAATGTGTTATTTGTTTATTTGATGTTTTTACTCACGAGCTCGACGAGAGTGATTAATATCTTTGAATTAATTATTTTATTGTTTGTTGACAACTTGTCAACATGTTTTACTTGTTGTTTTACTTTGGGTTTAATGTACTAGCGAAAATCTTGTTAGTGTAGATGGTGCTTAGGTCCTTGAATTTTAGTGAGATGGATAGAGGCGTGAATAAGTATTTTGATATATATATATATTAAAATGCATAAATGAAGTGATATGAGTATGGTAAAAATTATTATTATTGTGCTGCCACGAGATGGCCGATAAGTATAATTTCTATACTTATTGGTCGAATAACAGTTTTCTTTTGTATATGAATTGAGAGTTTTGATCGGTTATTTCAAAAATAGTCAATTGAAATTTAAATCATGACAGGTACAAAGGAAAAGGGACTTGTTGGCTCTGATACAACGAATATTAAATTTACTGAATTTAAATAAAAATCAGTAAATTTGATTATTGGTTTAATTTTAATTGAAAATTAAAATTAGTGATGTGAGGGGGTGGAGCTTTTTTTTTGGAGAAGAATCAAAGTTCCACTTTCTGACAGTTGAAAATTATCCTTCATAGTATTAATATACTGAAGTATTTTGTTCTAATTTTTTTTATATATATTTATATTTAGTGTTGATATTGAGGTGAAATGAAATGTAGATTTTGGAAATATATTTATTGCAAAATAATATAAAAGGAGTAATACTATCAAAAAGGAATATTACCAAGGACTGTTATTTTTGAGAATATGGAATTTAATATATTACAAAATATCTAATTCGGATTATTTGTTTTAAAATTATTATCAAAGATTATAATTAATACCAACATAATTTAATATTGTATTTAAAATTGTAAATAAAATGCTGCAATAATAAGGTAAGATTATTCGTATACTTAATACATATAATTTAATAATTGTTTAAAATATTTATTTTAAATTGTTAAAATATATATTATCGTGGTGAAGGAAAGGGTCTTGAGATTCGTCCGAAATCTCAATTTTTGGCGCTTAATTTCCCCTTTATATAATCTAAAAGAAATGGTAGTGCTGTGTAGTAAATTATTGAATAATAATTTACTACACTGATACGGTTCGGGAAACTCTATTTGATTTTAAAATAGAATTCAATTTAATTTACCGTATAATATATTATAGTGGCTTATATTTTAATCATAATTATACTATAAGCATTACTAAGATACTTAGAAATAAGTTATTTTAAATAAATATTTATAGTATAATTCTACATTGCTGCCTACATGTATACAAACATGTATACAACAATTTATTCAATTTCTATTATTTCAGTTTTTGAATTAAGCAATAAATTATTTTCTCGTTAAATATATAGTTGTTTAATATGTATATATAAATTATTTATAGTATTAAAAAAAGTTCATATTTATTAATAAAAATGTTTATTAGTATCAATTTATTTGTGAATAAAATTTTAATGTTTTAAAGTGACAGATTCATAAGATATTGTAATTATTCCAAAGATCGCTTATACAAAAATCTTGATAAATTACTAATACTTATAAAATAAAATAAAAAAATATCATATATTGATAAATGTAAAACAATCCGTGAATAGCATAAAAAACTACTAGTATTAAATAGGCCTCTTATGACATATATATATATAAATATAAGAATCATTAAGAATTACAAATTTGTAAATCGTTCGGTTGTTTTGCACTCTCCAAATATCATTAAAATTCAAGACTTTCCAATCCATACAACAATCGTATAAAACCCATATATGTGTTTCAAATAAAATTTTATTTCATATTCAGACTTGTATTATTTGCAGGTGCTTGAAAAAATAAAAATTCTTATTTCTATTTATCGCTATTTTTTATCATAACTATAAAAGTATGTAATGTACTAGCTATATAGTACGAGTTTAAACTATATGTTAAGTCCATTTTTATATTTCTATGCTTTTATAGTTTTTATTTTATTCAAATTTTAAAGGATTTTACAATATTTTAAGAAGAATATAATCGGAAGAAAGTTTAAAAATTTATAATTTTTGTTTGCAAGATTCAAAACTAAAAGTCAACATATTTGTAGAGAGAATAATAAATTCTTTGTTTTATTATGTATAATTATAAACTTTTTTTTGACACTAATTGCAGAATATTTCGTAGTTTGAATTTCATTTTTGACATTACTTTATTTCAGTTTTCTTTTAACATAAATACAAAAAAAAGTTCAGATGTATTATTTATTTCAAACATAAAGCTAAAATTTTAAAAAATGTGTATTTTTCTATGAGAAAAAAATTGAAAACTTTGAGAAAATATAAAAATTGATAAAATTTAACGCACATAAAATATATCGTAATAAATAAGTTTTAAAATGTAGTTGGATTTTATAATTTTCGTGTGAAACGTCAATTTTATATAAAAGTTTTTAAAAAATAAAAAAATTGCTTTTATTTATTTTTTTTTTAAATAAAATTTATTAACTTTCAAATTCTTATGAAATCGGAGAAGTTAAGAATAAAATAAATTTACATGATAGAATTCATATATTGCATATCATCAATATCTTTATTTTTATTAATTTAATTTCATTTTTACATATTATTAATGCATTAACAGTTATTTTAAAATAATTATTTTTTCTTAATATTTGCTTTCATATATGAATTATTCATTATTATTCATATATGAAATTATTTATTAATTATTTAAATTATTTAAATTAGTTTTGTTGGCTTACTGTTTAAAATAATGCAGCATAAGAAATTCGTGTTAAATGTAAACAATAGTAAAATGAACCGTAGCGAT
This sequence comes from Eupristina koningsbergeri, assembly GCA_018907245.1. NCBI lineage: Eukaryota > Metazoa > Arthropoda > Insecta > Hymenoptera > Agaonidae > Eupristina > Eupristina koningsbergeri. The sequence continues at coordinate 407,947 of JACCHV010002752.1, read as the reverse complement.
AATTATTTTGAAAACATTTATTACATTAAAATAAAAACGAATGATCATTTATTTGTGATTATATTATTAAATAAATAAATATTAAGGTAATAATAATATAAATTTAATTAATAAATGAGGAAAATAGTTTTATATAAAAATATTTTTTATAAGAAAAATATATATTTTTAATTTAAAAGTAAAATTTAGTAGTTAATAAGAGGAAATAAGCTGGCATAAAGTTTTAAATGAATATATAAACCATACTACGTCTATTATTAAAATTACCATTAAAATTGATTGAATTCAATAATCTAAAATTTGTAAGCCAAATAAATTTAAATTTATTTATGTATTAAAGAGTAGTTTACAATAATTATGTAACAGTGAGATATGAAAGGTACGAATTATTGATAAATTGTTTATTTGTCATTATAAGTTTTGAGCAATTAAAATCGACTATGAATTTAATATGAATAAAAAATATTTAAACAAACGCTCGACGTCAGTCATAATGAGTGGAATGTTGGTAGCGTTAAATATGGAAATGAATGTATCACCCGCAGTGCATTCGCGCAAGTGTATCAAGATAAAAGTTTGAAGTTTAAATTGTTTCGCAAAATGAGGAGAACTATTGGATCCTCTGACCTTTCCTTCACTCCTTTCCGTCAAGTCGTGGCGTTGTCCGTGTGAAGGTAGCGCTGTTGTTCAGGGACAACACCGGTGGCTCTGCATTTGAGCAAATCGAAACAACGCGTCCGACGGCGCGGTACGGCGACGGGGACGGCGACCGGGGCGGAGGGGGTGGAGGAGGACGGGGAGGGAGGGAGAGGAGAAAGAAACGATTAACTCGTTTGTTTTAGCCGACATATTGCTCAAGTCACGAATCGCGATTTGCGAGTCCTGGGCCGATGTCGAGCCGACCGCTGTAAATTAGTATGAGCGCCTCCACTCGAGGTAAAGATTTTTTCCTTTTTACGTCACGATGCTATGAGAAAGACGGATGGATCTCAATCAGATGGATCTCATATCGATACCCGGCTAACCGCTGTCACTCACCAAAAGAATGAAACCCAGTAAATTACGCACTCCACCGCAGCTTTTCGCTTTTTACCCTTTTTTTCACGATTTTTCGCGATTCACTGCTCTGCTCGCTCGGAAAAACTCTTGCAGTTTTCCGATGTAGAACAATAGAGACCACCTCGATTTTATAAAATAAAACTTTTACTCGTGATCACACTAAAATCCAAAAATTATTATTGCAGCCTCATTTAAAACAATTTATTTGATTTTTATTTGACATTGATAGTTTTTCATTTGACTAGGATTTTTCTCCAAGAAGGATTATAAAAAAAAAAAAAAAATTTATCTTATTTCCATTTTTTACGGTCGAATGTTATTTTTGTAGTGCCCTCGGATTGAGGGTTATCGTATTGTAGTTCTCAGTACCAGCACCGACCGACGTGGAACTCATACTAGAAATGATTGACGTGTTCTATCACGTATTTAGCTTATAATGATTCGTGTTTTTAATTTAAGCAAATATCCTTAAAATTTCGACATGAAATGATTCCAGAGATTTCAAAATAATAAAAAAAAAAAAAAAAAATTAGAGAAATAATTCTTTTAATTGTTAGACATTGGATAATGCATTACTATTAGTTTACTTTATATATCATGAGATTCATGAATAGAATTGTAATTATAATTGAAAAGTTATCAAAATACTGAGACTGAACCACTATCATTTAAACAATGCAATAATTAATTAAAATAATATTAAACATCAGACTTTCAAATATTTTTTACTTTTAAGCAGTGTTTTCTTATATTTTCATAAAATATATATTATAATAATAATTGTTAAAACAAATAAATGGATCTATGTCTGCGAATTAAATTTAAAAATACGTTCGCATCTAAAGAAAACATTTTTTTTTATTTAATTATAGGACAAACATAATATTTTATTGTATATTTTTTTATTTAAATCAATTATAATTAATTAATACGACAAATAAGACCGTTTGTACATTTAAATTTATTTTATAATTAAATTTAAAATTTCATGTCAGCATTGATCTTAAATAATGAACATATTTATATTATTTATTTTCATTATGTAGTTATTTTTAAATAATAATGTATTATAAAATATTAAAATGTATAACTAAATGTAATATATAACTCGAACATTGAAAGTATTTAAGAAATAAATTCATTTAAACGAAAACAAATTTTTTTTTTTTGATTAATTAAATTTAACATTTTTACTATTTTTTAGTTAATAAAATAACAAATTAGAACACATAATGTGATATTTTTATAACATATTAATTTTAAATGACGTTATGAATTTGTAAGTTGATAATTATTTTCATTACCTTTATTTTCGACTTGAACTAATTTAATTTTAAATTAATTATTGTTTTTATACAATTCTTTTTATAAAAACAATATTGTATCTTATTATGTAAATTATTTTGTTTATTTCATGTATTTAAATTACAAGTAATGTTTTATTTCACATTTAAAAAATTGAAAAAAAAAATTAATTTTTTACATTTAAAAAAAATGGTAAAAACACGCTCTTGTAAAACAAAAAAATCATTAAAAACAATATATTGTACTATATAATATGTTTATAATTCATCAGAAAATATTAATTATTATAAATAATTATTATAGTATATATTTTAATACATATTTTTACTACAGGGTTATGTTATGCAATTTGTTAAGTTAATTAAAAATTGATTGGAAAAATATAAAATGAAAAATATTAATTAAAAAAAAAAATGCTTTTGAAATAATTGTAGATAGAATCCGACAAAAACATTTTACTGTTTTTTTAGAAGAATATAAAAATAAATTTCATTAATTTTATTAAAAATTAGCTCTATATAGAATTTAAAATAAAAAATAATCAAAGCATACATGCAAGAATATGATAAATTTCTTTTAAATAGAGTTAAATTTAAGTAATATTTTTTTTATAAAATTAAAGTTATATGCACAAATTTATTTAAAATTAATAGAAGTTTAATTTTTTGTTAAAATTTACTAAAATATTTTCATAGATATTAACTTTTTAATATTTATTTACATATAGTTTTTTTTAAAATATATTTAAACTTTTGATCTTATCCATTCTTTATATTTATCACACTGTCAAAGATTTATATGACGATACAAAATTGAAGTCATAAAATGTTCAAGCAGCAAAGCTTTTATAGTATTATGAAAATACTCATTAAGAAAAAATGGACATTTAAAATTTTTTTTTCTTATATTCAATATTATATTTTTTATAATTAATGCATTAAAAGTATGAAATTATTATAAAAAATATTTAAATCTACTCAGTTCTGTTGTAAAATTTTTTTATGACATTATAATATACAAAGAGATCTAAATTAAATAGAAAAAGTTCTATAAAATAGTATTTTTAATATAAATTCCAGTAAAGTTTAAAAATTTTTTGAATTGTTTTTTATACGTATAATCATAATAAATAGTTAAAATATTTTCTTTCTTTAAAAGAAATTTAATAAGGCTTAGTACATAATAATATTGATAATAATAATAATAATAATAATAATAATAATAATAATAATAAATAGATGCATAATTTTTTTTATCAATAATAACTATTCAAAAATCATTCTTTAAATTTTAATGAGATAATTTTATAATCTTATAAACATATATGTTTTGTAATATTCATTTTATTAATATTTTTAGGTATGTTACGAATAAATGATTATTATATAATCATTTTATAATCTTATAATATTTTATAAATATAATATGAAATTTCATTTAAGGTTAAAATAAACATGTATTTTTATACTCCGAAAATAATATAATTTCGTTAGTATTTTAAAACAATAATTTCTGAAATTTTTTATCTTTTTTTACTGCATTAAAACAACTTTTTTGACTCGTTGTTATTTATTTATTAGATGCATTAGTACAGAAATAATTAAAATTAAATATATAATGTGTGCAATACGGATATGTGACTTCATGACGTTGATAAAAATTTAATAGAGAAATCATCCGTAAGAGGTTATAATTAAATGGAATGAGTTCTTTGTATTTCCATGTAGATATTTCTATCAATGCACAATTTCTGTATAATATTTGAAGGATACAATGTTTCACTACTAATGAATAAAAAAAGTTTTATTTTTGTACAATGAATACTACAAAATTATTATTCTATCAAATACTTAAGGAATATATACGTTCTAAACATCTCATTTATTAAAAATAAATCTTTATTATTATACTGAAATAGATTTCTTTTTTGGTTGCTCTATTTTCTAGCTCTAGCATAAAATATTAAAATTATATTTATTTTTGTTTAATGGGCTGAGTGAATTAAAACTAAATTTGGTAAATTAATATATGCATTAAAAATATGATTTATTTCAACATTTAATGACAAACTTAAATTTTATACAGTTATACAGTTCAATTAAATAATTAATATAATTTTAATAATGGAGCATTATTATTCATTTCTATTTCATTTTGAAAAGAAAAATTTGTATTATATTTTTATCGATAATGTTAATTTATATATTTTTAATTGATTAGTTTATAAATGATATTATTCATTTGATTAATTATAATTTTATGATTTCTTGTAGTCCTAATTATTTATAATGGTAAATTTTAATATACTTTAATAATATTTAAATTATATTGTATTATGAATTTATTGATATAATATATTATAAATATTTTATTTTTATTAATATAATACTAATCAGAGAGTCTTAAAATTAGCTAGATACTAGTTTTTTTGTCTATTTAATGGAACTCCATTAACAAGTAAATTAATTTTGTAATGTACGATAATTTATTTTCATATATAAAGTCTGATTTTGATAATTAGAATACACAATCTCATGTTGTTCATACTTGAATTAAGATTAAGAAAAATCAGATGATTACATGGTCATTTTAAGTTTTTTCATGTAGATAACATACTGTTAAAAGATTTCTTTCTAGTTGAGCAGATAATAAGAATATTAAATACCTGAGAAATAAAATACTTCATCAGAATTTAGTCTATAGTAAGAATCATGTCTTGTCTAATATTTTTCTTGTCAATAATTTAGATAAAAATTATTTCCATTTTTATTTATATCCTATTTTTACTGAGGTTCATGCGATATAAATGAATGTGTTATTTTATATTTTAGATGAATAAAATGTGATTTTTTAAATATTTAAATATAAAAGACTGTGTAGGTATTTGTTTATGACTGTCAGAGTATTTGGTGGATGAATAAAAGTCTGAAACAAACTCTAAAGAGAGCTAATAATTTTAATTAATAGTAGATCTAGTGCAAAATTGTTTAGAAAATTCATTAGAATAAAATATTGCGTCGAATAATGAATGATTAAAAGGCAGTATTGCTTATGAATTCCTCTCTATACAAAAAATTAGTTTTAAAATTTTTTAATATTGTACTAAACAATAAAATGAAATTATTAAGGATAAATATCTTGAAATTTAAAAAATTTTGTAAGAGTATATCAATACTCTAAATTTTAAAAAAATATATTCGAAAATCTTACAATTATTATTTTATATTTTCATTTCAATAGTATATGTTTAATTTTGATTTGAATTTTAAATTGACGAAATTGTATAAGACAAATGATTAATACTGTATAAAATTAATATAATTAAAAAAATGTTTCAATTGAAAATAATATATTTCAGATTTATTTTTTTTGTATAATATATGTAGAATGCTCTCATATGATATAAAAAAATATCGATCGTAAAGATGAATTATGATATAATTTAATTTAAAATGTTAATCAAACTCAAATAAGAAATATAATAGCATATAAATTTAAATAATTTATTTAAACAAGTTTTAATTTTAGATATAGTTCAGATTCAACAATATTTTAGCTTATTTTGAAAAATTGTTGATTGGATCAAAGAGGTGCGTGGTAAATAAAATAAAAAAATTTTTATTCAAGTTTTTTACGTCGACGTTTTGACATGAATCTCCTGTCCTGGGTCAAGACTTTTTTGATAAAAATATACAAATTAAAATTATAATATAATTACGTGGAATATTTGACAACAAACAAATTAATATTTACCGAAAATCTGAGTTGCAAAGATGCGCTGGTTTTGTACGACAAATCAATCGTAACGTCACTACTTAAATGTAAACATCATACGTGTTTTTCATCAATATATACAAATAATGACGTCACTCTACGTCTTCATGTTATTATTTGTAATATTATTGAGAATCATATGATATTTGAAATACAGACTTTGCGTGTCCTCTTGCATATTTAAAGTATTATTATTAATTTTGATATGTATCATTAATCTTTTTGTTTAATCATTTTCAGTGTCTAAAATGTCAATGTTTTTCCAATCAATTGCATGATTGCATTTAAGAGAATGAACTGCTATTATCGAATTATTGTTGCGATCTTTTAAATGTTCATTAATTCTAGTTTTTAAACTACACGTAGTTTCACCTATGTACACTTAAGAGCAATCTTTATATTTTCTTCTATACACAACGTTAGTTTTTTCCCACTTTTCTGTCACGTCTTTTCTTTTCAAAATAACTGTATTTAATTTATTATTTATATTTGGAATTAAATATTTTAGCTTATTTAATATTTATAGTTATTACGAAAAATTACTAACATAAACTATTGTAAATAAATGTTATTAAACCTGCTTTATTGATTTAGGCGAAATTATATCTCAATTATATGCAGTCATTTATTATTATTTTTTATGATTATATGAAGAAAAAGAAAAAACTTATAAAAAAAGCTGTAATGAATAAATTTTATACATTTTATTAAAAATAAATTTAAGTAATATTTTTACGCAATCGTAGAATGAGTGTGGCAGTTAGTCAAGAAAAAATTTACATCATCCTTGAATTATTGCAATGCACGGTAAATTGATTTACTCAGTATTAATAATATATTAAGGATAATAATTAATAATAAATTGTAAGTATCGTTAACATTAAGGAATAGAGGTCTTTTGAATTTCAATCTTCGTCAATTTAATTTCATTAAGTGTGCTAATATAGCAGCTTTTTTACGACTTCTATTTGACATCAAACTAAATTATTTTTAGAGTTAAGGGAAGTATTTCCTATTAAATATGCATATCAGATTCATATCAGCATAGATTTATTTCAGGAAAATATAATATTTTATATAGATTCGTTATCAAAAAAAAATTAATAATTTTTAAAATATTTATCACAAAAATGACAATCACTGATTTATTTCTGTCTGTTTCTTGGAAAAAGAAAAAAAAAGAAAATTGTATAAGATTTAAAAACGAATTTTTATAAATAATAAATTACAGTTGAAATTTAACTTTTTTTTATAATTTTTGTTAAAACATTTATGTATTTATTTTAAGTATTTAAAAATCATTGACTTTTATTTTACAATAAAGGTTGTATTACGTTGTTTTCACTATACATACAAATTGATATGCAACCTTGACACAAGTAAAATATTTAATGAATCATAAAATTGATACTTATATGCATATAAAATTAATATATAAATGTTTTTTTTTTAATTATTATGTATTTATTTTACTTATATGTGCATTTATAAATTATTTAAAAATAAATTAAGAAAACTTCAATAAAAAAAAAAATATTTAACATGCTCCTAAAGGTAAAAACTTAAAACCTTGTTTTATGTACTTGAAAGAGTTTTTTATTATGCATAGAGTATGAATATAGTCAAATTATGATAAAATAAAATTTTTCTTTGAAAATTAAATTTAATCAAGTACAATTAAAAATTTTAGAAACATATATTGACTTTTTTACTTCTTTAATTTTTAAATTTACAGGATTTAACTTGTTATTATCGATATAATTAACAATAAAAACTTTTTTTAAAAAGAATAATCTTAATCTTTTATACTACATCAGAAAATTTAGTTTTCAGATTGAAAAATTCAACACAATTTTATGCTGTCATTAGTAATCCTTTTCAACGTCGACGTTTTTACATTGTAAGCAGTTTTTACAGGGCTATGCTGCTTAATTAATTTGTAATTGATTTTATTTTATCAGTTTACATAACTGTAATTTGTATTTTTTATCCATTAATTATTGTGTTATAAAACTAGAGACTCACTGACGAGTAATTTCTTATAAACACAAAAATAAATTTTATTCAGTGAAAATGTTATATTTCTACCATTCTTGATTTTAGAAATAAAAAAAGAACTAAAGAATATCATGAGTATAATAAAATATACATACTTAGTTATTTCATATATAAATGCAAAAGATACAAAATAAATTTTATCGATCATAAAATTAACATTAAAAATATTTAATACTTGAATATAATTCTATTAAATTAAGTTGCTTAACTATGATACGAGAACATTTATAAAATTGAATGATAATTTTAGATTTTTATGATTAGAAAAATTATTTGAATTTTAGTAGCATTTGATATTAAAAAATATCTTTATTTTTTAAGTTAAAGCTGATAAAAATATAATTGTGTTTGCAGAAATCTACGAAAATTCAACATATGATTTAATTGAATTAGTTGTTTTACAAATTAATTTTCTGAATATGAATTATAAGTTTTATAATGGTTGTACTAAAGTTTTATAATAGACAAAAATATAACTGAAAATTAGAAGAAAAAAATTGATATGTTTAGAAAATATGAACGATAAAATGCTGTGAATTCATATAAACTAATTTATAACAAGTATTAGACTTTAATGAAACAAATATTTAATTGAGTACAGATGAAATAGATAAATAATTAATCTCACAGATTTTGCGAAAAACAGCAAAGAAATAATGCATGATTTTCTCACAGAATGCAAAACAGCATAACAAAAATAAAGATAATTCTGAAAGAAAGAATCGTCCTGTAGAGTCTTTAAAAAATGCGAGGCAATGTTACTCATTTCTTCCTTCAAAGGATTCAATTTATACCTAAAACTAAATTTATAATACTATAAAGGGAATCTATATATAGATTTAAGATCGAGGTACCTAGGGAAAGTTGAAGTATCCCTATCCTATCGATAATAGTAAGTAAATACAATCAAGCAAAGGACTGGTTTTGAAACTAATTACGGAATTAATAAGCAATATCTAATAGTCTATATAAATCTATAATTTCTTGAATAAGAAGAATTAAGAATCGATTAACATGATAATTAAAGTTATTTCATAAAATATAATTTCTAAGGATACATAAAATTTACAAATTGGTTTCAGTTTAAATTTTATTAAAGTAATTAAAAATCGTTAATTATAAGTATTTACATGTTTTTATAATATAAACAAATGAAATTTAAATAATATTTTTTTACAGATAAAGATTTTAGTAGATCAAATATTTAATCTTTAAAAAAGTTAATGAATCTAAATTATTGTTTATCAAAATAAACTACGCTTCATTAATAATTATATATCTATAAATAATAATTGACTGTATTTTTTATTTATGGATTTGTTAAGATATAATTGAATAAGCTTGTATTAATGAAGTATAATTATTTAATATAAATTGCATTATGAATTAAAAATTATGAGTATTTGTATATTTAAAAAAACTATATTTTTTATATAATTAATTCACTAAAATTTCCATTCGACTCATGCAACAATCTTAAAATTTTTTTTTCATTCATTTAAAATTTAAATTTATATTAACAATAGTATAAAAATTCCAGCATTCCATGTCCTGTTATATCCGGTATATGTCTCTATAATTGTAATACATGCATACAATTTCTTCTTATAATTTTTTTCATTCAAACTAAATTAATTCAATTTAAATTTTCTTTAAACATAAAATTTTAAATATTTTTGCTGTTCTTTTTTACATAATATTTACGTATAATAAGTACGGAAGGTTGATGAAAGGATATTTTAATAAATACTATTTGAGTATTTCTGTGATTTCTTGCTATTATTAATTAAAACATCTATTATTCTTGTAAAAATCTACTCGTTAGATTATATGTGTTTCAATGGATGATGAACTTAATTAGTTCAGACTAGAATTTTTATGTTTTCATTTACTTGGATGATATTGTCATTATCGTGTCGATATTTAACATTTAAGACTAACATGATAGATATTAAAAAAGTTGCTTGAAGCTAAACTGAGATTTAAGTGGAATAAGTGAGATCTCTGAATAATTGACAGATAAAGTCAATTCTCAAGATATTTATATTGATCTGTATAAAGTTTCAGCAATTGCAATTTTTTCATAATCAATAAATATCTTCGATTTAAGACGTTTTAATGGTATAATATTACAGTATTGGTATTTTTTTTACCAAAAGTAGTAACGACAGTAATTTATTATTATTTCATTATGTTATCCGCTATATAAACAGATAAAATTGGATTAATAAGAGGGAAAATAGAATGGTACTGAAATTAAATAAATTAGAATTATTTTATGTATCGAGTCTAACAGGTAATTTTAAAATACTTGACAGTATATTTAAATATATCTTAAAATAATTTATGAAAAATATATTACGTAAGTAATAATAATTATCCATGTGAGTTTTACATAATTCCCACTATTAAAATCATAAATTTCAATATGTATTCATGTATATATAAATATATGATATTAATTAGATGTATTATAATATTTTTAATTGGATGACTATTATTTGTGAATTTAATAAATAAAATCTATATAATCTCAACTTTTTTTAAAACAGAGAAATATTGATTGTACGTAATATATTATTATTTAATCGATTTATTTATATTTTACTGCGAAAAGGAGAGTATATCATCATAGAAGTCGTAAAAATAGTTCATAATTTAGCATAACAGGAGTTACAGGAATCTGATCTAGATTTTCAATTTTTACCTATAATACTTCGATAAAGTGAATAATGGGTCATATTTTTGCTTTATAAAGAAGATTTAGGTACTTCTACTATATATAAATATAAGTATAATAGATATTACTTTAAAGTGAATTGTATGTGCAAATAAAAAATTTATTCATATAAATATTTTTTTTATTCCTGTAAAATTTTTAAAATGAATAATAAATTACATGTAAACATAAAAATATAAAAATTTAATATTTTTTTTCAAAGATTAAAATTAATTATCTCTTAAAAAACAAATTTTCTTATTTTATTAATTATAAAATTATTAGATAAATTATTACGAAAATAAGTCAAAATAAATTAATAAAGCACTATAATTAATAATAGATAATAGAAATCATAAATATTAATGATTTGAACAGTTACCAATGTTAATATTGGATGCTTATATAAGCCTTTCATATTGAATGTTACATTTATAATTAATTAAAGCTTTAAAAATTATAGTATAATGATAAACACGTACATACATATATTGATTTCGGTATGTTCTACTTCTTTATTATTTTGTTTATTTACAGATTTTAATTCACTGAGAATTCAAGTGTATTAAGATATTGATATATACTCATTTAGGATTTTTGTAATTTACACATTGCTTATATATAAATATATATATATATATATATTCTACAAATATGTAAATCCATGCACTATATCTTACAGTAATATGATCTAGTGGATTGATTGTGTTCTTATGGAGTAAGTAAAGAATTAATTTACAATTGTATAATCATTCGACAGTATCAAAAAATATGTACTTTTGGAAGATGATATCATATAATAAATGAAATTTCATTTTTAGTATCAATAATTTTTAAATTCACTAAAAAGAGAAAGTATTATGGTGCATATAATTATATGATGCATAAAAATTTCCTTAAAATGAAAAATATCACAAATATAATTGATAATAAAAACTGTTGATCGAAATCTCAGTTATATCTCAATAGAGTTCACCACAGCAATATCTATGTGAATAGGCAAACTAAAGATAAGCAATGGAAGAATGGAGAGAGAAAGATCAAGGGCGTTCTTTATGATTTGGTTTGTTACAGCCAAAGTAATTATCGAGTGGATCGTCAGAAAATTGTCAGCGGGAAAATAGGAAAATTAGCTGAAAAACCTAAGCCATGGTGGTGGACTCACGCACACAGATGCTTTGGCGCGGGGGCGGTTACGGGCGCCGCTGCGCCGCCGCCGGATGCGTAGAAAAGAGATGACCTCCGGCCTCCTAAGGATCTTCGGTCCATTCAGAACCACCTGCTCGGGGTAGAAACATCCAGATTCGAGGTACAGGTGCGGGTCAGTCCAGTACTTCCGGCCACTCCCGCGGGCCCAGGGACAAAGGGAAGAAAGCAGAGGAACGACGCCAACGACAGCTTAATATTACATTTCTTACTTTTCAAATTGTGCACGTGCGCTCTTGCTTGAATCTCTTCTCTTCCTTTTTAACAGTAAGATTATATATTATAGATAAATTGAGTCTTATTCAAAATTTGTGATTGTTCGTTCTTTCTTTTTATTTCTGTCTACAATTTTTTTTTTTTTTTTTTTTTTTAAATTCTAGTTACATTAGAGGATTTCCATTATTTGTATTTATTTTTTATATGATTTCACATGAGTACAAAAATTATTGCTTAAAAGTCTTTGATGTTTTTTAAATTTTCAAAAATTTAAAAAATTTTTTTTATACTGACATATATAATTGATATTAATACTAGTTATATAACAGACACTACAATTTTTTATTATTTAAAATCGATCGTATTACATACATAAATAAGTTCCGTATAATTTATTTTCTATGATTTTTAAAACATCAGTTTTTATATTAGAAGTTATTTTTAAATTAAATCATGTAAAAAAGGTTCTACATTCCTTTTGCAATGAGCATGTAATACGATAAATCAATTTGCAAGAATAAGTTGGCTATTATTATAAGAATTGAAAGAATAATGGAAATGTTTCGATTTCACTTAAATTTCTCATTTACTTTTATATTCATCTTTTCTATGTTTTAATTCATTTATATTTAAATGTAATATAATTGTGCATTTAAATTTTTAACAAAGTTTTGCTTAAATTTTACTATATTTTTATATAGGATTCAAGTAAAAAATTAAAGTATTATTGTAGAAGCTCATTATAAACAAAATATTTTTGTAACACATCTTGTTTATATAGCATAAAATAAATAAATGTATTTTAAAAAAATAAATTTACTTGTGAAAGTTTTCAATAATATTAAATTTGCTTGAGGATCCAATTTGCTTTTTAAATTCTCTTAAAATATTGAAACGATTCTTCATTTACAGATTTGTAGCCGAACAATTATTTTAGCGAGCAGCAAGGATTTTGAAAATAATGAAAAGCATAATGACAGGTTCAGCTCCTACTTCTTCATCAATATTTATGACACTTTTGCTTGTAGCTTCCTTGGGTGTTGAAATTTCCGGCAAACGTAAGTTTTTTATAAACTCCAAATGCATTGCACGCATCATCCATTCATTTCCACATAGATAAAAGTCTATGTGAATTCTTGGGTTGCATTTCGCTTCTACAAAATATCCATCCATAATTACTCATCGAACTTTTACCTATGATACTGATGATTTTTGCTTGTAATTAACAAGTAAATTTAAAATTAGGATGTCTTTGTAAAATGTTTTTGTTTGTATTAAATGAAATTTTCATTCATTTTTAAGTTTATTTTATAAAATTTTTATAAATTTTATTTGTACTCGAAATTGTGTTGAAAGATTAATTTTATTTAAAGAGTAAAATATTAATCGTACTATATCTTCATTAAAATCTCGAAACTTTAACAACAAATACTTGGTATTTAGTTTTCGGCAATATATATACATATAAATTTACTTCAAGTTTTAAGAACATTTATGTTTTTTCTTTTATTTTTCTGTAATTTTTAAAAAAATTATAACGAAAGAGAATATTATTTCATGCAATAGCTTTATGTTTTCGTAATTTTTCGATAATTATATATGGTAAATCATCAAACATTACAGTGTCTAAAAAATTATGAAATCATTTTCTCCTATTTTTAAGTATATTATCTGTGGAAGATCTTATTAAGATTTATAATATTTTTTAAAAACATTATATTATTTTCCAATATTGAAGAATATGGAATAGATTTTTATAACTATGAGCAAAATTTATTATTATTCTGCTTGTGTTTACAGATAATTTTAATTCTAATTAATTTATTAAGAAAATTGTAAAAATTTATCCTATAACGAGTATATTATTGTGCACAACCCAATATGTACAATTTAAAAAAAAAAACTTATTTAAATGATTATTATTTTCTATAAAATTCATGAATTTTATTGGCGTATAAAGAAAAAGCAACTTTCATTATTAATGCTTACAACGTAAAGAGAATTAATATTGTTCTGATGAGTTTAATAATTAACATACATATTAATTATTTATTTAATATTATATTTCAATAATTAATTTACAATACTTACATCAGAAGAAAATCGGGAAAGTTTTCGAATTTTTTTTATTTAATCAAATTATACAGTTAGATTTTAGTTTATCTTATATTATATATAGTTATATGAAAGAGATATAATTTTATTGAATATAGTTTGAGATATTTTATACATAAAGTTATATAAAAAATTAAACTATTTCAGAAAAATTTCGTTAAAATTTATCAATAATTTACCTGTATTAGTTTAGTCGTTGATGAGTGATGATATTTTTAAAAAATGTTCAAGCATATTCATAAATATTTTAAATATATCTATAACAATGATCAACAAAATACATAAAAGCAGAATATAAAGAAATAAAATTTGAACTAAAATAGATTTAGTTGTGTACATAAATGTTTTATTTCGATAAATTCAGATTTATGAAATAAAGGTATTGAATACAATTTGAATTTGTAAATCTATAGTTTTCCCTTATTTTATGTTTATAGATATAATCTGTGCAATACTCTGTGTATACGTATATGTATATTACTCTTTGTAACATTAAACAACAGTTATGTAGTGAATAAATTTTTGTCAATGTAACACAGATTTATTCCACTTGTGACTATTATTTATGTCATCATATTCATTAATAACCATAACATTTTTAGAAAATGGTGTTACTTAAATTAACATTTATTCTTAAAAATCAATAAAAGTATAATATTCGAAACTTTTCAAACATTATTCTTTTTTTTAAATATTTTTTATTTTATCTTTATATAAGTTTTTTTTTTGAGAATTTAATGAAATAAAATCATAATACATAATATAAATATTTTAATATTGTTATCAATGTAGCAAATTTTATCGAGTCATAACATGGAATTTATTTTTGTAAAACTTAATTATAAGAATGAATTAGATGAGTGTTTATAAAATAATATTTTAAATATAAATATTTTTAAATGTTTTATGGTAGCTCATATGAAACTGAAGTTAATTCTTAAATTAAGAAAACTGTTAATTTTAACTAATGCCTGAGTAGGCAGATTTAATTCCTTTTTGCAGTAGTACCTAATGTGGTAATTATATGCGCTACCTAGAATTTTTCCCTGATTCAGCCAGATCATCCTTATCTTCAATGTATAAAGACATGTCTCAACAGTTTTCGACTTGAAAAATTTTCCTTAGCCTTATCAAAATTATTAGCTCAGTAAACCTATTGGTTGTAATAAGGATTGATTTAATATTTATATTATCACTGATTATCACAAGTACAATCTTGACGACTTTTATAACAGATTCACGGGTAAACGAACTAAGTTTGAGATCCTTCTAATTTCTAAAAGGATAACTTAATTGATGCCCACGGGCCAACGATGTGCATCAAAGTGTAGGAATTGCAATTATAACGAGAATAATTCGTGCTTAATTATTATTAATATTAAATAGAACTTAATTTATTTAATTAAAAGTAAGAATTTCTCATTAGTATGTTAATAATATCCATGATATTATATTCCAAGAAATTACTTTTCTTATAAATATCTATTTGTAATATGACAACCAGTTATTAATTATTTTAACAAAAATTTTATATGTTATCTTAATTTATTTATTAAACTTTTACACATTTATTAACACTTCAGTGCACAGTTTTCGAAGTAAATTTTAACATTATAATAATGTCTAATTCTAAGCTGTAGAGCTGTACATATGTAAGTTAAACATTTTCATTATTATTATTTTTATATTGTTTTTTTGACAGCTCAATTTCAAGTCATTTGAAATTTCATGTAGAATTGCATGTATCTTAAATATATATAAAGGTACATGGATATTAAGTTTATATTTATTTTAAAAATATTATTTTTTATAATATGCATGAAATTTTAAAAATAATTAAAAACAATTATTTTGTTTTACATGTAAAAATAATTAATAGTTTTAAAATATTAAAAAAAACGATAAGAATAAATTTTGAAAAAACTTAAAACAATTAATTTATATAATTAGTTCATATTCTAAATATTAATTTTTCTGATCAATACATCATTTTTTAGCTTTTTTTTGACTTTAAAGGAAAAATAAGTTATGATTTGATAGAAAATGAAAAAAATAATGATAATTATAAAAAGAAATAAAATTTATTTAACGTTCTTTCTGCTTTAAGGTTTAGAATGTCTTATTTGAAAATAACTATTTTAATTATATGTTAAGCTTTCGCGTAAGTATAGAGTAATTTTTTTTAGTGGCAAAGTATATGATTTCAAGTTACAGAAACATTCGTTAGATGTTTCTGTAACTTGAAATCATAATATGTTTGTTTGTGTTTTTTATATTATTTATGAGTATAAAATAATGTTAGTAATATGATAAAGAAAGTTATAAATTGATGAATTATAGTCAGAAATATTCATATAATAATGTATTTATTAAAAAAAAATAAACTTTAGTATTGTAGCAATATAGATTTTTTTAAAATGTACTACTTATGTACACGTCGTAATAAATTAGTAATAAAGCAAGAAAGAATTACTAAAGGTCTAAATAAGTCTGGTAAAAGATAAGTTTGATGTTTTGTGTTAAAAATTTAGAAACGACAATGCATATGTTAAGCTTAGTTGATTACCTCTTCATATAATACTGAATTAATATGATTTCAAAGTTATATTTAATACAAAGCTGAATTTAGATAAATACATGGTTCATCCACGAAGTAAGGTGTTTTTTTTTTCATTTTGCGACTATTGGTCTTAGAAATTTGGGAGGGGTCTTAATATGTTCATAAACTCTTTTCTCATTTGTCCCTTTTTTTTTATTTTTTCAATAATTTAAAGCAGCAGGATTCTACTTCACGCGATGGAGCGACTACTCTAATAGCGTTACGCGATAAACTTTTGTTTGCAATTAAAAAAAACAGTGTGGAAACGTATAAAATGTTGCAAGAAGCATATGGATGTAATTGCATGTCAAAATCGCTAAGTGGAAAATGGTACAGAGCTTTTAAAGAGGGCTGAGAAAGAATCATCGACGAGCCTCGATTTCGACGCCCAAACAGCTTTCAAATGGTTAGGAATACCCGGCGCGTGTTAGAAATTTTTAATGTGGACTGTCGATTAACAGATAAAGTAATTTAAGAAAAACTGAATATAACGCGATCTTCAGTGTACAATATAGTGCAAAAAAATTTATAAATGTGAAAATTTTTGAAAAACAACAAAGCCAAAGAGTTTGAAGATGCATTTGAAATTTGGGAAACACGCCTTCAAAAATATGTTGATACAGGAGGAAATTATTTTGAAGAATTTAAAATTTTTATTTCACACTGTTTATAAGTCCACCAATAAATCATTTTTCAAAAAAAAAGGTAAGAATTTTTTTAATCTTTAAACAAAACATTCCTGGGTAGTGGTTTTCCACTAATCGCTTCAGCGCGCCGTGTCAAAAATTTGAAAAACACCCTTTGCGCGAAGTAGAATGCTGCTGCTTCAAATTATCGAAAAAACAAAAAAGAAGGGACAAACGAGGAAAGAGTTTGTCAACAATTTAAGACTCCTTCCAAATTTCTACGACCAATAGTCGTAAAATGAAAAAAAAACTCGATACTTCGTGGATGAACCATGTGCATTAACTACGTGAAAAATGGTGCTATTACGTAGAGTTACTTGAACTTTATTGAAGTATTTATATTTTTCTAAAAGTATACTACAATCATTTACTTTGAAATATTTTGAAATCATTCTAAAGTAAGTTATTCATTTAATTTTTATTCAATTTTGTTTAAATATTTCAATATAAAGGTGCAAAGAGATTCCAAATAAAGTATATTTTTCGTATATTGTCAAAAATTACACATACATGAACATCTAGACAATAGAATTTTATATATTATGAGTATTCTAAAAAGTCTGATAACTAATGAATATCAAAAATAAGAAAGATAATAGCTTAAAACATACCAACAGAATTTATTAATGTGTAAACAATTCGATAGTTTAAATATTAGAGTACACTAAATTATTAGAAATTATTCTGATGAATCTCTATTGTATTTGCCCGTAGTTGATTAATGTCACTAATTTCATTCACAAGATTTACTTTAGTGATTTTAATAAAATGTATAGATGATAGAGATAAAGTATATTTATTATATATTATTAGTAAAATATTCTATAGTAATTTTTTTTAAGTATATTAAAATACTATATAAATCTGCTTATATTTAAAAAAATCTGTGTATTTATAAAAGATGTTTCAATATTTTATACATAGAATTTTATATCTGATATAAAATCAAATAAGTCTTTAACTTAATATTGTATATTCGTTTCACATATTCTTTTTAAATTTTAAGGAATGATACACTATTTGTATGCATTTATTTTTCTAAAACAAGACTGAGAAAATCTAATCAGATTAAATTGTTCTATATAATTGTAATATACTATGTTAGTTTATTTTTAATTCTTTAATATGTTCAAAAAATACAGAAATCAAAGTTTTTATTATCTAATTGTCGCTTAAATTATATAACCTGATGCTTCACTCAAGTATCGTCTTAACACATAAATTTAGAATCCATTTGTTTGAGGGTGAATCAGGTTTGAATTTATCAATAAGAAATGTAATTATATATATCTTGATATGCATACGCTAAATTTAGACGTTTGATAAAAAAATCTGCTCTATAAATATAAAAGTATGATTTAATTTTAGGTCAGATACCATGTTTATTGGTCATAAAAAGTACCAGAGGAAAAATACCAGTACCGAGCGTTAACATACCGAATACATGCATGTGAGCGGAATTGAATTTCTAATTAATTGTTAATGAATTAACTACGTAGCCTTATTAATGATTAGGTAGTGAACTTAGTAAATAACTACTGCCACAATAAAAGTAACAACAGCATACTGAAAAAATTAGATACATATAGCTGCAAAATACAAGTCCGATATATTATAAATTACATTTTACAATTATATTTTGAATTTGAATTACAATAAATGAATTAATCTTATATAAACTTGTAAAAATTTTGTTTATTGCGCAATATTACTATATTTATATATATTTTAAAATATTTATGTTTACTAAAGAGCTTAAAATTTTTTAAAAGCTTGTTCTAATGTAAAATATTAACTATTATAAAGTTGTCATATTTGTTGAAACTTTTTAATAAACGTAATCTAATTAGAATAATACAAATAGAAATGGTTTAATTGAAATATTAATAATGATGTTGAAAAAAAATAAATTGAGTGTAGATATTTGCGGAACAAATATTTTTAAAGCTTGTTTTAACAAATTTATATTTCATTTTTTTGTTGTCTTGTAATAAATATTCATATTACATTTTCTAAATTTGAATATTATGTCATTCAAACTATTCTGAAGATTCTATAACGTTTTTTTTTCTTTTATGAGAAATATTCAGCTTTATTTTTTCCCTCTATAACCTTATATTTAATATGTTATTTGAAATTTACTTTTATTTTATTGAAAATGTACAAAGATTCGTGTGCTGATTACAAAACTTCAATCCTTACACATAAGGAATTTTTTCTTTGCTTCCATTTCAATTTCCACGTTATAGTATAGAGTTCAAAAAGCTTTTCCAGGAAGATTCTACGATTTCTATATTTTTTTTATAAATGTAATGTATTCTCAGATTAAAAAAAAGGTGTTACATTTTGAAAACAATAATATATAGTAAACACTAAGCATAAATAAATAAAAGAATTTATTGAAATTTTTAAAATTTTTACTCTCGTATTTATTCGATAAATTTTTTAAATAACACCGGTGTGGAAAATTAAAAATTAATGAATGAAATATCTATATTTATTTAAATATAATTTGAATCGAGACTTTTTCGTAATGGGTGTAGTGACACCAGATCTACCGCAGTAAAAATAATCTTATGCAATAACAAATAAAGTTAATATCTGATGTAAAAGTATAATATGTGTTGCTGGTAAAATAAATAAATAATAAAATAAATAAATAAATAAAACTTAAAAGACTTCCGTGTGTTTTAAATGCGTTTAAAGCTGGGATTAGTTATCCATACATTGATTTTATAGCCATCTAGCGTCGTGTCTTAATATTAATACGGTGATTGGCATGGCCAAATTTTTGGCAAAGGGATAATATAGCTAACAGCAATAAGCTAGGAAAAATTCTAATCAACCGGTAAAGACAGTAAGAAGATACAGCAGAACTAATAACCATATATCTACTTATTATTCGAAGCAAGATGAAGCTAAAGACAATTAAACTTATAGCGTGTCAAACTACTTCTTCTCCATTCTCTTTCCTACAATAATAAAAGTGGATTATATGATCATGTCAAACACCCTCTCTTATCTAAAATTCAAAAAGCTAGTTTTTGGTATGTTGACAGAAATTAGAAAATTTTTATTACATGAAATAGGTTGACTACGAATGCAATGCAGTACTGTACCAGAACATTCAAAGAAATAACAGCTTTGACGATGAAACTTTCTGAAAAATTTATTGTTGAAATTTGATGTATGAAAATTCTTGATTATATCTTACGTTCGATAAAGAAATAAAAAAGTAAATTTGAACTTGTATTTAAATTTGTAAATAATAAAAAAGTTATTCAATGTTATTATTCTTACTTATAAATTAGTATTGAAATTATAAATTTTATTTTCATTACCATAATTAAATCTTAATTGAAATTCAGGTAAATATAATTTGTTTGAATTTCAATATTCTCATTTCATTGAAAGTACATAAATTGAATACAAAGAAGTAAATCTAATATACAAGTTCTCTTTTAAATGTAAAAGGAATATAAGTCCTGTTGTAATATTGTAAATAATATCCTAATAATAGCATAAAAGTCAAAGTCAAAAGAATTTGTGTAATAAATGTAAAGTTTTTCGAACTGCTAACAGAATGTCATGTATTTCATGAAGGTACTTTGTCGAATTATGAGATCGTGTATAAATGATTACGTGACGCACATACATATAAGGAATCCCAAGAGATATATATGAAGGCCCCTCGTGCCCGTTTTCAATTTTATCTGATTCTTTTTGCAGCGTAAAAAGAAAAATATTACGAGTGTACAGAAACGTAAGTATAACGACGTGATGTGCAAATGAAAAAAATTAACAAACAATCAATAAAGAAAATTATATACGTTTAATTGTTTTTTCATTGTTTAATAATTGTGTACAAGTGTTTTTGTTAAATTTTTAAAAAGGATCTAGTATTTCTTAATTAATTAAATTTCTCTTTGTACCCTACTATAAACATAAGATTATGTATTATTATATAGATTTTGTACATAATTTTATGAAATAAAAAAAACCATATGAACAGGTAGCATTAGTTTCTCGTAAATATAATGAATATTAAAATATATCCTATATTGAATAAATATTAGAATAAAATAAATTTTTAATAGCTTCTTTGAAATTTTATAAAAACTAAATATAATAAAAACGATATGAGTGGAAAATTATTGGAATCATTGAATATTGTTATATCAATAATAAATTTTAAAAGATTTTTTTCAGGCTTATTAAAAATATATATGAACATTCAAAAGCTTAAATTAATTAATTTTTCTTATAATTGTAATTGATTCGATGTACACATTTAAGTAAGATAGTAGTATAAAAATATAATAGTCAGACATATTTAGAAAAATTTTTGCTAAGAAAGGAGACGTGATAGATTATATTATTAATGTTTTGTAAAATTTGGTGGAAGATAAGTAAATAAATTTTAATGATTCTTTTTTATACTTTAGTTTACTTTTATAATTTTAAATAGTAGATATTTTAAGAAATGAGCTTTATTTTAATATTAATATGAAAATTAATTTTTCACTTATTTCCGATATTTAATCATAAAATGTAAAATTTAAGTTCATTTTATTATTATACTTAAAATTATAAATAATTAGATTTTTAATAACTTTAAATTATTATTCAATAAAATTTGAATGATTCAGGTTATACTTAAATATTAATAATTCTACGAGATATGATCGAAAGAATAATAAAAAAGGTCTTCTGGTTAAATACTTTATTGCTCTTATTCTTATCAAAAATTCAGTTATGCTTACTTTGAGTTTTCTCGAAAAGTAAAAATAGTAATGATTTCATAATAATTCTAGTCTTTTTACTTTTTTCTTTTTCAAATTTTCGATACCATTTGTAAATTTTTTTTCTTTTTTTTCGATTATATTTTTTTATATTAATTTTAATATTTAATTTATTTATTACATCTATTGTTTTTCCCATACTTATTTTTTATTTGTCCCTTCATATTTTCTTCACTGTTTTTATATTTTGAACTTTGAAAATAATCTATATGAGCATAAAAAATTCATAAAGCATCATTATTTCAATCTATTTAATTACATGTAGCACAAATTTATTTTAATAAAAAATGATTGAAAATTGAGAAATTAAGAAATTTAAAATTAAAGGTGGTTGCTCATCATTTGGTCACTCTTGTTATGGTGGACATGGAAAAAGATCATATCCAGAAACATTAGAGTTTGATGTGGTAAGAAACAAAGATGATACGCAGATGGATTACGATGTACTGGGTTCCTCACAAAGAAGCAGCATACTTGGACCACGCATACCAAATTTAATCGTCGATCGTCCAGCTTCCAATTCTTGGGCTCTATTTATTAGAAAATTGGTAAACGAAATATTTTTAGATTAATCAAATGTGCAATTATGTACATAAATTATATAAATATAGCTAATGTAACCAATCATAAAATTATTAATTAGATATAACATACAACTGTAAGTCATTTGAGATGCCAGAAATAAAATAATATCCTTGTTTTCTACTGATATTTAAAGTAGAAATCTATTTTTTCATAAAAGACAGATTTTTAAGAAAAATAATGATAGAAAAATATATAACAATAAATACTAAACATCAATACGTACATAGAAATAATATATATATAAAATTTATACATATATATATATATCTAATCTTTTATAAATTTTATGGAATATTTTAAAAGTTATTAGGTTCTTGTAAAAATGATAAATTTAATCAAACATAGGATTTTTTATAGGTTTAAAATATTATTGTACTGTTTAAGACTATGTTTTGATACTGAATATTATTTAAAATTTCCTTTTACTTCAAGTAAATTATACAATGATATATATGGTCTGTCACCGATGTATCGAGTTTTTTTTCATTTGTCGAATATTGGTTGTAGCGATTTGGGAGGGGTATTAAAATGTAGAAAAAATGTTTTTCCATTTGCCGCTTTACTGTTGTTTTTTCGATAATTAGACGCGCGAAGGATGTTTTTCGATTAGACACGGCGCGTTGAAGCGATTAGTTGAACACCGTTTCGCGATAAAATTTAGTTTACAGCTTAAAAAAAAGAGGCTTATAACGTCAATTGTGTGCCAAAATCACAATGTGGAAAATGGCACAAAGATTTTCAAGAGGGCTGGGAAAAGATCATTGACGAGTATCGATTTAGGCGCCCAAAAAGCTCTCGAATCGCTAGGAAAACCTGTCGCGAGGTAACCATTTTAAATTCGTACAGCCGAGTAATAGTTAGAGCAATCGCGGAAAAATTGAATTGAACGCAATCTACAATATAGTTCAAAAACATTTTGAAATGCGAAAAGTTTGCGTAACCATCAAAGCTGAGCAGTTTCAGGTTGCCTTTGAGACCTGGAAAACTCGCTTTCATAAATGCGTTGATGCAGGAGGAAATTATCTTGAAGAATTAAAAATTTTTATTTAAAACTGTTTAAAAGTCCACCAATAAATCATATTTCATTAAAAAAAGGTAAGCGTTTTTTTTTTATAATCTTTAAATGAAACATTCTCGCGTAGCATTTTTCCACTAATTGTTTGTGCACGCCGGCTCCAAAAATCGAAAAACTCTCTTAGCCCAAAGTAAAACCCTGACGTTTTTAATTATCAAAAAAACAAAAAAAAAAAAAAATGAAAAAAACTTGATACTTCGAAAACAGACCATGTATCTATATTTTGAATAAAATATAAGTTTATAAGCAAGTGAATGTGTATTACTTTTTAATTAATTAAAAAATTAATATTTTTCAGTTGGTACCACTTCGACGTCCATACATAGTCTCCTCTGAAGAACAAAAATGATTCATTTAAAATATTCATGTAAATCCTGATAAATATAAAGTCATTAGACAGAAATTTATCTTTGTGTATTTATTAAATCCAAAAATAAATTCTCTTTCTTCTTATATATATTTTATTTATTTAAAACTGATGGCTAGTTATTTCAGGATCGTATTACCTGTCACGGATATGCAGCAGGTATTGATGTGAGTGAGGGTTTCAACAAAATAAACCAATTAAGGACATAAAATTTATTTTTATTTATCTAACAATTGATTTAGATAATATTTTTTTAAGTGTATCTTAAGTACAGATAAGATGGGATATAATGGGTTTTGGCTGAGTAGTTGGATCCTGAGCAAAGGTCGCTGCATCCCCTCACCTTTCCTCCTACTATTCTAACCAGTTTTATCATTAGTAATAATAAATACAAATAAAATAATTTAACGCAAATAATTTAATTTCTGAAAAATGAGATGATTTAATAAAAAATAACAGGCAGATAGTAAATGGAGGGAAAGAGATGAATATAGAAAGAGGGGGGGGAGAAAAGAGAGAAAGTAAAAAGGAGAGAGTTTGTGTATATATGTATTTGGGAAAAAGAATAAAAAATTATTTATTTGTGATGAAAATATAACAAAATTCTTAATTATATTGATTTTCTCAAATAAAATTGTTGACGTGGACAAGAATCAGACATATATTGGATAAAATGTTTATGTGTAATAAAAGTTAAATTGATATTTCAAGTTCTAAACGAATTTTTAAAGTATGTGTTTATTTTTTTGTCAATTTATATCGATCTCTTATCCATTTAATGATATGCAGGTAATTTTACTTCCTTTAATATTTGTATGTAATAACAATATTAATTTTTAATGAAGAACACGTGTAACAGAAAATTAAGCAATAGTTATATAGTTAAGATTATTTTTAATAGTATTTTTAATACTAAGAAAATTTTTTATATAAATATTAGTTTTATTAATTAAGCATATAAAAAGTACTACTTTTATATATATTTTAATACTGCATTTTACAATAATATTTAATACTATTATTCCAATTTTATTTTTATTCATATTGAACATTTTTATTTATTCGTGAAATAACTGTAGAACATCTTCTTTTATAAGTCTTTTGATACATATACGTACAATAATTCTTTAATTTATGAAAATGAAATATTGAAATTCTATTATAGATATTCTTTATATACTTTATAGTATCAATGTGATAAAGAAAATATTTTTAAATAAATAAATTATTTATTATTTAAAATAAAATATTATATAAAATATTTACACCGTGTTATATAAAAAAAATTTGCTATAATAGTAAATTTAATTTTCAAAAAAAAAAAAAATTTAATAGTTAGATTTTTTTTAATATGTATGGTATTATATGGTTCATACAATTGGTAAATAATTGTTTATGATTCGTACAATTTTGTGAATATATAAAGTTAAATAGTTTTTACTATTATTATGTTTAACCCATAAGTATTTAATCCAATTATAACAATTTTAGTTCAAGTAATAGAGCACTTTTTTGGTTATGAAAAAAAGCATATAGTGATGCATATAAAAATTCGTAAAACAATCAGTAGATTCTTTTTTTTTAAAATGACACTTATGATATTCACTCATAATATTTTTTTTACGTTTTTTATTATGAAGAGAAAAGTCTTAATTATATCACTAAAGTACAAATGGGAAAATTGTAGCTAATAAAATTGTGAATAAAATGCATTTTTTTAAAAAACCGATCGAAAAATTAGAATCTGAAAAATTTACGAAAAATCGGAATATTTTTAAATTAATTAAAATATTTATAATTTTTTTATTTTTTAATATTTAAAACTATAATTTTGGTATATTAAAGTAATTAATATGCACTTTATTTGTAAAAATACTAACATGATTGGATCATTGTTAATATATAATAAGAATATAATAAGTATATAATATTTTATAAAATAATAAGATAATGTTAATTTATAATAAGAAAACTGCTCTATTGTTCGGACCAATTAAAATAAGGTTTGTTTAATGGATTAGTATGTATATGCATAAAAATAAAAGTTAAAAATATATACACAACTTTCTAATAGTTTTGTATTTTTGTTTTTCAATAATATTATATTATGCATAAAAATAATATTATGTATGTTATATTATACGTGTTGTTTTTAATATATATTTATTAGAAAAATTATATTTTATCAATATTAAATAATATTGAAGTAACAGAGAATAAATAAATATAAAATCTCATTTTGCAATATTAAACTAACATAATTTATTATTTACTATATTTCATAATATCAGGAAGCTGACTAGTAAGAAATTCAATATTTGAATATGTAATACTAATTATTTCCATACATTAATAGTACAATTGCTATATTATTTTGAGGCCAACATAATAATATCAATATTGATTTTGCATTGAATAATTATGCAATTAAATAAAAGTTTATTTTTATTGTTTTCATATAAATGAAAGTATGTGTGGAATTATAATATTTCAGAGACATATAATATTATAGTATAGTTTAATAGTATAGTTTAAGATATTTATTATTTTTAAACAAACTGACAATCAAAATTTTAAACAGATTTAGCATCAGAATTTTAAAGTATCCTACAGCGCCACCTTTTTTTATTCTGTCTAATATAAGTAATCATGTAGGTAACATCGGTATATTAGGGATCTACATTAATATTATTTTGTCTTTATCTACTTACGGAGAATTTAGTACATATGTGAAAATTATGAAAATGTGCAATTATTATTTACATTATATTAAAATATTTTACAATAATGATATTAATTAATTAAAAATTTGAATTATCTTTACTTATTAAGAATAAAGTATATTACAGGTTAATTCATAATTTTGATATATATTTTATCATGTTATGCTGTTTCATATTATATTTACGATTAATATTTCAAAAATTATTCGAAAATATTTTTTCCCTCTTAATCCTTGTACGATTTCATTATTCATATTTGTGTCAAGAATTTTTAGTATTTTATTTTTGAAATACAGGAATGGCTAATAAGTTTGAAGTTTGGTATAGAAAAACTACAAATTTCTTTTTTCAGAATTAAATTTCAATAATTGACTATAAGTACATCATTGAGAATATCTTTAAAAACATACAAATATTAAAAATAAAGTAGAAAAATAAAAATGTATAATATAATATATAAAATATAAATTGAGCATATACAGTTCTAAGCAGACATTATTGATTCAACGAAATATGACATATAATATATTTCAGAATAAACTAGGGAAGACGCTTATATACGGAGAAATTTGTCTTTGTGCAATTATATGAATTACTATAAATTATTATGTAAGCATGGAAATATGATTATTATAAATTATTATTTTTTAAACCTTTCTATTTTAAAATACAAAATTTACTGTAATAAAATAATAATCAAGTGATATTGTGGTGGCATCTCGATCATAGTAATGAGTGATGAAGAAGAAAAAAACTTTATTTTTTATTCTAAATTATCATCGAGATTTTTCTGAAAAATAAAATTTATTTTAATAAATTTTTTATAAAATAATACATATGTATATAATACGAGGTATTATTCATTTTCTTACTAATATTCTATACAGTCCAATTTTTATTGCTGGATCATCATCAATATTATAATCTTTACGTCTTGGAGCAAATAGAACTTCAGGTGATATTCCTTCTTGAATTTTTGATTCGTCTGTCAAAGAATCTCTTGTATTCATATCTTCCGAAAAGTTCTCCATAATATAGCTACCAAAATATTAAATATTTATTTACACAATATTTTTATGTAACCGTAAACCTTATTATTGTAGTATTTCAAAATGAACAAATTCTTTCTATTATTAAAATTTTCTTGAAACAAATTTAAAATGAATATTCTGAATTACATAAAAAATAGGAAATTTTTTATTTTCTAATGTTAAAAATTATTTTGTACTTATTATTTTATTTAAATTGCTGTCAATATATTATTCAACTATTTATTTATTCATTGGTATAAAATAATATTGTTTATAAAAGTGATAATATCAAGAAAAATCTATACATGTAAATTCACCAATAATTAAATAAAATACTTATATTAAGTTTTTAAACGAGACAATATTAATTACATCAAATAGTAAGTGTGGCCAGTATTATTACATTAATATGTAATAATACTGACTAAATTAATTAAATTAATCAGATAAGATATGAATAGTATTACAATAATCATTTTCGGAGAATTCATTCAAAAGCTTATTTTGAACATGAGTAAATAAAAAAAGGCTTATTCTAAGTATTATTATGCACGAAGCAAAAAATTATGTATTATATAATATACATTACTAGGATGACAATAGACACAAAAAAGACCATGGAATTTGAAATTGATTAATAATAATAATGCACATGTAAAATGTATTTCTTTCTTTATCTTTATTTTTTTAATGTACGTTTGTATTGAAAATCTTGTTTTATACATGTGATTAAATACATTCTGCTTTAATCTTTATTCGATTCAAATATGTATTAATTATCTTTTATGTAACAATTTTAAATCTTTCTAGTGTATTTAGAAAAAAAGAATCTAGAGGAAGTATAAATTATATTTATAAGCCCGAGAAGGCAACATACAATCCCGATCGGTAACAATTGATATTTCTATGTGCTTGTAGACGTGCATGTGCATTAGAGTGAAATAAGAAGAACCAATGTTTCAGTCTCATATAAACTACGATTTTCTGCAAATATCTGAATGTTTAAAAAGTGCAATTAATAAAAAAAAAAAAATTATTATAATAGCTATTAAAAAAGAATATAAAAGCTTATATTTACTCTAATAATATAACTACAAGTATAACTGTAAGCTATGATTTAATAATGCGATGTCGATAGTCTATCTCATCGCATATTTTTCATAATAAATATTATAAAATTTTATTTAAAAGAATTTTTTATTTAATTACAAGTAATTGTATATAAATCATGAATTTAATTAATTATTAATAATCTAAAATTAGCTTTTCTCATTTGTAATTATTTAAAATTTGATTAATAATTTTATTTTAAATATTGATTTAAAAGTCAATATCACTTATAATTAAATTAAAAAAATATATAATGCATTAATTGTTGTTATAGTTATTTTTTAATATTATTTTGAAAATTTGATTTACGTGTTTGAGTTTCAATTTCACAAGAGTCAAAACTACAAGAAGAGGAGAGTTTTTATTGGTGAATTGGTTTTCATGAATACATTTGTTTACTCTTACGGTAAAATTAGTTATTAAAAACAAATTATGTCCACTTCATTAGCATAGATCTATTTATCGCTAAATCATGAATAATTATTGTTAAAGGTATTTGAAAATGGACAGATTGAAGATAGTGAAAAACATACCCCTGCTTAGACTCAGGTGGTATCCAGAATTCGGGGAGAACCCGGGGGTGAAGTCTGGCCCCTAGAGGTGACTGGGTGAATCGGCGTTTAATCATCTGCGAGAAGAGCCATCGGTCTCCCAAATTCGATGGTATCATTCTTCTGCCGACTGGATCAGATTCCGAGCCACTGCGTTTTCCATGAGCTAAAATTTTAGTTTATTGTCAGCCAACAATTTATTCCGAATATGAACTTTCTTTAGTATCTTAATTATTATATCTTTATTATTTTTCCGTGAAGTTAGATTTTAATTAAGAATAGATTAAAGAATAATAAAGCTGAAGCATTATATCTTTAATTTTATTCCGGACCTTTTTATTGATGTACGTCAATAAAACAATACATTAATGTAAAGCTGAAGAGAAATGATGTTTCGTTGTCTGTTTGTGCCCAGCTAATTGTATTTATATTCCAAATAATTTTTCTTCATTCTTAGTTATATTTTTGATAAAGATATTCCTGATAAATTTATTAGTTTTACTGACATTCTAAACTAATTTCTGAAGAATACTCTATACTTTATTAATTTATTTAAAATGTATTTACCTCCCCAGCACGAGTGTCCATAACTCAAGCATGAACCTGAAATTAATATTAAAACATTTGATTTTTAATCATTTTATATAAATAATAATTATAATAGTATATAAAAATCTTTCATCAGTATTTAATTTCAATACATATAACTGAAGATAAGTGTTGAAAAAGTCCATTTCCTTACACCTTTGAACTTTTTTTTATTCTTTTTAACAAAGATTTTCTAAAGCTATTGTGAGTAAAGAATTACGTATTATAATGAAAAATTAAAGGAATTAATCATATGGAATTATTACTTTATAGTAATTTGTACATAGAAAACAAAGTTTTGAAATATATAACATTCTTTTCAATTTATTAAACAATACAGAAGTTAAAATTTATATAATAAATTGAAACAACTAAAACAATACAAAATAAAAAAAAAAATTTATTTATTTCTTTATAAATATTATTATATGAAAAATATTACTTTTGTACTTAAAAATAAAATATTTATAAATGAAAAATTTCCAAAAAAAATCTTGTTTTTTATTATATTATTTTGTATATATTTTAATTATGTATATTTTCTCTCTTTTCAATAAAAGTGTATCATGAAGCTTTTGATAATAACATATGTATTCTAAATAAGTAGAATTAAAGATTTCAAAACAAAATCTTTATAGAGTATTAATAAAAAAAATTCATCAAATTGTAATAAATAATGTTATTTAATTAAAGTTAATAATTTTACATTTTTTTCAGCGAATATTCTTATTCTATCCAATAAGATAACAGTAAAAGAAGAAAATATAATTCTAAAAGAGAAGAAGATAATGGTACACATAGCACATTGTGCGTGAGAATTGCCAGCTATTAAAAACATACAATGAAATAGAAAAATTATCTTGAGAATGTTTAAATTAAGTAGGTGAATTAACGGAGTGAATTAGGGTATAAAAAAGGACTTGGGAAAAATAATTCAAAAACAATCGAACGATTACTTGTTCTAAGGAAAACCTATTTCAACGTATAAATTATTTTTCATTTTTCCATAAATACAATCGAACTTTAAGTTTATCCTTACACTATTGGATAGATCAATAAGCACGGGTTGGCTGACATATTGCAGTACTTCCGGTTGATGAAAAATTACTAGATTTTTTCATACACAGATTTATTTTTATTACTTATTATTTTATAGCTTATTTTTTATTTGATTTATTTTTGTGAGATTATCTTTTGAGATAGTTATTGTTCA
The DNA here is from genome assembly GCA_018907245.1 of Eupristina koningsbergeri. Taxonomy (NCBI): domain Eukaryota; kingdom Metazoa; phylum Arthropoda; class Insecta; order Hymenoptera; family Agaonidae; genus Eupristina; species Eupristina koningsbergeri. The sequence goes on along the minus strand of JACCHV010002752.1, from coordinate 376,165 downwards.
ATTGCTGAGGTTTTAGTTAGATGTAAAATTGGTTTTTTAATATATATACAAACAAAATATATTTTTAAAATTATACACTATATATTTGTTAAAATTATTTGAATGATTTACTTAAAATTATAAAGTCCTCAATGATTCTTTTGATGTAAAAATATTAAAAAGTAAAAAAATTGATTTTTAAGAATTAAAATTTTGATAGTCATAATATTTAGTGCACTAAAATATATTCTACATTCTAAAAGTGATAATAGCCGAATTTTGAAGAATAATATTTAGACTTCAAAAATGTATGTATTTTGATCAATTTTATTTAGAAATTTAGAACCATATTTGTGATTAGTAATAAACAATATTAATAAGCTTAAAATTATTAAATTTAAAACTAATCTATTGAAGATTTTTATTTGACATCAATGGTAATCCAATTTCACACCTTTCCTGTAATTAAAACAAATGTTCTTTAGAGCTCCCGTATTTTACTGCTTAGACATTATTAATTAGTTACTTTGCTGACTTTTTCGCGGCAATTCCCAAAGTATTAAGTCCATTGCATTACAAGTACGTATGTGCGCTAACGTTGGAATATATCGTAGGCTATTATTTCAAATCTGAACTTTTTTATATTGCTCCGGAACATATTACACTACTTTTTACAGTCTATGCTGAGAAGTGAAAAACTTTCCCCGGAAATTTTTAATACAAAATACACCTACATTTTTTAAAATTTATAACACTATTATTCTTAACGCATTTCTGTTAATTTATGCAATTTGCTTGAATAGTATTTTTCCAATATTAAATATGAAATAAATAATTTTTTCATTACATCGTGGTTTTATATAAATACATATTTTCAAGTACTAATAAATCTAACGAGTTCATAAAATTTTCTCATCAAATGGTAACGTTAAACAGTAATGTAAGATCTAAAGAATAATTGATTATTTAATTTAAATAAAATTTGTTGAAGAAGTTGTGAATTCAAAATATTATACAATTACGCTATATTTTTTTTGCATATCCCTAATGTGGTAGCTGTATTCATTAGTATCCAATGTTCATTCATCAACGCAATTTTTGCGTAAAATTATGACGGTTTTCATAATTTCGAACATGTAAACGTTGGTTAGAATTTATATTACCGCTAATCGTAAATTATGTTTTCAATATTAAACAATCATGTTAAGTAGAAACAATTACGTATTAACTTTTTAATCAATTTTTTTTGGATGGTGTAAAAAATAATGTACATAGTATTTTTTATTAATATTGTAAATGAAAAATAAAAAAATAAAAATTTGAAGAAAATGTAGACATCGATTATATGAATATATTAGAATTTTATTAGTTATTAACTGTTAAGTAAATGTATCTAATTTCTGAAACTCGTGTTTAATAATAAAACACGATAAGAATTATTCTAATAGTAAAATTATATAAATATACTATAGACTTCATATATCTTAAGTCATAAAAATAAAGTGGGCACTTTTCTTACTATACTTTAACTTGTTACGTAATATTTAAATTTAATCGAATATCGAACTCCACAATATGTTATTAAAGGTCTATGAAACTTTAATACATTGCTTTAGACTCAAGGTGGTTAAAAATAGAGTGTATTTACAGATATTTTAAGGTATTCAAAATGACTTATTAGAAATATGAATATGAACTTTAAATGTAAAACATGTATAAATCTACGAGTTTCTAATTTTATCAAAAAAAATTTATAAGTATTTATGATTTTTATAATTTTTCTATGAATACTATTATATAAAAAACACAATTATTTTTATTTTATTCATGAACATAAAAATATTTATTAAATTATTATTAATATAAAAAATGACATAATTATAGTATTATAAAATTGTTATGTTTTATAATTAGTTATGTTGCAATTTAATGTTTTTACATATAAATTAAAAATTAATTTTTGTAATATTTATTATATCATTAACTAATATAATGTAAAAAAAGTTTTTTTTTACAATATAACTAAAATTTAGTGAAATTATAAATCAAATAAAATTAAGCAAAAATATAGACATAGTCTCATATGTAAATTAGTTAAATATCACCAAAAACTCTAGCAATTGTCATTAAAATTTATATTTCTTGAATTTATTTTTTAAATGAAAGATATTAAAATTTAAATTATTAATAATATTTTATTTATGTAAATCAACAGATTCAAGTTATTTAAAAAGTATTTTATAGAGGTGACCAAATAGTTATACTTTTTATTTTTATTGTATTATTCTTATTATTTTATTTACTGTACAACAATATTCAGTTTTTTTAAATATTTTTAAATATTAAGTGTACTTAACAATTAACTATTTATTTTTTAAATTATTTGTCAAATGTTTGTGTAATCAATTTATAAAATTTTATTTTACAGTAAAATTTACTCAAATACTTAATTAAAATGAGTTCAATTATTTTTAATCAATACTTATTTAACTAGAATAAGTTTACTTAACTAAAGTAACGTTTTAATTTACTTAACTTAACGGGTGTAGAACATGATTAAATTATATTTCAGCATTGAAATAAATTCTCCTAATATACAATAAAATTATAATATTATTAATACATAAAATTATGTACAATACTATTTATCATAATCATTTATGTATAAATACCAAATATTACTTTTGAATAAAATATTATATTTTCTTTTCTAATTTTATTTTAAACTTTTATTAAAATTATTAATTCGTCAATTGTATAAGAAGTTCAAATTTATTATTTTTCTTATATATTATTAAGAAAATTTATATTAAATTTATAACTTCATAAAATTAAAAAATACTTTTTCATTTATTTGAATAGTTAAATCTTATATAAAATTTATTTTTTGATGTGAGTAGAATTTTAATATCGATATAATTTCCTGATCATCAGTAGTCATTTCTTTAATGCAATGCTATAATATTCAAATATTAATAATGTTTTAAGTTAACGTTTGTCAGTTTTTATTTAAACTTTAATAACACATACATAAAAAAATTTTCAATACCTTACTAATAATTTAAAATGTTTCTGAATGAATATTTCATTGAATATATAAAAGTGCACGCAATATTAATAATTAGTAGTTACATATTATAAATTTTTTATAAAGAAGTGTAAAATATTTTACTTTAAAGATTAAATAGTCATATTTATAATATATTCTATAATAATTGTTATTTGGAATTAAAAAATGCTTAATTAATAAAATCGTATATCATAATATAGGATATGATATGTAGTTTTATAGCTATTTATTCATTTATATTCAAATTAATATTGGTATAAAAATACGTAAATTTAGAGTAATTCAGAATCGTCCACGAAATATGTTTTTTATATACTCTGTCTCATCAAGTACATAGTAAACTATCAAGTTAAACAGTTAGTTAATTACATTTATTGAATATTTAACACATTAAAAAGCACTATGAATCGACTTGAAGTAGTACTTTCTGCAGGTACTAAACATAAAAATCAAAACAACTTCAGTCACGTTATAATTTAATATGTCAAAAAATGAATATAAAATATTAATTATTTTTTTAGAACTTAGTAAATATTTAAATAAAAGGATTTTAAAATTAAGAATTGTGAAATTAAGCTTTAAAATAAGACTAATTGAAAGGAGGAAAATATGTTATTCAATTTTATATTTGTTTGTAACAATTTATATTAAAAAATATATATTATATTAATATATATAAATGTGATATAAAGTTGTGAATAAATGAAATGTTTTATTATGTAATATCACTCGAATGTTAATCAATTATCACAAGAAAATTTTTATATTTCTAATCAAATGATTATTTTTATGTAGAATAAAGAAAATAAAGAAAGTGTGACCACAATTCTTTCGTGGAGGAGGTTGTTGTTTTTATTTTAATTTTTTGGTGTCAAATAGTTCGATTTGTTGGATGTAGATATTTAATAGATAAAAAATTAAATATATTTACATAAGTTTTGTAAACATTTTATTCATTTATTATTATTAATTTCAATAGTTTAGCTTCACGATTTTTCAAAATAATTTTCATATATTTAATACAAATAATATTAATAATATTATAATAATACATTAATTAAATTCTTCTGTTAAATATGTTAATAATGGATATTTGATTTCATAATAAATCGTTTTTTTATACATAAACTACTGTTTAAATATAAAACTATGACTTTTAATTACAATCTATTATATTTACTACCTATATCATTATAAAGTTTAATAATATATACGTTTATTACGAAATAATATATATGAAAACGGATTAACATAAATTATTTTAGAAAATTATTATAGTGTTCGAAAATAATATTTTTTAATATTATGTATTAAAAGCTTAATATATTTGCATAATTAATCTTATATTTTCATTGTAAGAATTAATGGTTTTTTTCTAAATATTTATTTTTTATTCCGACATAAACAAAAATGCAAAATTAAGTAAAATTTACATTTGATATTAATATTAAGGATCCAATAAAACCTTTCTTATTAATATTATTGTTACTAATTGATAATGCGTACAACATATATTTTATTTATTCATTTATTGAAATTTACATTTATACAAAATGTATTTATACAAAGTTACTTTTAAAAATATGTTTTTATGTACTTATATATAGTAAATAAAAAATATATTATGAGCGGCTGTAGCGAGAATCTAAATTAAATAATATGTTAGCTTCCTTTATCTAGTAATTACGAATATGGAGTTCATTCATCTGTTTTTTATGGGGAAAGACGTAGCGTTCACCTTTTTATAGACTCTTGTCTGTCTGAAGCACACACACGCACATTAAATTACATTCCCATTTATATTTGGAATAATTGCAGTTTTTTATTATATGAGTGGAATAGGCGTGAAATTTTGAAAACTTTGGCTCTTTTATTGTGAGAAATATAGTGTAACATATACATGTGTGTACATTTAAATATATTTGGTTTAGGCTCTCTTTGCGGAAAAATCATCGAATATCGAAATTTCTTTCGAGAATTTGAATTTTTAAAATATCATTCATATAGAGAACACTTATTATATTTTGATAAGTAATGTCATCGTAGATTGATTATTAATAATTTCTTGAGAAATACAAAATATTTCTAAAATATCATTTTTTTTTTTCTTAAATCCCTAATTCTACTACATTCCATTAGATATAAAATATTTATTATTTACTAATACACTTCTAGTTAGTGATTCCTGTTCCAATGTATAAAATTTTTTATCTTTTTTTTCAATTCATTATTAACTAAATTATGAATAGCTGTATGAGTGATTGTGATTGTTAAGACCCTCACTTTTCGAAATTTTAAATTGTTTAAAAAATTTTTTGAATAAAAATTATAAATAATAAAAAAATAATAAAAATTATTTTTATTAATATTTTATAAATGAACATACATACAAATAAATAATTAAATCATTATTTCATAAAATAACAAATTCTATTAATTGTTAGAATTTATAATTATATTCAAATAAAAAGTTTTTTAAATTTTTTCTCATAGGTAGTCCTTAAACAAGATTTATTATTTGGTTTCATGAATTATAAGTTCACACTTTTTTTCATATAATAGACACATTATTTTAACTTAAGTTTGTAATTGATTAACATTTTCTTTACTTTAATTCATAAGATTGGCATACACATTTTCTGGTTATTTTTTTTTTTTTACAAATAATCAAAATATAATCATTATTTAATATTATAGAATGAAAAAAATTACTAAAATGTTTGTAAAAGTGTTATAAATTATACCTGCAGCACATCCGGCAAAAGAAGAGATTAGAATTAACACAGTAACTAAAAAGTAAATATTTCTCAAGAATGGTAAGCTAGGACTTCCTCGCATTTTGGCACTATCAATTTTAGTTTTCTTATGATTTAGAAACCTGAAAATAAAATAATATTTATAAATAATATAATAAACTTTATTAATATGATTTTAATACAAAATTATTTAAAAAATTTAGTTGAAAATTAGATATAATTAAAAATTAAGTAGCAATTAAATAAATTTTATTAATAAAACAAAAATAAATATAAAGATAAAAATGAAAAATTTCTCCTTGAAAAATATTAATTATTTAATTATATTTTTTTAAATTTAAAAATATTAATTAAAAAATGATCAATTTTTTATGTATATACTTTTTTAAGAGTGTAATTACTATTTTGTATGATTTAGTTTTTTAATTTTATTTGAATTTTATTTGATCTGAAAACGTGTAAAAATATGAATACTAAATTTCATTAATTTTTTTTTTAAATTAAAATTTAAATAATGTAATGCAAAATATATTTTAAATTTTTATTTATTTATTTATATTAAATAATAAAAATTGTATTTAGTAATATTATTTTTAAATATTTTAAATATAAAAATAATAATTGAAGGCAGTTATTTTCATTATTAATCTTTATATTTTTTATTAATATGAAATTAATAATAGTTTGGATTATAACATCATTTTTTATAAACTAATTTTAAAGTTAGCTCAATCATAAAAGTTCTATGAATCTGATTAATTAAAAAATTTAATTGATTTATGTAATGTATTTAATTTACAATAAAACATACATTTACGTCCTTTGTTTATACAATAAATTATGATATAATATTGATTAAGTATAAATCGAAATGAGAATTTAAATATTAAATATGTTCTATATTTAATAAAACTATATCATTTATGAGAGAAAATTTTAATGATAAATATTGTTTGTATTTCGAATTAACTTGTATAATTTAGTTTGTACTTCAATGGTAGCGTCTGTTATCGAAATTTAGGAATTCATTTAATTAATTTTCAATAAAAGTATTTTTATTATACGCAGTTTAAAATATATAGTCTTAATTTTTTTTAAAAAATATATTCAATTTTGATTAGTTTATATATAATTATATTATATATAAATATAAAACTACATTGTTTAGATTCGTCTTTTGAAAAGTATTTCATTTCATACGTTATTTTTAGAATAAAGAATAAATGCATCTTTTCTTTTTAATTTTTTTTTTGTGCATTACATTTAAAAAAATTTAAATTAACATATACGATTTTTTGTGACCGTTATAATATATATATATATATAATCATTACTTACTCACATGCAATAATTTTTTAATTTTTGACAAATCGTCGATTCACTTTATTTTGCTATTTCTATATGCTTTTTTTATTTATGAATTTTTTAAAAGTGTAAGAATTATAATTTATATCGAAATGTAGAGTAATTATAATATGTATTAAAAGCAAAATTTTTTTGTAGTGATATAGATAAATCTTTTATAAAATAAATCATTTTTTAAAAATATTTATATTAAATAAAACGTTGAATAATACATTTTAATATTACTATAAGCAATAAATAAATAAGTTGCCAAATTTTATTGGAAATATTAACAGATAGTCATTTAAGTAACAAATTCCGTATCAATAACTTGTATTCAAATTAAACGTTGTTACATCAGCTTTCAAATACAAAAAAAAATGAACGAAATAAATATTTGTACAAAGAATATAAATTAAACAAATTATAATTTCATTTGTTACTTTTAATTTAATTATCTTGGTTATACCATAAGAATTCGCTTGAATCATTGGTGTCACTACAACTTTTGTTTTTAAAGACGATTAAATAAAAAAAAAAAAAAAAAACAGCAATACACGTGAATTCGGAAAATAGATAAGAAATAAGAAGGACGAAAGTGAATAAAATATTACCTGGGGGCTAAGGTGTAAGCACAATAAAGAATCTTGCACTGGTATGCTGTCAGAGACGATATTGGGTACGTTGAAAGAAGATGTATTATTTATTTATATATGTAACGGGGTGGATTGAGTTGATAAGGGGTTGATAACGGTATGAGACACGCGCGTCGAGGAAGAAGTGCCGAAGGGTGCACACCTGCACTCCACGAAGGAGCCGAGCACGAGGGCTTTTATAGACGATCTCGCGATATCAGAGACCCATAGACAAGGGGAAGGAGCGCATGTGTGGGTGGACAGAGAGAGAGAGAGAGAGAGAGATGAGAAAAGTGGTTATGAGCTCCCATGGCGGGGGTGAGCGCCGTTCAGATTATTGCGCACCTGCATTCGCGCGCATTTGGTGTCAATCTTGAATATCTGGTGGTCCGCAAACCCCATCGCGCACCCAATAGGCACTATTGTTTCTTAAACAAAAAATTGCACATCCATTTATTATTAAATATTTAACTTTATATAAAATTCATTTAAATTTCACCTAAAATATACTTAATATGTATTTAATATTAAAATTAAATAGAAGAAGCCTCGAAACGCAATTTTATTTCAGTTCGTTACTTTACAATGATTAATTAGGATAAAATACTGTCGAGTGACAAAAAATAAATGAAATAATAGGTAGCAATTTTTAATATTATACATTGTTAAAGTAATTAAAATTAGATATTGTTTTGACTTTCCGTCATTAAATAATAGATCATTGCACACATATAATTGGTATTTTATAACTTATAATTTTATAATATTTTAAAAGAAGATACTTTAATGTTTAAATTTGAAAGCCATAGAAATATTCTGAAAAAATTTATTTTTTATATTTTTCATTGAAAACTTGAAAAGTGTAGAAAAAAATTTTTTGATCTAAAATAAAACATATTTCTTATAATAAAATGAATAAAAATTTTAAAGGATTTCAATTTTAAGAACAGATTTTAATTTATTCTTATTTTGAATATACTGTTTTGGCATTTTCAATATGCATTATCAAATTATTGATTAAATTAGAATGATAAATATAAACTTCAATATTATTGTACATGCCAACTAAATAAACAAAATTATGAATAATTTATTTATTTATATTGTTGATAAATTCTGATCGTTAATTACAATTTGCTATTGATATATTCTCCATGTAAGATAAATTGAAATATCTAATAAACTTACTTTGAGATTTCTACCATTGAAAATATAATAATTAGCGGAATTATATTTTAATATTTTAATATACTGTAAATTACTATAGTAATAAATTGAAATCATTTTTATGTCATTAGTTACTTGATAATAATTTATATATTTACCGAGATAATAAATACTAACTATTAAGCTTATTCTGAGTTTTTATGAATTTTAATAGCATTTAAATATCATACATACATAGTGCATAAATATCAATTTGCAATTTTTTCAAAGATAAATTTTTTTGTAGATTTTAATTTGTCAGAGCAATTTTTAGTGCATATATACAATACAATAATGCATTTGTACAGAATATTTTTGATTTTGTACCCTATCAATTACATTATATTCCACACAGCATTCATCTTGCACTTCCAATATTTTGCATGTGCACAAGCTTAAAAAAAAGTGAATCTGAATATGAAGGTATTGTCAATTACGTATGCCAATGGAGTCAACCGCATCCCAGAACACCTAATACATGCACTAAATTTTGTAAAAAGAAAGGATTCCATATTTGTTACTGTGGAATAAAAATCTGTACGCCGAATTGTAAAAGTTGAATATTATCCAGTAAAAATTTCCATTTACTCTGTAATATGAAAAATTCTTTTTAAAATTAGTTAAACAATTTAGTTAATGTAGTAATTATTATATTTTTTTGTTTCAAAATTTAAAAATATTTTTTTATCTAAATAAATGAATGAAATAATTTTGTAATGAATTTCATATTAAAATCTTAAAATATAAGTTTCATTAAAACATGGTTTTTTGTGTTAATTTAAAATTACATACAACTAATTTTCCTAATTTTTACTTAAGCTTTATTTATATAATTTAATAAAAACATTTTAATACCTTGCATTATTTTTTTTATCTTAATTAACAGGTAATTTTTGGAATTTTGTTACGTTTTCATTTTTAAAAGTAAATTAATATAAATAACTAGAAAGAGATCGTTTATGTAAATATTAAAATATATTGTACATGGTGAACTAAATCATTGTAGGAGGGAATATTTTTTCCGATATTAAAAAAAGTAAAATACGAATAAACATTTTGAAATAAGAAGACAAAAAGTACAAGAATTGCGATTGCCGACAAAATAGATGAGAAATCCAATCCGCGAACTCGTTCATTGTAAAGAATTGTTCGGAGCTAAATATTTTCCTTTAAAAACTTCTTCTTCATGGTTAAAAAAATATATCTTGCAGAAGAGAGAAACTACTATATTTATAATAAACGAAGAATTCATTAACCACTGCAAAAATAATAAAGAGCGATTACAATCAATGAGCATTTTAATCTTTGAAATTAAATATTTACTAAGATAATATTTAGTAAGAGAAAAAAGATTTGAGTATCTGACGAACAAACCGATGTTTTTTCATAATATACAATCAATAATCGTAAAAATTCATTTATAACTGAAAGTTTAATTAAATTTTGTTTAATTTAAAAAAACAATGTTTATTGCATTAATAAATCAAAGTATGTTGTTTCTGCAAATTTTTATGAATAATGAATATGTGTACAATCGACTTTGTAATTCAATTTACATAGGATATTCTATTTTTAATATATTCAATCATACAAAATAATATAAAATATTCGAATGATTTAATTTTTTATTTTATTGTGTATATTTTTGTACATAAATACCAGATATATATTTTATGCATAAAAATTAGTTTATTTAATTTCATCTAAACTATTATATTTTAAAATAATAATAAATGTAAATATAACAAATATATTTATTTAATAAGTATATAATTATAGAAAGTAAATCGTATAAAAGAATATCGTTAATATATTTTTTTCTTTTTTAAAAGTAAACAAAATTTTATTGGACAATAAATATATGGCACATCAATTTCTATATAATTATAATTTTAGAATAATATTTTCACTTAATTAAACATAATTAAAATGTCTTTATTGAATCCATTAGGCTAAAGAAACGAGCACTGTTATTGGATATACCAGAAAAGAAATAATTAAAAAATGACTATGAAAATAATGAAAAATTATCTTTAAAGCTATGCTGATTAATTTTTATACGAATATTAAGCTAATTTGAATATTAATCATGAAACAATAATAAAAGAGGTTCGAGTTTCTGTCAGATTTTTTCAACTATTAAGTTTCAAAATACAAAGTCTTTTTTTACACAATGATTCTTCAACTGTAAATATTTTTCTTCGAATAAAAATTTAGCAGCTAAATATATTTTAATAAGAAATGTTATTGTGTATTTTATATATTTATTATTATTATATTTAATGTAAGTTGTGAGCATTTATAATATATACTTTTACGTTTGTAAAATTCAGTGCTCTTTCAAACCAAGTTTACTCTATGTTTAGTAATTTAATTTATAATTTAATTTCACATTGAAGAATATTTATATTTTTTTTAATATTCTTTTTAAAGCAGATGCAATTTATTAAAAGTCAGAAAAATATTATGATATAAATAATGTAATTTGATTAAATATAAAAATATATAAAAGAGTGATATTTAAGTAGTTTTAATCTTTTTGTATTACCTGCATCTATTATAAAATATTGCAACATTGACCTTACATTTTTGAAGGATATAATTTTCTTAAGACATACATTATGCATATTTAAGCTGTAAAAAAATTAAGGAAAAACACCAGAAAGAAAAGAAAATATAGGTGGGCACTAGCAATTATAGAGAACCCAAGGAAAATGAGTAAAGATCTTTGATAAGTAAGAAGAAAAGAGGGTAGTATACTTTTAAAAAATACTTTAAACTACCTTTGTCGAGTATAATTAAATTTTTATAATTTGTTGTTATTTTACGTTTGTTTTTCCATAAAGCTAGAAGATTTCCTCTGTATATATAGAGTATTTCTCAATTATGGTATTTATTATGAGTGTGTGTATGAGGAAGTAAGTGTGTGTATGTATGTACGTATTGTGTAGGCGTTTGCCCTTAAGCTTTTGTATCGAGAACATTAGAGTATCTAGTACAATTAAAGGGCTCGAAGATTTTCTAGTTCCAGTATTCCAGCAGTTTCTACATTTAAACCACCAGATAAAAAGAAGCAACCAAAATGCACATAACTAGGTATTAAGCACATGTTTTTATTTAAATTATGATACAAATAATAAGCATTTATCCATATAGTTTTTCTTTTTTTAAAAAAAAGTTTATTGTATTATACTTTGTTGGATTTTCAGTTTAATTAAATTTATGTAAGTAATCGATTGCGTGTTTTTGTATTTGTCTTCTGCTTAGTTCCTCTTAAGTAATGATCAAAACGATTTTAGCAATGACGTATGCATTTTAAATATTTACAATCTTTTCTACGAATTCATAAAAAAATTCATTGATAATATTAGTGTTTTGTTATAAATATTTTCTGATTAATAGAATACTTTCTATTTGCAGTTGTGCATTTATTTTTTGAAGTAATTTCTATTTTTTTATTTTTTCCTTTTACAAATTTAATATTTCAGTGGATGATTTCATTTTCTCTATCATTATTCACTGAAAAATTGTAATTACCTTTATTTTCTTTGCTTTTTCTTTAAATACTAGAATATTTATTTTGTTTTTGCTTTGTAGTAAATTTTACATTTGAAATTTTTTGAAGTTTCGTTCCATTTTTGTATTCTATGTAAAAAATTTGAGTAGTTCAAATTTTTTACATTTTATTCCGGTTTACTCTTCTTTACATCATTTTTTATTGATTTTTATATTATTGTGGTATTTGGTATCACAGGTATCTAATACTGATAAAAAACATATATCGTAGAATTGCAACTGCGTATTCCCATTCTTTGGAGACTAACAATGAGCATGTGCTATTATTAATTCGAAGAATATTGAAAGAATTGTCTGAGACTGTCAATAAAATGGAGACCAAAGCACAAACATCTCATTCTTTTTGATCCTTAACTTATGTGCAGCATTCTTATCTTGTTACACACGTAACCATGGACCCATCAAACATCGAAATATCGAAATCTGCCTTACTTTTAACCATTAAATTCAATAAAATAACAAATGTATATATTTTTCCTAAAATTCACTTTTTTTAAATTTTGTCTGTACTTAATCTTTGTTTATGCTTTGTAGAGTTTTTTTTGCTTGGATTAAGGCAAAATGCTATACATACGATTTATGCATTTTTTATGCTAATTTTAACAAGATGTAAATTTACTATGAAAATGTTTAGTATCATATATATTTTTTAAAGTAATATTTATAAAACTTAATTGGCAATTACTTTAAATTTTAATTAATACATCAGAAAAAATTTTAAGATAAAAAAAAAAGAAATATTATAGTCGAAGCTGTTATCCTTTTTAAAATTAAACTAAATTTTTCGTAAAATTATTTATTTATACATCAATTTCTTTTAGTAGAATTATTATTATTCTAGAATAGCTTAAAAGTCAAAATTTTGATTCATGAATTGCAAATTATATAGAATCATTCTATTTTATTATTAGATATTATGGAACACTATATGTTGTGCCCTTTAAAGTTTAAATAAATTGTCGAAAAATATTACAACCTACAAATTAACAAATTATTCAAGTATGAATGAATGTTTCTAATAAGAGCATACTGCTATTCGCTAAATTTTACGATTAACGTTAAACTCAAAGGAAAATTGTGTATAGAGGAAGCACTCAATTTATAGGGTGAGCTCATCTTACTTCTTGCAGTGAAAATGTAATGTTTCTCCATGATGTTAAACATACAGAAACCAAGTACAAAGCATAAAATTTGAATTTGGTAGCGGTATATTTCTCTCCCCCGTCCTCTCTCTCTCTCTCTCTTCCCTACCTAATGTGAGATTACCGTTAAATGATCGCAGACCAGGCAAATAAGACGATTATGATGTCGGTAACATCGGAATATCAGAATCCCGAGGCTTCACTACGTTATATTGCCATTTGAAGCTCGGGCTCGAAAGTCACACCTGTAGCAGCTCAACTTCTGCGGTTCGCTTAAAGTGCAAAGTGCACCTGAATTTTTATTAACCCACGTATACTCTCCGAGATTGGCACATTAATGCTTCATTCCTATCTGGTTTTGTTTCTTATATTTTGTCATATTGAAGGTATATTAGACCATCAGCAATGGACGGCTAGACAATAGCTGTCTCACAATAAGTTTAAAGCCATTCCTTCTTTAATTATCTACAGGTTAAATAATGTTGCTTCCAATTAAATGTAATTTTCAAATCATTAATTAATATTTAAAGATTTTTAGTTAAAGAACTTTTTATTTTTTATTATAGAAATTACTCTAAAATTGAAGTAACACATAAAAAACTTAACGAAAATCTATAAGAAAAATTAGATAAGTTAGGTGTATACACTAATAACATATGTATTGGATGATATCGGTCAAGTAATAAATATTTAATTGATATATTATTTTATACAATTATAAGTTAAATTATTTATTTTTAAAGTACTTAAGCATTTTTACGAATATTATTGATAAATTCTTTATTAATAAATCATTTCTATTCAAGTAGTTGAATGTTATTTATTTTAAAAATATAAAAAACGAGTCATTCATTATTCATGAGGTAATATGTGAATAAAAAAATATAATTATGTTAAAGTAATTAATTATCAAATAAATTTGAATCGTCCTACTACTTGTATTATTTTTACTTATTATGGGAAAGATCTATACACAGACGTACCATAGTTCTGTAACTTTATTTTCCAGTTTTTAGTTCAAGCTGAATACTATAAAACACTACGATCGGATCTAAGATATAAAATGTAAACGCAATAAAACTGCGTTTCATGTAAATATATAAAAGCATGCGAGATTTGCGTATATACGATCTTACTGAAATCATTTCTGAAAAAGACCGTTGAAAGAGACCGTTTTGTAGTTTTATCAACTATATTTATGAAATAATTCATCCAATTAAGAGAAAAAAGAAGACATAAGACATTGATTAAAATTTGGAAAGTGTAGCGTATTCTGTTAGATTAAATTCGATTTTTATTATTTGGTGTATGATGTAGAAAAACAGTATTACATACTTTGGTAGAATGTAAAATGGTTCATAAGATGATCATAAGCACTCCTAATACATGCATATGTAAATATAAATAATTTAAAATGAGTTGTTAGTCATAGATCAATATCTTTATGTTAATTTCTTTCAATTCTTGTCAAATACCGCGTTTATAATTTTAATTTCTTAATACTAGGCATTTTTCACTGTTGTGAATTTAAGAAATTCAAAGAATCAATTTAATCATATTAAATAAGTATTACTATTTATTTAAAAATATTTTTATAACAAATTCAATTAAATTTATTTCAGTAGTGAAACTTTGAATATGGTTAAATTTCAAAATAAATATGAAGATTTAAGTATAAAACTCTTCGAATATAGGGTTTGCTAATTTGAAATCGTTGATTCTCAATTTTTGATGTAATTTTTAATTTAGAATTCTCGATATTTATTCCTTTTCAGTTCATTTTTTACTATAAAGGATTGTACGCATTGATTATAATTGTAGAACATTGTATTATTGCAAAAATGTTTTGTACGCAAACATTTTAACAATTGCAATTAATTAATAATCTAAAATAAATTTTTTTATTTCACAATTCAACTTTTTTTTTGTTGAGATTAGTATGATAAATAATAATCATTTTTAAATTGAAATTCTATTATAAACAAAAGTAATTTCGCGGAAATGATAATTATATAATTAAATATATTTTCAATACTTGATAATTTTTTATTAAAACATTAATAAGTCCTTTGAGAAAAAGTTTGAAATAATATTAAAATTTCATAATTTTAAAATTTATAGAAATTGCTCATTCATGTTTTAATGTAAATAATTTCGACAAATTATTTACAAGCGCGTATCTAATATCATTCTCATGTAACAATGTATGTCTAGACATTACATCGATTAATTTAATAATGTATCCGTTAAACTATATTCATTAAAAAATATTGTCTACTTAAATGATATTTTAAAAAAGCAAAATTGCAAAAATATTTATTTTAGATATGTTTTGAGTGTTACATGCAGTATACGTTATTGTGATTCTATACAAAATACGAAAAATTAAAAGTATGCCAATTTAAGCCGGAAATTTCTTTGCTAATTTCCTTGCATCGAGGCTATTACGTACGTCAACAGAATTCTTGACGTATTTTGAACCAACGGAAAGAAATCCAATATATACTTTACTCAATTTATACTTTTTTCCTCTTTCTTCATATTCACTATATATACAATATTTTGATAATGTATTGATTATGTAAATAGAATCACAGCATTTAAAAGTAAAATTTTCTTTTCAATTATATTTCAGTGTAAGAAATTACTCTTAGTTACACCGATTTATTGATACTAACATCATTTAATACGTGTAATGAAATTACAGATAAAGTACTCATCATGTACACAACATTAAATGAACATATCATAAAATTACAGTTATATTTATTAAATAGAAATATTGTTCTCCTTTATCAATTTAAATTCATATCATCAATAAAATTTTATTAAATGGTGATAGAAATCTGTTACACATTAAGATACTATTTAATTCGTAATGTATGGTTTTCGTTGAATTCATATTTTCATAAAATAATTGTTAATATTCTTGTTTAATGATTTTCAAAATATCATGTAATAAATTGGATTAATAGCTCATTGCTTATTCATAAAAATTTAATATAACTTTTATTAATTTTTACATAATTATACACCATACGGGATTTTAATTTTGTTTATTACAATGTGTTATCTGAATATGTATATACTACGAGAGTTTAAGATTACGTTTAACAAAAACTTTATTAATTTTTAAGAGATCTATAACTTACATGGATACTAAATTAGGTAGGGGCTGTATTTCTAAAAATTCATTTTTCATTAATTAATTAAATTACGATATTTCATTGAAACTTTCAAAATATATATTTAGCAGTTGCACAATAAAAATAGTCGTGTTTTTTGTTCCAGCGAATGAATGAATATATTTTTATATGCATATTTGGTGGAAGACGTTAGATGAAAAGCCAACTTCGTGCGCCAATAATCGACTGTACGTTACGAAATGAAATGTGTGCCATTATTGCTTCGACATTAATTGATATTCATTCAGACATAATTTATTTCATTGGTATGTAGTTTTTATAATATATTTACCATATGTATGATATACCAGTTATTCTGCGTTATTATTTTTCTAAAAATAGTTTCAATATTACTTTGAAAGTGAAATTTAATGTTTATACAAGAGTAAATTGATTGGAAAATATTTAATTTTAAAATAGAAGTCAATGGGGTTAAAAACACTTACACTTCCATTTTCGATTATTTGAAAAATAATTTTCAGTTTATGCTTAGACTATAATTCTATAATGTATGCTCATAGTATTTAAATTAAGTATTTTAATAAGCATACATAAATAAATCAAGTGAATACTTAAGGTTCATATTAATAAAGTAGAATATAGTAGAATTATGGAAGTTTCATGCCTGTAGAATTAACAAAGCAAATAAGAGCTTTCATACGGATTAAGCGAACACAAAAAATACGGCAATTTCTATGTAAAAATAGGGGAATGAGTAAGTACGGATTCTAGTCTTGACGAATAGGGAGAAGCTATTTTCAGAATAATTAAACCTGCTTTTGCGCGATATTAGTATTCTGTAGATTTAAAATACGATGTCGATTAAATAAACATGGTTGCCCTGTTGTTGTTGCACTTAATCACAAGTTTTGTACAGAAAGTTTGATTATACGAATTATTTGCGCGCAATAAGAGACCCTGATCTAACAATAGACATGCTTTTTTTTATTTGCAATTTTAATAGAGTGAATATTATCTTCTACTCTGGTATCCCGATCTTTCTTGAAATAATTTGGAATAATTTCTCTTTTATGGTACTTTTCGAATAATGTAATAATTCAAATAATTTGGTACGACCTTTCATTTTGTATTTTAACTTAAATGTAGATTGCAAGTTATGATTATTCGATTTTCATTGATTTCATTTATCAATGAATCAATGACTAAATTGAAAATACAGCCCAACAGTAGAATTTTTACTAAACTGTAAAGAAAACTAAATTAAGGATGTTCATAATTAATTTATAAAGAAATATTGTATATAATCCATTAATGCAGGATTTATATATATTTTTATATTTATGAATGCAATCATAAACATAGTAGGAATCTATTGTATATTGACAATTTTCTTTATTATATTGATTAAGGTAAGGTATATTTAAAATATTAATTTCTTTATTTTTTTATATTTATTAACTCAATTTAAATACTTTGATAAAATTTTTTATACAAAATTTTTACAAAATTGTATCAAATAGATTATTTACATTGTATTTCTAATTTTTAATACTTTTAACATTGATTATTTATTTTAATTCAATATTAAAATCATTAGAATACTAATAATATTCATGCAGTATATGTGAAAATTGCCAATTAATATTGTTAATTCATGATTTACCTTTCTATTTAAGAAGAGGAAATTGTTTTCAAAAACATTTTTATATAACTGAAAAAATAATCGTGTACATTTCCTAGTTGTGAGTAGGTTAGAGAACGAATGATATGTAGTCATATTCTAGTAAATAAGAAACCATTATTACTTTTTCATCTTCAAGATAGAATATTTAAGCGACCGTTACTAAAAAAAACCAATTTTACGATGATTCGATGGCATTGATGTAAATGTGCTAGTTATCACTACAAAATTGAACAAATATTTATTCAAATAAAATTTTTTATTTTTTAATAAAATACAGATGTTATATTAATTCTTTACAATACTTACACTTTCACAATTTACAATTAATGTATAAAATTTAATTTATTATATTATTTAATAAATTTATTCTTTAATATAAATAAGAAATGAATAATGATTAAAAATAGAATTCTTGTAAGTTTATATATATATATATATATATATATATATATATATATGTATAAATTAAATTATTTGCAATACCATGCACTACTATTATGAATATTTAAAAAAAATCTTTCCTGAATTAATAATAATTTTGTAAATAATTACAATTTCTTTATTTTATTTTTATTCAATAAAAATATACTTGTTATACTATTCACGCTGTGGAATCATTTATTATTTCAAGCAATACTTCTTGGTTTAATTAAATTATTCATTATATTTACAAAAACCTTAATTATATCTTAGTAATTCCAAAAATAGTTAAATGCACTTATCTTTCAGTCTGTAATAATTTAAATAATTAGACATATACCAATTCGACAGATAGAAGGTCATTTAATAATTTAATTTGAATTATTTTAAAGTTATAAACTTTTATAACAGTATCAATTATGCCTCTATGATAATAAGCTATGTTTTGTTCATTATTTAATTCTTATATTTCATTTATATATAATGAATGACATATATAATTTAATATTTTATAATTTTCTATAAGATTTTAATACCTCTCATTTTTAATATTTTAAATAATTAATTATCTCTACATACGTAGAAATAAATTTATAAATAAAAAAAGATTTAATACATAAAAAAAAAATTATCAATATTATTATCGATTTTTATAGACTTTGATTATAAGCTTAGTTCTATAGTAAAATTATTATTAGAATACCTAATAGTAATGAACATCTAAGTCATTAATGTATGTATTGATTAAAAATTCTATATATTATAGTTCTTGAAAAATATTTTATTTTTATGAAGAATTAATATTAAATATTAATGAAAGGAAGATACTTTTAATTTAAACTAATATACATGTATAAATGAAAATTGAAATTCATAGAAATAAAGATTTTTTTAAATATATTATATAAATATAATAGATATAATTTTTCTAGATAATTCATTATTATTTAAATTTTTAAAATGAATATACAGATAAAAAAAAACTTTTTATATTAGTCTTTAAAGTTTTGTTTTTGAAATTATTATTCATTGATTATGCTTACTTGATTTTATGAAAGAAAACATTGGCTATATAAATCAATAAATGTATGAATATTCAAGAGTTACTTTTTGAAGAAAAAATACTTTCATATTTATTTAAATATTTATTCATTTACAAATCATTTAATTTTTGAAATCATAAACTTATAAGGTAATTTTCTAATAATTAATATATATAAATAAAAAATTATTGATTTGAATTAATTATCTATCTATTAATTATAATAATTAAAATTCTAGCAATTGAATATTGATTTAAAAATTAATTAAGCATATTTTATATTCTTATTTTTTTTTTTTTTTGATTGTTATTGATATAAATATTTATACAAATTAGAAATTAAAATGGAGTAAATATAAAATATTGTAAAGTAGTTACACAATTACAACATTAAAAAATAGACATAATTTATTTACGAATTAAGAATATATATAATTTTAAATTATGAATAAAATTACTTCATATAGATAAATATAAAAAAAGAATGAGTATGTGATTATTATAAAAAAAATAAAATTATATGAGATAATTATGAGAAAATACTGTACCTTAAATAATAATAATTCCAATATAATTAAGATGCATACTTTTTCGAAGGAATATATTGTGAACTTGTATTTTAATAAAATAATAAATTTAAGAATGATACATATTTATTTATATTGTATTTAGTAAAAATTTATCTAAAATAAATGTTTGATCTAAATATAGCTTATGAATAACAAATATTAATTTAAATATTAAAATTAATTTATATGTAAGTAAGGATGAAAATATTTATAATTTTAAGCTCATCTATGTATTATATTTTATACTGTATAATATCAGATACAACTAAACTCTTTCTTTTGTATTTAATAAATTTAAAATTAAAACATTGATGATGTAATTTAAAAAATTGTAATGATACACATGTATTGGTTAATCCACTTGTTTATATTGTTTATCTTAAATTAAATATTAGAATTTATAAACGGATATAAAGAAAATTACATTGAGTGTAATTTTCTTTGTCAAGTTGACTTGATATACAACCATTATATAAATTACTTTTAAGAAAATAAGCTTACTTAATTGTACTTGCATTCTTCATTTATTAAATTTAAATACAAAATAAAAATTAATTTGTAAATATAATTCCAAGAGTTGAATATAGTTTCGTGATCTGATTGTTAAACTCTACAAGAGAAATTCGTCTTTTGATTTATCTACAGTTGCAGATGAATTTAAGTTGAGTTGTCAAGATAAGAAAGTAGCCTCTTGAATTATTTTTAATACAACATTAAAAATCTTAACTCCCCTAATCTTTGTACCGTAAAAGTATCTGTTCAATGTTTACAATACTATTTTCATTTTAAGTACTATTAGCTCTTGTAGAATTGAATGTTCTATTTATGAAAATAATAGTTCACATTTTATACGTGTATACACATAACATGTCTTGAATAATCTGTAAGAATATTGAATTTGACATTTTTTTATACTTTTGGTCTTTGAATAGTAAGTTATTTTAAGTACGTCTAAAATTTATGCATTGAATGCACTATTAGAACAGTCAAAGGTCGTAAGAAAAATATAAAAATATGGTTTTCCTATTTTTGCTGATAGTGAGACCATGTACACCTTGGAGTTATTTAGAATAAGAAGCAAAAAATTGACAAATACGATATTGAGATGTAGATGGAATCATTTGTAGTAATAACATGCTTTATTAGTCAATAAATAGATCAATATATAATAAATGCTCTTGTAAGTAATTTTTAAATGTTCAAAGTACCAAGTAACATGCGTAAAATTGTCTCAAAAATGTTACATTTATCCACACAGAGTATAATGCTTTGAGGCAAAAAGGAAATCGTGAAATATTTACTTTCATTATATTTGCATTATTATTTTAAATTCGAATTATACTTTTCTAAAAATGGAACTTAGTAATTATAGATATATTCGTAAAAAATATATTTGAATGTATCAATGAATAAAAACATGAGATATGGATATCAATACAAGAAAATTATACTTTCTCTTGAAGTTGCGACAGAAATAACGAAAAAAAGAAATAAATTGTGAAATTGAAGAAGGCTAAAAGATATTTGGGCCATATTTATTGTTTTTCCTACTATTAACCATTATAAAACTTTCAAGTGCTGTTATTTTTGTACTCATTCACACTACTTTTCTTACGTTATACTCTATAAGTTATTACTCTCTCTTATAAATTGAACCGTTGATAGTTTTATAATAAATAATTATGTTTTTTATTATATTTGTTAAAGCGATGATATTCAGCCACAGTAAAATATGCAAGAAAACTGATGCAAATATGATATTTTTTTAATACAATTGAGATAATTTAGTAACATTTGTGATATTTACGTATGTGTTAAGGAACATACTTCGTCGATATTTTATACATTAATTTTGAATGTATAAAGACGCTTGTTCTATTTCTTTGTTAATATATTAATATGAAGATAATATCCCGATAATCGGTATAACATTATTTGCAAATGATTTTGAATCCATAATGATATTATCCGTGACCAGGTAAAAATTCAGTTATTACAGAGTGACAAATTCATAGAATAACCGATTACTCTATAACGAAACTTCACCTTTTTATCTATAATCTTATTATTTTTTTTTTAAATTTCAGACAATATTCGTATATTTATTTATAAAATTGATCAATGCAGCAGCAGTCTAAGTCAATTATGAAATATAATTGGAAGATATAAATAAATATCTATAATTAGCCTAAAAATATAAATCGTCTATTCTTATACTTTTTTGACCAATTCTCACCCCTTTTCATCATAAATTAATAATCAAAAAACATTGCACTGTTGAGAAATTTGGTATCCCTTCTACAAATTGATGAAGGATAAGCAAATATCGAGTTTAATATAAACTAAAAAAATTATGAATTGTAATTTTATAAAATTCTCTAATAAAATAAAATAACATTTTTTTTTTTGTATTTCAAATAATTTTAACCATAATATTTTTTATATTTATTTTTTCTCAAGAAAAGAAATATTAAACATATTAAACTTGTAAATGTAATTAGTTTTTTATCATGTCTAATGTACTGAATCTTTCAAAAGTTTTCAAATTATTTTTTTAGTATTGCATTTACGATATATAAATTAATTTTTTTTATAAAAAAATGTAATTGATTAAGTATTTATTTTTACTTCTTGAAAAATCTTACCAAATATTAATAAATTTTTATTATATGTATAATAATGAACATTGTTATTAAACGACAACAAATAATTTATTTGACATCAAGAACTTTTATACATGCTAAATAGATAATGCAAGTAAATACAAGTAAAAATAAATTACATAAAAATGACACAAAATTAAAACAATACAAATATATAAATTGCATAAATACACAGATTCTCGTAGATTACATTATTGTGTAAATTTTAGTATTGGATATAGTGCCATAAGTTTTTAAGCCCAATTATATCGGATATCGATTTATTTGTAATATACTAGATATTTATATTTATAACTAATAAGATATTAAATAAACTTTTCGTTATATTTTTTATTCTTGTTAACAGTTTATTGCTATAAAAAATGTTGATAAAATCATATTGAACTTATTAAATTTAATATGATTTTGTTTACAAAAAAATTTGTTTTATGCAATTTATATTTTTCTCAAAACAGTATATTTTATAAGTATATTTACACAGAAATTTTAAGTTTTATACTCTTGTTTGCTTAAATTATTAGAATTATTAGTTATCATTATTAATAATATAACATTAGATTTTTAGATTTCTTATGTAATAAATATCTAAAAATAAAAAATTTATACATTGAGCTTCGCATGACAATACATAATTATGTTTTTCTCTGTAGATAAAGCAGCATATCAATCTCAATACAATAATTATTTAATAAAATTACTTAATACATAATGTTTATCAAAAATATAATATTACCAAAATATGATAGTAATGATAGTAATATTAATTTTTTTTTTTTTTTTTTTTTTATATATAGTAGATAATGTATTTTGTATTCAATATTTTATAACTGAAAATAAAAATTCAGCTGCCTACAAATTATACATTTCAAAATATTGGAAAATTTTTATATTGTACTAAATATGAAAATTTTTTAAAAATTTATGTTAAGCAATAATTTTTATGAAAACCATTTATTGTATTTAATAAGAATATTACTACTTTATCGATGCATGCACATTTATAGGTAAGAGTAGATTTAAAGAAAAAATCGATAATTAATACATAATGATTTTTCATATGTTATCATTAAAATTATTATATTCACTTTATTATATAATTCAAGTTGTTTTATTCAATATTATTATGTCATTGTATTAAAAATATCTAAGTAACTAAAATTTATAAATTATATTTAAAAAATGTATAATAAAGTTATAAAGTAGATATTTCTATTAAAAATAATATTTATAAATAAAAATTATTTAGTAATTAAAACATAACTTCTGCATATTCATTAAAAATTAAAATTCTGCATTTTTTAAAATTTTATTATTTTTACACATATTATAATCAAAATATAATTGAAACGTATGCTTTAAAATCTATTTGACATTATCTATGGCTATATATATATTTTTTAATGATCTTTTTTTCTTTTTTATACATTTTTCCATGAATATATTACATGATATTGTTTTCGAAAATACACGGATAATAATATATTTTCTGTTATTTAACATTAACTTATAAAAATAAGGATATTAGAATAATGTAAAAAAAAATTTACATTAAACAAAGATAAATATCTTTTTATTTATTTTAATAAAATTATTTCACAAATCAAATAATACAGTATTCATTAATATTTGCTTGGAATTAGTAATATATGTAACAAAGTCGATGTTTTTGACAGGCGGTCATAGTATATTAGTTTAGATTTACGTTTATAATAATAACTTTTGAACAGCAATGACATAAACATTTACCATTGATAAGAAAATTGCAATACTGCTTTTTTGCATTTTTTTATAAGTTTTTAATTATCTAAAAAATTGAAAAAAAAGAGTTATTTGCAGTTAAATTTGAATTAAATTGAGTAGATTAATATATAACGAGTGGCTTAATACACAATAATAACTATTATTTGTGGATGCAAATCATTTAAAACTAGATTACATCAACTGAATTTGATAAAATTATTGTTATTAAAATTTCTATAGTTTGATCACTTTATTATTATTATTATCATCATCATCATCATCATTATTATTATTATTATTATTATTATTATTATTATTATTATTATTAATATTATTATTATTTTGTTTCCTGTTGATTTAAACAACCGATCATGGTAATGAAAAAGAACTAATTTTTATAGTTTCTTTTCATGCACGTTATTCAGCAATGATTGATATTTTACGATGCGAAAGAGTGAAAACTGAAATTTTGTAAAACTTTTGGTGTTTTACGAATTCTTCATTATATATACTACAACTCATTTATTGAAATTTTTATGTTGCAATGTTTGTTTTTTTATTTTTTTCATTTTAACAACGACATTTTTATACGATAACTTCTATATGACAATTATGATTACATACTTATGTATATAATATGTATTATATTTAACGCAGAAATATACATGCTATATTCATTAAAACATATATCTTAATGTAATAACATTTTAGACATAGCCTATAGTATTATTTCGTCAATTTGTCCACAGTATGTCAAACGACCGTTCAATTTTTTCTTCGCATTCTTTACTGGATATTCAATTTTTTTGGTACAGATAATAGTAACAGGTAACGTTTCACGTCTTTAATTATTCTCTCCTACTTACATCGACTAATTAATCAAAAAATATTTCATTTATGTAAATTTTATTTGGATTTAGTATTTGATGAATTACTTCCCTCTTTTTTTACGGATACTAAAATATTATTTTCATAGACCCATTTGAATTATTTGCATTGTTATTTTGTATTCGACTTTCATTTTTTGATCAATGTATGATCTGTAATATTTAACATATTACACATATTCAACATTTTTCTACATTACCGATGAAAATATATGGACTCGAATGGCTTTGAACAAAAAACGTTAACTAAATTCTATTACGTTAAATCCAGTATCGATACAATGATTAACGATTGGAGAACATTTTTTACAGCAATAGAATAAAGACATTAAAACATCAAACCAGCTTACAATACATTCAGTATTTTTTATCATTTTAGTAATTTATTATTTTGTTGATGTGTTCATGGAGGCGTCCAATGTAAGATTGGCTAAGAGAGTTACGAATTGTAATTTTGATTTTCCGCGTGAGCGCAATGCCGATTGGAA
Source organism: Eupristina koningsbergeri (assembly GCA_018907245.1). Classification (NCBI taxonomy): domain Eukaryota; kingdom Metazoa; phylum Arthropoda; class Insecta; order Hymenoptera; family Agaonidae; genus Eupristina; species Eupristina koningsbergeri. The sequence goes on along the minus strand of JACCHV010002752.1, from coordinate 349,818 downwards.
TAAAAAATAAATGGAAAAAGTGGTGCATTGGTTTATGAATTTATAAGATAAAGGAGGAGGAGGAGGAGGAGGAGGAGGAGGAGGAGGAACCAAGGCTCGGGCAGAGAAATCGGTCGTTGGAAATAACCAAAAGTCGCGGGATTCGCGAGGGAAAGGATCGGATCCGCGCTTTCGACGCGGGCGGAAAGCGTCTGCATTTGAATTATTTTTGTTCTAGTAAAATTGTGCTTGCACTGCTGTAACATTGAGGGTATTGTGTTTGGGTGTGGATTGGTGTGGGTATCGAAAACTATTTGCCCATCGGTTTTCCGTCGCCTGTCGTGTTGCTCATTGCCGTCGCCCTCGAGCGGTTAGAATGAATAAACGTCGCCTGTGCACACGTTGGTCTCGTCTATGTCAAAGGTCATTTAATGGAACGTTTTGCCGAATATAAAGTTGCCGGCTGCGCTCGGATCATCTGATGAAAAGAATTGCTGCCAGAGCTTTTCAAACTTGTCACGTGTTACCTCGTTCCCCTGCAAAAATCATATTGAATCCATTATTCCTGCCATCATTCCCGCCTTTTTCGTTTATTTTGCCCTTTTATTCCGGGGAATGACTCGAAAACGTGTTCTACAAATCCAAACAAACGCAATGCCTCTGCCATTTCCTTTTTTTTTTTTTGAAGCATTTGGCAATTAGTTTTTTTTCTCCTTTAACTGATGTAAAAATGAGGAAATTATTTACTCGATAACTGATAACACCACTTTGTGCATTTCCGATCCGACTTACCATGTCTCAATTTATTTTTATATTTGCTATTGCGCAATCAGTCAAAAAACAAAATACCAGAAATATTATGTGCATTTTGATAAAAAATTTCTTCTATAAAAAATGTTTTAATTTTATTCTAAATGCGTTACACTATATCGAGCGTATAAACTTATTAAAAACAATAAAATGATTGTACTCAGTATTATTTGAGCTATTCTAAATTTAAAAAATCCTATAAAAATGTTATCATCTCTCCATTTGTTTTGAAAATAAATATGAGTATTTATAATAATACAGTTTTCAAATCCGGTAATATTGAACCGCAGATTAAACAAAAATATATTATACGATAAAAATGATTTCTACAGACGTGTACAATTATTAAAAATTTTTTTTTACTTCTAATTTAAAACGTAATAAATTTCAAGTGAAAAGTAGTTTTTTATATCAATAAATGAATAAATTTTTTAATCTTATTTATTTTTCTTTTCAATATTTTATTCTTTTACGTAAAATTTGAAAATCGATTTTTGCATACAATAAGGATATGAAAATGTATAAAAGTAAATTAATAAGTTATAAAAATATTTAGAATTTAATAAACGAATAAATGTGATATTGTGAACTATATTATGTTGTTATAATAAAGATTTAATATATTTTTTAAATTATAAGTTTTATTTATCTTCTTAACCGGCTTCTTTTAAAGGATACAGTTTTTTAATATCTTCATTTCTCATTCAATAAAATTTTATTGCTTCATAATCTAAGAATTGAATACAGAGTAAATTATAAATATATTATAAAGCTGAAAAATTATCTTTTCTTCCTAGAGAATAAAGTTTGATATTTCCTGCATTTTTATTGCTATTATAAGTACTTCGAGATTCTATAATAGTTCCATAAACATTAATTTCCTAAAAATAATTATTTATATGCAAAGTGAGAAGTAGACCTTTATTTTAAAATTCAGAAACATATCAGTATAGAATATTAAATTAAAATCGTAAACAAGAAAGTTTTCCTATCTTAAAGAATTTAGTTGATTACGAAATTCGTTTCATATCATTAGAAACTTGACTTGAATATCAGTTTAAAGGCATCTTTCAATCTATGCACGTCAATTCTCTGATGTAAACGCGTTAATTGAAAATGTGAACTTACAACTTGAAGTTTCTTGAAGGCATCTCGGGACTCATTTTCTTCGACGCCATAGCTTCTGCACACCTGACTGAATTCTGTCTCGTCAATTGAACCATCACCTACAAAATAAAACAATAATTCTTCCTATATTTACGAATAAAAAATATTGTGTATTCAGAAGAAATAATAAATGGTTATGAAAATAATTTTAAAGCAGCCATAATAGGAATCCCATTCCAAGTTCAGTAAATTAGGAAGATATTCCCTAGAAATACAAAGAGTTGAATTACTAGGGAAAAAAAGCCATTCCCTAATTATACAACTATTTACAACTTAATATTACTTTTAGTACATTAATGTACAAATACAGTTAATTAATAAGCAATGAATTTCCAATAAATTGTAGTTTACAATTTGTTCAAATATATATATATAGGGAAAGTACATTAAATGCTTCACATAATTAAACTTATACAACCAATATTACGTACTTATCTACTTATAATCAATTTCCGAATAGTAAATTCTTTTTCTAATTTTATTGTTTTTTTAATTTATTTATTTATTTGTTTACATAGTAGCTTTATTGACAATGCAGTTGTTCCATTGTATGTTAAAATTGAAATTTTAATAAATAAAAATTTAAATTTATTTAAAACTCTAAATTTTATAAATTGATAAGTAATAAAATCAAAAATTTTATTATTATTGAATATAAATTCAGATTTAGCTACAGAAAGCAACGTTGATTTTTCTTTTTTATCCTATATTCTTAAGAAAATTCAGAATTTTTTCAAATAGTGCATTTGCAAGCTTATAAGATACTCCAGAATAAAGTATATGAACGACTGAATGGTTATCAACGTACCAGAAGTATCTTCAAGGTCAAAAACGAGATTCATGTAAGTCTTTTGCCATTCGACCGCGTGCTCTGGATCCTTAGAATATTCCTCCCACATCGAGTACCATTCATCTCGGCTTATCTATAAGTCAATTATATAAAATGCTCGATTAATCAGAAAATAATGAAAATAATACAGGAAATAGTGCGCATGTAAGCAAAATAGATAATATTTGTATATAACTGTGCATAACGAGACTTTTGTGCTTGTATTAACGATGCAACTAATGGATTATCTACTTGAGTCTGAAACTACGACAATCTAAACCACTTAAACACTTGAAAAGTATCGTCACTACGATATACGAAATTATCTGTTAGACTTTTTGCTATTCTATTTTAACGATTTGAAAATCTTTAAAGCCATTTATCACTCAAAATTTCATTTTAGAATGAAAATATTTGTTCATACTTGTATAATGAGATTTACTTACATAAACGTTTTTATGCACTGAAATAATATTTCGATATAATTTATATTTATGCGTTTTTTATGGGTACTTACAAAAAAGTTTGTAATACAAATTGAATTGCACTGCTCAATATTAACCATTATTCGATAGTTTAGAGAACTATATGCGCGTTTCTATATATTTTCAATTTTAATAATATTAAAAGAGTCAGCCATTAAATTTTGTATTACACTTTTAACCAATCAATATATTCAAGTTTTTCTTATAAACTTTTAGTTATGTAACTATATTTTTATATGCATTTATATATTATTCATATTTCATAGAAATTTATTTCTATCCTGCATTTGTATAGAATGTTTTACAAAATATTTGAGAATTTATGTCTCACATTTCAATCATGCAATTTATTTTTAGTATATAATATTGAAATGAAGAAGAATTAGATTTGGGTATGTAATACATTTTAAGAAACTAGTTTTTGAATAATAAAAATTTATTGTCAAAATAATTTTCAAATTATACTAGTATTATATTTTAACAATTATAAATTCGAAGAAATAATATTATTCTATTTTTATAATTTTAAGGTAATTTTAATACGTTTATAGTTCAAGTTGAAATAAAGAGAAAAACTTTGTGTATTATTTAATAATACTTAATTGACCATTACAAATAATATCATAGAACTAATTTAAAATTATATTTTACATACCTGTCCATCATTGTCAGCATCAGCCCTTTTTTGAAGACCATCCCAAACTTTATTTAAAGTGTCTTTCGTTTGAAGAAATCTTGGATGATTAGCCGACCATCCCCTTGCTTCGCAGATTTTCTAACATATAAATATAATAATTCATATCCCAAAAAAAAAAAAATTTACAGAGATAATATTAAAAGAAAACTATATTACTTGGACTGCCAGATCGAAATCCTTAATATCAATGGATCCACTTTGGTTGACATCTGGAAAAGGCACATAAGAAATAAAATTAAGACTTTTAAAGACATCAATAAAAAAGAAATATGTTTCAAAATAGAATATTAATCATATTTTTAGAATGCAAATAAAAGTTTCTTTGTTTAGTTACAGTCGATTCCTGCTATTTTTCATTGATAAAACGAAAACCTCTTTTTGTTTCACCCGATGTATAATGTAATGAAATGCAGTCTTTATCAGAGTCCGCAAATACGTCACGAAGTCCGAGGATGATAATTGAACGGAAGCAAGAGTATACTTGAAAGTGCTCGTCAACTATCTTGTCAAGAATGCAAGGCTACACAACGAAAAATTACCTTGGCATAATTACAGTAGTTATGTTTGCGGTGATTTTTCAGGAGTAAAATTATAAATGAGTCTGCCTGCAAGTAGAAAGAAAATAAACTATACCTCATAGAAACAAATGAGTTCGGTCTATCAGTGGTAATAATATAAACCTATTGTGTATTAATGAAAGTAAATAAGAAAGTAAATATTACTATAAAATATATATAATTATATTAAACTATGAATGGATAAAAATGATATAAGTAAAAGTAGCAAAACACATATATAATGAATTAATACAGTGAACTCAAAAAAATTTTAATAAAAACTTTTGTATTAAGAAATAAATTTAAGTTCAACTGTAACTACAGTGAGTTTAATGCAACAATTATATACACATTTTTTGAAAGCGTATTAAAATAGCTGCAAAATAAGGGGAAAAAATACTGAAAAAATCGTTTACCAATACCATTAATGAAAGAGCTTCATAAATTGGTAACAAGCTGGCATAATGCTGTACAAAAAACGTATTAGAAAGTAAAATATATTTTTATTTGAAAAACTAATAAGAAAGCAGTTTATATTAATGTTAAATAAAAAAATAGAAGAAAGTTAAAAAGTATATAAAAATGTTTGTTCATTTCAACTGGTAGATATAATGTCAATCGATATTCAACAAACTTTCAAATTATATTATTTAATAAATTCGATAAAATGTGTAAAATAAAAAGATAATGCATAACTAAATGTTGCTTTTAAACAGATGATGTTATAGAAGAAATACATAATACTTTGATGGAGCACTTAAAAACATTGTTATCAAGATAAATGAATATGACAAAGATATACTTGTGTGTTACCACTACAATGCATGATCACGATTTTCCCAGTTATTTCCCATATGAATTTATATTCACATGGAAGACTTACTATAATGTCTAACTATATAAAAGATTTTTTAATATATATTTTTGAACTAAATCCTATATAGAGCATATAGGAAAAATTTAAAGAAACCTAAGGAAAAGTGTGATCGATAGGTTTCATGAACTTTATTTATCATAAAAAATTCAGGATTATTATGACAATTCAAATTCTAGTAAATAATATTTTAATTAAGAAGTATTATGCATTTTAATTAAATAGAGAATTACATATGGAACTGATTACTTATTACTGAAATCGAAATAACATTGCATATCCAATTATTATTACTGATGATAACATTCACATATTTTTAATATGTATATTGAGTGAGACAGACACTCGAAGTATGAATAAACGCAATATAAAATAAATAATTATTATAAATTTATAGCATGTATATTATTATAACATTATATAAAACAATGATATATTTCTAATGAACTATGATGTAATTGTAAACGCGATACTTCGAAAAATACTATATATTTTTAATAAAAAGATGGCTAAAAATAATATTGTAGACATTTTTATTAATAAGTAATTGTAAATGATTATCAAGTGTGAACTAGAGATGAGAGGGAAATTATCCACTGGTATTCAACGTTTTGAAATATGCAGAGCGAGTGATGCTTAATTTTGAAAATCAAATGTTAAATATAAGTTAACAACGAAAAAGTAATTTGAAGACAATTTCATTAAATAAAAAAACTTTTCTTTGTATTTTATTTTACTGATTTTTCACTCTATATTCGAATATGCTATAATATTAACAGTGGGATAAAGAAATTTTTTTTCAAGCGTATCTATGTATATTATAAAGATTAAATACTGTTTAACTTTAAATGATGAACAGAAAAAAGTGTAGTCTTAGTGTGCAAGATAATATATTTTTTTTTTTTATTTTTCTCAAACTGAGTATAATTTAAATATATCATTTTTAATTGAATGTGAAGTGGATAAGCAATCTCTAATTTTGTATACTATAAATAAATTAAATAATGCATTATGAGAAATTTGTAGGGTGTCCTCAAATTAAAGTCAGACACGTTAACAAAGATCAATAAAAGTTACTAAGTCAATGTTAGGAGTTTTATATTACAGAATAATAAGAATTTTCATACTGAAATTTTCACATTATAAGACTCATTTATTGATAATCTATTCACTACTCTTAAAAACTAAGTTCACGACTAATGGGAAAGATTAACTTTAGCTCTCTATTAAAAACCTTAGAAATCATATTATAAATATTTAAATAAATGCCGAGAATATTAATAATAAAAGAGTCTTTTACTTAAAATATACAAGTAATGTACAGGAAGGAATTATCAGACAATCATTATAATGATATTATTATAGAAGTTTGATAAATAGCTAATACAAAAATATGATACAAAATGTAATATTAAGGAGTACGTTGGGGATAAAATTCGTGATATTAATGCATGATCATACCTGTATATAAAACAAAAAATAATTCAAAACAAAAATTGAAAACAAATATTCTCAAATATACATGAATTATTTTAAAATTGATAAAGGACAGATGCAGGAACATGATTATAATTTAATGCATAGTCGAAGGTATAGGGGTTTCGATATCTAACAATTCATCTTGGTAAGACAAAGATCATTCATGAGTTCAAGGATAAATGAGTAAGATTCATTTTTGTTCAATTTGATTTTAAATAAAAAATTTAATGATATAATAGAAGAATGAACAGCTATTCTTTCTTTATTGACTTTATTGTTAAGAAAAATGAACTGTCTTTCTTTCATTCTTCTTAAAAATAAAATCAAAATAATTAAACATAAGAAAGATAGAAATTAAATATTAGATATAAAGCAATATCAGAAAAATGACGTTGAAATTTTATAAGCAAAATTTTAATATACATTTTACTGAATGGAGAAGGACAAAGGTTATAAAATTATTTTAATATTATAATTTCAGAATGCATATCTTTGTAATTATAGGAACAAAAGTTATACCGAAATTTGTAACGTTAATTAATTGAAATGCTTTTTATTTAATTAATATTTAATAATAAATGTATCATTGTAGGCATTACTATATCTAATATATATATACTATTATAGATATTATTGTTCATTTGAGTCTTGTAAAGAAATTATATTACAAGTTAATCGGAAAGCCTAAAGTGCATGAGAGCAGTTGGATCAAAGTTATGCGAACGATAACTTCCACAAATTTGCTTACAATATTGAAATAGTTGTATATCAGGGTAGGTTTTTAATAACATTTAACATATTGCGTGATTAAATAATAAAGTATACTTAATAGGTATTAACTTTTTCAGTAGGTGACATTCACATTATGATGAATACGATAATATTCCAGCATAAAAACTACAGAAATCAATTAAAATCCATATCAAAAATAAAAAAACTAAGTAAGTTTAAATTTTCAAGAAAAAAAAAGAAAATTCATAATTTTAAGAAAATTGTATAATATTTTTTCATATATTAATTTCCACTATTTTTATTGATATAAAAGTTATATTTTTAGAAGATTGTGTTACACTAAATTGACTAATTTTATTATTTAAGTTTTTCAAAACTTCGTAGACAAAAAAGTTGTAAATATTATTCCTATGCAATTTTCTAGAAACTAAGGAATTTAATGAAATGTATTGTTTACAGAATTTTAATTTGCAATTCATTTCATCATTAATTATAAGATAATTAATAATTTTAAATACATATTTGATCAATAAAATTATAAAGTAAAAGTTTTAAAATATTAATAAATATAAAACTGCGTTTCTTCATTAATAATCAAATATGGTCAAATTAATAAAATAAAATAAATTTGAAATAAGTGAATTAAAATTATACATCTATACACAAGTAGGATTTATTTATGCAGGGTATTGATGTATAGGTGAAATAAGTTTAAACACTATTTATGTTGTCACGTATGTAATATTATTATTGATTTTAATGTTGACAATCGCATACGCAATTAAGCCCGAAAGGAGAAAAAAGTAGTATTGCGCCGGCAAAGATAATTGAATCATTCGGGAATTGAAGATGAAGAAATCAAATTCAGTGACTAGTAACATAAAACCCACGAGTAATAAGAACTTTTGAATCCGTTAATTCGTGAAAATTCGACGTCAGAGTCGAAAATGAATAAGCGAGGGGGCAATCAAAAGAAAATAGCGAAAATAGCTAATAAAGCGCTAATCAAGCATCTGGAAGGCATTACGGACCCTGAAGATAGAATTCGTGGATTTATAATTCTCCATCTAGCGCAAGTAATGAATAAATCGGAAAAAACGTATGGGCACTTCGATTCCGAGTCTTGAGCGAATTAACATCTCAAGCATATTCCGGTTCAGATATCCTTTTGAAAGGATCGTTAACAATTGAATCGAGACTTAGATATTTCTTTAATACAACGAAAGAAACTGGTTACTTTGTACGCGATTGCGTTCAGAGTCATGGCTTACTCAATCAATTACACATTACACGTAAAATCGCATTCTCTTTCTCTCTTAAATTTTTTTATTAGAATAAATAATATTCTGTCTTCTTAACTATCGTTGTTATGTCTATTTTATTTACCTGAAAGAGGTCGAAATGCTTTGACCGCTTTGGCTGGGGCAGAACTGAACCTGATATAAGTTATGTTATTGCTGATTAATAGTTAAAATATATATACATATTGCGATAAAGTAATTACGTAAAAATGACATTGCTCTTAAATTGTGTCTTGCATTGATTAAACTCTCCATTACATACTAAGATTAACTTTTGTCCAAAAAATCTAAATTCTTAATAAGTTATCAGCTAAATCTTTAAAGAATTGGCTAGTTTTTCGTACTCTAATTTTTTCATTATAAAGCTAAGTTGCATTGATATAATTAGATAGAAAACGTGTTAAAATAGCTAAGTGAGAAAGAGAAAAAAATGTATTGAATTACAAAAATTTAAAAAAATAAAGTGTTGAAATAAATTCAAAAGATAGAATAAAATAAAAAGGAACATGATAAGACAAATAAATAAATTAACTAATGGTAAAAATATAACATTAAAAATAATGATTAATATAATTGGAAAATACATCAACAGAAGTAAAAAACTAAAGAAGATGGTTTAAAATAGCTAAATGTTGAGAAAACAATAAAAACGTTATGAAAAGATGTATAATAAATAGAAAATCATAAAAAAAGTGTTATTCAAATTTAGTACTTGTTTAAAGAGAATTGTTATTTAAAGAAATTATGACAGTAGAATTTTATTAAGAAAGTAGATAATTATTGAAAAGTAAAAGAGAACTGTGGGATAATTAAAAATTTATATTGATATAAAATGAGAAATTACAAAAATAAATTTATCATTCCAAAGAGGAGGAAATATGGGAATAGTACATAAAAATAAAATAACAAAAGAATGTCAAGAGTCTCGTAAACTGAATATTGAAATACTTTGTTCGTAACGAATTAATGGTAGCTAATAAATAATAATATTTATTATATTATTTATTAAAATATAATGAAGTATCATTAATTGCAAAATATATTAAATTTAAAAGAAGATACAGAAACAAGCAAAATGTTATTAAATCTACTATGACTATTGTATAATAGATATATGTGTCAAAAGAAGATAAGGTCAGAGTATAGCATATAGTTATTCATAAAAATGTATAAGATGTAAAAAATAAGAAATGAAAGATAAAGAGATTTTATTTGTAATAAGAAGTCTAGAATATAAGTACAAAATAATATCCTAGTAAATAAAAAAGTTGGAATAAAAGAAAATGGATATTAGTGGAAGATAGAGAGAGAGAGAGAGAGAGAGAGAGAGAGAGAGAGAACGAGAGAGAGACTGGAGCATTAACTACTGTGTATTAGAAAAACAGATAATAATGAAAAAATGCTAGTGTTGATAAATGAGCGTATAAAAAAATTTATAAAATAAATAAAAAAAAAATAGAAATAATGTGATGGAAAAATATTAGGGAAATATAAAAGAAGCTGTTGAAAAAACAAATGAAGATGAAAAAATCAATCAATAAAATAATAATATGAATGTTATTTATGAGGCATACAAAAATTTATGGATAAGTTCTAAAATAAAAAAAAATATAATAATATAAAATATAACAAAAATTACACATTGAAAAGCAGTAAAGATATACGAAATTTTTAAAAAATTAAAAAAGCAATAAATTTGATAAAAGACAAAAGGAATACGTACAGATAAATTGAGATAGCTTGTATGTAGGTATTTTTTAGATATAAAAAAAAGAGAAGGATTTATATAAGAAGATATACCAGAGGAACGTTATTAATACATTGTGAAGATATGTGTGAATAAATGAAATAAGTAGGGAATTTGAAATGACAAATGAAATTAGAGAAAACGAGATGAAGGCTAATAAGTGTCTACAAATTTTGTAAAAATTTTCACCTTATCGATATACCTATACATTACCTTCAGAAACACATTACAATTATAGCCTTATCACATAAATGATGCATTAATATCAAATTTCATTTCAGAGGTATGACCAAATATAGGCTGATGAAGCAGTATTATTACCTTAAAACAAAACCTTAACTATCTGCCGAAATTTAATCAAGTATAAATTAGCTAATATATCAGAAAAGAAGGAGAAATGCAATAGACCAGCCGTCAAATTGAGTATAAAAGAAAAGTAGAGTTTGAATGTTCGATACGTAATATCTGTAATAAGAGAGCTCCAAATTCTTGATAAGTAATACAATAGTTTTAACTCAAGTTCACCAAAGTCGACTGAAAACGCCAGCGCTTGATTAAATTCAAGAATATGTATATAGACATATTCTTCCCGGAGCTTCTGTAGATTGAGGTGTTAAGTCAATTCATATTCATAAATTTAAAGAAGAAATTTAGATTCTATGTATGAACCTATGTAGGAAACTATATAGGAATCATATTACAATTTATTTATTAATCCTGATAAGAACTCACTTCGCGCAGCAACTTAAATCATAATGAATAAGTGGAAACTATCTCAATTACATATTTTATTTTTTATTATTATTTTACTTATTTAAATATCGATCTGCAGTAACCCTGTGATTAAAGAAGCTCTCGGGATCTCTGTACTTGTCAATATTAAAATGAGCAGTGATTTATTTTGTGAAGTATTACAATTTATATTGCAAAGTTAGGTTATAGTTGCATGTTTAAAATCTAGTTTGTATATTTATCAAATAATCTCTAGTACCATTATTTTACGACGTGTTATTACTACATTTTAAAATGCATTTCTATTTTATAAATCTTTTTGAACATATATGTAACTTACATGCAATAAAAATTCAGAAATATAATCGCTATAATAAAATTGTACTAATTAAAAACAGAAAATGTAAATACATCAACATAAATTTAATTCCAGCATTTTTTAATTCATTTCTATTATATCTTTTCTCTTAGTATAATTATTAAATTCACTTTAATGGAAATTATAATTTGAAATATTTTTCAAATAAATTTTAAAAAATTAAAAATTTGATCAATTAAAAAGTTTTATTAACAACAATTTTTAATACACATTTCTTATTTAATCAAATTATATTATTCTCTTATAAATTAGAACTGCATTCCTTTGAACTAAAATAAAAATATAAAAAATACGTCATTAAATGTCTGAATTTACCTTCGTTCTTTTCTTATATCTTACCCTGATTTTCACTACTCGCGTTCGACTATTATTTTTCTATTCTACTTTTTCTCTCTATAAGCTTCTATTTATCTGTCTAACAATTTATTTCCGTCTCTCATCGTTTCTGCTGTAACTATCTCCGTCGATCTAGCTTTCTATCGTTTCTACCTCCATAAATTTTCAAGTGCTAACATAATGATCGACACCTTATAGAAGAAAAATGAGTGCCTTCTTGAGTTTAAGAGGAACACAGATGCGAGTTGATATTCAGTTTTGATACCGATCGCCTCACTTTCCCAGGAGTCATTGCCTCTATTAAATTTGGACTCGATAAAAGCTAACCTCATTGTTACTTAACATAATATCAAAATTTAGTTTGCAATAACGATTTGAATTCTCATTACAAGTAAAGATAATGTTTTTTACAAGTTTAACTTTATTCCAAAATTCATCCTTAAAAATGAGAATATCGAATATCGGTATTCATATTAAAATTTTTTAATAAAACCCATGTAATTCCTAATGTTGTGAAATTTTTTGTTGCTTCCTAGATCAATTTAATGCATTTTATAATATAGTGTTTATATATTTTCATAATGAATTCCAATTTATATTTTTTATTATAAAATTATGAAGATAAATATGGAAATATAAATTGCTCGAAATTTAATTGGAGTAAAAAATTAAAAATTTCAAGTAGATGGTATATTTCAAATTTAATAAGGATATTGAATTATTAAAAAATTTTCATAAAATACTCACTGATATTTTATAATTTTTATGAATATATTAAGAATATACTTTCATAGCTATAAGAAAATAAGAATTTTTTTTTTTTTATAATAATTATTTTCAAATACTAAATAATACAATTTGTATAAAATTTTTTATTCTTACAAATCTGGATTTTCTATTCCAAATTCATATAATGTCAAAAGAAAAAAAATTGTATATTTATTCAAATTTTATATTAAATTAAAATTTTTTTGATTGTATAATTAAAAAGTTTGTAAAAATATAATAATCAGGGAAGTTTTAACAAGTAAATAGCTTATTATCAAATAAAAACTTCTTTTTTGCTTACTTTTTTATAATGACAAGATAAATTCTATAACATCGTGTCATTAATTTTTTACAAGCCATATCGTTTAAGTTTATGAGAATTTTACGAATAACCAGCATAATTCATTTAAAATACAGTTATAAAATAATGTATAATATTATTTTAATATGCTATTTATATAATAAATATAAACTTATGTAACCAATAAAGCATCTCAACTTTTATAGAAAATAAAGATAATGTAGACAATATAATAAAAATATTATATAATAAATATTATAAAATAAAATTAATTTATTTTTATAAAGTATTATTCATATTAGTGTATTTAAAAAACATTTATTTTTTAGAAATTAATGAAAAAATAAACCCATTCATTATTAATTTATTACAACATTTATGAATAAAATTAGCATGTGCATCAATAAGTAATTTATATAAATTTTAATTATTTTTTCTATAATTGGAATTTATATAACTATAATACTCTAGATCTATATAATTTTTCAAATACCCAGTTTTACTGCAAACAAACAAAATATCTGAATATAAATGTTAACCTTAAAAAAATAAACGTAAATTAATCTGAAAAACATATCATGATTTCATTTTATAGTGAAATATTATTAAAATTCAAAGTGCATCATTTAATATAGCAAAAAAAAAAAAATATAGATTTTAAAGAATAAATAATAAATTAAAAAATTTATATGAAAACATTATCATTATTGTTTCCTATATTATTAATTATAAGATTTATCCAATAAAGAAAAATATAAATATACTATAATGATGTAAATGAGTACCATTTTATTTTTCATGTATCATTAAAAAATACCTATATTTCAATTTATAATAGAATTATCTTTAAATCGCGAATTTCAGAACACATAGACTCTGACCTTAAATATTATCCGGGATTTGTCAAACTGAGTCGACATTACCACATATTATCGTCTTATTTAAAGACAGAAAAATCAGTGGTAGGTTCTAATATATTAAAATTTAATAAAAAAATAATGAATTATTAAATTAGCAAATAATTTGAGAACCTATGAAGTCTCATTTAAAGTTATTAATATAACAACATTTTTATTTGATGTAAATAATATTAAACAAAAATAGAATATTATTTAATTAAAAAATAAATATAATTGTTTACTATAAATAAATAGTTTCTTATGAATACGAAAATAATAATTTACTTATTTTTTAAATTTTATTTAAATAATACCCAGCATAAATGATCAAACATTTAAAAATAAAAATATAATTTTTTTTTAAACTTATAAAAGTATTCATTAAAAAACTGATAATATCTATATGAGTTTTATAATTTCTGTATAAATAATGTGAATAGAAAAATATTATAATTTTTCATTTTTTATATGAATTAGACATTAGATTTTCAATCTTCAAAAATATTTTATATTTTATCACGTATTTTATCCATAATTCAAAGTTAACATTTCGGGAATTTTTATTAACATAATGAAATGTATAATTACTAAAGTTATAACTACTATAGTTAAAATACGACTGTAAAAACTGCAAAATTTATCATTGAAAATCAATGAATCAGTTTATATATATCCATTTATTTTTCTTTTATTTTTTTTTTTATAATGGTAAAAGTGAGTCAACATTTTTCTATCGATTATCATAAGTAATGAAGTACTTATATGGTATATTCAAAAATATAATTGTAATTTTTAAAATTCTGTAATAAGTATTAGATTTCTGATTATTTTTGTATATAATTTACTTTATTTGATATCTCTTATACATTCATTTTTCAATATATTCATTATTAAAAAAAATAAATATTTAAATACAGTTTTAATAAGTATACAAACATTATTTTATCAATATTAGTAAATTATTATTTGAAAAAGATTAAAACCTAAATTAATTTAAATGAATCGTTTACTTTATAATAATTGAGATAATTAACGATGTTTATTTAAAGAAAAGATTGTAGTTGAAAATTCATATTAATTCTTCGAATTTCAAATTGTAATTTAATTTTTTTTATTTTTTCAACAAAATACTTATGTGCAGTAAAAAATTAAAAATGTACAACATTAAATAAGTTAATTAACAATTACAAATCATTAAAATGGCGTCAAAAAGTTCTTTTAAATAAATAAAATTCTCCATTGAGCTTGTGTATTTATTAAAATACATTTCATTTACATGTTTGTAATATTATTCAGTATGCGTGTAACGATTCATTCACATATTCTAAAACAATTCTAAACTCTCGGTTAATTAAAAGAATTTGTTGTTCGGCTCTTAAGCCTTTGATTTATTAATGTAAAATAGTAGGTGTATGAATAATTAAGTGCCTGCAGCAAAATAAATAATTGTTATTCCAGTAAGGGTAGTTGATAAATATTTAATCCCGGACTGGCCGAGGTATGCAACCACTTTGTTACGAGCGATTACAAAGCTACTGGAACGAATATTGACTTACCGTCATCTGGAATCAACATAAATGGAATTACCTTCCAATAAAAGACAGGGAAAGCTTACGTAGTATAAGAATGATCGCATTTATATCACGGACACCTTCAACGTATACAACATGTGAATAGAAATTCAGAAAATTTATCATTTTTATTTGCAGATTTAAAAATATAAACAGGCAGACGAAAGTTTCTTAATCACCCTATTTATTATATTTTAAAATTTTTAGAAATACTAAAATGTCATATCTCATGATTCGTGGTCTTTATTTTAATTAATGTTATTCCAGATATTATTTTATTTATACAATTGAATTTAAAGAAATTTAAAAATAAATATTTTTTATCATATGTAATAAATAAATTTAGTTAAAATTGTATGCATCTAAATCATGAATAAATTTAAAATTGTGTTAAAAATTTTATATTGAGCAATGAAAATTTCTTAATCATTTTCCTTGAATCAATTTCAACGTAAATTAATTTAAATTTTAATTTGCATAGTAATTATTGTACTAATTATTGTAGATTCAAGTAAACTTTTGTTTTACTCAACTTAGTAATAAAAAATTAAAATAATGTTAAATATATTTAAAGATAAATATTCCACACTTTAAAGATGGAATTTCGATATGTTATAAAAACATAATATTATTATTTGTTAAAAACATATTTTGTTAATTATGATGAAATAATATAATGTTTAAAAAACAATGAAAAAAAAATTTTAAATTAATTCTATAAAATGTTATTCTTATATTGTATTAAGCAATAAGTGTCTATATTAAAATAATTTTAGTATGTGTTACTTGCAGTTGAGAATATATTAACAAAAAAAGATATAAAATTTAATTCATAATTAAAATGTAAAGACATTTAAACAATTTAAATCGTTGACTTAGACAGATTTTAAACGTTATCAATCAATGATTATGCAATAAGAGACTAAAATTTAAACAATGAGATAGTAAATGAGAATGTGTATGAATTAAAAACTACTTTAACTTTAAATTAAGTCAATTTATTATATGATTGAAGATGATTTATTAACAATTTCTTTTATTAAATTTTGAAGAATTATCTTACAACTTTGCTTAAAGTTATTTATATTGAAATTATTTTCGAGGTCTAGAATAATAACAATTATCATTGCTCGAAATTGACAAATTGAATGCTTTGCGTAATTTATTTACACAGTCACTTCTCTGAATATAAGAAAAGCTATTGTAAAGTTTGTTCCATGTTAAATGTATTGATATTATTTTTAAAACCATAGTCGAAAAAAAGATTTAAAAAATTAGCGATAAAAAATAATTTATTAATACGAAATAAATGTTTCATTTTCCTCATATAAGCAAGTTATAAATTTTAAAGTTAAGAAAAATCATGTAAAGAAAATTTTATACGTAAAATAAAAATAAAAACGAAATCTTTAACCTGATTAGAGTTTCATAAATTATCTTAATAGAAATCTTAAAGTCCATGAAAGTTATTTAATTTCTTAAAATAGCGTTCCTTTTCGTATTAAAGTAACTTTTCTGCATCATAAAACATTAAGAGTTAAAAAAGGTACTGATTATAAATTGTGTAATTTTTCATAGTGTGATATGGTCTTTGACTTGTATTTAATTGTATCGCACGTGTATTCGTTTTTATGTAACGTATAATTACGCACAACCGTGTACATTTCTAATATATGATAAGGAATAGCTGTACATTTATAATATAAAAACTTCGGGCAACTATAAAATATTCCTAAATCTCTGACGTTACATTACGTTACGTTTTGTGTTTATTTATGAATTGATTATGCTTGTTTAAAAAAAGGTTCTTTTGTCGCAGAAATTTCTTCAAATTTAAGAAAGAAATTTCCTTTTAAATGCGATAATGGTGTGGGACTCTTCTCGGAATATGAAAAGGATGTTCCTCTTACAATTAATAGTCTGCGTCTCAAAGAATATTCTTCATAGTTAATAAATTTGTCGGGGTTGAAGATTATAATAAAAAAATTTCCCTTTGCGAGTGTGCATTTGCAACCCATCAAGTATAAAAACTGATATTAAATGTGGAAATATAACCCAGTTGTATAGTTAGAGGAGGAGATGCATTAATAAATAAATATATATATATATATATATATATATAGAGAGAGAGAGAGAGAGAGAGAGAGACCTGGATGGATAACCCTGGAAATCTGGAAATCCGAAAGCGTTGAAGCCCTATGACTCTTTCGCTTGGATTTTCAGCCTGTAATATTATTCGTAAAGTAAAAAGTGGCCGCTCGCCTATTATTTCCCTGAATGAGAATCGGGTGTATTTGTGCGCCGGATGGGCCGTAGAAGGAAATGACGTATAGGTCGAGTGTTGTTAAATTTGCTTTTATTCCCCGGCAGCCGAACGAGCGGAAGACATAATCGAGAGCGATCCGCGCGGATCTTGGCCGCTCGGGGAAAAAGGGCGTACGTGAAAGGAGAAAAAATCAATCGGTTGTCAGCCCGAGGGTGTGGATTTTAAATTAGAAGCCAGATCCGGGCCGTCGGTGTCGTCTGCAGCAGCCACCCCCGAGGTGTGCCGGAGAAGGGAAGGAAGCTCCGAGTCGCGATCGGGTGTGCAGTGCGGCATTATATCGGAGCGAGCCCCGACAAAGAGGCGAACCGAGGCCGAGCGAGGAGAGCAGGAACACGAAGAGGAGGGCGAGGGTGAGGGTAATGAGGGCTCCGAGGCGTGTGCGCACGAGAGCCAACTCTTTCTTGCCTTTTTATCTCCATCAGGCGCGGTTGCGACCTTGGCGGGTATTACGCGTCGGGAACCGATCCCCTGCAGAGTTTTTGTGCACCTTCCGATGCAGCCTTTCCTGGTCCAAGGTGAATTTTTCGTTGTTCGGAGAATGAGAGCTGGCACTAATAAAAACCTTTTGCCGCGAGAGGAATTTCCTCTTAAGCTGATGCGATGAGCAATGGCTTTTGTTGGAAAATAAATGTCCTTTCTTACTGAATTCCTCTAGGATATAAGAAAATCTTGTTGGTAAGATGTAGAAAGATTGTTAAGATAACTTTTTCCGAGCTTTATCTCTCCTATTATATATTAGTAAGGTAAAGTTCATTTTTTAAATCTCTTAAAAAGAACATTATGCCAGTTGAATATTATAATTTTAACACGGAGCAAAAATTTAAACTTTAAAACGAAACAAAGAACTGCAACTTATAGTTGCATAAATTTAATGTTTTTTTTTTTTTGTTTTTTTTGTTTTTTTTTCTCACTTCTTTAGAAACTATGTCGTCATGGAAACAATTTTCTTTCATTTTTACTTTTAGTTTTTGCAGTCATTTTACTCTGAGACATTACTTCGACCGTAAGGGCTGCTTCATTTTTTAGAATCATTTAATTAATTAGTAATTTATTACTACAAATGTTTGCGCAATAAAATTCGAATTCATTCTAAGAAATAATATTATACTTTTTTCTCATAAAACTCAAAGATATTATCCCACGTTGTAAATATTAAATTTCCAACTTCATACTACTGTTTTATCCTCTTAATTCGCACCATATGCACTGAATTTTTGATAAAATCTCTTTTCAGTCGATTTATTTTTCATTATTTTATTTTATTACTGAATTATATATCTTTATGTGTTCACGATTTGTTGTAAATACCTTATTCTAGATTTAAAATTTTTTGTCACTATAGATTAAAATTACTATTTAACGTTTATAAATTATCTTTAACATTAATTATTTATTCATATAAGATAATTTTTACGTTTTTATACCTAGTTTTACTAAATAATTAGTTCTACAAAGTGGAAAATATAGATAATTATATTTGATATAATGATTATATTAAATTTAAAAAAAAATTTCATTTTTTTTCTATAAATTAAAAATATACTTGTTTTTATAATTTAATTAATTCACTTGCTCATGATTTTTCGTGACAACAATTGGTCGCATAATAATTATTTCAGTATTAAAAAATTAACTTAAATTTAATTTTACATGAATGATTACTGGTAAAACATGAATATTTTCGAATATTTGAATAATATAATTAAGAAATAAATGGCTCATATTCTTGTATTAATTATAGGAAACTACAACTATTCCTTAAAAATCAATAAATGTTGGTTTCTAATTGAAATTCTTAATCGTTGTAAAGAGTTTTTGTAAATTTACTCCCAATTTGTGTATTTTTCTACACAAATTGAAAGATTATTTGATCATATAAATTAAGAAAAATAGATTACAAAATATCAATTAATGTTGAGAGAAATTCAATCAGCTGTATAATTTATGATTAGAAGCAATATTTCTAACTTATTAGAAAAACTATAAGAAAAATAAACAATAATTAGTGATATAATGTTTAAATTTAATATAATTATTTCATCGGTTCATACTTAAACCTTGATTATATCTTTTAGAGACTCTTTACTTTATCCATTTTAAATCTTTTCAATTTGATCATTTTCATTAAAATATTTCATAATAAAAAATGACAATAGTTATAAACAGGTATTTTACTGAGCAAATTCATTTCAATTACTTTCAAAATTTACAAACATTTAATCTATAGTATTTAAATTTTTTTTACAAACGATTCTTTTAATATTATCTTCAAATTCACTATAAACTAAGAACAAAAATTTGTTATTATTCAATTCATAAAACTTCTTCCTATTTAAGCTTATTTTTTCAACTTCTTTTTTTGAATTTATTCTTGATATTATTATTCTTCTTGCGTATACATTAATCAAGAACTGCAAATAGTTAAAAAAAGAAACATGTACTCACCGAAAAACGTGTTGAAGACGAAAAGTAGTTTTTTCTTACGGAATTCTGACAACGGCATCTTTTCCTTTAACAAGAAAAATCAAAATGACTACAAATTTTTATCTCTTTTAAATATCATTAATTTATTATATATTTAAAAGCAAAAATATGTTATGAAAACTATATTTTAGGACAACCTTTGAAATTACAAATAATATATAATATATAACGCAATAATACGGGTTTCATATTTTATAATTAAATATATAGTTTTTTTGTTTTATTTTTACTAATTAATATTAAATAGAATATATTCATTTTAATAAAAATTGAACGAATTCGAGCTATCCTATTGTTATTATAGAGGTTTTAAATATGATAAAATGAATATCAAGAAATTTGAATAAAAAATGCTTAGTTTAAATAGCTTAATTTTAACTTTTAATTTTAAACTTTTATATGCTGTTACATTACTTATTACATAGCAATATCTTTTTATTTTTTTAATAAATTTTGATAAATTTGATAAAATATATTTGTTTATTGTAGCTAACTTTTAATATGAATTAACTATATAAAAAACATATTACTATGTTCTGGGTAATGTATATATCTAGCGTAGTTATAGCAATTTAGTTTTTTTAAGGATAAAATAAAAATTTGTAAAATTGAATGAACTCCTAGTCGCCTTAAACTTTATAAATGGTTATAATGTCTTGAAAATAAGTAAACAATTTTCTTCATTTTCAAACTATAGAAAAATTATTTATTTTTTTTTCTTGATAACGAATGCTTTAACAACTAGTTTTCATTCATAATATAATAGAACTAATGCAAAAGTATTGTACGATCTTCCTTGCAAGATGTACATTCCAGATATAAAAAGCCACAACATAAATAAAGATGTTCTCCCCTATTGAAAAGCAGTTATGTGAGGGTGAAAAGGGTGGCAAGCGATTTAGATATTCTTTTTCCCCTTCGTGCCAGATTTAGTCTCACAATTCTTCACTCCCTCCCTCCCTTTTACCCTCTTTCTATGCCTCATCACTCAACTTCCTCTTTCTACCCACTTGGAGCTTTTGCTCTCCTGAGACCGGTTTTACCAACAGCAACTGCACCAGGAGCACCAACAGCACCAGCTCTCCTTGTAATAATTTGGAATAGTAATGTGAAGCGATGAATAGGAAATCGACGTGCGGTTTCCAATTGGTTGGAACTTCATTGCTGATTTTCCAAAAGCAAACACCGGCCACGTCTCTATCTTTCTTCTCCTTCCTGCTCCCACTCACAAAAATATTAATTTGGATAAAATTTTGAGGACGAACACATTCCGCGAAGTTCATAATTATGGCTTTTTCAAATAAAAAGTAATGGCGTTATTTGAATAAATACAATCAGCCGATACGACGACCGACGACACAACATATAAGTAATTGAAGACACAATAGGCATCGTTAACCAGAGTTTCTCTAATATATGAGTCAATGATATGCGGATATCATTGACTTACATTCATTCTGCATTCTTTTATATTATATGATGAAAAATGAAAAAATATTAATTTAACCTCAAAATTAATTTATGGCGTATGGTAAAAAATTAGAACTCTTGTATCTATTGTAATTTTTAGAAAAGCTTCCCTCGAAATATTTATTACAAATCCATTTTATGAATGATACTTCATAAAATTTTTTTAAAACATTTTTTTATAACAATATCTTGATTTGTAATTTAACAGTTATCACAGTAGAGTTCATCAAAATTAAATTAGAGTAATTATTATTCACGGTTTATATATTTAAAATATTTTATATATGCAATATATAATTATTTATTTGCATTATTTTCAAATCGGAGTCAACAGTTATTTTAGATATGAGCATATAGAATTATATCAAAATGTTTTTGATTTTTATTATAAACTTCTTTTATCGACCCTTATAATTATTTTATAACAATAAATAATTAATTTAGCATTATAAAATAATTTTTAAAATCGAGTATGACATTTAAAATATGTGTAACAAATTCAAGTATTCAAATGTATTTTATTAATAAGATTTTTTTGAAAAAAATCATGTACTTACAAATATTATGTATTTGTATTGATCGATTAAAAAGTTTTATAGGTATACGTACGTGTATTATAGGAAAAAATGTTGATAATTTCGAAGTATGCGAGTTTCTTTTGATTTATAATTACTGCAGCCGTTGAAAAATTTGTTAACTATAACTTGGATTTTTCACTTGTATAATTTATGTAAAATTATTAAATACGTTTCTAACTTTAGAGCTTTTCATTTATTTTTGCTAAATATTCTTTTTATTATGTTTTTAAATGCAGTGAATTATGGTACTTATGATGGACTATTCAAAATAAATAATTGTAGGTTGCAGTTCAACTCACGACAAAACGTTTAAAATCTTAAAGTTTCGATTCTTTTTATTTATTCTCGTTTGTTTGCAGAAATTAAGCGTTACCACGGCTTTTCCAAAACTGACGAGTCTTTGTCTTCCTCGCCTTTTATTAAAAGCTATACATTGATGATGAACATTATGAATATATATGTACGTACACACACACACACACATACACAGAGAGAGAGAGAGAGAGAGAGAGAGAGAGAGAGAGAGAGACACACACACACACACGTAGATAGATTTTTATGGACATATATGTATCTACACTCAAGAACTCATATTCCAGGAAAGACATTACAAGGGATAAAATTTTACCGAGCATGTTTTTTTCTCCAAGAACACATACGTGTATGTATACGTGTAGAAATGTTGGTGTTCACTATACAGGCTTGTAGATAAAAGTGGAAATAGATGATGAGAACCCCTAAATCCATTATGACGCAGGTTCCCTCGTAATTTTTTATAGCACCGCAACAGTAATCAGCGATATCTAAATATGTTATTGTTTTACTCACCCTCTCTTTCCACTATTACTATTCCTTTCTCGCTTTCTCCCCTTATTTATCTATCTATTTATTTATTTATTCGACTGCCTCCACGTATCTTTCTCTTTTTTATCAGATTCAGAATCATAAATGACGACTTTGGCTGTATGTACACAAACTCAAATTGCAGACTCTCGTGAAATCGAGCAAACAGCAAAGCGTTGAGGCAATATATCTCTCCTCATCTCTCTTCATCTCGGCCTCACCTTTGCCTGCCTCAGCAACCATAATCTTCAAATCAACCGTATACTTTTTTTAATTTGCAACAGTTCAAAGTATATAAAAAATATATGTTATGAGTCAGTTATTCAAAATTTTGATTCCATGCTCAAGGAAACTTGTTGTATAAAATGATATGTATGACGATAACTCTAAAAATGTTTAGTAAATATTTTATATTCAAAATATAAATTAAAATAAGAAATCTAGATTATAAGAAACTTAATATCTAAACAATTAAAATTGTAATTAATATTTTTATTTTAATATATTATTCAAGATAATTTCGAAAAAAATGTTTTAGTAATTTATGTTTATATTGATAAAATATTTTCTTTAAAAATAATTTTGCAGAAATTTCTTTCATAAAATCACAAAATGAATGTGTACAAGGCTTATATGTATATCTATTATACGATGTTTTAATTATTCTATTATTATGAGGAATCTAAATTACGTGTAATATATAATTGTGTAATATATAATTGTGAGTTATAAAATATTTGCAAGATGAAATATTATTTAAACATAGTTTCTATTCTCTTTAAAACTTTTTTTATTATGTGAAATAATATTTAATTGAAAACCAGTAGAAATGAAATACGTAGCATAAAAATATAATTTATTAGAAACTGTTATTACATAAAAATATTTTGTTTGAAAACTATGTAAAAAATGGATATACATTAAAAAATAATAGTATTTTTTTAATATTCTATTCATTAATTTATAAATATAAAATAAAAATTTTTTTATAACCAAATATTAGGTATTTTTCATACAGTTTATAAAAAGTTAATCTCTTTATGGATCAAAAAGAAAATCCGTAAAAACATTGGAAATACAGATGTTACATTGAAATATTATTGTTATCCCATGTGTTGGTACTGTATTTACATCAAAATATTAGTCAAAATATATCAATCAATTTTTTCTTCTGTATTAACGAATACTATCACTTAACTTTTATAATCGATCCTCTTGAACTTGCAACGCAGCAATTAGGTTTTTTGATCTTAATAATAAATCCAAATCCATTTGTATACAAAGCACTTACAATTAGTCATTTTCGATTTATCATGCACATAAGAAAGTATGATGAGTTGAGAAATTTTGAATAAAAGCTTTGCCGGGATATTTATGCGAAGTAACCCACTAAATTTACCTGTTCATATGTATCTTTCAATTTTCGAGGAGTACTACTGTCTTGTCTTATTACAGTTAGTCGTTGATGATGGAAAATTTATAGGATGTCTTATGCAATCTGCTACTTCTACAGACTGCGTACATAGAAAACATTTTTTTCAGGAAAATTGTCGTGACAACCACTTTTCATCTTTTTTTGAGAATGATACACGAGCAACATAGAAAATTCTTAGCTTATCATAAAAATAAAAATAATATCTACCAATTTTATCGTTTCTATAATATATTATATATTATTATATTATATTTAAGTTAATAAAATATATAATATAGGACGATATTAAACCAAAAATATAATTATTTATCTATATATATCTTAACAATTACACGTAGTTGTATTTAAAGTTGTAATAAAATTTTTGTTTATTTCTATGTAAATTTCGAATATTTTGCTATGTTAAAAAATTAAAATTAAAGAATAAGTATAAAAATCTTAATGTTTTAATATGTAATAATTAAAAATTTGTTTTATTTATATTGTAAAACAAATCCTCATTTTTAAAACTAGGTTAGATATAATTGCGTATTGAGGATAATTATTTTATACTTGACAGTATATAAATAAAATATAAAATTACATTAATAATTTAAGAATTCAATCATAGCTTATAAATAACTTTCTATGTTTGATATTTATATTTTTAGATAATATAATTAATTTATGTATTATTAAAATTTTATTAAAATCTACCAATTATAAAATTTGTTAAATGAGACAAAAATTTACAATATAGAGTTAAATGTAACTTAAATTAGATAATGCATATGTAATGAGAGATTAATTTATACACGTAATTCCTATCAGTCATAAATAACTAGTGAAATCGTCAAGTAAATACGATTTTTTATGCTTTTAATTACTATTATAAAGTATAACATTAATTTTTTTTTGACTAAGTTAATTTTTAAAAAATTTCACATTATGAGATTAGCAAAATATTGTTTTACATAATTTTCTTCAAAATATAGTTTTCGAATTGTCATTTTATAATTTTTGTAAAAGCCAAATTTGTGTATAGTACCAAAATGTATTGTTCTAAAAATTACAATTATTAAATTCTTTGTCTAATAGTTAGCAGTGCTTTTACTAATTATTACATGAAAATTTTAACAACGTGATATTTACGAATTAATAATATACGTAGATTTGTGTACGTGTGTACATATACATTAAATGCTATCCTACAATGTAGTATGTTATGTGAGATACTTTTTTAGCGTACTGAGTAAAATGGTTTTGAAATCCAATGGTTATAATCTGTTGATTCAAATGTACAAGGAATTACATTTAAATCCTATATTTTACAAAAAAATGTATTAACTGAAAACTTATAAATAAAAATTATAACCTTTTTTGTAATTTATTTAATTTTTGGATGTTGGTAAATAAAATTTCTAAGAATATTCAGTCAACATTATTATTAAGTCAACCCTAAAAATGATCATAAAATAGAAATTTAATTCCATTGTTTTAAGCTTAAATTCTTGTGCTCACTATTTAAGATCATTCATGTACATTTGAAAGATAATAAAAGATTAGAAACCTTATAATAGCTTATATTTTAATTAAATAACAATAGATATTGTGCAGAATACTTGAAAAAGTTTTTATAAAAAAATTTTGTAGGGAAATTTTTTAAAAATAGAACTTATAACTTTATTGTACACGTGAAGAGTTGTGGAATTTTGAGTTTTCATATGAAATAAATGTACATTATCAATTGCACTTTATAAAAATCGAAATATTTGGTAATGTTAGTATTTTTATTTCAATATTCAATGAATCGTTTGGTTAATGGTTATTAATGTTTATTTTTATTAATATTTTCTAGTTAGGTATTGATTGGCAATACCACACGTCACTAAATTGCGCATAAAAAAAGTTCTAAGATAAGAATATCCTCCTTATCGTATATTAGGAATAATAGTAATAATAAATTATCGATGCTATTTTAATGCTGAATAGTGAGAAATTTAACATAAATAGTGCTAAATCTTGAGTTCGATACACCGGCGCCAAAATTACAGCGCACGCCACGTAATCAGATTTAGATGGGGGGTTAAAAAAAATATTACTTAATTTGATTTATTGTTGAGTGCTTGGGGGGAGGCGGCCGCCCCCGCGTACATAAACATCGAGGGAAGGCTCGTTTATTCGTCCCACTCGCCGTAATTACGGCGGCTACGAATTATCAAAATTCGAATCGAATGACTACATCTTGGCAAGCTAATGCGATAAGCTGCGAAACCGCAACACCTCCACGTTTGTGCTCCGTCACTGGCGCCCGAGGCCACGTCCACGATGTTTGTCCCCCTCGATGTTTGAAAACGCCTTGCAACTAAAACAAATGCCTTATCGAATGGCTTTCCCCATCTCCGAAGAATCTGCGCATTATTTCCTGCACCACATGTATCCTTGGGCATAAAGGCGGGCAGATCTTCTGCGGGGAAAGGGTGGACGACGCTGAAACGCTGAAACAATTCCCTGCCCCACCCAAGGAAACAAGTAGCCAAGAAGAAGAACAAGAAGACGAAGGAGGAGGAGGAGGAGATTCCGGGGAACCCGGACGACAGCCATCAGATACACAGATGGAAATGCCAAGAGCCCTAGTATTCCTCGAGGAGAGAAAAAGAATCTTGCCGAACGGGCCGTTCAATCTTGGAAAACGAGGGGATGTCGACCGAGGACTGGAAGAACATCCGTGTGTACTTCGGCAAAACAACCGATGAATAAAAATGGCGTGAATAAGAGTTCCAGAGGAGATATGGTAAAACAACCGACAGGAAAATGGGTATATTGATAGCTGGAAAAAGGGAAACTGAACCAACAAGCCCAAAATTGTCTCTGAGCGCGATTTTTGTGGGTCTGGGGGTGAGAGAGGGAATGAGTAAACGATGACAAACTTAACGATAAAGTGTCAAAGATAATGCGAAAAAGACTGAAAGGAAGCCCAGGAATTAATGGCAATGAAATATATGTACAATCTCATCAACGTGTTTTAATTTAATTTAAAACCACACTTAAGGTTATATTTAATATCTCAGCCACGTATCTTATCGTAACAAAACAGTTAATATTTTCATTATTTGCTTAGTTGCCGGATATTTTCCCAGCGTCTTATTCTTATAAAATATAACTTTGGATATTTCTAAAAATCATATAATTTTGCACATTTGAAGGTAAGTGTACAATATTTGATATTAAATAAAACGTTTATTGGTACCCCAAAATAATAATAATAATAATAATAATAATAATAATAATAATAATAATAATATAAATTTAATTGTATTATCAAAGCCATTTTAGCACTGACTTTTCTAGATTACTTTCAAAGTTTATGTCTTGGAAAAAAAATGCTTGTAGCAACAGGTAGTATTAATTTTGATTGACATATTAAACTTTTACATACTGCTATACATGTACAAGCCCAGAAACTTTACAAAAATGTACAGAGAGAAGTATCTGTATTAAAAACATGATAAATCACACAGAGACACAAGTGCCCCTTCATAAGTTTGGCCCACTAGAGAGAAAAAAACAAGAAAAGGCAAGGAAAGAAAAAAGTTATATGTATGCCGGAAGAGGAGCACGCAATAAGTGCGTCGACTCAAGGTGGTAAAAGATTGGCTGGGGGTTGAGAGGGTGGAGGATAGTGGATGGCGGGGAAGAGCCACCGGGGTGTAATAAAAGATCCATTTCTCGAAATGCCGGAGTCGCGTCTACCTCCTCATTGGTCCATGCCATCCTACCAAAAAACGTGCTTCAAATCATGTCTTTCATTGTGCGTTTCTACGAAATAATACTGGCTCTTTTCTCATCTTTTACCCAATTGGATAATCGTGAGATTTAACCTTCCCTAAATCTTTAAAGATTCCATGTATCCTCACACTAGTAGATTCACGTAGATTCTGGGCCGTTTGGATTGACTACACCTGGTTGTGTACATGTTAAATACGCGACACCGAATTTTTTATGTTCCATTGCAAATAGAATTTGCAGGCTTTATCAAAGAATACTGTTATTACTCTTTGATATACAATCATTATGTATCAGTAAATATCGTATATATGCGTAAAATCGTACATACATATAAATGAGATCATAAATAATTGGAAACGGTTCTGATATCATTTATAACTTTCGAGATAAATAAAATATTTCATCAAAAAACTCAATGTCATGTAAAATCAATATTTATTTACTTCATACAACAAAGAATATTGCTTAAGAAGAATTTATTCATTATTGTTATAAATTGAAGACTGCTGAATACGTAAAAGATTTTTATTTGTTAAATTTTCTCTTAGCAATTTAATTCATGAAATTTAATAGTTTCGCGTAATAATATACATTAAAAATTTATACTATTAGTATAAATTTTCTTACGATATTTTTTAATATGCGTAGGCAAAATTTATTAAT
Source organism: Eupristina koningsbergeri (assembly GCA_018907245.1). NCBI lineage: Eukaryota > Metazoa > Arthropoda > Insecta > Hymenoptera > Agaonidae > Eupristina > Eupristina koningsbergeri. The sequence goes on along the minus strand of JACCHV010002752.1, from coordinate 320,608 downwards.
TTTATACTTGAATTATTACTGATTTTATAATATTTAATTTTCTATACCATACTCAAAATAGTTTGCAAGCTCCTTAGTAAATATTTTAATATTTCTTTATTATTAAATTTAAATAGTTCATCACCAATATCTAATCCCAAGGTAATAGGGTTCAATAAAGTTTTTTAATTAAAATTTTATTTCCATAAAATATATTAAAATAATTCTTAAGATAAAATCAATTTATGTAATTTAAAAAAATAAAATATTTAAAATATTTTAAAACTTATGTATCATTTAATTTATATTATATTATATTTTATTATATCTTGTACCGCTTTTCTCAGTTTTTACTACTTAAATTTATATATCATAAAATAATCTCAATTTAAATAATAATTATTTAATGCATTCATTTCCATTTTTAAATATTCCAATTCTTTAAAAAATATCTCGTGTACTCTCTTTATATCTCTTTCAATGTAAATAATTTATTTGCATAAAATTAAAACTACAATTACAACACCATTATTAACGTATAAGATTAAATTACCGTTACTATTAGTCCAATTCTATTATTATTATTATTATTATTATTATTATTATTATTATTATTATTATTACTATTATTATTATTAATATTATTATTGTTATTACTATTATTATTATTATTAATATTATTATTATTATTGTTATTGTTGTTGTTGTTGTTACTGTTGTTGCTGTTATTATTTTATTATTTTATTATTATTATAACTATTACTAGTTGTTATGCAATTTTCATGATGATAATAATATGATAAATAGAAAAAGTGCACAAATTTTCATATCACAAATATATATATATATAATAAATTTATATTAATCTATCATTCCAAATAATTGCGAAATAAAATTCAATCTTATAGAATTATAAAAACGATAATGTAATTGTTAGATTTTTTTATTATTTATATTATTATATCTAGGGTGTCAAGAATAAAAATTTTCTCACGTAGTTCAATCTGTCACGTTGATCTCCTAAATCGAGTTTTCTTTCCTTAGACAGGTTAAACTAAGATCTGAAGCCATTTTATTTGTAATAAATAAATAAATGCAAATATTTCATTTTTAAAGTATAATTAAATTAAAATTAAATGTGATAAACTTTATTTGAAAAATAATAATAGACGTTAAAAAAAATTTCATAAGATATGTACGTTTACGATAGTATTCATTTTTTGAATATTATAAATTCATGAACTCCAATTTTCAAATCAGAAAAATGAATTTTGAATAAGAAAAGAAATTAATTTTTCCTCTCAAAAAAATTTGAATATTTAAATATCTCAAGCTTTTTTTATAGTAAATATATTTTATAGGACTCTTACAAAGCTTATTGATTATCGTTAAAATATTAAAATAAGTAAGGATTTGAAGTATTCAATTTGTAAATTTTTCCAATTTCGAAATCAAAAATACAAATTTTCATAAAATAATTCATTTACAATTTAACAAAAAATTTAATATAAATATATTTTTATCAACATCATTACTACATTGAATTTTATTTAAAAATATTTCAATGAACTTGATATAACAAAAGCTTTATATGAATAATAAATGCTCAAATTTAAAATTCAAAATTTCGATTACACTGTAATATTTGAATTTTCAATTTTCTATTCACACGTTACTATCTTTCAAATATTGATAAATACACCATTACACTTAAGGACTTCTTTTTCAAAGCAACACTTACACGAGTGCTAAATGTATTTTGATTTATAAGAATGCATGAAAGAGTATTTTCTCGTTTGTTATTATAAATGGAGCATCGGCTGGGAGAAGAAAGCGACAACTTCGGTTGCAAAGGTATTGTTCTTAGGGTTAAGGGGGGGGGGAGGAACAATGAATTTCCGGTCTTGTGCTCCTCTCGTGCCTTAGTGAATAAACCGCCGTAATTCGACGAGTAAACTTAACACAGCACCGACATGGATCCTAAATAAACGAGCGTCACCGTCACCCACACAAAGTAACTGCGATTATATTCAGACACGCATACGCGCATAAACGATATCGCGTATTTACAGTTAATTGCCCGCGAAATACTCGTGCTGCGATCGTAAATTGAGCTTCATCGTCGCCTCGCACACCAGGAGCCAACCCCAGCAGTTAGCTCCAGACACGTCTTAATTAACATAATAATATCTCTTCGACTAATCGGCCTGGGATATCGCATTCGCTCCTGGCTAGATCCAGCTAGATCCCTCATTCTCTACCTTTGATCAATTTCTCGTCGCGGTCATTTTTCATAGCTCTTTGAAGGAAGCTCTAGTTTTTTCTCCACTTCCGCAAAATCAATTTGAGCATGAACTACTAATCTAACGGATTTTTTAATAATCTATGAATTTTTCCATTCAGGAGATTACACGCAACTCTAAATTTGACTACGTATATATATTTAGAATAGCTGCTTATAAAATTAAAATTTCTGAAAACCTTTTGAATTAAATTTACATCCAATTTCTCATTTCATATTATCATTGTTTTGTGTTCATTTTCATTTTATTTTTTAAGCTGGTATTATTAACTCCATTGGAAAAGCAATGGAAACATGAGTATTATCCAGATTTCAGTGCTCGCTATCTTAATTATTGATAATTTTTATGCGGGGGTCAAATAAAAATCCGTTAATCTATACGTAGATATGTACTAATTGAATAGAAGCATAAATATCGTTACATTTAATTCTATAGACTTTCACATCGATAAAATTTTATCCGGAAATGCTTTTGAACTATTTGAATAGTATTTCAATAATATTTCAATAATAATTCAATAAGTAAAAATATGAATATACAGCAAATTTTACAAATTCAAAAGATTCCTACACCGATTTTTCTTAAATTATACAAGAATAACAAGAGTGATTCAATTACTTTAACAAAAAAAATATCATTATTGATTGATTCGAAAAATACATATTAATTTGATTATAAAATGGTTATTCTGACTTTCAAAGTATGCAATTAGATCTTTGCAACAATCTTTACAATTTCACCATAATTTTATATTAAAAAATATAAAAGTACAAGAATTCAATTTAAATTTTAGTTTTACAAATTTCTGTAGTAGAATATGAAATAAAAAAATGATAGTGAATTCTTAATAATGTGTGTGTAAAAAGCATTATTGCAAATTTAAAGGCCTACCAGTTGGTTATGCCCAAGAAAACTAGGTTTATTAACACCGTTTCGAATGTACGGAAGTTGCCTTCAACTTGTAACCTATTTAACCAAAATGCAAATTTTCACGGCAATAAAAGGAATAATTGTTGCGTAAATAAAACTATGACGCACCAACAAAATGTTTGTAATTTCCCTGATTTTCATCAAATCAAAATAATATTAGGACTGTATGACCAAATGTGGTTTGATATTATTTTTCAAGCGAGTTATTTTTTTTTGTATGCTTGAATATCTTGTGGTATTATTACTGTATTTCATGTTTACGCAGATGTATGAATAATTTCACAATAATTGGCACAGTTTTTTTCATAAATGTTGGCTGAAAATTAGTAAACAAACTCCTCAATGGAAATGTAATTATTAATATATGAATATGCTAAAAATAAACTTTAAAAAATATGATAACATTTTTTTAGGGTAAAATTTAAAGCAAAATTATTAAATTTTTATTATTATTAAAAAAATATTTACTTGTCTTATTACGCAACAGCATTTGTATTAAATAAATTTTAAATCACACTTGGATAAATATTTCGGACAGTAACCATCTTTTCATTCTGGAAATATGCGAACTAATACCTATAGCTCCGGATTCAATCCGATAAACCAGAGGAGCGCTTTTTTTCCAGATAAATAGTGAAACTTTGGCACTTAATGACGTCGGTGCTAAATATAATGCATTGAAACCGCGTGTGTGTGTGTGTGGTATCCATAATTAATCGCGCCTATAATATCGGGTAGTCGGCGTTTAAAGGCTCTTAGCCAATTCGCATATTGGTCTATCGAGTCGAAGGCGAAATCGCTGAGATTGTCCGGAAATGAGTCTGAGCATACGATATAGGCAATGATCGGGGAAGGAAGTTTTGGCAGAGTAAACCACCCGATAAAACGGAAGAATCGAGGCTTTGGTTTTCCCCCTTAATTAACTGCCTCTTCCATTTCAACATACACGAATTTCAACTACAGCAACTACCACCATTACCCGGCCTTTTTATTTTTTATAACGTCGCATCACGATTGCCGGTTAATTAATTATTCAGATGTTATTATCAGTTTATATTTTATACATTTCGTGAAATAGTAGCGCATTGCTGATTGCTGCTCGGAAAATAGTATATGCTCTTTCGACATTGTCGTTAATTTTCAAATGAGCTCTATTTAAAGCATGAATTCTTAATTGTAATTCATAGAAACTTTACCCGAAGAAGAATTGCAGAATAACTTATTCCATTATTAGTTAGTAACAAAATAACAGTCTCCTCTCTATTATGCCATTTATGGCACTTAATGTATAGCACCCTAGAAAAATATAATAATAATAATAATAATAATAATAATAATAATAATAATAATGATGATGATGATGATGATGATGATGATGATGATAATGATAATTATAATGATAATGATAATGATAATGATAATGATAATGATAACAATGATAACAATGATAACAATGATAACAATGATAACAATGATAACAATGATAACAATGATAACAATGATAATAATGATAATAATGACTAAAAAAACTATAGCAGCAGCAGCAGCAACAACAACAAAAACCACAACAATAATAACAATACAATGCATAATCTATAATAATGTAATAAAATGTCTTCACGAAAGGAGGCAATGAAACGGGAATATTCAGGCGAAGAAGTGTCTTGTGATCTGGCTACGAAGGTGCGAGGGTTATTGCATTTTCTCTCTCTTTTCATAGTCACATTATAGGGTTCATAAAGTCAACCAAACAACCGAGCAAGGTTGGATAAAATTAAGAACTATAAGGAGTAAAACATTCTTTCGAACTATATGAAGGGATCATCAATTCAAAAGTACTTCAATTTTAGTTTGCCCTGAAAAAATTTATTCCGATGTCTATAAGTAAAAGATATAACTCACGTTCATTACAATTCATATTTGTATGTTTTTAATATTATAAGCAATTTTACTCATTTTTTTTTTTTTTTTTTTTTTTTTTTTTTTTTTTTTTAATTTTTAGCATATCAATATTTAGATATTTAGTTTTAGAACTATCACTTACTGTAGTGTTGATAAAGCTATTAGGATCTTGAGAAACGTTTCACAGATTACTATGAATTAATATATTTTTAAGAATTTATATCAAGTTATTAAATTTTTTTTAATTTCTAAAATTATTTCAAAATCATAATTTACAAATAATTTTTAATACGTGTTTTCTTTAAAAATTTATTCTAATTTTAAATGATGTTATTTAAAAGTTTTTTCATTTTAATGATGAAAATAAATTTATATAATCATTTTAAGAGTAAACAAGAAATATTATAACAGTGATTTGTGAAAAATGTTAGAAATTATTAGATAAATTGTTTAAAGAAACACTCTACATATTTATAATATGTAAAAAATATACTTTTTTGGGGTATGGGTAAAAAATAAAGTGACAACTAATTAGTTGTAACGCCGACTTTTCAAAGATGTGGTTATCGTTTATCCTTTTTAAGGCTTTTATAAAAATTGATTTATTAATGCATTTTTTTTTATTTTTTTATAATAATTAAATAACAGTATGTCGACATTTTTGACATTTTTAAATATATAAATACCTTATTATCTATGGAATTATTTATTCTAACGTGCGTTAACCATGCGGCATTCAAGGCGATTTTATATAAACTGTCAGATCTACGCTACATCAGGTGTTTGCATGTTTCATAAAGTTGACATTGTTTTACGCCATCTAGTGTAACATGTGATCATATTGTTGGTTTAAATTATATGTCCTCTTGTCTAATTAACGTATTCTTGTTTGTTTTTATATGTAGGATTTTCGATATTAATCGACTTTTATAATTACTTTCTCAATCTAGAATTGAAATATTTTCCCAATCTATTTTATGCTTGCACTCTTGTGCATGTGATAAAGCAATTGGGAAACTGTTTTTGAATTTATTATGTCCGTTGATTCTAGTAAACAGAAAACGTTTTTTCTCGACAATATAAGTAGCAGAACCACTATTACTATCTATTTTGTAGACAACATTAGTCACATCCCATTTATCTGTTAAATCTTTTCCTACTTTTATTATTGAATCAAGTTAGTTGTTTATAATATATTTCATATTTAACTTTATTAAATAATTTAATTTTTGTAATAATAATAAGCAAATTTATTGATAAAAAATTAAATTATGATCATAATTGTATCAAAAAAATAGACAAAATTCATAACATTTATGTATATCAATAAAGTTTTAAATAAAAAGACAGAGGAAAACATTCTAATGAATTAAAAAATAGCACTGTAAAAATATTTTATTATAAATTGTTAATTTTTTCAATCCTAATATTTTGTGTAATTTATAGTATTTTTTAACAAAATTTTTATTGACTATGATAATTTTTTCATTATTTTATAAATAAATTACAATGAATTGACGATTTTACAAGAATTGAAGGTAATAGAGAAATTTATAGCATTAAACTATTATCTCTTATTTTGTAATAAACTAGCCATTGAAACGGCAACTATAATATTTAAAATTTTAAAGGTACTTGGCAAGTAAAGTAGGTTCAGCATTTACATAATCAAATGTCCTACAGGTTGTGAAGAACGAGATACTTACGTAGTACTTAAATAAATAATTTCATTTGTTCGATAATATTCACTAAAAACTAATTTTTATAGATAAAAATTGTTCAGAGATATTTTAAAAATTTTATTAATAAATAATTCTTAACACAATAGAAATTATTTAGGATATGATTAAAATATAAATATTGCCAAGAATTTTTCAATTCATACATTAATGTTCATGAATTATTACTATAATTAAATTTTTTATTATAATATTTATTTATTATTATGTATAAATTAAATAAAAAGGATATTTTTAAATTAAAGATCACTTTAAATAAATCAATGATCAATTAAAATATTTACTCTATTCATTAAAAAAATGTCTTGTATCATTCGAAATCAGTATAGCTTTTCACAATTGATTTGAAAATATTTAAATTGAGTTGTGAGAAGTTTTTAAACATCCATGACTGATTAGTAATTGCAGAATTCAATTTATTATTTCGTAATTAATAAAAGTAAATCTAAGGAAAATATAACTAAAATAACTAGTTCAAGATTACGATAAGCCTTGTAGAAATAATAAAAATAAATAAATAAAATAGGGGTTTGGTAAATGGGTATAAAAATTAAAGGTCATAGAGAAAAAATAAGACGTAGCACAAAGAGATGGGGTCGGAAAAGCGTGGGAAAAGAAAGGGTCACGCTTGAAATTACACAGAAAGAAAAATAAAGAGGAATGTGATACATACGTATTTCGATAAAAAAAAATGCACGTGTCCAGGTTTGGTTAAAGCTTAAATGAACAACCTGCTACTTTCCTGTATATACAGGGTAAAGAACACGAATTTTTCAAATATGATCATACACAGATACAGTGATACATACGAATTGACTTTTCTAAATGGATTCATAAAGAATATTTTTTCTTCCTTATAAAAATCATTTCTTGATCTCTATAAAATTTATTCTACATCGTGAAATACTTTTTAATTAAAATTATAACGTTTTCACTCTCTAATTTTTGTATATTTTAAACATCATGAACATTTTTTCATAAAGTTAAATAGATTTAATAGTTATTTGTTGACATTTTATAAAAATCATATGTTTATAGATTATAAAATATTCCATCTTTAGTAAGTTATCAATGCCCTGGAATTCTACGTTTCAAATATAATATTAAAAAATTTTGTTGAATGAGATTAGTTTCAATATTAATATTCAACTTTAAAAACTTAACTTTAACTGAAAAAATAACTTTAATATAAGTTATACTTTATTTCGTTTTCAAAACTTTTTCTGTAATATGTTTTTAAATTAATCTTATGTAAAGGAAGATAAACATCATAAACATCAAAACTATATATTAAAGTAAAGAATTATTAAGTTTAAATAATTATCTTTCTCATAAAATATTTGTTTTTAATAATATTTCATTTTTACGTAAAATAAATAATACTATTACTTTAGTTTATTACTTAACAATTCATGAATTTACTTTTATATTGTTTAATATTTAAATATCAAAATATACATAGAATTACATAAAATTACTTTAAAATTAGAATTATTTAAAACAAAAATTCATAAAATAAATATGTACACATAGATTTTTATTAAGTCCGCTACCAGTAGTAAAAGTGCTTTCAAGACTATTGCATGTTTAAATAATATAATAAATTAGTATGGTTTTTAATATCTTTAATTAAATGTTTCTATAATATATATGTTTTAAAAAAAGCTTCATATGCATTTGTTTATGTTATACAATTACATTTAAAAAATTATTTTATGTTAAATAATACATTTAAGTTTTACTTAAAATTAATAACATAAACTAAAAAAATTTATCTTTAAAATAAAAATTCGAAAATAATTAAGTATATTAATTAAGAAATTCATAGATATTTTTTCTTTTAAATCAGATGTAATGAAACCTTTTAATAAAAAAATTATTTAAAAAGATAATAAATATTATTTTTATGATTAAAAATTAAAAATATAAATGTGTCTTAAAACGACGGAATGTTTTAACATAAAATATCAGTTCATAATTTGTTTAATATATTCAGTATATGCAGTTTAAATAATTAACCTTGTAAATTACATTATTGATGCTATGTAATTATATATAATCACTTTATCTTCGTGACAAACTCTTAAAGTATTATTGATTGTACGATTAATATAAATATATATATATATATATATATATATATGTATATGAAAATACAGTCAAGTGCCTTCATTAGAAACTTAGATATATTATGCGGTTCTTAATTATATGTTAGGATACTTCAATGAAATCAATACTTATGAATTTGTTTTTTCTATAATAAATTTAAAGTTTCACGAAATAATTAATAACTTTTATATAGCAACTCACATAGGATTACTCTATAAATTACGAAAGATATTAAGTTAAAATATAAAGAAAATATTGTTAAATTTATATGATTAAAATAAAATTATGTCTTATGTATATCTATAGCAGATAGAACTTTCTCATTTTCCCAATTTTTTCTACGTACATTTAAATATTATTTAAAGAACTATAATTTTATGTAATTCTTTTATATTTAATATTATAAAGTAGTCAAGCATAGATTAAAATTTTATTAAAAGATTAGATTGTGTTGTTATTTTATTAAAATGCAAAATTTAAACTATAAGTTTGATTTCAATTTATTCAAATATAAAAAGTTAATGTAAAACTTGTAAATAGGTATAAGTGTCAGTAAAGAAATTTCTTAAAATGTATAAATTGAACATATTTGAATGGCGCAATATTATAAAAAAGATAAATCAGTTTTTCAATTTTCAACGTTTTTATAATAATAAATTTTTAAGTTAAAATAATAAGTAAAAAATATTGTTTTAAGAGAAATAATTTTGACCTAGTTGATAAATATATTTCACTAAATATTTATATAGATTTACATGTAAGTATTGAAATAAATATTTCAATGTTTATATACGTGCGCGTTTGTGATAATGCTGATGAAGATGCCAACATCGTGCGTATATTCTTCTTTAATTAAGAGTAAAAAATTCATGTGTATTCGGGTTTGTCAGAACAGGTCGACTGGGTAAATTGTCGAGCGTGTGTGTATTAATTCGCGTATATAGGGATAGAGAGTGAGAGAGAGAGAGAGAGAGAGAGAGAGAGAGAGCGAGAGAGAGAGAAATATTATAATAGAAAATAGTGTAAACAAAAACGCATGCAACTATATACATATACAAGAATAGTTGGTCTGCTGCTTATCGTCTCATCCTTTTTTATGAGCATAGTCTCGGAAACGATATTTTTCTGAGCCTTCTGGCGATGAGTACGGCAAAACATGTTGCGTTTATGTAATAAAGAGATTTTTATCCTTTCCTAATGCATCTTTCTCTTTCTTGCTTTTTGAACATTTGTCACACTCCTTGTTTTTCCATTCCACTTTCTATCTCTACTAGATTCCCTTTTATGGTCTTATATACTTCTATTTTCTCTGAACAAAGTTCATAAAAAATACTATCTGTTTTTGCATTACACAGTATTACTTAAGAAGATATTTAAGTTTTATTAAGATTAATATTAAAAAAAAAAATTTATGGATATAGTCACAAGTTATAACAAAGTATACAAAAGTATTAAGTATTATGATAATTTAATATATTTATCTCAGTTTTACAACAAATAATGCGTGAAGCTTTAAATATAAAAGATTTTAATTTAATTTTAATTAAAAAGTATTCACTTGTACAAGCAACGTATAGTTAACCCATGTAAGATAGTTTTTGTTTATAATTTATAATTATTTTCTAGATTTTTTCAAAATTGGATGTAAATAATATTAAAAGAACTGAAAAAACAGGATTCTCTATTATTAAAAATATTCAAGGTTAATTTTTGTTTTTAATAGATCTGAAAATATAATTGTTCATATCTTAAAGCAATGTTATTACTTACACCTGGTGTTGTAATTTATAATGTGAATTGATATTTTAACGTTTATAAAAGCTTCTTTCGCATTAAGCTAGAACTAGTAGTAGGAGACTCAACATAGACAGACGGTTCGTTTAATTCACCATATGATAAAAAATTACTGCTTATTTTCATAATTACACAAATTATTCAAACTTCATCAATTCTATGTAAATTTAGATATATAAATTATAGAAAAATAGAGATGCCTAATTCTTTTCTTCTTTCTTTTTCAATGCACCACACAGCATATTCAAAGTAAATTCACTTCTCCGTAGTTATTTCGGGTCAGATTGTAAAATAAACTTTAAATTTTATTGCTGATTTCTAAGTAACGTTCATATTCGTGGTCTATAAAAATGAGGATTGAAAATAGTTTTTACTAACTTATCTTGACATAATTTATTCATTATTATTATTATTATTATTATTATATTATTAAACATGTTTATTATATTTTATTAAATTTCATTAGTTGTAAAATTTACATTAAATACTCAATAATATACATTTTTCCAAAGAATTAATAAGAGAATTGAAAAAATAATAATATTTACATGCTTATATTAAATTATATATTTGTTTGTATATTAAAAAATAAATTCTATCTTTCTACAAAGAAATTAGTAATTTAAAAAAATTTAAGTAATATTTATCAGAAAAAACATTTTTTTTTCTACTTTTGTACACAAATATATGTGCATATAAACATTTATTACGAGTTATATAAATACTTAATGTAATTTTTTTAATATACTTCAAGTGAGCTTTTTTGTTTTAGTTTGTATATTTCACTTATTTACTATACACGACTTCAGCTTTGAAATAATAGAAATACCTGAAAATATAAACGTAATATGTTATTTTTTTATTTTATTCTGAATTTTTTAAAATAGCTAAATATATTAAGTGCCTCTTAATATTATATTTTCATTATTTTTCAATTTTTTATGAAGCAATTATTTTGCATCTTTAATGGTAAAAAATTTCATTGATTATTTTTATTTTTATTTAAATTGTATATTCAAATTATATGTATATATATATATGTATATATATTATATCACGTATATATTGAACCATAAATTCTTAATTCACTTTATTTCTTACTTTACTTATTCTTTTTTTTTTAAATATTCATTAAGTTATTTATTATTATAAATAATACATAAATTTAATAATACATATTAGTAATTTTTTAAATTCCTAAAAATTATATGATTTATAAATGTGTAAGATAAAAAGAAAAAGTGCAAGAATAATTTACATAAAAAATAAAGGCATTTATATAAATCTTTTTTTGATAATATAATAAATATCATATAAATCTAAAGAAATTATTTTTTTTACTATATGCTTAATTACTAAATTAATTATAAATTTGTATCCATTATTAATTACGAATATTATTTATGTTGATTTATTCTCTATACACTTTTATAAAAATAACAACTTTTTTTTTTAAAATAAAAAATCTGTGTATCAAGGTAATTTATATTATGATATATAGATGGTAATGTAATATAAGATATTCTAATAATTGTAAATATGTATTTCATTCATTCAGTCTTATTTTCATATACAATTACTATATTATATTTGTAAACATATTATTTTAAATTAAACTAATAATTTATATATATTTTTAATATAATATTTTAAAAAATATATTCTAAATGTTACGTAGTATTAATTATTAATTTTAGAATATAAAAAAAAGAATTGTTTATTTAAAAATTCAAAATAATAATTCCAATAATAAGATATCGTTATGAAAATAACTGTATCATTCGAAGGCATGAAAATTAATTTTTTTAAATTGAAATAAAATTCTTTCATTACAACTTGTAGATGATATCTGTAATATAATTATTTTGTGTACTCAAACAACAAAAAATATGCCTTCTAATTAAAGGTTAGTTTTGATAAAATAATTGAAGATGTTTAATTTAATAAATAATTTAATATTTCCGAGAATGTATCTTGTCGTTTTAGTACATGTAAGTAATAAAATATTTATTCTAGAACCTATTATTCTAGATACCTACTATTATAGAATAGTAACTTAAACAAATTATGCCACGTAAACAAAAATGGTATACGCCATGAGATCCATTTTTACAAATTTTTTGTTACAAATTTATCCGATATAGCACCGAGCTAGATATTTTAGCTGGATTGAGTACATGCATCTTTAGATTTATAGTTCCTAACTGGGCTGTTAATCCTACATAATCGGGATGACTAGTAGATGACGAAAGTGATGCACGTGAGATTCGAGATTACTAGATTAGCTTCAACAGCTTTCCATGAAGGCTGGCTTCCAAAGAGCAAAAGGTCAACTCTAGAGATCAGATGCAAAAGAAGCAGCGCCGGGTCACTTACAATATACAACACTTCAATTTAGGGGTTCATAAATAATACGAGTTGCCGAAATTATGTACTAGCCGACAACTGAATTATGCGATCTTTTAAAATAAAAAAAAAAAAAACGGTGGAGTGAAATTCGTTAAACCTCTTGTTCACTTACAAAGTTCCAGAAAAAGTGACACAGTATCACTTTCTATCTCGTAAAATGCATTATTTTACCTTATACGTTATATATTTTCATTCCATATAATAATACCACAAAGATTCAAGAAAACAGACTTTATATTTACCATTTTCTTTTATGTTATGTGCAAAGGTAACAGAAAAAGCAGAGAAAATACAAATTTAATAAAACATCGTTGGTACTTTTAACGCTTTCTATTTTTTACAATTTTAAAACGTAAATAGTAAACGTAAACCAAAAAGTTTTTTTAATTAAGTAGTCAATGTTCAATATTATTGCATTTACGAAGGATTAAATTTTAATTAAGTCAACTATGATAATTTCTTATTACTTTTATTATAATATTTCTACTTAAGTATTTGAATCAGTTTTTTCCCTTTTATTTCTCTATTTTTATTTCGATTTCTCTATCCTTCTACTTCAATATTCATCCTTAATCTTCGTCATATTACTTATTGTCTCATTACATAAATTTTATTCTGAATTAAACGACAAATTATACTTTATATATTTTTTCAGGGACCTTTTTTGCGCAGTTCATTTATAGAATTTTAATTGAAACGAAATACTGATGGTTTTAGAACTATATAAAACCCTATATTATATAAAGTCACTTTAGTCAAAAGATTTCAAAGCAATTACTGATTGAAGAAGGAAACAAGCTCAGAAACAGTTTCATATCTTTATTATCGTCCTTTTATGTATCCTCTTTCTGTCTTTTTTTTCTATCTATATTTTCTCATTAATTTTCTATAACTCACTGCTTGTTTCTCTGTCTTTTCTTTTTCAACTTCATCTACAAATCCAATGAAGATATGCTTTAATTTGAGTATACTCTGTATATTGAGATGAAATTCAGATTTAATGCATTGGAAGAGCTAACACGGTCCAGAAATTAAAAATTTGTCTACAGTTTTGGGTTTGAAAATTTTCCAGAATAAGATTCAGTACTGGGAAACATTAAAATGAACTTTTTTGATAATATCATTTTTCAAACTGAACTTTAAAACATTAATGAAATTATATATATATACGATATAAAGAAATATGATTATAACCAATTAAATAATAAAATATATTGAAAAAATGATGATATGAAAAAAAAATTTTTACTAAGGCGATATATATATATATTTTTCTGAGTTTATTACTAATACATTAAAGTATTTCTAAGATTTAATTTTTGTATTTACAACGATTTACTATAAAGTCAAGTATAAGGAAAATTCAAATATCATCCTTACATTTTTAATCCTATTATTGTAGCCTTATAATCTTTAAATAATCTTTAAATTAAATTTGAAATAATCTTCGTATTTATGTACTTATAAAAACAATTAATATGTGACCTTTAACAGTAGAAAAAATATATAGTGTATATGTATTTAGAATTTAGAATGAAGGAAACCCTACGAAACTTGATTTACTGTAGTTGATATTGATGGGGATGAATAAAGAATGTTCAGTTTTAATTATTTAATTCTTTAGTTCATACTCAAAGGGTGGAATAGATAATACAGTCAATATTAAATGAATTTATAAAGAATCTATTTCGCATAAAATAAATGAAAACTGAAAAATGTATTTTTTTTGTTGTATATACTGTATTAAAAATGAAAACTCAAGATGATTTTAAAAGACGATTAATTAAAGATAATCTATTGAACTGATGAAAACTGATTATGCTTTTTCCATATGAATAGAGATGTGCATTCAATAATAAAAATGTAGCATATTTAAGGTTTGTCATCAAAGGTTTGTACTTAAGGGCATCACTGCATGAAAACATTACACGACTAATGATTATTGTAAACTAAAACGTAAACTGCTGTACACATAAATATAATCTTCAACTTTTAGAATTTATCAATGTTAATATATTTATGATAATTCAAATGAAACAATAATTTAAAAAAAAAAAAAAAAAAAAAGAAAATTGAAGTTATAAACAGTGATGTGCTAAAGTAAAATAATCCTATAAACTTGTATTGACATAGTATAAAAAAGATATGAGGTAAGAATGTGAATTTAATCTTATATGAGATATTCATGTGTAAATTTTGGTATAATAATAAGTATAATATTAAAATATGAATAAAATTTTAAATTAAAATTTCATACTTTTTATTGAAGTTTAGCTGAAAAGTGGTTGCTAATAGCTGAACCTATGTATTTTATAATAAGTAGTATGATAAAAGAGAAAATAAAAATCAAGTTAATTATATTAACGTAATTAATTCGTTAGTTAATTATGATAATTTTATGTTATTAATTTAGCAAATAAAGTATCCAGTATGAGAAAAAATAATTATTAAGTGAATAAGAAACTGAAATAAGAAGACTAATTATTGCGAATTGATATAAATAATTTATATAAAAAAAAATTATTTCTAAAAGCTTATAGCTCATTTGAATTAAATATAAATTTCCTATTTTCGTAAAATGGCATAAGAAGTATGTAAGTGAGTTTTCATTTATTACTTCCGTTTTGTTGCTCTTCTGACAATGATACACCATTTATATTCCAGCACTAAAACATAACTCTGTATTCACGGAAATTCTAAAAGAAGTTTAACAATAAAATATCATATTTTTATTATCTGCTACAAATAAAAATTGACATCATTTAAAAATCATAAATCCGTCTCTTTATATAGATTAGGTAAGTTTCCAAGACACTTTTCAAAATAAAATAAAAGAAATATCGATTTTTTTAAAAATATTTTTTATTTTAAATAGATTTCTTAAATATTGATCATTTTAATAAGTTTATAATATTTTATTTTAATATAGGTAGGTTGCAATATTTTAAAGTAATTTTAATGATTTTAAATTAATTTATTTAATAAATTAACATTTGCAGAAAGTGCAAATATTGTGTCTTATTATAAGTATAGTGGCGGTGGGGGGGGGTGACAAATTAAAAGACATTTTTATATTTTAATAATTTAAGATTTTAATAACTATCTGGCGACAATAAGGATTGTCAACGCCAAACTTATTACACCTTGGATCGATAGACGGAATATCGAGAACTTTATGTCACACTGCGAACTACGATCAGCAATTCCGTACAGTAATTGGAACCCTGCAACAGTCACATACAACACCAGAGTCAAATGTCCCAATATTCAACTTTTTCGGACCAATCAAATCTATTGTCATGGCAAATTTTCAATTGAATCAAGCACTAATCTTACATAAAATCTTTTATTATTTTAAAAAATACGATTTATTATTATTTCAAAATTTTTCAAATAAAATTATCGAAAGTAATTTAAAGAATCCTTTCAATATCAAATCAACGTAAAACGTTCATTTCTTTGCTTTCTGTCCAACTGACGATCTATTCCAATATATTAAATATTCAATTTCTAAATAGTTTCTTAAATAAAACTAACATTAATAAAAAATAATTATTCCTTTTTCTTTATTAACAATTTGAATGTTTTAAATATTATAAATGAAGTAATCTATTTTTACCTATACTTTTTTGAAAATTTATTCTATAATCGAAATAAATGTCATTAGTTCATGAGTAACTCTAAATACAATTCATAACTCGACTAATATATGTATGTCAAAATGTCAGAGTATATAAAAATATCTTTTTGGACAATCTATGTGCTATTTTCAATCAGGTACACATATTACTTCCGAGCATTACTCATAAGTCATAGAAGTTATGTGTTTATGGTTTAGTTTAAATTCCAATTCCACCCATAGTTAGTATTACATCGGTATAATTTATAAAATATAGCATTTTAGATATAAATTCTTATTTTGAATATAATAATAGTATTTGTAAAGTAACATATCCTTGTATGCGATAAGCAATTGTACTATCATACAATTAAGCCATCATACAAATGATTAAAGTTTACTTTGACGTCGATACAAAATTTTCTTACGAGAAACGAATTTCCTTAATTTTTATGAAACTTGTAATAAATAAACTTTTTTAACACTTGCAAACTGATTTGATGAATTTCAATGAGAAAATATGGATGAGCACTGGAATAAGAGGAATAATTTACTTTCACGTATTTTCACCACTATATATAAATATCTGAATGCATTCGTTATGCTGATCAGGGTCGCCTTGAACCAGAAAATTCTTCCGCTCTTGTATTAGATGTTTGTATTTAAATTTTAAAACCTTTTTTCTAAATATACCTCCGACTCTAAAGCGAAAGTGCTTTTCTCCCTTTAAAAAATGCACTTTGACTCCTTTGCGCGAGTTTGAGGGCAGAGATCAGCGGCGAGGGTGGGAGAGGGCTATCCCCTCACATGTATTTACGCTCATCTCAGCGCAGCTTCTTTCTCCCCTTCTTGCACCCTTGGCAAGGGGTGTATTCATGCGGCAACACGCGATCGCCACTTTGGGTGATGCGCTCGAGTCGCGTGACACACTTTCATCAATTATTCATGGGCTTAAAATTCTAAGGCTTTATCGGCTCTGCGCCCAATTCTTCTTACGTACTGTGGATGCAAACATGAAAAGTGCAAAGACCTGCCCCCCGATACTGATGCTGATGCTGATATTGATATTGATCCTGATGCTGATGCTGATGCTGATGCTGATGCTGATGCTGATGCTGATACTGATGGTGCTCCATAAGATGGCATGTTACGCATGTATGCAGTTGGAGTTACGTTTAAAAGTTTTGCGGAACTACTCTGTAAATACCCATTTTATATCTTTATAGCCATAGGAAAAGAAAATACAATTTTTCTCTTTCTTTATAAATTTTTATTCATTCATTATTTATATACTACGTGAATTATTAATAAGCATTCGCTATTTTTAGTTTTTGAATGAATCGGTTTTTTTTTTTTTTTTTGACATTCACGATATGTTACATCTATTGTCATTTTTATACGACATTTTTACTATTCAACATATATTTTTTAGCTTTCTTCAAGTTGAAATATTTTAAAATTAATTATTGACATTGTGTATTTTATTTGAAATATTAAATTTATATAGGTTATGTTTTACGGATTAAAACTGTTTACTTGTGAATTTTTATGAGTACAAATGCTGTTGAATCTTATGCATATTTTAGTGACATCTTAACTACAGAAACAATTTAAAAAATTCATGATATGTTGATGGAGCATAAAAGACTAAAATCATGTCAGATTTCTAAAATGCTAGGTATCTCAAGTGAACGGAGAAATGGTATTTAATTCAAATATCTGCATATCAGAAATGTTCCCCTATTTGAATCGTTTTAAACTATAATTCAGATGTCTCCTTATATTATTTCATAACGAATGACACGAGTTATACATATATATATATAAATTTATTAATCTTAAAGTGAAATTTACAAAAATAGTATCATTATCAATAAAGATTAAAATAAATCTTATAGAAAAGCTAATGGCCACTACATTCTGGAAAGCTCGTGACTTAATGTGTATTGACATTCCGAAGAAAGATAAAATGATACTTGGACACTATTATAAAATGCATAAATGAAATGATTTGAATATAAAACTAATAAAAGAATAATCATACGCACAAAGAGTACTAAGGAATGTAAAAATTTTCAATAATTAATGAGAATTCATTGAAAATATTTTTAAATTAATTGAATATTTTTTTATAAGAAATCACTTATATTTTATAATAACGGCAAAAAATAATTAGAAAAATACGAGTAATTATTCAAAGTTTAATAATATTTTAAAAAATTTTAAAGTATTTTATTATTACTAAAAAATATTAACAGATCGTTTTATATTTAATATAAAAAAAAATATTAATATAAAAAAAAATCTTAGCTTATGCAAAAGAGAATTCTTGACATTTTCATCGATTTGTTTCAAAAATTATTCTTGACATATTTACTTTAAATTATAAATATTTCTTGTTTTCTGATATTAATTCGAATGTATTTTAATTACATAAAGTTTAAAAATGATCAAATAATTGTCTTGTTATATTCTTAAATATTATTCTTTTGAATAAAAATATTTCTGAAGTTCTATAATTGATTACTAACATACTATTTTATTCATTTTAAGTTGTAGTAAAAATTTAATCTGTCACTCTGTTTCCTTTCACTTTCTTTCAATGCAACAATGCACATAATTTTATTGATAATAAAATGTTGAAATATCATAATAAGATTTACAACCTGTCAGAATTTTTATATCTTGAAAATTTAGAAAGCTAGTGATTTAAAATGGTTTTAATATTATTTTTTGTCACAAAGCTTCTGAAAAATCACAATATAATGACGTTATAAAAGAACTGCAGAGGCCATAACTTTCTTCGAATTAGTAATTTTTAAAATTATAAAAGTTTCGAACCAACTACCTAAACCAACGTATTTGTACAATTTAATGAAATTTTTTTTTAACAATTATATCATGCATTTAAACAAAGTCATAAAATATTGTTACAATATTTTTAATTTATATATTGTAAAAATAGTTATAGTAATTTCTATTCTAATAAGATCTTCAAGGTATTTGAATTAAAAATACAATGATTTAAAATGATGCCACAAAGTGGTGAGATAAATAGACATTTAATCAGACATAAATTGAGAAATTGAAAAATTCATTCTTTTGATCAAACTTTTTCAGTTATATTGTATATTCTGAGTAATAGGAAAATTATTTGTCACGTTATCAAAATCTAAATTATTTTCTGTGAAAGTAAGTATAAATATTTGATTTGAAATTATAGTGAAATTATTCGTCTTGTTATAATTTTAATAACGAAAGCCATTAGCAAAAAAATTATATTTTTATATTTAAAAAATAAATATCGTAAAAAACAGAAACTTATAATATAGAGCATTCAATATTCTTGTGTTCAGTGTCAACACGTAAAAAGACATGTATTGAACATAAAAAAAGGATAAAGCGGATGTTTAAGGATGAAGCAAAGGGATAAAGAAAAGCGCGAAAAGTATGCACAACAAAAGGCAGGTTTTCCACGACAATTTTTAGTGAGAGTGGGTTATAGTACGCATATACACACCAATGCAGATTACGGGAAATGCAAATTACCGTAAAGATTCGAAGGAATTCTAGATTGCGCATTTGTGAGTAGTTATTATTATTATTATGAATGCTCTGGACACGAAAGAACGACATTCGTGGCCTAAAGGGGAATTTTCTTCTCGTAGTTCTTCTCTTGTTACCCAGTTCAAGTAATAATCCCATGCCCTTTCTATTTTCAATTTTCAGTGTCGCTTCTTCAATGGAGATCGATAAAAGTTCATCTACCACTGAATGCTTTTCTTTTTAGTTGTAAAACTTAAAATTCACTTGTTACGAATAGTACAAGTATTATAAATTAAAATATAAAATTTTTATTCAGCTTACTAAGTGAAGTAGGTTTCAAAGTTTTTAAATTAGGAAAATATTATACGAGTCTTTATAAATTTTTTTGTGTAATGAATCGTTTTTTATTTATAAGTATATGAATAGAGGGTTTTTTTCCAGTATCATAACGTTTTCTTAAACATTTGAAAACAATTATCTAAAAATATTAATAATCTTTTTAGTTCATAAATTTTGACTTAAAATTTACTATTAAATTTGTTAAATTATTTTTAATTAAATCATAATTTTGAGAAACGAGTCATGAAATTTATAAATAACATATTTTAATGAATTAAAATAAATAGCTATATTTTCCACTTGCATAAAAAAAGTTTCATTATTTTTAAAACTAATAATATTAATTTTCAAACTAATTAAACAAGTTATTCAATATATAATCACGATTATTTTCAATTATATGATAATTTTTTATTTATATAACTATATTACTTAAATAAATATTGATTAATATTTAAAAGTACATAATTAAATATTAAATAATTGTACATACTGAAGAATTTAATTCCTAAATAATTAAAAGAAGTATAAAACAAAATTTATAAAACATTGTTTGTGTACCTTCACGCACACAAATAATGAACACAATTTTAAAATATGTGAAATTTAGAGTAGTAAATGAAAACAAATAATAAAAATAGTGAATTTATCAAAAATAATTAATCTTTTATAGAATTTTTAAATGAATGATTCGTTTTATAATTGTATACAGATGTAATAATAATATATATTTTTAATATATATATATATATATTTATTTATATATATCAAAACGCTATCAATAAAAAGTTAATATTGGAAAAATGAGTTAAGGTTGAAAAATTGAATTATTTGCAGACACAGACTTACAAAAGTAAAATGTATTAGTTGTAAAAATTATGCCACATTTATAGTTTCCACTTCGCAAAACTAATGTAAAGGATATGAGCAGCTATTGCGCATGCGTTGGCATCGCCACGTGTTCTAGTTTTGCACGTTCACGTGTACATTTTTAACTGTGCTTTAATGTTTATTAGCGTTTAAATAATATTTTAATTATACCCGTGCACGTCTATTTTTTTTTTGCTAAATTTGTATTAAAAGCACATAATATATGCGAACGTTATTTTATGTGAATATGATTGTGCTGTGAAATATTAGATGTATGTATAATTTGTTAGAAAAAATATAGCTTTACAAAATAATGTATTTAAAAAATATGTATAAATACTTTATTATTACTAAAAAATATTTTTCTTTTCCATCATATTTATATATGTTAGTAATTCTCAATATATGACAAATTAATAAGAAATTCTAACTAAGAAAATTATCAAATAAAATACATATTTATAAAATACATTTAGTTATGTATCACTCTCTAGATGGAATATAAAAAATGACATATTTTGACAATTGTTGACACCTAAGATGTGAATATTACAAAATGTATTTAAAATAATAATAAATAATAAAAATAACTTTAAAATGTATTAATAGTTTTACAAGGAACAAATCCTAAAGTAAAGCAATTTATTTTCAGGGAGGAAAACTAGATTATATAATTTTATATATTATTACATACTTATAAATTACAATTTCACTCAATAACACTCCACTTGGGCACATTGATAATCATACTTCTAACATAAGTTATACAATGTATCATCAATTTATTAAATAATTCACAACATACTTCTAACAATAGAAGTCGTAACAATATTGTTATTATATTTTTACGTACTTAGATATTTATTTAAAAAAAAACTTTGAGAAATATTTTGTATTTTAGAAAAATTATAAATTTGCCAGGTATTACATTTAATATTAAAATAATCAATTGACATAAATGATACAAAAAAAAGTAGATATGATTTACGGAAATATTATGCAAGTTTGTATTAAATGATTTTAAACTTGATGCAGAATTTCTTTTTTTATGCTATTTACTTTTGAATTGAGTATCAATTATATAAAATAAAATAAAAATATAAAAAATTATTGGGCATAATTTTATTAATAACAGATTAATATAATTCACTATTAAAGGAGTTTAATAAAGTAATCATGACGGAACCTTCAGAGTTTTATAAAAAAAAATATTTTAAGTATGTTAAGTTATTGAGATTAGATTTTAGTTTACACATTTAAAAGGTCTTATGATAAAGTAAACTTTAAAGAAGTGGAGTATATTTAAATATTTTAGATAACTTTTTACATAAATGTAAGAGTTGTATCCTTGTGTTGATAAGGTAATATATTGCAAATTCCTTTTAAAATAAGAATTATAATAATGCGCTGTATCTAAAATCTCAGAAAAATGTACGTGCACATTTATTAAATCTATAAAAACGTAGAATGAATAATTTTCCTAGAATAGCTATAAATTTATAATAGTTGCTAAAATCAAATAAATTTTAAGAATTATTGGATTAAGTATTTAAGTTTTTTCTTACATCAATATTTTTCACACATAAAAATCGCACTACATTATGGTTTGTCTAATATAGATATGATAAATAAAAATGCCATTCATGTCCACAGAAGTAAAAGCCAAAAATAGAAAATAATGTATAGAACGAGTAGCAGATAAGAAAAATGAATGAAACAAATGTAATTCGAATTTTTTTTACGTATATCTCATCGAATACCATCTACGTACTACGCAATTTTTTAATTATACGCAAATTACATGTATTATCTTTTTTCACTTATTTATATACTTGATATTATTTTTATTTTTTTATTGTATTATACATGTATGTCTTGTCTATGCTTGAGACTTCTAAACTGTCTCAAATCTTCATACTCACTAAATTATTACGCTCCAACAAACTATCTTCCATTTTTTTAACAGGAAAGTAGCATAATTTACCTTAATCTATTGTACATCTTATAACAAGGCTTATAAATGCTGCGACATAAACGGTTTTATAATAAAAAATTAAGAAATCGTGAGAGTATTAAATAAAACCACGTGGAAAAAGAAAAATGATATATTTTTTTAAATTTTTCAATCGAAATATAGCTAATACTAGTAAAAACATATCCAAAGAAGTATTTCCAAATAACAATAAAAATATTATTTTAATTATAAGACAACATGTATGAATGACAAAATACGATATTAAGTTAATGAAATAGCACGGAAATGAAACATTAATCATTTCAACGTAGTGATATGTATAAAAACAAATATGTGAGAACAAACTATGGAATTAAGTATAGTGATAGAAATAAAACCTGAATTTAAGTTTTTCTTTTCAATATTTGTGACAATTTTATTTTTTTTTTACTTTTAAATTATTATTTTTACTATATAAAAATAAAAACTAATTTATTCTTTTGAAATAGACATCTATGTTTGAATTACAAATTCTTATTTTCGATAGCAATATTTAAAGATTCTGATCAATGAAAATAATAAAGTACAAATAATAAAATATTTGTGTCAAAGTGTATTGAATATATTTAATATAATAATAAAATCTATTGTATCTAAAAAATGTATTTTCATAAAAGTATAATTTAAAATATCAAAAATCGATTTAAAATGGTAATATGTATTACTCAACTATATTAAACTATTCATCCATCGGAGTTAAAGTTATTGCAACTATTGAATTGAGTTTTTTTTCTTATTGAGCTGCTCTTTAGAAGTAGATTACAATTAAAGATAATCTAATTTACTCAATATATTTACATTCTTAAATTTCTTAATTTCAGTAATCTAATACCGAATTATAGAGGGTAGTTTGATAATTCAGTCGTCTACACTCCAACGAATAGCCACGACACTTAAATACCTCTCAACTTTTACCTTCACAGTGGAAAATCTCAAACCCAAATTTGTTGGAAAAAAACTACAAAAACCTCTTTGTATACTGACATTTTAAGTTTTTAACTTATACTGATTGAAAATAAATAAATGTCTTTTTTAATTTCTACATTTACATCTTCATTTAATTATCTCACTTTCCATTATTCTTTTTTAAACCTTGATTACACGTAAAAACAATTTTATCTCCAAGAATCCACATGAACAGTATATTAAAAAATATAGGTATATCTGCATTTTATTAAAAATATGGATACGTATGGATGTATCCTCCTAATAAATAAATTTGATTTTAACATATACAGAAAAACTTAAATCTATTATTCAATTTTTAAGCTCTTAAATCGATAGCCATAGCAATAAAGTATTATTGACAAAATCTATAGAAAATTTTATTACATTTTAAAAATATATTTCCATTTGATTTTTTAATATTTTTTCCCCAATATTTCGAATATCTTTTATTCTAATACATTTAATTTAAATTCTTTTTCACTGGAAATTTAAAATTATAAATTAACCTTAAATTTTCGTAATTTATTAATCAGTCATTGTAAATTAAGAAAAATTTATGAACTGTATTTAATTTCTTAAAATTTACAAATTTTTTACCACAAAAGATTATTAAAATTAAAAGAAATTATCTGAATTTATTTATATTCTTGAATATTAAGTTGCTTAAAATCTATGTGAGTATAAATAGGTATATTTAAATATTCTTCATTTCAGATAAAAAGATTATATTATTATACATCTAAAAGGGAATAAATATATAAAAGTAATAATTGTTTACAAGTTTGCAAAAATTAATTTTCAGAATCTATAAATGTTACTATAAAATTATAAATGTCCTTTTTTTTCTTAGATTTAAAAAATTTTTATTAAAATTTTGTATAAAGATTATTAACGTTTATCAAAATTTATCTAATATATTTATTCATATGCCTTAAATGAAAATGTATATATAAAAAATAAATCCGATTAAAATCATTATTACTTAAAACTTCTTATTACTTAAAATGCATTACATCAAATTTAATCCTATGGATTTTCAAATTAAATTCTAAAATAAAATCGTCGTTATAGTTCTTTTAACATAATATTAAAAATTATTAATATTCATAATTAAATAGCAAAAATTAAAAATATTCAGCACTTATAATGCACATACACTATAAATATTTTAAATATTCTTACATTATAAAACTTTAACTGGAATTACTATTTTCATTATACTATAATAATTGATTTATATTACAAGGAGTATCTTAATATTAGATAGATTATATTATAGCTCGTTTAACAAATGAAATTTTTCTAACATAAAAATTCTATTTCATTTTATTATTTCTATTAAATTTTATATGATAATTAATAGTTGAAATATTACTTCATGAATATGAAAACATGATTATTATTATACTTCTTCTATTTTTAAATAATATATAATATCTCTAACTTAACATAATTATTTATATTTAAGATTATAAATTATTTAATTATATTAATTTAATATATTTTTAAAACTTTTAGTACGAATCATACATATTTATATTTATGAATATTTTCACTTTGAAATTACTTTTTACAAAATGTTATTTAATTTTTTTTATTAATTACAATAACTCTATATAATTATTCAGTAATATTATTTTGTTTATTATAGATTTTAGTTTAATGTTTTAAAAACTCATTGCTACATATTTAATATATAAAACAAACATTTAATATAATTTAATTAAAATTTGAAATGATATATTATTATAGAATAATGATTTTTACACAGTACATTTTTATCATATTTATACCAATGATTTATATTTGTTAATTATTGTGATCTAAATGGGAGTCTAGAACATTAATTTACAGTATAATAAAACTAATATTAAAATAAATATTTTTAAATTTAATTAAATTTTGTAAGTTTGAAAACTTACCATGTATTTCTTTAAATTTTTATGATTTACATAACAAACTTAAATGATATCACTACATCTACGTTACTATACTAAAGAATTATCATGGTTGATTATGTATTGGTAGTAATATAAATATTCTGTAGGTAATAATTTTTTGTTAATCTTTGTTTACTTTTACTACTTAAAATACATTAAATCCAAAAATTTTTGAAAATAAAATGTTTAATCCTTAAATATTAATTTTGTAAAAAACCGAAGCATTCCAATAATTAGTCGATGAAGTATACGTGAAAAGGATCATGTATTAATAAAATTAAATATTCATATATAAAATTCGCTGTTAAGTAATTAATTCATAACTAAATATATAATTACATGAAATAAGTATAATATTCTCTTGAAAATACATATTTAACTAATCGATAATAATTATTTTATATAAATATGTGAAAAAATATATCCTTTATATATTTTTAATTCAATAATTACACATTGCCAAAAACTTATGTAAATAAATATTTTTTTAAAGAATGAAAACAAAAGATGAATTTCGTAATAAATAATAAATATTAACAGATTATAATATAAAATTAAGATTATATTTCATAAGCGATATTAAAAAATAATTAATAATCGATAAAATAAAACAGGAGAATATAAAAAAGGAAAATCTGACGCAAGACCTTGACCCAGATTCTATTGTCTTATCTAGAAGAACTTACCCTCAGTCTACATGTATGAAATATATCTTTAGAGTAAACATTAAATATTTTATAAAAACATAAAATAATATTTTTATAATTATGTTTTAATTTATATACATAAACATAGCATTATGAATTAAAATATACTATTCACAACAAATAAAATAATAATATAAAATTATGTTTTAATATATAATAATTATTATTATTATTATTATTATTATTATTATTATTATTATTATTATTATAAATATTATTATAAATAAACCACTAAATTAAGAAAATAATAAATTTTTATAGTTATGAAAGATAAATTTAATGGTTAAATATATGATCCTAAACCACGATTACTATTATGATGGTTTATACACGGAGTTATAAAAAATAAAATCAGATTATGAAAATATAGTGGACATAATTTTTAATAATATAATTTATAAGTGATATTTCATTATTACAATTAAATTAATACATATTATTATTAATACATAAAAAAAAATATTTTTAATTGTAGAATAAAAGTAACGGTATATTTTTTCATGGTATCATAAATATAAAAAAGTTTCAAATGCAGATTCGCAAAAAATATCAATAATATTGTATATTTTGCAAATTTATTTTAAATTGTTACGATGAAATATTTAAAAAATAATTATATAATCTCTTATATTTTAAATTATTTTTATAAAAAAAAAATTGATTTAGTATATTATTTTTTTTATAATTGAATGAGGATACGAAGTCAAAAAATATATATATATATATATAATATGAAACGATAAATATCAAAATGTATTGAGAAATGAATAACATTTTCATGAAAGAAGTGAAAGCAAGATACAATAACTTATAAAAAATCTAATTTTAAATATACTTTTTTTCGAAAAAAAATTTATACGATTGAACATAAAAACTTTATATTGTAAAATTAATCTTTTATTATTTTTTTTTACTTTTCTGTAAATGAAGCTAGGAATATGTTCATTATTTAATTCCTAATCATTTTGTTACAATAGTTTTTTTACTTATATCAAACAAATACAAAAAAAATTTTTCATACTTTTTCATTACGTATTATCAATATTTAAATTTTTTTTAAATAAAGTAAATTTGTAAAAAAGTTAATTTCTTATCTTAATTTTATTTGAAATATAATTAATATTACATAGTTACAAATATTAATTATAATGTAAATGTAATGTTCAATTTATTTAATTTTATTAAAAAATATAAATTTATAATGTGTCGGTAGTTCGGTATAAGGGTTAAATAATCAGATTAAATTTCATTACTTAATGAATATGTACTGAATGATAATCTCGCATTTATAGTCTTACATGTATATATTTACACATTAACATATATTTAATATGAAAAAATATTGAAATAAAATCACAGGACTTTGTTATATTAACCTAAAATCTTTATAGTTCAAGTAAATATTGCGAAAATTTGTTAAAAAAAAAAAACATAATGATATATAATTTAAAAAAATTTTATAAACCAATTTAACAAGTTAATTAAATACTGTAAAATTTTATTTTAAATGTTGGAAAACGTGTAATGCCTCAAATAAAGAAAGGTATTACGTCGTTTGAAAGAGCAATTCATTGATAACGAAATGACATTTATTATTCTTAGTCGAACGGGCAAAATCATACCAAGCAAAGAGCAAATCTAGTTAAATTATTTCAGCTAACCATTTGCTTTATCTATAGGAATGGGATTGTGTATACGTATGTGTGCTTTTTGATATTGGTGAATACTCCAATCTATTTACATTTATAAGCTTAAATATATTATAGAATGGATGCAGGCGGAAGGCTGGTTTAAGGCACGGATTTCCTTTTTGGATTTAAGTTAATACACTACGGCAGTACAAAGATACAAAGCTTTTGTACAGAGGAGTATTTGGTACATTACTTCAGAATATAGATTTACCTGATTTTTTACTAAACAAATGAGTTTTGCAAAGTAATTTTAATCGTTCGGTAGAAAGTGGCAAATTAATTTCGGATCTCAATTAATTATGCTAAATTTTTTATCTAGTTTAACCAACGTTCTTATCAAAGAAACGTTTCATACAAAGGCTAAATTAATTGTAAAGTAAACTTGATATCGCATTACAACAAAGCCTTTCCAATGTTCAGATTCGGTAAATCTGTTCATATTGTGCAGATGAAATTCTTTTACTTTTTTCCTTGTATTTAGTATCAGCAAAAATCATATTGCCATTAAAAGATCTTCTCGTAAAAAAATAAATTCGACTAATGTACTACATATAATCATTTAATTACTTATTTTGCATATAATTGAAACCTACATTCATTAAAACAATCTACACTCGCATTATGCGAAAATAATACCTCTGCATAATCTAATAATAATTTAATTGTATTAGGATTTTATTTACAATAACTAATGTGTATATAAAGTTAAACAATGATATATTTTACCATGAATAATTGTATTTGTGGTATTATTCGATAATTATATACTTCTATGAAATCGGGTTCTACTATGAATCTTAATAATTAATTATAAATTACAATTTCCAATTGAAATCCATCTCATTCAATGTATTAATTCCATAGTATAATAATTTATTAATAATAATATCACAATTATGAATAATCCAATATATTCAAATCAATTTGAAAACCAAAATTTCAAAATTTATTTATCCTCGATATAATTAATATTTGGAAGATGCAGAATCACCGTATAATATAAAAAAATCTACGAGGCTCCATTTCAGGCATCAATTTTTGCAAGAATAAATTTTATTTATAAAAAGTAATAATTATAATTGATTATACACGCTTAGGATACAACCGAGAACTATTTCGAATATTTTCCATTATGTGGCTAACTTCTGACAAATTAAAATTTAACAATAATACCTATGTTCTGTAGTAAGTATTTGAGGTGGATGTGGATTAACGGCAAGCGTGTACTAACATGTCACTACTTAACTAGATGAGAAATGTAATAAAATGTACGTAGTAAAGGATATAAATTCTTAATTGCCTATAATAAACGTATACCACATCGTTAATACTGTTGTTGACCTTAAGGACATAAAAACCTTTTGCAAGAAATTTTAAAGGACTAAACAGAAATATTTATAATGTTTTAATATAAATTATAATTTTCATGGAAGATGAATATAAAATTTTCTGTAATAGGGTTTGTTCTATTAAAATATAATTCAAATAATAGGCCTGATATATCATGAAACAATCATTAAATTAATATTAATATTAAAATAGTTTAATAGCTCAGTAAAACAGAGGGTGACGTTTGTATTAAACTCAGTGAGGATTCGATCAATTTTATGGGTTGAAAAATTTTTTTTTGTTATAAAATAAATACCTTTGTGAAAAAATGTAATTCATTTTTATAATAAAACTATAATTATTTTTAAATACTTTTTCTAAATTATCATAAATAAAATTGAATTTGTATGAATGAATATTAGAATTAAAATATCGTAATCAGTTTTAATAAGTAGATGAATTTTTTGAAATACATTATGTGGATATTTTATTCTATTGGGTTTTTTTTAATAAATCTGGAAATAGACATTTCGGGATAATCGCAAAATCGGTTATCAACGGTTTATCGCGCATTTCGTTATGTACTATCTATCAGTACAGCGGCATAACTCTGTTAATAATCACTGAACATTGCAGTGTTCACTAATTAATAATAATTGTTACAATTTACGTGGTCAGATAAATTTTAATAAATTTCGAATGCTTTAAAAACGAAAATCTTAAATAAACATTATCTATTTTCGTTTTTAAAGCAAGCAAGTTCTACGCAACAATATAATTTAAAATAAATAAGCATTTTTCAATAGCTCTCTTAGGCTTAGGTTTCCTATGCTTATAAATGAATACCATCTAATATAAAATACTAATATGTGTTGGTTTTTATAATGTTAATAATATTTTTTTTTAATAATATTTTATATTATTAAAAAAAATTATTTTCAAAAGTTGAAAATTTGTAAAAAATATGACAAACTAAAATAAATATCTATATATCAATTGAAATATAAGAATATCAAGAGTGTGAACATTATAAAAAAATATAATCAAATGTCGATTGTTAAATTAATTACAGTTCGTTTCTCAAGTTGCACTTCCTCTTCCAGTTTACTACATCTATGAAAAACTTCAAACAATTGGATTACTTGTGGACTTGTGCTATAACGAAGTTAAAAGTATATTCATAATCATATGGTTTTGATGAAAACCGTATAAAGAGAAAAAATTGTCGCTCATATAGAGCCATTGATTGCATTAGATTTGGTTATTTTTCTAAGTATATTTTGGATTAATTTTTCTTTTCATTTTATCAAAAGAAATTATCAAAGCATTTTGGGTACATTATTGCCTTATCGGATGAAAAATATTGCTCTTCAAATTTAAAAAACTAAAATTACGACAACCTTTCTTGTGTTATTTAAACATTCATTCTAGAAGAAAAATTATTTTTAAATATAAAATCCGAACTGAAATATACAATGAATAACAAACATTTAATAAAATTAAATTAAAAAAACTCATGCAGCTTTAAAAATTAATGATACAGAATATACATGTATGTGATGGAAAATATTTAATTTTATTTAAGTAAAAAATAGAATTTTTAAGTTGATTCATTTTTAGTTTATTAATTATTGTTTATTGACAATAAAAAATCATTAGATAAAAAAAAATGTTCTTCACTCAAGTATATACTAATTTTATTATCAATTTATACAGATGATAATATAAAGCTTATATAATGCAAAAATTTTAAGTAATTGTAAAAAATTTACATATGAATTATATTAGCCTTAATATGATATTACTTCATAATTTTAGCAATATATATTTTACGTACGAAAATACCAGCAATTCATTAAGTCTAACTAATGAAAATCTAGATACACACATACTTCTACCGCAATGTAAAATAAGTTTGATTTTTCCAATTAATCATTGGAAGAATAAAAATTCACTCAATTGGAAAGTCGAGAAAATGTTGGAAATAAAGTATGTATAAACAAAAAAAGGAAGGTAAATAAAATAAGGAAAAGAACTGATGCTAATCAGGAAGATGTTCAAAATATCGGAAGCTCACATGCTTAAAGAATAAGTAAATCTCCTGAGATAACCCGATATTCACCTCCCGATTACGGCGCCATAGTAATCAGCTAATAGAAATCAGTTACTCAAGTTTTTAATTTAGGAGGAAATTGTATACAGAGCCGAAGGTGCATATGATTAAACGATTCTGCAAAAAGTAGATTATGGCACGGTTAGTGCGTTGGGTAATTATTAATTTTATCCGCCGATCGTTGAAACAACACTCGCAAAAGATATATGCTCTCTGGTCTTTTGCTAAAATTTGTTTGACGTCAGTATCTTAATTAACACTAACCCAATGAATATGCTGTATTTCCTTGTTTTTTATCTTTTATCAGCGAGCTCGTACATACCCTTTGAAATGGCCTGATTTTTCTAAGCGATATCAACGCTAATATACAGCCAAGTATGTATAAAAGGCAGCTGACGAGTAAATTTTCCCTTATTAAAAACGTCAACAAATCCCCTGCCTCATAACTATTTCATATTTTTATATTTTTAAATCTTTACAAAATTCTCAAAGATAGCTCTTGTAAACTTTGTAATTACTTAATATAATCGTAAATGGTATACATATTGGCTTATGCTAAACTATAAATAATATATGTATTTATTATAAAAACTACCAAATTAACATTGTATGAAGTAAAATAGTTAAGAAAAAAATTATAAAATATTTTTAAACAATGATTTTTACATAATGAATATAACTACTACAAATCAAATGAATAACAATAAAAATAATTAAAAAGTAGCTTCAATTTTGATTTATTTGAAGAAATAAAAAAGATTTATACTTTTATATTCTAATTACATTCACTTGATTTAAAATACTTAAAATTATTAATGTTTTAATAATATTTTTACTACTACTGTTAACTATTTTTTTATTACTCCTTTTAAAAAGTTCTTACACTTAACAGTCTATATGTCTATGAAAAATTAATAGAATAAGTTTAGAATTTTTAGTAGTTTATAAGAGAAATTTTTATATAATTATAATTAAAGTACATCGTCTTGAAACATTTAAAAATCAAAAAAATCATCAATACTATATCTTTTGGTATATCACTAATAATTAAAAACATAATTCCTCGACAATTTTAGTAAAACTGATTCAGTGAGAGCATACACTGTTACTTATACTTAATTGTCTTGAAATTACTTTTATACAATTGGTGTAATATGCTATCTCTTTCTCTTCTCTCATTACTTTATGACACATGCGTCAATCATGTGAATTTCTCGACCCTGGTATTTTGAGCAAGCGTCAAATATGAAATTTCATCATGGGAAAGAGAGAGAGGGGGGTGAGAGGGGGGGGAGAGATAGAGAGAGAGAAAGAGAGAGAGACAGAGACAGAGACAGAGGGATTTACGTGGAAAATATTTTATTCTCCCTTTGATTAATGACCACTTCCTTCCGGCAATGTATTAAATACATGCTTGGTTTATACCCTGAAAATTAAAGAGAAGTGTACTAAAACAATCTTCTAGTCTTATTTTCAAAGTAACCTAGTGGAAGTAATATCAAAATATTCTTGGATATACTTCACCAAAGCTCACCAATCTCTTCTTTAATCTTAATTTGTTTTTTAAAACGAAAATTATTATTTCCCATCCTTTTAATTAATAATCATTTAAATTGACAACTGTATTCGACAATTCTATTATATAATTTCAACTATCATATTCTTTTAAAAAATATAAAGTAAGGCTTATAAATGTAGGTAGTTTTTCACAGGGTTGGTAAATTTAATTTCAAAATTAGGACATAAATCTTACGTTTAAGTTAATTTGAAATTTTTTTATGAATTTTAATAATGTTTTATGCTCAGTTTATACAAAATTTATACAAAAAATATTAGAAACTAGATATAATTAAACATTTGATATTAGTAAATTATCAATTGTTCTTTTCATAATCATCCTAATAAATTCACTATCGATAGGTACATTTATATACTGCTTTTTGCTTAATTTTTTATTCAATTTTATACTGTATTTCACTGGATAACAAATTACAATTGAAAAACATTGTTCAGTATTGTTACGGTCATCTTAGATTTATAATGATATTAAAATTACAATAGCTATATTGGATGAATGCTTAGTTGTAAACTCAATTGATTTATTGACACATTCTAAATATTACCATTAGTATATTAATACGATGGTAATCGTATTTTGTGGTAAATGATACAATAAATTTAGAATCTAAATGAAATTGATATTAATATTGAATAAAATAATTTGAGGTAATTTTTATAATTATTTTAATATAGGTTTTCATTTGCAATCTTCATAGATTTTGAGTCTCAAAAAAAGCAATTTATATATCTGTATATTAAACATGAGTTTCTTGTATAATTCCAACTAAAAAAAATCGACATATATTTTATAAAAAATAATATTCTCATTATTATATTAAATGTTAAAATAATAGATAATGTTTTATTATATTTAATTTTAAAGCTAAATGCATTTTATTAAATTACTGAAATATTCAAATTTATGTTTAAGTTTCATTAAAATAGATAAAACCCATTCCAATAAACTAAACTTTGCACTTGTCTATTTTCATTATATTGATTACTTCTTTCGATCGTGTACTATTGGATTTTACATGTAATCAATTGCATCATATGTTAAAATAATTTTATAAAATTAAACGAATAATAAAAAAAAACTTGTAAAGATAATTAATCGAAATTTATACCATGCAATTTTCAAGTTTTTAAAATATTTCACACATGTAATGATCTAATATTGGCTTTTAAAAATATGTAATTATACCAATACTGTCTCTTCTATTAATATAGATGTTTGGTATATAAATTAAAAGTATATTTCATCAATTTATCTAAAATTTAATTTATTAAAAAAAAATTATTGTTCAAAAATTCTTAACAAAAAGTAACTTCATTAAAAATAAATATTAGTAAAAATCTAGTTTAAAATTTCATTGACAAAAACTAAAATTGCAAATATAATCAAATAATATTTTATTTACTACCACTTTAAAATATATAGTTCATATCATAAACAATATTATTACATAAGTATACAACTGCAGTAAAATGCTTAATTTAAGGTAATTATATGTAAATAACTTATCATAATAATAAATAATGTCAATCATAAAACATATAACTTCAATAATAATACTTCAATATTGTACTTATAAAATTGCATATAAAATTGTAAAATATATAGAATGTATAATATATACAATTATATATATCTATTTCAATTAGGATAAAGAATTATATAAATTTTTATCCAAGACTATGCATTTACGCTTTTGTTTTGTATTAAAAATTCTATAAATTGTAATGAGTAAAAGTATGTCTTTTGGTTTGTATGATCAAATTCATTTGAGTACTACCACCCACAACTGAAGAATACAAATGATATTTTTTACTAGAAATTCATCTAAATTTTCTTATCACATTTGCTTTTTGAATTATAAAAAAGGTTATGCAAATGTACATCTATTAATATCTGAGGATTTATAAATGTAAGAGTATCCTTTTAATCTGATCATTTTGTAATTTAAATGAAAATTTATTCATATTAAAGACTGTTTCACATCATTAACATAAGTTATAATATAATATTAATTCTGTTTTATATATGTAAAATTATAAGTGCTTAAATAAAATGTTTTTCATGCTTTTACAAACTTATTTGTTTGTTTTTTTTATTTTTGGTGTATTTAATATTTAAATACACCAAAAATAAGCAATGATTAGGAAGAAGATAACATTACATGAAATCCATTTTAATATCGGATAAACATTTTATTTACACTTTTCTTGATTATTTGAGATACATTTGAACAAAAAACTTTTAATTTAAAATTCAACTTAATTCCATAGCTAGCTTTAGAAAAGACTATAAAATAACAAATGAGTGATTTCCGCCAAAAGATCGTAAAAAGCGATTCAAATTTTCACAACTCTCTCATATTTTTTCCCCCGAAAGAACAACTATAACAGTGAACACTATTTTCGCAGAGCCTTCGCATTAAAAAGAACGATACATTTAATGAAACGAATAATCGGCCATTCGTTTATGATCATTTAAAATTTTTTAAAATTACATAAAATAATAGAGAAACAGAACAAAGAAATTAGGGATAAAGGTGATGATACATGATTTAAATGTTAATTGTTTATTTATTGGTTGTCGGATAATACAATTATTTATTTATTCAAGCTCTCATATTTCATGTATACCTAAAATATTAATAGAGAAAAATGGAAAACGAATGAGAGAAAGCAAGAGAAAGGAAGGTAATAGTAATCCTTCGTGGTCTCGTTTCACATATATCGGCACGCGTAGATGTCGACTTTTTATTTCGCAATTCCAGAAATAATGAAGTTTACGACACTGCTTATAATAATAAAGGAACGGAACGAAATATAAGATCATAAAATAATCATATATCTGTGCGATGATGTGTGTAGAACATAGCACTAGATTCCTCTGAATTTTAAGCAAAAAGTTTAGATTTTTCTCTCCTAAATTCTTTTAGGTGTATAATTTTTCATTTCCAATATTGCACCTCATTGATAGTTTTAAGATCAAAATTTATATCTTTTCTATTCTAAATTGAAGATTTTCACGCGAATCTGGAGGCGATATTGATATGAAGAAAATCCAATTATACTTTTAAATGAAGTATTGTATTATATTATAAATTTCTAAAAAAATTTCCATTTGGAATTAAATCTTTGTAAGTGGACTAAAGTGTATGAAATTTAATATTTGGAATGTGATTTTATGGGGCTTTAAACAATTTTTTTTATCTTAAAATTTTTCTTAAGATTTGTATTCACATTTGAGAAAAACTCATAATAAGACTATACTTATTAAATATCCCACAATAATTAAAACTTTGTATTCTCTTACTTCCACTACATTGTATCAGGAAACAAGAGTCCTGTAATTTTCATTATAACTCATTCTTTATGCCATTAATTTCAGTAGTTTATGAAAGTTTTAAGGGTTCTTTTTCATACTAAAACATCTCTTACAGCAGCTGTATCATCTGGTCTAATCGATAAACCTTGAAAAGTTGTATTAAATCACAATTTTTGATATACATACTCGTTTATTAGTTATAAGTAAACTAGCTAGTAAAAGATTATTAATCACGAATGAATTGATTTTAGAAAGGATTTTATGTAAAAATCAGTAACTACATTTAATATAACTTTCAAGTGCAAAAAATTTTAGTAGAATTATATATGACTACGAGTGATTAGTAAACTTAGAAAATATTAGAAATGAATATTTTATTAAATGTTTATTAAAGGAATATTATATTTCTTTTGAAATAAAATGTCATTTTTATACTAGTTTTACAGTAATCTTTTAATAATGTATTATTCAGCTAGTAAACATATAATTGTTTTATAGATTCTAAAATAGCATATAAAGTTAAATAAAATACTATTTATTATTTATAAAAATTGAGAATACTAATTTTAATATTATTTTTACCTATGAATATATTATTTTTAAACAAACATGATTATTGATTTTGTATTTTATAGGAATATACTATTCAGTGAAACATTTACCATTGAAATACCATAAATTTCACCATTGTTTTTAGTGCATATTATTTTAATTTCTAATAAAAAAATTAACAATGTAAAAATAACTGAAATCAATAAATTTTAATTCATATATTACAATCAACTAAATAGTTATTAAAAATTGAATAAGTATTCGCTGAATTATTATTTTAAATTTTTTTGCATATAACAATTATAATATTTAATTAAAATGTATAAATTATGACAATATTAAATTTGTACATATTTTAATATTGACAATAGATTTCGTCTCGTTTAAAAAATACTTCGAATAAGCTTACCGAAGCTGATAAATTTAAATATTAAATTTAATAAAATTCATTGTACCTTTTATTAAATACATTTTAATATTGAATTTAATTACAATATATACATGTATATACCTGCGATTATCAATGTTTTAATCGTACATATACAACGTATACCAAAAAAAAATGTTACCTGATTACGAATAAAAAATTCACAACTAATAAGTTTTGAATTTACATAAAATTAAATAGATAGTACTTACATATTATAAATTTTTATAAATATACTTATTATACACATTAAATTATACAGATACTTATACAATTATAATAAATTGATTAAAATAGTGCAAATAATATTTATTGCGTTTATTTTACTTTAAAATTATTTTTTTTAATTATATATTAATATATTTTATATTATGTTATGATTTTACATGATATATTAATAATGAATTAATTTTTCAATATTTTAGTAAATGTATTCCATATTTCAATGTACATTTATATCAAAAATTTATATTTGATATTTAACTCATTAGTTCATTATATTGTAATTATTAAATGATTGTGATAAATGCAACTAAATAAAAACAGATACTTTTTTTATAATTTATATAAAGATTTGTCAATTTCATATTATCAATAAAATTATCATGTAATTGATTATTATACATACCCGTATGTAAATTTTAATCGAATCAATTCGTTGTTTAAATCTATTCACATATGCATGAGGTATATGCAAATATTAAATAATGGAGATTGTAGTAACTGCTACATAATTATTAAAATTCACATAGTAGATTTTTATTCTTAATTCTCATCAAGAATTTAGTTATATCTAACGCTATAATTTTAATATTTAATTCGATTAAGGGTTATAAAGTTATTTTATGAAAAAAATTAAAATAATTAAATAAATTAAATTTCATACGGATATTCGTATTACAATAGGAAAATTCATTTTTTAAATAATATTTTAACATTTTTACAAAAATATTAACAATAATAATATGCAAATTGTATATTTTAATTTTTAAAACGTAAAATTTAGAAGTGTTTATTTGATTGTTGTATAAGTTATACAGAAAGTACACAGTAAATTTATATCTCAATTTATACAGTAAACACAAATAATAATCATAACGATGAATTAAATCCAAAAAGACAAATAATAAAATAATAAGCTTAAAGCAAAGTATTTTACGTTGCTTTAAATCGTTATATATAAATAAATATAAATTTAAATAAAAGTAGTAATAATTGAATGTTATTCGACAGACTATGTTAAAAGAAAGATTAGACTAAATAATGAAATATTATGCTTGTAATTGCTATTGATTAGTTAGTTGTGAAGAATATTTTGCACTATACAAATGTATTGGAAGATTATTCTGTATTGTATTAGAATAAAAATTAAATGATTAATACAGTGCAGCTTGGGGTACTTGACGAGTAAAAGTACATTCGATGAGTGTACGTCTTCTTGAGTATCTCATATTATTTGGCCACTATGACATAAACAACGCTGAAAAAGATGCTGTGCTCTCTAGATGGTCTACCATAAACTAAATCGAATCTGTCAGCTTCCTTTCCAAAGAAATTATATTACTTTTTATTTGTCCATCGAGTGGACTACTGCGTTTGGAAAATTACGTAGGCGTTGGGGGTGCATCGATCGACCACTCGGAAAATGTGAAACTCGGTACGTGTGCTTTGTAATTAGCTAAGCGTCTAATCCTTAAGTTTCATGACTTTATAAAGTTTACCTATACAGTTACACGTGTCGTATTTAAAAATGTCTGTGGTCTTTGGACCCAATCTCCAAAGCAGATTTAATTAGGTAACGAAAGGCTACAACTCCAAAGTAAAATTAAACATTTAATCTTATTAATTAACTGCCAGAAAACATTATAAATTACGTAAATTATATTTTTATGAATTAAAATGGAATTATATAATATTCTTTGATGAAAAAGTATCCCACAATGAATCACATGCTCTAAATGAATAATATTCCAAATAGAGAAGTACGAATACATGCTTATTTAAACTAAATTTCATAGAGTGAAAGTTTATTCGATAAAAAAAATTAAATAAAAATACAATTTTGTGCTTATTTATGAAGCATATTTATCGTATTAATAAAATATACAAATTATTAATAATGTTTGTAAAGTAAATATTTGCAAGTATTTAATAAATACAACATTTATTAATAGATTCATTATAAATTAAAACTATATTATTATTCTTATTATTATTATTATTGTTGTTGTTGTTGTTGTTGTTGTTGTTGTTGTTGTTGTTGTTATTGTTGTTGTTGTTGTTGTTGTTTAGCTTTGAAATTACTTTTATAAAATTATCACTAATTGGTTAAGTTAAATTAATAATCAATAAAGACAAACTATTTATTAATTAAAATATTAATTATCCTTAAAGTTTATTAATTATATTTGCTGTGCCTAGATATCTTTCGTGTATCTTGAGTATGCAATTTTAAAGTGTGCGTAAAGCTACATCATCTATAAAAATAATAATAAGTTTTTTAGTATTTTACATAATATTTTTAGCTCCGCAACAATATAGATAGAGGTAAATAGAGACATAAGCTGAAATTTTTCATTTAATATC
The DNA here is from genome assembly GCA_018907245.1 of Eupristina koningsbergeri. Lineage (NCBI taxonomy): Eukaryota > Metazoa > Arthropoda > Insecta > Hymenoptera > Agaonidae > Eupristina > Eupristina koningsbergeri. The sequence goes on along the minus strand of JACCHV010002752.1, from coordinate 279,865 downwards.
GTGTATAAATTTTTCACATTTTATTTTTATCGTATCATTTCGAAACATTAATTTTTGCATTGTAAATCCGTGATGAGAGGTCGACTTGAATGCGCATTTTTTTCAACAGTTTAAAACTTGGCACACGTGATTGATGGATTTATAATTTTAACCAACAAACTAAACCTCAAAATAGTATTAATAATGAATTGTGCAATGAGCCCTGCACGTCTGACAATGGCAACAGAATTGAAAGTAAAATTTCATTAGGGATGACCGAGAGGGTTGGGCACGAGCATTAATTCGTTCAATTTTGCTCGGCATCGAGTTTGACAGAATAAACAGATGCTAATTAACGGGCAGCGCAAGTCCATCTAACTTTTGTCCTCGATCCTGGTTTTTCAGGACTCAAAAGTTGCGCCGCATCCATCGCTCGAAAGGGATTTCTCCGAAAATTTGTGCTTTGCAGCTCGAGCGAGGCGCGCGCGAGGAATAAAGTCTCCCCGAACCTCGTACTCGGCTGTGCGGGGATGAAGGATGGAAAAGATAGAAGGGGCAGATGGAATCGAGTGTCATGTCAGCTAACCGATAATTCCCAATAATTCCCAATTCTCGATAATTCCGTCGATAAGCTAGATGAAGGAAGTAGGAGGTAGAGGCCATTTCTATGTGTCGCTCTGGAACTCAGTTTACTTGGTTGCTGATTTAAACATGGAGCAACTTTATCGCTCTTCCTTTTGCCATGTTATAAATTTTCGATCCTTACATAGATATATGTTAGCTCTCGTGTACACACTTATTGGAAAATCCCGGCTACGTGTATTTTCTTCACATTTACGTGCGGATGTTGGATGGATCTAATAACATTCTCGATATTCTTGTGTACTGGTATTAAACTTTCTTCGTGCTCTTGTTACTACCTTATAATTCCGGGAAATTCAGTCGAGAAAGATCCGCACTTATCGGCAACCTAATCTTAATGTTTACTCTACTTAAACTGCTAGCATTAATTAAAATTACAAATTTCGTTACCGAAGGAGTTACCGAGATTTTTTATTTATCCGAATTAATTACGGCATGCATCGAAAGTTTATAACGTTGTTACGATAAATTTTTCGATATATCCTTTTAATACTAAAGACCATAACAATGTATCAAAGGATCTATTATTATACTTTTTACCGTAATATAAATTATATAAAATTTATAATTGCAATATTAAAAACTTTAAGTAAATAGATAATGGAATTAACATCATTTGATAATAGATAACTTTACGTTTATAAACTAATATTCATTGGGGAATAACGAATGAACGATAGAAATAGCACATATCTGAATATACAAATAGTTGTATATAACACTGAATTTATCCAGATAAACGTAAACAATATAAAAACTCCATAAAAGTTGAATCATTAATTTAAGTTTTCTTGACAGTAAATTTCATTGCTTTAAGAATTTTAATTAAAAAAGTATTTATTTTACATACACACACACACACACACACACACACACAAAGGAATATGGAATTCACAAACGGAATTAATTTCAAACATATAAATTACTTTGACATATTAAAAAGAGATGACACACGGAGAAAAGTGAATATTGAATTATTCGGAAATCTGAACCGTAATTTTGACCTCTTGTTTGATAAATATTATGATCCGAAAGAGATTGATAATATTTGTAAAATTTATTCGATATTCTCCATAAATCATTAAATATAATAAGTTTTATAAGCGGCCTTGTAAGCTCTGGATGAGAGATTGAAAGCGTGCCTCTGTGTGTAAAGTATGTAAATATCATTGTATTTATTTACTCGGTTTGATTGAAATAGTATTGTCAGTGGTACTTTACGTGGCTATCAATTCTTAAATCATGCATTCGTTACCGTAAACTTGCGCTACACACTAGATCAACAATTAAAATAAATAATTATTAATCGGATCCGGATTAATTGAAAATGTTTGGTCGGGGGATGATAACTCAAAAGAAGCGCGGAAAAAACGGATTTCGGTTTACGTGTAGACAAGTGTGGATGCGAGTCGAACTCAAACGCGAATTCAGCGAGGAGCGAGGCTTAGGAGGAAGAGGAAGAGGAAGAGGAAGAGGAAGAGGAAGCCGGTGTGAAGAAATGAGTACCGAGTAAACATGCAAAGATCTGTAAGCATGTTTAAACGTATGTTGCGTGTACAGGAACAGGAATCCGAAGGAAGTGGGAGCGCGATTTGAGTGGCCAGAGTTGAAGCCGAGAAAGGATATAAAGTGCGGGGGTGGGATGGATTTGCAGAGCGGAAAACCTCCAGAGAACCCCCGAGTGCACTTAATCGAAGCCCGAAAGCACACGAAACTCAAACTGTTGCAGTCTCACTGCGTTTCCTTGGATAAGTTTTCCACGTAGTGCTGTTGTGACAGAGGGGGATTCCCCGAAAGGTCAGGGCAGAAGTAAAATAAGAGCCGCGAGTAAAATAAATTTGCTCAGTTTTCCTCGAGCTTACTTCTAATTCGGGAGTTGGATCCCCCTTTCCCATAAGTTCTACCAATTAATTTCCCACCAAAGAGGCGGGTGCCAAAAGTTTGCTCTTGAAACCTACGTGAGTCCACGAGAAATCGCTTAATAAGTAGAGCAGCCTTACAATCCTTGCCCCGGATTTAAAATCCGCATTTCCTTCGTTTTAGCCGCTGCGCTTTCGTATAATTTTGATTAAGCCGGTGGACACAGAGAACATCTAATCCAATAAAAATTCAATCTATCTAGGACGTGCCTATTTCTTATTTAGATGCCAGCTTAGACTTTAATTTAAGTGTTTATATTCGTGGCCAAGCAAATGTACTTCTGCTGGTAAATATTTTAGTGCGGAATTTATTCTATTGATGAAATGAATCTCTGTCAAAGTATCTTTCTCATTTCACCTAATGTTTTTATTATGAATCATGGTAAATTTTCAAGATACACATGGTGAAACAATGGGTATTCATTAGATTGGACAAGTATTAATTAACCTTCTCACTCCATATGTGCCCTCAAAAATTTCTTCCGAATATTCCAATTATTTTTAGAGGAAAATCTATTGTTTAAAATTTTTCAAAGCGTAATTATTTAAAAAAAAATTAATAGTTAAAAAAAAATTCATCTTCTTTTTGGTGCAATTATTTTAACAATAATTGATGCAATTCACTCATTTCCAGATTTGAAATTCATACGCGAAAATGCATCAAATATTGCGCCTAAAAGGCCATTCTTTTGATGGATTGCAAATTATCTGTTACATTATGTTTGTGCGAAATTGACATTGTTGTGAAATGAATGTAATAGCTCGCAGTATTATGGAGTAAACAAGTATAGTTCAACTGTTAAATTTCTTTAATGTTACCATCTACTTCGATAATCATTATCATAGCACTTGAGAAAATAATATCTTTATTATTTAATCAGTATATTTTGTTATTTTTATATATTCGAGATAATGCGATATTAACTCTTTTTATTAATATTGATTATATTAATATTTATTAATATTGTACTTTTCTTTTTTACTACTATAATTATTTTAAATTCTTTTTATATTTTCTCGACGGAAATAGTGTACCGATAAATTGTATTTCATTGTTTTAAATTGAAATAATTTCTTTACTAATATTCAAATAAAAATGTGTATAAATATTTTTTATTTATTGTATTCATAATATTTGTTAATTTATGCTGTCATGGTTTATTATATATTATATTTTATTTTATATTGTAATTTTATACGTACTTGTTATCTGAACTTATATTTTTTTACTAATAGGTAATATCATTATATTTAGTATAAGAAGAAAAAAATATTAATTTAAAATAAATAATTGATAAATTTCATAAATTAGAAAAATAAAAGTCGACAAATAAATAAATATTGAATAAATGTCAATAAAATTCACCAAAAAAAAAAAAAAAAAAAAAAAAAAAAAAAACAAAAAAAGAACAAAAAAAAATGAAACAATTCATATAATTAGTAAATAAATATGAAAATAAAAACAATGAACTAAAAATAAAATGGAAAAATGATTGAACTTTTGAATCTGAATTTGAATTTGAATATTATTTTAATTAGTCGTGCAAGTGAAAGATAAAGAAAAAATTCTACATTTGTAAAGAAATATCTTTATAATTTATACAGTGTATTCATTTTTTATGTAATTATATTTTGTATATAAAAACAATAATAATTGTTTGAATTATTGAAATTGAATTGAATATTTTTAATCTATCTTTGATTTCCATTTAAAAATAAATAATATAGTATACGAATATAGTTAAATTAAAAAAAAAAAATAAATTCAGAAGTAACAGTAAACGTTAAAAACTATTTATGAGTCATAAATGTTGTGAATTAAATATTTATTGATATTTTCATTTTTATGACGCTATTATTCAAATAATCAAATTTTTAATTGATTTATTCCATATACTTAATAACTTATTGTTGATTATTATAATTTCTCTCACTTTTTTTATTAAAATGCATGTTAAATTACTTACTTGTACATGAAGATAAAGCTTATTATTTTACTGCATTTTAAAAGAAATTTATTATTTAAAAACTGATTTCTCTTCATTCTTATATAATATGTTTGTATATTATTTGCATAATTATAAATGCAAAATTTAAAATAAAAATAACATTTTCATATTTAAAAAAATATTTTTTTAAGATGCTATACATGGAAAATATTATATTTATTGCTTTCGGATCACATAAAATACCCTTTCCTGTTAATTGAATTTATGCTCGATAAACTAAAATTTACTCTGAAGAATTTTCCATAAAAATTGAATAACTATCGTAAATTAAAAATTAAAAAATCTTCTAAATCTCAGTTAAAATTTTCCAAGTGTGACAAAAATTTGTTTGACAAAATTTTTCATCCTTCCATCATCGGGAGTATTCTCTTAGGTGTTCGGAAGTAGTTTACCCGTAAGAAATACATTCCGAATAGATTGACAAAAGAAAAAATAAAAGAAGGTAGAGTCGGAGTTGAACACGATTTGGTGCCGATAAGCGCAAAATCTGCGAAAATTGCTTTCCATCCTACAACATTTCGCGTTGATTTTTCACGCGTCCCTAATGTGCGCCAACAACCATGAACCATCACCGTATCCTCGCATCACAAAGAGAACCAAAATGTATAAACCTATTTTTCCATTCTCCAAATTGTCAAGATTTTTTACGAGTATTTTTACGATTGGCAGCAGAATTTCTCGGGTGTCGGAGGAAAGGTTGAGTTGTTATACGAGAGACAGCACTCATCCCTACGTGTGAGCTTTTAAACGATTCCACGAGCTTTATCTACTCGATCTTTCTATACCCTGAGGAGAGCGCATGATGTAGATACGAATATCGAATTGGGGACGAGCGAGACGCAGCAGAAAGAAAAAGGAGAACGGAAAAGCGAAAAAGCGGAAAAGCGGTAAAGCGGAAAAGCGAGCGAGAGTGAACGCGGGAGCAGGGAAGGATAGTCGCTCGGAAGAGAGGCATTATTTTATAATTGATTTTAAATGATAGACTGCTTATAACCCATTTTTCGAGACGCAGATGAAATGTAATACCCGATTTGTGAAGTTACTGACAGGATATCTTATAAAATTTCTTCGTATCGAAGTATTTGCTTCTTTTATTAAAAGGAAATTGCCATGAGTATTTGAAGCCAATGAATTTATTGACTTTCAAGAAATATTGATAGAGTGGTAATGAAAATACGAGGTGATATAAATCTTATTTTGATCCACGATTATTTATAGAGCTGAAAGAGCTTTTAACAAATGAACTACTGATTAAACTTGACTGTTGTCGTTAGGAAATTATATTAAATCAATTGCTTCGTTAATCACAATATAAGTAGCTAATATAAATTAACTAATACCACTTCCTCGAAATTTTATAATGAAACGGTATTATTAACCAAAGCACCGTTCTACAATGCATCCAGAATAATAATTTATTTAACGAGTTTGGCAAAAAATTTTAATCACATTATATTTTATAAAGGGTATAAAGTTCAATTTATTTATATCTTGTGTTCTGTCTAAACCAACACTTTAAGATCCCTCGCTTTAACATTCAAATTTGAATAATCCTTCGACACAACCTTCCACATAAGCTGTTAATAGTTTTATAAATTTTAATGCATCAAAGAAATATTAAGGCAAACTCAATATTTATTGGTACAACATACAACAAAGAGGGCAAGCGAGCCGAATTTAAGCGGGGTGTTTATGAAATATTAATTATAAATAATGCTAATAGATTAGGCTGAATAAGCGTTAAAAGGGACAGAGGAGGATGTTCTTTTTAAAATACATTCGACCATTCGTGTGCGATAAAATAGCTTGAAAACAATAGAGAAAATGATCGAATGCTGGATTTCATGATTTAGTACATTCATAAAAACGAGTGTTCAAGAGTTTTGTGTACCGAGTGCTCGAGTTCAAAACAGACATGTTTTCCCGCTTGGGGTATGCACACACGAAATACCGTCGGGCGCAATTCATTAAATTAGCTCGGGAACGACAATGGAAATGGAAAATCGCGAGTTATATGCAAATACATATGGGCACAGTACTTTTCTACCCGTTTACACGGGCCATCATTTAATTAAGGTAAGAGTATTTTTTGATGTGCATTTTGCAGAGAGATGAAAAATGTTATTCAGCAGAAATGCTTCTTATTGTGTAAGTATCTGGAAATAGGGAAAATAAAATAAAAGGAAGAGCTGCGGTGCGGATTCGGAGCTACTTGCTTGAAAATTTAACACAACAGAGAAAACGGTCTCTGTCTTTTTGTGCATTTCTGTCGTGTCCAACAGAGCAGGAGTGACATTTTACAAGGTTGAACCGTAAGCCAATGGCGAACAATGATTAAGAACACGAGCACTAGTGCAATAGGGTAGATAGAAAGAAAGTAAGAATAGAAGGAACAGAAGCCACCAATTGGAGTTACGGCTATAAAATAGCGGAATAGACCAAGTTAACACGAGAAAATCAAGAACATAAAATAAGTTCCACAATTACATTCTCCTGTATTGTCATGGGATTATTAAAAATGATTAACCATTGAATGAGACTCTGTTGCAGCTTACTCTGTGCTTTCTAAAAATACATCTCCCCGTACCCTAAATTAATATGTTTTATTTAATTTTATTATTAAACATTACGTTGTTAAATTTAATTAGTTGATGGGTCGTCAATTTTTCAATGGTATTTTGTATTTTTAAAATTTTGAATTGGCATCAATTAATTTTTTTATCTTTCAACACCGCTTAAAATAACCAACACCGAATATAAATTAAATATACAAATAATGAAAATAAAATGTGAAAATATGAATAAAAATGAAATAATTCATGCTGAGTTTCAGGTCTATTCAAATATAATTTTATAAAGTACTAAATGAGGATGGATTTGTAACCACTTTGAATTTATCAACCACTTTAATTTGATTAAATAATTATAATCTTCAAATAAATGTTATGATTACGTAGTTAGTATATTGAAGCCGTACGTACTGTTTTATTTTATGTAACATTATGTTATTAATTCGTAATTATAAATGCTTAGTATTTGGTGTATATCCTACAATTATCATATTTCACTTAAAATATTACTACTAATTACTATAAATGTAAATTCATTTTTACGTCACAGCATACTTGTTTGAATTTATTAAAAAAAGAAAAAGAAAAAGAAATTAAATTATTAATTAAATATTAATAAAGAAATATTTTTCTGAATAAAGAATTACTTTTGAAATTTAATTATTATAATAATTGAGTGACTTATAATCTATTAGATTCCAATTTATTTAAGACAATTTAGGAAACCTTTAAACATTCGAAAAAATGTAAAAATGTATAAATTTTATACACAATTAACATTTTACAAACTTGACATATATCGAATTCAGAAGTTTATTACTTGAATAATAAAGTTTTTTTAAATTTATAATATTAGTAAAATTTCATAAATTTCAATTCATACCTATATTATTCATGTATACGTATATATATATATCAATGAAAAACTTCATTTGCCTGTTGCATGGCTAACAATTTTTAACAAGAAATTAAAATCAAATCACTTAATATAGAAACGCCTCAATTCAATTATACATTTATATGAAATTTTATCATCATTATATAAAATATGAATCATGTACAATAAATATTTAATATTTCAGAATGATTAAATATAAAAGTTTCTTTTATCAATTATTTGTTTTATCACAAAGATTGAAATTTTTTTTTTAAATTAATTAATATTAATTTAAAAGAATATAATTAAAAAATATCAAATAAAGCTTATATATCAAATTAAAAAAAAAAATTTCTTTTTAATGTAAAGATAATTATTGAAATAAATATTCATTAATTGTTAATATTAATTTTTTGATAATATTAGAAAGACAAGAATATTAAAACAACAGTTGAACGAGCGATATAATTATGTAATAAATGTTTCTCAACTTAAAAATCTGTATAAAGTCGTTGATTAACCCTATATTAAAAAATAAATTTAATTTTTATCATATATTTAAGTTAATATTATATTTATATATGTGTATAAATTTAAATATACATAGATATGCATAATTTATAATGTCCATAAAAACATGCGCTTAATTTAAAATAATTTTAGAGAATCTTGAAATCACGAGAAAAGATTTTATTTAGTAAATAAATGAAGTTGCAGCGATTGTTTTTTGGATTATTAAAGTAACAATATTTTTCTTCAATTAAAAATTTTTATAAAAATCATATATTCACTTGAAAAGTTAAAGTAATCCTAAAATAATAGAATTTAATCATTGTAAAGAAACTCTGTACGGGTCAATTTATAAAAATTTCAAATTGAATTGGTTAAATAAATTCACTTCATAATAAGTTTTTTAAAATTAGTGGTGTAGTGTATTTAAACATTTTTCATGTATAGAATATATATTTTTGATAAATATAGTAAGTAAGGCTACGACAATGTAGCTGGTATTAAATATTTTAGTAATTGATTTATATTTATGATGATATATATTTTCAGCTAAAACATAAAATATAGTGTTATATTTCTAATGTGTGTTTTCATAATCATATTGCAAAAATATTAGGAATGTTGAGCACGTTACAGAAAAAAATCTTAATTTATATTTTATAGTCTGTTAGATGTGTAAATTGATTATAAAGTGATATATCACAAGTCAAAGAACAATTTGGACTGGCTCTAAAGAACAATTAAAAATAGTAATTAAATTTTTTATTGAATGAAAAAAATAAAAATTATGAAAATATGAAGAATAGTTTCGAGAAAAAAAAATAGTTCAAATTTTTTTAAAAACAAACCTAAAAAAAATAATTGATGCGTATCTTTTGTAACTCTAGACATTAGTTCGCGTTAGTAACAATTACGTTGAGGTATCTTATTCGTTTTTTCTCGTTTTTCTTTTCTGACATCCCTTTTTTAAAAGTGACTGAATTCAATTCAACCGAGAAAAGTAGTTTTTTATATAGCTTTTTTCACGCCTGTTTTATATTTTCTTCAGTAGTCCAACCAGTGAATACGTTCAATTACGTATTTCCGGGTTAACGAGATCCATTCAAAGCGGTTTTCGTTACAATATTACACTTTACCAAGCTACAGTACGCAAAAGATGAGTCCAAAATAGAGAAAGATAGAGATACCCAGAAAAAGAGAGGAAAAAATGAAAAGAATCAGACGGGCGAGCAGTACCAGAGGCAGTGTAAGAATGCCACGAGAAAGAGAAATTCAGTGAAATAAAGTATAATTTAAGTAAATAAACAGATTTGCAAATAAATCTTTTCATAATGCTTAGATCAAATACTACTATAAGAATATCTTTCATTGCAAAGAACATTGATATGGATTATATATTACTATTGATAATTTCGTTTAATTGAATTCAATTTATATAATTCAATTAATATCATTTGCTATTTTGCGTTTTATTGTAAAAATCGTTTGTCATTTCTTTTTGATATTTCGGTGCTTAAGAAACTTATGCGCATTAATTTGCGTATAAAAATTCTGTATATCATTATAACTGTTGAATTACAATTTCATGCACAGTTATAAGAGAATTATTTGTTATTCGTTAAAGTATTTAGTTATTTTATAAATAAAGATCCACATGTTGCTGGTTAGATGACAAATTTTTCAACCAAAACAATCTTGAAGAATCATAGTTGCTCTCATATAAATCTACTCAACTTATTATATTTAAATATATATTTAATATATATTGAACGTTAAAATCTAAAAGTATGAAAAAATATAATCCTAAAGAATTCCTTTTAAATCTTGAAACTAAAATATTTTTCATATAATAAATAGAAATAAAATTTGTTAAAAATACTTACAAAAATTGTAAATAAAACGTACTTCTACATAAAATAATTATTCTTAATTCTAAATTTTATTTTTACAAATGGATTTCCACTTTTTATTTTAATTTTTGTTATTTATTCTTTATTTAATATATTCAGAAATTTGATTTTTTTATAATTTATACTAATTAAAAAATAATTATTAAATATCTAATAATTATAAATTCAAATATTCGAACTATTTTCTATATTTTATAATAACAAATTACCTAAATATAAAAAGACAGAATATGTATTTATTCATAAATGAATAAAAGCACAATTCAAACTAAAGAAAATACTATTCACTTGAATATTCAATAAAATATGAATGATCGTTTTGCTACATAAAGTCGAAAAGCGTTTCAATTTTACATCATAACATTTAAAAGCTTTGCAATAATTTTTAAAAGAGTCGAGAAAAGAAGATAATAATAATTTAGAAGTACTTAAAAAATTAGACTTTTCATACATCAGCTAAATTTAAATTATTCATAATTTTAGTTTTCAATTATTATTTATAGTCTTGAAAATTATAAAAATTTATTAATACAAATAGTCGACTAAAAAATTTTATTAAATTACAATGATATGATATTTATACATGTAAATAATTTGATTTATAAAAAAATATTATTTGAAAAAAGTATTTTTTATACTATTTCAGAAAATAATATAAGAAAAAGTTAAATTATCGGAGAGAGTTTTGGTTTCAAAATTGTCGATCAACAATATTAATAAAAACTGTGTATTTATCTCGTCGTTTCTGTGTCACATATCCTTTAATTATATTGAAGATTTAAATTAAATTTAAATAAACATCAATCTTAAGGGTAAAACCAACTTCTTTTATATAACGATAATTCTATAAAATTATTTATTACATGGACATATAGTATCATTTATCGATACATACGTTTATATGGAGGGGTAGGTATTAATTCTTTTTTGTTTTTTTAACTAGTACACAAACTTTTATTGCCATTTAATATAAAAATTTAACGTGGGAATGGAAGTTTTTATGTTGGAAAAGGTAACTTTTTTAAAAAAGCGTACACAATGAATATTTTCATACGCAGGCTTATATGCATGAGTTTAAAAAAGAAAATATGTGAAGAATGTCATTTTTTGAATAATTTATGTCAATTGTTGGACTACATTCTTTAAATGCTTAGAGTAGAGAGGTATTAAATTTCGAGCAGACCACTGCATAATGCAGAAAACACCTCCGGATAAAATATTGGCCGAGGGGGTGGGCGAAGATCAAATAGTTAGTCGATACTCGCGAGAAGAGAAGTATGAGTAATATTAGACCAAAGCTACTCACTCAATTTATTCAAATGGTGCTGCGGGCAGACCAAAAATTTAGGCGGCTTTACGTCGGCCAAATGAAATGAGGAGCGAGCGAAAAACGCGCGAAAAATTCGTCTGTGATTGTGGTTTCGAAGAGATGCTGGGAGTCTGCGCTCACGCTCGGTCCAGGCGATATTTGCGCTGGCGGCTACCGTCGTGTTCACCGGGCGGTTGGAAACACAAAGTGCGCTCAGCCCCACCGCTTCGGCCTTTATACCCCCTGCAAACTTGCACCTGTGCTTGCGCAGAACTTGCTCTAATGTCCCTCTCTCTCTCTCACCTATTCCCCCCCCCCTACCCCTCCGCCACACGCCCGCCTCTTTCTCTCTCCTAAAGCTCTCCCGTCCCCTTTCTCATAGCTTCTCTGCTCCATCACACACTGCCCATGACATTTATTTTTCTAGATTTTCCCATAATTTATTCCGAAAATAATAAGCAAAGATAAGTGCTAAGCTGCTTTTAGAAATATTATACGAATAGGTAACCAACCGAAATTAGATTTTCAATTCTCAAAAAGTCTATTCTCTTTCATTTTCTAGCCTTGATGAATATCTTATAAATAAATAAAGCAGGTCGATGCAGTCAAATTCTTTGGTTAAAAATTTTTAAATCATTACTATATTTCTGCCACAATTTTCTTTAAATTATAAATGCATCTCGTATGAAGCACTTCGAGTACATTTTAGTAAAATTTGGTAGTTTTTTCTACTAAAATTCATGATTTATTTTTCAATAATATATTCTAAATGTGAAAGATCAATTTTAAAAAGAGAAATATTATATTTTTATATTAGAATAATATTTATTTTGATATGAGAACAATTCATATAAACATTTAAAATTATTACTGCACATGCCTGTTAATGAATTTTGCAAAGCTGCGCAAGACTAATCGACTCTTAAAACCATAATGTCGTAATGTTAACAATCAATTACCAATTCGAATCTTTAACAATTTCGGGGAGACGTAATTATTTTATTATAATAATTTATGAATAATTATTTGGCGTGCACTAATACAATTGAAGGGCTATGAAAGTTTTTATATCTTTATACGTTAATAGTAAAATTACTATTAGCGTAATCTTTTATTCGGCTTATATTTAGGGGATGATTATTATAACATATGAAAACCTTGTGATTCGTCATCTCCGTGAGCCATTGTCATTTGATTAGTCATTTCAGTCAATTTTCATTTTATTTTCATTTTTATCTGCTATTCATTTATTCACATGATAAACTTAATTTGAAAATTATTATATTCGATTTCATGAACACATTCATTATTAGGTGTTCGATAAAATTTTTGTGAACTTGAGCCAATATTATTTATTTTTCTTCTCAAAATTAATTATAATAAACATGAATTGAATAGAGAATAAAAACTATAAAGAAAATAAATCTTTCTCCAATATTAAAAACATATAGAATATAAAAAATATACATTTAAATACTGTATAAAATCTATACAATATAACTAATATAAGCGCACGAGCAATATCTTATAAAATAAATAATTTATGACAATTTGAGATAAAATTAAATTAATAATTTGAAAGACAAACAATGACATTTTAATATTTAAGCAATAAAAATATTAATTAAACATACTCATTAAAGATATTTAAGAAATATTCTTAGAGAACAAATAAGGCACACTTATTGATTATTCTGTTTATATACTGAATATGACACTTATTAATTCAGTCTTTTACGATAATACTTTAATTATAAAAAATATAATTTTGAATATTTTAAAAATTCTAAAACTGTAAAAATTAAAAAAAATTAATTTTTCTTAAATATATTTATGAGATATTTAATATAATAATAAGTTCACTGTACATGAAGTCAAAAATCGTTAATTTTAGTTTAAGTACTCATCATAAGATCAAAAGAATGGAATTATGAAATTAATTAACAAAAAAGTTTATTATTTAATAAAATATTTAATTTTATTTTCTAATATAAACTGAAGCTTATTATACATATTTTCCGGTCTTTTGCATTTTTTAAAAATTATTTATAATAAGAAATAATTGTTATATTTTATATATAAAAAAGGGGAGGATGTACAAAAGTATATAAAAGACATAAATATAGTAAATATAATACAATCTTTTAATTAAGAAAACGTCGAATTTAATGAATAAATAACACGATGAAATATAATTTGTTTTGAATATAAATCTTATTAATAAAATATTTTGTCCTGTTCATTATTTAATATTAATTTGATAAAAACCTTTTTAGGATAAATTAATGAGTAAGTTATACAAAAGTTTATCGTACATTTAAAAGAATTTATAATCAGGTTTATATAAATAAATAATAATACATAAAATTAAATATGAAGTTTTAAATAAATTTTATAAATTTTTTAATTTTTATTGTAATGTTCATATTTCTTTGGTTTATATTTTTTTATATATGCATACAATAATTCATAAAAGGTTTTTTTTTCTGGAAAAATTTCATAGATTTCCACATTTTATGAAAATTTAGTATAAAGGATTTATAAATATTTTCTTGGTTAAACAGATTACGTCATTATATCTGAAAAAAATGAGTAACCCCAAAAATATTATTTATAAATATACTTATATTAAAATGAATTTATAATAATAATAAGAAAATAATGACAGACCAAGTTATAACTTTCTGACGAGTATTAATTTTCTTTCAACACACAGACTTTGTTCTATCTTATTAAACTTACAGTATAAACCTCAACAAACAATAATTGCTCTGTATCATCATAATCACATTCAAGTAATTTAATTATAAATCATTTTTAATTTCTCAGCGAAAAAATTGTTATTTTTATAAATATTAATACTTTTAAATTTTCTTAAATTATTTAAAATACTTATATTTATTTATGTACATAGTTTTTCTTTCAATACTGTTCTTATATCATTCCAGACGCATATGAGTCTTTAAAGATCTGAATTTTAATGAAAAATCACACTTTTCTTTTTAGATTAATATTATTAAAATATTAAATAATTGAATAATTCTAATATTTTATATTTAATAAAAATAAAATATTTAAGTATATAATAACTTAATAAAATAGTAACTTATATAAAATATATAAGTTACTTTAATCATAAAATAAATGTTCGAGTAATTAAACAAATTATTATTCGAATAATTGTAATGTATATTGAATATGTAATTAAACAAATTATTAATGCGATAAATATTTTTACATGAAACAGCTTTATTAATTTAAAGTATTATTATACATAATGTTGTCTATGTATGACAATTCTGTAAAAATGTTTAATTATACATAAATAACATTATATAAAAAGAATTTTGATATTTCAACAAAAATTAAAAGAAGTAAAAAATAAAAACTAAATTTTTCTGTAGAACTAAATTTAATTTAATTTTCTTTAATGTTAAAAATGCTCAATTAATATTGTATTAGAATAGTATTAGCAAAAATATTTATTTACACAAATATATTATAGTATTCCGATTCAAATTTATCATTGTATTATTAAAAATGAGTATTTAATATATTTTTTGCAAAGAATAGCATGTTTAAATATGGCTTATTTTAGATTTAAAATGAAATTTATGAACTAGAACTAAGTTTATTGATTTAATTCAGTATATAGTATTTAACAATACCAAACACTAAGTTATGTATTACAGGCATAATATGAAAAATTCATGTAATTCAATATGAAAGCAGTTTATGATTTATTTTTCTACTTATATTTTAATGATTTTCAATTTAAACTACTTTAATATGTACCATTATGAATTAATATTTATATAAAAATATATGTACTGGCTTAAATATGGTACTTTGATGTGTACTAGTAGCATACACCGAAACTATTTTTTCTTAAAGAAAAATAATCATTTTATTCATTAAATAGTTTAAATTTCTTCTAAGAATAAAAAAAAATTAAAATTGAATATAAGTATTTAAAACAAATCTCTGTATAATTATGAAACTTTTTTTTTGTATATATAACCATAGTCAGAAGGACTATTATGATAATTGTGCGATTTTATATTTTTATACAGTCTAAAATAAATTTCATTTTACGTGGGACCAATTTTCTGGTTATTACTAAACACTTTACTTTTTAATTAATTACTAAATATAAATTATCTTTTAAAGTGTAAAGAACTGATTGCTATAATAATATGGAGCCTTAAAATAATAGTAGTAGATTATGAAATTTGTATCTCTCATTAGTCGATATATGTAATCTGTAATAATTTTACTATAATCCAAAAAAAAAAATGTTACATTTAATTATAAATAGTATTTTTCACAAATGATAATGATGGAATTAATATTTTTACATATATTATGGAATTAACAGCTTTGTTTTACATTTTTATCTGAGATGTTATGCACAATCCAGATTAAGTTGAAGTTTTTTTTTTGCTTGAGTGTATTCGACATGTTTAACAAAATAATACCTTTTGTTTATTTTATTATATGTACAAAGAATTACTTATTATTATAAGAGTAATCGAATTTATTTCTTCCTGTATTACTATATTATTTCTTACGCTTTATTTTACCAAATATTTGAGTTTACTATCATATATTACAAAGTTTATAATTATTATACAATTATAATAAATAAATATATTGTTAAAAACTTAATGTAGAAAAGTACACTATTTGAAATGAATTTCGTAACTTTGAATACTTTAAAAAACAAATTATGAAAATTTTATAACTGTATTACATACTGTTAATGTATATGTTTTGTGTTTATTTTAATTTATAGCACGCATATTCATTTCATTTTTTATTTATATATATTTATTTGAAAAACTTGTAAATATTTTGTCATTATAAATATCATTAAATCTGTTATTAAAATATTGTTACAAGTTTAAATGAAAAAATTAATAAGTATAAAAAATGAATATCAACATATAAAGATTTATTTGTGTTAGAAATTGACTGTTTCAAAAAAAAAAAAATATTTTCAAGGAATAAATCCAATTAAATAATCACAAAAAGAGAGATATAAATTGAAAAACATCATATAAAATATATCCATCAGAATATAGAATAGAATATATTAGCGCCGTAAATATGATTAGTAAGTATTGTATTCAATATCTTCCTATTTCAAATGTATCTATAAATTAAGAGTACAATAGCAACGCTTAAAATAGTTGCCTCTATTTTTTAACCCATATTTTCTATCAATCGCGAATATTAATATGGCATTGTGCATCAAATAATAATACCAATAAGAAAAATCGAAAAAATAATAAATTATGAATTAAGTTATTAAATATGAATTAAAATAACTTCATGGCTTATGATCTCCATAATTAAGAAATTATATCCAGTGAGCTAACCAGAAAAATAAAATAAAAACTACTGGTTAAGAAAAAAGTTGATTCAATTGTTCATGTAATATAATGTAACGCAAAAAATTATATGATATATTTAAATATATTATTAATAAATTTTGGGAGACTGATTAACATATTGGAATGATTTTATTGAATTTTGTTGTTTCCAGGCTGCAATGAAAAGTAAATGTATTGTAAATCATTGTAAGCAGTCATTCAAACTTATAACATCCTTTATTTTCTCTTATCACTTTATAGTCCATGACTATAATATTCTACTGTATGAATAGAGTTAAATGCCAAGATGCGTTTGAAATGTAAACCGCTTTGTACTTTTTTTTATGTGTGTTCACAATGAATAAATCGTACCAGTCGTACCTATTTAAAGTTTGACACATACCCATGATATTGGGCTGCGGATGCTAGTAACGCTTATGTAGTTACACATTCTTCCGATGATAATTTATTGTATACCTTTTAACGTTTTTGTCTTTGAACACGAAAATAATTTTTACAAAACTAAATAATAAAGTTTTTGATATTATACAAAATATTTTTTCTCCACTACTTCGATGACTTGTATAAAGTTTTGAAGCCCTTTATAATATAAAAAAACAGTATATTTCTATCATTTGAACAATTTTATTCTAAAAATTTCTATTTAAACATTCATATTAATTCATGATCTTATGATACAATGTATAATTTAATTTAATTTAATGAAAATAGTAATAAGCTTAAAGATTTGAATGCATGGATATTAATAATTTTATTACGTGCAAGTATGATTCTTTGTAAATATGTTTTATTTAACTTATATCTTACATTACATAAGTAAGTTTATTTACTAGCATGTCGTTGTAGTTTTGTTCTGCGTATAAAATTTTTCATTAAAAATAATGCACTTATTAGTTGTTGCATATCTTTGAGATATATCGTGAAATACTTATGTACGACTTAAAACATTTTATCTAATAAATATAAAACATAAAAGCTGATGAATAGATGACTCAAAGTTTAGAGTCTACTATATTTCTACCATATTAACTATAATAATAATAAATAAAAAAAAAAAAAAAAAAAAAAAATTGTACTATTTCATTCTGTGGTGTGAAATTATTTATCATTTGATATTGTATTTTTGTAGAACAAAGCTTCTAAGTAGTACAAAGTTTCTAAGTAAACTTTTGTACGTTTTACATTTTGTATTAAGTTTTAGAACATTTAATTGAAATAAATTAATTATTTTGCACGAGAAATATGTACAAGTCAATCTCGATAAAGAGAACCATTATATATTGTTTTACATAAAAAAAAAAACTTGATTCATGAGAAAGAGGAATTCCGCAGCGAGACGAACACTTGCTATCCCGTTAAAATTGCACATAGCATTTAAATGCACAACAACCAAATAAAATATTCTCTAATTAGCGTTTATCATTTCCCCCCCCCGGATAATTAACATTTCTTTTAGCAAAGATGGGAGGAAAAAGGGGGAAAGTTCAAACTCGTACACTTTTCTTGGTACCTGAGATTAATTGCGTTTCTTCCCTAGACGCGAGACTCACCGGCTTTCTTGGCTGGACCAATGGACGAGGATAATCCGCTGTGCGAATTCGCCGAGGGATTTACGTAAGTTGTGTTTATTCTGCAGGCAAGATCTCGCTCTTCTTTTATTTTGTCAAATTTAATCGAACGAATTAAGGGGGCGGTACGAGTTTACAAAGTAATACATGAAATTTCTTCCCCAGTCCACGCTCATTCCACTTTCCTCTGTGCATAATCTAAATTTTGGGTAAACTACTGAAACTTGTTCTCGATAAATGCCGCATTAGTGATGCCTAGACTCGCTAATATTGTATAAAATCAAATATTAAAGGGCAGAGTTTCTCTTTTCATATGTATTGAATTCGCATTTTGGACTTCGCTTTTTTGCCTTTTGATTATGCATTGATCAATTTCTGGTGTTGAACAGCAAAATGACGTTTCAATGCATTTTTTGTTAGATGTCTATTAAAATCTAGTCTCCGAAGTTTATTTTTTTATAACTTTTTTTTAAATTTATGCAAATCCAACGTATTCAGATTTATATAATTTTCATATTTAAATTTATGTTAATTCACTATTAAAACCAAATTTATCTTTTTATTTTTTTATTATAATCATAAAATTTGGTTAGTGTATTCTACTAAAAAATCATTATACCAGTTTACGAGGTGAAAAATTTTTGAATATGAAGAAATGTTACAAATATGAAACATCAAGAAGAAACTAAAACTTTTTCATTAGTATACGTCTGAGCATGTGATATATATCGCATTTCTAATAAATGATGTATCGAATTATATTACTTATTAAAAATTGTTAAAACGTTAATGAACGTTTTATTAATATAATTTTTCCATATATCACATTATAATGAGAATAATCATTGCGTACTAACATTAATGTTTCTTCATATTTATAATCTAATAATATATAGGTCTTATCAATATTCAGTTATGCATTCATTAAATTTAACGGTTAAAAGATTAGTATACATTATTTGTTCAGATTCGAGAAGGATCAGAGAGAAATAGTTAAATTTAGTAATACATTTATTCAGCCGGATTCTATCTTGATATGATAAAGACAGTAATTTCATAAGAATTATACTTTTTACTTTTTATTTGTTTTATTTTACCTATAGGGTTTCCTTGATTTCTTGATGCCCCAGATGGTATAAACCGTCACACAATATCAAGAATAAATATTCGAAAATTCAAAAAATGTTTTTTGTTTGTAGATTAAATAGAATTGAGTAAAGATTTTAAGATATAAGACTTAGTTATATAACTGTTAATGACTCTAATAAATAATTTAATTGATTTATTTATATTTTCCCTAATTTCAATATTTATTTCAAAACATTCTTACTATTTTAATTTTCTTAAATAAGATTTTTCCTTTTATTATTATTTTAATAAGAAACTCTTTTGAAATTTCAATTATTTAAAATGGATAATTTATATTATTAATATATAGTACATCACTCTTTTATATTGAAAAAATATTAGTAGACTTTTTTTAAGACGAAACATATCCACGTTAAACAATCAAAATAAATAATAGTAAAGTATAATAAATTTTAGGAATATTATTTCTTTATATTTTTATAAAATACAAATTTAAACATATATAAAATTTTATATAGTATTAAAATTTTTTTTTAAATATTTTTTTTTAAATGACTAATAGTTTTGTTTTATGTAATTCATTCATTTATTTATTTATTTTTTTTTTTAAATTGTAATGAAAATTTTTTATGCTGATTTGATACCCAATTCTTTGTTGAATAATGAAATGAATTATTAAATGAAATATATATAAAAATATCATTTATTTTTATAACAATTAAACGATGTTTTATTTTTTTCTGCATGTATATTTACATTAATTAATTATCAATGGATATATAACATGAATCGACGTCGGTTACATATTATCTATTTTTTATAAATACATTTATTATCATTTTTTATAAAAAAATAAAATCATCTTTTTGCATTTTTTAAAGCCAACCAAGTTTTTATATAAAAAATAATGTATTCTGGGCTTATATGTATGATATTACAATTTATAAATTATTTTACGATATTATTGAATTATTTATATCAGATTATTAACAATTTTACTATATCTTACTAAGATAATCAGGTATTCAGTTTTATGATCCAATAATTTAGCATATAAAATAGTATATCATAAATACAAAATATTGAGTAAATTCAAGTCGATAGATAAAGAGATGAATATACTTTGAATTGAGAGTGCAACGTCAAACAATTCCAAATTAAAAAATACCTGAGGAAGAAAAAAATCTGTCCCATTACATTGGAAAGGGAAAGAGCAAGGAATCGACGATCCGACCACAGTGTTAACATCAAGAAGGAAAATACTTTTACAAAGCACATAACATAAAACTAAGATTGATCGAGTCGTATCAATAGAATCTCCCTTTTTACTCTTTCTCTCTCTCTCTCTTTCTCTCTGTCTCAACCGTCTTTACCATATTTCTCTTTGTCTCAAACATGTTATTTTCTTCTGTTTCTCCTTTTTTCACCGTTCAAAGTTATGTATACAGAATATTTTTATCAATTCCCTAAATTTTAAATTTCTCAATTTTACAAACGACTCTTTAAACAAAGTATTTTCTACAAGCATCTTCTTCATTTTTCAAATGAAATAGTTCCGTTGAGATTCGCTCATTTTCAATTATGTATAAATTTATAAATTTATTTTTTTTATCCGCGACGAATTTGTATCAATAATAAAAAATTCGAACACAAAAAAACGAGCCTTCGATCAACAATTTATTCATTTTTTCAAATATCACTTTATACGTAATATTCTCTATACTAAGATTTACTAATATTATACGTGTATTTTATAATTATGTGGAAGACTTTTGAAATAATAATGATATCGTATTTTGATGTTTTTCATGTTTTGATGCAATTGATTCCTTAGTATTAAACCGAAATGAATAAAGGTAAATAATTAAAGAAAAATTTTGCTAATTGCTTCTCAATTCTAGTTTTAATTATTAAGTAGTCGGAGCAATTCAAATCATGATGTATAATTAAGCCTGTAATTAAAATTTATTGATCTATAATTTTATAATAATTTAAATATTACAGTATATATATGTTATCTGAATATTAACAACTAAGTTTATCATACGTTTTTATGTGTATCTGCATGAATATCGATAAAAAAGAAAATTAATTAATTGAATGTAAATATAAATAAACATAAATATTTAAAATGAATATTACGCAATGAATTCAATATTAATTAATTTACATATTTATTAAGGATAGTTATCATAATTGAAATACGCTAAGTTTTTCAGTAAAATATTTCTCTTTTATTTTAAATAAAATAAAATAAATATCAATAATTATTTTCGACAACTTAAATAAATAATTAAATTATTGAAACCTATAAATTTATGAATTAAATATTAATCTTGATAGGTTTAGTTATATTTTTACGATGATCTAAAACATCTACCACCACAGATAATATGATTATAAATTCATTTATGCATTTGCAATTGTATGCATTACATTTCATGCATGGAGTAAAACATAATGTCTTATTAAGTGAAAAAGAACAATTACTGTAACCTTACGGCTAAAATTAATTATTATTTTATACATAAAAAGATGTGAAAAAATGAGAAAGGTGAATTTTCTTAATTTTATAAATCAAGGTATAAGTTGAAAAATATATATACGTATATGGAAATGTTAATGTTATATATATTTATACAGTGAAGTAATAGACGAGAAATATCTTTTGTTGTGACTCAGACTGTTTTTGTTTAGTGCAAGTGAAAATTTGAATTCGAGTTGAATAATTAAAACTTTATAATTTAATGTAGATACACCTGAAAGGCAAAGGATGGCAAGTGAGATATTTTTCTGCTTCATAAGCAAAATATTCTGCGTCATAAAGAGTATACTTCGAGTAGCCCAACCTCCTTTCATAAAGTCCTTTCCACTTGGATTCCTAAAAAAGAATGAGGAAAGGAAAAAGTCAGCAGTGAAGTGACATCCACACTCTCCAAATACAAGAACATCCGTCAAAAGAGAGAGAGAGAGAGAGAGACGAAACCAAGACAATACAGGGCCAATGGATCCTCGGAGCTGGAGTCTAAGCTTGTACAGCAGCTTCGGGAGCTGGTGCAAAGTCAAGCATTATTTCATTTCAAGCAGTCACTGCAAGCTCAGCACTTGCGCGAATATCTAAAACTAGCGCGAGAAAGTTCTCACACCCTCAAACTCTCTCGGCCGCACTTTCTTCTCGCGGCAATGCACAGCTGATCGTATCTACGCCTGACTCTGACTCCACACCTAAAACATGTCTCCCTTGTTCTTTCTTACCGACGAGTATACAAGTGTTTGTGTGTTTGTTTGTGTGTGTATGTATGTGCATTGGTACACATATTAGGTAGATGTATTTGAACCACATACATATATTTTGCCGGTTAAAAGTATTTTTGGGGTAGTAATCACTTGGCCAAGCGACATAACATGCAAAACTGGCCGGAAGTTCCGAAAGTCCATCACGCTTTCACTTCCCGTGTGCAATCACAACCATCGGCTTCCCGCAAAGTGTCTCCTAATTCACTTTGCTATTCACTTTATTTGGATTTTTTGAGCTTCTGATCATCCGTCATTGCTGTACGAGTTCATTATTTTAATGAAGAATTTTCGGATGATCTCTATTTTATTCTTTAAAAACATCGAAAATTATTAACAGTATATTAGGTAATGAAATTTCATAAGTTTATAAAAAAATTTTTTTTTAAAAAACAAGTGCATAAAAGGAGATATTATAACGCTTGATTATAATAGAAGAAAAAATTTCAAAAAAAAATAAAAAAATTAATAATTCATATTGATATAAGAATTATAAAATAAGTATTATTCCAAGAATTAAAAAAATGTTTTAATAATTTTAGACAAAATTGTATAAATTTCTGTTATAATGTTTTTATAATATTGTTTTGATGATAGATTTAATATTCCAGTACTAGATGTCTAAAAACGAGAATTAGAAATATGATATAATGTGAATACTATCATTTTTTGCAAAATCCGGAGATATGTGAATTCTAATAACTCATTTTTATTACCCATACATTTAGATATAAACATTTAATATTTATACTGATAAAAATTGAAATATATTTTTTTTGAGTGATACTATATTTTTGTAATACATATATATATATATATATATATATATATATATAATGAAATTAAGCAAAGGATATTAAAATTCATTTAAATACAGGTGCAGCTTCTTCGAAATCACCACACGACTTTGCATATCGTAAATATGAAATAAAACTAGATAATTTCTAATGCGAAAATGAATACTCTTATTACGCAATGAATAGAGATACAATGAAAATAAGTAAGAGTGTCTGAAACTGGACTTTAAAAGAAAAAAAAAACCCGATAATCCAATAATTTCAAAGACAGATAATGGAATAAAAAGACTGCCACGAACTATGACAACGAAAATGCGTATCCATGTTAGAATTTCCGAGGACTCATTTTCTGTTAAAAATTTTTACCTTGCGTTATTCAACGCCTATGCTGGAAAATGATTAATAAATAGTCAAATGATTAATTCAATTAAAAATGTGGTTTGGTCGTTGTGACTGTGGTCGTGCCATGCATTTTCACCCTTTTAGGGTACCGTGATTTCCCCGGACTCTATTACCCCCGCAGGTACGCACAGAGGAATTTATGTTCATCACCAGAGAGATCAGTATATTCCACCAATGAACTAATACAGTTGCATTTGCAACATACTTTTGGTACAGCGAATGAAAAGTTGGCAAATGAATTTGGCTCTCTACAGCCAAGTAGTACATATCCAAACATTTTCGAATTGCATATTTGCCTACTAATACTAAATAATAAAAATCTTATTTTCATTTAGACAGTTTTAAATTTGTGGAGAATACTAAGTAAATGCATGTAAAAGTAAATATGTGTTGATCAATTACACTAAAATATGCTCTATTAACAACCCAACACAATCTATGAATATTTAATAAGCCAAGTTATATTCAAAGTTCACTATTAAAATTATATGGAGTGTACGTATGATTTGTATCAAACTGTATAATAACATGTTAAACCAAGTTTAATTAGACTCAATTGTGACAAACATTCCAAACTTTAATGCATTTTAATATATTTTCTTACAATTATTAGTTATATAATAATCAATATAATAATAATATATAATAATCCATCGATATACATTTTATGATTTCATCCTAAAAAATACTAATATAATCAGAATTTTTATACATTTGCATTCATTAGATAATTTATACTGATTAAATTTTTTTCTTCATCATAGTAATATTTATAAATATGAGTTAATACTTTATTTAGTAAAATTTTACATTTTAATTTATAAATTATTAAAATAATATTTGAAGATATGCATTCTAGTGACTGTATTATTTATCATTTCTCTGTATAAATATACATAAACACCAAAACAAATACGCATACAGTCACTAGTTTATATCCGTCGATATAAGATAAATTATTATATGTCTGATTATAGTTATAATTTTGCATCAAACAAATTTTATGCATACGTCAAATTTGATGAATAGCCAGAGAATAAGGTGACTTTCGTCTTTTTGATGTATGTATATTTTAAATATATTTTATAAGTATTACTGATTTACTCCGTCTTAATTTGAAATTTAATAATTATAATTATTTAATTATTCTTTACAATATAATTAAAAATATGATGAAATTTATAGTTTAACTAAGATTCAATTGATGCATGTTTTTTTGGTTTTAATTATCCAGCAGTTACAATTTAAAACTGTTCTCGTACTTTTTCTATTTTTTTTTTATCATATTAAATTCATAATTTAAATTTATAATAATACTTTTTTGATAAATGATTTACAATTTAACATACTTGAACAAAAGAATAAATAAAAAAAAGTGAAAATGTCAGAGAAAAATTTTTTTAAAATTATTTTTATCAATAATTTTAAAACTAGAATTAAAAAATTGTATAATCAATTGAATAAAAATATAACAGAATTTTCGAATTCGAATTAAAAATGTATTTATCTTTACAAATAGATAAATATTATTAAAATTATTTCAAGAAGATTTATCTTTAATAAATTGCAAAAGGATGAATTCATATAAACCAGAATCGGTAGTTATAACGTTTTAGCTGTTGTAGAACCACTAATTAAAGGGAAATGCATTAATATCTATGAATTTATTATGATAAAATTAAATACCTTCAAATTTATAAATAAAGAAATTTGATATTTTAACAAAATTAATCGTTTTTTATGTACTTTTTATTATTTATTGAATTTTTTTTATATATTTATTGTTTTTTGAATAAATAATTAAAATTTAAATTATTAAATATTCATTGATTAATAAATATATGTAAATGTTTTGGAATAAAAATTTTAATTTATTCCGCAAGAAAAATATTTTTTTAACAAGGTAATATACAATAATTTAATTTTATATTATTATTAGATCTTAAATTTTTTTTTATTTTAAAAAATATTAATGTATTAAAAAATTATATTTATTAGAATTACAAAATTGTTTAATAATATAATAAATAGATGTTAATAAATTATTTATAACTATATTATTTTTGTACTGTAGTTTAGAAATATACTATCGTTTAGATATTAAATTATCTATATTAATATTTTAATACTTGTAAATATAAAAAATGCATAAAAAATATAAAAGAACATTGTATTTATAAGTAAATATGAGAAATAATAAGTTTGAAGTTGTCAATACTCATTTTCAAATTTTTATTTTAAATTGATATTATTTTAGAGTTGTTTTATTCATGCAACTAAAAAAGTTAATAAAACATATTATTATTCTGTAAAGCAGAAATTTTTAAACGTTATCATAAAGATGGTTATATTTTGAAATATAAACAAATATTGATTTTAACAAATATGTTATTTATAGTTTTATGTAAAGTTGAAATACTGAAATATTACTTTTAATGAATATTTCAAACATGCATTACTCATCCATGAAAACGTATGTACATTTTCACTTTCTATTTCTTCTTTATTTTTACTTATCTGACTCTTCATCCGTATCTTTTTCATTTTCTGTTTTTTCTTATACATTTAAAATTTACTCATACACTTAGAGCATATATAAAACTATACAAAATATGAATTTGTAAAAATATGTAAAATTTATAAAACACAGATCTATAGGTATGGACTGATGTAACGACGACAACAAGAGTAACAATAACAACATTAATAATAAGAGAGGCAATATACATTATAAATTTAATTATAAGAAAATATTATAAACAACAAGTTATACAACTGTTATATAAAAAATACATAAGGAAATATGTACAGAAAACCATGGACATTATAATAAACATCTATGAGAATTATAAAAATTGAGTAATTTTCAGAAATAAAAAGGAATATTGAGATTATAAGACAAAAACGCGGATAGAAGTGGCGAGACAGAAAAAAAAGAAATTCAAAATTAAATCGACATCAAATTGACAGCCATAAGTTTCAGAATAATGGAAAGTTTTTCAATTTTCGTAATTTAGTAATAATAGGAAGTATTTTAGTAGTATTATTTATTCTTTACTAAACAGAAAAATCTTAAAAAGCATTTGTAGTAATCATATTTAATTTTTTTTTTTTTTTTTTTTTTTTAACTAATTTTTATTTTTCGTGTGTAAAGACGTATAGAGAGGTTGCGTTGAAAGAAAAGATTTAGATCTTACAAGACATATAAGTTAAGGCTAGAAGGGGACCAAAACTGAGATAACTTCGATGGATACTATCGAATCAACCAGTACGTGACCAGATGAAAGAATTGAGGAGCCCTGGCCTGCCTAATATTAACAACGACATGTTCAACGCATCCATGAAGA
Source organism: Eupristina koningsbergeri (assembly GCA_018907245.1). NCBI lineage: Eukaryota > Metazoa > Arthropoda > Insecta > Hymenoptera > Agaonidae > Eupristina > Eupristina koningsbergeri. The sequence continues at coordinate 252,247 of JACCHV010002752.1, read as the reverse complement.
CATACTTATGACAAGGACAAGAACATAACTAAGAGCGAGCAATTTAAAGAGAGAGAGAGAGAGAGAGAGAGAGAGAGATATGAGATATTGAAAGAACGGCACTTCAACCAAAAGGTCGGATATCGATATACATGCGGTCACGATAAACAGCTTTAGTAGTAGTTCATAATTACAGATGAATCTTTAAGGACGTATACATGTATCAGATAAAAATACGATAGTTTTTCTCTATTTACTTATCTCTATATTATTTCTATCATCGTAAAAAAGTGCTTAAAAGAAAATCACTTTGATACTTTACTTTTTATATGTACATTTGTTTTAAACTGCATAAAATTATAAAAATTATGTATTATAAAAACAAAACGAATCATTTTGGCTTGAAATTTCAAATAGTTTTAATTTTTAATGCAGTATCGGTCGCTATAATGAAATATTCATCAAGTTAAATCATTATCAAAGTTAATTTAAAAAATAATATAACATTTCATTCTAAATAACTTTCTAATTATTTTTGTTTAGATTTTTTACCACAATTCAACGAATATTACAGTAAATATTTATTGCTTTGGTTAATCACAGTTTAAAGAGTCCGCAATTAACGTCATATTAAAGTGAAAGGTTATTATAATTTTAATAAACTCTTTAAGCTGAAAGGCGAGAAAGGTGAAATTAAAATAATTGAGCGAGATGTGGCCAATAGAATTCTCATTTACTTTAAATATACAGAAAAAAATGTCGAACTCGACTCTTTTCTTAGATGTGTATCTACTTCTCGACAATTTTTGACTTTAATTATCCACTCGTGTATCATTTCAAATTTTTCAAGTTTTAATATTTATAAAACTAATAAGATGGAAAATAATATTGAAATATTAAAAGGTACGAAATTTAAATAAATATAAGAATTATATATTGTTGTTTAGTTATTATACTGTTCAACTTTGATATCATAGGTGTTATTTATATAAAGACAAGTACATATACATTGAATGGGATTATCTATGAAAGCTAATATAAATATTATCAATACCAAATACATAGAATTTATTAATTTTTATATTAGTTACTGATAATATTACTATTATTAATAAAAATTTAATAAATACTCAAATTATGAAAATTAGAATATTAAATATATTACTCATTAAATTTCATATAGAAAAAACATAATTACAATTTATATTAAAAAAAAAATATATTAATTTTTCTTTGTGTAATTTAAATAGTGAATATGATAACAAATATAAAAAGTATCTTAGCATTCATCAATCTATATTAAATGAGATTAAATTTAATTTATTTTAATAATTACTTTCGTAGGAACAATTAATTCAAGTAAAATATTCTAAGATTCAGTTTTGATAAAAATAAAATATATATAGTTAGTGATTAAAAAAATTACTTTATTTTTATGTAAATTACGATAAGAAATTATTGGTTAATTAAATGAGATAATATATATTTATGATTATTATATCTTAATAAATGAAGTTTAATGAAATATATAGAAGTGATTAAATATACATTTGACTTAATGCATGCATTTTATAAATATGTATGATATTTAAAACGACACTAATTAAATAAAATTAAATGTTATTTCAGATTTATGGCTTTTTGGATTTACAATTATTTAAAATGCAGAATTATATGCATGGATATGAAGCGAATAAAATTTTATACAGATATTTTTTCATCCATGGCCAATGAAAAATATAATAAAAAAATAATTTAAATAAAAATAATAAAAAAAATTATAGAAATATATGCGCAATATAGTTATAAACTTATTGTTTGTATCTCTAATGGTAGGAGGTAGTTTTGAATAATATATTAATGATTGTAAATTTCATTTAATAAGGAATAAATTTTAAGAATAGGAATAAATTTCTACATAAAGTTTTCAATTTTTCTAAAAAAAAATACATTTAATTTGTTTTAAATTTATTCAAAACTATCTTTAATAAGCTAGAAAATTGAATAAATTATCTATTTTTTTATCATTGAATTATAATTGACCAACCTACTTCATGTATTAAGTATTATACATACAAATGCTTTTTAATATTAATTTAGAATTAGTATTAGAATTTATAATAATAAAAATTATCTATAGAATCTATAGAATTAGTGTTAGAATTCATAATAATAAAAATTATATAAGTCTAGTCTATTACATTAAATGATAATATAAATTCATCAATTTTGAAAATGTTTATGTATAACGTAACTTCTAAATACATCAAAAAATTATTAAGGGCACTTTTTTTTAATATTTTTTTTTTGATATATTTTTTTTATTTTCAATAATCAGAAATAATATTTATTGAATAAGAAATCATGTTATGAGCTTTCCTCTTCTGTACGAATTTCGGACATGTAAGGAGTGTTTTTAATACTATTCTTACAATTCATGTATTTATATCTTGTGCACGTAATGGTCAACAAATAATAAGTATTTCCCGGACCGGATACTATATAAAGTTTTCTTCTATTTAAATTTTTTTTTGAGGATGAAAATAAATTTGGAGAGCGAGAGTAATGAAAGGTACGAATTCACATGTTTTATAATCATATTAAAAAAAAACTTTGTTTCCATTCATTTAATCAACAACTGCTAGCGACCCTATGATATTTACAATAAAAGCTTATGTATAATTCATTTTCCTATAATCATTTTTTACAAATTACAATTCAACAAATTTTTCAGAAACGAAGGTGTCTTTGTAGGATTAAAATATAGAGTAACGACCAAAGTTTTGAAATATTTTTTATTCATAATTGAATTTATATAATTCATACATGAAATATAATCTCTTTTTATTTTCGGTATTTTTTAAATTATACTTAAGTAAGCTATTTTATCTATAATTATTTAGTAATTACTCTCAAATAAGTTTTATGATATAAAAACTTACAAACATTTTATTGTTTTGGAAAGGGAGAATTAAAAGGACTGATAAATAATATTTGAAATGATGCAGAAATAGATTAAATTCAGTAAAATAACATTTTATTTCTAAACTAACTATAAAAGCGATGACATTTCACTCAACAAAACTTTCATATGTACTATCGGAGGGGACTGAAATGGTTGCTTAACCAATACAGTTAAGCTCTTTGCTTTATTTTTTAATTAAGTAATATTTTCATTTCTACGTTTACTAGATGAAACAGTTCGATATGGTCAATCTCTAATTTAGTCTCTCATTTAATTCTTTCATCTTACAATCACTATTAAAGAAACGATCTTTAAACGTTACTATTAAAATTTAGAATAATAAAATCTATTTTGATTTTAAATTAACAATTCAATAAGATATGTCAAATTATAAAAATAATGCAGTTACAGTCTCCAAAATTGATTTTACATGTAAAAATTATAATTCCATATTTTACCTGCGGAGATCCAATTGTAAATACTATACAATTTTGGATTCTATCCGACTTATATTAACATATATTATTAACGATCTTGAGTTTTCAGAAGATTTGTTTCCTTTTTCATTTAAATAACATAACAATATTTGTATGTAGCGATATTTCACTCATGTAGATGCGGTTCATTAAAGGTCCTTGTCATGAAACTTAAACTTAACTTAATATATTAATATATACAATGTCTATTTAATGCATATTATTGTTTGATCATTTATGAAAATCTAAAATATTATCGCATTGATAAATAATAAAATTTATTGCGAATAAATGTTTCTTTTCTTACTTTTCAACTGACAATGCTTTTTTCTTAGTATACAAGCACTTTTAGTAATTATTATTTTTATGGTATGTTGTATGTGTTCGTTGTTAAGAAGATAATTATTACGTGATACATGACTCGTTTCACAATTATTATACTTTTCTTTAGTTAATTAGAAAAGCATTTGGAAATGTCTTTGCCCTTTGCCATTCTGATATAAAATCAATTAATTCAATGTTTTTGTTTTTTTTTCTTGTCAGTCATTATATCTATATGTAGATTAAAATGTATCGAAACAAAAATTATATACTTGCGTACGAAACTATATTAATATTATCACTTTTCACCTTACTGGCGTATTAAATAATCACTAGTCTTTGATGAAACTTTAATTCATCAAAGACTTCGGTGGCATACTTTTTAATCGAACTTTAATGTATTATCGCATCAAGTTCTCATCTTGTGTTCATTTAAACGAATTAATGAAATTAAGTACAAATTATAAATGCAAAACACAGTTGAGCGATCTTTTTTTAATTCTTTTATATATAACTTGTAATGATATTTTTCAATGAAAAGCGAAAAATTCTCAGAGAAAAACACTTAGTTGGAGAAGTTTACGAAACTCTTAATAGGGATCAGATGAAGAAATGATGTGCATTCCTGGTCCCCTTATAAACCACATTAACAATGTATTTGATGCTCGCTGTTACAGAAAAATATTTATGTAGAAAATATATAATAAAAAGTCACTTTCAATTTACTCTCATTCTTGATTTGAAGCATCGACAGGGCAATCTTTTAACATGCGTACACAATCCATTCACACCAAACCAGTCGATGTGTCTTTATAAAAGTGTTGAATGATTAATTATTATTTTCGTTTACATACATTTAATTTCACTTTACAAAGTCTTAAAAAGAGGTTTTCCATTTTGTGGTAAAAAGTGATTTGTCGATCTCTAGCTCTCTCTCCCAAATGCAAACTCTGGCTATACTTTAAAATGCATTTTTTCATTAATTCAAACAACATATTTTCATTATATCATTAAGATCAATTGTTTTATAAAATTCACGCACACAGCACGCGCACGTGATTTTATTCATTATCATGCAAAAACATTACTCAACATTTTATTAACATTTGTATTAATGATGAAAAAAAAGTCTTTTACGAGTTTTAGATTGACGTACTTGAAAAATATTGATTGAAACACAATTGAATTGATAAAAAAAAATTGCATTTAATAATTAAATAAATAAAAATCGATTATTATAAGAGCAAAAAATATATTTAATGACTATGAAATTTTATTATATCTCATTTTTATTCAAAAAGAATTCAACTATAATCTGGATACATATTTCCACAGCAAAAGTGTAAAATCGATTAATAGCTGTTCGCCTATTTCTATAAATAACTTATAAAATAGCTAATAATAAAAAATAATTACTTTTAAAATAAAGTAAAAATTATGAGAATTAGCAAAATTAAAAATTAGCAACCTACATAGACATCTGCTTATCCATTTTACAACACAATTAAAATTGATTAATAAAAAATTATACACGATGAGCAAACAACAAAATAATGCGTCCACAATAATCAATATATACATGTGTATTTTTGTCTCGCCTGTCAATAAAAAATACACAAATGAATAAAAAAGATTCACACACACATACACATACCACAATCGTCGATGAAGGCTAGATACACTGGCCATCATCATCATCATCATCATCATTTGCCCTTCGTGGCGCGGATGGCCTTACAAATCTCTATCCAAGGATGACCATAGGAGCTACAAATGTCGCACACACTCGTCGAACTCGAGGTCGCACTCTGGTGTTGTTGTTGCTGTTGGTGCTGTGAATGTTCGTTATGCCTCGCCGGACTCGCACTCGAAGCGCTACTCTCCCGCTTTGAGGAACACCTGTCGCCGCTGCTCTGGCCGCTGATGATCCTGTCCTGCTTACGGACGGTATCGCGTGACTCTCGTTTTCTGGTGGCAGATCGACAGAGGCTAGAGGAGAAATGCAGGAGCTCAGCGGCACTTGGCAATGAGGCGCTACTCTTGACGCGGTGCGAAGCAGGAAGGGTCGCCGAGTTGTACGAGGAGGAGCTGTTGGAGGAAGCTGCGGTGATGGAGGTGCGTTCGAGGAAGGGCGACCGGGGCGCTTGGAACTTTATGCTAGCGGATGTCGTGCCGATTGTCGTTGTGCGGCCGCTGCCGGCGGAGCTTGGCGAGGCAAAACGTAAGCACCGCAAGAGACTGAGTCAATCATTGAGTAGGCCCTGTGAAACGTTGACGAGCTGTTCTTTGAGAACGCGGAAGGATGGTCGAACCTCCGGACAATGGGCCCAGCATTTTCTCATCACCTAATCAAAGATTTTAATTACTTTACTTCCTTTAAATTCAATTTCCATCTATCTCTACTTTTATGAAATGCAGTACAAAATCAAATTCAATTAATGGACTAACCTCATAAACTTCTTTGAAACAAGCCTTCGGTCTTTCTAAGATAAGTCCGCGTTGAACACGTTCCACAACTTCAGTGTTCTTAAGTCGTCCATATGGCATTTTTCCACATGTGAATACTTCCCACATTAAGACTCCATACGCCCAGACGTCGGATTTTGAACTGAACCTGGTGTAATTCAGCACTTCAGGTGGTGCCCACTTTATAGGAAACTTGGTTCCGCCACTGCTTGTGTACTGATCATCCAAGACATACCTAAAAAATAAATGTAATATTTAGAAAATATATTGTGTAAAGCACAATTTTACCTTTAATCACTGATTTCATTTAAATTACCTAGCCAAACCAAAATCTGCCACTTTTACAACATTTTCAGACCCAACAAGACAGTTACGAGCAGCTAGATCTCTATGAATATAATTATGCCTTTCCAAGTAAGCCATACCTTTGCAGACCTACAATTTAAAAACAAAAGGTAATGAAATAAATAATAAAAAAAATAATATAAATTAGTTTCGAGATTTTCTAAAACCTTTGTATAAAATGTTTAAGTTTTTATTATCGGCAAATTTAATTTAAAACTCATTAAAATGCATATAAAATAGAGTGAAGAAAGTACATGTGGCATTTTTAATTTTTTTACTTTTTATTTTATTTAATCAATTTTACATTTTTTATTTTACAATTTACGAATTAAATTTTCTTAATATTATAATTTTTCGTATTTTTATAAGCAAAATAATTTTAAAGTTTGGTATTTTCGTAAAAAATTAAAAATCTTGGAAAAAATATAATCTAAATCGTGTAAATAGCTGTACATGAATGTAATTAAGATACTTATCTTTTTATTAGTTAATATTTAAGCAGAAATAAAGTGTAGAATATTTTGATTTTAGCGAGAATAAAAAATACAATTATCTTGTAAATTGAAAAGATGAATTTCATAAGAATTACAATTGAATGGAGTAATGATTGAGTAATAAATAAAATTTTAAATCAATGTATTACGAGCAAAGAATCACTTATATATACAATAAATATGAGAGTAACATGGAAATTATTTAAAATACAAAAGCTTATCTGTTTTCACATTCGTTGGACAAATGTAATTGTTCATTTGCTAAATACAGGATATATAATGATGATATATTCTCAAAGTTTATTTCATTTATTAATATACCCATGTACTCTTTTTATGTATTATTAAACGTTATTAAGTATATGGAATTTAGTGTAACACCCTCCATGTAGATATCTTGAAAATTTTATAGTTCCTTACGGGTGTAGGTGATATTGAAAACAATTTTTTATGGTGTTTTAAGGCAACGTTTCGATCAACTTTCGTTGTCTTCTTCAGGCCTCTGTTTATTAGTAAATTTACACAAATAAATACCATTTAATACAATTAATGAATTACAAATTATAAATTATAAAAATTGTTCATACCTTAGTATATTCGAATGTAGAATATTAGCACGATTTGTCTCGTCGATATGTCAAATTTGAATATACTAAGTTTACAATTTGTCGAAGATTATGTTCCATCTGAGTGTCTTGTCTTACTTTTATGGCAAACATATTAAAAATAGACTGAGAAAAATTAAGTACAATAATTCTCTAAATAACAATTCTAAAAAAACTCTTGACAATATAATTTCAATTCCATATATAAATACATTTTATGAAAAAATTTGCAATGCATTAAAAACCTATAACATTAATACGGTGCCCATTATTAATAACAAATTAAATAACATTATAAAATTAGGTAAAGATAAACAAACAAAATGGGAAACAGCTGGCGTCGTTTATAAAATAAAGTGCAAATACTGTAAAGCTTCTTACATAGGTGAAACTAAACGTAATTTAAAAAAACGGATTTGCGAGCACAAAAAAGTTCAAAACACCAACTCTATGATACAACTGCACTCGCAAAATAACGAACATACCATAGATTGGGACAATGTTATAATTTTAGATAGAGAAAATAATTACAAAAAAAGACAAATTTCGGAAATGCTGCACATACAGTTAAATACCAATACTGTAACCAAACATGAAGATACGAAAATGCTAAACGGTCTATATAAACATCTGACGTCACTGATGACGAGACACTCAGATGGAACATAATCTTCGACAAATTGTTAACTTAGTATATTCGAATTTGACATATCGACGAGACAAGTCGTGCTAATATTCTACATTCGAATATACTAAGGTATGAACAATTTTTATAATTTATAATTTGTAATTCATTAATTGTATTATATGACATTTATTTGTGTAAATTTACTAATAAACAGAGGCCTGAAGAAGACAACGAAAGTTGATCGAAACGTTGTCTTAAAACACCATAAAAAAGTGTTTTCAATTTCACCTACACCCGTAAGGAACTATAAAATTTTCAAGATATGTTATTAAGTATAATTTAGGCGATGCTTATAAAATAATTATAAGAGAAGAAAAAAAATATAATCACCAAAAACTTTTTATGGTGTTAATTGATATATAATCTTTTAAGTAAAGATAAAGCATAAAGTAAGTCTTAGTTTTAAATCTTCAAAATAGGGAATTATCATGAAATAACAATCGAAATTTTTATGCACCAATTTAATGGAATTTTCTAGATTACGTTGAGGAAATGAAAATCTTTCGAGATCTCAATCTAATTGACATAATTTTATTTTAATATCTTTAGCTTTTTATAAAGCAGTAAATGTTATTTTTGGTAAGTACTAAATAAGTATTTGAGTATTTGTATAATGTAAGCTTTTCTAATTGAATAAATAATTGGAAATACATCTACTGCTGTGAGTATGTAAAAGAAATAAGAGTTTGAAATGCATGAAACTAAGAATTTTCATTTGATTACAATCAGAATTACCTGTATGCACATATCTAAAAGTAGCCCAACGTTCACACCGAGTGTAGTTTCGTGACGACGAAGGTAGTTTAGTAATGATCCGTGGCGCATGTATTCTGTCACAATGTAAATAGGCCTGTCCTTGCTGCAAACCCCGTACAATTGAACCAAGTTTTGATGTTGCAATTTTCTGTTTGTTGAATAATTACGTTATTAAAACTAATGCGTAAAAATTAGTTCAATAATTTCAATATAATTCTTTATAAATTATGCGTACGTCATAACTTTAGCTTCTTCGATGAAATCATCCTCTGACATTGTGCCTTCTTTCATCATTTTCACCGCAACGTCAATAGATCCACGCCATTTTCCTCTACGTACGACTCCAAACTGACCAGAACCCAGTTCTTCGAGTAAATGTAACTCAGCAGGATCAATCTCCCATTTGTCTAAAATTAACAATACAGAATTAAATTATTTTTTATTAATATGTACTCCTTAATTTCATTAACAGATTTACATTTAAAATGAATATCTTTTTAAGTATAAATCATAATCAAATCGATGTAAATAAACATAATTAAATAGATAAATATTTACCATGACTGAGTCCAGCAGTTGGCGGAACAGGACGATCACAAGGACTAGCCTTTAGTCTGCTGGCTAGTCCACCACTGTTGTGTTTGTGGTAATTAACAAGATCTGGAATCGAACCACAGCAATGTTTTTCCGAAAGATAAAATTCTCCTCTTTGATTCTGTTTGATGTGATAATGCTTTACGTGAGGGTGCGGTCTGTAAAATTATTATTATTGTTTTCATTTTCTTTAGAAACACATTCCTACGCCATATGTTACTACAATATGAAGTTTATTTTTTATTGAATTATTTATTTAAAAAGAAAAATAAACATTAAATAAACAGTAATTGTTAAGTACACGAGTTTGACGAAAATCAAAGGTTAGTTTTTCAAAATTAGTTTTTAGAGTATAAGGAAGTTTTAAAAACTTACACTTTCGTGTACAAAGATAAAGTGTAGAGGCCCTTCGTAGAAGAATTGCGAACGACGAAACAACCTTCCTTATCTTCTTGTTTGAGAAGCGATTCAGCACGCTGTCTCGACATATCTCCCACATACCATCTTCAATAATTTTGAATTCCAAATGTTAGTGACTTTATACTTTAATACATAATTAATATAGCAAAATTTTCATAAAAAAGTATACTGACTCATATTTTTGAAGACCAAGCAGCTCTTTTTCTTTGACATAGTTGCTTGGAATATAACCAATCGATCTGAAAAATTTGAAAGTATAATTTTGATTTATTTATTACTTAAGTTTCCTAAAATCATTCTTCATAAATCATTTATAAACAGCCTATTTTATAAGTTTTTAACAGTATAAATTTTAACAGTACTTTTATTAATACTTTTTGTTAAATCTTCATTAACATTACACATGGCTTCAATAATTTGATTGATATGATTATTAATTTCTTCTTTTTTAAATTTTCATAAATATTTAAGTTTCAATTACATTGATAATTGTAGCTAAACGTTTTTTACTATTCATACTTTTTTACAATAAAGATTTATAATAAATTTATCATAGGAAAATTTAATAATCAATTATAAAATAAAAGAAATAGCTCACTAAAATTAAGAAAATCGAAAGTTTAACTAGTAAAGTTAGTATTTGTATTTAAATAAATTAAAATTATTTATTTCTTTGACTCAAAATGCGTAGATAAGCATAATTTTGATTGTGGAATTACAAAGAACTTTTCCATAATAGAAACGTAAACACTTACCCATGTTCATCTTTTACTTTCCACCAGTGTTCCTGAGAATCATCAAGAACTTCATATTCTGCACCCTTTAAAATAAAAATAAAAATTAATTATCATAATTAAATTATACTATTTAATATTTATTACAGAAATTATTTTTAAATCAATGATTCTTAAAAAGTTGTTAAGTTTTTGTAAATTTTAAAATGATATTTTTAATAGAAATATTTTAATAATTAGCCAGTTACATTGGAAAAACAATTATTCGCACTTCTGTAAAAAAAAAAAAAAATAGGCAAAAAATAATCTACGCATGACTGAAACAATTAATATTACCTTCTCTAAAGAAAGATCACCACCTTCAATAGCTCGAAATGGATACAAAGCAACTACCACTTTACTCCGTATCATTAATTTCTCCTATTGCAAAAAGTTAAAAACAAAAAAGTATTTTAAAATAAGTTGGGTATTAAATAAATTATTCAAAATATTTTTATTTTTTTGTCTTCGTATTTCAATTCAGAATAAATTGGCGTATTAATATTATTATTATTATTATTATTATTATTATTACAATGCTTCTTAAAACGATTTTCAAGTATCATGAACTTCGCAAAATATTCTTATCATTACTAATAGGAATTTCTCAAAAAATATATATAATTTCTATAACTCAGTTACTACGAAGATTCATATAAAATTTTCAATGAAAAATTATTGAATCTGTTGTGCTATTTAATGAAATTATTCATGTACGATATAATTATATTCGATTCAATGTAATAATTAAATAAAATAATACCAGGCGGTTTTATTTTAGTGTATTAAAAAAAATAAATATATTCAGCACTATTTGTACATGATGATTAAATAAATTAAAATAAAATGAATAATGAAATGAAAAAAGAATATTTAAATACCGTTATTTCCATACTCCTATTAACTGATTAAGCCAATTTTTGCATTGTATTTTTAATATGTATATATTTATATATTGTAAGATCCGTACCTTTGCTTTGGATGAGGGTGTTCCTGGTGTTCCACCCGGCATCACTGGGGTTGATGGTGTAGCTGTAAAGTAAAAAATTTATATTGAATTTTTTTCTTGAGATAATTAGTATTTAACGTTTATTATTTTATAAAAAGTATAATTTTAGAATTGATGGCAATAATGAATTATAGTAATTATTGTTTTAATTTTTTTTTTTGTTTTTGTTTAAATACATTGACAATATGCATGATTTATTGTAAATTTAATTGTATTAGTAATTAATACAAGTTATAGAACATATTAATACTTCGCCCTGAATATATCATGAAATATTTCAAAAATGCATCACAAATAAAATAAAAAAAAAAATAAAATGAAATCAGGATAAAAAGAACGTTTAAACGAAAATTATCAAACACGTTAATGGATTGTGTAAAAGCTGATCAATTCGATGATCCGGTTATATTTCTTGATGACATAAACTTAAAAAATGAATATAACTAAAAAAATTGAATTAGAGAATTTATTGAAAAATTATGTATTGACAATGTGATGTACCATTTATGAATTCTTTCGAAAGTTATCATAAACTATTTAATGCTTTTACATGGATAATCTAGGTACTTTTATGTCAGTAATTAGTCAATTTAATTAGCTGCAAAACTTCAAGAGTGAAATGATTGGTACATGAAGTACTCGGCCACCAGTCGATCCTTCGAGTGCGTGAAAACTGTTTTAATAGCAACGATCCCCGATTGCACCTGCACTTGTGCAAATTTGAACTAATTTATATTTCACCTACGTGGCCTTTGTTACAATGGTCGCTTTATAATTATAAATTTTACGAGTGAATTGGTGCTGAGCAATCCTGCAATTCCAAGTTGCACGTAGACGTAAGTAACAGGAAAATGCCATTTTAATTAAATTAATGTGAAACTCACAATAATTTGAGTTCAAGTACTTATTTAATGCAACTGTGTAAATACTCACAAAGCAATGGAATAAAGAGTTTTTACCAACCAAACTCAAGTCCTTTTACGTGCAGTCTGACAAAAAGTATATTTATTTGTCCATGTAATTAAGATTTTTGTAATAATGAGTTTATTCATCAATCCAATACAATAACGAATAAATCATGCACGATGTAGAATTAATTGAAGTTCGAATCTAAATTTTAAAGTTACAAATATTTTTAAAGAAAATAAGAAAAGAGAATTCATTTTCCAGTACAATTAACGGATTGTTTAAATTCTGGTAATTCGATGAAAATCTATTTTCAACTTGGAATTTTGAGTAATAATAATCAGTTCAAGAAACCTTAAAAATAAAATTATAAGTTAATCGATTAAAATCAATTATTATTTATAAAAAATTTATGAGAATTAAATACATTTTTTGTAATACATAATAAGTGAACTTATAATTGCACCATATATTATGTGGGAAAGCAATAATGTAAGGTACTTACAATATTATTTCAAGAATTTAAAATATTATTCCAGGAATTATAAATATTTACTAGTCCAGAAAGTCATATTCCTTTCACACTCCAAGATTAAACAAATAATAAAAATGTATGATATTACAATTAGTTGTCATTTAATTTTATTAAAAGAAAAATAAAGAAAAAGAAAAGTTTATTTTTACAATTATTATGGTTTGTATTTTAACATAAATTAATATAAAAGTTTCAAAATTCACAAAAAGTGGTAATTAAGAAGATCTCCGTAGCGCAAAAAGTATTTCTCAAGCGAAAAACGTGAAAAGACTATAACAGATCTTACAAAAATAAAAAAAAGAACCATTTCTTTCTACATTTTCTTTTATTAATTTTTTATCAAGCGTTAGCATTTCCGCCTTCCCAGAGCTTCCTTCTGATTTTTCTCCCCTATTGTATTTATCATTGATGACTATTCCCCATTATTTCTTTCATAGTTTCCAATTTCGTAAGGGTAGCTCTCTATTCTCAGAATGTCACGTATGAGTCATAGTTTCGAGGGTTGAGCGCGCAGTATTTAATGTCTGTGAAATGATGTGTTCTTACCATTCGGTCATTAATAAAAAAAACATACGACAAATGATTTACACCAATAGCTTTTATTACACATTTTTATTTTTTTTCATGTTAAACAATTAAATATAAAATTTAATGTACAAACTTTTAATTAAGAAGTACTGGGTATCAGTATAAATCAATATTATAATATACCAATTCTTAAAATTAAAATTCTATTTGCTTACTTTAAAAAAAAAATAAAAATAAACATATGTAATTATATTAATAATATTTTTTTGACGCAACAAAAATTCTAAAATTGAAATATAATTTTTATAATGGTTTAATAAATAAAAAAGAACTTAAATAAAAACTTTTTTAATGGCTTTAAAATTAATATTTATTCTCGTTAAATAAGAAAACTTAAATTGTAAGTAACATTGAATATATAGTTTTAAAATCACCATTTGTAACTTAATTGTAACATAATTTGAATATAATTTTTTAGGTTGTTCCATTTTAAATTATTAGTATGTAAATTATAGAATTTTGTAGAGCATTTAGGTAGTGAATTAATTACTGTTAATTCAAAAAAGTCAATCATTTTCTTCTACATTTGTATGTATATTTTATACACACATTTGTATATATATATATTCTACACACACATTTGCATATATGTATATTAAATTAATTGATGGGTATTATTTACTATATATATATATATATATATATATAATATGTGTGTGTGTGTGTGTGCCGGCATATGGTGAGTGAAAGAGGAATTAACGGCACATAAAAATAAACAAAAATTAAATATAATTGCTATTTAAATTCATTACTTATATTTATACATAAATTTAAAATTATTAGATAAAAAAAATTAAATTTAGGAATATCTATAAAATAGACTATTATAGTTGTGAAAAATCTAAATTTAAATATACCAATTTAATTAATTTGGATATTATGTTCTATCGAATGTTAAATTAGTAGTTAGAACAAATGCTTTTGAAAGCGGTTTGAAAGAAAATTAAGTAAAACAAAGAAGCTTATTCTTTATAAAGTAATATTATTTAGTCAAAAAATTCTAGGGACGCAAAAAAACAAAAAAAGTTTATATTCCTTTAGAATATAGCTTAGGTGTTTACGAAATAAGAATATGCGAATGCGTCCTCATTTTTAAATTAATATATATCAAAAGAAGCTGCATCACCGTGAGACATACATCTCCAAACAAAAACCTCGAAACAACAAACAACAACTAGAACACTAAAAGAAATAAAAAAAAAAGTAGCAAAAAAGAAAAGAAAGTGAAAAATATCGTGTATTCTCGAAGGATGAACTCACGTTGTACTCGAGTATAAGTTTATCGGCGTCGCCGGCAAGCTGCCCTCGTCGCTGCACCACCGGCGTCATCACGAGACTCGTCCGCTCCCGTCGCCCCAACCCCCAGCATCCGACGCCCGCAATGCGCCCCGAATCGAGGGTGCATCTTCACCCCGAGCTTAAGATGACGCGCACGACCCTCCAGACTCACTCGGTCATCGCCACGGCTTCCCTTCCGGGTGAAGCCACGCACTTCGCATCCACGCGAAAATCAATGTCGGCGTCGCTTTCCAGCTTCCGCTACGTACAGCAGCTGTCCCAGTCTACGCCCACCACCAACTACTCTCGAGCTCCTCTTCTGAAGTCCTCGCGCTTCCCTCCCGGAAAGAAGCTCGAGCCTGACGTTGGCGTGCGAGCCGGTGGATCAAGTGCCAGGGTGCGACGGGCCTGCGCCTCGGAGGAGCTTAACAACACCGACTGGGAATGTCAGGAGCCGGCAAGAGCCGCGGATCGTCTGGTCTCCACCCTGTCTAGACAAAATCAATGCGACCTCAACCCCCTGCTCAGGCCTGTGCCTACGCACAGAATGCCGGCGCATCCCCACCCTCGGCTCTCGCTGGATGGACGGACAACGCTTGCGGAGCCAACCCTCGGTCTTCTTAGGCCACGTTTCCAACGGCCGGGTGGGAGAAACTCGCAACTCCAGTTGCAACGGAGGCGATCCGGCGAAAATATAGCCTATGGATGGAGCTTAAATGTGCTTTGCTGCCCGCGTCCATCCCCCTTTTGGCAGCGAGGGCTTCAACAAAAATATGGCCAACCGGCTGTACTAATGACACCGAAGACGAGACTCTAATACAAATTTCATGCCCTCACGTTTAATAAATATATTATCGGCCGATATTTAATGCGAAACCTTGTAACTTTTAATTTTCAGCAATTCAAGGGATGTTTGCAAAACTTGTTTACATGTTTATATTACCTTCGATGGTCAACATAAATGCAATCGGTTAACTCGTAATATCTATCCAATATTCTAATTAGGCTGTATTAATAAAGCTTAAAAGCCATTTCAACAATATTTATTTGCATAATAATACCGGAATTTATTCAAATACTTCCAAAAACAAGTATATTATTCGAATTTAGTTAAAATTTAATTAAAATACTCAGTATATTCAAATATTTTTCAATCATTATAAGCTTTTCCAATGGCTTTCTTTATTGGACTATGCAATTCCTTTTGTGCAAAAAACATTTTATATTCGAATCTTAATAAATGTTCAAATTTTGTTTACTTTTTATTCTATAAATATGATTCTATTTTTCACTGTATTGCGCTTGAAAAAAAATCCTACCATTAAATTGTTAAAAAATTTTAATAAAATTTTAATTCAAATAAAAATTGAATTCACTAATAGTCTAAGCAATAGAGCACTTTTTAAGTCATGAAAAAAAGGAGCTAGTGATGTATATCAAAATTCGAGAAAAAATCAGATTTCTTACTTAGATTGATTCTTATTTTCTAAAATGCCACTCATGATATTCAGGTTTTTTTTTTATTAACAATTTATAAAGATGATTCAAAACAGCCGAGGGCGTGTAATTTGATGAGGAGTGGGGAGGAGGAAAAAATGAGGCGGATTTCACTTATATTACTATATATTACAATTTCCCGAATCTTACTCTCCCCACTTCTCAGGAAATTGCACGCGCTCGCCCATATTTGATCATCTTTATCCTCATATTTTATGAAATTGGAAATACATAAACGAAATATAAGTTACAGAATTTATTGTACAACAATTATATTTTTTAAAACCGTTGAAAAAATTAAAATTATAAGGTAAGTTGAGTTGTAAATAACTTTGTAAATTTTGGCATAAATTAATTAACATTAGTATTACTTAAAAACTAAAAATCCGATAAAATTAAAATTTTGTACAAATAAATTACATATCAATTACTTTAATTTCCTCCAATTATAATTATAAATATTCAACAAAAAAGAAGTTAAAAGCTTTTTTACTTAATTTCAAGATGTCCCAATCGGTTTATGAAAAAATGTATTTTATTTACAATTTTATTAGATACAAATCGTTCATTGATACTATAGTATTAAAATTAAGACTTCTCATTTTATAGCAGAAAACGTAAAAAAATGCATTTTTTCATTAAAGCCGTGAATAAAAAAAACTCCTGAAAATCATGAGTGCCATTTTAGAAAATAAGAATCTACTGATTTTTTCACGATTTTTGATATGCATCTCTATCTGATTTTTTTCATGGTCTAAAAAGTGCTCTATTTCTTGGAGTATAAAGCTTATTATAGAATAGAAAGTGAAAAAATACTATGTAATTTACAAATTACAAATATATTCATTAAATTATTAATCCACAAAGATATTTGATTACAAATTATTTTAATAAACAAATGTATTACGTACCAATAAATTTTAATATACGTAACTTATATTATTTAAATATTGTGTGTATTATTAATTATTAGTGTGTAAGTTATTTTTCTTTTCTTTTAGATTGGAAAAAAATTTTTTATGTTAATTTTTATGCAACTGATAACTAACACTATATATTTTACTATAATTTATATGAGTACAAAATTCCTATTTTGATTAAATAAAATATATATTACTATTTAATGAAAATTAATGTTGCTAAATAAAATTATTGTTTAAAAACATTAGTAATCAAAACCTTTGAAATATTACAAAAACATCGATAATTATATTTTTACCGTTATAAAAAATTGGTAGTTAACAAATTAGTGGAGATTCTTATTTAAATACATATTCTTTACATATATACATTTTCCCATGTATATATCTATTTTACAATGATTTAATAGAATTATAAGTAATTAACTTTTATGAATTTATAGAATATTATTTTCGATTATAATATATTCTATCGGTACTTGTTGTTTTGACTCGTAAATGAGTTTGAAGTAGTGAAATTTTAGTCCAACTACAATTTATATTTTATATGTTCGTAGTATAATGCTTATAGTTTCTTAAATCATTTCCGGTTTGTTACTAACTTATTGCAAGATGTTTGAAGATTATAATGTTTTAACTCATAATCTCAATAGCAATATCTATACCGTATTATTGTTGTTTTAATTTTACATATATTTTTTTAAAGATATATTTTTATTCTGTATTTAACATATAGTTCTTGATATGCATAATAAATTACTGACTTTTTAATGATAATTTCTTGTAAAGATTAAGTATAATTCGAACTATTATTCACTTATTAATAGTACAAAAACAAAATTTTACATGTTACTTATAAAAAAAGCTCGTAGAGAAAATGATATAAAAAAAAAACTCAAAATTATTAATTATTTATTTCAAAATCAAATAGTCTACATTTTATTGTTTAAGTATGTTCATTTCTTGGACTAATTTTTTGTCACAAGTATAAGGATATTATTTAATTAATATTTATATTAGATTGTATAATTTTTATATTTATATACTGTGTAAATACTTTTTTTTTCATTTTTTCGTTCTAAAAGTAAATTTTTTTTCTTTGTATGCAATTACTAACAATATTATATTCATAATTACCTTCAATAAAATCTTTTTTAAATGTATGATATATTATTTTTCTCTCTCCCTCTCTTATTTCTACTAAATTTAATTCTCTTTTGTTATAAATATACTATTATCACATAATAATATTTCGGATAAGTCGAGGCTAAATGGAATAATCAATATTTTATGATATTGTCAATAACGTCATATTAATCGCATTTTTCAAATGTATATTTTATACCACGAATAAATTCATTAATTTTTTAATATTATTTTCAATTTTTATTATCTTTTAAACTTTTTAGCATTCAATCATTACTAATGTACTTCATAATTTTAAATGAATATTTATTTAAAATATATATCATTTTTAGCTTTAATGAATCTTTTTTAATACTTAAAATAAAGATAATTGTAAAAGAAAAAATCTATTTTTTTCTTTTCTTTTTTTTATAATTTCTATAATAATTAGTATGGCCGTTGAGTAGTGAGTTCAATTTGAATGGTTGATACATACTCCTTCGGCTTTTCTGTCAGTTCGCGTAGCTGGGCACCAAGTACAATTGGAGCCGCGGAACTATGCTAATTATAATAATTAAACCGTACATTAATTATAGATTTATCTATTACAGATACGAGCACAGCAATTAATATTAATTAATACAATAAATAGTAGTTAATTATTTGATCCTAAGCTTACCACTGGTAAAAAACGTAATAATATAATAATATGTTAATGTAATAATAGTAGTGAAAATAAGTGATCGCTTATGGTTTCTTCAATAACAGACACGCAATTTCTTGGTTTTGGTGTTCTTATAGGATCCAAAATGGATATCGTCGATCGATTGGTGAAGCAGCTCTAATCAGTATCAACTAATGGACCGAATCAAGTCAATCAAATTATCGATTAGTCAAATTATGCTCATCGGGTTCTTACCGATAAATTCAGCTTTGCAAAATCGACAGCAGTCTTTGCATCTTTTCGCCCACCCTTCTATTCGGCACCAATCAACGAATAGTATCGGCGCGGTTTGTACCAAAATAATGATTCAATCCATCAATACCTTGATGTTAGTTCACTTCCTCAACCACCGCCAAAGCGAGATATTCATGTATAATTATATTCAATATTATGCCAAAACTTCTAATTTTTCAATTTTGATCTTTTAATAATTCACAATTTAGTTTTAAATGGAGAATAAAATTATACAGTATCTTCAGAATATTTTATCAGTTTTTTTTAAAAGTGAAAGGTAATTGTTTAGACATTTTTTATAGAGATATTTTAATAAAAAATTTTTATACTGGGGAAATGTATTTAAAACAACTTGCAACAAAATGGTCGAATTTTCTATCATATGACAAATTTTTTATTGTGTAAACTGTAAGTTGAATTTGTTTTATTTTCTTATCGATTAACACAATTTTCATGCAATATTTATTGTTGTAGCCGAAAGAAAATCTAGGGAACTCGAAAAGCGAACAGCTTCTCCCGAAGTGGTCATTCAAGGATTTCTGAATGTTACCTTAAAATATAATATTGCTTTCAGATAAACTTATCTGAAACAAACTAAAAGAAGAAAAAACAAGATGCTAGTGAAAAAGACTCATTCTTTTTAAAAAAAATATATGATTTAAACCATTAAAAACAATTCTTTCTCAACAGCTGATTATTATGTGGTAATTATACAAACAAAAAATATATGTATGCGGAATGAATCAAAAATAAATTTATATGAATAAATTTATATTTTTACATTATTTTTAATCATATCTTTTATAACATTAATTTTTTATTTATTATTAATATCATTAGAATAATATTAGTTAAACTATTGGATAAAAAAAACTTTTAAAATATTCTATTAATGTAAAATTTAAAAGTAGTATTATGCTATAAATCTATTATTGTTTTTAAAATTATAATTTAATCCAAAAAAATATTTAATTGCTTTTTAACATGCTAACCCCAATTAATTTCAATTTCTCTTGAATTATTCTTAACCTCGTTTTTTAACGGAAATTGTTCCGGAATGAAGCAAACAAATTTTATAAGTACAAAGTAACATTAGTATTGAATCAAATTGATAACTTTCGCCATTCTTGAAGAGTATAATACTGAAATATCTAATGGTATAATAAATTTAAATTATAATTTTTTTTTAATGAAATACAAGAAAAAATTTATAATTATGTATATATATTTCTTAAATAGTGTATGAAAACTGTATACAAGAAAAATAAATTATCAAATTTAAAACTTATAGTATTATATTATAGTATTCATTCATGAAGAATTCTATTAATAATGTAAAGGTTTTTTGTTCAAGGAAAATTTAAATAATACAAAAGCATATCTTTATCTACATTATCATGAGTATAAACATACTTAATTCAAAGATTTTAATAAATTTTTTTTGTGTAATAGAATGATTAATTGAATTTATTTATATTCTATTCGCAAACAGTCTTCCAAGACGCAATAGATGGTGTACAGCATCTACACGTTTCTTCTGGAATTTCCACTGAGTAATTAATTATGAAACGAACGATCCAAATCTAAGTAATTTTTCTAGTTAAGTAATAAATTTAAATGTTTATTAGTTTTATATATTCAGAAGTTTTAAAATTTTAACTATAAAGATTTTAATAAAATTAAGTTTATCTAAAAAAACTTTTTCTAATTTATATTTGTCTCAATGCATTTCCAATCAAACTTTTAATATATCTATTTTTAAATATGATTGTTATTACGAATGTATATAATAAAAGTATTTTATAAACAAGACTTTTAGACGTAAAGCATAACTACGTCAACGCCTAAATATAATGGATTTTCTTTTTCCAATAACCGTTGGAATATTAAATTGTTAGTGACTTGACTGAAATACGTACAGAAAAATAATAACGAAAGGCTTTGAACGGAATGAATAAATGAACTTTGGTGAAATCTCTTCTTCCTCGATGAATTAATAGCATAAATTAATAATAAATCTTTTTATTAAAATTTGACATTAATGCTTCATAAAAAGCAAAGCAATAATGATTTTTTAAACATACGGAACCAATATTCGAATGAAGATTTATATAAATTTATATAATGAAATGACATAAAAGCACGTATTTTATTTTTATTGTACTAATGTGTACATATTATTCATTTGATCAAATAATATAAAAACAGTGTATTAGAAGATTAATTTCTTTATCCGCTCCAGTTTTTCTTGATTACGTCATCATTTACATGGTAACAATAGTCAGGGTTCCATTCAGTAATATCTAGGAGTGTCCTTAATTATTTGCATTTTCTAATTGTTATAAAAATAATTTTTTTTTTGTAAACAGTACTCTTATTAATTTTTTCTTGTACAAAATACGTAAAGTTTTCAAATTTTTTAATATCAAATAAAATTTGAGAATTCACGAATTATATTTAAGCTGTTTATTTAGTATGTTCTACAATAACTTCTATAGTTTTATAACTTATTTTGACTTGTAGTTGTATTTCAAGTAATAAATAATGCACAGTAAATACCTGAAAGATATTACCACGTTTGTGTTTTGTATGAAATAATATTTTATAATATAAAATATAATAAATAATATTTCAAATAATTCAGTGCCATAAAATGCAATTTCTCATATTTTTAATAAATTTACACCATGTACACCGATAGCTTTATAATTTGCATAACTTCAGAATTTCTCATTTAACTTCGGTCAATAATAACTTCGGAAAGCTTAGAAAGATATTATGTATTTTATCTGTATTCAAGAAAATTTCAGAAAGCAACTTTCACAAGTACTTTCATAAGCTCTTTTTACCAAATATGTTGAACGAAAAATTTACCAAAATCATAAAATAACTGTAAAGTATTAAAAATTCTAGAATGAACACATGTATTGTTAAACAGAATTGTTAATAAAAACTTTTAAACAACCTTGTTACATTACATAATTTAAATATCGTTAATAATGCTCATATATATTTTTATTTCATAATTGTCATAGCTGTTCTACAACCATTAATGACTAAAATAATATGCTCAGTTTTATTATTTAATTTTGAGCAATTATATATATATATATATATATATCAATTCACAATACTTTTCATCATTATTAGTATACATGTACATATATATAAATTTAAGAAAATTAATGAGGAACTTAAGTATATTTCATACAGAATTTATTACATGACTCGTAAATTTTAATCATCACTATGTAATATTCTTTATTATAAAAGTAGTTACAAGAATTCTCAGTGAATTTATAGCATAACATAATAAATCTTGATATCAACCTTTGACATTAATGTTTATTAAAAACTATACTAAAAATATTTTATTGAACACAGGGAAACAATATTCATTTTCAGAGTAAACGTCAAATTAATAAAAATTAAATTCTAAGCATTTTAATAAATTTTAAATCACAATTTTTTAATAAAACGAAGCGCTATCATGATTGCAGTAGCTATATCTAGAAGCAAGTGAGAGGTAGAAAAAGTGTGACCTTTATTTGCACGATTCTCAAAGATACATGTTAAATGCAACATCATGAGAACAGAAGAATCAATTTTTACTAAATGTTCTGTAAAAAAGGCTATGCATTTAAATGTTTTAAGACTATTAAAGATATCTCTTTAAATAAATTTCTTGATAAAAAAATTTGCAGTAAATATTAATTTTTTTTTTTTAGCATCATATTAATCTTTTAATTAAAAACTAATTATATTATTATGATACAGATTTTTACAGGAATTAGCTTTATTATTCTTTAAATTTAATATTTTACAGTTGTGCATGCTGATAATATTCGAACGAATTTTAACATCGTATCTGTCCTCTTTAAAAATGCATAAACCTAGAACTTTAATTAGAAAATATACCCGAATGATAGAATTAACTAAAAATATAAATAAATCACAAACAAAACTATCATTTTATATGATGCTTAAATAAACTAATAAAAATAACAATTATTAAATTTTAACAGATGTTTTGAAGTATCTAATTGAAAAATATTAAATAATTTTATATACAAGTATACTGATAAGTTTAATAGATAAATTTGAAATATGTAGGACAATAATTTAAGATATTTTTCTTGAAACTATCATTTGAAATGATATATTGGAAAAATGTGAACGATACGTTTTTAGTTTATTTCTGTTTATCATCTAATCTGTTTATTTCTATTAAAAACTTACAGTAAATTTTTCGATTCTACCTTATACGAATGCTTGTAATTTTAATAAAAAAATTAAGTAAATCAATTTTATGTTTTTGTAAACTTTCCTAATTATATAAGGAAAAAACATTTTATTTTTATAAAGATTAAAAATCTTTTTATTGAAATGAAATTATTTTAGAAATGTAATAAATTTTTCATTGAAAAAGGAATTTATTAAATTTTTTTAAAGTGAATTATTTGAACTACTTATAGATTATTTTTACAAGCATTTCTATAAAATATATATGCAAATATTTAAATTTTGGAATTCTTAAATACATTTTAATGTACAAATTTTAATCAAATATATATTAAAGAAAGTTTGATAATTAATATTTGATAATTTAAGAAATTAAATTTTTTAAAAATTATCCTAAATATTTAGAATTATTTTTCACGTATATTATAAAAATAATCAATTATGTTTCTTTTTAATGTTAGTTTTATAAAATTATTAAAGAAAAAAAAATGACAATTAAATAGAAAACTATAATCTGTTATTTCTGAAAACTATAAAATATAAAAAAAATTATTGTATAAAAAATATCAGAATATTACTGCTAAACAAACCTTTCGGCTGTAAATTCAATTCAATGATGTGATAAATTCCAAAAACACTAGATTTTGTTAAGCACTAGACTGCATATGCGATAACGATATAGCATTTATAAGCCTGACTTAACCCAAAAATAGAAAATCACTTGGAAAATTTAAAGAGTAAAGTTTATTTCAAAAAATTGTCAAAGCTTTATGTTAAAATCATGCATTTAGAGTAAGCATTATAGATGATATTTATCATATGAAATAAACAATTTTACTAGAGTTACTTGAAATAAGAGAGGATGATTAATTTTTGAATAAAGATTTTTAGAAAATTATTAAAATAATCCATTCTGATATTCGCAGTATCTAAATGTTTATTTTTAATTTTTATTATTTTTTTGCACTTGCTCATAATAAAAAATTACTTCAAAATCAATGAAATACCTTTGTAAAATATCTAGCTAGAAATTATCTGCGCATTTTGTATCATTTATTCTCTTCTTATTAATGTCATTTCTTTACTATATAATTCTAAATTCGATTTTTATTTTTAAATTGTGAGGTTGATTATTACCTGACACTACCATATACTTGTATTAGAAACTATTCTAAAATGTTTTTTATTAAAAAAGAATCATTTTCCTGCATGTATGCTTAGGAAACAGCAGTAGAAAGAGACAATGTTAAACGAGTTTTTAATATTGTAACAGCTTGGTGTTGCATATAGATATGGATTTAAAAGAAGGTGTAAATATACTTCTCTTAAAGTATTACAAAATTTTTTTTCCACTTAAAAAGCTACAGGGACTAGCTTCTCAGAGTTCAGGATGTATACGCTCATTCGGATAAATCTCTAAGCTGTCGAACAACTTTAGAAGGTTGAATTATGTAGTCCAAAGATTCTTTCCGATGGCAACTCGCGTCCCCGGGGTCGGGGATTTCTATGCCCCACGTCAATCGAGCCACGGTTAGCCAATTCCTCGTGTGCAGAGTCTTACTGTACCCAGAGGAAGCTCACATTTTTTATCAAGATTCAGTTCGACGTTCGATGTGGGAGTGGAGTTCCAAGCGTCTCTACAAATATTACTTATATTTACAATAACAAACACAAAAAAAATTATTGATGGTGTTCACATTCTTAGCAATAAGAGTCACGTATTTTCTTCTTTTCGATCTTTAAGATGCCCAGTACACTGTAAGATCATTACTAACATATAAAGTAATATCAAAATAATTAATAATTTATTTCAATCTGAAGGACAGATTATTTTTAAATAAGTTAAATAATCATTGGGATAAAATATTGTTATTTCTTTGGTTCATGGCCAGATATTTTTAATTAAAATTATCAATAAAATTATATATTCGGTACAATACTTTAAATTAAAGATCTACATGCTAATTTTTAAATAAAATTCTCGATTTTTTAAATTTCATTTTATTTTAAAATTAATTTAATAAAATCAGATTTTGATGCTTGTGACTGAAAATAGTTACGTTGTCTATTAAAATATTATTATAACAAAAAATATATTACATTATACACATTTTTTTATTGCAGATAACGCGATAACACTAACTTTTATCTTTGACAAGAGACTAAAATGCAAAATGTTTTTCTTTATATTTTTACGGAAACACGTTAAATAATAATTATAAAGTAATTGTTCAACATTTAACTTTTGCTTTGTTTCAAAAAATTTTTTAATAACCGAAGATGACTCAAGACAATGAGAACGGCGAATAAAGATCAATAGAAAATGAGGAAAAAAGAGAAAAAATTAGGATATAGAGGTAGATTTTCGCCATAATCTTTACTCGAAAGGTCTTAAGTAGCTTTGAAAATAGTGAATAGCTTGCCAAACTCAACAGTACGTACTTTTTTTTTCTTGAGTGAAATTGGAAAAGACTCTCTCTTGCTCTCTATTTCTCTCCCCCCCCCTCTCGCTGCCTTCGTCGCGCCGCGTCTCTCTTTATTTCAACGCCTACGCCTGGAAACGGAAAGGTCGACTTTGTATTGTGCACGCGAGCATGCAGAGACACAATTGTTCCTGATTTTTCTTGGCAAAAGCGCCACTCATCTGTCTGAAATATTAAGAGCGTATCGTTCTCAATTTTATCTCCCTTCGCCCTTCAACCTTCAACTTCTTTTTTACGACTTAACTCTTCGAAAAACTGATCTCATTTGGAAGGATTTTATTTTTCACATTATTCATTCTTTTCCTCCATCTTCTTTGATGTTTTACGTACATATTCATTCTCTTTTTTAACATGACTGCACTGTTCGAGTATTTTTCTTCCGTGCGAATATTTATATAGTCGTTTGTTAAGAAACTATAAAAAATGGATGACTTTACTTATCATGATTTTTTTCTCGTTTACAAACTATGTATTTTTTAATAAATTCGAATATCTATAGAAGTTTTGAGGTCTTACAGTTAAAAGTATTACTCGTATTCAATTTTTAAGAACATATTCACGCTAATACAAAAAAAATCACATAAAAAACTATTTAATAAATTTATAAAAAAAGTATTAATAAATTATATTTTTAATGTAATCACTTGAAACATTATTTTATGCATTTTCGTGTATATTTATAATATAATAATACGTTACAGGTTTCACTTTTTTTCTCTAGATTTGCTTTTTATAATTTATGGAAAAATAAAACTAGTGCACAATACTGAATTATAAAAGAACTTCAAAAACTCCTTGCCCATCTTTAATTACTAACTTTAATAAATTTCCTAGTTTGCTGTACTCGGTAATAACACATTTATAACACATAAAATAATTGATATTTATAAAGTGTTTCTTTTTTTATTTTTATTAATATTTTTTTTCATTATTTAAACTTGAAAATTTTAATGAGTATTTTCTTTATTTGATCTGCAATAAAAGCTAAACATTTACAGCAGAAACATTAATGAGGTTAGAAAGAAATTAGACGCTTAGGTCAAATAAAATTTTACTTTATAATAGATGAAAATCTGAACTACATGATTTTAAATATTATAATTTTATGAATAATATTCTATACAAATTTTGATTTAATTATAAATAAGTAAAAATATAATTACAATATCAAATAATGTTTAAGTTTAATAGTAAAAATTTTTTCAAATAGTAAAGGTGCTGCACAATGAAATAAAGAAATATATAAATGAATTTTATTTAATGTAATTTCAAAAATATATTTTCTAGGTAAAATCTACTTTTAAATTTGAATGAATTTGTTAATAAAAAAATTTTTATTAAATTAATCATAAGCTACTTTTATAATTTTCGTAAAAAAATCACTTTTTTATATATCTTCAATTGAATATAAAGTAATATTTTTCCTTAGGATTAGAAAAAGGGAAAATTTCGACTTAAATCGATATCTTGAACTTTACATTATATAAAAATTAAGTTTTTCATCAATTTAATTTATGATTTGAATCAGTTATAAATTAAAAATAATTATATAAAAATTATATTATTTCATAGTTTATATACTTTTGTATTTTTATAATAATTTGTTTTATCTATCATTTTTTGTCAGTTAATTCATGATTTAAAGAAAAAATAATTTCAGAGATTCATTATAGATTAACAAATTTCTTTCTAATATATTACAGAAATAAAATTCCATAGAATCATGGAACAATTATTTACAAGAAACTTATAATATCGATAGTGTTTTAATAAACAGAGTATATTTTGTGAAAATAAAGCGATAAAAATATGTTTTATAAAAATATACTTTATTCTTCTTAAAAGACTTGATAACCTTACATTGAAAACATAAAGAACGAAGTAGCCATGGAGCCTGCATAAAAATAAGAACGGTACAAGGTGAAATAAAATTTTTCCGGAAGTAAAAGAAATCGGATCAATACCGGCAAGAATTCACTCACGAGCATCAATGATATACGTAAAGTTGAGTTTTTTTTCTTGAATGAAATTATGAGAAAAAGGTATTGAGTAACAGATAAAGGTATCAAAATATTTGTCACAATAGTTAAAGCTGTGACCAAATATATGCTTAATTTTTTGTCTAGTTATCTTCTCGTAAACGCGTCTCTCGCTCTGTTACCTTCAGAAATTCGGTTGGGGCTAAAAGAAAAGCAGAGAAATAATTTTGAAATGAACAAGTGCGCCAAAAGAAATACGGTAATTACTGGCTTAAGACTACATGTAACTCCGAGTATACAGAATATATGTCATGGAGAAGCTTCCATGTCAAGTGATGCGGGTACAAAATAGAAAAGTTTAGAATTTTTTAACCGCGAAATTGCAGAAGAATTTTTTTTTTATAATTACGCGAAACTTAGACTTGGTCGAAAATTGAAAAAACTAGATTAATTTATCAATTGGAGCTTTTTTGAGCTGTCACTACCCAATGTTTTATAATTGTTAAATGATGTTCGTGTTTTTATTGTGACTTTTTATATAAATCATATTTCTACAATCGATTATTCTTTTAACTTTTAAATATTAACAAAGAAGAAAGTCGAAATAAATGTGTTTCAAAACCGACAAATAGTAATTACATATTTGTATATTTATTTCTTGATATTCTTTTATAATATGTTAAAAACTGAGTTGAAGACAGGGCTGCCAATAGTAATTAAATTGATATTTGTTTTATGCGTATAATGAATACGAATAATTTAATTGTGTAATTAATGTACACCTTAAATAACTGGAATATCTTAAATTAAAAACTATGCTGTGAGATTATTGTAAATTCATGAAAATTTATTTTTCACATAAAATACAATTTAAGATGTACAAGCATTGAGATTTTATAATTCATAGTAATAACAATTCAACATAATGTAGGTAGGAAGCGTATAAAACAAGTCATTGCAATGTATTCGAGGAATGAGTATTCGAGTAGATTGCAAAATTTTATGCAAATTAAAATAAAAATGTCAAATACGATAGCTAAAATAAATATGTTTTGTGGGATTAAAAATTGAAATAGTAAATAGTAAAATTCACGAGTTTTCTTGCTGAAGGTAAATTTTTCAATCGCGATAATTTACGATCTTGTCTCTTTAGTTGTGCCAGGCGGAAGTCTTCGGGTACATATTTGTGTGGGTTAAAATTGTCCAACTAACTGACACGCGTACGTAGTTGCGTCCCGTGAAGAATTGACGTTGTTCCCTCCACTTACCCGCACACCCCACTCAGCGACTTCCAACCCCTGGGGCCTGCGTCACCCTCCACATCTTTCGCGAGTGACAGAAGCACAAAGAGCCGAGAGGAGCCGCGCACAAGTTGTATCCCGTCGCCAGAGCTACGTAGGGAGTGAAGAGAGAGAGAGAGAGAGAGAGAGAGAGAGAGAGAGGGGGGGGAAGAAGTGAAAGAGAATCGCTGGATAAAGCTCTTAACTGGGCTTCGAGGACATGTGCGTGATGCACGAGAATTTGTGACGGTAGCACTCTTTTGAATATGGAAATGAAATTTTATTGCGAATGCATAATGCGTGGTATGCAATGCTTTGAATCGAATTTTTTTTGCTACTTCTTCTATTTGTGGTGCGCCGTGATAAATAGTGATTGAATGCTAAAGGAGTAAGACAATGAAACAATGAGATATTGCGATGTCGAAACCAAATTACAATAACTGCAATTACTGTAGTTTTGCATACTCGGGATAAAAACATCGAGTGAGTGGATTAAATTCCTTTACAACCTATTTTAATACCCAAAAAAAGACGCGAAACACTAATATTTTTAAGATAATTAACAACAAGGTATATTTGTTTTTCAAGAGATCTTGTAAAATATCAATACCATCGTACGTATAAAGCTGCGTTACGCATATAAATAAACATACATTATTTAAATCAGATCATTTGTCAATTAAATACCAAAATCTAATGAATACTTAACTAAATTATAGAAAAAAAATAAACACAATGCACAACTATAAGTGCAAAATAATGAAAGCATTTCATTTGAAAGCAACTGAATTGTATATGTAATTCATTTAAATGAACTAGCGTACTCTTTATATTTCAATTTGCACTTAAAACTATTATGTAGAACTTAAAATTACTTATTCTAATAAATTTCATATGTGTTGAACATTCCCAATATTCCCAAACTTTATAAGGATTGAATAATGCAGTTCATGAAAAGCAAAATGTGAAAAGATTTAATAAAAGTTTTACATTATTTAAATTAATTTCCACCACATTATACTTAATTAAGTCTATGGGACTGAATTGCATTAATAAAAACTGAAACTTTTCTCAATATTAATAAAGTCAATTAATATAAAATTGAATTTAAAAAATAATGACTAAATTTCTTTCAAAAATAATTTTTACATAAATATTAAGTTTATGTTGATTATTAATTCGGACATATTTGTATCAAATCGTTTAAGTGAAAAACATAAGAAATTTAAAATGAGTGTTTCCTAATTTTTTTTTAGTCTGTCTTTTATAATTATAGATAGAATTAATACTAATTAATCAAAGATTAAAATTTTTTAAAAAATTTCATTTCAACTTCAATTATCAGAAAAATTTTATTGTTAAATATTTTATCAAAACAGCTCGCTTGGAATTATAATAATCAAGTTTTTAAATTCACTTTCATGATCTCAATAATAATAATAATAATAATAATAATAATAATAATAATAATAATAATAATAATAATAATAAGTATTTTCTATAAAAATGAAATAAAATTTCAAATTAAATGTAATTTAATTCAACTTGCCATCTACTTAGTACAATTTATATCGCTTAATACAAATTTTTAATAAAGTGTTAAGTAAAAATATGAACCTTATGAAACTGATTTAACTGACTTAATTTATCTAATAATAGAGCCAACGAAAATATTATTTAAAAATAATGAATTTCAAACCAATATCCGTTTTACATAAACAAAACAGTCTACTTCTGTGAGCTCGTCTAATTCTTTCGTAGAGCAAAATAATGCAAAATTTGAAAGATCAACCGTCGAGATTCGTTAGATCCAGCGAACGCTCCTCCTTCATTTTCAATTGCGACCATACAAAGAATATAGTGAGAAGCTTTATAAAATATATATAATAATAATATATATAATAATATATACCCTTAAAATATCGACAAAGCATCCCCTTTCAAGTTTCAAATTTTCCAAATAGTAGAACTTTACAATTATATATTTTGAGAAGCATCTTTTCATGAATATACAAGTTAAGGCAATAGCAACCGAGAAAAGCAAAAATCTCATCAGCTGAGATAATTTCAAGTGAAACTAGCGAGTAAACCCATAGCTATGCTTCGACTCGAAAAATAATTGCACGTTAACGGAGGTATCGGGTAAAGGGGGCTTTTATATGTACCGCCCCAGCAACACCTGTTCCCGTCTTAATACTCCATCTTAACGTAAATTTGGAAATAGACGTGCCAACGCTTGCCAACACGTCCCGTTCGGCAATAATAGGATCCCGAGGGCTCCAGCCCAGTTCCAGAGTGATGATGCTGTTGCTCTTATTACTCAATTGCTGGTGAAAATTATGGTATTGTTAGAGATATCGGTAATTACCGGGGGAGCGATGCTCCAACTGCAAGTGGCTGAGCCTGTGTCTGACACTGCACCAGCGACTGTGTGTGCGTGGGCATTTTGTACGTATAGTTCACGCACACGTACACGCAGGTGCATAGGTGGATGCACTCATCGATCGGTGGGAATGCAGTGTAGCTGCTGCCACACGCGGAAATTCGTTCCGGGTAATATGCATCTCGGTGACTCCCTTGGCCTCGTCCTGCCGAGTTTATTAAGAGTGGATTCGACGAGAAAGTGGGTGCAACCGGTGCTTCTGGTGCTTCTGGTGCACCCTCCGAACCTCTATCACTAATTGTCGTCTGTTTGTTTATTCCGATGTTTTATCCCTAAATTAGATCCATGCGTACTCGTTAAGCCAACTTTATGTATTTCAATCCTTTCTACAGAGCGCAGGCTGCTGTGAAATTCGAAATACAATGTTAATCGAATAATATATGTTTCATGAAACGTACTGCGAAGCCTGGCAGGTCCTATTCACGAGAATATTCCTATCCACTTCGCTGTTAATGACACACGAGTAATCAAATTAAAAAAGTACTTAAGAATTTGGGCGAATTATAACTATAGCTCTGAATTTAATCAAATCGAAAATTACAATATTTTATCAGACACCATAATAAAGCAACTCTTATAATGTATGAGCCTAATTGAATTACAAATTTAAACAGCTTTCAAAGCATTAATTTTGATTCATTTGTAAATTTGTTACAAATTTATAATTAAAAATGCAACTCGTTGGAAAACTAGAAAGATCATATCATTGATGAGCTATCTTTATCGGAGACCGCTAGGTGGCCCCGATTAGACGCTGAATAAATTCACTATGGAATTTAAACGAATTATATTTCTTTCAATGAATTGTACATTGAAAACAAATATTCAAAGTATATATGTCGAAATGTTTAAATACAATATTGAATTGAAATAATTTTTAAATTTGAATAATTTTGAACGGACTCGTTCAAGTAGGCCCCAATAATCATTTAATTGCATTGATCACATTTTCAACTTTACCAAATTAAAAATTAAACAAATACCAAAGCATGCGTATACAAATTATTATAAAAATTATTTTATCACCAAATAGTTCAAACACTTTGAGTAGAACATTTATTTAATGAGAATTATTTTAAAGTAATCACGGTAGAATTATTCTTTATGAAAATTCATAGGATGTATAAGGCATTATGAAACATATGGTAAAATTAGTAAGTATAATTTGTGATTGAAATTTTTAATAATTTTAATTTATTTTTGAATTAATAATTACAAAATATTTAATATGAAAAAATTTAATGGGAATTTAATGAAACTCAGACATTTATATTAAAATTTTTTAAATTGTAAATATTAATCCTTTTAAATCTAATCTCAAATAACAATTACGGATTGTATCACTATATATTTTATTAAAATCTTAGGTAACTTTAATTAATATTAGTATTTAGATATAAAAAAATCTTAAAATCATGAATTATACATACAAAATATTACAAAATTTAATCCTGCAGGTATCAATAAAATTTTTTTTTACATTTATGAGTATAATAATTAGAACAAACTTATTGTATTTTTGAAAATTCATAAAGTATTATATTTATATTCTACTTGAATTTTAATTTACAATGTAAAGTAATTTTCAGATATATTAGGTAATTAGTATTCCGCAGATAAAAACAGTATTAAGATTTTAAGTAATGCATGACTAGTTTCAATTTCCGTATCATAATTTAGAATTCTAGTTAAAATTATTTTTATTGATATGAAATAAAAACTATACATATATTTAGAATATTTTTTATAATGTTATTTTCCGTATAATATTATAATTATTGTAAGATTTTAATTATGATTTATAAGCATTTAATAGAATAAATTCAGCTTTAATATTTAATCTATTACATATTGTCTATTAATTTTGTAAAAATTTAAATTCATATTAATAATAATAATAATGTATTATTATTAATTTTTTATTAGGTATTATGAAATTAGTGTAAAAGCTATATTATTTAAAAAATTTCTATGATAAAAATTATATACATTTAAAAAACTTGTCATTTATCTTTAGACAAGAAATTCCTTACTAAAAATCATTAAAAAGTCATTAACACAAGATTTATAAGTAATTTTTTAGCTTGTCTGAAATATCAAATTAAGTTAATCGTTTCATTAAACATTGACTATTTTTTTTTAAATTTATAATTTTACTTATAAATGAAGATGGATAAATATTTAAAAATTTCTTTCTTAAAATGTCCAAACTGTTTGCAAAATACATAGATGAATATACCAACAAGCGAACCAATCACCCATTGGGAGCAATAAATTAGTTGTGAATGCACAAATTTCAAAATGTGAATTAGATGTTTACAATGAACTTTAGTGCTGATGTACATCCATACAAATGCAAAATAGAAAATAAGAAAGAGATTTAGTAATCATTCATTAACTAACAAAACAAATAATACCCTACCACTCTACAATCTAAGAACGAATCAACGACGTGAGCAAATAGTCATTGGAAATAAGTCACTTGCATTTATCTTTTACTTTTTTCTTCTCTTCTATTTTACTTTTTTTCATGTTGCCTGTGTGATCTTGCGAGCGCTATTGTAATTCTTGTATATAGGTATTTTTGTTTGGTGTCGTTACGCACGACCTCGTTTTTACCTCATTTTTGCCGCATCACAATGTGCACATGTATATACATGCACCGACAAAGCTTTTTCATACACCACTGCATTGTTACTCTCGGCACAACAAGATATAATCATAACGACTTATGTGGTTGCAAAGCATTTTTCAAGGAGTCGTAACTTTGCTGAATTAGGATGCACTTAACATGACAGTCAAATTGAAAATAAGTAACGATAAATTGCTACTGGATACATACTTATTATATAGTACTGCTAGTAAATTTGGGGTCACAACGGTTCTTTTTATTTATAAATCCGTCTTTTACACTCAGTTTTTTTTTTTTTTTTTTTTTTAAATGAATCAAAGATGTGAAAAGTTTTATTTACCGAGAGTTTGCATGCGATTCGTTGACATTTTATAAGAGTTAAATCTCGAAACTTGTTTTCGACAGATATATTTAGCTGTTATATAATATGTAAGCTTACATATAAATTTTTTAGTATTCATTTGGTATTGCATTATATCAGAGATAACTGGAGACATTACTTTTTACTCGTAATATATCAACGTGAACGTATGCAAAAACACAAGAATACGAATTTGTTACTATAAATTTCTTTTATAATTCACACCATTTTCTTTTATTCTCTACTTGTTTCTATATAACATTTGAGTTTTACAACATATTTCAATTATAGACCTTCATATTAATTTTTAGAAATTTTTTTTCAAAATGCTAATAAAATAATAGTACAGTATTTTTAAAACATAATTATGAACTAGTATTCTTAAATAATACGAATTACATTTGTGTTTATTGCATTTGTTTTATTATTTTTCCTAAATGACAAAAAGAGGCATTAGATAATTGCAGAGTTGCATCTAAACTCAGAAGTTACACTTTTTTAAATTATGTATAAAAAATATAATCGCTAATGCGATTCTAAATTGAAGTAGTTTGAAAATTATTTCGTGAATGTAACTTTCATTTTGCGTATTATATAAATTCATTTTTTATCTCTAAAAACTAATATTGTCTACTTTTTTAATTTACTTTTTTAAAAAATTTCTGTTGCGTATTAAGACTAATTATTTATTTATAAATTACAATAATAATAATATTACAATAATGTAAACTTTTTTTGAACCCCAACGGGATTTAAAATATAAATGAATGAATAATATAATGTAGTAAATGTAATCGGCAGTGTTTAGAAGGAATTCAATTTGTCGTTGTACAGAGATGTACAGAGGAGTACTGATCAGTTCAAAGAAAGAATAACTTACAAAGTTTTTTGCCAAGTGCTTATGTATTATCGACCAATACAATCATCCACCTAGTAATACTGCATTTAAAAGTTCGACTTTATTATTCAAATGAATCGAGTTCCATTGATAAATTTTGCATTAATAATCTCATAGAGTTTATAAAGGATTCATTATTAAAAAATTCTCAATTTCTCATTAATGAATGAATGACAGAATCTCCTTAAATTATGTTGCACAGTGAAAATTAATATTAAGTTTATTTAAAAATTTTATTTCAGCGTTAATTTGAATATCTTGCTTTCATCGTTAATGAAAATTTGACGTAGAAATTCATTCATTCAAATTATAAAAGTCAGTACGTCTGATTGTATTGTTAGAATATGGATGAAGGAAACTAACAACTTCTCTGGCTTCTTTCAAGTTTTCTTATAGAGTAAATCAGAAGGTTGACTGACGTCGAACTGATTAGTAAGTTTTAGAGTTTAACAAAGATTTTCTTTGAGTACCTCTCCGTTTCATTCTCATGAAAATGTTGATTATTTTAACTATTTTTTTACTTTGAAAATTAAACCTTTTTAATGTAGATTCTTTCTAATGAGTTTATATGTATATATTTTTTTTAAATAAGCAATGATATATAACTAATGAATGGTATTAAAAAGAATCCAAAGTTTAAGTGAAATATTGATATATTTAATAGTGGTAAAGATAAAGAAAAATAAGTAATATAAACAATGATTTGTCAAACTTACGTAGTAACTTTAGTAAGAACTGAGCATGGGTATCATATTGTGACTCACCTGAAATATAAAAAAAAAAAATTACGTATACAAATACATTATGTCTAAAAAAATATTTATCGTAGCTATTTATAATAAAAATATATCCCCAAGACATAAATTAATAAAATCTACTAAACATATTTATAATTTTCATTAGTTCCATTTAATTGAATAACTTATAAATATAGTACAGTGGAAATTTGTCATTCTAAAAATTTATGAGTAAATGTAAACACGTTGAAAAGAGAGCGTTCATAGAAAATTAGCAAATCCGTGATTAAAATATGTATCGTAAAGTCTAGTTATCAGTAGCTATCGATAATGGAGTCCATGTAAATCGTGCATCATTGAATATTCAGGAGAATCGTGAAATCGCAAGTTTACCACAACTTTACAGTTTATTCTTTATAATTTTAGGAATCAGGATATCGTATTTGATCGACGACTATTTTTACGATATAACCATCGAATATAACATGAAATATAAACCATATAAAGACTCGTCGTAAAACTACGAAGTACTTCTATTGGACGGCGGTATTGATGTCCCAACACGCGTAATGACTGGTTCAACACAATTCCTCACGTAAACTCGTAAAACTGGAAAATGCAATAACCTTGCCAAAAGTTCATCCTCACTGTCTCGTCGAATGACCAGCAGCTTAGGCTGTCATAACATACTTGTAAACTCCAATTTGCGAATTGGACTGCATTTAAAAAATAACGTACCTCTTTACAAATTAGTAGCTGTTTCAATTTGCTAAATACAATGTTAATTCGAACAAAAAAACATTTTATAGGTCAACAAAACTAAGTACTTTCCAATTAGTTATCGCTGCAAGGATTTCGTTTATTTAAAAACTACTAAATAAATTTAATGTTAAAATAAGTTCATGAAAAACTGGTTATAAAGCGGATACGAAATTCACGATTTAAAATAATATTTAATTGAATGATATTTTAATAAATAATCCACCACGCGTTCCAGAATACTTTGAAAATATGCGTCTATATTTTTATGTTTGACCGGTGAGCTTTGAATGCTATACTTTGTCATAGCACAATATAGTTTTGTAGATTTTAAAAACGTTGCACTTTTGAAAAATGAAATAAAAAACGCTACAAAAATTTATGTCACACAGTGACTGCATAACTGGTTATGGTTTAAATTTTTTCCTGACATCACACAAAAGACTTTTTGAACAGTCTCAAACTTTCTCTTTGTTCTTTTTTTTTTTATCATTGAAGTGAAATTTATGGTCGATAATACTAGTAAGCAGGTAGCGCACTTTTTATTTAATCAGGACATTTCTGTCGCGTTGTCATGGGTCCACGATTGTGGCACAAAACACATTTCCAAGTGTGTTTACTCGTAAGTACATTTTTTTCAAGTTTTTTCACTCAATATGCAATGTTATCAATTAGTTCAAGATTATTAATTTCAAACATAATCTGGTGAAACGATTTGCGATGGCAAATTTTAAGGATTACGAGTCACATGGTGCAATAAAAAAAGTTTTATGTACATATAAGTACATATAAATATTATGGGTTTACTTCTTATTACTTAATAAAATATAATTCAGGTGAGGATTTCAGAAATTTTTTTATTGGTGCTATAAACATAATGTATAAAGCCATTAATTAAGAGTAACTAGCTGAAGTCTTTTTACTAGATTAAACAATTTTTTTATATTTCCTACGGTTCTTTATTTAAAGCATTACAGTTTATTCGAGGCATATAAAAAAATTAGTTTACAAAATTTTAGAACCAGAATTATAATTATATTCACTTTGAAATGTGCTATTAAAAAAACACTATAATAAAAAAAGTATTTTCTTAATTATTCCTTTTTTCATTGTTTTAAAGTAATTTCAAATTTTTATTCCTTCAATTTTTAAATTACTTTTTTTAAATATTGTAAAATAAAATTATTGGAAGAATTAAATCAAGCAAATTGAAATACAGATGCTATAAATTTAATTTGTCCTCGAATAACTCGGTAAATTAGTTATGCCATGTCAAGCTTCATCCTGCGTTGTAATAAACCTCAACGAAAAGTATTAATTAGAACAAAAATTCGATTCAATTTTAGTTTTGGGTCAACGATAAACGTACCACGACGCGCATTAGCTCCTTTAGGCGATTGACAACAATTAAGATCAAATCTTTAAAGAACGAGCCTTCCAGCAAAAAAAGACGAAAGAGTCCCAAAAAATTGGAAAAAAAGGAGTGACTGCGACGAGGATCGAACAAGAGAAAAACAATAGAATGAAAAAGGGCCGGGGGAGGGAGGGGATTAAGCGAAACGTTCATTGAGCTTCGAAGTCGATGAAGAATGCTGCAATAAAAAGTAGGAAGAGACACTTCTGCAGATCTCAAGATACAACAAACCCAATGTCTGGGCTTTGTTCTTGCTTTATTATAATGATAAATTAGGTGGGCGGAAGGTGAGCTCGGCTGTATATTGGACAGGCCATTTGTCTCGACATCGTTGGATCTCTTTTCTTCGCCTTACGTGCGCTTAGACAAATCGAGCGCAATGTCGAAATGGAAAGTTGAACCTCGCACTGCTTCGAATTATGAAGTTGAGAAACTGCGAATAGCCTCTTCTTACTTGGATTCTTATGAAAACCTAATTTCAACACAAAAGCAAAGTTCGGTGTCAAACTTTTATTCTCAAGAGCTAATAAATACGCAAATAAATCAATGAGTAGGATGCGGCACACGCATCAATCATCTTCAATGAAATTATTTTACTCAGTAAAATAGACCGAAATATTTTTGTAGATCGTTTAATTTAATTTAATAAAAAGTTTCCTTATTATTTCATAATCTAGCAATAACTTAAACATTGAAGTATTGTTTTACCAAAGAATTTTTTGTTTCGAAGAAAATTTGATGATTAAAAATTTGATATTTCAAAGTAATAGACTAGTTGCTTGATAAATAAAAACTATGTAAAACAAAATCCCTCGTATTAATGTTGTATATATCAAACTCTCTGAATAACAGACTTGATTAATAATATACTTTCAAGCAACAGAAGATAAATTTTATGAGTATATATTGAAAGCTATTATTTACAACCTGTTTTTTATTGCAAACAATATTGGATATATTTAATACTTCGTATTGTATTCATTTTCATAAATAAAAACAATATTAAACTTGATTACAAAAAGTTATACTCAAAAATCACATAAAGTAGTAAAATTTATATGTAACAACATTTTTTCTACTACGTTAAAAAGTAAAATTATAAATTCGATAATTTATAGATTGTATAATTGTTGTTTATATTATGTTTTATCAAGCGATGACTTTCTGTTATTATTTTTTAAATAATAACATTTTTGTAATTTGTTTTTTATTTGCACATAGTAATAGATTGTTAAACTAAGTTAAAAGTTATACAAGAAAAAGTGACGCAACAATTATCAGTGGATAATAAATATTATAAATTTTAATACTTGGACACATAGATTTCTTTGTTATAATTATTCGTTAAAAACTTATTCAACTATTGTCAACAACTTTACAATGATATTATTGCAATTAAAGACTAAATATTATACTTGCCCATTTAGAATATGATAGATTTTAGTGATTTGATAAATTTCGCACGTAAATAATAAAGGGAATTTAAACTTTATTATTTTTTAATGTCACAAACATAAAGCTGAATAAAAGAAAAATGAAATTGAAAATTGTTTAAATAAAATTTACAGATCCATCAAAAAAAAAAAAAAAAAAAATGTTTCATTACTTGGAATATTATAAACCCTAAAAATATTGATTCATAGTAACAATACTGCTCAGATTTATACAGCGTATGCTCAGGTATACAAATATTATATCTTTGTTAGATAGAATGTATAGATAAACGTTTAGTGTACAACATTTTTGATAGCCTTAAAACAGGTTTTAGTAATATCAACACAAAAGCTTTTTTCTCTTCCGAAAATTTAAATAACAAAAGAAATTAAGTGAGATAAAAATGAACAAAATGTGTAAAGTAAACTTTCCCAAAATTTTTAAAATTATGTAACAACTTCTTGCTTTAAGAGAAAAATGTAATAATTACAGTTACAACCTTGAAAATAATTGAAAACTTAGTTTTATTTTTATATTTAGAGAAATAAAATTTTGTTGATAAAATTCATCTAAGTAGATGCGCTCGGAAAATATATTTAAAAATGTAAAAGTTGAGACTAAATAATACTCTGTCAAAGTTAATCATGGTATCGGAACACTACTAAATTTTGAAATATTTATCGATAAGTTCCTTTAGAGTGTGCGTGAGAAGTATTTGAGGAAGATAAAGCATGGGGGTCGGGGAGGAGGAGGAGGAGGTATTCGCTCGTAATATTTCATGCACTCAAAAGCTGACGAATTTCCTAGGGTAACGACCTAATAAAAGCGATTGTACATATCCTCTTTGTCTGGAGTCGAATTCACGGAAAAACGATCGCTCTGCAAGGGAGCGAATAACCTGTAAGTGTATGTGCAGATTCATCATGGCAAAATTTTGCGCATGAGTGAAACGTAGACCATGAATACTCCTCGTAACTATGTGTGAGATAGCACTCAATGGATTCGTTCAATTATTTAAATTCGTGTCGCCTGCATTCATTTGGTTTATACTCGAGTTTAGAGCAAAAACTCTAGAATGTATGCTGTTGCGATTCCCTATCTCTCTCTCTCTCTCTCTCCTCTCGTCCTTCATTCAGCGCAAAAATGCAGAAGAAAGAATTTTTGGAAGATCTGATTTTCTGTGCTTTTAAATTAATTTTATTTTATAGTTATACTTGAAGGTGAGTTATATTTAAAAAGCAAAGTTCCGTTCTTATTGTTAACACACCCTGCCTACGTGCAAACTCTAACCAATGAGCTATTTGCCCTTTAATACACATACACATGTACATGCATATTTAGGTGCATACATTGTAGGGGTTTTTTATGAATAAAAGAAAGTGTTTTTGCTCTGATGCATATTTTTACTAGAAGAAAATTTTACCCTTTTATTATTTGAATTTTTTCTATCTCTTAGACTGTAAAAGATCATTGAAAAAGAACAATTTCTTTTATTTTATCTAGTCTTTCAATACCACATTACATTATGAAAATAAAATTAAATATTCTCTTTTTAAAATATTTCGTCTATGTAATACATTTATTTTTAAATATTCTAATAAAAAAATTCTTTCTTGTTTAGATTTTTTATTTTTTAATAATAACGAAAAATTTATCGTTGATAGGAAAAGTGTGTAACTGGTTTCATTATTTTAATACAAAGGAGCTTAACCGAAAATAAATTCCCATCACGAACGATAAAAAACAAAATATTAAATTTTAAAATTAATTGTATTTTAAATTGTTTTCATTTAAAATTTTCGATATAAATTTTTATTAAATATAGTGGTAAAATTTAGAACTAAAATTAGTTTTCGGCATTAAAAATCTAATTTAGAAATATTATATAAAAAAATATTATTTGTATGCTTGTTTATTTTTTATGTATATAATTATGAAATAACATCTATTTGTATTCATGTACATTAATTTAATTATAGATTGTACAAAATTATTCGAAATACTTCTCAAAAGAATAAAAATTGTTCTTTATTACATTTGTAAGATTAATTACAATTTCATTCAATAAAAAATAATCTCTAACCTGTTTATGCAAACTGAAAAAATATGCATTTTTTATGTAATACGAATTTTAAAATGAAAAAAATTTAGTCCCTGAATTAATTTGAAAATCAAAAACTCGTTAAATAATGCATATTTAATAAATAAAACGTTCCATGTGGATTAAATGAAAATTAAATAAAAAATACAAAAATTAAATAAATAAAATTTATCTGATATAAAAATTAAGTGTACGATTTGCATGTTGTCATAATTAATTGTTGTATCACAGAGACATATAGGTAATATACGGGTAGTTATTGTTGTTGAATGGATGCGATAATGGTTAACAACAATTCCATAATATTCAATGACAAATAGCAAATATTGAAAAAAATCTATTTTTTGTTATATTCGGTATATTATTCTCATATATATTTAGATTCTAAAAAAAACTCTGTATGAATAAAAACAAAAATTACAAATATGGAATCAGAGACATATTACGGCAATAGAAAATTTTATTGTTTAAAAAAAAAAGTTAAAGTAATAACATAAACGATATATTCATTTTTCTAGAAATAATTATCGATTTGATGCATTAACAAATAATTGTTTTCTGGTAAAGAATTTAAAATAATAATTTTTTTAATAGCCTATTTATCATAGAGAAATACATTAATAAATGATATTATAATTCAAAATCATTTAGAAAGGAAAAAACTTAATTGAGCACCATTTAGTTTTAAAATATGATTCTCTTGCAAGCTTACGTTTTCTTTATTACAGTAGTTGAAATAAATCATTCGTGAATAAATTTTGCACGCTTCTCGTGGATTGCATGTTTCAGAAAGTGTGAGCAATCATTAGTATAATTTAATTTAATAGTTTTGTGAATATAGTACCATAAAAATTTTTTTATAGATATTGCCAAAGATTTTAATTTAATTAATATTTACATGTACCAGAAGCATTTCTTGTATTAGATTCAACAATTTTTAATTGAGCTTAAAATCATATTTTGTAGAATATATTTTGAGTGATATAAAAAAAAATTTTTTATTATAAATTATTGCCATAATTAAAAATTAAGAAATTGAAATATTATTCATATTTTCTTTATTAATTTCTTGAAAAACTCCATATAAATATTTGAATTTGAATATAATTTGAATAAAATAATAATTATATATTTATTTAATTTTTAGAATAATTAAAAATTTGAATCATTGTGATTTGTCTACATTTATGCTTAATAGCAGCTTGATGTATTAAAATATTATTTAAAGTTATTTTCAAGTATTTAATTGCAAAAATACACTTAATTAATACGTATGCATATAATAACTATGATTGTTTGCATTAATGCGAATGTAAAATAAAAAATTTTCAATTTATTTATTACTAAATAATTAAAAATATATTATCATTAGTTATATAGAAATACTACTTCTCTAACAAGAACTAAAAAAAGTTTTAATATATATAATTCTGCAAACTTATTATACATAAGAAAAATTAAAAAGTTTTTAAAAAATTAATAAATCTTTGTGAAAAGTCAACAATGCTACAAAAAGTACAAAACAGTATTAAAATACCTTAAATACTTTTTTTTTGTTATTTTACAGTGTAAAATCTTACTTGAACTTATTCAAAATTTTTACCATGAAACATTTTTTTATTTAAAAATAGTAGCGTCTATATTTAAAATATATCAACAAGAGATATACATTATTAGAGTTTAAAATAATCCATTTCGTATTACATTCGTAATGCAAATTCAGATTTTTTAATTATAATTGTTAGTTGAAAGCTGTATACAAAATTATATTTATTTATGGTTATTTTTATAAATAAAATGATATTTTTATGAACTAGTTAATGCAATTTAATTGTGTCGTAAATCAAATTTGCTTCATTATTCGACGAAATTAGAATATTGTAATAATGAAAGCCAAAATGAATTACACTCAAATTATGAGAACAAACTTTCCTTGAATAATCAAGAAACAAGTATCAATTTAAAAGTAACAAAAGAGTATGTCTATATATTGCGAAAAGTGATGTTCTCTTGCTTACATTTACCGAGACATCCCAGTGAACTTTAAAAGTGC
The DNA here is from genome assembly GCA_018907245.1 of Eupristina koningsbergeri. Taxonomy (NCBI): domain Eukaryota; kingdom Metazoa; phylum Arthropoda; class Insecta; order Hymenoptera; family Agaonidae; genus Eupristina; species Eupristina koningsbergeri. The sequence continues at coordinate 207,733 of JACCHV010002752.1, read as the reverse complement.
CGGGGGCCTTTTGGAAGCAACTACAGTGGAAACTCTCTTTATCTCTCCGTCTTTCTCCACCCCTTAGGGCAGTGACTTTTCCGACGCAGTCGGCGGCTCTCCTTCGTCGACGAGTAAAGGGTTAGGGCTGCAAGTATGCAAACGAAAAAGAAAAGTCGCGTTCGGTCGCAATATATTACGAGGAAAGACGACGACCAAGATAATACCCAAAGCGTTTCCGGAGAAAAAAATTCGATTTTGTACAGGGAGCGCGGGTGATGAGAGCACACGAAAGCTGGCTCGGGATCAGGAAGAGGAAGTGAAAATTGTGGAATTTGGGAAAAGACGCTTATAGAGAATCGAGTTGAATAAGATGCGGGAGTTTTATACATGGGTTTTTAATTTTTTGCCCCCTTTTCAGTTGCCTACCTCACTAACTTAATCTTTTTCACTTAGCACTTCACGGCTTTCTAATGTTTTTACATCCAGTTTATCAATGTTTCTTCACACTGTATTCATCACTGAGGCATAAAACTTTTTTCAACTCTTATCTTTTTTTAAAATCTTATTTCATTTTAGTTAGGTGTGTTTTTTCTTCATTCATACCAAAAAATTCTCTCGAGCTTTTTGGACAGTCATACATATGCCTGTAATGTTATTTTGTTGATGAGTTTGAAGTTGATGCAACAATTATAAAAATCAAATATTATATCGCAATTACTATGATTTTTATTTCCTGTACATGTTAATTGATGGGATGGAAAACATGAATATAAAATTTTAAAGAATTCAAATTTTGTCAACGTATTTGGATAATTACACCTTGTCATGATATTAATATTGTTTATCTTTGAATTGAAAAAAATGTTGATTTTGTAACTCACGTGTTTAAATGTCTCAAGTAATTGAAATTTTTTTATAATATATTCTTTTAGAGTGTAAATATAAGTATTATTTATTTATTTTAATAATATTTAAAGCTTAAGAATGTTTATAAAATGAAATTGTAGTTATTAAATCTGAGAAATAAACTAATATTGAAAAATTGCGCAAATTACAGAGAATCGGGTATATAATTTAAATATTCATTTTATGCTTTTATACATATAAATGTTGACTATTTTTCTACAAGTTCATCTTTCGATTTGACTGCATTATCTTTTGTAATGATTTTTTTTTTGTCAATTTTTCGACTTTCCTCTTGTTAATACAAAAAAATTTAAAGAGTATCATAATTTCGCTGTACACATCAAAGAGTTTTTACATGAGCTTTTTACCCTTGTCTTTTTATTATGAAGCACTCGAGGTAAATAAAAAGTTCGAGAACTTGATATTCGCTAATCGTTGGAAAAAACACAATAAATCCGTGGATACATGTCTGGCAAAGAGAAGTAATCAGAGAGAGAGAAGGAGAAAAAACTATTTTCTCGGTACGAATTAAAACTGTAATTCTAAAGAAATTTTTACTCTTTTAAATCAATGTCGTTGGTATTTTCAACAACGTTCGTTACCGTACTATTTCTCTTTCGTATAAAAACCCTAGTTGGCGTGTATTTAAGTGTCAAGAATTCTTGAACTTTTTTGCTCTTGTTTCATGTTGCTTTTTATAACTCATCACGCATCAGCATATCTACGAATGCTCCAGAAAAATAGACGGTCGAATTATTTTGCTAATTAAAAAAGTAATTTATGAATACGTAAACGTATGTATTTTCGTAAAGTACAGGTTTAATTAATAGCAATTGTACTCTTGAAAAAATCAAGATCAAATCAAATCAAATTACGCAATTTTATTTTTCGCGATTCCTATTCCGCAAGTTACTTATCAATATTATAATATTTACGTATAAATTTCAATCCTCCCATTTTAATGTAAATACATTCACTTTTCGTGCGTTATGATTAAACAATAAAAATAATTATTGCACACTCGTTAAATTTATTACCGGATTAAAAACATTGCATAATAGCGTCATTAAAAAAAATTATAAAATGTTCGCCTCATTGTAAAGTGTATGCAAAAGAGCGTTTGTTAGCGAATTTTCGGCTCTAGTTTAAATGCACACAAACATTTATCGAGGGATTTAATCACCGGAATTCAATAATGAACATTTGAGGATGTGACACATGACATTTGTAAACAAAGAAGATTTTTTATTCAAAATCAATTACCGCTCGGTTTCAGTAATTATGGTGTAATAATAACCGGAGGATAGAACCGGTAGATTGATTGTCGAATGATAATCAGCTTTGCGCGTCATGTTCGTGAAAGCCATTGTGTGTTTGTCCTCGAGAAATTTATCAAGAGATAAGGGAGCGGAAGAATATCCAGGACCTCACGCGCGAACAAATGTCCCAGTTCGTCATCATCGGCGAATGCCATTGGAGATCAAGCCAGAGGCCAAGACATGGATACCTATTCAGGTACCGACTGAGATATCATGCAGATTTCCATGGCGAACGAATCTGCGACTCGGCTTGGGTTGAATGAGATTGCACATAGCGACATTGAATATTGCATTGTCATGAACAACAAATTTATTGTGTCGAGAAAAGTAGATTTTATTCTCTCCTATTTCCCTTACCGTCTTTACCACTATTAATCCTTCGATACTACGTATTGAATTTATATTTGTAAGCGTTTCAATATATTTATACAATAATATATATATATATATTATTGAGATGTAATTCAATTCGATAACGTATTCTCAAGATAGTAATTAATTTTATAATTGAATTGTATTACACACTGTTAATTTCACAATAAATGTAGAAATAAACTCTTGTCTTACGGCAGTTCCATAAATAAATTTATAGCTCTTTCATGGCGCAATTTTATTTTTTTACTTAATTCAGACATCCAGGATCATCTTAAATATCAGAACTATTTCCAGAACTTTCGTTTGCTAAAGTTTATTTCCTTTTTAACTTTAACTTTTTTCATTTATCCATAGCATTGCCTTTAATCAAAAGATCGAGAGAACTATGAGCATAAAAGAGTTTAAATATATTTAAAAAACAGGTAATACATGGCTTTTGCATGGAGTTGCTCTGCATCAAATTACAAACACCACAAGAGAGATAATTTTGCTGTACCTGAATTTTTGCTGTTCTCATCGATTGGAAATTAACAGGTGAGGCATTTGGGGTGAAGCCGTAGATGCGGTTTGTCACCCATCCACTCGAGTGCTAATCGCACACAGAGATCCTCGGCTTCGACGATTCCCTCAGGTGACAAGGGCTACTATATTACCTGCTAAACCCTTCACCAAAGTAAATACACTCGAGTGTTTCAATCTATTTTTAATTCGTTTATCAGACAAAAGCGACTTTAATTCCGTTTTACAGTTGTGATAACTGTATGATACCTCGCAATTGTTGTAACAGACTACGGAATTTGACCAATTAATTCAGGGAAATTTTACAGGATTTCTTAAAGATCTAGAGCTTTCATTTTAAGTTTTCATTGCAATTTAAAACACAAAGCTGATCAAATAGTATGTTTTTAATTAATTTCGATATCTCGTGCGAACAGTACTTTTATTAGCAACTGCAAATCATCGTATTCATTTTGTATCTTTATTAAAGATATTACCCGTAGAAAGTTTGAAGCTCTTTAAAGAACACAGGTGATAAAACTTTTGAAATAAAATTGAATTATTTAAAAACTTTCATTTCTATCATTATCATTTTATGCTTAATGAAACTGCTTATCTCACTTTATATGAATTTAAACAAAACTGAAGAATAGTAGATTTCTAATTAATTTTATTGCCGATAGTACAAGTACGTTTAAGTGTAACGGTTAAACAAAACGCAATTGATTTACCGAATAATGTAAATTTTTTAAGTATACTCGTTAAAAAATATACGGTATTTCGTGTTTTATTTTTAGATTGGAATTTAAAACATAAAGTAAACATTTCAAATTGTTCAATACCATAAACTTTTTTACTACATCAACTTCTCCTATTAATTTTATCGAACAATAATAGCAACATCAACAATGGTATTAAAGAAAAAGATGAATAAAGTATGTGAATATAATTTTCAAACTATTTGAATTGTCCTTGGATGAATTACAACTACAATTACTGTAACTGTAGAATTAATAGATTTTATTGCGCTACACTGGTACAAATAGAAGGGTACACCAGTACACAAAAGCATTGAGATATCTTCTAAAGGTCTAATAAATTTTTTTGTGAAATCCTATAGAGAATGCAGTTATTACACTGAAACCGTCATGAATTACTTACACTCCATTTGAAATAAAGTCTTTATTTCAGATGATAATGGTCTATTTCTTTCAATATTCCTCGATATTGGCATGAAAAGTCATTAACCTGAAAATGCTGCATTACCGCAATTATATTAGGTCCAGGCCGACATATCTATAAAGCAGCCCGATGAAATAAGAGTGCCAATAAAAAAAGGTAAAAAAAAAAGAAGAAGAAAAAAAAAATAGTCTGATAAAGAGCGGAGCGGAGGTGGAAATCGAGTCTGCAATCGGCGATGCGCAGTGTTATTGGGCTTTAGACGGAAAAGGGCGTCGTCGATCGATCCCCGGGGGTTGGGGCACACAAGCCAATCCGTGATTAATTACTCGGACCCGCTCCAGTCTCTCGTATAACCTCTCGTATAACCTCTCGTATACACATTTAGCTAGTACCGAGTTATTAGAAATTGAATTTCGTGCCCCGGCTACAGGAGCACGTGCCCACCGCGATATAATTTATAGAGTCACGTATAAATGGCGCGGATAGAGCTGAAACGAGCAATCGAACCGATTGTTTCGTCTCTGTTTCGCTCGACTCTGCCCCCGGAACTCCATGGAGGAAGACGGACAAATTATCACGTATTCCGAATCATTGGCTCTGATTTTTTTTTTCCTCCGTTCGACACGACTGGAAACAAATGCAGTTGGAAGAAAAAAAATGGATAAAATTGCTCCCGCGCTTCAATGTCCTACGCTCTGACTTTGCTGGACTTGTTGCGAAGTAGACGTAATATTGCACAAAGTGAATTTATAATGTCAATAAGCAATAAGCAATGTTTTACATGTTTGAAACGACTTTTTAAATTAGACACCCACATTCGACGACTGAAAAACCTTTCACCCTGCTCTATGACAATAAATTTTATTATGCTAATGGAATAGACCAATCGTTTGACAATAATTTAACAACGCGTGGCTTTCGTGCGACTAGTCGTAATTAAAAAATTTTGTTCCCTATCATTATAAAAACTTTTCGGTATTCTGTCTTATGAATTCTTTAACTTTTTAAATAGATTGATTCAAGGGTATCGCAAGTAAATCTAAATCAATTCTCAAAACACTTTTAATGATTTGTTGGTCAGTCGGACAATTATTTAATCAATTATTTATTTTGTTTTTAAATATCGTCTACAGTGGATGGAAAGAAAATGACAAAATGACTGTCAGTGTTTTATATATGAACATTAAAAAATTCACGTGCACTCGCGTAAAATGGTATATCCTGCGAAGATCTTTTGTGTTTGATTATTACAACGAACTTTTTAGCCTGTATTCGTATACTCGCAGTAAAAGACCAATTTTCTTGCTTGATTTCGCATGCTACCCTGATCCTAATTATAGAAACAATAAATTTAAGTCTTCAATTAAAAATTTCATCAAAAAATGATACATTATTTTTTTATGTCTTCAATTTCCATATATATAACTGAATTAATTTGACACAAAATTAAATTAAATTAATACCCTAAATGATGGTATAGTTATTAGATGCTTATTAAGGTAAAGTATCGATTATAAATGTTTAAATAATTATAAAATTTATCCATAAATTATGATATTAATAATAAATGAAGTATAAAATGTTACATTTGTGACTGAAATATGTAACTCGAATTATTATTATAAATAAATATTTCGTAATTTTATACTATTTTCTATATAAAAATTGTTAAATAAATTAAGATTTTTAAATTCAATAATTCAATGACATAATATTTTACTTTATTAATAATAAAATATTGAGTATAAATGAGATGAAAGTACGCACTTAATTTATAATATTACTACTACATATAAATTAATGTTAAAATTTACTCTATCTATACAAAAATTTTACGATAATAACTTTGATGAAAGAAATATTATGTTTCATTGTTTTTATTTGATGTCGAAAGTTTTCATTATTCCTATTTATACCTTATTTCTTCATATTAAATTAAGACGAATAAATCATTTTAAATTTAAAATATAATTAAACTTTACATTAATTTAAGGTAGTCGCATTCGTAAAATTTTTAAACTTCAAAGATGTTTGAAGAGCTGCAATTTTTTTAGAATTATATTACATAACCTGAAATAATCATTGATAATTTAGAAATTTAAATGTAAAGTACAAAACTAAACTGATGACTATTAAAACAAATCAGAAAACATTATCTTATTTCAAGTCAGTTGATCCCCGCTTAACTGTAAACTATTTGAAGCTTTAGGACCAAACAGTATCTTGGTTGTGCTAATCTGAAGAGGTGATATAAAAGATTCAATTTAACTGAATGATGAAATATAACAAAATCATGGTTGTTGATGAATCTTTATTTTGACTTAAAACGTAAAAAGATAAATGCTCCGCAACAATAGATTATAATCCTATCTGTACAAAATTGTTCTTATTAAAAACTATGAGGAGATTATCAAATTAATGTGTTACAACTGGGATAATCGAGCGCAATTCCGTATGTTATACATAACATACATATAAGTTACGAATAAATTGATAAACATTGTACTTGCAAGAACAGAAATATTCTTATAAAAAAGTACAATGAATAATGGATAAATAAAGATAGTAATGTTGGACGTACGGGTAACTTTGACAATACAATTTAAAGATCACGTTATTTGGATACTGACATACTAAAAAGGGTTAATGCTACTGTAGAATTCTTTCTTGCATTTTGGTTCGCAAAGTGCGTGGCTACGGATAATCCGCTTTGGGTGTTAGAATATTACAATACTTACGCAAACACTTATGCAGACGAAGTGTTGATGAAAACTAAGTAAAGAGATTAGCTTGTTTACAGAATTAATGCAAAACTTCTTGAAAAGGGTTACTATCTAGACGCGATCGCCAATTATGCCAATGAATCAATAAAATTAAGATTATATTATTTACGGTAGATACAAAGTTTATGAAATCAGTGAAGTACAACAAAGCTTACGTAATCTATCTTTTATTCAGATCAAATCTTTGAGACAAACAAATAACTGGTTGCAAAATAGAATTGATAGCCAAATTGGAATATTTGTATTAAAACAAAATTTTATATAGCCACTTTAATTTAATAGATACGCAAAAGCGCTTTCGGTGACACTTGACGACTAATAGAATCGATTAAATGATATATTCTACATGTGAAAATATCTAGAATATATAATAGAATAAATGGTAGAAAAAAAATATTCTAATAAACAAAATAATGAAGTAAATAAAAAAACATGAAAAATCTGATATTGGGAAATTTCATATGAGTTCTACTTTAGCAAACTTTATCGAAATTTCGTTCGAAATTGCGCCGCTGGTAAATGTTATACATATGAAGAGGTCCTATAACTGAGTCCCTAGCATTTAAATTTACAGAGATCGTAACCGCATACTAATTATATTCTTCAGAAGAAATTTTATATCATGGAGACAATGAATAAAGAGCTTTAGATAAATTAGAAATACTCTCGATGAATTGCGTTTTTTAATCTGAAATATCATAGTTATAAACAAGTAATTTGTAGTGATGCTGAAAATTGGAACAAAACAAAAAATTATAGCAACCATACATATATAATTGACCAGCAAACAATAATCTGATCAAAAGAAAATTCCTGAGAGAAATCTGTGATTATAAATTTAATTTATAAACGTAACTAAAGTCAACAAAGTAATCGAATAATATTAGATCATCAAGGTTCTATAAGTAATAAAAAAAGCTTATAAACTGGTTATATAGGGACCAAAATTCTCTACTATTGGACTCGTGCCATATCAGATTCCTGAAATGAAATAAACAAAGCTGTACTTTAAAAATAGTTGTTAAAGGGAGCGTTATGAATGTAAAGTAGGAACAATAGTCTTCGGTACTCCAATTAAATTTTAAAAGAAATGATGTCTTGCGATAGTTAGGATGGAAGAGTCATTAAATTAATTTGGGTAATAAGTCATTGCAAAATGAATTATCACCAATGACTCCATGAAAATTGATATAAATATAAAAAATATATATATATATATATATTGTATTAATGCTCTAATATTGTGAGAATAAGGAAAAAATGGGAAGCTCGTTTCTCGATAATAATTGCTTAAAATTATGTCCATCTCTCAGGTATCCAGATAAATTAGTATATTGGATTTAAAATAAATTATAAATATTGGATTTAATTGGGGATTTTTGAAGCAGAAACCACGTGCACTTGTATCCAACAATACATCCATCCCATGTTATGTTTTAGTGTGATTATTTTTGCGTTTAGAAACACAGCTATAAATATGCTGAACGAGTAATTCAATGAGAAAAATGAAAGTCACATATAAACTAAACATATTAAAGGAAAAGAAGATATCGAAAACTTTATATACTCCAAGAATAACGAAATTTACGAAACTGTATTACGATCCATATATTTAGTTTGTTATTTTTATCCGAAAAGAAAGTTGACAAAATAAGCGAGGATATTTTAAATTCTATCAAGATAATTTCAAAACATTCTTGCCGGGGAAAATATGTGTACGTACTCTAATTCCGCATGGCATTAATTACTCGCTGTCAGATGAGTCTGTACCACTGAGAGTTAAAAGTTGGCAAGAAAAAGGAATGGAAAAGATAATGTAAAAGAGGCACATGGGAAGCTGAGAAGATATACATGACATAAAAGCCGTGATATGCACGAGGGGGTACATCAAATATCTGGGGGCTTCTCGAAACCCGAACCATTATGGAAAGGGTTCCGTCATCAGCAAACATCAAAATACATCAAATGCGTGTCTCTCGCAGCGTGACGATCGCTTAATCGCACGGCTCCAGACGGAGATCCTTGGGATGCTGCGGGAGCACGAACCCGCAAACGACCGAGGCATTAATCGTCCTCGGCAGCAAGCATTGCACCGCACCGCTTACCCAAATCAAATCGTTCCAGGAACACCGGAGATCACTAGAAGCGACTGTTCCATCCATCCCAGCATCCCTTATCTCTACACGTCTGTTTATCGGTCTATCTCTTCGTTTAATACCGGAATTGCGTGTACTTCATTCCAGCGAGGATTTTTCCTTTTCCGTTTCTTATTAATTGAGCCTTTATGTTTTGTTAATTAGCATTTTATTGGATTATTAGTTCCAATTTTAATATCTAAAGCAGATGCTTATCATGCAACTTTTATAGAAAGGGTACTTAATAGAGAGAAATTACTGTTGTTAAAAATCAAGTTTATTAATTAAATATATATTTGGCTTAATATTTGTGAAAATTTAATCTAAATTTCCCAATTTCTTAGTTTAATCAAAATGATGAAACTAATGTCCATTGATATTTAGAGAGAATAGAAATTATTCTAGTAAAAATTCTTGCATGAATTTTGAACTGTAGGTAAAAAAATAAAAAAAATAATTAGCTAGCTTACACTTTAAAACTTAAAAGTGCTACTTGACTTTTGATATTTTTTCACAACTTACAATTTACAACATAACACAAGTCATCGCAATAAATTATTACAATTATTGAATTTAACTAATAAAATATTTATTGGCAAATGAAAGATCGTATTCTTACTGGTATATTGTAAATTATATTGAAATTACACAATTTGTCACAGCTTGTGATAGACTGATTGTATAATTGTTCTTCGAATTTTACACATTAAGCTGTACAAAAAGTAAAAAAAAACTAAGCAGATGACATAAAATAACGCTACTTTTTAATCCTTAATAAACACTATAAAAAATATACTCAAACAAGTCGAGTCATTTCAAGTGTCGAGTTAACTTAAGAAATGAATTCAGCATCTAGTAAAAAGACTAAATAAATAAATCGGAATGCGACTGTCTGAATGTAAATTAAGTGCTGCATTGAATGAGATAATTTATAAGCTATTTTACTCCAAAAAGCAGGTTTTATGGAGTAGCCCGGTAATAACTGCAAGATACTTTACCGATGTGGAATATGGGATCAAAGTATACAACATGTTACTGAAGTTACTCGCGACAGTAACGTACCTACGGGATATAATCCCGGTCGCTAGTCGCTGGTCGCTGGTCGCTGGTCGCTGGTCGCTGGTCGGATTCGCCTCCAAAGTGCTTCTTGAACGAATCGCCCGGCTTCCGACAGCCACGATATGCCCATCCCATCCACTCGTCCTCTGCTTGCGAATCTGTTTTCGCATTCAATTCCCTTCCCATCCACCCTCCCCTCCCTCTGCCCTGCCCCTGCCCTACAAACCCAATCCACCGACCAACCTTCTGATCGAGCTAATGCTATTCCCATTACCGTATACCATATTTAACTTCACTTCGGATGAAATATAATATTATATTGTATTAAGGCGCGCGACTGCTGTTGCGAAACAATAACATTACAATATTTATAATTTACGTTTCAAATCGAATTGTTTAATTGTTAATACTGACAATGATGGATGAGACATGCATATTTCATTGCATCTTTAATGCACATACATAATAATTATAATTTTAAATATATTCTAATTTCAAACTTGTTTTTCTGATAATGTGCTGAATATTTACACCGACTTATGGTTCGGTCGAAAATTGAAAATGCGTACAATAATTCCAAATCATTTTTTTACACGATACGAAAGGTTTGGGTGAAAATGGAGATGGAGCAATAAGGAGGAATCGATAAAAGTATTCGGTTTACGGTACAAACAATAGCAAAGTAATAAAAAAATTATGGTATATTTAGTAGGGAAACTTTGTGCAGGAAGTTCGTTAAATATTATCATATAATTATTTTATATGCACTATTAAATAAAAAATGTTACCCGATTTATTTTTAAATTTATGTACGTATATACATACCGGTTCTTTGTTTTCAATTTATCACATTATCGATTATTCTGTGAACCTATCTTTTTTAAAAACCAATTGCTATAACGTTTCATTAAGTCATGACTATAAAGTATTATTCTAATTTTTAATTTATAATTCACGTACAAAGTAAGCTAATGTTAAATAAGATGATATTAATTTTTTTATTCTGTTAAAAATAATTTGCTCTATCATGTGGTTGTATCCTATTAAATAAATGCAAAAGAAATACCTTTTATATTCTACTATAAAAATATTTAAAATAACTACAAGTTAACATTTTTTTTAAATATCTATAAATATATTTAAACACTGAAAAGGTTTTAAAAGACTGTATTTAATACTGTAATTTGTAAAACTAGATATATTGACGTACGCGGGTTAAAAGTCTTTAATCAAAATGTCTTTACGCAATTGCAATACGTGTTGCGTTAAGTCTGTTCAGTGACAAATAACTCACTTCTCAAATCCTGCAGGTTTGCACACAACAATTTTGTTATTTATTTTAAGTACACGTACACTTCTATACAAATCTGCATTCCCTAAATTTTATACATTGAAATAAATGTAGATAAAATTTAAACGAATAAGAATAAAATATTTTAATTGTAAAAATAATTTGATGACTTCCGGATCTTATTTCTAACAACGTGCAATTTTGTTTTTTAATTTTTCTTTAAAATTAAAATATTTCTAACATGAAATAGTATTTTAAAATATAAACAAGAGTTTTTTCCCTTTTTTTACCAACATATTTTATTCAAAATCAAATTCTTCTTGTATTGTATCGCACATATATCTTTTTGGCTACTAAATTCTAACAATAATAATAAAGATTACAACAATACTTTTCTTATTATTTATATTAATCGGTTTATTCAAACCTTATTGTACTTTGTTATTTGATGTATTATTAACTTATTATCCTTTATAAATATATGTTACAATTCTTTAAATAATCAATAAAGGCTGTACTGTAAAATAATATATTATATAAAAATGACAGTCCGATGTTATGAGTAGTAGCAGTAAAAGTATGTAAAAGTCATCGATGCCTTTTGTAGTAAAGTATATTTAATATATATATATAATATATATATCTATATAGATATATATTATAAGTGTTTGAGCTTATCTTGCTGTAATCAAATGTTAATTCTTAACGATTCTCAAACTTTTTGCGTAAAAATTCTGTTTTTTTTTTTAAATTTTGATAATTTATAAACGCAATTAGTTTAATTTTTAATAAGAATTAGTTTAATTAAAACAATTTTGGATACTTTAAAGCTACGAAAATAATATTAAATTATTTTTTTTTCTACATACTCATACAAATTAATTGTAATTTTATTATATATAATTTAATAATAATTGCATTTATATTACTTTATTTCTACAGATGAAAAAAAATATTTAGTCTCTACATAATACATTATTCTGTATATTACAGTGCAACTTTTGTATATTTTTTTTTGTACATCGAAAAATTCATTTTAGAAACAAAAAAAAAAATTTGTCAATTAAAAAAAACAATAAATATTTATATATTTTAGTATTACCCGTAACTTTTTGATTTAAATAATATTTGTAATGCAAACTCTAATTGGTTAAAGAACTTTTGTTAGAATTTATTACATTTATCCAAGATCATATATTTTCATCAAAAGACAATATAGTTTTATTTATCTTATTCTACTTGTTCTTTTCAATTTTAGTAATTTTTATACAACAGAGTGTTATATTTATTTGTATTTATTTGCAGGATGTAATTTAAAATTTTTTAAAAAATATAATAATAATGTTGAAGTTTACATTATTATAATATTGTTATAATAATTATTCCATTAAATTTAAAAATCTTGAATTTTAACATATAATTATGGAATATATTTTTTATTTTCCAATATATTCTTCAAACTGTTTTATAATGTATTTTTATAAAGCTCGTCCACATATTTCAGGGATGTATATAATGCAAAATTCTTATCCATCCTAATTAACACTTTGTATTGGAATAAAAAATAAAAACAATCGACAATAACTGAACCAAGCAATCAATTAAAAAGATTTTTTTTAAACGTTTATTGACATGTATTAGCTAGAGGCCTAATTAATTAAATGAATGTACGTATGTGTGTATCGCACGCAAAAATTAGTATTACTTTATAATTTTTATTATTCCTGGAAAATATAATATGAACTCTGAATTAATTTAATTATCTTTTGCTTGACTGAAAAAACCAATCAGTAAGTGACAGGCGAGTCAAAGTAGGCTAAGGAATGGAATAGTTCTCGTTGATGGTCAGGAGTGCAGATGCGAGTACACTGTGCACCCGCGCACTGATGAAACGCGAGGATCTGAATTGCAAACATACCGGAAGTGACGGTAGTGGCACCATGGTGATGGTGTCCATGCCCGGAGCTGGTTCCGCTCCCGCTCGTGGCCGAGTGCACGGCGTTGGTGGCCGCGGTCGCAACCTGCTTCAGAGCCGTTAACACCATCATCCTCGCGGTCCAAGTTATAATGGATGTCCTACTATGATGGGTACGACGGATAGGATGGTCGCCTCGGTGGTCTGCTTATTTACCAGCGTGTGCGTATTTTAAACGCGCAATGCACAATAGTCGAAGTAAAATACACTTGTGTCCGCGCGCGAGTGATCCCTCGCCTTTTTTACTTTCTCTTTCTCATTATTTTCATTCTCAGTATGTCTTGCGTCTTTCTTATCAAGTCAAGTTAAATGAACGACGATGAGCGACCTCGAAGTTTATGCACGAGTGGGATGCGTGAAAGGCATTTTTTACTTCGTTGTTGAAGCCGTTGGAAAGCTGCAGGTCGATTTTCTTTTGATATTTTTTTTTACTTATTTTTCACCTTTGATCACTGATGTCGGGCAACACTTTTATGACTTTTTTTATGCATTCGCTTCAAATGACCGTACAACAACATTTATTTTCAACAATATAAATGTATGGAATTATGTTTTAGCATTACTTGAAGATTCATCGCATGTTTTATTAATTAGCTCGACTCGAGTTTTTCAAAGAGTCGTATGATATTGACATCTACTACATGGTTACCATTTTTCTGTGCAGGCTGATTGTCTTTCACTTTCTCTCACAGGAGTTTCGTGTTCATAAATAAGTTGGTGGAGTGTGACAAGGCCCGGACAGCAGATTGGCAGCAAACTAAACCAACCAGGATCATCGATGCCACCGCCGAATGCAACTAAAGACTGAAGCGAAAGAAGAAAAAAGAGCGGAGGACTTCCGTTACGACATTCGCGTCAAGTGGCTTCAAATGAAGAATCATTACTAGCCCAATCCTGCGTGCAGAGCATGAATTTCACAAGTGCCTCTCTTTCTCTCTCTCTCTCTCTCTCTCTCTCTCTCTCTCTCGGCATGCACACGGTCGTGCACACGTACACGTTCAATTTATTCGCAGCCTCGTGACAGCCAGACTTTCCGAATCCTGACTGCCATTCGTTCGAGAGTACATAGCGAAGGGTAACACACGCACACACAACAAACATAAATCCGCGTTCAGGAAAAATTCGCCAACGCACTGCCAGGCGCGATTTAAGGCATAACGGTATTTTCGTAATTCCTCGTCCGTTCCTCCTCCTCTTTCGTTTTCGCTTCCGTCTTTTTATGCAAAAGAGTGAGTCACTCGCAGTCACCGCTGCTGCTGCCACACGGTACGCACGAGAAATGTACGGTGATGTCCTTTGCGAGACTGGTGCTGGAAGATATACAGCGCCACCGCCACCGATGTTGTTGGCCTTTCCCTCGCACTCGGAGGCCCGATCGCGGGCCCAGATGGGAAGAGGAGAGGTGGAGATAGACGTCAATGTAGAGCTAGAGGTGGATTTAGAGGTGGAGGTGGAGGTAGAGGTAGAGGTAGAGGTAGAGGTAGAGGTAGAGGTAGAGGTAGAGGTAGACGTAGACGTAGACGTAGACGTAGAGTCGCATCGGCACTTGCCACCTTCGGATTCACTCTCTCGATAATGCAGAGTGAGATCGCGCATTCATGGCGATTATTTTCCAACCAACAGACATTCCTACCGATACCCATTATCTTTTAAAATCTATTTCATCCCCTTATTTCTTGCTAACATCAATTATGAAAGACTTATTATCTATGTATATATATCGATTCATTGTACGCAAATATTCCTTTAGAATGCAATTCAATTACTTTAATCGTCTATTTAATGTTTTGTACTTTAGCATCCCTCAAAATTTCAAAATATTTATGACAAATTGAGACAAATTTTTTAAAAATTTTATCCCATTCAAATTCATTGAAATTATGCAAGCCATGCTTTACAAATATGTTACACAGAAATTTATTTTCTGAATCGAAAATATTTAAGTATCTTCGTTTAAAACATTATTTATTAACATATCTTATTTAAGATGAATCCTTAACTACATTAATATGTTAAACTTCACATGTAATTCTTGTGAACTTATTTGTGCAAGTACGTTGTAGATATATAATAAGGAAACTCCAGTCTTAATTGAAAGTTATTATCGTTCTACAATTACTTCCACCACTTAAAACAAGTTTAACATAAAATCAAAATGCTTTAAAATCTTTAAGTATTTTATAATATTTAATCGTACACGAAATAATGGTTTTATTAGGCATTAAGTGTTAAGAAATAAGAAAATTGATAAAAATTGCATATAAATCAAAAATACAGTTATATGAAATATTTAATTGATTTTTATAATATACTTTCTGGTTAATATTTACAATAATAATAAATTAAATTATTATAATAAAGTTTTTAATATTTAAGCATGATACAATATTACAAATTCAAATAAAAAATACATGTAGTAAAATTATTATATATATTCTTCTAAGTATATATATTATATAGTACTATAAAATTATATAACACTTATAGATAAAAATATGGTCAATAAATATTTTGTAATAATTCTAAATCTTAGATTTACATTTCTCAGATTTTAATAAATATTTTAGTACCCAATAATTTACTATGAATATAAATTATTGAAATCTATCTGCATGATTTCTCATAAATTGTCTTATCTAGCTTAGTTATGCACCTTATATACAATTAAATATTTAACTTACGCATTCTAATTTTAATTAAAAGTTATTTTGAACCACTATGAAATTTTATAAACCCAAAATATTTAAAAAAAAAAAAAAAATTCATGATTTTTATTCCAAACTTTTTGTCTCAAAATTCGACATTTATTATCAAAATAATTATAACTTCAATCAGAATTTTTCTTTATTTTCTTTTTATTTTAGTTTTCAGAATTCTTACTCACTACAAGATGTCTTAAAAAATATTATCCAGAAATCATTTATAACGGTAATACTTTTTTCATGACTTTTTTTCAAATATTTAAAAAAATATTTTCAAAAATTTTATATTTAGATGACAAACATATAAATTGTCTTTTTTTATTTAAAAAATATAATTATGTTATTAATTTATAAAAAAAAGTATAACATATTTATTAAGTAAGAACGGTAATTAATTTATTATAAAATTTTTAAGAATCCAGTTATTTATATTTATTATATTTTTGCACAATTACATGCATTTTCAATATTTAATTATAAAGTAATAGTTAATTATTAAATCATTTATATTATTTATTAAATTAATATTTATATATTTTAATTGTATTTTATGTTTTACCTCTAATATATAAATATATAAAAAAGACTAATTTTTTATGTTAAGAAAAGTATAACCAATTTTTTAAGTAATTGATAATTTATTAAATAATCACTATAAACAGTTATAATCAAATGGTTATTGTATCAAAATATTCATTTTCTTTCATAATTAATTGCGTATTTATATAACATAATATACAACGAGAATTTTTAAAAATGAAATGATTATTCATAGATAATTTATTATAATTATATGTACATAACTTTCTCATTATATAAAATATTGTATTCTTAGTTAAATCTTATAATTTCCATTCTCTTCTGATTTAGTCGATTAAAAAAAAAAAATAAACATTTAATTCTTTTGTAGAAAAACTATGATTATTATTTTATGAAAATTTTTAATCATTGATCAGGTATTGGTATTTTTTTATCATTATAAGCATTATAAAAAAATTACAAAATAAAAAGAAAATAAAATTAATTTTTTTATTTAGGTTTTCTATTAAGTCTAATATTTATTATCATATGGTCCATTGATATTATTATTCTATTTTATATAATTGCATTTATTTTTATATTACTTGTGATCTTTATATAAATTTATGTTAAATATTGATCCTTAGATTATCCCAGGTACATTATATATTAACCATCTTCAGATTTAATCTTAAGACTATTACAATATTTAATCTTCTTTAATTAATTTCATCTCTATTTAATAATGTAATACTTTATAATGAATTTTTGGTAAGTTTTTTCACAGTTTTGAATATCACGTAAAATTTTCTTTGTAAGTTTAATAACAAAACAATCTAAATATTCGCAATATTTTTTTAGTGCCCTATTCGACAGGGTAACCTTACGAAAATACTTACTACTTTCATTAGAAAGTTCTATAGGGCATTATCTTTTGGAAGCTAATTTAGTTATTGTTCGAAATTCTATTTAATGTATTAACTATTAATACATTATTATGGTTGATTATCAAAAAGGGTCTTTAAAAAAGATTAATAATATAAAATAAGTTTTAATAAATGTGAAATCTAAATTTCTTTTATGTAATCAAAATAGTAATATGTTTACTTAATTTATATGTAAAATACATTTTCAAAATAAATATAACTGTTTAAATTTTTTTAATTAGTTGTTGAATAATAAATGGTCAAATTATTATTGAAGGTTGCAACTAATATAATTAAAACAAGAAAATTCTACGATAATTTCAGTAAATTAGAATATAATGAGTATAAAGTGATTTATCTTAAAGTTAAAGAAATAATATTCCGTGCACATAAAATTGAGGTTTCATCAGATTGTTTTTGATGAGTAATTACAGATAATCCAAGATTATTAATCAACAAAGGTGATAATGATCATGAGACCTAGTTGTACGATTATAAAATGTAATCGTAGTTATTTTTCATAAGAAAAACTCGATAATTGATAAACAACTTAACAATAATTATTTTTTAGAATTTTTTTGAAAAAATTATTAAAAATTACAAATATTTAAAAAATATTTAATACTTCTAAGCTATTGAATAAAAATATAAATGATCTCGAAACAAAATGTTGGATTAGACTTGATTAAAATTTGATACTGCTATATCTGGTATGCTAATTAATCCTTCATATTATTATTTATCGTCCACCATTATAGAATAATTCTCTGAATAAATTTTAAACTTGATGTAAATAATTTTGAAAAATTGATTTAAAAAATGTCTGTATTTGATTGTTTAGATATATATCTGTTTGATGTGGCCTCTATTCTGGAAATATACCATTGTTACCTATTAAAAAATATCCAAGAGAATAGGAGCATAAATTATATAGAATAAAGATTTTAATAAGAAATGGTAAGACAAAAAATTTTGAATAATAATAAATATCTTCATTTATATTCGTAATACGACAAGTCCTAAATCCCTATTCATGCTTGGATTTATCAGAAAACTACAAGAGTTAACTTGTTTTGAATGCGTTTGTAGAGAAAATATTTTTACAGTATTAGAGCAGAGAATTCGCGAAGAAAATTTCTCCAGCCCACGGCCTACTATTACTCCCATTCGCTCACGCAACCACTTGCAAAAAGCCACATACGTATACGAAATACGCACACAAAAGCACGAGCACACATGGTACGGAACAAGTGAGGCTTAGTCGTTGGAGGGCAATGTAAACGCAACCAATCACATTTAATTACAAAAGGCGAATCCACCTAACAGAAAGCGAACCATGCTCGACTAGTTCGTGTCCAAGGCTGAATATCCCGACACCAACACCAACGCTATTCCTCCTCCGGATCCAGCCAGCTGATGGACATTATTAATGCCGATTCTATAGGAAAACCAGCTCACATGGACATCAAATTTCCTCAAATTTCCTCAAATTTCCTCAAATTTCCTCAAATTTCAATTCAAGCCAAACAAATGCTACCAATTTCATACCCAGAATAACACAGGTTTTTTTTTATTTTTTTGTTTTTTTTGTTTTTTTTGTTTTTTTTGTTTTAAATCAAAATCTGTGTGGTGCAAATATTTAATTTCGAGAAGAATATCCTACAGCTCTAGCAATTTTAATAAACAATATTTGAAGATTTATCATAAGTAAACAATTACCTGGAGATTATAATATTCGTATTGTAAATATAAATTTATCTTACAAATCAGAAAAATGAACGAGCTTACGGAAGAGCCTGGATTATATATTTATGAAAATTAAGCTCTTGATTAAAGTACTCTCGGTGTACAATTAACTTTAATAAATGAGAAAATAAAATAAAGACTTTAAAGAGCGAAACACTTGAGCTTATGCAGAAGTGTGCTTCTATTTTTTTTTTTTTTTTTTTTAGCCATAAACCCAAGAAGCAAAAGCATTCGACAACGCTGTGGTAACTACGAGTAATTTTTTAAAATTTCACATTCAAGATTCGATCGGACGAATGAATAGTTTGAAAGTGGATGCATACGAATGACGAGGTTGTAAAAAAAGTCATAGGCATTATTTTTATGATTTATTTCTGTGGAGGAAGGTGTGTTGTTGAGGCATTTGGGCACGGAGCGGGAAAGCCAATACAATCAACTTGACTCAAACTGGTAAAACAAGCGCACCTGAGTGAAAAAGAAAGGATGGATGGAACAGAGAGCTCATTGAGAATTTTACTCTTCATTGCACCGAGCTTAATAAAAATGACAGCAGCGGCTATGCAGAAAATACAGTGCAAAGGCACAAACATCATTTGTTTGAAAAAATTTTTGCAATACATTACACTAGGTGGTCGACATCGAGAGAAATAAAAAAAAAAGAAGGGTATTCAAATGCAGAAAGATACTCGATCTTATTGACTTATTAGAGGGTTAGACTGTGGCGAAACAAGGGTGCGAGCTTAAACATTTGAACTTGACCTGCTCTCTGCTCTCGGAAAATGAGGGAAACGTCTTTATTGCTTTTAATCGCGCGCTTCCTCCGAGCTATTTGTCCATTTGCTTCCATGACTTCTTTTTCTTCTTCGGCTTGAATTATCACGTTAACATAAAGTGATCTTTCGCGTATCACGAGCTTATTGGCTTATTAAATTGTGGGTATTTCAAGAAAACTGTACTATCTAAAATATAGAAACAATATTCGCTTTTAAACACCTTTTTTTATTGAGAATTTCGTAGTCGTCAATGATTGAATTTAATTTTATTAAATATAAAAAACTGAATCTCTGGTAATAAGTTTATTAGGAAAGCATTTTCTTTTAACAAAGTATTATCGATTGAGACGGAGATTAAATTTTGAACAAAATTTTTATGAATGCCCTAAATTTTCAATTATATTTAAAAGATTGTAAATTAGATTTCAATGTATCGTTCATAACAAAACTTACAATACCGTAAATACTGCTCGAATAATACATAATATTATTCTTTTTAGGAGCAACTTTTTACAGTAAGATACAGTAAGGGATTACTAAACAAAATCTTTTATTATAAACATAAAAATATAACATTATTATTTTGCTCCAATGAAAAATGCAACTTCAGATACACATCTGAATCAGATCTTGGCTAAGTACCCTACATAATCATTTATGTACTTATATAACAAAAATTTAATTTTATATGCTTATATATACTTGTACTCGAGTAAATGGCTGTGAGTTGCTGTTTTACATTACAAAGTGACTTTATGTATAACCAAAAACACTGAGTCTTAATAACACATTTAACATTACTATTATTATCTACTTATAATAATAATTCATGCAGTTAAGAAGATTCATATTTTACTTGCAATATTTTAAAACTGATTATTAAAAAGTACTTTAATACAAGATTTACAAGTATTCACATTTACAAACGATTAAAAATGGAGTAGGTTTCAATTTGCTCGCAAATTTGAAAAAAAAAATATATTTCAAATTGCAATGCATATTTACGTAATTGAAATTTCAATGAAAATTTATATAATAATAAATTAATTAAAATAAAATCATGAATAGGTACTATTTAAATTCTTTTTCGACCAAATACATTTAATGTGTTAGAAATAAATTGCAGTTAATACATGTATTTGTTTGTATCTACTATAATACTAATCACGCGTTTGGATTATTATCATAGGCTTTAAAAAGTCTATAAATTGTGATATTATCTTAACTTTAAAATTATAAAAAATACACATTCTTATTAATAGATAATGTGAATATAATAATGAATAGACAAAAGTAAGGTGATTGAAAGAAAAATATTTTAAATAATTCATATGAAAATATACGAAAATGACTAAATATTTATACTTCTTTCTAATAATATTAAATGGTCGGTATTAAATATTTTTAATGTTTAAATAAACAATTTATCCAGCACATTAATACAATGATTTAGAAATTTAGATTTCTTATACTCTATTACTGTATTTATTTATTTTTTTAATGGTCACTTGTAAGAGGTTGTGTACAACTGTGTTTTTGTCGGTAATGATATGCGCGGGGGGGGGGGTATTGAATCGAATTGTCGGCACTAAGCAAGGCAGAGTGGGCTTAGTCGCCGCGCCGAACAGCCATCTTGTTTTATGCGAAGAGATTTTGGGAACAAACATATATATAAATATATTGTTACGAATTTATATTCTTTTCCGAATAATAATTGAACCGCAAATTTCTCCAGGATCTGTTCTGCCCTAGTCGAAACGGTTTTACCGTTTCGACCTTTGTAAGCTTCGGAAATAAAGCCAATATAAGAACGTGAATTAAAAGGTAGAGATCTATTATTTTATTCTAGCTTATAAAGAAGGAGAGAGAATGCGATTTGAAGTGTAATACAAATGGTCGTGCTAAAGAAAAACTAAGTGCCGATTAGTCGTTAGCGAAAAGAAGATGATGATGATCCGAACCGGAAAGTTAAGTGGATATCTCGAAGTCGAAGTGCAAGTAGGATGTGAAGTAGAAGTAGAAGTGGAAGTGGAATACCAAG
This sequence comes from Eupristina koningsbergeri, assembly GCA_018907245.1. Lineage (NCBI taxonomy): Eukaryota > Metazoa > Arthropoda > Insecta > Hymenoptera > Agaonidae > Eupristina > Eupristina koningsbergeri. Next base: position 185,521 of record JACCHV010002752.1, on the reverse strand, counting down.
TCCAAGTCCAAGTCCAAGTGAAGTTCGTCTTGATTTTGATTTTGCTCATTACCTTCGCCGGATGAGGGATTGCAAGATCCGCAAATCCTCCTTCCAGGGCTCGCGGTGTTTCCCAGCCGCTTAAATGGGGATCTGTTAGCTAATTATTCTACTGTCCCACGACTGTCCCTCGCATCTGCCTTTGGGGCGGAGGCGCGTCATTTAAAAAAATCCCAGGCCAAGAGTTCTTATTACTCGCGAGGTGTACGTTACTCGCCTGACGCATATGTTATCTCCCGATTTCCCAGGATTCGTCTCGATGCGAGTGCGAAATGCAATATAATAATATTACATACGTGACAATATATATATATATTTATATATTTATATTTTTATTTATATTTATCCTCAGCGAGCTCATTGTGCAAGAAATTGCGGCTTCTTTTGGCTACAACGACTGCGACTTATTGAAAGATTGGAAGTCACTATGTCGGGTTTTCCGGAGCGAGGACAGGCTCCGTCGTCAACTTAAGCGTACGAGGATATATTTCTCTGATTGTTCGTAGATGGTATTAAAGACTCGATTATAATTTATTAAAATTTAACTTTCTCTGCGAATTTATTTATTTATTTGTTGGAACTTTATCAAACTCGTTTGTAACATAAAATAAACCATTACAATATTGTGAAGTGATACGAAAGTAATAAAATTTGTGTGATTACATTAAATTTAAAGTTAAATACAAAATTTTCCATGAGAAAAATATTAAATATTAGAAAATGAGATTATTATTTATCAAATATAATTCACTAAACTGTAACTAATATACTTATAAAACTCAATTTCATATCAGTTTTACATACAATTATCAAGCAGTTCAAATAAATTGCATAGAAGTTTAACGCTACTCGAAAATAAATGTTTAATATTTAAAAACTATGAAATTCAAATTTATTTTTTTTAAAAAAATTTTTTTAAAATTTAAATATTTATTTTTTTTGGATTTAAATTGACTAAATTACTAAAAATAGCATTTTATATGATTCTTAAGCAATATTATATTATATTTTCTTCAACTTTTATTATGTATATAATATAAAATAAATAAAAATACCAGATAGTACAGTGTTTAAATTTGGAAAATATACTTATATAAAACTAATGTTATAAAATACATCACAATAAAAGCAATTTTTTAAATGCACATCTAAATAAAAAAAATAATAATAATCTTATAGAGCATCTATAATCTTGAACTGCAATATTAATTTAATGTTTTTTAAATTTAAAAAAATTTTTCGACAAAGTAAATGTAAATGCAAAATTATTATTATACAGATTTATTTAATACTTAAGTCACAAATACTCATAATGAGCTTTTAATATCAACATTTTAATATCAAGGATATTATTTTATCAATTTAATCTGTCTTTTTATTTGTTTTTAAAATTAAGAAAGGCAATAAAAAGAGTAATTATTGGTTACCATAATTAATCACTCGATCAAATTACCGTATCTAGAAATAAGTGATAGAAATTCAAACTAGAGTTTCCAAGCTTTCGCACTTTCTTGTTTGATATACATGAAATTTCATTATAATACATAAAATAGTTTGTTTCAGTACTTGACGATTCGTTGTAATGAAATATAAATGAATATGATAAAAACAAATATTGTATTAACAAAAAGTTTTAGTTTATTATAAAAGTTCATAATGGAAACAAATACAATGGTTTGAAGATGAAAAAATAATTGTCCGACTTGACAAGGAAAGTTACGTATTTTATTCAATTTGAGGTAGAATAATCAATGTACAGATATTCGACTATTCATATTTTGCATTTCAAATGATCCATATAGGAAGCGTGACTTAAAACGCAACGAGGCCAATGCAATTGTGGTTTAACAATAAAAGGTAATAATAAAAATCGAAATATAAGTTTAACCGAATATTTTTAATATCTTTAAAAAAATTAACAAGGAAAATCTTTCATTGTGAATTATATAATGAATAAAGTTTACATTCATTACTATGATTTCGCGTGAAGATAATACATTATTTTGAGATTTTTTAGATTATATTTAAAAAGAGTATGTATAAAATACTGTATTAATAGGATTTGTTAAAATTAAAATATAATGGAGTTACTATAAAATAATTAATACAACATTAAAGGTTAAAAATTATTAATAAAGATTTACAGAAATGTTATAAGGAACTATAGTGAAGGCTACTTTACTTAATGTACGTGTACCTTTAAAATATTCTAAAATTCAGTGGAATTAAAACTACATTATTAAATTTCATATTCATAATGAAAAATTGAATTTTTATTTAAAATAATTAATGATTAAAAAAATAAGAACTTCTTTTTTACATATTAATTTTCATTAATTAGAAGTTATAAAAAGTTTCTCAGTAGTCTCCATTTCGATATTGTTTCCCTCAGTTTAACTGTACAACTGTAACAACTGTAGCTTATTAGAAACAAAATAAAAAGAGAAAATAAAGAATTCAATAAATTTATGATAATTATTTTCTCGAATAATGTATAAAATAAAATAAAATAATTATCATTAGTATTGATTTATATTGCATTTTTAATAATATATATTAGATAGAAAATTAAAATAATATTAGAAAATAATTCTAAAAATAATTTTACAAAGGATGTTCAGAATGATGAAAAAATTACATTAAAAACGAAAAAGGAGCAAATTAAAATTTATTTTGCATTGTCTGTTAATATATCTATATGTGTTGAAATAATAAAAATAATATTGAGTTTCAAAATGTGTAGAGGGAATTAATACATAGAATTGAATTGAATTATTTAAAAGAACGAAATCTACAAGATTTGATGTATATTATTTTTAATAGAAAAAATCAATAATTAATAAAAGCAAGTAAAATATAAAAATTAATAGGAGAAATAATAGTTTCAGATGAAGAAACATAGTAATAGTTATTAAAACTTGGAAATGTCCGATGAAATTGAATATTTAAGATTGCACAATCATTACAAACTTCAGCTCACCATTCTATTTTGTTAAATAGATGTTTTTCGTTTTATAACAAGTCGTGTACAGCTAATTTTTAATTTTCATTCAACGCAAATCAATCTATTTTGAATATATTGTGCCATAACGGTACATAATGATCAATAAAGCTTGTCTAAAGTTGAGTTGGTGCTTATTGTTCGATCGTGCGCGCGCGTTCACCAATTTAAGCGAAGGAGTGCCTCGAGCGCGCATAAAGAGGCACCTGCTCTCCCACTGTACATGCACATTACCAACACAACCGGAGAAACAGAGAGAGAGAGAGAGAGCGAGTGAATGAGGCAGGCTTGGAGGACTTGGAGGAAAACGGCGTTTTACTGGGTTGCACAAAGTGGGCGCGAGCTCTTTCTTTCTTTTTCTAACTTACTCTCACTTCATTGCATTGAGGATGCATTTATTGCAATTAAGTATGACATGCAACTCTATTGAATTCGTAATGGTGTGAATGAGCTTTTACATTTATTCTTGATCTATTTATTCCCGACACTTTTCTTTTAAATATGTTTTCTCAAGGCTCTGTAAGGGATGTTTTATAATCGTTGTACTTATTCAAAGAAAACACAGTTTAAGCACTATTTGAAACTTTAATCTTTCAAGGAAATGGCTAATTGGAAATGCAATTATTGAATAGACTGATTTTTCATGTACATAAATATTTTTTAACCATTAAAAATATCATTTATTAAGCACTATAGTAATAAAACATCTAATTATAGAATTTTTAAATTTAATTATCAATGTATAATTGAAATAAAATTTTACAAAAAACAACATCTCTAATTATTTAAACTAATATACGTATATATTCTCTAAATTATAAGTTAAAAGAAATTATTGAATAATCAGGAAATAATCAGGAAATCGGTAGATAATTATTTCAACTTTTTTTTGTAATGTTATTTTATAATAATAAAGTGTAAAGCATAGAATACCGTGAAAATATTCATAACCACTTTAATTGATTCACCTTATGATTAAATTTAACATTTTCAAATTTTCATAGATGTCTTTATGGTATTAATCAATTCGCTGACTCACTTCGGCATATATAAATCACTTTTTATTCTCAGTTTTCTTACATGTAACGTAATGAAAAATCAAAAGCTATATTAACAATATTCCATCAACCACTGTATTGGTATTACAGCTGTTTATAATTTTTTTTTTTTTTTTTTTTTTTTTTTTTTATATATAAATACAGTTTGCTTTTTAAATATATTATAATAAACCATGTGTAACGTTCAAACAATACTTTATATTGACCGCAATACATTGCAATTAAAATTGATAGAGTACGAGACCACGATAGTCCAAGGAAACAGTAAAAGATCTTTATTATCTTATCGTATGTTTATTTCAATTTAGATCATTCAGCAAATTACGTTTTAGTCACAATAATACATATGGCGTACAAAGTTAACTTGGAAATTATGCTAAGACAAAAAGTTAAATTTATTTTTTAATCACATTGTTATTTAAAAAAACACATTAAATCTAAAAATATTTCATTCATTTAATATAATTCTTAGAAACTGTAAATTCACTTTGTTGCCATAATGAGATTTTCTTATAATAAAAACTCTTACAGAAAACTAAAACTTAAAACAAAGAGTCTCTTGATAAAAGATTGAATAAACTAAAAAACAATTGGAAATTTGATTTGGACAACCAACATTTTAGTGCAATTTATAAAATGATATACTGAATATTTTTTTTAATATTCTAAAAATAGAAAAATCACTACGCTTAACAAACTTAAGTTGTTGTTTTTCTTATTTTTAAATAATCAATGTACTTTTTAATTTTGTTATTTCCAACAAAATCATAACCATAACATTGAGCACTGAAAATCGTGTTTCTTTCGAACATACGAATGTCCAAATATGTAAATCTAAATTTAGTATTTGACAGGTATTAAAGTTGTTAAAACTCTCAATTTGTTGAACATAAATCTGGCCTTTTAACGGAAGTTGAACTTACATTAGCCTAAGAATTGTACTTGCCAAATATGCCATACAAACGCATTAAAGTGTCATCTCACAGAAATTCACAAAACTTTTAAGCGACTTATATATAATAATGATTCACCATTAGTTCTAATCTTTAAGAAGATTCTGAGTTGCAGTTAATTTTATTTGCCATTTTCTAAGTAATATCTGTTCATGCAAATTTTTTATAAATATTCAACAACTTTTCGAGTACTCGACTTATACCTAACAGATGTTTCAAACTGCAGGTTGTACATAATATAATCGATAGTATTTCTTCGGGGCGGTACTAAGTTCAATAAAATATGCTGCACCATAAGCATGTCGAATAATCATGTTAATTATTTATATTTTATATTAAAATCATTTGAAATTGTTATAAGAAAACAGGGCTCGCGCTTCAAAACGCAGGGAGGAGATAAAAAGGGCAATATAAACAGAAAACTCGAATTTTCAAAGGAATTAAAGAGGAGATATTAGCCCTTTCCTCTACCAAGCCTCTCATTAAACACGAGCGAATACCGTTTCTAGTCTACCTTACTTACGAATTTCCCGGATGTTCATAATTACGCACTACGATGGAGGTTTCCACCCCTGACCTTCTCCCTCCCCCTCTGCCGCTCTATTTTACTATTTTCCTCCCTGTTCGACCCGTCCACTCTTGAATGTTTCCTGATAGATTTTCTCTGTTCACGCAGATCTACCAGTGGCAGCACCGGATTCTGCATCAAATATTTAAACTGCTGAGTCTCGCAGTCATTACACAGAATTCCAAATCAGTTGTATTCGAGCATTTTTTATTTTTTCAACGTTCACATTTTATTGATCCTTTTTGCATCACCATTTATTCTTGACACTATTTTTACGAACATTGTGTAAACATCGCACATTAATATAAAATGTTTGTCCGCGTGAATGTTCTTTTAAGAGACTCAAAATATTGTTTTAAATAATTTTAAAGACAGGATGTGCAAGGAAACGAGGATACTCGGTTTATGTGTCGTCATCTAGTTAATTAATACAAGCATAACTACGTTTTAATTCATATTTATATACTTTCACAAATACATGTTAATAAAAAATAAACCTTTGCGTAATGTAATTAATAATACCACATCAAATATTAATTCATCATTTAATCAAAAACATATAATTGTTTTACTCTTAAACTTATTCAATAACAAAATTTGCAATAGTAGAGGCTTCTCTGTCAAAATTAACATATTATGTTGAGAATATATTAAATAAAATGTTTTAAAAAATATATTGTCAAATATTTTATGACAACGTAAAAAATATTTCTCTGAATATTGTTCACTGATGTAATAAAATAAAATTAAAAATATTTTATTTCATTTTATGAAAATATTAGTTTTATTCAGTTTAATATATATATACATACATTTTTACTGAGATCTTGTTGCTCAAACAAGAGGCCTTTAGTTCACATTACTAATATGTTATAGACATAAAATTTATGGATATAGTATACAAAAATATATATATAGTATATATATACAAAAATATTATAGATATAAAAAATAAAATTTTTTAAATTTAATAATATAGCTTAATAATTTCAAAACACAAAATTTAAATTTGAATGAATAATTTAAGACTTTAACAGCTAGAATAATGTAAAAAGATTTTTCATATTAAATAAAAACAATATCTGTAATAAAAACAGTATCTGAGTACTAAAATAAAATATTTAAATATTAAAATATTTATAAATAGATGTAGTTTTTATTGATTTGGTAAAGTAACGTAAAAGCAATTTGATAAAGTAGTAATTTTTAAATTGTCAAGGCGAAGTAAACTGATATTTTAAAAAAATTTTAAACACTTGTAAGTTGTCAAATCAAAAATCTATACATTGATAAATCGGTTTCAGAGTTACGAATTTAAAAATGGAACTACTCAGTTTTTCATATTCATAAATATTTTTACGCGTGTTGACATGTGAAAAAAACACCCAAAAGTTGAAAAAGTATGAATATTTAAATCAGTCACTGCAGTAAAATTTTACTTTCACCCGTTACTGATGCACGCCTTCAAAGCCACCTCATTTCTTTTCAGGACCAAATTCCCATCTTCTGTTCATCCTCTTATTTCACCGATGATACTACTTTACTTGGTATCGCAAGAGTGAAGCAAACTGAGTGTTTAAAAGTGAGAAAGAAAAAGAGAGAGAGAGAGAGAGAGAGAGAGAGAGAGACAGACAGACAGACAGACAGACAGACAAACAGACAGACAGACAGACAGAGCCTTTTTCTTTCTATATCTCGCCTCACAATTCGTCTCCAACATTTTGTCGGCATTTGTGCGCCCAACCAGTCCACCTTTCTTAATACCTACAACACTTTACGTAACATCATACCCACAAACGAAAACATAAACTCACACAAATAATGAGGCTATAATAACTTGACAAACTATCCTTTTATCCCCACTTATTTCTCTCTTGTCACTGTCCTTTCGAGCTCTTAATGGACACACGCCGATAATTGTTTTGCGCACTACAGAATGTATAAATGATATGTATATTTTTGTTTTGATAATGGTTTTGTGCATGTACATCTTTTTGTATGGTATGTCATATTTTATTGAAAAATGATAAAAAAAATTAGTGATCAAGTTTTTTTTATAACAAGCACCATTCATGTTTACCAATGAGGCATTATTTATTTGTCATTACTAAAACTAATATTTGACAAAATTCTTTGTTTTTTTCAATTTAAAATAGTTGAGCTATGGAAAATCAAAATCAAATGTTTTTTTTTACCTGTTTTATTGTCTTTTGCGGGTATGTAGTATTTGCATTGATTTTTCATGCATTTCAGGAATGTTCAAATGTTTGGTACTAAACTACAAATATTTAAACAAGTCCGGGAAAATCAAATTTTTGCAGGGAATGCACGTACATGTTAATACATATGTGTATAACACTCCAATTTTACAACTTGTCATAAATTTGATGGATTTTCATGGTCATTCCAATGGGTTGTTCATGCAAAATATCTATATACATTTTAAGCGAAACATTATTTTAAATTTTTCGGTAAAATTTCAGTCCATTACATAAACAGTATTCGTTTATGTCACATTTCATATTTTAACTAACTTTTGAATTTTTATTTTTAAACTGACAATTATAAAATACTTTATTTGAACATTTTTGTAAATGAAATTTTTTTTAAAGGATGTGTATAAAAAGCACTTTTTAAAGTATTTCCGTTATTTTTATAATATTTATCAATATCTTAACACAATATATTTTGAAATATTGAAAATGACGATCGAATACTGTACAAATTTATTTTAAATAAATATTTATAATTTATTTAATTAACTATGCAATTATAAAAATTTAGTTTTCATCATCAAATGAGAAGTATTAAACTCTGATAAAAAGAGAAAAACTAAATGTATGATTTAAATAAGATTTTAATACAAAATTTTTCTATTTGTTTTTTAAATATTTTAAAATACAAAAGGAAACGATGAATATTTTTTTGACAAAAAACTTTCTTCCTTATATTACGAAGTTTCTCCAATTTTAATAAAACCTGTTTTAATAAAAGTTTTTTGTTATGAATGTGTTTATGTTATTTGAATTTCATCCATGTAATATATCAATGCATTTCAAGAATATCAATAAAAATAAAGATATTTACAAAAGATGTCGCCAATGTAATTCTTTCTAAACAAGGTATTAAAAATATGATTGTATAAGTAATTATAGAATTAATTAAGACATGTATTTGTTGGTAACCATAAGTTAATTATAACGTGTATATATTCATTTAATTTATTAAGTCTAACAAAGAAATTTAATAGCACTTTGAAGTAGGTAACTACATACAGATATAAACCACAAGAATTATAGAACCAGGTTTAGATAAATGAGACTGATCCAAGAGCAATATGCAAGCCCAAAAGGTCAAGAAAACCACAACTAATAAAACCAACTAATGAAAGCAGAAAGTAATATATATATTAGTATAAAGAACTTACGGCAAAACCGTAGAGTGACTAAAAGAAAATGAAATACAATTGAAAATAAATTTAAAAATAAATTTATTCTTCATTTAATGTTAAAAATAGATTTTTTTTTAGAAATAACAAATATTGTTGAATAATTTTCAAATCTAATATTATATCTTTTTTTGTGGGTTTTTTAAAATTTACAATTTTCATAGAATTGCATATTTATCATTATATTTTTTTATTGTGAAGCATTGATGCTACAAACATATTTTTTAATAAAGATCGATTATGCTTAATAATAAATTTTATAAAACAAAATAAAGTAATACAAATTTTTAATATAAAATAATTTTTTCAAATAAATCGTTTATCTAAATATTTAACATCTACTTAGGAAACTAGATACCAAACATGATAATAATTATTGTTTTTCATTATTCATATTACTAATATAAATTTGTAATATAGTTTCAAATATGTAGTGATAGTAAAAATATGGTGCACTTTACTGTTAATGTGACATGAAAAAAATGAATTTTTTTTTATGAAAAATAAAAAAATAATACGTAACATAAGTAGAAATTTCAAACATTAATATATAAACATAAAATTTTTATTACATTGTAAATTCTTTGTCAATTGCGAATAGAAATTAGATTAATTTAATTGTATGCCTACAAAATTGAATAAAAAACTAATAAAAATTTTATGTATTAAATAAGATAAATGATATAATGATACATTAAAAAAAAAATCAAAAAATAGGTATTCTATTCTTTTAACTTTCAACGCTTTTAAATAATTAAAAAAAAGTATAGGTATTAGAATCTACTTTAAAAGTTTATTTAAAAAAAAGTCTATGTTTTCGAACATACCAATCCTAAACATACAAGATTTATTTATAATGTGAAAAAACCGCTAACAGTAATTTTTCAACTTATCAAATTCATTATCATTAAAGCTATTATCAATCATAAATAGTACTGTCTGTAATAAATATAATTCAAACATTTAATGTTAAAAATTAATTCTCATCTTCTGTCTTTATTTAAAAATCTATAATGATGAAGTTTGGTTATCACCGATTAAAACTCACACAGTTACAATTAACGTTTGTATTAAAATTGATTTAATTTAAGTGGTGACTTATTCTTTAATATCTCGAAATCATCCGACCACCAATTTAATGGTATATTTATTCATCTTACTTAATTCATACTAATATTTCATAGGAGATTCATTTTTAATCAGTTTTTTAAACTGTCGTAACCCCTTCTCTTTTTACCATATTAACATTGTTTTATTTTCTAACCGGTTGTATATGGTCTTATTTATTTCACTTTTTACAATAATTATAAGTCTTGTTGATTTGAGTCCAACTGATGCTCTTTTAGTTATTCTATTGATCTTTTACTGCCTAATATCGAGAATAAAAATGCAAAAATTTTTTACACTTTTCTTGCCACTAATAAATATTAAAGTAATATGTAATTGCAAATATACTACAACTTAAATGAGAAATATAAAATTTGATTATAAACATTGAAAGAAATTTAAAATTTAAAATAATATAAAAAAGTAAAAAATTTGCATGAAATGTTTGAAGAGAAAATTAATACTTTAAACATATAAATTTTAAAAACATAAAGGTACACTAGTTCGTAAAAAAAATACGACATGTGAGCAGCAAATTTTTATATCATGCTTTTCATTCATAAATGCTTTTCTAAATGCATTTTTAAGCAATTGTTAAACATTTTATAATAAATAGAATGTAGGATTGTGTATACTATAATTTGATTTGTTTATATAATATGTATTTAATTTCTTTTCCCCTTTTTCAATTAAATAATAAAATATATGAATTAAATTAATTAAAATAAAACATGGTGTAATGAGTAAGTTTTAAACGAATACTGAAACTAAATAGGATTTATAAAGATTGTTACTTTCCGCTTAAACTAAATTTCCTACAAAGAATAAAAAAGATAAAATATTTATTAAAATTAAATGATTATAAATATTAGTTATTAAATTTATATGCTTTCGCTTCAAGTCACCTTTCAAAGCAAACGGATAAAACAAAAATTATTACAAAAAACTTAATTATAAATATTGAAATGATTCTAACTAAATTAAGCATATTTACAGTTACAATAATGTCAGACAAATTAACAGGTTTTGCAATGGATGAACAAGACTGGTATACTCATAATTTTATTTCATCAGGTATCGGATCCTGTGAAGCGTTAATTATTAAATAATATGTACAACAGATTTCACGAAATGTAAATACTGTTGCAAAGTGCTTAGAGCTTTTGTGCAAGTATAAATTACGGGGGATAAATAAAAGAGCCCATTCGATGTAATAAGCAATTCATGAAACCTACTTATAATTCGTTAAAAAAGGGAATAAAAGTAAAGAGTGTTAAGAAACGTTGAAAGGAAGGAATAAATCGAGAACAAGTATATTGTACGCGGATGGGCTGAAGAGACAGCAGCAGAGATAAAGAGAGTGAGTATTCGGAAAAAGAGGAAAAAAGAGAAAAAGGTATGGGTAAAAAGAGAAGAGATGCATACGCGCGATCCGGTATGAGCCAAGATGGGCGGAGATGGATTCTGCGCCTGCTCCAGAGAATATCCACGGAACGTCGATCATACTCGGAGCTGCGATACGCGGACACATCCTTCGTCTAACCTCCGCCACCTCCTTACTATTTAACCCGACGCGTATCAGTACCTCTTCCCTCTTCCCCTCCCCTCCCCACCCTTTTCCTTCCTCTTGCCCTCACACTTGTCTATACGTACTCTTAACACGTCCTCTCCCCTACTCCCGCAGTTTACCAAATCCTCCGCAACCTACACACGCTTACAAAAGATTTAAATTTATAAGTTGCGCGCGCGCGCGCTCTCACTCGCTTACTCTCTCTCTCTCTCTCTCTCTCTCTCTCTCTCTCTCTCTCTCTCTCTCTCACTGTGTGTGACTGTGTATATTTAATACTAAACGGGTCTTAAAGTGACCTCGATTTTTGAGAGTGTAATCGCGCGGCGAGCGCCATTGGACATTCAACGACTGTGTATAAACGACGATCTAGTCGTTCTTTCTTCCTTTCTTTCTTTCTTTCTTTCTTTCTTCTATTTTATATAATACGTATCGTAAAGCGCAAATATGATACCGCATATAGAGCAGAAACCAAGAAACCCTTGTTATTTACAGATTTTGTTGTGGAAGGAGAGTCACAGCTTTCATATAGTCACTATTTCTATTTTTGCAGACGTACAACTTGGCGAGAAATTTCAAAATGAAATGCTGATCTGAAGATGAAAGAGTACATGTATACCGAGTACTCTCTTTCTCTCCCCCTCACTGTCTCTGTGTCTATGTGTCTGTTGTCTCTTTGTCTCTCTCTCTCTCTCTCTCTCTCTCTCTCTCTCTCTCTCTCTCTCTTTTCGACAACTCCTTTTTAGGTTCCTCATTTTTATCTTTTTGGAGCACAACTATGTCTTTGATCGTGTTATTCTCGAGACGAGCAACTATTTTATGCCACTACTGTAATTCGAAAGATGGGATATTGATTATGTCATCATACTTAATGCAAAGTTTTTTCGTAGGTCTTATATTTTTAAGACACTTATATAATTACAGTTTCTCAAACTCAAATTATAATGGAGTATTTTACATAAAAAGATCATTAAGTTACTTTTTAAATTTCATACAAAAAATTAGATTGGTTCCAATATATAAATCCAAATTTATTCTGAATAAATTTATAATTTTATTTTATTTGTCAGTATTACGCTTCTAGTAATTTATAATTTAATTTCAAGTATATTAATATTACAATACAATAAGGATGGTGTTTTTTTATAACTTTCGTTCCTAGTACCTTAACTGATATTACACAAAAATGATAATTGATAGCATTATTAAAATTTCAATTAACAGATCACATTAATTATGAATTATAAATATTTAAATTATTATACAATTTATTAAAAAACTATTATATTTATCAAGAATAAATTAAATACTAATATAGTTTTAATTAACATTGTATATTATTCGTAATTAATAACTTCATGAAATATTATACAAAAACATTTTTTTCTAAACATATATAATTTTTAACAAATATTTTAAATTACGTGTGTACGTGTATACTATTAAACTATTCTATTGCCTCTAATTCAGACTTCAAATATAATTATAATCTTATTAAATAAATAAAATGTTTAAGCATTTTTAAATATTTTTCACAAAAATGAATATAATTGTAACATTAAAATGGGAAAATTATTTAAATTTATTATTATTTTTTTAAAAAAATATTATTATTACATTAATCCATTTTTATATTAAAATAAATATAAATAATAAATCTTTGACTTCAAAAAATTGTTATTTTTAAATTATTCATTAAATGAAGTACACGTTATAAAATATTATAGTTTGTCACTCAAATCCATATAAATAAATTGGGTATATAAAAGTCATAATGAAACGCATAATAAAACCATTAAACACACGTAAAGTATACAATGAGATAAATAGCTTTGACCTTGTATAGAAAAGATTAATTAGACCGTAAAGCAATACGCCAATCTTAAATTTTTCACTTAACTTTCTCATTAATGTAATAAAAAAACAAATTTCTAAAATTGAAATATTTTTAAGATAGTACACATTCAAAGTTAGGTGTAATAATTTAAATCTTTGGTAATATTATAGAATTAAAAATGCTGTATTTGTGTCATTAAAAAAATTAAATATTTGAATTTGTAAAACACGAGCACAGAATTTCCGAAAGTTAAAATAAGTTATTGGGTCAGGAAATCATGAACATCAATATCATTTACCTGTTAAAAAAAATAGAATTCAATTTCAATACATTCAGTTTTTAAGTATATAATTTAGCAAGTTAATCAATGAATTTTAATAAATTGAATGTTAGTATCATAATTGTATAATTGTATCATGATTAATGATACAATTTCAATACTATTATGTAAATATGAAGATATTGGCCAAAATTTTGTATTTAATATTTTTTATGAATAAAATGCATTTTTAAGAACAGTTTATGGAAATGATACAAGAAAAAAAATTAAATATTATTTAATATTTGTTTTAAAAATATTTTTTATAATTCGTATTGTATTATATTATATAATTATAGAAAAAAAAAAAAAATATTGATACAAAATATTTTTGACACATACTTTTATAAACATATTATGAAAGTAATATGAAAAATAAGACTTGAACGCACATACTGAGAAATTTAAAATATTTATTGGAAAGTTGATTGCAGATATTGATTTTTAACATTTATTTCTTGCAAATAAATTGATTTGCTAATGTAAAAAAATATTTGAATAATGATGCAATGATTGTAGATAAATATAATGAAGTTAGCAAGGGGGATTATTAGGGTAGTTATCTGTTTGTACCAAACTACTAATCTGCAGACTTTTAAGGAATATAACTGATTGGTAAATTGATAGTCTGTAATAAAATAACTTAGAAATCTAAAAAAATTGAAAACCATTATATTTATTTATTATTTAAAAAAAAATGTAGAAGATTCAGCAGAAGATAGTTCCTATTATTAGTACATAAATAATTATATTTTATTTATTATTTTAATTAACTGTATTCCTCAACAAACTATTAAAATTTATAAATGTGTGTTCAACTTTTATAATATTTATTATCTATGCTAAAAATTAGTAAATGTGTGAAAGATATGATTTAAAGACGTTAAAATACTTAAATGACTAGTTCATGCGCATATAATAATATTACAATTCTCATTTATTATTATTTTGTAATTAGTATATGCATTGAATTTACAACTGTGGGCGCAAAAATGCTGACACACAGACACGCCTATACCTATTCGCCTTCGTTTTAAGAAATGTTTTGTGTTTTTAAAATGTTTTTAAAATACATTTTAATAATACAATTAAGTACGTGATTACATATAATTTTACTATTTATAGAATCATAAAATGAAAACAAACTAATCTTTATGAAGAAAAAAATTTGTATATTCTGTTGTATTGCACAAACCTCTGGCGAAAAAAAATAGGTATATGAAGGACGAATATAACAAAGTTGTAATAACAGTAAAAATTTTGTAATATCAGCCCTCGACGACTATATGTAGTCGAGCTTATATATTTTTCTAATTATAGACTTGTAAAAAAAATTTATTTTAAAATTTACATTGTAAAGTCCCTAAATTAGATTCAAATAATTCGTGCGACTGATGAATCAAGCATGATGTTACGATCAAATCATAGAAATTTAGCCAATTCTGTTTTTAAATTTATCCATTTAGTTTACTAATATATTTTACAATTGGTTAAGCTGTTGAGAAAGATAAATCATTACAATGATTTTGAGGTAAAACTATTAATGAAAAAATATTAATAATGGAATTACTCCATTTTGAACGTTGTTACCAGTTGAGTGTTACCACTAGAAAAATCTTGACTTTACGTTAAATTTCGCTATCCTTCAAGAGCCCAAAACATTTTCTGGGCTCTGCTTCCGCATCCTGACGTCGAGTAGGCCAAAAAGCCAAAAAAAAATAGTTTTAACGATCTAGTAATGGTCAAAGAACCGATAAGCACGTGTGCGTTGCGTTATATTTATGTTAATGTTGATGAGAAATGTACCTGAGGGAAGATTGAGAGGAAAACTTCTAAAGGACCATCGACAGCCGAAGAGCTTCAAGTCCCGGGTGTCAGGGAGACGTTCCTTCATACCCAAGGTCCACTTCACCGAAGATGCAAGGAGTGAACTCATTTCCTATTTCTCTGGCACACTGGCTTTGCTTTTCCTCTGTTTTCCTTGACACGAAAAGATCGGCAAAGCCACGACGACACTTGATGCGACGCGCCTTTATTTCGCCATCTCGGTTCCCTCTCGTGATCCTCCTCTCGAATCTCTTTATCGGTCGGAGGGTAATCGGAGTGATGCGGCGACGGGGACGCGACCGCAGGACGAGAAAACGAGAAAAACTGGCGCGTCTTTAGAAAAAGAACGAGCGCGGTGCACTAGAGCGAGGACTGCGCGGGAGGAGAGCGACGACGAAGGTGAGGATGAGGACGGAGACGAAGACGAGGTAGGCGACGGTGACGGGGCCGCAGTGCCCGAGCAAGTGTGTCGCTTTTACTGGTGTTAGAATAACTCTCGGGGCCCACTCTCTCAAACTCCTCCAGAGTTTCACCGGGCCTCCCACTCCTTCTATCTCTTTCTCTCCCTCCTACCCGACCTGCACTGCACTCTCTTCCTTTTCGGTTAATCCTTCCCACCTTTCTCTTTCCATTTACTTATCTAGTTTAGCATCAACATCTTTCAATTTTCTTTTTTATTTTTCCAGCTCCATCGTGCTCTCTTTCACTTTCCGTGCAAAATCGTAATTTAATCCAAAACTATTTTTTTTCTTTCTTTAACGAGTCTATCGGGAAGACTTGTTTGTTGCTGTAACGAAACGTGTTTAACTTTTAGTATTAAAACGAGTTGGTTGCATAATACATTTTTCACGTCACATAATTAAATTTAAGATACCTTTTTTCATTTTTCTCTTAACTTTTCGCTTACTTAGTGCACGCTTCTGCAAAATATTACTTTTCGCATTAGTTGATATTTGAAAAGCAAAATTTAAAATTCACTAATAATTTAATTATTATTTCCATTTATTATACTTGGAAAACATAAAAAAAAGATGCCTTGTTATAGATAAGACAATCTTTGCGTGAAAATTTCAACCAAATTCTATTTAATATTAATTCCTTATATAAAAATGTTGATTTAAATTTTTTCACTAATAAACATTATATTAATTACATGTAAATTACTATGATTTTCCTCTAATTCTTTTACTTAATTTATTGATTTTTATTAAAATTAAGATTTATTATTTCTGAACAACATATAATATATTCAAGGAGTTTTTAAATTAAATATACAATGGCACATGGAAATTATTTAAATAACAATGCAAAACTACATTGTATTTAAATTTTAAAAATTCCTACATTATTTTTATTGTTGCTATTGTTATCTTATTATTATCATTATTGTTGTCATCACCATCATCATTATCATCATTATCAACGTCATCACAATTGTTATCATTATTAACTATAATGCTAGATATGCATCATTGATTTCCAATTATAATGAGTTATTCCTCAATGAATTTACTTATGAAAATTATAATTCTATTAAATAATAATTTTTTGTAATTATATACGGCAAAAAAAAATATTTTATTAAGAATATTATTGATATCATAAAATGATATTTTACACTAATGTAATAATTAATATTGTAAATTTTGTTCATACTTATATTCTTTCATTTTATAATAGTTTGATTTATAATTTCCCTTGAATTTAAATTGAAGTTAACTTATGAGGTAATAATTACTTTACATGATAATCCTTAAGTGATATCCAGTAGCAAACTTGATTAATTGCATTTAATTTCAAAGAATATTTTAATTAATGCATACTATAATTATATTGTTTAATGTAAAACTCACAACATTGTTAGGATCAATTTAAAAACTTCAAACTCTGCTTTCAATATTTAATAAATACTTTCTCATTAAATAATAAATACTTCTTTATCAAACAACAATTCATTAAATATATGATCAATATGTAAGTAACAATATTATGTAGAGGTTGAATATATATAAAACTTAATGTAAACAAACGTATACCGAGAATAAAAACATCGAATCTAAAAACAAGAAAAGATATCTGAATGTAAAATAATGAATTTCATAAAATATATCGTTCTTTCATTCAGTAATTTACGATATTCAATATTTTATATTAAAATAAAAGAGAGACAACCATACGACTTAAAAATATTTTTACTTTTTAAAAAACTTTATTATTAAAATTAAAATTTATTAATATTTCAAATGAAATAATCATATGAATGAACTAATTACATTTTAATCATAACTTTAAAAATGTAATCATTTGTTAAAAAAATTTTTTTTTTTATCTATAAGTATGAACGTGTTACACAAAAAATGTACTTATGCTTTTAAATGATAAGTTATTGAAAAGATCTGCCATTAAATTTTGTTATTATATTTTTGTACGCATTTTCTTTGAGTTTATCTTTATTTCAAAATAATAATATTTTCAACTAAATGATAAATAATAATTGCAGGTATAAAAAAAAAAAATACAATAAATCAAGTGCTTTCGCTACATATATTGTCCTTATTATTTCCTGATAAATATTTTAATAATAATATTTATATTATAGAAGGAAATTAAATAATTCTCATGAAATAATTTAGTTATAACGAGAACAAAGCAAAAGTTATATTATTGCAATCGTTTAATATAAAATAAATTATGAGCTCGTGCAAAGCAAAAATTCTTAATTTTCTTTAGATCTGATGTTTGATATATATTTTATAATTACTGAATCTAATATTATCGTCGATACATTAGTCTATATTGATTACATCTGTCATTGAGCTCACGTCGCCCAGTGCTTAATTATTGTAGCAAAACTGTATAAATTTTCTGCGCGTAAAGAAATCAAGTCACAATCTTTAATAATAATACAACAATGGGGATGTAAGACTGCAAAATGAAAGAATGAAATTGCATTGAGGTTTGGGAAAAGAAAGGATGGGTGAGGGAAAATTTTTATTATTCTAGCTAGTGATTATTGGATGTAAATGTATGTTGGATATCGAAGAAAACTAAGTTTAACTAAAATTTAAATATTTGATGCATGGTAAACGTGCTAATGAATCGCTTATCGATTTACCGGTGGTGCGACTTGTGTGAGTTGAATATTTTATCGATCGGTATAAGTTGGTTTGAGTGTGATTCCAAAAATAAATGACTAAACGATCGCTTATGCCTCGACTTGAGCGCGCATAAGATAGTCGATAAATTTTCTCCGAAATTTCTTTTCAAAATAATAATAAAAAGAATTTTAGTGGCATAAACGTCATTCAGAGGACACCAAATGCATCTCGTGGAGAAAGGGGATTAATGCCCCAGCGTTCGCCAAGAGCTCATATAATACAGAAATGGCCAGGTAACGCTACCGAGTGTGTCTGGAACTTTCAGACAGGAAGGAAACGAAGAAAGGCAAGTAGTTACTCACCGTTATTGGAGCGCGTCTGCGATTGGACAATGGGATTGTTGTTGGTCTCGATGCAGGTGGAGTTGGTCGTCGTCGAGGAAATGGCGTTGGCGGAGTGCTGCTGTCTGTCGGCGCTGTTGACGGAGGTTATGCTGGGGGCTCCCCCGGTGCCGATGGGCTTCGAAGAGGTCGACCAAGGGCTGCAGGTGTCACACCCCTCGGCGGAGCGCGTCGACATCCGACAGCAGGACCACCGCTTGCCACTCCAGAAGCCCGCGTGGTACCGACCGCTGAGGCCGGGGTTCTCGCTGCACACTGCCAAATTCAATAATTCATAAATTAGCAACTTCAACACTTTTTTCACGCGAGTTTCGGGGTGAAATACTTTGGGGGACGCTGGGGCAAAGTGGGGCTGCTGCTGACATCCGTGTCTAGCTTTAGAAAAATCATTGGATCGATCAATAATGATTTTCAATTTAAATATCTTGATTATTCATACCTTAAGGTTCCTGCCAAGGCTTTGATCTCACGATGTTTTCTCAAATGAATTCAAGTATAACTTTTAGTGGACGCGCGCTTTTAAAAATAAATTAAAAATAAATTTTGCTGAATAACAAACAATTCTTTAAAAGATTTAAAATCAATCATTTTAATACTCTATCTGCTTAAACTTGAATGAAATTATGAATGCAGCAAATTTTTAGCTAAAACTATAGCTTTAAATGTAATCAATAAGACGAAATATCTAATAGATTCATATTCTTATAATTCTATTGTTTTCAACTGTTATTATTTTTTATAACATATTCATAATAATCGATATTTTAGAATATTTATTTTTATATTCATGATTTTATTAAATATATGTAAAAAACCTTCATACTTTAATTTTTATACATCCGATGTGTTTTAACGAAACAAGACTTAAGCTTTTAAACAATAAAATTTTGTCAATCTTAATAATTGTGGATTAAAACTTTTAAAAATCTCATTATCATCGTATGATTCATTAAAGCTAATGAGATATATACCATTAATTTTTTATTGAGTTTGAAATGTACCATTTGGGTCACTTGCTCAAATTTTCGAATAAGTTATTTTTTATTTTTGGCATAACGGTTGGTTTTTGATAAAAGTTCTTTAATACGATCTATGCGAGTTCGAAAGATCTTCCAAATTTTGATAATGGATTTTTCAGTCAATATGTGATTTTAAACCCAGATCTACTTTAGACACATTACTTTCAAATAAAAGAGACTTAGTCTTAACTATCTATAAAGAAATAAAGCAAAAGTTCACGTATTTTTAAATCTTAAAGCTGTGTAATGTCGTTGAAAAATGAAATAACTTAACTCTTAAATTTTCTTAATAGCTTTTTACATTTATATTTAGTTTTCAATAAAATATTTTTTTGTGAATAATATTGCTTTTGAAAATAAATTCATCTTTTCAAATTATTTAAAGTTTGAATTTTACAAATTGTATATACATATATGTCACTATTACATGTCTTTATTTAATTTAATTTCCTACTTTTCTAACTAATTTATCGGAAAAGTTTATTTTTTTAAACCGGATAATCAGTATTTACTGCCAGTATCCTAAATGACCCGCGATGCGAACCAATGAAGTGCACAGCTGGTAACTCAAGAGACATCAGTTAACATTTAAAAATTGAAAGAAAAATATTAAAAGTTCATGAAAGTTTAAAATTTTTTTCTTTCTAATTCGGTAATTTATTAACAAATATATTTTATATTTAAGCTATAATTTATAACTAACCATAATCAAAGTCTATATAAAGAAAAATAAATTAATATTAATTGCATTTTTAAATATACTGCCGGTAATAATGAAGATAACATATAGATACATAAGTAAGCTTAGTAAACGATCTTAAAGTATAATTCTTAGATTTAAAAATAAAATTTTTTAAAAGAGATACAATTGCTCATTATAATTAAATTTTGTATGGATAAGATACGTACAATTATTAATTAGTTTTATAATTAACAGTAATAGATACTGAGCTCATTAAATAGTTATTGAAAAGTTGCCGAGGAACTTTTTGATTAGTTAAACACTTGAGTACATCAATAACTTTAGATATTTTGGCAGAATATAAACTTTAAATTTAAATTAATTAGAAAAAACAAATTAAAATTATATTCAAGGTATCCGTACTTCAATTATGTATACAAAAAATTGAATTATCAATAATTTAAAAGTAAAATATAACTGAAAGATACATAAAAAAAAAAAATTTTTTTTTAATATATTAATTTATTTTAGTTGAAATATCTCCAAAAAAATCTTAATTAATAAAAAAACATGAATTTAAAATATTAAACTAAAATATTGTATAAATAAAAATTTATCAAAATAAATTTTTTCTATTTTTCGATATAATTTTTAAAATGATATCGAAGATTAAAAATTCAGGAAAAGATTGAGAAGTTGAAATGGATAAAATATAAAGAAGCAGCATTTTATCGTTAGTAAACATTAGCGCACGTAAAGAGAATAAATATTATATTTATCCACTATGTATATTGAATTTATTTACTCAAGTTTCTGACTGAACTCTACTATGCAATAACAGTAATACATTTACTATGGCCTATAAAACATTGAATTTTTTTATTAATATTAGAAAATACAACTGGATAGGTACAGCTTCTACCATACTTTATTTTTACCGCATGCATGTATCTATAAAAATTTATCAAACAAAAAAATTTGGCTTATTTAATTAACTAAATGTCTAATAATCTATGCATTAATAAAATTGTGAAGCATTGCAGTTTGGTTTATTTATGAATTAAATGAGTTTAGAATAAATTATTCCATAACTTAAAAAAAAAAAAAAAAAAAAACGACTAATGTAATGAGAAAACGAGAAAATAATCACTTTGCAGAAATAACAATGGAAGTTACTCTTCGCAAACTTTTGCTACGCCTCTTCGGTTTCACCTTCGCCTCCCCCCCCCCCACATTATAGCATTGATACTCCGCAATTCTTTGGCTTTGGAAAATGTAAAAAATAAAATGAAAGAAAGTTCAAAAAGACATTACAATTTTAGTATTTGATCAAGAGGTTGAGGAGCTTAGAGGTGACGTCGCCCGACGTGAAAGAGTTCTCTTGATCTTTTTCTCAACGACACCACTTTGAGCTGCCGCTCACACGGACGCTCACCCTCCGCCAGTACGTGCGTATATAATATGCAAGCAATGCAATTGAAAAAGCCGTGGAATATCAAGTCCTTTCATGTGTGCGTGGCCTCGTTCAGCTTACATACGCTCGTCTTTGAGTTTTTCACTCTTGCCCTCCCTCCCTATAGAAGAGGTGGATACCTCTTGTTCCATAACTCTCGATCACGTACATAGGACTTGTCGAGGACTTGTCTTTCGAACCGAACAACATAGACGGATTGCT
Source organism: Eupristina koningsbergeri (assembly GCA_018907245.1). Classification (NCBI taxonomy): domain Eukaryota; kingdom Metazoa; phylum Arthropoda; class Insecta; order Hymenoptera; family Agaonidae; genus Eupristina; species Eupristina koningsbergeri. The sequence goes on along the minus strand of JACCHV010002752.1, from coordinate 162,922 downwards.
CATCGCTTTTCAATGCAATTCCCACCTGTAAATTCTCCATTAAATGTAAATCCTACTTCACTTCCTCATTTGTGGACGCCAGGAGTATATATTTGCTTGGCAATATTCAAGATAAATATTTTTTAGAAATGTTCGCAAATGTTGGAGGGACTATTGTAATTTTTTCTATTCGTAACGTTAATGTTCAAAATAAATTGAGTGTTGCTATCTAAAAAAACACAAATGAGATTTTTAAAATAACATTTATTTATCGAACCAACGAAACAAATTACTTCCATAATTGGTATTTGTAAAAACGTTAATTTAACCTTATAAACACGGAAAAGGTATTTCGGAAACTTCATTTTATAAAATGATTCGATGCATAAATATAAATAAACAATTTACATCATTAGCATTTTTCTATCATAAGCCCCAAATACTTGAGCATTGTTTAAATTTAACTATTATTTAAATAAACATTTGGATTTTATTAATAATAAATACGCTTGTTTGAAATAATGTTGCAACTCTATTCTAATAAAATGGTAGAATTGATCTACGAAAGCATTTAGGTATTTTTAAATTATTTTTTTCATATTTATTTGCAATAATTGTTAATTTTGTTTAGAAACAAGAGGTATTTTGTGACCATATTTTAAATAACAATTTATTCTATTGTTTTGTATAATATTTTTATATTTTTTAAATTTTTTATATTTTTTATATTTTTTATATTTTTAAATCTTAATAAGTTTTATAAAAAAAAATTATTAAAATACATCTAAATGATTTCATTATTACATTTTATTTTATTATATTGTCTTATTCTTTTTATACTTAAAAGATTTTATTCTTTTTTTTTTATTTTTTTGCACTTAAAAACTTGATCTGAATAAAAATTTTAAATGTGAATATTATATTTAAGTATTAAATTTAGTAATATAAATGGTTCTAATTTAAAAACATAAACCTAAAAATTATTTTATAATTTAATATTATAGAATAATCTATTAGATGAATCTGTCCTAAATTTATGAATAAAATTCACTATATATTATTTTTTTAAGAAATTGAAAAAAAATTTTAAAAAAAAACAAAAAAAAATAAAAATAAAATACAGTTTGGAAAATTATAAATTATTTAAACTTTAATACAGAAAGATAAGTATGTATTTATTTAATAAAGCAAATAGAATAGAAATAATAATTTTTATTTATTCAAAATAGATTTATATAGTATTGTAAGATTTTATCTTTTACATCATACTCGTAGATCATAGAATAACGAAATTAATAACTTATGGCTCAAAATCTTTCGTAGTATGTCCAATATTCATTTAAAAGACAATTTTATTACAGTACATAAAATATATCTAATTACCCATTTAGTTTTAATGACTTTTCGCACTCTTCTAGGTTTATTGTAGCTTATAGGATCTCCAAAACTGCGTTTAATATCCATAGATTGATCTTTAAAATTTCATGTGTGCAATTTTATTTAATTTTAATCATTTTTTCTGATTTTTAATATAAATTTTGTCATTAAATTTATAGGATGAGCACATTAAGTTGTTTAATTTTATACTAATTGCATTTGGTGTGAAAATTTGACGGCTTATAAATAAAACGTTCTTTTTCTTTCCTTTACTCAAACATTAAAAATAAGTAGTTTACATAATAATTCAATAATATCTATGCAAAAAAAATTACAAGAAATACATAGATTTATTAATATAAATATAGGCATTACATCATTTCTAATTCATACTGATTTTAATAAAAACTGTAATCATTTATAGTAAAATGAGAGGATTAAATAAATCATTCAGTTCGAATTAAATTTTTGTGATGAATTATAAATAACTGATATATTATCATGCATATGTACAGTATTTAAAGTATTATAAGTATAACTCTCCTAAATTTTACAAATATTATTTATATATTCATATTAAATTTATTCAATTAAATGTTTTTAAATGTTTTGCTCACTCTTTAACGATAATGACAGCTCTTTAATTAGTAAATATATTGAAAAAAAAAATGGATTTTAAAGGTAAATTATTTAAAATTTTTTATTTTACAGATATCAACATTTTTGTAATAAGATTTACACTTTTACTATCGTCTTATATAAAAATAAAAATAAAGTGAAAACTCTTATGAAGCCTCGTCAGCTTCTTAGTTGAATCTGTGACCATGAAAGTAGATGAAACAAAAAGTGAGATAGAAAGGATTTTAAGGATTCGCAAAAAATAAAATAAAATATTCACCAAAACGAGTATCACAAACAAAATAATAAAATTCAAAAGATGATGTGTATAATAAAAGAGCTTAATAAACCAAAAACTAATCTTAAATAGTGCATTTAACGTTCATGTAGACTCGTAAAAAATACCAATAAAAAATTCTGCAGAGCGAAAAAACATATAATAGGAAAAAAGTTTTCCCCTATATAAGTAAATGTGTTGGCCTGCAGAAAACTGTAAAATACTTACATATAAACCTGTTTATTTTCAAAATTTTTAATTTAAAATTGTAAAGCATAAATAGCTCCATCATCAAACTATATTAAAATAGCCTGAATTATGTTTTATGCTGATTGACTAAGGATTAATTTTCAATTTGATTGTGGTTCTATTACTTTTGAATAAATATTTTCTGAATAATATATGTAATGTAATCAATGAATATTCAAGATTTATGGATAATTTATAAGTTACATGGTAAATTGAAATAATAAAAAAATTATTATTATGCATTAAAAATTTTTTACAAATATTACTTAAAAAAATATTATACGTAAGAATCGACTTTTTGCCTTAGTTTTAAATTTATGAATCATAACAAGTAGGTATTTTATAATACGAATTTTAATACGCAAATCCTAATCTTTTCAAATGTTTATATTTTTTACTCTTTTAACGAGAATCCTATATGTTTCACCAAAAGTTAAGAATACTATATTATTAAAAAAATCGTAATATAGTTTTAATTTTAAGATAATTTTTTCTATAAAATATCAAAGAAGATGTTGCTTTAAGATGCAAAACAAAATAAAAACAGAGTTAGAAGATAGAATTAAGTAATGAGTAATATTTTGGAGTGTAGTTCTCACGTATAATCATGCAATTAACACAGTAAAAAATTTCGGGTTTAATTTATTGATCAACAAGATAAATATTTTAAGCTAGTTAAGATACATAAAAAATATTATGTAAATGAGGAAGTAATTTATGAACGTAAAAATACAGTAAATAATTATATAATTATGTTATTTAACTATATTTTACGATGTTTTATACTTATCATTATAAGAAAATGATTGAATCTGTAACAAGTACAAGCTAATATAAATGGAGATTTATTAAATAATATAAATTGAGAAACTACAATAAAATTGAGTTACTTCTAGTTATTCTATTTGGAATATTATAATCAAAATTTATTAAATTTATCAATATGAATAAATGGTAAATATCACATTTTCAATCTAAAGAAATATACCTGTACAATTATTTTTGTAAAATTATTAAATATAAATTGTTTCATTTTGAATTAATTAAAACTAATAAAATATAATTTTTATAATTTTTCAATTTATTTAATTTTTTTAGAAATATATAAATCACTACAATTTCAGAAGATTATTCATGTATAAAATATTGAAGATAAATTCGAGTAACAAAAATAATAATATTAATATACGATTTGAATTCGGATTTTTATTATTCTTAATAAATATAATTAAGTTTTTAATAAAACTAAAATAAATAATTTAGTTTTAGAAATCCAATTTTGTATTTTATATAAATTTTACTTATATAATAATTTTAGAAGAATGTAATAACAATACAATAGTTACAAGGTACCACCGCAATTAAAATTATCGCTGTACAAGACGTACTAAAAATACAATTTATTTTATTTGTAAAATATAAAAGTACATTTTTATTTATTGAACAAGTCTTCATAGAGCATTATTAAATTATAATCAAATATTCAAATAAAATTGCTCTAACTTTTTAAATTTCTTTTAATTGCTCATGAAGAAAATTCTCAGATGCTTATTCCTAAATTCAGTGTTACTCCTATTCTCAAAATTTTTCCACAAAAAAGATGGGAATATATGTGATAGAAATAATTTAACATCGAGTTTAACATCAATCCTCACTAGGATCATAAAACTTAACTCAGTAGAGAATAATGTTACAATTCATCACGTTGGTTAAACTTTAAGTCGTCATTTTATTTTTATTTCTCAGAATGTAAGCATTGCGCTTTAATGCATTGTTTATCACAATGATTATCATAATGTTTATTTTAAGGATAATTTTCAAATAATAGTTATAAAAAGTACTTTCATAGTGGTCTCGTTACAACTTTAAATATGACGGTACAAGTTTCAGTGGGTTACAGAGCCATCATTTAACAAAGTTAATTAAGATAACCATCTGAGTGAATAACTTTTGTGATGTTAAATTCTAGGCGTAAAAAGTTCGCAGGTAGACGTTGTGTGTCAGAATAACTGAAATGGTTAATAAATGATTTCCTGAAAGTGATGGCGCGTTTGACGACTTCAAACAGTACCAAACTCGGTTTAGCACCAGAAACTTCACACCGTATATTCACTCGCTATTTCACCAGAGCAATTCCTAGCACTTTTCTCGCTGCTTCCAACGAGAGACTTCGCATTCGCCCAGAGATAAACTACTACCTCCAGAGAAGAAAATATAACAGCTGTCACCTATATCACATCCTGAATATAACATATCAGCTTTCGTAACTATAACTCTGTACCGTATAATCATAGTAATAAATATTAGCAGCATGTTGAATGATAATTGACTGCTGGAGAAATCACAGTTAAATATAACTCTTTTATAATGTATTATAATTTTAGTTGTTTAGGATCGCGCTTAACTTATCATTACAATAGGAAAAAACTTTAAATAAACGCTTTCCATGTTGTTCAAATATTTACTTCATGTATATAACTGATGTACCATTCGTTTAAAACTGGAATAAGGTTAGTGTGCATAATTTATGTTTGCAATAGAAAATATTGATAATTTTTAATATCTACTGTAATGTAAACATTATGTAAATGTAAAGTAAAGGATAAACCAAAAAAAATTTTATTTGAACATAACAGAAAAATAGATAAAGTTCTCACTGCTTATCGTTTGCGCATTATAACCATAACAATCGTTATTAAACGTTGTGTTAAATAAATTTATAAGTAAAACAAATTATAACGGGTTAAATTTAATAATACAAGATTTTAAGCTTTATTGGATTAATTTGCTGTTATAATCATAGTTTACTTCATCAAAATAAAATATTTGCACAGATAATAAATATAATTTTAATATTATTATTTAACAACAAATTAATTCAATATTAGTATCAAATAATAAAGCTATAGTCTTCAAAATATCAATTATACTTCATAAATTAATTGCAATAAATTAATAAACAATTTTTAATTTATTATTTCAATGTATTAAACAACAAATTTAAAATTAAACACATTTAATTGGTAAATAGAAAATGTTGTGTTTGGTGTTGACACTTATACACTTAAAAAAATCTCTTTTACATGGATGATACAATAAAAATAATGTTTTGTGATATTAATAATTTTTTTATATATTTTGAAAAAATTGTTCTAAAAAAATCATTATGTTTTTATTGAAAAATAATCGGATTAAATTTTAAAAATATTAACGACGAAACGGATAATTATTTTAAGAAAGTAAAACAATTGAAATTTAATATTAAAATATAAAAAATACGTGAAACCCTATGCTAAAAATTAGAGTGAAAAGCAGTACGTCAAAATTTCTAAAGCAACATCTTTTGAATCTTAATTTTCAAAAGAGCCTAAAAATAAAATAGTGTGAGTCATTAAAACTTTCCATTTTTCTTTTGCTCTTACACAGGAATAAGCAGCAGAGCAAGATAATGAAATTCAAAGAAGAAAAGGGATCAAAGAGAGAGAGAAAGAGAGAGAGAGAGAGAGAGAGAGAGAGAAATATGAGGTGGAAGAAATAAAGATTAGAAGAGTAATGCAACATTACCGGCTCGTATGGCTCGGATCCACTCGGCCCTATCCTGTTCCCTCGCAGCCACGAGGTAAAGCGTGTATTCCTGTCCGGCCTCCCGGTAGCCAACCTGGAAGGGCAGACCTGGGGGTGCACCTCCACCTCCGCCGCCCCCTCCACCGCCACTCGAGTCACTGCCGGCCACTTCGGCGGCACTGCCCCCCAGGGTGGCCGTCTCCACGACGTGGACGCTCTCGACAGCGATCCTCCCACGCTCCTTGCGGCGCTGTAACAAACATCAGTTCAGGATTCACCAGTTCACATCCGTCTCAAACTCCGCATCTCCAGCCACAATCCCATACGGATATAAACGCATTCCCTCTACTTTTGTGCCCTACTCCTTTTATTTGACAAATATCCTTCCAATGCTCAGGCACACAAGCATTTACTCCGATATTGTGCATTTTTGTAAAGCGCTTAGAGTCACTTTTTTTCAATAAAACTAAGAAAATTTCCCTATACAGTAAAATCATTCAATCGTTAAACAATATCTGTTGATACCTAATTAAAGATATTCGCTAATCAATCAAGTATTTTTTTGAATTAATCAATCTTTGAAGCATAAATAGTCGTTTAAAACTACAATATAAAAACTTTCTACGTTGGGTAATGAGAACATTAATGGATGCGCATTACAAATCTATTTTCATTTTGTTCGCTTTATTATGCAAGAATAATTTTTTTTTTTTTTTTTTTTTTTGAAAAAATGTTTACAAACATTTTTATGTTTTATGTGAAATTCCTTTACACACTAGTAACTCAATCATTTATTTATTTTAAATAGATGTATTATCTTCGATTCAAATAAATGCATTAACTCTTTTAGAATTTATTTCCATTACATTGTTTATTTAATATTGACGTAAAATAATAAAATAATAAAATAATAAAATAATAAATTAATAAAATAATAACGGACATTAAATTGATGCATTTAAAAATTTTTTTTACCACAATTCAGATATTCATTCCTTTTTTAGATACTTTTTGTGAAAGACTCCAATTTTTATGAAACTGTATTTTATTTTCAAGATATAAAAAAAACTATACATGTAGGCACACTATATTCTAATTAAAATACTTTTATCTTCACGAAAAATTAAAAATAAGGTATGTATCAACAACAAAAAATTATGAATGAATTATTTAAAAATTTACATGAAATTTTAATATTTTTTTATTATGCACATGGTTTTTATAATTTGTATTTAAAATTACACGATTATTCTTTAGAGCAAATTTAAAAAAATTCTAAATTTTGTTCACACGATATACAACAGTAAAAGTTTTTAAAAAATTCTGAAATTTGAATTAAAGATAATAAAGTGATGTGCATGTATTTATTTCATAAAAATTCGTATTTAATTTAGTAAAATAAACAGCATGCAAAGTAATATCTCTAGGATGTTTTCAAAGTAAAAAATAGTATTCATCTCTGTTTTGAAATAAGATTGAGTTGCTGTGGATATTGTTTTATACGAGATGCATTTCAAGACTTTATGGAAAACGTGATCAAATTCAATTCTGTTACACAAAATTCAGAGCACTGGTGTGACGTAAATAAACCGGTGACAATTGAAGAAACCCAGTGACTTACTGGAGTTTTTATTGTGAAATATATTCTAACATTTGCATGCATATTTCCAGTTTTAGATTTCCTGGTAAAAGTTAAATTGAATGTCTTTTTAAAAAAATCAACATGAATAATTATTATTGTTACTAAATTTACTAATATTGATGTAAAAATAATTGTATACAAATATATTTTGGTGACATGATAAAAAATATGGTCTAAATGTATTAAAAAATTTTTTTATTTCAATCTAAATAATTTTTTTTTTATTATTAACATAACAAGTAATAATAAATTTTACATTATTAAAATTATACTTGATTGTGCACACTAATGTGATTATTTTAATGTTATAAAATGACTGACAAATTTTTATAATAATACATTTCTATTTTTAAAGCAAATTATCAATTACATCTGGGAAGCAGAATTAATGAATCTAGAAAATTAAAGGAATATATATATTAATAATTAAAATCATTTATTGATACAGTCATAATATTTCATATATCTGGCTATAAATATAATATCAACTGTTTTGTACTCTGATAAATTAGATTTCAAATTTATAAAGTATTTACTTCATTTAAAATGAATTATTTATTTAAATAACTTAATGAAAAATTAAAATTAGTTTAAATAAATATTGTATAGATGCATATGATGATAAATACAATGGAAAGAATAGCAGTTCAATATACTTTAAAATATAAATCTAATAAAAAAATACCAAAACACGTATTACTTAATAATTATATTTTAAACAACCTCATACGAAGTATTATTTTTATTTTAAAATATAAAAACAAGTTTTATTAAAATTATATACAAACAAATTAAATAATATAGCATCAATTATTTTCAGGAATTTAAGTAAATTAAGAAATGTTAAGAATTCTAATTGAAACATTTGTAACTTATAAAATTATATCTATTTAATAGGATTTTTATTTAATTACTTCCTTTATTGCTGCGAATATTAAATCCTACTTTTAAGTACATTTGATTTTTATAAATTTTTATTACTTATTCTATATATTTTAATAATTACTTTTCAATATTTATTACAATTTTTCAAAATCAAAAAAAAAATTTCAAAATAATATGCAACTAAGATAAGATATATATAAGATTAAAGAATTTTATGTTGGTTATATTCATATAATATTTTATTTTTTAAAATTTAATTTTAAAAACTCATAAAACATTATTTAAGAAAAGACAAACATAAATTATATTTTTCTAATATTAAAATACGCATTTTTTCCAAATAGATTCAATTATAATAATTGCGATTATGATAAATACACAAATATATCATTTGATTATTAATATATAAAAAAATTATTATTAATTTTAATTTCTCAGAAAATTGTTTATGTCTAAATTTCTTTTACAAAAGATAATTATTATATATTGTTTAACCTCGAAGAATTTTTACTTATGATATACCATTCATTTTGTTAACTTTTAAGTTCATTTGAAACAAATTTATTAAAATAATTTTATTATAAAATTATTTTTCATTATTATAATATATTATTATTTACATATGTTATTTATATTTGTTTATATTTTATATAAATTTTTACTATTATTTAAAAATTATTATAATAATTTATTTATTTTTCTATTAGAAAAACCTTACAAATAAAAATTTAAAAAAAATAATTATATGACTAGTGTAATATATATTTTTATTTTTAAATATTATGTATACATAATTACGTTTTTTATTTATACGTAATTATACATGTTTAGTTTATTTGTCCTTTTTTAAGATTATGTTTTAATTAATAAAAAATGATAAAATACAATGAATTTAAAAATTAAAAGTTAGAAAAGATGTGATTGGTAGTTCATAGTATTCTTAAGTTACTCAATATTAATTATTAATTATTAATATTAATTAATAATTATAAATTATAAATTATTAAATATTAATTAATTAGGTTAATGAATGGAAAAAAAAAATTTATTTGATGAAATATAAAAATAGACGTAACTAATCTCTGGAATAAAATCTATACATGAACTTTTATTTATTATGAGATGATTCTATAAACTAGTTTTAAAAAATTGAATTTTATTAAGTCGAACTGGTTTCCAAAATGTACGACTATAATAATAGTCCAGTAATAAAGTCACTGAGTTTTTAATAAATTGTTTAAAATCCATATTAATTTTAAAATAAATATTAAATAGTAAAACTATTGAGAGTTGAAAAATTCAAAAATTCAAAATAAATTAAATGAAAACTGAAATGTTCATTTTATATTCATTTTGAAACATTTATTTCCAAAATATAAGTCAAATATCTTCTCGAGTATATCTTTCTATTAGATCCATATAGATTTATTATATAATCGGATATGTTTCCAGCATTTATGTCTAAATTTTAAAATTGAAACTAATCCGCACATTTATGAATATAAATGCATTTTAAAAAATTGTTTATTCGCATTCATTTATATAGAATTTTTGATTGCAGAAAATAGTCAGGTATAAAAAAATCAATAAATAATTCAAATTATTCTTGCATTTGCTTTTATTCAATTTCCAACATTATCATTTTAAATTTGATTGAATGGAAAAGTTATTTTTTCGAGTGTTGTATTATTGAATAAAGCCATTCAATAGCGACCAATAAAATATGGCTTTTAAAAATCAACTAGAACACAAGTTTTTACATTTTCCATTGAAAAAGCCTCCTGGACATTAAATGAAAATACAGAGCACGAAATCTCTCGAGCTCGAGAGATTTCGTGCGCGTTCCAATTAAAAATTCTAATTTAATGAAATTGCACGGCATTACTGCGCAGGGACGAATTCAAATCCGTAAAACTAATTTTAAAGTGAAAAATATTGAGGGTAAAAATTTCCAAGAGTAATCTTCGATATGTCCGTTGGTAAGTGCCGCATGTTTAAGGATATGAGTGTCGTGTGAGTTCGGCAGAGCCTACGTCCTCGTAGCTCGTTGACATTATCAAAAGAACGTGTTTCACCCGCTCTACACGTGTACGTGCACCCGAAGGAAGATGTGTGTGTAGGTGGGGGAGGAAGGTTCACGCGGAAATGAGAAAAGCTTTCGTCCGTAAATTTAGCAGTCCGCGTTTCGTCACGTTCGCTTTGATTTTTTATTAAAAAAGAACATTTAAAAAGACAAGCACTCGAGGAGGCTGGCTCTTGCCTCTCTTTCTTACTTCCTCGGTGCACGCTGGCTTTCTTCTTCTTTTTTTTTTTTTTCATTTAAAAGTTATCGTATTTCTCCGGTCCGTGACAAGGACGGCATCTGCAGCCTTAACAGTGGCGCACTTTGTTGTTGCGACGACGCAGAAAAAACTACGATCTGTATCACATGTCTTTTTCACCCCATTTCATGATAAGATAATGAATTGCACAGGATGCTTTAATCTTAAAACCTCTTGTACTTTTTCTCTTGGCTTTTTCCCTGCATTAATTTTCTCCTTTCAACCACCTCTCGACTCGAGTCAAACAAAGCATAGCACAGCATAATTGGTAAGAAAAATTCTCCGATAAATCGAAATTATCGGCCCTAATTAATCCTGCGCTTAGGAACTGATTTATATTCGACTTGGATTTTTATAATTTATTATCAATGAAGGTATCCAAGCTTATCGATAGTCAATTGCCGTTGAATACCGATAACTTTTATAAAGAAATCTCACGCCAATAGTCAATTCATAGTAACTGTTTATTGTGCAATTTGAATAATCGACCTTATTTAATATAAACTCGTACCGATTAATAATATTTTCCATTTTTACAGCCAATGACTCAACATTAATTTAATTAAAATAAAATCTTACAATTGTTAAATCAATATTTAATGCCTTCCTATTATTGCAAATATTGCAATCCTATCTGCCATTATGCAATTAAATTGCACAATAAAATGTAATTAATTATTTGAGAAATTAAAAAAAAATAAAATAAAAAAAGAAGAAAAAACTTTCAGCGCTTATCATCATATAGTATTAAAATTTTATTATCAAATACTTGAATTAATAAATTTTTATAATAACTTTCATTTGATAACGAGAACTTTCATTGTAGTACTTTATTAATTGTCATTCAATTAACAATTAAATTTTAATGTACATTAAAGCATAAATAAATGCAAAATATATGACATGTGACTTTATGATAATATTATTCTATACTCATGAACTTATCTTTGAAATACATAATTTAGCTTAATTTCTAACAAAAATTAACTTAAACACCGAATAAAATAAATGTATCATTAGAATATATATTAAATTGTAATTTCACAGATCATCAAATTAGGCTATTATTGCTATTGCTACAATATTTAGAGGTATAATTTTTTTAAAGAAATAGAGGAAAAGAATCTAATTCAATATTTAAAATATACAAATCATTTAATAATCGAAATTAATTTTATAAAAAATTTTTTTCTTTTCTTTTAAAAATATTTATAAGTGTCAAAAACTCGCAAATGACTTGTTGAATCATCATTTTTAGCCTTTTTTTTATCAATGAAAACAATAATTTATTATACATAATACTCGATAAATTATTTTCATTTAATGTAAAGAATTGAATTCAATATTCAATAACTGTTTTGCACTGTATTGCGTATTACACTTGAACTATAATTGGTATAAAGATATGATGCAAAAAATTTTTGAAAAGGAATGATCGGCAAAGCTACAATTACATTTTCACTAGTTTTATAGAAGTATTTTTAGCTGCCGTTACACATATATCTTATTATTAAGATTTGACGTATATTAGAAAATAATTTTAGTCTTTATTATTATAATTAAAAATTTTATCTTTAAAATTTTTTTTTTTTAATTTTAAGCCTGCATTTGATTTATTTTTAATTTTCTCTTCATTTTAAGGAACTTAAAATCCATTTTTAAAGTCATAATTTCCATAGACATTGTACGTTCGATTTTTAATAATGATTCAATAACTTTTTAATAAACTGTAACGTACATTTTAATATAACCCCTTCATTGGCGTAAATTTAATAGCGCCCGAGAATCCTGAGAGAATGTGAGTATAACGAGAATAAAAAGAGGGGAAGGGGGATAGAAAAAGAAGTATCTGAATTTACTCATAAAATATTCTGATTTTTATAAAAAATTTTATTACTCATAAGGAAGCGTATAGAAATCTTCAGGCACTTAAATCCATTATGCTCCAATAATTCATACACCATGGAAGAAATAATGACCAGCAAACCCTGGCCGAAAGCACGGCTCTCGATCAAAAATCCATTTGAACGGGTGGTTTTAATGCACACGCCGTTGATACTTGTCAAGAATCATTTTCGAAGGCTTTTCTCGGATCGCAATTCTGAAAGCTTTTGCCCTCATACATTTTTAACAATATCTACTTGATTCTTAGTCACATGTAACATTTTCTCTAAGCACGTACTCGAAAATGATTATTTGAATTTTTAAAAGAAGTACTATTTACTTTCATCTATTTCAATATTATTATAGTTAAAATAATAGTAATAAAAAAAAATGTTTATTTAAAAATTTCAAGCGTGATTAAAAGAAATGAGAATCCATTCATAATGTGTAAAAAATTATCAAAATTTAGTATAATTAATTCATTGACACAAAATTATCAGTTAATATAATTACAGTTGAAATAATCACACTAGGCCCAACTAAGATTTCAGAATTCAATTTTAAAGTTAAAAAAAATTCATTGTACAATCAAGAATTCATTAATCAACAACTACATATATAAATTATTTTATAAAAATCTGTTAAAATATCTTTCAATAATTATAACTTAACGATTAGTTTATACAAATTTAATCGAAGTATTGTTTTTTAATTTATAATATTAATTAAATATAAATTTTTAAAAATATGTATTATTTCTTGTATATACTTTCTATAAAAATTAATTTTTATCTAAACATATAGAATACAAATAATGTGAAATAATATTCAAAAATACAATTTGTTTTAATTTATATAAAATTTAAGAAATATTATTTTAATTTACTTTTCGGTATAAAGTTCTGTAAAGCAAAGTAAATTACCTCGCCAAACATTTATGAAAATACAAGGCGAACCAATTAATCTTTTAAAAAATTGAAGTACGACTGAGAAACGAATTCTAAATTAACATGCACCGACAAAAACACACGAATGGATAGAATTGAACGAGATAAAAAAGAAAACTTAGCTCGTTTTCATTAGAGTCGCTATTTTTTTTCTTGCACGTTCTCCCACAGGAAAACCCGTACATATTCAGAGGAATTAAAAAATGCGCTTGAAACTTGGTTGAAAAAAACCAGGTAATAACCACTTTTTTAAATGAAAAATACATACAACTTAAATGGAGACAGAGAAGTGCTTTTTATTCTTGTCTTTGCTCTCGAACAGAAGCTGTTTCTTTTGAATTAATGGAAAAATAGTGGTAGTTTACTACATGTTTTCCAAAGCTCTATATTATTATTACTGGAATATAAAAATAGAAAGAGTTAGGAGGAAAAGAAAAAGAGAGAAACGAAAACTTTCTCAGCTTCCTTTTCTTACATGCAATATAAAACCTCAGTCAACCTAAGCAATCGAAATTAACACCAACATTGACACACGCGTCGTTATATAACCTTCGTTATACGCATCCACACAAATAAACAATATACTCACATAAATTCAAGTACAGGCCAAACGCTCAGGCGTCATTATATCCGTACCGATTGTGTTCGCCATTTACAATAATTTCCGCAAAACTCGAAGGAAGCTTCAAACGGTTGGCAAGGGAATTTCTCATTTAAATATCTGAATTTTTTTTACTAAAATCATTCGTTAAATCTTACCCGATTGCTGTCGAATATTCGAAAACGAATTTTTTAACAATTTTATTATTAACTTTTGGATAAATATTATACTACTTATGATAAACCTAGGATGGATATTATGATATCAAAATAGTACACTTCTTATGATTATTATATTATATTCCATTGAAATTATAAATTAGTTTCTCGATAAATTAATGCTGTTTACATAAAAAAGTGTTATTATTTTTTTTTTAAATCATTTATTTAAAACTATATTAAAAATTATTTCACTTAAAGTTCTGCTTGTTATAACTAAACTATCATAACTGTCCTTTAATTTAATATTTATAATATGCAGCAGACTTATACTAAATTGGTTTAATATCATAATTTTTAGTTTTTAGTGGATACTTGATATTTAGATGTATAAAATTTCTCTATTTATAAAAATTATCTATAGTACTTTAATAAACTCACTAAAAAATAATGTTATTAAACAAAATAAGTGTCTTCTGTCTACAGAATATTATTAAAAATATCATATTGTATTAATATTTGAATGTTTAATGTCTGATAATTTTAATTAAATATTAATTTAAGGTAATAATTGATATATTGTAGTAGTTCATAAATAAATTAATAGGGAATTATCATATTTAATAGCAATTATATAATGAATTAGAAATTAAATTTAGGTAACCAACCCATTAATCTTTTTATTCAATTAAATTACTAAATAAATATATTTTTTGCATGAGAATATACTCTATAAATCATAAATACTTTAATGACTATAATTACTATAAATAATATTAACTGAAATGTTCATAACATTAAAAAAGATTAACTTAACAATTTTTATTGCTATTATTATGTAAACTCTATGTCTTCTTGAAAATTGAACATGAAAATTACGAATAATGATATTCCTATTCATTGCTCATAATTTGGAAAATGAAAATTCCGAATACAAAGTTTGACCTTCGTCCGTCCTCCAGATTCATAAAAAATTCTTTATTCAATCTCAATACGGAGTAAGAAGAAAATAGTCTTAGTCTTTCCGAGAGAAAAATTTTTTTAAACTTATAATTATATTAAAAAATATCATTTAATTTTTAAACCTATTAAAAAGCATAATGTTGAACATACTATTAAAATTATATAAAATAGTAAATATAAATAATAATGATAATGATGATGATAATAATAATAATAATAATATTATCATCATCATCATCATCATCATCATCATCATCATCATCATCATCATCATTAATATTATTATTGTTATATTTAAATGTTAATAGAAACTCAACAATTTTCATACAATATTTTAAATAATAACTATTTGGAAAACAATATCAAGAATACTTGGTAATTTTATCACGTGTACGTTATTAATTATAATGAAAATTTCAAAATAGCTTATATTTAAAGTTCCATTTTATATTATTTATAATGTTTTATTTTTATTTTTATTTCAATAAAAAAATATAAAAAGATAATTTTTTGTATATGCAAAAATTTTAATAATTATAAAATAATCATGTATTTATTTTTAAAATTTTTTTGCTAGTGACAAAGTTAAACTAAATGTATTTAAACTAATTTTAAATCTTATTATTTATATTTACTTTCGGTAAACTTAATATTATTGAAACAAAATTTCATTCTAATAAGTAAATGTTTTAAGTAGTAAAGATACATTGAAATATTTTTAATAAAATATTCTGTACTGATATTCTAGAGGACAAAACTTGTTAAAAAGATATATATTCGTAATGAAAATTATTTTGTACATAATTGAATTATATGAATGAGTAAACAAAGAAATATATTGTATCAACTAGATTATATTTGTTTTTAACAACGCATAAAAATTACATTGCTTAGTATATATTTAAATTACATATTTTTATATTTGTTTATTAGTTTGAAAACAAAATTTAATATAATGATAAAAATACAGCTTTAATTTGAAAGAACAAACATTCTTATGTTAAATATTTTTACTACAATATATAATGTAATACTACAATATAAAATGTAATTATTCTTTAAGAATCATTTATTATCAACAAATTACAGTACGAATAAAAATCTCAATTTTATATTTTAAAAAATTTAAAATACAAATTCATATTTTGAATTGTTTAAACATTAAGTGCTCGGATATATTCAAATAATAAAAATTTTGTTGACTACTTAATATAATAATTTAAAGTATTATACATTATTATACATTATACATTTTCCACACATGTACCATTTATGTAGTGAATATAAAACTGACTTGTATTAGAAAATAAAAATTGTATAACCATTTACAATTAATTGATTTAAAAAATAATTATTCAAGTTTTAAATCTTAACGTAATATAATTATATCAATCAATTATCTTTCTATCTTGATTTTTCAAAACTAACATTTTTTATATCTGATGGTCAGTAACGATGTCAAGAATAAACGCATTGAATGACACAAAAAAAAAAAAAAAAAAAAAAAAAAAAAAAAAAAAAAAAAACAAAACAAAAAACTACTTTTACATTTGATATAAAATTAAGAAGTATAAATATTATAATTTAATAAAGCTGCATAATACGTGGATGTCCTGTGGCAAGGCGAGTAAACATCCCACCAAAGTAAAGTGAAACAAAAACGTGAGGTACAAATTGAAGAATGTGGTCGGAAGAAGAAGAAGAAGAAGAAGAAGAAGAAGAAGAAGAAGAAGAAGAAGAAGAAAACATAAACAAAAGAAAGGAAAATTGTTGGAGGATGATTCGGTCTGCTCACCTCCGGTCTATCCTCGGAGGCAGAGATGGTGAGGGATTCCGCAGAAGCGGAATTGGGTCGCGTTAACTGGGACGACGCCGTGGCGAACTGGACGAGTGTAATTCAAAATCAGAATCCGAATCAGCAGAACCTCGTGCACTGCTTTGTCTTCGCCTCCACGTGGACCACCGCCCAAATGGAATTTTCTTCCGCCTATTTTCTTCCTTCTCCTATTCTCTTGCACAATATAAAATTTTTACAAGAGTGGGAGGGATCTCCGATCGATCCAAGTTTCCCGCGCGTCTCACTGGAACTCGATTCTATGCGTCTCTCTCTTTCTCTCTCACTATTCCTCTCAATCAATCCATCTATCCGTGCAGTTGCCTACTCTCCTCGAATGCACCAGCTACTTCATACACCCTTGCTGTACTATAATATTGCCGAGTCCAAATACTTGTAACACCCCTTGGGCTCACATTCGAATTTCCCGCGCTCTTCCAACAAGACTTCTGTAGAACTCATAAAACTCGGTTCATTCTATCGTTAGAACATCTGTAAAATGAAAGACCATCCGAAAAGAGAGAGAGAGAGAGAGAGAGAGAGAGAGAGAGAGAGAGAGAGAGAGAGAGAGAGAGAGAAACACGATTCACCGACACAAGGCGTGTGTACTAGTATTTGTGCTGTCAAATGTGCTGTACCGAGGAAAAATATTCAAGTTGCTTCCCGACGTACCATCGGGTGCTGACTGAAAATTGCTCCTGCAGGAGAACCAGTGAGAGGGTTGGAGCGAGAGTGCAGCAGCTACTATTGATATAGATATATATATAATATAGAGGGGTGGGAGGAGGGAAATAGAGTGAGTAGAGGGTGGAAACGGTATCAGCGCCTGCGCTACCAATTTTTCACATGGTCCTAGAGGGTAAAGCGCCCCCTCTCTCCCACCACCGACCAACCCTCCGCACACTCTCACTTACTCCCCCCCCTCTCTCATGCTCTCGCTCTTTCTCTCTCTCCTTCACTTCGTCATTTTGAAACTCGAGAGAAACCACTCTTTCCGCGACTTGATTTTGGATCCGTCTCACAATTTCTGGGCTTTTTGCCATATTTTTTAGCTCTCTCTCTCTCTCTCTCTCTCTCTCTCTCTCTCTCTCCGTTCCTGCTTTCCCCCAATCACCACCACACTCACCCTCTCGCCTCCTCTTGCTCTTTCTACCTTCATAAGATTCAAGCACTTGCTCTCCAAATAGCCCTTATTCATACTGTATCTCACGCGAGTCTAGTGTTGATAAGACCAAACTTTCATTTACAATTTGTGTGAGACGTGAGCATACACCTTCGAGCGATACATGCAAATGGCTTATTCTGTTTGACAATTTAAAAAGGGTACAAATTAAGACAAATAAGCACTTCGCAATTCCTTATATTGCATTGGATACAACTTCATTGTGTTAAAAAAAAAAAGAAAATAGACGATTGACATTTTTATTTTTAATTTAAAAATTAAAATCGTGATTTGAACATCTACTTTTTGAATCACTTCGATAACTTCGTTTCATAGATTAGGACTCTTAATAATTATTTAAGCATTTAAACAAAATAAACAATATAATTTTATTGATTCAGCCGTACAGTTTGTTTGACTTAAAAAATTAAGAAATATTGGATAAAGAATGTAAATTATTAGGGAATTTATTTCACATTGATGATAAATATTAAAAAAAAAAATCTATGTTTACGATACCTTTGCTAATTCTTTGTATATATTATAATTTGAATTTAACCAACAATTTAATAATTAAAAATTATACAAGATAACTATCTGTATTCTATTTTTCCACAACAAATACTAATAATATAATGTTATTTATTTTAGCTAAAATTTATTTTCTTTTTAATTCATTTTGCACTATAAAAATTTTAATAACTTTTTTAGAATTATTTAATTTTATTTTTAATGTGAACATTAAATTAAAATAAATGCAAATATAACTTTAAATTCAATTAATTAACTATATTTTTAGTAGTAAGTTTCTTAAAAAATAACATTATTCGTGATATATACATCTACATTTTATTATTTTATAACTTAAAAAATAAAAATTTATAACATATAATGAAATAATGTAATTTCAAGTTATTATGAAAAAAAAACAAAGTGTATTTTGAAGAGCCTGCTTAATATAATAAAAGTGATAAAATAGTATTTGATATAATATCAAAATTATTCACTAAGTGCTGTATTTATTATAAAATGTAAATATACGTAAAATGTAAACATGTATTTAATAATCAAACATTACCTTTCCGACGGTAAAACGGCTGGTAAACTTAAAGCCAAACTAAACAAACAAAAAAACGGGGAACCTATTCTATCTAGTCAAACAAACAGCTTAAAATACTTTGGTAGTTTAATGGCCAAGGGAACTTACAAAACTTAAAACATTTTTGGAGAATAGTTGATTGGGTTATAAAAATTGAAATTTTTGTTTCAAATAATACAATTGGGAACAATAATGAACAATAAATAAAATGTATAAATTAATATGCAATAACGGACACTACGTAAAATATTTTACGTAAATTTTTAGAATAATTATAGTCAGAATGATGTATCCACCTCTAATTTATCTATTAATACATAAAAATTACCTATACAAAAGGTTTATGTAAAACAATAAGTTTACACACTTCAAGTTTAAAATTTGAATAAAAAATAAATAAATACTTGTAAAACGAAAACTATGCATTTGAAAAATTGAGTCGAGTTTGTTTACAAATGATTATTAAAAAATAATCTCAATACCCTAAAGCATAAATAATGTTTCGGTTGAAAATAGTAAAAATTATTTTGTTGCATTACATTAAAAATATAATAATAAAAACCACAACGACATCAACCACTATTTATTATCAAAAAATCGTGAAAAAATCTTCTGAATCTATATTTAAAATTCCTTAAACTGAGAATTACCATAAAACTTTTATATAATTTCAACACTTTTAATTTAACAAAACATAAAAAAGCAATCTATTCTTTACGAGATCCGATGATAGCGGAGCATAATAGTTGAAAAAGGATGAAAAGTTTTCTATTAACCCGGCGTCTCCCCCAAAAACAAATGATATCGCACTTTCTCCTATCGGGCTTCAGAGTCTCAATATAATAGGAGGATGCATTCGTGCACTCGCCTATTTGGATTTTCGCCTAGACTATGCGCATATTAAATTCACTAAAGATTGTTCTCAATATCCTGTCGACGAAAGAGAATAGCTCTTCTTACTATTCCCGACTGGTTTTTCTACAACTGCAGCTTATGAAATATTTCTCTATTCTTTTATTTTAAATCCGATAATCTAAATTCGAGGTGCCTGGCTGCTCTTCCATTATTATATTCCGAAAATACTTTTATTCATAACTCGAATTTTTTTTAATTTTGAATATTACGGATAAATGCATAATCATGGGCAATGCAAAACACGTATCATTTTATTCATGAGGATAAGTATATTGAAGTTGAAACTTACAAATATAATAAATAGAAGCATTAAAACAATTTTATAATAATATTAATACTCGAAAACTAATAGTACCAATAATAATAGCAACAATATTTATTTTACGTGAACAAAAAAATACAAAAAATTATTCAACACTTTTTATTGAACTTGATTGCGAATGATAAAATTACAAATTATTTATATTTCAAGTTTTAATAAAAAATTTATTATAATAAGAATAGATGACCGTAATTTAAAAATTGCCTACACTTGGAAATAAATTATTTGTAAGATAAAAACATGTATTATACTTGTACTACGATGAACTAATTAAATTATTGATTAAAACTTGAATTTTCATGCATAAAACATTAAAAGAGCGAATTAATGTACAGGCGTTATAAATCAATATAATAAATACACTGCATTAAATTTAATTTAGATATTTTAAAAAACTATATTACGTAATAAGTAAAATCAAGCATTTGGTATACAGTAGGAAAATGTAATTAAATGTAAAAATAAAATAAGGTATTACAAAGTACAACTCCTGTAATCTTAAAAAAATTGCAGAATATAATGTACGTCAATATATAAAACTTGATTGATTCAACCTTTTTTGATTCAAAAATAAAAGACAAAGACTATAAAATTCAATGCATAGATGAGTGTATACATTTTTTTTTTTTTTATGGAAGTAATAAGTAAATTGATAAGAAATAGATAATTCAAATGTTTGATTGGAAGGGCAGCACGGTGGATTCCAAACGAAGCAAGGCAAAATGAAAAAAAAAATAATAAATAAATAAATAAATAAAAATAAAATAAAGCTAAGAAAAGCAAAGAGCAGCGGTAGTATAGCAATGTTAAGCCATGAATAAGTACAAAATAAAAGAAGGCTTGCATTAGTCCTTCTCCCCTCGTCCTCCCCTCGCCCGTGCACTCATTTTCCTCATATCTCATCCGTCCTCCTTAATTAATCTCTTTTTTCTTTTAAATTTTAATTCCGAGCCGTTGGTTCGTGAAATATAAATTCCCATTTAGCGTCCATGTGGACTTTAAACTCGGTGAGACTTTAAATCGGCGGACGTGTTGGATTTGTTTATTCGCATATGCGTTAAGTGCTCCGGAGGAGTGAAGAGGGACGAACGGGAATCGCAGAGTTTCCGGTGGCTCCGTGTGCTCGAGTGCTTTGGAAGTGAGTCAACCGACTTGTCCTCCGGAGGTTCGTTCGTTCGTTCGTTCTTTCGTTCTTTCGTTCGTTCGTTCTTTCGTTCTTTCGTTCTTTCGTTCTTTCGTTCTTTCGTTCTTTCGTTCTTTCGTTCTTTCGTTCTTTCGTTCGTTCTTTCATTCCTTCGCATAGGCGAAATCCACTATCGAATGCCTGCCTGTGTTTGTCCGCACACATGCTCGCGCGAGCACACATGTCTGGACCCTGTCAGAGTGAATTCTTCGAAGATGACGATCACGCGGATGCTCGGGGATCGTGAAAAATTTCTCGGATACAGAGCTCGCCCGCGCAGTTATACCGAGGGTCTTTAGAGCGGACAAGATGGAGAACCGAGTAAAAACATATTTCACTGCACCGCTCCCGGGGAGAGTGAGAATTTTACGACTGTACGCGGTACCAAGTTAAAAAATATTAAACGATACTTCTTTTCCTTTTCAACTCTTAAACTGCAATAGAAAAAAAGGATATTGCTTTATATTAACATTTTTCTTCCATGGACAATAACATTTCGCTCCCATTAAATGCCCAATCGATCTTTATGTAATTTCGTGTGCACATAATCTTTTTCACTTTATTTTTAAATTCATGGAAATAATTTGTACAAGCTCGGATCAATTTCACATTTATTTGATCATTTATTAGCGGCTACTTTTAAAATTAATAGTTTATGAATAATTGGTTAAATGTCATGCTGCCGTACACATTTACTTGAGTGTCGGTTGCAAAAATTTCTTTCGTTAAAAGCATATGTGATTGTTAGAAAATTTCTTGTTTTAAAATAATATTGAGACTGACTTTCTGCTCTATCGATTAGGAAAATTGTATAAATATTGATACTTTTTAAATTGTTAAATCCAAAATATCAAGGAATCAATTGATAATTCAAATTTTATTAATCGAGACTTAAAATATAACTTAGGTCAATACATTCCATTATTCAATATAATATTGATTCAATATTTTTAGAAAAGTATAATTTAAAACATACTCGACTGCACACAAATACCACTGTTCAGTACATTATATATTTTAAAATAAAAAACTATTACATAAAAAAAAAACAATCCCACATTAATCAAACCAATTTATTGTTAATTTGTGATTACAGTTATTATATAGTTATTACACTGATCTGTTATTGGTATTAATAAATCATAGATACATTATTCCAATACCCTAAATATTATTAAGCAAAATAACCATCTTAAAATATGCTACAACGTAAAATTTATCAATGATACTTATATATAATACATAATATTATGTATAATACAGTTATATTTTTATGAATTTTTTAGTGGATTAGAAATGCTTTAATAATAGACTACTTTATTTTTATAAAACTAATCAATTATAATCACTGTAATTAATATTAGTGCTAATACAGAAATTCATATTACTTTATTTAAAATATGCTTGGCATTCGCTGTATTAATATTCTATTATTTATGATTATTAAAAGTAAAATGAAAACGAAAAAAATCAAACTTCCAAAAAATTATACTATCATCATAGTTTTACTGAATTATTAAAATAAAAATCTAGTTCGCAGTATTTTTAATTCATTAAGTAATGTACAAATATAAAATATAATATTTACAATTTCTTTTTTCATTTTCAGTAATATTCTCAAATATATAGATTACAGAAAGGATTATATAAATTAGTGACTAATAAGCAATATTAAAGTAGAAATATTAAAATAATCAAAGAAACTTGATTTCAAATAAAATATTGGCCTACTTTATTGAAGAATAATAAATATTTTCATAAGATATTCAATAAGATTCAATTTAAATTAATATTATTGAATTATTAAAGAAATCTCTCAAGAATGTACTAAAAAAATTAGTTCTTGTTACAATTTACCATTTATTTCAATTTTTAATAAAATTTGTTGTGCAATTATTTCAATTGAATAATGTAAATATATCATTAAAAAATTATAATTATAAAGGTAAAAAAAATGAAAGTAATTTTTATTTTTGTTATTATTTAAAATCCCTCTAAACATAAATGTATTAGTCGTGTACACAAATAATACCATTAAACTGTTAGCATGTCAAATGTTAATTGTCAATTACTAGTAATGTTTTTTATTAGAACATTATAGAATTACGATTATTTTCATATTTTTTTCTACAAAACTAGAGTAAATATTAAAAAGTAATAAAATTAATTTATACTGTATATACTCAATAGTTACTGCTCTACTAGATTGCGATATAAAAAGCTAAATAAAAAAAAAATTAAGTGACCAGATTGACTTAATTTATTGAAGGAAAGTTACGTCTAATTAATAATGAAGCGGAACTTACTTCCTAAAAATTGAGTAATCTTCGTCACTAACCTCAATTTGTAGACAGAAAAACATTTTCTAAAATAAATATGAAAACATTCAGTATCAATGTCATGTTAAACAAGTTAATGATTATGATTTCAAAATTGGTATGTTTTATGCAATGTTATAAAATCATATTTACCTCGCCATTTCCATCATAATAAACAAGATGTCGACGGGTCAAGACGAACCACCGTTGCTTGTAATTAACAGGTGTAAAACGTTTTTTATTTTGCGAACGTTTTACCATAAAACCTTGTCTTACAATATCATTTTCTTGGGGTTCGAGTTTTCCATCCTTCCCTGCCATCCCTTGCAAAAATGTCTGGGTTCAGCCTAAAAATAATTTTTCGTTATTGTAGCTTTCAAAAAAAAATACGAATTTAAGTGATGTAGAATACTTTGCAAAAAAATATTTGAATAAAACCTTTATAAATAATCATTCAACTAAATTTTTTTTCAAAATTATAATTTTTATATCAGTATATAAATAATGCCTACCGGAATATAAAATATATTATGATAAATTATTTAAAGAAATCAACATGTACAAAAATTCTTAAATATATCGAAACCCTCATTTGGAGTTTTAATAAAAATTATTTATTTTATAACAAAATAGATTCTCTTAAATATGTAATATATAATATGCTCTAATGTAAAATATAATTAACAAACTTAATCATTATCCAATTTTAAAAATAAAAATATAAAATTAATTTGAATTTTTTTTTTATTTTATATACTTTATAAATTAATTTGGCTATAATCAAGAGTCAAATAATTTGTAAATAATAATTGATTATTAATACAACCAACACGAATATAAATTATGCAAATTTCAAAGTATCACTAAAACATACTATTTTCTTTAAAATATTTTTTTATTAGATTTTCTGCATGAAAATGATAAATTGCAGTTGAAACTAAAATAAAATAAAAGAAATATCATATCAGAAACGTTTTGTTAGTACTTGCTTAAGTATCAGAAGTATAAATCAAACGTAGAAAATTCAGAAAAGAAAAAATATAATTTATTACAATTTATTTATTTATTTTACCAATAAATGAATTAGTAAAATTTACAGATTTGAAATTATATTTTAAATCTAATTTAAAGTATATTTTCACGTGCAAACGATTAAAAAAATTCATAAATTTATGAATTTATTATTAATTATGATTAAACAAAACAGCTATGATAAACGCATGTTTTAAAGTATACTTTAAAATATGCTATCTCAGATGCAGTTATCTGCATATATTTTTCACGATATAAATTTATTAGAATACCAATCAAAGAACCACTTAAATCGAGGTAAATTTTCATTTTCATTTATCTTTTTTTTTCTAAACTATAACCTCTCATTATCCTCCTTCTGCAATTATTGACAAAATTAGCAAAAAATCATTTAAATTTACACTTAATTTATTTAAATCAAACAATCGTAAATCATGCCCGCGCACTTCCTGCAGGCAACTTGACAACTTCCTGCAAACAAAATCTTGGCTAATAATAATAATAATTATTATTATAATGTAAAGAGCAGCTTCCGGGAAGTCTCGGGTTTTAATAATGTAGTTCAGCTAAGAAGAGATGACACAAAAAACAGGAAAACTATGTGCCGAGCTGCTCTCACCCAATGATTTAGCTTTATTTCGAAAAAAAAAAGCAGCGATAAAATGAATATAAATGGGTCATAGGAAAAAAAATGACTCTTTCGCTCCAGACAACTTCATTTGCTAAAGCCGGGTCGGACTGCGCGACAACGATTAGAAAGAGCAAGTGCAAGCCGGGGGAAAGAATAAAAATGCAACAAGTGCAGCCTTTCAATATCCAGTGCGAAACCGCTGCTCGGACTGTAAAATAATTCAGAGTTGGCGCGTGCATTGCGGAATGGCATTTACGGAAAGTAAAAGGATTGGAAAACGAAGACTCGTGTGTGCTGTGCTCGCACGCACGCATACACACACGCGCGCGCGCCTACATATATGTATATATATGTATATGTATATATATATATATATATATACACACAAACGCCTGGTGTCGGGTGGTACCTGTGAGCGCGCGTGTGCCTGTCGGACTTTTATGCACCCATGTAAAATGGTCGGCAAGCGAGCGAGAGGACCAGAGGCGCGCGCGAGAGAGAGAGAGAGAGAGAGAGAGAGAGGAGCGAGCGAGGGGGGAGTTTGGGAGAAGAGGACAGAAGCAAAATGCTCGAAAACAATGACCAGTGCCCTTGAAAAAGCCAGAGCAACATAAAAGCACACGTTTTTACTATGATCTGTGCATGTGAGAAAAGAACTCTCGTTTTTTCTCACGGAATGCAAGGGTGAGAAAAAATAAATTATAAGGACAACAAAGTATTGTTGGGTGTAGGCAATGTAAAAGAGTCTTTCGGCCGATGATATGGAAAAGAAGAAAACGGATGTGAGCAAACGCGTTATCTCCCCGATCCACTTGAACTTGTCTTTGCTTTATAATTCATCATTTATCATTTGTCGTTTATCACATTCGTCATTTATAATTTATAATTTATTCCCAAAGCGATGACTATTATTAATAGTAAATGTATCGTAAATTTCCGATTTATCGAATTTTTCCATTTTTTTTATGTTACAAGCTATTTCAAAATTGCCAACTTTAAATAATTCAATTTTGTCAACTATGTCAGAATATTCATTATGCGCAGTTAAAGCTGCTTAATAATTATTTCTTTATTAATGAGCCCAGTATTTATAATCAAAATATTCCTACCACAAACTTAAGACTGTTTAATTATAAATTAATTAGAAAATGTTGAAACGTTGAAACGCTATGGCCTTTCACGATTATCTTAAGAGCCGATCTCATAAGAATTAGAAATAAATATTTATTACTTACACAAAATTTAAGTGTTGCCTTTGGAATGAAAGATGACAGTTTAAGAAAATAAACGGGTTAAGGAAATCATTGTGTAACACAAACAAATTTAAACTACTTTCCCTGGAATTATATCTTACTATCTCACTATCTTTCTGTACATATGCAGCGGTGTTCATAAAAAGAAAAAATAAACAATTCCAACTGTGAAATCCTCATACATATTAAAATGTGTATAACTTAGAGGCCACCAAAATTCAAAAGACATTACCTTAACTAAACTTTGAGATCCATTTTTCATGTAGAGGAAAATGTAATTTTGATTACAAAGTAAAAAATGTGTTTTATCTATAAGAAAAAAAATTAATTTTTCGAAATATTAATTTTTAATGGTTATCGACCACAGGAGTTGACGCGAGTTTTTGTTGCTCCGAAATGAAAAAAAGCCAGAAGCTAAGTAATAATTTTAAATCAAGTGCCATGGCATAAAGCGAATTTTTCCTTTCGCTCCGAGACCATTTTATAATAAATGATAAAAATAATTGTTCGAATGCGTGACCGTTGAGGATCTGCTGTGCTGTTCGAGGATCGAGAATCAATTCACCAAAATCTCACAGGCACAGATCCTGGTGCTCGGCTCGCAAAAACAATGACCACCGGACCGGAGCCACGCAAATTCGCGCAATCGTAGAGCAGATTTTGCATATTTTTGCAAAAAACAATCAAGGATCCCGTTATAATTACTAGTGCTGGCACGCACCCACACACATGTGCAGGCCCACTCGCCCACCACACGAATGGTGCGCGGAACGTGCGGTGCCGCTCTCCACATATCAGTTGCGAAAAAGAGGATTAAAAAATTTCAGCTCGCCGAGTGTGCCTGCACATGTGCAAAAAATCCATGCAACAAAAAAAAAGAAAAAAAAAGAAAAAAACGGCCAGCTCGCAATTTCCATTTGGGCCCAGTACTCACCATGCACGAGCGAAAGATGCCGATGCTCCGAGAAATAAGAAGAAAGGACGAGTGCCGCAACGTCGCGCTACGTCCGGCGACAACTGCCCTTTTTCACGTGGACGACGAAGGCGACGACGACGACAACGACGGCAGCCACGATAACAACATCACCGGCGGTGCCGTCGACCTGTCAGAGCAGCAGCTCCCCGGAGTTATGTCGCGGTGCCGCCGCCGCTGGACCACTTCCATGCTCCGGTACAAAGAGAAGCCGCTGACCGAGCCGGCGACGTGTCCTCATCGAGAGGTGTCACGCTATGCCCGAGGTGTCCTCTTCCCGTGCTGCGGGCCTTATCTCCCCCTGGTTATCGCCTCCTCCCACCCCTCGTCTCTCTCTCTCTCTCTCTCTCTCTCTATATATATATATATATATTTATCTTCACCCTCGGGATTCCTGAGCCGTGATGCTGCGAGGGCAGGCGCGCGCGCTGCGAGCGGGAAACTCCTCCTCGCGTGTCGCGCACACCTCGTCGTCGCCGTCGCCGACCTCCTGGGGGAGCGCAGCGGACAGGAGCCGGAGCCGCAGGAAGGAGGCGATGCCTGCCGATGTCGCACACTCGGCGGGCACACAACGACACACGCTGCTCGGTTCCACGATAGAGCACACAGCACACGCTCGGAGAAGAGAGGAACAACAGAAAGGAAAAAGAAGAGAGAAAGGATAAATGCGCGCGTGTGTGTGGTTTTATGCCGATGAGAGCGGCGTTGCACGATTTAACATCGTCACGTCGTCTCCGATGTGGTCGTTATATTATTTATGGTGTTCCCGCAATACCCGATAAAAGCGAAAACCCGCGTCTAATCTTGCCTATTCCTATTCCAATTCCAATGGAGATATCAACCGGCCCCCGACTCGCTTGGCCATTTTTCCCGATCGATTTCTCCTCTTCTCGATCCGGAAACGTGATTCGGTCGCGCTATGTAAATCGCTTTCAGATGAAAAAGCGGATTCCTCTAGGTTTATCCAGATTTATCCGGATTTATCCACAATCTGCATACTCATATGCTATCCACGATCCCCGCTCCACTTGCATCTGCAACTTTTCAATGGAAATGAAGAATTTCAAAACAATTTTATCTCAAAGGTCTTATCTAACCATTATACTTGCACCGAGGCACGTACTCCCACGCACACGTACCCACACACCCACATGTACTCTGCTTGGTACTTTTCGGAAAAATTATTATTTAAATCAACTTTTGTTTAAGGCGCTTTGTTAAAGAAATTATATGATCCTTCTGTATTGTCAATTATCAAGATCTGTTCTTAGATCGCTACTTATTTTGCTTTTAGTACCTGCACAAAACGAATAATTTGTTTATTTTAAGACAGTGCCAATATTTTCGCCAAAACTTTCACCTAAAAAAATAATGCTAAACTCATCGTGGAAAATAATTATCAGGCATAAATATTATAATTTATTCTTATTAAAAAAAGTAATTGTGAACAAAGCCAAGAATCTTGGCAACGCTGGTTAAAGTTTAATAGAAGGGGTGAGAGAGGGAGTAAGCTGAGTTTTTATCAAAATGGCGATTCAAGTATGACATTTGTTTTTCTTTTATTAATTCCTCTATTATTATTAAATTAAACGAAACGATAGAAAATCTCAAAAGGATTTTTCAAAGGTTTGTTTTTATTCAATAATATTTCAATTTTAATGGATAAAATAATATTAAAAAACTACGTAAACTATGTTTTTGTTACCTATATAACTAACCTCAAAGCAATATTGATGTTAAAATTTGTTAAAATAAATCAACAATTTCACAATTATATATGAAATAATATAACGTTTTTTGTGATTTTGTAAGTTTTATATACTTTACAAATGTTATTACAACTTCATTTGGATTTATTATTTCAAACTTCTATATAAGAATTTCATTATAATTCAAACTACCAATGACTGACTGATAAAATGTAAATATTATTTATTCGTAGTTAATTTAAAAAATTACAATAACCGAAGAAAATATATATATATTAACTTTATTTTTTATTTAGTTATTACAATAATTTTTATATTTAAAAAATATACTAACTATTATAAATAATTATATAAAAAGTTTATATGAAAATATCTGAGTTTTTCACTTTTGCAATTCAATTTTCAATTTTGCAAGTTAGATTTTATTTTTAAACTAACAAAATAATCCTATTTACTTAATTTTGTAACAAAGTATATGTGTTAAATAAAATAATTATTTAACACTTCAGTTTGTATTATGTAAACAAAATAAACATCTGAGCTAATCATTGGATACTATTTTTAAATTTATTTTTCATTAAATAAATGTTTATTTTGATGAAATTTTATAATTAAGTTAGTTTATATTAAATATTGCCTTATTCATTTAAATTCTGTGTCATTTAACAGTCAGGTTTTAATCAGAAATATTAAGTAGTTTAACTTAATATTTTATTGTTTTTAAACATTTAAACAAATATTTTTACATGCTATATATTTTCAGGCTATTACAAAATGGCTTCTTCTGATGCAATTCAAGTAAGCTCACTGCCACTACCTCCTGTTCAATATATTAATCTATATACAGATGAAAATGTAAGGCGGAATAGAACTCCAAGACCACCTCCACCCATTCATGATAATTATTCTATGTTTGGTAATATTTTTAATGCTGATGATACCATAATTAGGCCTTTAGAAGCACAGGGGATAAAAAGGTTATATCCTCAACATTTTGATAGAAGAAGAGAACTCAAAAAACTTAATCATTCCCTTCTTGTAAATTTTTTGGATTTGATTGATTTATTAGTATTGTGTCCCGATAGTCCACGAAGAGCCGAAAAGGTTAATAAATCAGCTAATTTTATCTTATTTTATCTTTTTTTATTATTTTATATTTAAAATACTAACTTTAAATATATGTATAATTATTTGTGGGTATAATTACACGATAGATTTTCTAACATTATATTTTAATTCAGTACATGAATTTAATTTTGTATTTATTATTCACATAATTTTAGGTTGAAGATCTAAGTTTATTATTTATTCATATACATCATCTTTTAAATGAATTTCGACCACATCAAGCACGTGAAACTCTTAGAGTAATGATGGAATTACAGAGAAGGCAACGAACTGAAACAGCACTTCGGTTTCAAAAACACTTAGAAAAGGTTAAGTTTGTAAAATATTTAATAGTAAATCTTTTTAACGAATAAATTAAATATTATATAACAAATATTTAATTATAAAACCCTAATTTTAAAAGTGCATATTTCTTTAATGAATTATATTTAAAAAATTGTTGTATAACATCAATAAATTTATTCTAGGTTCAAGAAATCTTACAGAATGCTTTACAAATGTTACCTGATACCTCTGATTTAGATTCTAAATTATCTGTCAATACTGAAGGTATGGAAATAGACAGTGATTTAATAGCAGAACAACATGCTATTGATCCGTGTAGTCCAAGTGATCGTATTATGTGCAAAGTTATTGATGATATGCTATTATCAAATGGCTTATACTAAAGACTGAGTTACTTAAGTATTTATTTTAGTTTTACTTTAAAAAAATAGAATTAAGTAAACATATATTTTTTAAGTTAATAAAATAAAACAACAATGCATACATTAAAAAACTGTTTATTACCACAATAAGGATATATCTACAAACTTACAAAAGTAATATAACATTTTGAAATTCGAAGTGATTAATGGAGTGGAAGGAATTAGGTGTTTTGAGAAAACCATGGCAACTCACCTTAGTAATGATTACTTGAAATACTGAAAATTACAATTTGCATAATTTGACTGCTGTTAAATTAATCTGAAAAAAAAATAAAAGTGAGCTGCTGAACTGTATATCCTCCTGCTCTGGAATTAATTCAATAGCAGCAATATCACTCAATTAAATAGAATCTGAAAACAAATAAATCTATTATTATATTCTTATTTGAAAAGTCCTTCATCATTGTGGTACTACAAAAAACTGCATCTAGAAAAAACAATAGTAAATAAAAAATATTTATAATCAAAGAAATAATTAACCAGATTAAATGTTATTACAATTATAAAAACCATCATGAAAATAATTTAATTAATTGGTAAAAAATAAAAAATATTTTATATTATATTACTGATCATTTCTTTGATTTTAAACATTTTAATTTTATTATTTAAACAAATCTGCCATAATACTATCCAATGACATTACAGCGCTGCACCTGTTAACACACTTATTATAAATTAAAAATTAAGGAAGAGGACTTCGAAGTTCGGATAGGAATTGAAAGGAAACATATTACACATTACAAGAGCCGTAAGAAATCGTCGCTTCAATCGCTTGATTTAGAACAGTACAATGCGGTTGTTTGGTTTCTCCTATCTCATTCTTCCTTTTCGTTTTGTTAAGATGCACACTCAACTTTAATTATAAATTTTGCCTTTCTCTTTTGGAGCATTATTTCAATAAATTTTATATAAATAACGAATTATTTCACGCCTTTCACCGCGCGTATTTTTTGAAAAATTAATCAAAACAAAGTATCTTTTAATCGATCGCTCGATTCTTAATATATCACGCAAAAGTACTTTATACACCTGACTGTACTATTTAAAAAAACTTGAATGTTTTTGTCACACTAGACACATTGAAAATGTCGATTATGCACTTAAAAATAGATCACTTTTGTGATAGTACAGTTAGTCTACGGAATACATTATTACCGTTGCTTTTTTTCTCGCGGCGCTAACTGATCTAAACTACAATTTCAAGTCCGAAACTTAAACGTTGTCACGTACGTCTTAGTGGCAAATTGTTTATCAGTACAAATTCATATTTCATATTCGATTATCTTCTTTTTTCATTATAAAAAAACATTCATCTCCATTATATTAAAAGTTCTTTTGGCTCTATTGTTGAATAGTTGACATCTACTTTGATTATAAACCAAATTTTTATTTTTCAATATACTAATATATGTTCTTTCTCCATGTACCGCGTCCTCGTGGTCTAAATCCACCTCGACCACCAACTTTATTGTATCGATTTTGAAATCGTCCACGATTACCTAAAAAATTAATTTTATATAATATTTTTGAATTTATTATATTTATAAATTTTATAAGTGATATAAAATTCATCAATTTAATCAAGTCAAATTAAACATGTATAAATATATACTATCAATACTTAAATAGTATTAACAAATAATCTGTAATAATTTAAACTATAATTACCATAATTTGACGAAATATTTGAGCTATACTTTCCACTTGGAGGAGTATAAAGCTGTTTATTGTTTTTTGGAAAATCTTCTTTCATTCGCTTACTGGTAGTATTACCATTGTTGGCATTTCCATTTCCAAAAGTAATAGGAGTATGCCGTTTTTGTCCTGTCAAAACTTTTTCATCCTATATTAGATAAAAATATGATTTAAAATTCATTGTTATAAATATAAAACTCAAATTAAAAAATAGATTAAAGAAATAAAAAATAAAATATAGATTACATTAAGAAGTACGTTGTTTAATATGCTAACTTATAAATATCTATGAATATTCGCATGCACCATCTTACCTTTTTCTGTTTTGTAATAATTGTTTTCCATGAAAGATGAATTACACTCTTAAAACTTGGTGGTGAATGAAATAAGTCTTTGATTAGCGTATTAATATTATTTGTTGTTTTTAAAGCTATAACTTTTAATTGATTTTCTTCTGTTTTAAGTTCTTCTTCAGTTTTACCATTTATAGCTTCTCGTAATTTTTTTATATAGCCCTGAATTCCACGTGCAAAATATTGTAATCTTAATCTAAATTCTTTTAATTGCTCTACATCTTTAATTAAAAATTCTGGTGTCTGTTTACA
The DNA here is from genome assembly GCA_018907245.1 of Eupristina koningsbergeri. Classification (NCBI taxonomy): domain Eukaryota; kingdom Metazoa; phylum Arthropoda; class Insecta; order Hymenoptera; family Agaonidae; genus Eupristina; species Eupristina koningsbergeri. The sequence continues at coordinate 128,888 of JACCHV010002752.1, read as the reverse complement.
TAATTTATGAAAAGCAAAAATTAAACATTCTACATGACTAAATTGAAGTTTTGGTACTTCAGTTACTTCTGTATCTGGAGGAAGTGGCATAAACGTCTATAAAACAATAAATTGTTAATTCATTATTAACTCAATAAATTATTTTATTTCAATTATTTCGATATATGTTAATCTCATATAATTATAGTTTTATTATAGTATTATTTGAATTACTTACAATTAAAGCATTATATAGCTGTTGTACTTTCTCTTCTGGTTTTTCTATTTTACCACAATATTCTGCTAATTCAGCAAGTAATTTTAATAGTTCTAGTTGTACATCTCTTCCATCAGGTGAAGTTATTAAAGATAAATGCGGTAAAACTTGTATACAAATATATGAAACAAACTTTGAAGAGTTTACTTGAGACTACATACAAACAAATATATGTACATTATTAAAATAATAGACAAATTAAAAATAAATTTTATAACAAAAATTGTATACTTACGCTGAAAAATGGAAGAGCATGTTTAATACATTGAATAAGCCTACTACATTGCTCTAAATTTGTATGTTTAAATGGCACAGAAAGCTCAGCTTGTTCAATTGCTATATCTACCAATTCTTGTTGACCATGAATGGTTGATCCAAGTCTAGTCCAAGCAAGTATATCCATAATACTATGAAATTCATCTGCAGTAACATCCTAAAATTAAATATTATGCATAATTATTTTTTAATAATCTCCTTTTAAATAATATTTTTTTAATGTACAATAAATGTTCACCTGTAAAACTTTTTTACATTCTGTTATTAGTACATCTTCTGGTTCTTTTGTTATAGTATCTCTTCCTAATGTTTTTAGTTTTGTAGCTAAAAATTTAATGCAACGTTCCCTTATACCATCATCACCATTCAGAATTTGTATGAAAAATCCACTAAGAGCTCCTAAAAATATTTGAATTATATTTATTATTATTATTATTATTATTATTATTATTATTATTAGTATTATTAGCCTTATAATTATATACATTTTTGTAAAATTTAATTCACACAAACCAACCTTTTGGGTCATTTTTAATCAATGTCATAATACTATTATGAACAACATCTAATTCTGAGGAATCCTGAGCAAGTAATAGTTGTGCTAATATATCAGCTATTCTTGCTGTGTGTTCTTTACTATCTTTACATAAGGTTGGTAGATCTTTTATGGCTTGTTTTCGTATCTAAAATTATAAATTCAAACATTATTCATAAAAAATAAAATATCTTTTAATTTATCCCTTTTTTATTTCCAAAAAAAGATATTAATAATATACCTTTATAGCGGGTAAAATTTAAATAAAAAATAAAATTATTTAACATTTTTATTTTAATTAATTTAACTTTTATTATTTTTGTAAATAAAATTACTGATTTGACTAACCTCATTTAAGTTGTAAAAAAATATTAATCATTTCAGCTTTTACTTACAGACATATCTTCATCTTCACAAAGATCTAAGTGTGCATCAATGGCTTTGTCAGATAATTTTGGAAAATGTTTAAAAAATCTGGCAATAAATTGGGATGCTAATCTTTTTTCTTTTGGAGTTCCTTTAACAGCTTTAAGAATTTCTAGATATTCTTGCTCATGCTGAAATAAATATTAATATTTTATTTAGTTACATATATTATTATTGTATTTATAATATTAAATGTAATTTTAAAGTAAATTTAAAAAATAGTTAATATTGTTAAAATAAAAAAAAAAGGAAGAAAATTATTTTTGATGAGGTTTTTGTAACAATTTATACTACTGCTACATATAAATAATATACTTTTAAATAAATGATAATATTTACATAATCTATCTCAATTGATTAATAATTTAAATCAAATAAAATTAAAATTATTATTGCTTTGTATAAGAGTATAATGTTTATACAAGACTATTATTTAGAAAATATAGATATTTTTTACTCTGTATTAAAAAGAAAAACAATTAACTAGACCTAATCAAGAATTGGTTAAAAATAAAATTACAAATAATCAAAGTTATGAATAATTCCTTAACAATCGTGTACTTGAAAACAATAATTAAGAACATTTTAATTTTAACCATATTATATCGATCATAATTATTACTTGTAATAATTTGTCTCAAATGAATTATATATATTAAGCCTTTTTTTAATGCATAATGTAATAAAATTCAACAATGAAAAAATTTAGAGCTAATAATTTGGATTTTTTATAAATCAATGTTCTAGCCAACTAAAATAATGTAATATGTACAAACTTAATAATATAAAATGGCCTATAATCCAAAAACTTTTGGTGTAAGAGGAACCATGAATATAATAACTAAAAATAAATAATTGACTAATATTTATATATACAAATAAATCCGTGTATTCCTTAAGCCACAATTTTATATCTAATCAAATTTTGTGTACAACTGTCCTGAAGGGTATAAGCTTTAACTTAACTCGTAAATAAATAGATATAACCCCAAGGCGATAGCTCAAATAGTGTATTTAAATCATGAGTGAAAGGCTGAGTTACGTTTTGATTATCTCGTAAACTCTGTATCAAATGTGACCTTACCTCCGACAGCTTGTCTTTAGCGTCAGCGAGTACGCCAAAATTTTTGTACAACTTCTGGATACTGTCCGTACTCATGTTAACGGTTCTTGTTTATCCTATCGACTTTTGCGTTTGTAAAAAAAAAAATTATTCGCGTAAATGTTGAAATTGATAGGGGGAGAGGAAACCTAAGGGAAATGTTATAGAAATATAAAACTGAAACCGGCTTGCACGCACAACCACGCTGAAAGTTTCACGAGAAATGGCCGCAGATATTCCAGGCGCTGGCTTACGACTCATGACTCCCTCCTTCAGAGGCTTGACTAAGCTTTATATGACTTACTCTCCCTTCAGGCCTACCAACACTTACCTTTGAATCTTTTTAAATTAATCATCGACCACTCGTAAATTTGCATATTTATAATAAAATGCAAATCTGGGAATTTAAATTTCTATTAATTGGATTACTTTAAGAGTAATCCATTATTCTGGGAAAGCTTCCTTAGCCTTTATTATTTATTATAAATAACCAAAAACCAATGATACTTTTATTGTATTTTGTTTTCAATTGATTTTTCAATATATCAATATTTATGTCCTTGTAATTTCTTATTTAATTAGTATTATAATTATTATTGGGTGGTCAATTAGATTAAATTTATTATGATGTTCATTATGTAAAATTGTAAATATTTTTAATGATTACTTTTTTTGGAATTTACATTATGAAAAATTATCACTACACTATAAATGCCCTTTATCATACATAATTTTGCATTTTAAATAAATAATATATGAATTACAAAATTGCTTTGATTGTTTGACAATTTAAATTTTCCTCTCCTAAAATTATTTGCTAGGTTGGCTAAACTTATTACATATGAAATCAACCAATCACAATGGTAATCAATTGAGGAATATTAATATTTTTCTTGAATTTTGCTTTTATCTTAATCATTTATAGATAGTAAAAAAAATCATTCCAACATTATCATAAATTATGATTATTATATCCATCAAAATATAGTTGTTCTGACTGGAGTAACGAAGTGAGTCTCCAATCGCGAGGCTAGGTAAACCGGAAATGATTCATGTGAATTGTCCATTAGGTGACCGAAAGTGATGTACTAGAAGGAAGTAAAAAAATTTTAGACTATTTAATTGCTTATGGCCAAGGACGGCTTTTAGCTTAAACTCGGAGCTTAAAGTCAAACGAGCACGCCTTCTTGCCGGGTCTAGTTTGCGCCATTTTGTTTATTTCTTCATAAAAGAAAGTAAGTTGTGCTAAATCAATCAAAAAAGTATTTATTTCATCCATTTATTTTTCCTTTGTGCTCCGTGAACTCCGTTAGAAAATAATCATTTTGACAAGGAATTTTTTGCTTCATATTAGATATCAATAATGTCGCACAGCGGCGGTGGAGGTAGGAACGAGTGCAGAATTTACGTTGGAAATTTACCGCCGGATATTCGTACTAAAGACATCCAAGACTTATTCTACAAATTCGGCAAAGTTACTTTTGTCGATCTAAAGAATCGCAGAGGTCCGCCTTTTGCTTTTGTCGAATTCGACGATCCTAGGTTTGTTCTGTTTGATAAATCAATTTTAATTATTATTATTTTTAAATTAATCATTCATGTTAATAATAGTAAATTATTTAAATTTTAACTGTGCAAAATGCCTCGAACGTAAGGCCGATAACGCAAACAAGTAAGAAGTAAAATGTTTTGAAATGATGAAATTACATTTTATTCTATTTGTAATGTATCATATACTTATGACTCTGGTTAGAAAATACAATTGAAAACATTATCATTTTCGTTCATTTTTATTAAAAATTAGTAAAAAAAATAGCCATTAATTTTTAATTTGTTTTCAAGTAAATATTCTATCCAGGGTAATGGTAATTAGTGCAATAGTATATATATTTTTTGCATTAATGTAGAGATGCAGAAGATGCAGTACATGCAAGAGATGGATATGATTATGATGGCTACAGATTAAGAGTTGAATTCCCTCGAGGTGGTGGACCAAGTAGCAATTTTAGGGGAGGGAGAGGTGCAGGTGATAGCAGTAGAGGAAGAGGTGACATGGGTAATTCCAGAGGTCGTGGACCCCCAGCTAGAAGATCTCAATACAGAGTACTTGTTACTGGCTTACCACCTTCGGGTAGCTGGCAAGATTTGAAAGATCACATGAGAGAAGCTGGGGATGTTTGTTTTGCAGATGTTTATAAAGATGGCACTGGAGTTGTTGAGTTCCTACGTTATGAAGATATGAAGTACGCTGTCAAAAAACTTGATGATTCTCGATTTAGATCACACGAGGTGAATAATATATTATAAAATATAAAAATTTCATTAGTCAAATATTTTAATTGTAAAATATTTTAACTGATATATAAATAACATGTAAATATTTTAAATTATTAAATATTTCAGGGCGAAGTAGCGTATATAAGAGTAAAAGAGGATCACAGTGGAAGTGGTGATCGAAGTCGTAGCGAAGACAGAGGACATAGCCGTTCAAGAAGCTATAGTCCACGTCGTAGAGGTTCACCAAGATATTCACCATTGCGTAGAAATTATTCGAGATCCAGGTCACGTTCCAGGTCTCGATCTTACGACTAGAGTGTACGTATGGTATATACTATACTCTGATAAAAATAATTCAGCATTTTTATGCTTCTGCGGTGCGTTTATTTTAAGATAAAATATTACAATTTGAAGAACTTTAATATTGAGGTACGAATTAGGTCAAATAATTTTTATGGAGCTTCTAAACTAACTGTTCGAGCGTTAACTCAACAAATTTGCTAAGTTATAACAATTGATTAGAGTACATTTGTTTGTATGATTTTTATCTACAGATCGTCATGTACTTTTTCTTTATATTCTTTTTCTTATTGTTATTATTTAATGAGTCATTTATGCGATAAGTATACGATTAAATGATATAAATGGCTTTGTAATATATGTTGTAATGAAACATTCCTATGCACTTAGAAATTTATCATTCTACACAAATTAATTTAATCTTTAAGATAGTGAAATTGCTATATTTAAAAAAAAACAATTTATGTGTTATTTTCAAGTTCGTTTATTTATAACTGTATATTGACTACTAAATCAACATCACAACAAATAAAGTTACAATAGGGAGATATTATAAGCTTATAACCTACTTTTAATTCTAAAAAAATATGATGTAATAAGATAAACTTCTATTTGTAATAATTGCTTTATCTCCCTTCGGTATTGTTCATTACAAATGACAAGCTTAGCATTAAGTATTTGTATATTACAAATAAATGACAAGCTTAGCATTAAGATCAGAAAATTGTAGAGTAAGTTGGATAAAAAGTGGTATCAGATATCCAAAACAACCTATATTATGAAAACGGTGTTTTTACAAATTTATGTCATTATTGTGAGTTTTTAACTTCTCTGTTAAAGCTAAATATTTTTTTATGAAAAGACTTAAAGTAAATATTAACCAAGAATATTTTGATAAATGTAGAAACATTACATTATTAAATTTTCAATGCATTAAATTATTTTAATATATATTTTAATTTATTAAGAATATTGCTATTAAAACTCTAATAACAAATCACTTATCAAGTTAAAAAATTAATTTTATTTGTTTTATATTGGTGGAAATAAAAAGTATTTATTTATTAGAGAAGAAAGCTCCTTTCAATTTTTAGACTTTAATAAATCATTAATAATCAGCGTTTATTGTAATTACATTGAAACTAATGTATTTTTTCTTCTTTTGTATATTGGATTGGATTATTACACAATGAATGAAAAACCTGAAACCTACACATGATGATCTTACTCTTGGATGGATTATGCGCACGCGACGCGTTACTTTGGACGGATTTCGCGCGGAGAGCATAAGAATTTTGGGGAAAGGATCGCGAAAATAGAATAATGAGAGGGATAAAGGATTTTGTCGCGAAGAGGATTTTGAAAGGATCGGATTCAGGATTTCGGAATTGCTTTTCAAAGGATGGCAGTTTTTATATTGAAAGAAATCTTTGCGATTAGAAAGGATACTAGCACCATTCCCAAATTTTGTAGTGAATCAGTTCATAATGGAGTTGCACATGTCCTTATAATATCTGGACACATCTGAACTTTGTATATAATGTTTTAGTTTTATTTCTTTCTATTTAACAAAGGCTTATGAAGGAGACTTCAAATTTATATAATATCGAAGCAGCGAAAATAATTGTTCAAAGGATTCATTGAAGAGGAAATCCACGTGTGCAATTGATCCTACAAAGTTTTGGGAATTCGTGTTTCATTACATTTTTTATGACTAGAGGATTTTAAAGTAAACTTAAAGCTTTTACTGGGTAGTGCACTATAACAAGAGGATTTCATCATAGATCTTGTCAATGATGCAATACCTTTATTTGTGTCTTTAAATGGAAAGGATTTTCAAGTCTAATTCGGAATATAGAACCCAACTTGGATTTTTATCAGACCTTATCATAGGATACTTCTCACTGGAATAAGTTGGATTTTGCATTAAAAGAGATCATGGATTCACTTGAAAAACAAGAGGAGATGAGGATTTCGATTCCTCGACTTAAACATTTTGGTAATATTAATGGATTGTATAGGATTGCTTTCTTTATCAATCGATGGATACTTTTGAAGATTTGGCAGAGGATCTGTAATACATTTGAGTTAAAGGTATTTGTATGTCGATTAAGTCAATCGAGATACCTCATCTTCTACAGTTTTGCATGCAATTGCTTTAATGTTCTTCCTTGAACTTAAAACTATTTACTACTTTTCTCTACCTTGATCTTTCTTCGCATTGTCAGTGGATACTCGTACTTATTAGTAATTTTTAACGATTTCGTGTAACATTCTTTACAAGATACTTAATTTGTTAAAATGTCATATTCAAATAAATATTTAATACGCGCCATAAATTATTTTCAGGACCTCAGTAAGTAGTTTGTAGTTCATTACAGCGGTGTCAGAAGCGACGTTTTGCGTGGTGATGGCGTTATTTTGTACATTAGTAATGTATTTTTATTTATTTTTTTTTTCTTATTGTTTACATAAGTTTATTTACGAACGATTTTAATATATACATTTAACAGATTACTTAAATATTAGGAATAAAAATTTTTTTTTTTAATGGATTTCAATGTTTATTTAGATTTAGATTATGAGTAACAATATTTAATATCATCGTTTGCTTATAGTTTTAATATTTTTGCATGTTTAAAAAAAATTGAAATCCTCGGTTAATCTAAACTAATGCAATAAAAAAAATTCTTAAAATTTGTTAATACATTAAACTTATCTAATATGCAAATTTACTTTTTCAATAAAACATTTTGTTTTTTCATTCGCTTTTTGTAAACAAAAATTTTATTTGCTAGTAGATAGCTTATTTATTTCCACAATGGCATAACAAATTAGTTAAAATTATCGCATGTGTATAAGTAAATACCTTATACATGTAAGAAAAAAATATCCCCACTTGTGTAAAGCCACTATAGTGGATTGTATCACCTCCAATAAAAAAAAAAAAAAAAAAAAATCAATTTTATCTTTTAACTTGACTATGTTATATGCAATGTTACATTCACTATACATAATGAATAATATAAAAAAAAAATTGTCAAATAAATATTTTTACAACGCAAATATCTAGACTTTGTTCAAAATTAAATGATTTGACTGTGTATGAATCGTTGAAAAACAACAATAATAAACTCTAAATGCATGATTTCATTATAATGTTGTGTCATCGTGGTAAAGAAAAACTTTAATTCAATACCGTAGTATTTTTGGTAACATCGGAGCACTATACGTTGTACTAAATTTATAACATGATGGTATAAATTCGTCTACTTGGTGAGCAAGAAAATTCAAGATTGGAGCGCAGATCGCCGAGATTCTTAAATGTATTTTATGTATCTTTTATATGTGTAAGTATTTTCTGACAATAAAAAGCTATTTGCCAATAATTAACTTGTTTTAATTATTATAATGTTAAATGCTTATTATATTATTATATGTTTCGTGGTTTTATAAAATAAATATTTTATTTAACCTAATTTTAGTTCTTAATATATAAAGATGTATGTGTGTTTTTGTAATTAAATACTGTGGATATATTTTACGATCTTTATACCTTGTATATTTTTTGTTACGATTTATGAAGTGTTACAAATTGAACAACTATCAAAGATAAATACTTTTTAAATGTGTAATGAAGAAAAGTTATTTGTAATATTAAAGTTCATTTATTGATGTAAACATATATTTTCTATTATTAATGTATAAATAAAATTTTAGAATAATTTATGGTAAAAACTTATTTAAAAACAATTAGAAAATGTGCTCAATGAATATTTTATCAACGGATATTTACTTCAAACATTTATATCCAATTTTTTAAAAGTTTTTAAGATAAAATTGAATCAATTTGTTATTTATTGCGAGATTCATTATTTATTCCAGTAGAATTTCTTTAAAAAAATAGCAACTTTCTTTAATGAACGCAGTACTTTGACTTGGAAGTAGATTTTAATTTAGATTTCTTATAATGCTAATAATGCGTTATAATAATAGATAAAATTCATTTACGTTATAAAAAAGCAAATGATCTGATTTGTGTATTATCTATGAATATAAAAAATGTTTATAATATTTGTGCCAATTGTAGGTTAAATTAATAATCATTGCTTTTTAAAAAAAATAATAAAATTAATCTCGTTGGGTTATGCAATGAGCACCCCAGAGATGTCATCATGACCTCAAATAATTTGTCAACTGATTGGCTGGAGAGAATCTGGCACATCGACGCATCCACGCCGTAGGTCGTCTTGCACACGTGATCTATCTCAAATGCAACACACACACACGCACGCGCGCACTTTTAATCTCATAATTCAGGAAGCGAGAACGAATTTACAATAAAAACCAAAGACTTGCTTAAAATTAAATTTAGTTATGAATTTTTAAGTATTATAATGAGGCTTTTAGAATCGTCAAAAATGAAATGTCCATTATTTGTTTTGGGACAGATTTTGAGCTTCTAAATTGAAGGACAATGACTCAAATGCTTTTCCGTTCATTGAAAAATTGATCTCCTTTGTTTATAATTTTCGAGAGCTCTTACTAATTATTGCTTGTAAATTAGACAGCGAAAAATTACAATGCCATTAAATTAAGAATATATTTTATTTGGCATATTAAATAAAAAGAGAATGTATAACGTTAAAATAAAATACGCAATAAATAGGAAGTAAATCATAATCGACCGAAAAATTAATAAATGAAAGAAATCAAATTACTGATGAAATAAATAATACATTGTATAAATATTTGTTTTATACAATGATTATTATTATTATTTAATATCAAAACAATTTATTTAATTAATATTTACGATTTAAAAAGTAAAAAATGAGTGAGTTGACCTTTATTGCAGAATTTTAAATATATTGTACACAATAATAAAGTATATATTTTTAATAAAAATCTATACATTGTGTGTATTTTAAAAATTTCAAAGATTTTTTTTTTTATGACTTTATTCTTTACAGTAGCATTTTCGAAAATGTTGGAAAAATATGCGGGGGAGTTTTTAAGACGCTCAAGTACCTTGTGTTACAACTTTAAAAATGCAATAATAAATCATACCTCTTCTTAAAAAAGAATGGAAAATAGGGCAAAATTTCTCACACATTTTCCGACCTTTTCGAAAAAAAAACTGCGACTAATAGTCGTGTCATAAAAAAATAAACTTCGATACTTTTATGGCGCACCATGTATTTTATACAAGTATTACGAATACAGTACAAAAGTCAATAGATAAAAAATTTTATTTAATAAATGACGCAAAACGCCAAATCAATTGTTAGCGAATATGCCGAGCGAATAGCGAGGTTCAGTTATTTATAATAAATATAAAAACAGATAAGTACACTGAAAAGCAAAAACAGTTGAGTAAATAAGTAATACAATAAAATTAAATTTTCAATAATTTTCCAATAATTAACCAATTGCACAATTAAAGATTATTTTGTTTATGTAGATGTGTTTTATTTATATTTTTGAATTTTCTTCACTGTGTATGGTTAGATCTGAGGTTATTTCCTGAAGTTGCTCATGTGGTTAATCGAGGGAGAGAATTAACCCTTTATGGTATTCCCTTGCAGGATGTTCAATGGTGATATTGAGTACATTTTCGTTGTTTAACTGTTTAAATATATTCTGAAGTCGTCATCATTTACTTCAGTTGAATAAAAATATTATTATAAATTATTAAATATGATATTATAATAAAATAGCGCAGACACGGTTACTCCGTCCGTCCAGTACTTATATTCGTAGGAAAAGTAAACATAGAAAGAAAAGAATTAGCGAACTAAATTATTATTGGTAAAAAAATAAACATCGTAAGTATTTGAGAGATTCTTAGTGATAGATGAGTTGCATAAAATGTTGATAAATTACTTTTTCTATCTTAGGACAGATGATTCCATTCTCCACGAATGGGATTCATATGTTTTTCTCGCAACTATAATGAATATTAATGCTTTAACATGCAAACTAACATTACGAGTTTACAATTGATATTATTACAATTTTGTAATCGACCTCAAATGTAATTTCATTTTATCTTTAATAATGATATGCGAATTCGTTTTATTCTTTGCCATTCTATATTTGCATTACAAAATATTGCTTTGAAAAATTTTAATTATTTAATCGTCGGGGTATTAAAATTCGTTTAAAAATTGAACTTCATACTTACGTAAAAAGATAAGGTTGTTTCATATCAAACCTAAATATAAGGTTATTCTTAATTTATCAAATGCTGTTTACACTGGTATTTATATTAATTACCAAATAATTAATTTAATTAATTTTAAAGTTAATAAGTGATTATTTTAGTCTTTAATATATTTTTATTACTTTTCAATCAAAGGCTTTTATTACATGATTTGAACTTGTCAAATACGTGACTTTATTTTTTTTATTAATATAATATATTTATAAAGATTAGAAATACTTATCACGAATAATTCTTTCATTTATGCAACAAATTATAATTAAAAATAATTTAATATTTTTACTAAAATTTATTCATTTTATATTGTTTTTAAAAGAATGCATAGATTGAAATTTATTTTGAAATAGATTTCTCTAATAATTAATTAATAAAAAAATTCACATACATATCCGTTAAGAATTCAATTTCTTTATAATAACTATTATCAAAATATTTTTAAGTTTATAATAAAACTGATTGCATCTCAATCATAGATCAGAAATATTACATTTCATTTTATACATTTTACCAAGTTTCATCAAGTGGGCGTAGAATAATTTCTTGTACCTGAAACAAATCGTGTTATAATGTTCAGAAATCACTCAATTAAAGATCTTTTATATATATAAAATATTTAATATAATACCAAGACATGAGAAGGTACTGATAAAATAAAGATTACAGCTTCAGCAACATCTTTTGGCATTAATATTGGCATCGTCTTAAATAATTCAGATGAAAAACCAGTGTAATTGGTTAAAAATTCAGTAGCTACTATGCCTGGACTAATAGTCTGCATAAAACATAAAATTTAAAAAACAAACAATTCATTTTTTACAATATACAATTCTTTATTTATAATTAAGCCACAATTTTTAAAAAATAATTTTTTTATAATGAACGTTATGTATTCCTATCATATTAACAACAAATGCATAGGCTTAATTTTCTCATTGTTATTTACTAAATAATTTTTTAAATTTTATTTTATTTTATTTTTTTTGCAATTTTACTTTGTGTAATAAATTATTGCATCTAATTAAAAAAGCTGCTATATCAAGTATAAATTATATATTTTATATAATTATATCACAATTTGAATGCTTTGACTTTTAGTTAAGGTATATAAGAATGTTTGCAACTGATGCTGAAATAAAAAGAGTAATCATTGACTTACCGATACGCGTGTATTGGTGCCGACAAGCTCGTGTCGAAGAGTTTCCGCGAGGGCGTTAACAGCCCTTTTGGTTGCAGGATACACATTGAAAAAAGGAACAGGTGGTACTCTTTTTGCAGCCAAACTACTGATGTTGACAATCACGGATTCATCCTTTGATTCCCGCATCGAATTCACGGCCTCGCGAGTGCAGACACATAATCCAAGGACATTCACGTCGAAGACGTTTCGCCATTCCTCCAGTGCCCCATCTAAAGCATCTCCAGGTTAATTTCAACCGTTTCTGGAGCATCCCTTCTTATCCAAATCAACAATCGTAGCGCAATTTACACTACACTTTTAATTTATTTATAATTAATAATATTCACAATATTTCGAAATTTATTTGTAAATTTAAATTACAAAAAGCAATTATCTATTGGAATTTAAATTTTGTGCACGTCCAAAATATTATGAAGAAGATGCCTAGTGATATTATGCTGTAGGCATTCTTTTTTTCAATATTGCAATTTATCAAATATATCGTTGAAATGTATTTACTTACTTTATTTTACTAAATTTTTTAAACGAAGGAAAAAAAGAGAAAAAATTTTATTATTATTACCATTTATATATCGACATATTGCAATTGAACTCTCGTGATGCTTGTATAATTAAAAAAAAATTAGTTAAGCTAAATTAAAATATTAAATGATCATAATAAAATGTACTTACTAGAAAGTGTCGTTTCTTTAGTGATTCCTGCATTATTAACGAGTACATCAATAGATCCTAAATTCTCTTTAATCCATGCAAAAGCAGTGATTACATTTTCTTCATTTGTGACATCGCATTCTATGGCATGTAGCTTTGCTTCTGGGTCATCAATTAATTCTTTGATTTTTTCAACTCTCCTTGCTAGACCAACGACAATTAATCCTGTCAATCAAGGCATCGTTGACGTTAAATTCTAATTCAAATTCTATTGTGCTCAATGATAGATAAAATATTACTATTCGATAATATTATTCTATTTGTTTAATGATTTCATTATTATTAAATTTATTTTTCTTTATTATTAGATTTATTCATTAAATAATAGGTATTACACATATTATTCGTAATTATTTATATGCTTATGTTTATTAATTTCTGAATACATTTTTAAGCAAATTGAGTTATTAGTTTAAAAATGTATAATTTTACTTATTTATTATAAAACGTTTAATTATTATATATAAAATATTTCTCTATAGACTACTTATTTAAAAATATTTATAATAATAATTGAAATGTTATTGTTTTATTTTCCTAATTTTTCATATACGTAAAAAAAAACAACCTCAAATTTAAGAAATAAAGGCGTATTATTTTTAATTAAAAAATAAGAAACTTTTAATATTATTTTTTAATGTTGATCAATTAATTAAACGCGGAATATTGAAATAATTGAGGTCACATCCCCATTATAATATGGCTTCGGTATAAAAATACACGTAATACTCTCAAAGCACTATTAAAAAAAAGTAAATAAATAAAAATACTCGTTTAAAATTTGTCTTTCTGCATCTATAAAACTTTAAAAAATAGATTTATCATCAGCAGAATAGTTAATTATTAATTAATAATATATAATTGTATCATAATCATTTGTATTTAATAGGCTTAACAATGGAAGTGAAATCAATCGAAATCAATGCCGCTATTTCAAGACAAATTTAACTTTAATAAATATTTAGATTAAAATGTATCAAGAAGAGTTGGATAAGGTAGGTTACCGTTTTCGAGAAGTTTGGTGACGATGGCAGCCCCAATGCCGACGCTCGCCCCGGTGACGACGGCGACCTTACCAACCCAGCGGTCCATCCTTACCCTGCAACCTGACAACCCAATCTCGCCCTCTCTCTCTCTCTCTCTCTCTTTCTTTGTCTTTGGTTCGTTTTTTTTTTGTTGAAAAATCGAGCTCACAATCCTGAATCACTAGTGGATTACTCGGATAATCGCGTGAGCATCACGAGGCAAAATTGGCAATTGGTTTAGCGATGTACCTGTTCCACTCGGAGCTCGTTGACGTGCAAAAACAAAGAGATCGCGCTTTTATTTGTCGAAGGGAACGGATGCTCTACTAAATTGAGCTCCTCGTTATTCGGCTCTTATATGCAGTTTCGCAAACTGAGGCAAGGATCGGTCATTTTATCTCCGTCCAGTACGCGGCATTAAATTACCTTCCCTGCCCTTGCTCTAAGTATCTTTTGCGCGAATACAATTATCGGCCTTCATTTTCGTATTTTTTTACGTTGGAGCGTTTGCCACACATTTCTAGAACATATTAAATTATTCCACGCGCAATTTTAAATTTGTCAAACTATTCGCAATTTTAAATTTTTGAAGGCAAACCACAGATGAACATTCAAATGCTTTAATAATCATTTTATTTTTATTTTATTTTATTTTAATCTTCAGTGGATTGTAAATTATATTAAGCTCAACCTATTATTCTCCATTGAAAATCGTAAATAATTTTTCAAATTATAAACAAAAGACTGGTACTGAGCGAGTAAATTATCGGAAAATTAAATTTAAAATATACCGTTGATTCGCGAAATGAATTTCCTCTGGTATTTCTTGCTTGGAAAACCCAGAGAAACGAGGTATGAATTTATCTAGATTGATTGAACCTGGAGCGACAATGCATAGAATTAATTGATGGGATTTTACTTTCTAACGCATAATATTTCTCTGAGTTGGCGCAATTTGTTTTAACAAAAAATTATGAGGTAAGCGTACCGGGGAAATGAGAAAAAAAAAATAAAAATTATGTGGTCACAGCAAATAACAAAACGTAATATTTACAGTTCGAGAAAATAATTAGGCTTGAATAATAAACTTTAAATAATCAGAAACTAATTACCCCGACAAGTGTTTAACACCAAAGAAACTGAAAGATCAAAGATAAAGAATCATTACTGCTTTTTTAAAAGTTTTTTGCTAAACTATATAAGTTACAAACAAATTGTGATTAAAAAGCAACAATAATGAAATTAGTTTAAAATTAAGCTATTTAGAATTTTATTATTATTTATTATTAAGCAAATATTTTAAATTAATTGATATAAAAAAATTATTTTACTCGTATGAAAATTGTTCGAATTTTGTTACAAAATAAAGCAAGATTATGAATTTTAAGCTGTTGGTTACACAATTTATAAATGTATGAATATTCTTTTCACTAATTTATTATTATTCTATATTCTTAAAATTTTTTAAATGAATCTTTAGTTAGTTTATCAGCTTTGGATTTAAAATTATTTAATACATTATATTAATACTAACTCCAAAATGTTCTAAAATTGCTTGTGTTAATATTAATTTTTAAGGAGTAGGTATGATTAAGGCAATAAGATTTAGATTGCTATATTCATGCTTTTATTAAAATATTTATAATATTGAGTAAGTGGTAAAGAAATTACTTAAGCTAATTGCAATCTGTATAATTTATTTCTTTTTTAAAAATTAGAATAAGAATTTTTTAAGTTTAAAGCAATATGACGATGAATATTGTAAAATTAGTTTACTTAATTTTCGTTGTTTCATAAAAATAAATATTAACAAATTTTTAATAATTTATTTGATTTTGCAAATATATAATGGCCAATTGTAATCTTTGAATTGGACAAAGTTAAGTTATTTCTTGTCCCCATAAGCGTATTGAGAATAACCGTGAGGTAATGAATGTAATTGTGTATGTGTACTGTTAACAGTGAGCGTGAGTTTTAAACTTACAAAATTCATTTTTGATACATCACGGTAATTCGTTAGTTCACGAAACCGAAAGAACTGTAACTTATGGTTAATTATTGAAACTGTTAAAATAAGTGAAAATTATTAGAAGGAAATTTATCATACAGAATGGTGAGTCTAATATTATAATATCACTTACAATAAACTAACCTCAAACGGATAAAAATTATTTTTTGTTTGTATTTAAATTTATGGCAATGAACTTAGATTAGTTTACAGTATTAAAGCCGATTTCTATTGATTAATATTTAATTCCTTTAAAATAAAATTTTCTTTTCTGAAATTTGATATTTTAATAATTTTCATTTGACTTTTTATTGTCGTGTCATCGTCCGGGCCAGTGCCGGTTTTGTACAATCTAAAAGTAATAATTATAATATTGTATATATAGGCTTATCTCTTCTTTAAAAAATAAATTAACATCATAAATTTATGTTATAAAATCTTTTCGTTCTCTAGTTTCGAAATCAATACGATAGTGATGTGACAGTTTGGAGTCCACAAGGACGTCTACATCAGGTCGAGTATGCAATGGAAGCCGTTAAAATGGGCTCAGCTACAGTGGGCCTTAAAAATAAAACACATGCAGTAATTGTAGCTTTAAAGAGAGCAGCCTCTGAATTATCTTCTCATCAAAAAAAAATATTCCCCATCGACAAGCATGTAGGATTTGCCATGTCTGGTCTCACTGCAGATGCCAGAATGTTAAGGTTTGTTTTATTAATTTTCATTATAATTTTATTTGACTTAAATTATTGGAATGTAAAATAAAAAATAATGGTAGGTAAATTATATTTAATTTCTAAAATGTTTTTTTATTATTATTTTGCCTCATTAAATTTAATTATTACTTTATTGATGTAATAAATATAACTTTTACTACAAATATTATTATAACTATAATTAATTAACTTTTTTAATTAAATACTTCAATATAACCATTATTGTTAGTTAGTTTTTTAAATACTTCATAATTTTACAATTGTATTTTTTCTTTGCAGCCGATACATGAGAACAGAATGTTTAAATTACAAATATTCACATGATAGTACTTTGCCAGTAAGTCGTCTTATCACAAGTGTGGGAAATAAAATGCAATCTTGTACTCAGCGTTATGATAGAAGGCCCTATGGTGTTGGACTAATGGTTGCTGGTTATGATGTAGATAATTGATTGTATATTTAATATAATTAATAATGTATAATAAAGAAGGTTTACATTTAAGTACTTTTATATTCTAGGATCAAGGACCTCATATATATCAGACTTGTCCATCTGCTAATTACTATGATTGTAAAGCAATGGCAATAGGTGCTAGATCGCAAAGTGCAAGAACATACTTAGAAAAGCATCTTACTGAATTTCCAAGCTGTGAATTGGATGATCTTATTAAGCATGGCTTAAGAGCATTACGTGATACATTACCAAATGAAGCTGATCTGTCTGTTAAGGTTAATAAACTAAGTTTTTACTTCTGTAAACTGTATTTTAAATGAATATTGATAAAATATGCTTTATTAATATAAAGATATTTTTTTTTTTAAATAAATTATTATTTTTTCAGAATGTTTCAATTGGTGTTGTTGGTAAAGGTACAGAATTTAATATATTAAGTGAATCAGCAACACACGTTTATCTATCTGAAATAGAAGGTGATGATAAACGAGGCAGACAAGCTGAAGGGGAAGCATCATCTAATGATAAACCACCACAAGATCCTCCAGCAGACCCTGGTCTTAGAGATCCTTCAGTTGCTGTAGCTACTGAAGAACCTAGACCATCTGCTATGGACACTGAATAATAAAAGTAATTTACTCTCTATTTTGAAATTTCAATTTTTTAATACAATTATAAAATAAAATAAACTTTAAACTGCTGGATCTGTTTTTTATTACAATAAATTAATTTTTTTTATTTACTTTTTACAAAATAAAAGATTAGCCGTTTAAATAATATTCATTCGATATAGTATGTAAGAATAGAGTAAAATATTAAATTTAAAAAATTGTTTTACACTCAATTTTTAAAATGATTGTTATTTTACACAAATATGTACATATTTTAATAACAACTGTATTACAACAAAGATAAAATTTACATTTTTCATGATGTCACAATTATAAAAATATAACAAGCAAAACTTTTTGAAATATACAAGTTACATTTTTACTTAAATGTCTTTATTGAAAAATAGATTTTATCTATTTTGTAAATGAATTATAAATTTTATTTAGGCATCTGTTTCACATACTTTGCTGATACTTTTATTTTGTTTATCTTTTAAAATATTTGTTAGAAAATATTCCCCAGCTTTATAAGAAGATCGCACCAGAGGTCCACTTGCTGTATACAAAAATCCTAATTTGTATCCAATATTTTCCCAATATTTAAATTTTTCTGGCGTTACATATTCAAAAACTTTTAAATGTCGTTTTGTTGGTTGCATATATTGTCCTAAAGTTAAAGCATCAACACCAACTTTTCTTAAGTCCTTCATAGTCTGCATTACTTCATCATCTGTTTCTCCAAGGCCTAACATTATAGATGATTTGGTTATTAGTTCAAAATTTATTTTTTTTGCTTCTTCCAACATGGCTAGTGACTGCCTAAAAAAATATAATTAATATGTTCTAAATAAAAATATATATATTTAGACGTATTATATGTATTATAAATTTATTTTTAAAAATAAAGCTACAAAAGAATTTTTTTATTAAAAAATATGAAAAATATCTATAATTTTTATGTATTTATTCAAAAGCATACTTATATCTCGCGCGTCTATCACGGACAAAGGGCGTCAATCTTTCTACAGTTTCTATATTGTGAGCATAAACATCTAAACCAGAATTAACTATTACTTTTGCACATTCTACATTGCCTTGAAAGTCTGGCACTAAGCATTCGACTAGTATACCACTTCTGTAAAATAACATTATAGTAATTATATTATTAAAATCTTATAATTTAAATTTGTATACCTTTTTTTTAGTTCTTGCACAGTGGATGCTATATGACTTGCACCTCCATCTGGTATATCTAAATTTATAATACAATAAATAAATATTAAAAAATTATTTTCTAAAAAATCTTTTACTATTTGTATATACCATCACGATCTACAGAAGTTAATACTACATAATCTAATCCCCAATCTGTAATAGCTGTTGCTGTATTTTTTGGTTCTTCAGGATCCAATGGTGGTGGAGTTCGTGCTGTTTTTACAGAGCAAAATCTGCATCCTCTTGTACATGTGTCTCCCATTAACTAAAATATAAGTTTATTATATGCAGAAAAATGTATGGAAATATTCAAAAAGACTGCCAATATTATATTTTATATTTAAGAATTATTAGCTTTATAATAGCAGATTTAATAATAGATGATTTGGCCATTAATACCATAATTGTAGCAGTTGCAGTTCCATGACTTCCGCCTCCCCAGCATTCACCAATATTTGGACAACGTGCTTCTTCACAAACTGTACTCAACCGAAGATCACGTAGTTGAGATTTAATGCGAGTGAAATTTTTACCCATTGGTATTTCTGTTTTGAGCCATGGAGGTAATCGTAATCTTGATGTGTCTCCTTTTGCTAGTTTGAGAACTCCATTATATATGCCTGTATTATTGGATCTAAAATTTTGTAATTCGGGACCATTTGCTAATTTATCTGAAAAATTCTTTTTACTACAATATGTATTCTGAAAAATTTTAAATAATTTTATATTTCATATTTTTTTATTTATTCTTTATAAATACATTTGTTTATTAACATACTTTTTGATGCAGATTAACTCGTGGTGAATATTTTATTTTAATAATTTTATGTGTATGCAACATTTTAATAACCTTAAATGACACCTAAAAATTTGTACATATATATATATATATATAAATAAATAAATTTATAAAGAAAATATAGTGTATGTATTATGTGAAGGTCAGTCAAAAGTACTATTCAAGCTTACACAGTTTTTAATAAAATTTAAAATAAAAATTTAAATTATTTAATACTTTTTTTTATTTCACTGCAATATCATTATATAAAACTAAGTGATAAGTATCTTGATAATTTATCAAGATATCATTTACAATATATTTTGTTAAGTTTTCACTGCTTACTTATATTTCATTTCAATACATAATTAATAAAAATTTTGAGATAAATAAATGAAATTAATGTTTTCCACTCATGGTGAAAAATCTTTTATTAATTATGCATTCAAAATTGAATATTCACTACTAAAGTATACTAATGAATTTTATACATCTGTGCAATACGATTTAAAATTACAACTGAATGAAAAAGTAAATTATCATTTGATGTTACTATGATAACAAAATTTCTTATGATGATTTATATTTAATACAGTCGAACGTAAGATGGCGGCACAGACTAGCGGTAACATTCAATATTTAAGTATAATATTTAAATAAAAAATAATGTATGTTTTCTTTATTTTTTCAACAAATTTTATATTTTTATTACAGTACAGTATCACATTACAATATTTTGGTTTTATTTCTTATATAAATTTAACAAAAAATTGTTTTTATCTATAAATAATAGATACTTTATATTATAAATTAAAAGCTACTTACAATTTATTAATTTTTATACAATTTTGTTCAAAACTAAAGTATTCTTTTATATTATATTAGTTAAGTAAAAGATATGTTAGGTAATCTTTTTATTTGATGTATTATTTATATTCAAACAAGAAAACTTATTGCATGAGGTATTCTTATCGGATCCAACCACAACAGCGGACTGAATGAGAGTTTTTAATTCGCTGGATAGATAATTAGAGATTAATATATTATTCTGTATCCTGAAAAACAAAATATCCTATGTATCATAAACAAATAATTTTTATAAATTTATAAAGTAAAAAGAGATTTTGTAAAATAATAAATAAAAAGCACAACTGCTCAATGTGCACTATAATATGGTTTATTTTATTATGCAATACAAGTAATTAAAGTGAAAGTATCAGTAACATTATATTTTATATGTCGATTAAAAAAGTGAATAATATTCATAAGTTAATTAAACAAAATATTTTAAATTTATTTAAGTTGGTTGCCAATTATTTTGCATTTAATATTCTACCATCTATTATATAGATATTGGACTTTACTATTTTTCGAAATAATGCCAATTCATTGTCTTAGAGTTTTGAAATATTACGATTTATTGGAATGGAATTTACTCTTTTGATTATATACTCGAATAAATAACAAAAGATAAGATTTGAATAAATTATAAACTGATAACTCAGTTGGCTTTACTTGAAAATAACTCTAGGGATTGTTAAGATTCTGACCATGTGGATCTGATTTGTGAGAAACTTATTGAATACGTACAGGCTATCAAACCAGTTCTCCAGTCCCTGAAGAGTCGTATTCTCGGGGTTGGACTCGGTATTGTTCCCTTGAGTGGCCATCAACTGGATTTTTGTCTTTTCGAGTTCCTCGAGGTAGTCCCGGTGTACGTGACAGGCGAGTCTCGCTACACACTCTGGACTTATGACAAATTGTTGACGCTTCGGTATCTGGACATTAAGGTTCTTTCTCCTGCTCTTAAATATTTTGTAAACTTGTTGAGTTATCTGTTTGAACAATTATTTACATTTTTAATAAAGTCTATTAAAAGCTTCCCAAGTTTCCCTTCAATTTTACAGGTTTCTTATATACAGGTTTTCTTATTTATGGGAAATTTAAGCTCAAACAAAAGTTATTGATTTTATCAACTTGGATAAAGTAAGGTATATTTGACTTTAATAATAGTACATCGTTTTAATCATGAAAAAACGCCTAAATGTACTATAAGTAATAGTTTTCTTACAACAACAAATTGTTATGCTTTACTATAAATGTATCATAACAGAAACCTATTTACTTTTCTTATATTTCCACACTTACGATAGCTATAGACATGCTCTAAAAAGTATTTTACTACCTTCAACGTACACTTATATTGTAACTATAGAAATGTTTTTAAATGTCATAAATATGGTAAAACAATTTAAGCTGCTTTATTTTATTTTACCAACTTTTTTATTTTTAACAATTTCTTTCTAATGCAATATATTGATACTAAAACTTCTTGTATTCTTTTTGTTTTGTTAAAATTATAATACCCACGAATAATGAAATATTTTAATAATTTATTGACATTGGCTTAAATGCATTTGTATACTTGCAATTGATTCACTCATTATCAATTATATTCAATATTACAATTCATGTACGGTAAATATGATCATTAAATTCGTTAATACCTCCATTGTAAAAGAAATCAATTTTTTTTTTAAATAATCATTTCAGTTTCATAAATTTAATATGTATTTTTTTGTAGTACTGCATTACAATAATCATGGATTTTATTTTAGAAAAATGTATCGATTAATCTAAAGTGTATTAATAAATTTGAAATTTGAAATTACTTTCAAATACAGATAATTTATTCGATATAATATTAACTTTCAGAATTTTAATTTTAAATTAACAATAACCGTTTTAATATGTATTTACATACAAATAAAGTGTTGTTGATATAGTTTTTCAAAATATTTTTGTATTTATAATAAATACACATTGAACCAAATACCTTATCAAGCTAATCAGGTCTATTATCTTATTTTTATTTCTGAAATTGGAAACAAATACTTTATTTGCACACTTATTAAATTTTTTATTTGAAATAGTAAATGTTATACTAATTTGCAATTTTTATATAATAAATTTTTGATTAAAAAAAAAAAAAAATCGATAAATCATTCACCAAAGATAAATCGGAAATGAAACTCGAAATGAAAGATTAGAGAGTTAATTACTCACTTTATTCGGCTTGGGCTGCATGTAGGCATGAAGTATTTGAGAGAGAGTGTAATTGTCAAATTCTAGTCCGATGGAGCGTTTTCGTCTTCCGGATATAACGCTGATTGGTAAAAGTATGGGGTTGGTGGCAAGGGCTGCGGCGGCGCCAATCAGGGCTACCCCTGCCAAAGCCTTCAGAGCTACGGCCTGTCGACACAACGTTAAACTGTGGTACTTAACAACAACAACAACAACGCCTCCCCATATTATTTGCATTCGCGAAATTTTATGCCAACGTCCGAAATACCTTCAACATTGTTTAAAACTAATCAATTTTTAACACGATTTATATAATGTCAACCCTAGCAATATGTTAAGTATCAGCATTATTTTTTACGTAAGCTTATCAGAGAAGAGATATAGGCCAATTTTTTCACTGTCACCTTAAGCTTTGACATTGTTTACCGTTTTATCATTTGATAAATTTGAACATTAATAGTTCTTGTCATTTCATACATTTTTTAAGCTATAATTATTAATTCATGCGAAACACAATTCATTACATTTTACTAAAAAACTTGTATGAAAACTTGTATATTTATTTGTAATTTATAGATTAAAAAAAAAAAAAATGTTAACATGCTTTACTATAATAAAGAGTTAGTTTAAATTTATTATGTTATGCATTATATTTTGTTATATGAACATTCCCAGTTTCACTCATGTACATGATAATCGGTATATTAAAAAATTATATTACATATTTTATATTATAAATTGTTAATTAAACATGTAAGCTTATACATTTGTATTATCAAAATAGTATACATTGTTTTTAGGTTACATCGTGTGTATCATTTTATATATGTTTGTGTAACTGAACATTCAATCATGCTCTATCTGATATATAAGTATTCTTTAGTAATATTATTATATATTTTAAATACATGAGATATATTTTATTTAGATCAGGATATTTAAACTAATTGAATAAGTTTTGCAAGTAGTATCTATTTCAATATTATTCTAAGCTTCTGAGGTGTTGTGTTTTCTCTATTCGGGTTTAGAAAACTCAACCACAGGTTGACCTCACACTTTAAAAATTTGACATTATTAAAATTTATTGAGGTAATAGTGAACCTTTCAGCATAAAATATATAATATTTCCATTTAGGAATTTAGGAATTAAGTAAAGAGAAGCTACATTGACATTAGAATATTTTAATTTTGTCGGGTGACAATGAGGTATTGTACAGAAATATTGTGATTGATTATGAAATAAAAAAAAAAAAGTGAAGTGAAAACTATATGAACCATTAAATTTATTTTTATCTGAACATATATTATATATTTTTATTTTATTAAAATAAAAAAAAATATAGAAATTCCATGTATAAAGAATTTATTTTGCAGTGTTTAAAAGATACATTATTTAATATGGAATAAATATAACTATTTTATTAAATATTAAAATAAGTATAAAATTTCATTATATTTTCGTTAATGAGTACTTTACGTTTTTTTTTTTTTTTTTTTTTTATAATTTCATTTTAAGCTCATGAGAAAAATAGGGGTCACTGTACTAAAATAACCCTAATATAGTACATACTAAACATGTATGCTTTGTTAAAATAATTTTAAAGAACTCTATTTCGATCAATAGAGGTATTTAAAAGGAAAGTTGATCGTTAATTTATCAGTAATTGACTAAATTCTTTCTTTAATTTTCGAACTTTTATTTCAAAAGATTAATACAATTAAAAGCAAAGCGTTGAGCAATTTTCGTTTCACTTTTATTTGAATTTACACAATATTAAATGCACATAAATATAAAGAAGTTATGAAGCCTCGTGGAATTTATAAAGCTATAAATCTAACCTTTTGTGTCTGAAGATTAGAGGGTGAACTTCCAGTTGGCGATCCACCGTCGGAGAAGGGATAATCACTATCCCCGTCACCGCCAATGTTGGTGGACAAGCCGAAATTCCCGGCACCCGGTCGTGGTCTGTCGTACGAGCCACCACCAGATCCGTGACCATAACCATACTTTAACCCTTGGTAACTGCCAGGACGGTTGCTACTCCCCGAACCGTACCGATCACCATCGCTAACGTAATTCGCCGAGCTTGGACGCTGTATTGTCCCATATCTAGAAAGAAAATAAAAGTTTTATGAAAAATATGTGCATTTGAACATACGCATTGGCTAAAGGATAGAGAAAGAGGGTAAAAAGAGAGCAATAGCAAAGCATAATATATTTTCCATTCACTCTTATACACTTTAGAAAAGTATTTACCTTTTTAGGATTTTATCAAGTTTTATGTATACATAGTTATTTTGAATGGAAATGGAAGTACATTTACTTTTGGCGATACGCGAATTTTATTTAATTATCGCTTAATACAAATAATTGTAAAAATGATTATAGAATTTCTTCTAATTTTCTAAAATATTAAAATGAATTTAATGAAATTTATAGCATTGTTATTAATATTTGTTTGTCATAAATATTAGTAATGAAAATCTTATTGAAAATTAAAATTGAATACAGAAAGAATAATTTCTAATAATTTTGTATATACTTATATATTATCTATATTCTTATATATCTTATAAAATGTTAAAAATAGAAATTGTACGAGTATAATAAATTAATCAATTATTGTTCGTTACATAGTTGAAGTAATCAAGATTTGAATGACGAAGTTACGCAAAGTAAAACGTGTGTAATGAAGAAAAA
Source organism: Eupristina koningsbergeri (assembly GCA_018907245.1). Classification (NCBI taxonomy): domain Eukaryota; kingdom Metazoa; phylum Arthropoda; class Insecta; order Hymenoptera; family Agaonidae; genus Eupristina; species Eupristina koningsbergeri. The sequence goes on along the minus strand of JACCHV010002752.1, from coordinate 102,989 downwards.
ACTGATGTATTCAATTAAAAATATTTTCCTGCAAATAAAAATATATAGTTTCACAAAGACAAATAGAGTGATAAATTAACTTCGTAGATGTTTTATGAAAAAAGAATAAATTGTTTCTATTAATATTAAGTCATTAAGGATCTAGAGTTAACCTGAGCTCCTTATCGATCGCCTTAAGGGTACCTTTGTAGTAAGCGATAAGATATTTTTTCTTAATGCAGTTTTTTTATTGATATAAAAATAAAATAAAACTATTGAAACAATTAATTTAAAAAATTGTAAAATATTTATTTATATTAAATCTAATTATTCAAATAAAATTTATTTTTTTTTTATAAATGAGTTTTCAATTGATAATTTACAGATATATTCTGAAAAAATTAATTTTAAAATAAAATAATCTAAAATATATCCCTCGGAGAGTGGATATCCGATATTTTCAAGCCATATTTAAGATTAAACAATATATTAATATTAAATTAAAATTATTTTTATAATCAAACAATTAAATAACTAACATATTTGTTAGTGTATTTAGAAAAATATTTGTACTTACGTGAAATGCAGAATAAAATTTTTTTTAAACATAATGAATTTATAATTTTCAAATATTTTGAAAAGTTCAACACTAATATTAAGTAATTAAAGTAATTTTAAGTGACGTACCGGTCACCATCCACTGCATAGTTTGAAGTTGGTCTGTGTACTGTATCGTATCTGATAAGAAATAGTTCATAATAAGTAGTATATTAAATAATATTCTGAATCGAGCTAAAATTTTCTACCATTTATGGTTCATAACTTTAGCATATAAATCTGTTATATATTTTTCTATCATTTATAGTTCCACCGCTTAAATATAAATGCCAAGGCAAATAAAAAGATGTAGAGAACTGTATACTTTCAGAGTTTTTTCCAATAAGAACTATTACTATTACGTGTAATGGAAAAGTGGCTTATTCTTTTGTAGAAATAAATATATTTTTAAAAATATGTTATAATGTATAATTACTCAGATAACTGTATTAAAAGTTGGTACATATGTATACATAATAATTATTATACAATAAGTATAACTGCATCATTTATACATGTACAACGATTCTATTTTTAATTTTTATTCTTCATTTCTGTTATAAATATAAATTTATATGAGCCATCAATTTATTAATATATTTATAAGTAGCTATTATTAAACAGATTTCACTTATAAATAAAGAATTCATTCGGACTAAAAATATAATATTTTTTAAAGTTTTATTATTTAAAATTTTATTAAAATATCACAATTTAAATATTAATAGATCTGTCGTATCTTAGTCCACTTTGACAAACATATTGTACATATATAAAGAAGAAAACATTTTAATTTCTTTGCATATTTCTATTTTTCATTGTTTTTCTAATAATAAATAAACAAAATAACACAGGAAAATATTTAAAATGCACTTATTAAGCATGACCTAAATGCTTTATGATTTTATATGTAAACAAAATTGTATGCGATTGAATGTTTCATTTTAAAGTTTTACTTTATTAATGAATGGACGAGTGAATTAAAGAATGAATGAGTTAATTACTTATCGAGGCGCATTACTTTCATTACTTTCATTATTTGGTATTAGTCACTTAATGCAATTCCAATAAATAAGCAAATTACGTTTAAATGTATTTTTTCTAAGCCAATCGGGAGTGTAATAATGTTAAATTACCTGTCGTACGGATGATTGTTCCGCTGCTCATAATACCCTCGATCTTTGTTGTGCCCGACATAATTGTAAGTTCTCCAACCTTGACTGTATCTGTGGAAGAGTCAAAATAAATCCCTGGCATGCAAAAAGAAAAGAGGCTGCACCGCTCATAAAAATTATAAATCGCAGACGGTCATATCGATAGTGGTCATTGAACCACACAATGTACCTGTCGTCATTTGGGTTGTTACCGTGGTAACGGGGCACTGGTCCATTCATGGCGCCTCGCTCGAGATCAGACGCCTCCGAAGCTACTTTCTGACGTGACTTATCTTCCTCTGAAAACCCATTAGCTCCCGGGGATTTAGTGCCGCAACAATTTGGCTCTGCAAATAAAGATGTACGGGGATTCGAATTACACCAAATTGATTTAAACGGGTATCTACTTTTTAATTGTTTATTTATAATATCGATTTTTCTGCACTCCACATTTAATTTGACAATTTAGTTATTTAATTTTGCAATTCAGTTTATGATTATGTTGAGTGGTACTGTGCAGCCTAATATTAAAAATTTATCTTAAAAAAAGCAAGATAACAAATGTCCTTTGATGCTAAAGGTTGTATCTTATAATGACTTTTATTTATTTCTACATTTATACAAATAACACATATTTTGACTTTAATATAAAAATATTAAAATTTATTATTAAGAGTTGAAATTGAAAAAATTTTTTAAATTAAAATTATATCCAGTACCATAGAGTTTATATTATCATTGAATCTAATATAAAAATGATAAATTCCGGAGTAATAAGAAATATAAGGAGACATTCAAGCAGACACAAAGAAAATTCACATAGAACAAATTCAAAGTGAATTCACATTTGTATGAGACTTATTTATTTATCTCTCAGTTTATCGAAGTTTATCATATTTTAAACCAAATTTTTATTACTAATTTTTAATATAGTTAGGAATTTGTATTATTGATATCTATCCACACGTAAATTCATATTATTAGTTGTTTAAGGTGTAACTTTTATATATTCATTAGTAATATGTATACACCGCAGTAAAATATTCAAGAATGTGAAGTTACTTGGTTGCTTTTAACTATGTGTATAAATGTACACGTGCCTATACAAATTTTACTACATGTGTTCATTGTATTCCTTACGAGCTGGAATTTCAGATGAAAGGTATTTAACGTGTTGTCGGAAAAGCCACTATCAAAGTAATGATTACTATCGCAAATTGAGTTTATTAATAGTTCTTGTATTCAATTGCATATTGGGTTATTGATTAAGATGTTACGAATGTATGTGACATTTGTCGAGGTAGTTTTGCTTTCATTCTGTAGCACTACAGAAGAAAATTACCATTCTTAGATAAAAATAATAGTACTTTCATTATAGTTGAATAATGCAATTTAAAGTTGGTATTTATTGATCAATTTATAAAAAAAAAAAAAAAAAACCTTGTAAATTTAGCGTAATCTATATTTATTAGTATAAATAAGAAAAGGTCTTTTTAAAAAGAGCTCGAAATATACTACTAATCTTATAAATCATTAAATCATTGGAGTTGATAGTATAATTTTTTGGGGAAAAATTCATGTTTAAAGCCATTGTAGTCTGTGAGGAAAAAAAAAAGAAAATAAGTTTGTCAGAAAGTTTTAATATTTTCGTATTTTGAGCAAAAGTTTATAGTCAAAGGATCCCAGTTAGATGCATAAGACAGTAATTTTAGATTGTTTACTTGTTACTCATACATCAGAGAACTCGAAAAATTTAATAAAATAAAAAATAATTTTGTGAAACAATTTTTTAGCTCGTAAAAACGGTTTGGACAAGCAGAGCATCGCATTTATTTGTCTTTAATCTAATTGAAAGTATCTCGCATAAAAGAGCCTCACCTTGTGTGGAGGTCGGCGTTCTCGTCCTTTTGGGAGAGGCATTATCCGTGACATTGTCATCCAGCTCCTGGGTGAGCCTCAAAGGAGAAGGGGTCAGTCGATAAACTTCACCCGCAGGTAGTCTTTTGTTGTTCCACAAGGAGAAATCGGCAGCTCTTGGGGGGGTCAGCCGATCCTCGATCAGCCTCCTCGAGATCTTCTCGTTAGTCGCGACGAATGAATTCAAATGGCCATTGGAGGTCGCGTTGAGATTGGCGATTGTTGTTTCCTCGGCCCAAACTACATCGACGACGATCGCTAACAATGCCAGGAAGGTCAAGTCGCGAGCGCTAGGGATGCTTTTTTGGACGGTCGCCATCGAGCCGTCATTCGCAAAAAATAAACCCATTTAAGGGGCTGCCGATCCCAGGGTGGAGATCGGGGTTTGGTCGGTGTTAACGTCACCAGGTGGTTGCGTGGGTGTTATTCCGTGGTGGGTGACAAATCGAGGAGTGTCGCGCCGGACATTGACTTGGCGGTTTTATACGCGCTGTGCTTCTCTGGGATGCCTCGACGCGTTTCTCGTTACGGCTCCGAGCACGGAAGCTCGCTTTTTCACCAAATTGCTCTAGGATGTTTCAACAGATCTCTTTTTACGAATTTTTTTCCTCGCGTGTTAAGTTTTACGAATTACGAATTATATTCGTTTCGACAACTAATGTGCCTCTTCGGGAGCCTTTCAAATTGTCCCCAATTCAAGGAAGCATTTCGTTCTTAAGACACATCTTTATAAATAGATTTTTCCTTTCAAATACGTTATAAATAAATAAATAAATAAATAAATAAATAAATAAATAAATAAATAAATTAATTAATTAATTCTTCTGCTACTAATTCTTGAGGAATTATTGATTTTCAGAGTACAATGAATAATTTTTTCTTACTTAAAATGGTATTGCAATACTTTCTACAGCTACAATTTTATTATTAGTACCGATTAAGGTTAAGATAAAAGATTAACAAGATTAAAATAATTTAATTTCGAATCAATGTGATATAATGCTATAATTGGTTTATGTAATACAAAAATTACAAAACAAAATATTTATGTTGTAAGTTTTAACATTGTTTTGGTTTTATTATACATAAAATTAATTATACATAATTGCGTGTACCTTGATATCATAGCAGTTTTCACAAGAATTTGTTTTGAATGGTTTATTTAGAAACATGTTATACAATGTTAACCATTCAGTTATATTTAAATGTAAAAATTCAACATAATTTTTTTCGACTTTAATCAAATAAATTTTTTTTCTTTTTCTTTTAATACAATATTATAAATACATTAGGAATATATTTAAATACAAATATATACTTTTATTTTTTCCTTAAGTAATAAAAAGCAAATTTGTCATTATGGGGACATGGAAGCATTTTTCCTTCTAACTCTTATTTTTACTTTATATTCTTACATTTTATACTAGTTGTTAAGTTTCGCAATATTAATATTATGCAGAGCTTTTCAACAAGTACTTCATGAATTGAAAGATTATAAATTTTCTTCAGACATGAAAACCATTTTCAGATTTTTCCAATAATGTATAATGTATTATACTTATTATACATAGTTAATAAATATAAAATAAATTGATAATATTGAGCTTAAAAAATTTATTACGATTATTATTATGAAACCAAATCATTTTTAATTATAAAATTAATATTATAAAAGAAAAAATTATAATTTTTTTAATAAATTTAATACTCGGGCAATGTAATCATTTTTGTTTTTATTTAAAATGAAATAATGAAGCTTTTAACATTAAATGAATTATTATATAAATCAGAGCGCAGGAGAAATTTTAAATGAGATTGGCAATAAATTAAATATTCGGCCACGGCCGATACATATGCAAAATAATGGATACAAAATAATATGAATTTGAATAATCTTGTGTTTTACATTCTAATTACATTGGGAACAGATACTTTAGAGTTTTGATATATTTTGTAAAACATGTACATTTTTCACCCTCATTTGTAAAAGTCTAATATAAATAAAAATTAGCATTAAATAATATTGTTTAATATTAAATAATATTAAATAATATTACATTAACCTTGTGCATTAGATGTAATATCTCTGTAAATAGTTTTTTGCAGTCAAAGTATTTATGTTTAATAGTACAAAGGCTTTTGAAAGAATAAAGAAAGGCAAACAAGCGATTAATTTCTACATTTAAGTAAAACCCTCTTCGTTTGGAAACTTGTGTATCTCTTACACCGTAAAAATTAAATTACTCATAAAGGAAAAGAGCATACACGCATAGGGATACAAAGGAAAATTTATTTGTGTAATTCTGAGAAAAAGATGAGAGGAGATATTAGTGACGGGAGGATAAGGATCTCTTTGAAAAATGCGAGTCGTGTTTGCGCGAGTTCCTCCTAACACTCGCACAAAACTCGGCTGACCACCGGACAATTTGTTCCGCTCGGATCCATGATGTTGGACGTCGTCTCCTGGTAATTACGCATCGGCTGTTCCGGATTTTTTTTCTCGTTCTTTTCGCGTGTTTCTTCATGTTGGGACGGTAGTGCCGAGTGAGAAAAGGTCTGATGGGCAGTCCAATGGGCGTCTCTGCCAAATTTCGTGCTGCTACACATCTCCAACAAAGTTTAGGGGAGCTTCTCTGAAAATGAACGACTTTTTCTATTGGCGAAGGTAAGAAGATTAATAAGACGTGTTATGGAAAAGTCGAAATCCAATCACATGGGTCTTCGCATCTTATAATATATTTATAATACAGTTACATGTAATCTTCATAAGGTCTAATTTACTATATTTCTAAAATCGCTGTTGCTATTCTTGCTATTGTTAGCCGTGTGCTCAAAGAAATATGTTTTTAAAAGAATATTATTTTAGAATTTATACGAGAAATATTGGTCTTAATGACTTTTGCGCATGAAACCAGAAAATATGTTACAATAAATTGCGGAAAATAATGTATCTAATGTGAATTGTAGATATTGCATATTTTGTTGATATTGATATTAATTGAAATGAATTAATATTTTAATTTTTTAAATTTTTATTGTAATATAATTATTATAAAGCATATTTATGTTAATATTAATGTGAATTAGAAATACTCACAAAATTCTATTTTAATTAATCAACGGTGCATTTAACAATATGAATATTGTTTATAAATTATCTATTTTTCAGTAGTAAAGCAATATAAAATTTAATTTAATTCATATGATAAGATTTAATAAATATCGTATGCATAAATAATGAACTTTTTTTTTATATTTTCATGAAAATGATTTTTTTTTTTGCAATGCTTTAAATTTATTAATTTTAATCTAAAGAATATATATAATTCATTTTTTCAGTAAAATATTTTTAAATTGTAAAGGATGTGAGTAATTAAGGTACACAAAAATATTATAATATCTTTGAAGACACAGTTGTTGACCATGTTGAAATTCTTGATACTTTTCTAACCAACACATTGATAGTTAAAATTTATTGTTTTTCCTTGAAAAGTAAAATTGTCATTGTTCCTTCTTAGAAGCAGTTATCATTAAAAGTTATGAAATTTATGAACATTTCTTTACATTTGTTATTTATTATTATTTATTATTATATTTCCGTAAGAATTAAGTTAATAAAATAAAATATATTTTTTTAAATGAAAATACTTTATTTTATTAAATATTAATTGATATAATTATATAATTAAAATTTGAATTTTATAAAATATATAATTTTAAATTTAATAATTATTCAAAATTTGATTGTATAATTTTTTGTACGACACATACACGCACACTCTCTCTCTCTCTCTCTCTCTTATACATATATATATATATATGTATTTATGATACGAAAATCAATATTTTGAATATAAAGATTTAATTTAATAACGAAGATATTTTAATAATTGATTGTCATTTTTACTATTGATTTATGTAAATATAAGTACATAAAAATCTTAAAGCTCCGCATTGATTTTGCTTTATAATTAAATTTTTAATTATGATGAATTCTACTTTGAAATTTTGAAAATATCCAAATTATCGTTAATTTTACAGTAATAACTATTATTGAAATAATGTAGAATTTACAAAATTAAATTAAAAAAGTTATTAAATTTTGTATAAAAGTTGATGAGTTATAAATTTGTATAAATATGTCAATCAACCGTCTATTTTGAAACATTAGCCTAATAAATTTCAAAATGATTATCGATTCTGAATTATGCAATTTAAATTCTTCTTAATAATGATCAAATGTTGTTAAAATTACAAATTGCGTGCTTCAAATTGAGTTCAATGATATGGAATACACAAAGGTAATTAATCGTAAATCGAAAATACACCTAAATGCTACCGTTGTAAAGACATCTACGGTATTAACAATTTAAATATCAAAATATTATTTACTTTATTTATTATTTCAACGATTTTTCTTACTTTTTATCAAAGAAAGAAAAAATGCTAAAATATTTCAGATATCACTATCACTAAGATATCACTAACATTTACATCGATCAATAATCCACTATTTTCTCTCAATAGTCATCAACAAAATTTTTTAAAGAATTATATTCTTTTACTTCTCTTCCTAATAATAACACTGCGAATATAGATAACATCGACCAAACTAATTTTATTATTTAAGGTATTAGAAAACGATCGTTTTTATTATTTATAATATCATGAAGTATAACTACTTTAATATTGAAATTTTACTGTAGTAAATTAAAAAAAAAAAAAAAATCTCGATAATCTCAAAAATTTATCAAGATAAATTTATAAAAGTTAAAAGGAAAACATTAAGCCATACCGATGAAAGCTATATAAACTAACGACCGCTTTTCATTAACAACTGTTACACCTGAACTTCAGTCGGTGGAAACGTATTTTAAGCTTAATAATTTGCGATTAGAAATCGAATTATTTTCCTCGTTTAAATTATCCCACAGAATGATAAATCTACACAATGTTATCTTCTAATTTGTTGATGATATCGCAATTTTTACTAAGCTTCTCTCAACAAAAAGGTATCAACATCATAGTAAAGTTATGAAATCTATTTTCCATGAAACTGCTCAAATAATGATTTAAGTTTATTTGTAATATAACTGATGTTATAAATTTTAATAATTACAAGACTTTTTCTTTCAACAAAGAATAACTATTGGTATTATCTGCCCCAAATCCAACCAACATGAGTTAAAGTTATAGATAAATTGATTGATGCATAAGTTAAAGATCGGAAACACCTGGAAATTTATCTATCATCTTAAAAAAGCAATAATATTCTTTAGGGTTGATCATATACAAACGATTAATAGAAAATTTTTGTGCATTTCGGCACTTTCATCATATAAGTATAATGTATATGACATTATTTAATAACTTATTAATAATTTATTTAAAATGACTATCAATTATTATTTGTAGTATTATTTTTTTTATTTGTAAATTTATTGTTATTTTAAATTATTATTTTCATTCCTAAACTTATCTGCACTTTTCAATTTTTAATTTTGTATTATATTGTTGTTACACGTGTTGTACGTTATAATACTTGTTTTAGTTGTATTAATTTAAAAATTGCTAAAAGCACTTCAACGAATAAAATATAAATATAAAATGTAAAAAGTAACAAGAAACCGTCTTCTCAGTTTAATTGATCAAAAACGATATTAAAGACTCATTTAAATACTTGTCAAGTATCTAGTTGCAGTAAATGAATTAATGCTCGACAGCTGTATTTTCGCTATTTATTCTTTTATTACCAGCGATATAATTCAATCGATTGAAAGAGGATTTATCTCAATTAATCAGATAATTCGATTAATGTCACAAAAAAGGTCATTTACTTATAAATATTTTTGGTATCCCACTGTCTTGTCTTTCTTTCAATTGTTATAAAAATATCTATTGCATATAACAATTCACAGACTTTAAGTAATGCCATATAACATTAACTGGATCGACAACTTTAAACAATATATGATTGTGTCTATTACCTGATATTTCTATTATACTTTCAATTTTAGATTCTTTAAAAACATTATTTTTAACTTTTCTTACTATAAGCTTTCAATTAAATACCATAGGACGTGATAGGTATTTTTAAAAACAATCTTGTAATCTTACTATTACATATTAATGAATGTGGATCTATAATGCATTACCTCTGGTTTCTTATTTTTTCAATTCATTTGAAACTTTTAAGAGCACGTCTGCATATAAATTTCTTCTTGTGCACATCTCCACCTTTCGAGATGGCAAATCGTGCTTCTTTCCATCAGACCTCGATAAATTCGAGCCATACCATGATCCATCAGGTCACGCTCGATCTAACTCGAATTTCGATTTGGTAGATTTACTTTTTACAATTTCATAAAAATCCCAATCATCGGATTATAGTATAAACATTTTTTTGATTTAATCATTATTCTACATATTATTTATTGAACATTTTAATTGCGCAATTGTAATTATTCTGCAACAATACTGCTAAATGCATAAAATTTCTTTCTTTGATATCTTTATTATAATAATAAATTTTGGCGTTTGTAGAATTTTTGCACAATTTTAATTTTGTGTTTATAATAATGAATATAAAGTGCCATTCTTCGGGTAAATTTTCAGTTATGCACATCAACAATGTGAGAGGCATTTTAAATGTTTATTAATGAGCAATTTAATATTATGTATGTGTCTAGTTGTAATAATGGATGATTTGCAGAAAAATGACTCTTAGTTAGAAATCAGCTTTATAAAATTTATTAAAGATTTCAATTAATCGTGATTTTTACCATCGAAAACTTTTGGGCTCAATAATCAATTAAAATTAGCTTTTAAAAACGGTCGATCGCCAATATTGCTCAAGGAAACACAATGGAGAATGTTCCTTATAATTCAATGAATCGTGAATCGAATTAGCAGTCGAGTGAGATAAAAGAAAAGTGGAGGAAGAAAATCTGATGGCGCCATAAAATCCACATCCAAAGGGAGAAAAGGTGTAGGCAAAAGTGAATAGAGTTGTAATTTGTTCCGCTCGGACCGAGGATCGGCATCATCATGCGTGTGATTCTATGCCCCGGCCTTTTGTCTTCTTTGTCTATTTTGTCTTTAAATGGGATCTCGAGCGTTTCGCAATTGCTTCCACGACGCGCAATTCCGCGATTGCGAGAGTGAATGTTTTGTGCTACAAAAAAGAGGCACGCAATCTGGGGGAAAAAAAGGGGGATTGAAGAGAGAAACTTCTGGGCTACGGGAAAAAAGAGTCGGCACGAGAAAAATCCTGAGGGAAAAGTCTAGAGTGGCTGAAAATAAGGAGGAATGAAAGAATGGAAAAATTGGGTAGACATGCGTAAAAAGCATAAAAAATTTGCGGTAGAACAGGTTGATTGTTTTTTCAAAATAAAATAAGTTAAAACATCATAAGCTTGTTAAGGTAAAAAATGCGCCGAGTTAAACACGAAAAGAATACATTTTCATATCTGGTTTATTCTTTAATTTTTGTTTTGTATTCACAATGTACTCATCAAGTAGGTATGACATGCACAAGCATATAGCACACCAAGTTTTATAATATATGCGCTTGACAGTATGTTAGACTTTTATATTTTTTAGCTTTTTGTTGATAAAAGAAAGAGGTTAAAATTTAACAGTACTTATGACATAATGCGTTGAAAACATTTTAATTGTTTATAATCAAAATACAATTTATTAGTCAATGAATTTATTTACATATAATTTAAATAAAAAACTATTAAATTACGAATAAAATTATTCTTAAAGGTGCACAATTCTCTCAACTGAAAAATAATTTTTATTTTTTTATTTTAATTCATTATTGAGATTGTTTTATTTGCATTTTATTATCATTATACACTGAACATTAAATAAAATTTTATATCACTTTAAAATTATCTTTCTTGTAATATAAATCATGAAAAATCTAATTATTACTTTTTATTAAAAATCTAAAATGTTAATATAAATAATGGGAAGTATAATGTAAAATAAAAGTAAATTGAATTCACTATTTCGAAAGCTAAAAAATAATATTTTATAAAAATAAATACTTAATTAATTTATACTTAATATTTTGAACGGGTCTCTATTTCTTTTCAAAAATAAATAATACTTCAATTTATTAGCAATTTAGTAAATGAATCAATCATTTGCTACGATCACTTGAATAATCATAGGATACATTTTCATATTTTATGGCCTACGACATGTTAAGCATACATAATTTTTCATAAATTTCATTATAAAAGTCAATTTCTGTTTATACAATTATTTTCTAAAATAATTATTAGTAACAATTGCAATTGAAGTAAATATTGAAGTCTTCGAATCTAACTGTTGATGATTATTAAATTAAATGGTTCTTTATCTTCTGTTGACAGTTTTGATTTTAAAAGATGGAATATTATTTATTCTTCAATATTGATATTTATAAATTGCAAAAGGCATTATTTAAAAAATGATATATTAAAATCATGATAAATACGTTATTCATAGATAGCAGTTATTAAATTGATTAAATATTTGAATAAAAACTATGTCCTTTATGTATATGTTTACCGAATAGATCGGTAAGAAAAGCTTTAATGTGATGATTAATGCACAAATAATCGGAAATTTTTCAAAAAATATTCAACTATATTTTAATATTTTACTTTCGATATGGCCATTCAATATATTTAGGCAAAAAAATTTCTCAAACAATCGAAACCACTTACTTTATCCATAAAATAGCTATTCGGTTAACTCTCACAAAGTAATATTTTCATCGTTGATCTCTTGCATTATATACAGTTAATTTAATGTTGGTTTAATGTTGTTAAATCTGAATTGGCTTCTCGCACATGAGGCAAACCTACAGTAAAACGGCTTTCAGATAAAAGAAAATGCCTTTTTTTATTGAGATGGCACGGGGATATAATTACGAGTGGGGCGAGGTAAAAGGAAAGAAAGAAAGAAGAAAAAGAAGAGGAAGAAGAGGTAAGATGTCAGTAGCAGTAGTGACAGTAGAAAGAGCATTAGGTTTAAGAAGCGTCTCGTAGGATAACGATGAAAGAGAGGCAGAGGTAGAGAGAAGGAGCGTGTGTGTAGGAGAGAGCGAGAGAGAGAGAGAGAGGGGGGGAGAGAGAGAGAGCACGCAATCAATACGCGTTTCTCCTCGTCTCTTGGACCACCGACACCAGCCTCTTCTCCCTTCGTCGGCTTGGCAACCGCGCGGAAATTTGCGTCTGCGCAAAACTAAAAACGCGAAACCCCAGGTTCATCCCTTTTCATTCTACACAGCGAGGCCAGGATGAATCTGCCTCCGCTGATTCCAGTTGCGGGGGCTCATCAAAAAGGGACCGAGTCTCTTTTATAAGGTTCCAATACATCTGATCCCAAATTTCGCATTCTATCTTTTTAACTCCCCGTCTGTTTCCCTGTCGCATTTTTTTTTTTTTTAAATTTACGTACCTTCATTTCGAGGCACGTTTTCTCTTTTATCCACGAGGAACTCAACGATGAAGAACTTGCGATGCAAGCTTCACGTGTTGTTCATTCGCAAGGTATGTGATGCTTTGCCCCAGTTTTTTCCACAAATCTATTCAATGTTAATGAATATCCAACGCCAATTATTTTTTCCTCTTTTTTTTTTTTTTATTTAACCCTCTGTTTCCATTCCATGGAACTTGTTACGCTTTATTGTTGCTATGCTTTACCTATATAAATGGCATTTACGATGACTATAATTTTAATTTTATACATCAAGTATTGATTCAAAAGAATTACGTTTTCATAAATACAAAGTATTTTTTTTGGCGAGGTTATTATCGTTCTTAACTTATTATCGAGTTGGCCGAAAATTAATGTTTTAAAAAATTTTTAATAATTAGACATAGTGCTAAACAATCCGTAAAAATATTATTAGCTTTATAACTTTTGTAGTTTAATTTCATGTGATCAAATTCAGTAATGAAAGCTGAAACGATGTTGCAATGTTGTCTGCTATATGTATAAAATAAATAACAATACCTGCAATTATAGCGTGATAATAAAACGATGTATTCATAATATTTTATTGTTTTAAGGCCGTTCATTAAAATTTTATATATAAATTAATACGATTTTAATTATTATATTACCTTTAATTGTAATTTTACATGTTAATTGAACATGCTAATCATTTATCAATTTTATATTTTTAAATTTAAAGGATATTTTATTTACAATAAAAAAATATTATTTCCAGTACAATAAAAACAATAAATTATTGTAAATTATATTTAATTTTTTAAAATTATTAATTTTCACTAAATATTTACATCTTAATTAGTTATTATTAATTATAGTGTTAAAAATGTTGTGTTCAATGTTAAATATGTTTAAATACTTTTTCAATATTTATTGTATTTGTAAAATGAAATTTTCCTAGTTTCAAAGTTTTATTTTGTCTACTAGTAATTAAACACAAAATTTTTTTATAATTCTAACCATCGGCTATAGATTATTTGTCTTTACACACGCACACGCGCATACACCATACACGTATATACATAAAGAATGTCCCCGATGATTCCATGCCATTCATTTAAAATTCCATAGAAATATTCTTATGGAGAATTTTAACACGTATCTAAAAAAAATTCACTCGAAAAGTGAATGATAAAGGGGTTGGTGATGGAAAAAAGTGAAGAGACAAAGAGAATATTCCTTTGACAGCGACGGTTTTTTCGCCAATCTTTTCACTTTGTTTATGCACGAATGCACAACCGCACGTTTGCATATAATGAATGAGCAGACGTACAGAGTTTGGATCTTGGATTAGATTTTTCAAATAAATGTAGCAGATGTCAATACAGAGGCAAGCGTAAACATTCCCCCGCCCCCTCGCCGCCGCCCCTCCCACGTACACCCACGCACGCAAAATAAAACCCTTGAAATGAAGACGTCAGGTCCACGCGAGAGGTTTGACGCCTCGCCTGGTTAATTCTTCATCCCATACCTCTGTGTATGGATCTGTAAATGGATGCTGAGAGAACTAGGGATAAACCAAGGATGGAATAAGCACCGCGAGACACTTTAACGTTCAGGAGATCAGTACACGTAATGCGTATGCGATTGGATAAAAATAAATTGCCCCGTAACTCATACTCGTTCTTCCAATGCATTTGGTTTGTAAATTGAACACGACAGAGGTTATCTGTACATCTGTAGTGTACACATTATTTTTACGCGTATAAAGTTGTCGTGTGCGTATCTGTAAAGCCGCATCTTGGTGGTTTACACGCACGCACAAGCCACAGCCGTCCAATCCAATGTTTCGAAGCTCGTGCACTTGTGCATGGGGAATCATTAGGTATGACCAGTGCGCGCGCGCTTATGTGGCGACGCGTACGGTTACGTGTGGGTGGGCAGCCACCCGCGCACATGCACAGTCGAGGGCAAGGGGGGGGGAAAGAAAGGGAAGGGCGCCTCCGCACCAACACAGAGACACACACGTGCGTGGGCGGGGGCAAGGGTCACAAGAATCAAGCTTACGACTATGTTGCGCGTACGGGGTATTCCGCGTCTAGCTATGCACATCCGAGGGGGAAAATGGAAAGTGCGTTTAAGACGGGCAATAATTTAGCCGGGCAAGTGGTTATAACGAGGAAAGAGTGAAAGTTCGCTCCTTCACTCCCTGAAAATGTTCCCATTTCCAGAATATTGGAGATATCTTGTTTGGTCGTTGTAATTCAATAAAATTGATTGGAAATGGAAGTGATATATTACTTTTTGCTGTGAGGATTAATTGTACATACAGGAATACCTAGCATTTAATAAGCTAATAAATAGAATGATAAATTATTCTCATTGAAATTATTAGTAATATGATGGTGCAGTTTGTAATATTGATAAATGAAATTGAATATTTTATTCGATGGTGTACATACTTTGTTATTTAGTTAATCCATTCCATTGATAATTACCAAAATTAAATGTGTCTAATATCTCTTTTCTCTTTAATAAATCATTTAATATTCATTTCATTAATTTAGTATTCAGAAAATAAATCAATTAATTTTATTTTTCTTATTGTCGCAGTGAATTTTACAGTAATATAATATTTTGAATTTATCTGACGTAAAAGAGCTATAATGAATAAAGTAAAATAATCATAATAAAGAATTGGTAATAATCTTTTGACAATCAATTGATACTTCATGTATTTATTATAGATATTTTTTTTTTTTTTTTTTTTTTTTATTACAAAAGTTTCAATGCAAGAAAAAATATTTTTATGATTTATTTAATTAAATCACAACATTTTTTTTTTAATAGAAATATATTACTGTAATAAATTTATGTATGACAAATTGTTTATTATATTACGATTACGAATTAAAAGATATTTTTAAAATAAATTTTTTTAAATTATTACATTATAAATTCAGCAATGAAACTGTAGACTTTAAATTTATGTTCAATAATGTAATCATTATTCAATAAAATATTTAATACTCACAATAATAATAAGAATAACAATAAGAACAATTTGCACAGATATATCTACTCGCAAATGCCTATTTTTATTAAAAAAATGAATGTAATAAATATATATAATAAATATGAAAATATTGTTTGATTAATTAACAAATTTTTTTTTTTTATTATATTTACTTTATTTTTATTTATTTTATTTAATAAAAAAGTGAAATTAATTTAATTTATAGTATGAGTAATTCGCTGTAGTCAATTTACAAATTACTTGATTGATGTTGAAGGTCAAGCTAAATACTTGAACATATTTTAATTAGTTCAATCACTGAATTCATTTGATCTCTGAGCATAGTGTAATTATATGGGAGTAGAACATAATTAAGGATATGATTGACTTTATTTCTACAATACTCGTTGATATGAACAAATATTAGATTCTTAAAATAATAGTAAAATGTTGATAATAGAATCATATAATTATTATATTAAGTAGTATAAAAATAATTAAATGAAAGTACACTTCTTGTTGATTGTTCTTTTTTAGTTATTGTGAATATTATCGTAAAATGTCAAAATATTAATTTATATTTTTGAAACTAAAACAGATTATTAATCCTACTATATTTGTGTATGTGTATATTTTATTCAAGGGTGCATTCTACAAGATCGTATTATAGTGATATTTAAATGTAATATTTAACATTGTTGACAATAATATCGGGAAATTATTCATGTGAATAGTAGATTATACACTTATTTACAATAACAATTTATTAAATATAAGTGTGCACATTGGAATTATAATGAAGTATTCAAATAGCATTTGAATAGTTGAATAGCATACAATGTAAGCCAAATGTTTTATGAATTTCTCGTATTCTTAACTGAAGTTCTAAACGGCACCTTTCTTACCGCGTTTATTATGAAAATTCTCGATGCTTTCTATAACTTTCCGGGGTATTAAGTTATTATAGTACGGGACGGAAGACGAATTGGTGAAATGTGTACAACAGTGTTATCTACATCTGTAGGGGAATGTCCATAAAGTATCGATTATGATTACAGGAGTATAGGGAGACAGACAGACAGAAAGAGAGAGAGAGAGAGAGAGTGAGAGAGAGAGAGAGAGAGAACGAGAGGATGGGGACAATCTAGAGCTCCCTCCCTCCCCCCCCCCATGATCACTGATGATCGCTCCAAGCATCAGGTGCAAGCCCGTCATCATCTTCCCCTCGAGTCCGACCTCGCGTTCCAACCACCCCCGGAATCCAGGAAGCGTCTCAGCCCCGAACCCTCTGCAGTACCGGTGGCACCCGGGCGCCGCTGCGCACGCCTCCCTGACCTATCGGCGCATGCGCCCGTTCTGTTGACCCGGAGACCCCAGTGCTGCCCGCCGGTGGCAGTAGTTTGCGCGTGTGTGCGCCTCTCACTCACTCCCGTAGCCGGAGTGAGGCGTCCCGCGAAACCGGAGCCAACGGTCGAGGCGACTCTGGCCGCCTGCAGTCTCAGTAACCAAGGAGAGGTGCGCGCGATGCGGTTTACGGAGTGAGCAGCTTCGGGAACCTCGGCAGCACCCGGAACAGCGAGATCCGGACCCACGGCGACAGTAAGTTCCTCACCGGGAGTACGCGGGCTTGGACTCTCAACACTCCTTCGGGACGCTTTGTTTTCGCTTGCGGTGTGTTCAATCGTACGCGATTGACTCCAACTTTACTTTTTCAAGTGTGGAAAATAGATTAGGCGGCTCTAGTCACAATCAAAATTTTTCCGATGTGTCTTCAAGTGGAAACTCAGTTTTATTTATGTTGCTGCACCTACAAGTTTTAACTCACAACGAATATCCTCGCAAGTTCATTTAAATTTCATTATTGTTTTGAATATCTAAATTGACTATCGTCTAGTCTTCAATGTCGATTTATATCTATTTCCGTGACATACTATAAAATCTCTATCTTACATAATACGTATTTATTACTTTACAGGCTTAGTAATTTTAATTATTTTCTACTCTACTAATTGTAAACGTAAACTCTATCGCATACACTTCTATGTTTACTAAACCATAGCACTAGAATTTTTTGAAATTAGTTAAGCAAATATCTTTCTCCGTTTCAAGTTCTATTTATTTATTCCATTTTTATTTACCCTCTTAATTTTTATAAGTGCGCTTTTTTTATACAGAAGTTTTAGCCGTGTGAAACGTTAGTAGATTTTGTGACACAATTTTTTTCTTTTCTTTATTTCATTCTGTTTGTGTCAACATTTTCTACTGACGTCAATTAAAGGTAAACACTCACAATTTTGGGTCACAACATTTTTTCTTTTGAAGCTAAAAAACAATTTACATTTTTAAATTTAATTCTAATTTAAGTTTTTATTAAAACATAACAATCTTAGCATTAAACAATTATCCATAATTAATATATATCAATGTATTAAAATAGTATCATAAATAATCCCTAGTATTATAATTATTATTATTCTTTATTCAAATATAGTATTCATTTGCAATATATTAGCCATCATTCCAATAATAATTTTTCATGTACAATAATTTTCATTGCTGTGTATATATATATATATATATATATATATATACTGTTAAACTTTTTCCATTGATAAATTAATCTATAACATTTATGACATTTGAAATATGATTTTTAATATTTGTCAGATAACAGTTCCTGCTCTGCTATTTATAGCATTATATGTTAATTAATTTACTTTAAAAATATCTTTTCTTCAATAAATTTTCATTTATAAGTTCAAATAATAACATCTATATTTACATTTATATTTTTAAAAATTGATCTCAAATATGTTACAATAAAGAAGACGACTATACTGATAATATTTATGATGCTATGCCGAAAATATTCATTCACGTAAAAATATATATATAAATTTTATATAAATTTAAAAATACAATTAAAATACTTTAAAATAGATTGCTTTTGGATATGTTAAAATTATAATAAATTATTATAATAAATTAATAAATATATAAAAAGGTTGTTTATAATTTATATTTATATGTATTTATATAAGTACATGCATGTAATAAATAAAGCCTTAGATTAATAAAAAATAAAATTGCAAATATATTTTTAATAATTGCTAATAATATTATTAACATATATATATATTTGAACTAACGTAAATTTGAAAAAAAAAATTTGAAGTATTTATATATAATTTATATTTGAAAAGTACGGTATTGAATCATTTATTTTATAAAAATAAAAAATAAATATTAAATATTAAAAAATTGATTTTTATTATTATATATCTATTCATCTAAAATTTAATAAGACATTGCTCGTGTGATTTTATTATTAATATTCATGGGTTTTTTATTAATAATATAATAATAATAATATACGAGTATTATTTCATACATTAAAGTTTAATATGACACTTTTATATTTAAACTTTTTTTTGTTGAAAATTTAATAAGATAATTGATATAAATCATGATTGATTGATCAAATGGAAATATTTTATAGATTATCCATTAAATATAAATTGTCACATTCAAATAATTGGTTAAAATAATAAAATTTGTGAAAGCAGTATGGTGCTCTGTGAGTGCGTTTATCTAAAATATAAATTAATATTACATAATGCAGATAAGCATGTGTACATCATATATATTGTACATTAATAATAATTTTATTTATTTGTATTATCCTTCGCATTTATAAAGAAAGGAAAGGCTAATTATAAATAATTATGTGAGAGATGTGGATTTAAAAGAACTGATGTTTATTTGGAAGCTGATAGGGTAAAAATATTGAAGATAGGGTGCCGGTTATAGCCCAGGTCATTCCTTCTTGAGTCGAACTGCAGTTCCGTCAGTGGTGGCACCTGTTTAGTCTATTGAACCCTTTTGGCTCTCGATTCGCCCAGTGTAAACGTTCCATTGTTGTAAGATTTAGTACAGAGGCGGAGTTTGGGTCAATAAACCCTCGGATTTTCGCAACTTTCGAAAATACGGGCGCTCTGGAGACTCCCATTGGAACCGGCTTTATATTATTTTTATAATAATCAATCATTAATTTATTTGTTTTATAATTTTACAATGAGTATAAGCAATTTAAAAGTATTCGTTTCAAAAATTAAAATAAATTTATAATAAATATATTAAATCAATTAACCCGTTAATATTGTATTTACAATGGAATATTAAGCTTACGAGATTTCACTTTTATCCGTTTAAATGTATCCATACGAATACAGCTGCAATTTTTTACACTCAGATATTGGACGATCTCTTTTTAGCTGGGTCAGCTATTTATTTTAACATAACTTTTTAATATTAGATTGAAGTATTATTCAATTTATTAATGAATAAAGTGATTAAACTTCCAATTAAAAATTTAAATCAGAATGTCAATCTATTTTCCAAATTATACATTATTAGTACAATTAATTTTATAAAACAATATATTTTGAGTTAAATAAAATATGTATTTGATTAAGGATAGATTTTAAGTATGAAAATTTTATATTTATCTTATATATTATTTTAAAAAAATTATTTTTTAGTCAGTATATGTCTTTTTTTATTCTTATTAAACAATACTTACATTATTTTATATTTTTTAACATTGATATCGAAATTTTTTACATTATCATATTTTCTTTTTTTTTTCTTTTTATATATTTGTATAGTTTTACTCTTTTCTTTTTTTTCTCTTAAATCTTCTATAAAATGATAATACCTTTAATTAAAAATTAAACAATAGAATTGGTAATGGTTTGCTTAAAAATAAGGTAATTCTACAAGTAAATTATATATTTTAAATATAACATTAAAAATAATAATTATAATACTACTTGTAAATTATTTATAAATTTCAGAAACAACAATTAGATTAAAAACAACTATAACTGAAGTAATAAAACATATTTTATATAATTTGCAAGTTCTATTTAAATACTTACAATACATTTTGTGTATTTTAAAAACTGTTTAATTAGTTACTATTTTATATTGAATTTTGAATAACACTTAATCAGTATCCATTTTTATTTATTTATATATTGATATAGATTATACAATATTTCATGGTTATTAATTATAATTTATCCACATTTTAAATTTACCTTTAAGTTGTTATTTCTTGATTTCGATTAAAATTTTATTTACTGATCTGAATTAAAAAATTCATACAAAAATAGCACATTATGGAAAAAATTCCATCTTATGAAAGCTTAGATTAAATAAAACAGATTTGCGATAAATACGATCTATTCTCTTTGTCACATCGTAGAGTTGGCGAACAAAACTGCTCTCCATTCTCAAAAATTCTTTTACTTACTATGCTCTCATCGCTCCCGCTCGCTCTTAATTTTTCCCCTTTTATCCTTTCACCCTCTTGTCGCACTCGCCCCAAGTTGAACATCCCTTTGACTCTCCTTTTTTTCATAAGCATTGTGTGTGTTTACTTCTGCATGTATTGTAAAAATTGTGTATATATATGTATACGTACAGAGAACAATACAATTTCGTTATGTTCGCCTGTGGTCGTATCGTTTGATTTTCCGGACTTCTGTGGTGTATATATTATTCAAACAGTCGATCGCACACACCAAAAAATCAGCTTGATTTATGTCTGTGTTGCTACTTTCATTAATACATTACAATGTTTTGATAATTAAAACATAAAGGAAACAGAACGAGGGGAACAATAAGTCCTTAACTCTTCGGCACGTGACACAATTTTATTCTTATTTTAGATATTTTTCCGAAGGACATTATTTTAAATAAACGAGCGAATACATTTAATGATACTCATGAATATTAATGAGTCAATGGAAGTTATTAAACCCGTTTCATGCATAATTTGATATAGCCAAATCGATTATTTATTTTAAATACACTCAGATTTATACTTGATTTTAGTTTTATTGATCATACAACTTTTGTATACGGACCTATATATTTTTTAAACGTAATGCTCAAGCTTGATAAATTTTTACTAAGGGTTATTTTTCCAGGAAATCGACCACCCTTACAAAAGAAGTAAGCAGCGAGATATCAATATCACAATAACATAAATCTCAAATCGATGATCAATTTTTATAATAATTTTAATAAGTAGCACGATTAATTTGGTTTAAATAAATATTATATTACATTTTTTATCATTAGTTTATTCGCATATATAAAAAATAACATGTGTGTTTGTGTTTGTGTTTTGTGTGTGTGTGTGTGTGTGTGTGTGTGTGTGTTTGATATATCAATTTCTAATAACTCTAATGATGAGAAATTAAATCAGTTTTTGGTGTAATAAAATAGCGTAAAATTATATATTATCTTGATTGCTTAACGTTAGTTTTAAACTATATATATATATAAAAATTAGGTTAAAAATGATAAAATATTTTTCGGTATATTGTGAATTATTACTTATCTATGATAAAATAAATTATTTCTATGTAATTATTAATAACGCAAGTAACTTTTCAAGATAATAATAAATTGTCAATATGTCGAATAAATGCGAGGGGAAATCTTTTCCTTTGATAAAATAATGAAATATTTCATTCTATAAATGATCCTACCATTGTATTCAAATGTTCAAAAAAAGATTTTTTCTTCAATAGAAAGATTTTTTTATTTGTAAGAAAGAAGCTTTGGTGGCATTTATCATTCAGAAAACATCTTTTAACAAAATAATGAAACTATCCTTTAAATTTAAGTAGTTATGTTATAGGTACGGAAGGATTCATTTTTTAATAAAAATGCGAATAAAAATGATAAACCCTGAGAGATGAATAAAATTGAACAACCAAGCGAATATTCAATCAGAGAGCTTTCTCCTTGAGTTTATCTCGAGACGTCTTTGTTGACTAAAATTTATTCGTCAATTTAATTAAACTTTTGGCTTCATTAATAATTCCAATAAAGTTTGGCTCTGTCCGGTGTAGGGACACTTGACGCCTACTACGTTTATGTATAAACAGAACAAACTCCAAATCCTTTTGTAAAACCATATAAATGTTTTATTTTGTACACTTCTTTGTTCGGTCTTGCACAGTATGTGATCTTAAAAGTCGATACAAACTCTTCAATGTTTGTCAGCTTTGAAAGGAGCCTGAAGGCATCACCAGTGCAAAAACCGCGAAGCTTTACCATGAAGAGCGCGGGGGTGGAAGGGGATGGAAGAGGGTGTCAGGAGGTGTAAGTGAGGTGACGATGTTACGGTAGAGTCTCCCTAGTTTCTCTCTCTCTTTCTCTTTTTTATCGTGTACATGCCTCATGTACATGTAAAAATGTGAGTGTGCAGGGGGATCGCCTAGTATTCCGATGTCGTATTAAGGTGGAATGAGGTGAGAGACAAGAGAAAAGAAAAAGTTGGCATGGGCATTTTTTACCTTTTTTATACATATACAATGTTTTACCATTTTAATAGGCCTTCCGAGCTTAACTTTGTATTCTTATTGAAATGTACATACATTTCAGATATCGAAAATTATTTTGTAGGAGAACTCTTCATTTTACTCTGCAAAATATATTTAAAGCTTGAATATTTTAAATTCAAATTTGATGATATTATAAAGGTACTAAATGATTAACAATAAAGTGTATAAAGTCTATAAAAACTCTATAATTCAAGATCTATTTAGCAAATTTAAATCAGTTCACTTCAATCTACATCTACATCTACACCAAAATATTACCATAAACATCAATATCAAATAACATGAAATAAATATCATATTTAACGCTTAAATATTTATTTTATCTAGATTATTAATTATTTACATATATTATTTGTATAATAATTTAATGAGAATATTTTTTTTGTATAATCTACAATAAAAATAAATAAAAAAACTGCATGTTCAAAATTATAATAATAGTATGTAATCAATTATAGCGTTTTCTAAGCTTTTCTTATTATTGTATTAAGATTAATACCAAGATTTTTTTTAAGTATAATGTAAAATAAATTTAAATGTATTTTTATAAAGAAAATTGTGTAATTATTACTTGTCATTTTATTTTTTTTTTTTTACATATTTTACATGTATTATATTCTTAATTTCTTAATTTAATGATGATAATATATATGTTTATTAAAAATTTAGAGCAACATATCCTACTAAATATGAGTTTATAATTTTTTTATCCATCGAAAAACTATAAATGTACGTTGCTCTATTATGGATTATGTAAATATTCTAGTAAAGTATACGTACTTAATAAAGTATTAAATAAAAAATAATTTAAAAATGTATTTTTTGAAGCAATAAAGAATTATTTTCGTGATAATTATTTTTATGCTTTTTAATGTGAAACTCATCAAGAAGTTTAATCAATAGATACTCTGTGAAGATATTTTTGTTTCACCTGCTTTCATTGCTAACTATGATTATTAATAATCAATATCGTTTTGAAAATATTTTCGATTTTTATTAGGTAGTTAACACATTTTTTTCCTCTTTGCATCCTCCCTACTAGAGAATATGCTCTTTTGACGTTTAATGCCTGGTAAAGCTTTGCATCACTTGGCATTTTCAATAACGTGAAAGACAAGGCATAAATAATCAATATTTTAAATACAATTATAAAAAAACATTGTTATAACTCGTATTTCATTATTTTGACAATTTCAATTTATGAATAAATGAATGAAGAATTGATTATAAATCTCACCTTATGAGTTGTTTTCTTATTTTGGCTAGAAATTTTGTATAGGCACCGAATAGTATGTGTACAATGGGTATTGCACATCGTTAAAATACATTGAATATTCTATTCTAATATCCCGAATAAATAGTTACCCATGAAAAAAAAAGAAAAAGATTTACACCGTTGTGATTATATTTAAGAGTAAAAGTAAAATGTTATTGTGCATGTTTTAAGCTTTAAAAAAAGGTTTTGGTTTGATTTAGGTCTTATTCTATTTAATTTTTTTGTATTTGATAAGAAATTTTGATTAATCGGTTGGATAGATGGAGAAGATGCAAAAGCGCGAGTACGAGTTGCTCTTCAACGCGCCAGTTCAATGAGCTCGCATTGAATATTTTCCATTTTTCGAATGTGTTTTCCGTGGTGGGGCAAGTGGGCGCGTTACACCTTTTTTAATGCACCGGCATAAACATGAATGGAAGAGGGCGAAGTGCGTAAGTGGGAAGCAAAAAGAGTTTAATATGAAAAGATTTGACAATAGAAGAATGCACACGAGAAACAAATGCTCGCTTAGTCGTGATTAATCGAGGCTCGCATGTAGGTCACGAGTTGCAAGCTCGCGGAGACTAACGAGATAGAGGGTTCGCCAAGCTTGCCAACTAAGCCTATTAAAAAGCTTCTTTCCCTCTCACTCTTCCCTTGCTCTTCATTTTTCTTGTTGGTATCAACCGCTAGCCGTATAAAAGGAGTGAGTATCAAGTGCGAACAAAGAATAAAGAGGATCTACAATCTACTACCCTCGAGTACTCGTGAACGTGTGATATACCGAAAACCAGGAGAAGAGATCTTCGTTCGGGCTAACGCATTTTTATCAACTCCTTTCGTCGCCATTCTCTCCCTGACTCTCTTACCTGTAAAAGAAAACCTGCATTTCATCAAGAGCTTTCCCTCCAAGCGGAATTTATTCGATTATTAATCTCATTTTTATATTGATTTTATGCTCCATTATTTATTTAAGCATACGGCCCTTTTCAATAAATCAATTTCCTTAGATTTCTTTATTACAAACAATATTGTTTTTTAGAGTAACTGTAATCTACAATATAAATTATAGATAAAAAATTGAACTATTGGAGGAAAAACGAGTGGGCATTTAAGTTCACGAGGCCAACTATTATATTTATATAATAAGTTTAAAATA
Source organism: Eupristina koningsbergeri (assembly GCA_018907245.1). Taxonomy (NCBI): domain Eukaryota; kingdom Metazoa; phylum Arthropoda; class Insecta; order Hymenoptera; family Agaonidae; genus Eupristina; species Eupristina koningsbergeri. The sequence continues at coordinate 77,032 of JACCHV010002752.1, read as the reverse complement.
AATATTTAGACTTTTAAATATTATTTTTGGTACAAATTTAAATATTTTCAAACCTAAAAAGCATGAAAAAAATTATAAATGTTTTTAATCATAGTAAAACTACGAATAATCAATTCTATTATTGTTCAAAAATTAATTTTTTTATTTACAAAAAAAAATAAAGAAATAAAATAAATAATTTATTATTATAGAATAACTAAAAAATATATTAATAATATATTTTGTAATTACTCTAAAAATAAAGCAGACTTCTTTTATTTCCCTCGTAGTCTTAATTTTTACGATTTTACAATATTATTTGTAATTTTTTTTATATATTTTTTATTTTTATATTGTGAAAATGTCTAATTACTATATATTTTTATAAAAATGAATAATATGTAATATTAAGTAAGTTACATTATTAGAATTAATTAATATTGTCAACAATTAAAGAAATGTATTGATTTAAAATTTAAAAAATGATAATGATTATTTGTTAAGAGTTTTAAGATTAAATTCATATAAGGATAAATATAACCAAAAACCGCCGAGCGCGTGCAATTTGATGAGAAGTGGGGGAGAGTAAGAACTGGGAAATTGTAATATATAGTAATAGAATTGAAATTCACATTAATTAGCCCCTCATTTTTTTTCTTCTCCCCACTCCTCATCAAATTACACGCGCTCGGCAATTTTTGGTGATATTTATCCTCATATTTTATACAATCCTCATATTTAAATGAAACATAAGATACAAGATTTATTGTACAACAATTATATTTTTTTAAATCGTTGAAAAAACTAAAGTTGTAAGGTAAATTGAGTTGAAAATAACTTTGTAAATTTTGGCATAATTTAATTAACATTAGTATTACTCGAAAACTAATAATCCGATAAAATTAAAATTTTGTACAAATAAATTGCATATCAATTACTTTAATTTCCCCCAATTATAATTATAAACATTGAAAAATAAACAAGTTACAAATTTTTTAATTAATTTAAAAATTTTCCGATTTTTCGTTAATTTCTCAACTTTAATTATCCGATCGATTTAGGTAAAAATGCATTTTATTCACAATTTTATTAGCTACAAATCGCCCATTGATACTATAATGCTAAAATTAAAACTTTTCATTTTATAAAAAAAAATGTAAAAAAATGCATTATTTCTTTAAAATTGATAATTAAAAAAAACCTGAATTTGATAAGTGGCATTTTAGAAAATAAAAATCTACTGATTTTTTACGAATTTTGATATTTATCACTAGCTGCTTTCTTTTCATGACCTAAACAGTGCTCTATTGCTTGGACTTATAGTAAATATCTATTAAATTAGTTTAGAGAATTTAAGTTTCCTTAGATATTTATGAATATTATGCCATTATACATATAAAAAAGCACTTAAATTTAACATGATCATTTTATGGTATAAACCTTTTACGTTCTATATTTTTTTTCTTTAAATTTAAATGTACAAAAACAGGTTTCTTTTTTGATAATTGTATAAATCTAATGTGACCTTACTTTTTTCCCTATCACTTTCACGTTTTGCAGTACCCTCATAGTAGCTTTATATGTTTTCTTCTCTATTTTTCTCCCTTTTTTCGCTTTGTCTCTGTTACTCATTCCGTCATTTTCTCCTATTTAGTGCTACTCCCTAGCTTCTAATCTACTTTCTATCCCTTCATGTTTCTTGTTAACTTTTCTTACTTCCCCAAGTTTTCTAATATATCAGAAGCGAAGTTTTATGGTTGTTCACACTTTACTTAGTACCACTTTCTATATATAGCAACTTATATCATTATATCAAAGTAGTGATGCATTTTAAATGAGCGTAATACTTTTCTAAATTAGTACGCACATTCTTTGCAAGCTTTTTTAAATTTATAGACTAAAAAATTTCACAAATATCGGAATTATAATGAGCTGAAATAGATATTTTATGGTAGTATATATATATATTAAATTAAGAATTTATGTCTGTACAAATACTTATTTTAGTACTTATAAAAATATATTAAAATTATATATTATAATTGTATTATATAAAAAACTGAAATATGTATTTAATGATTACTAGATTTTTCAAACACAAAAGAGATTTATAAGATATTTCATCAAAAAGGTTTTTTAGTTAATTGTAATTAATTATGATATTTGTAGTTAATTATTACAATTATATAATTATATATGATCCCATTTTACAAATTTAACACTTGGTATAGAAAATCTCTCGCTGGTCATTGAAAGGAAAAAACTTGAATTATCGAAATACTCACCCTATATTTAATTTCATAAACTTAAATATAAGATTTTTTATGGCTTTTGGCAGTTAAATATCTATTTGATCAATATTATTCAGCTTATTTTTATCAATCATGAACAACATGATCACTTATCTCTCTGAACAGCGAGCCGCATTATCTTTTTTCAAATAGCTGCAAAGTTTTGAACCATGAAACTATTAAATGTATATATATTCATGCGATCATCTTTATGATAAACTATACGGAATTATTTTATCATTGCTAAGCCTGCAATAAATATATTGATGCTAATATAGTTAAAAATATATTCTGATAAAAATTATGAATTATGTGAGCTTATTTAACATTTTCTTCTAGTCTTAAACTCCATAGTTTAGTAAATTATTATTACTCAATAATCATATGATAAGATTCAATTTTATTTCTTTACTTTTTCATCTCGGATGTAAAATTTATGCACTCTTGTATTGCAATTGAAACTTATCTATGGCTAATCAAAGTGACTATTCTATTTGTTAACAACATATATCATCCATTTAATTAATACAATATGTATTATATATATATATTAGTATATTAAAAAACTTGAATAATAAGAGGTTGTTGTTTGTTTAATCAAGTTGGAGTTTTTGATTTAAAAATTCTATTGTGTTGGAATTTTTATTTGTAAAACTTTTTATTTCAACGTTACTTAGTAAGTATATGATAATATTACTTTTGATAATAAATTACTCTGAAATACTTTCTATTACTATTTTAAATTATAGAGATATTTTAACTAATACATCTATAAATATACATGTACGTAATATTCAGATGGTTTTTCTATGCTAATTTAATATATTATTCACGTGTACTCGCAAGTCAATTGTACAATTATAAAAAAAATTTTATATCTATATTTTTCTTTTCAATAGGTTTGTTTTATTTTTAATCTATTTATTAATTTACAATATATATATTGGATGTAGTTGATATAAAATTATAATGATTAAACACGCGAAATTTCTAAATCAATGAGAAGTTGTAGAACGAAGAGAAGTTAGAATTATATAGAATTATAGTATTAAATTCTTATTTGAATGTTTTTCTATGAATATATGAAATATGTGAATAATTATCGAATACTTTCTTAGAGTAGAATAGGGGTTTTAGTGGTTACACGATAACTGAACAATGTCTTCCTTTGAGAAATTTCTAATCTTTGCTTTGAATGGTAAGTGCAAATTATCTTAAATATGGTTTCTCATTTCTGGCGTCAAGCGCCTCTGCCTGTGGTTGAGCCGAACAGCTTCTCAACTTCTATGATTGTGAAAAATGATACTTTTAATTATTTCTGTTTTCATTTCCCATTTCCTTCTGTCTTTCTACTTTTGCTCTACTATTTTTATTCGAGGTATGCATATTTGTATATTAATCGAGTATGCATGGTTCATCGGTAATGTAAGCCTTAAGGGAGGATAAAATGTAATTAAGAGCGTCTATTCAAACCAGCTTTATTTAATTTCATGTTACGCAAAAAATTATCCTAGAAAAGAATTTAGTGTAAAGCCTACTTTGATGCATATAAAATTTTTTTAAAAAAACATTCCTAATTTTTTATATAATTTTAAAAAATGTTTATGATTCAGATCAATATTTTTTATCATGCACGTGTAATCATAATAAAATAAATGGAATTAGAAAAGTATTCCTCATGCTAGATTTTCGGATTACTATTGATAAATGTTCAAGTAAATGAATTAAAATGTAACTAGTGAATAAAAGCTAAGAAAATTTAATTAAACTTTTTTAATTTCCATTTTTTTCAAGTCGATGAACTCACGGATCTACACCTCAGATCGGTATACGCATTCTGAAAAAAAAGTTAAAACAGCGGTAAAGTTAATTCTTATTTATACGGCATTGTAGTATTTTATCGATTGGAAAATATTGATCAGACATCGGTTTAGAGAGTGCGAAACGAAATTGATAAGCCTTTCAACACGGATAAAATTATAAAAAGCAAGCGGTTAAAAGTTGTGGTTAAGGTTCGGGATAAGAAAAGAGGAGGCGTTGACGAAGATTGGCGAGGATTGGCGAGGATTGGCGAGAAATGGCAAGGGATGAACATGGTCGATTGGATTTTGCAGAAAAGGGCTGAGTCATGTGGAGCTCGGTAACATCGAGTGGGATGGAGAACGGGCCGGCGCCGCCTTCGCGTAGCAAACACAGCGCGACGCTCCTCGCTGGACATGTCTACCTCCTGGGGGGACGGAATGGCAACCTCCCCCTCAAGGACTTTTGGCGCTACAGCCTCGGTGAGTACGATTTTAATAACTTTCGTTCATCCCCTCGCCTATCGAGGAAATTACATTTTTCCGCAAGAACGGGTTTCACCTGCAATTTAATCCCTTTTGCAAACCTACTTTGTAACACGCTATCTCCCCTTAGAAATTACTGCATCATTGTAAAGCTTATGCCAAAAATTGTTTTCAAATTTTTTTTGTATGGCTTAAGACAAATGATTCATAATTATATCAGAGGTGTATGTATAAATTGCAAACGCGGAGAAAAATTTAAATATTAAGCAACTTAGAATTTAATAAAATTTTATGTAAAGAGTTTGATGCGACTGTTAGTTATCCATTACAATACATAAATTTCTAAGCGTTCAGATTTAAACATAATTTTTTACATGTAATTTTATTAAAATATGTATGCATGTAATAATTTTTAGTTAAATGTTAAAAATAATATAAAACCAAAAAAAGACAAATTGATTTCTTAATTATATTCTTAACAAACAAAATTAATTTTTAAGGATAAAATTAAGTTACTTAATCTATTTATTGAGGGTTGAGATCAATTTTCATTTTTCATGCTGATGAATTTTTATGTCGATAAACTTTTAAATTAAGTTTAATTTTGGATTAAATTGTATTTCATTATTAAAAGAATAATTAATTATATATTTGAATACATTTAAATACGTTTTTCAAAAGTTATTTGCTCACTAATTTTGAAAGATTTTGACAAAACTATTTTTTATTCATATTTGATAACTTTTAATATTAAGTTGAATTAAAATGATAATACTCTAAAATATTTATCTTGTTACGAAAATTAAATGTTAAATAAAATTAAATAAAGGGTAGAATAAAAAAGATAATTTTATAATTCTTAAAAATATGTGAATATTAAAAATATCAATCTTTACAATAAATAATAAAAGTTTATAGAAATATTATAAAATTAATCTTGAATAAATAATAATATTTTATAAAAGATTCATCCATTAAGCAATTTTAACAATATACACTGGTTCAGTAATTACATATGGAATTAAAACATGGGAAAGCCATAAAGAGTGAGAGAGAGAGAGAGAGAGAGATAGAAGAAGAAGAAGAAGAAGAAGAAGAAGAAAAGAGAGAGAGAGAGAGAGAGAGAGAGAGAGAGAGAGAGAGATAAAGAGAGATAGTATATTTTTATGTTGATAGGTAGTGACTTTAAATGACAGTGTTTCAAGAACAGCAATTTTTAACATTTAAGCGATAATGTTCAATTAGGAATTAGATTAGTTTCGTTATTTTATTTTATTTTCTAGCGCGATTACATAAACATTTTACGATTCGTTGGATTAAGTCTGTGCAGTATTTTCTGCCTTATTTACTGTACAGTAAACTTTTTTTTAATGAATGGGAAAAAAAATCGTAGGAGTTAAACGATTTCACCTTCAGCGTATAACGACGAACTCCTCCCGAACAATTAACTTCCAAGAATCAAAGTTTGCTAAACCCTTGTCTCTTGAATTCTAAGTGTTGTTTTACGGATTCAAGTAGTTTCCTTATTTTTTTTTTTTCAATTTTCCCTATTACCACTTTCGTTTATACGCAGGTTTTAGAGCTTCAAATTTCTGCAAATTTCTCATTATAGAACATAGTTTTTCTTCTTATTCATAGTTTGCCTGCTTTCTACTATATAATATCACCTCAAGGTTAACCATTCATATAATTAATACCTTCTTGGGATCAATTTTATCGCAATACACTTCTGCAATAATTATTCGATAATACACTGTAATTATTGTAGAAAAGTTAAATAACAAATAATATTGATGTATTATACTTACATACAATGATATAAAATAATTTATTGCTATTGCTATTTAATATGCAATTTCTTATAAATTCAAAAAAAAAATTTTTAATGTAACCATAAAATAATAGCAATAATAATACAACATTAACAATAAGAATAATAGTATATAGAAATTGATAGATCAATAATTTTTATTTATTAAAGATATTTCAAAATTTTGTTGTTTATTCAATTAATTGATAGTTATTTAATCATTTATCTCATGATGAATGAAATATTTCTGTACATAATATTTCCATATTTGTTTTTTACAAAGAAGTTCATATTTGAAAAAAGAAATTATTGCATACAATTAAAACCACACCATTTCCTAGAATTTTATTCTAAAATGAATTTCCTTTATAATTTCTTTCTCAAAAATTTTTAAGTAAATGTTTTATTTCAATATCTATTCTATAGTATTTTTACATCTTTTTTTAAAATATCAGATCCCCTCCCTTTTCAAATGTTTTATTATGCCTTAAAATCAATGATGTTTTTGACAGATTTATTTTTTAAGGGTAACATTATTTATGTCACTAATTTTATCATGTCTTCAAATTTTATTTTTTCGAATATATTTTTTAAATAGTATCTAAATGATCGTATCTAAACAAATTTTTTTAATAGAAAATTGAAAAATATTAATAATACAAAAGTTGGAAGAATCCTTTGAAAAAAGCTATACGAATGTTTTGTATAATCATTAAACAATAAATATAATTAGAAAATTGTATTAGAAATGAAACGTAATGTATTTTTATTTATTTCCCAGTGTAATGAAACCGAGTTACTTTGTAATTATTACGGTTACAGGGGGGGTCGTTCTATCGTCTGAAAGCTGTCAGTACGATTTAGTTTCCATTTACGACTCAATCATCCGTCTTTACTCGTTTTTCCAAAAGATTGTTCGAAAATGCTAAAATTCTTTGGCGCTGGTTTAGAATAACAAGGGATGTTGATTCGCGACGTGGAATAATAGTTTGAGACTTTGCTAAATCTTATTTAATAAATTCGAGTGACTTGTTCCTGTCTCATTTTATGGAATAGAATATCCAAGAGTACGGGTACCGCCTTACGATTTTGTGAGCAGCTGTGTGCGTAAGAGCGAAACTTTCAATGATAGACGAGGTACTTATTCAATACATATACACGTATTTAGGAGAGAGTATTTAACATTAAGAAGACAGTGGAAAGGTTGTGTAGACCTCAGGGAAAGCACGTGCAAGTAATGGGGAAAGACCTCGTCCCCTTGGTGAAAGACCTCGGTAACACCGGTATCTTCAAGTGCCTTGACAGCCTGCTAAAGGTCCTCAAGAAATGATTGACTGATGGTTCTGAGATTTAATCGATTAACGCTAACGCTAATCCAAAGAGAGTCAACTGCACTTTCTCCTAAAGTCAAACCCTACTAAGTCTGAACAAAGTTCCAGCAAACAAACGCTCTTAAGCTGCTCAATCTAAAATTCTTATCCTCATGATTAAATTCGCACTGTCATAAGTTCTTTGAGAACTCAGTGATTTTCATTTTTTGTAGTTTACTAAGATGTAAGAGATAAATCTTTCATTAAAGCTATCTCGCCAAGTAGTTGACCAAAGTATATAAATTACTGAAGATAATGCCTTCAGCGACTTTCTAACTATTTGCTTTCGCAAAGCACAGAAATCCCAAGAGACAAAGTTCTCAGCGGCTTTTTACAGACTATTTTGAGAAATGCCTATCTATTACCTAACCAATGCATTATTGAAACTTGTTTAAGCTTCCATTTACACCAACGAATAAGATAGTTTTCTCAATTACAAGTTAACATGTGGAAGGTAATGTCTCTAGGATTTATGCAGCTTGATAATCCAGCTGAAATATCTGGTTAATTCTTGAATTAAAATTGCTTATATGTATTATTTTTATATTCAAAAAATTTTATTTGAAAAATTGGGAAAGTTTCAGCTAGAAGGTTTGCAGTTTAATAAATGCGAGGTGACGCGAATGATTTATCTCGTAAATGCGAAAGAATGCACGCTGCATAGTAAATACGAAAAAAAAAATTTGTATTCTGGTTTGTACAAATTTCTTCGTAAAAAAAAACCTGAAATCGGAATTACTCATGGGTGTAACATTTGTGTGTGTCGTCTACCAATATTTGCATGTAGAGCAATCTACTGTGGGTAAACTCCTGAGTCAATGAGCCTTTTTATATGTTAAATAAGCTGGAATATCTATTCTGCTATTTTTGTGATATGTTTCAATCGTAAATCAATGGTAAGTAATCGTAGAAAATGAAACAAAGTTATCAAAAAATGAAATTTCTTCTTGCTGAATTTCTGATTTTTTTTGTTTCATCTACTTACGAATTTTTAATCTAACATTTCCTTCCGACTCTCTCTATGTATAATCCTTAAACAAAAATGTTCCTTGCTTTAATCATCTATAGTTGAGTAAGCTTCAATATAAACAAATATCCATATCCACGTTTAAATATTTATATTTATATACATGCATACTAGTTGGAGATACAAATATAATTAAATCTTTCTGTAAATTACACAAAAAATGTTTGTACAAATATAAAGCGACCTACATTATCATCAAATATAGATAATACCACGTCGTGTAGTCTACGATCAGGCATAACACCAAATATACGGTGACTCAACACCGAACAGTCGATAAAATCGCTCTGCAGTCGGTACTTCGTATAAATATTTCTTTTTTACAAAGTTGCTTGAAAATAGAAAACGCGGAAATGAGCTCTTGACTTTTGGTCTCCTATAAGTTGAATTTTATTATAAATTATATAAATTATTTTAAAGAAAATCAGTGTATGATATTAGATATATTATATAAATATTTTTATATATAAATATATTTTTACAATTTTTTAATATAAGAGAAATAAAAGATTTTTTTAGCTTCTCTTTTTTTTAATTGCGATTTATTTATAGTACTTATTGTAAAATTTTACTATCTTGATATATTGAATTTGATTTTTCAAATTTAATCAAATTAAAAATTAAGATTCAATAGGTAGTGATAAAATCTTATCGCACAACAAAATTCAAACATTATATCATAGTTTTCTATTGTCTTTTACACTTACACCAATCTTATAATGTTTCGCATACATACCTACACAATAACAATTATGACATAACATCAATGTTTTAAAATTGTATATTCTTGCGATTTATACGAATTTTGGCAATATATATATACATATATATACATGTCTATGTGTATGTACACGTGTATATATATATAAATTAAAAGTATTAATTTATTATTCAATATCGCATTTTAATAAACAAAATTATTAATAAAAATGAATTGCAATGAATTTATGAAAAAAAAGTCAGTGTGATATTCAATTAATTTTTCTACAAAGAGGTTAGTTTTAAATACGTAAATAATTAATGATTTTCTTTTTTGAGTAGAAATCCATAAGATAAAAAAATAATCGAAGAAAATAGATAATGAAGAAAACAAATAATTTAACAGATCAAGATATTTTTAAATATATTATAACCAACAGAAGAAATGTAAGAAACGTTATTCGAGATCAGGTAATACGAAGCAGCGATTTTAATAAAAAATCAAATTCATCGTTTAGTGAAATTGAGTGTTGAAAATGTGTTCTATTTATATTGACGAAAAAACTTAAAAATTTTATATTATTTGGTAATAATCTATCACAAATACCTGTTTTTAAAAGAAACATTGCTTGCTTGTAATACAATGAATTTATATTTAAATCTTCAATTTTTTTTTCACAAGGTGAAATATCAATCAATTTTGATAAATTTATTAAATTAATAAAAATTAATATATAATATAAACAATTTAATAATAACATAATTTCAATTTTTTTTTTTTTTTTTTTTTTTTTTAATCAATTTAGCAGTCGAAGATTTTTCTGAACATGCTTATATATAAATGTTTAATAACAATTTTTTAACACTTATTGGCGTAAAATGATTTAGTATAAAGCTAAGAATCTGTAGGATTACGAAAAAGCGAGTAAAGCCAACAATTTTACCTCTCGGATCTACCTAAACCATACTAGTACCTAAAACCATTCCTCAGCTTCCCGTCATCCTCAGCCTTTTTCAAGAATACGGTGTAGTAAAAAAAGGCAGAAATGGTAAATTTCTTATGGTCGAATCGAAGACGAGCTCATCTAGGCCAAGTTGCTGTGACTGCGACAGTTGCATTGGAAATTGTGGTTTTTGTCCCAGAAGGAAGAGGGGGAAGCGGGTCAAGAAACCCAAAAACAAACGTGGACATGTTTGCGGATGTTTAAAGAAGCGACGGAAAAAACACTCCTGCTGCTAGTCTCCAGAACTACATTTCTGACATTTTTATTCTTAATTCGTCTTTGGATGAATTCAAATTGTCAACTCAATGTAGGACAAGTAACTTGAATCTCGTACCACCACTTACACTTTCCGTATTTTCGTTTGTGTTTTATTCCTACTACGAGGTGTTCAAATTCTAATAAAGTGGTGCTTTTAAAATTGCGAAAAACTTGTGTTTTAATTTTCAAAACCTGCAAAAACAGTACCGGGGAAAATTTATTCATTTTAACTTATATAAATAAACTAGTATTAATAAGAGAATCATTGTTAATTTCATTTTGGCTAATGTTTAAGTAAATATAAGAATACTTTATAAAGTATAAAAAATCTACATATTTTTTTATATATTATATTTTAATTTTTTTATTTATAAATAAACTTATGTATAATAAACACGAATATTTTTATTTGAAAATAAAATTAAAATAAAATTGTAAGTCTAAATGTAATTAGAAAATAAATTATTAATTTTTTTTTATAAATTTTTTTAAACAAGGCTTTTCTGAAATAAGTAGTATATACAAAACTTCTCAAATATTATACTTTAACTGCGGTAAAATCGTTCTAGGCACTTAAGCAGAGTAGTTTGAATAATTAATTTACATAGTTGAAAAATAGTAAACATTTTTAATATTATAGATTAAAGTAAAAACAATTTTGAGGGGAACTTTTTTTTTAATGAGATCATGGAAAAAAATGATTGAACGCTAAAACTTTATATTTATATATTGAATAATTATTTAAGTAGAATAATATTGCTTATACATTTTATTTAGTCCTGGTTGTATTATAATGATTAAAATATTTTATTTTTGTAAGTTACAACAAAATTATTATATATTATTTGTCATATTATATTTAATCATTTCTGAATGTAAATATTTTTTATTCAATAATTTTATATTAATAATTATAACAAATAATATTTATAATAGCAATAATAATAATATTAAAAATAATAATAACAACTACTATTGCTAATAATATATTAAGAAAGGTTTAGATTTTGGGAAAATAAAATTTAATATAATTATATTTGTAATATTTAATAAACTATTTATTTAAAATTTTTAAATATTCTTCTTTTATAAAAGGCACAGAGAAATATTAGATAAATTATTTAATAAATAATTAATGTTATCAATAAATAATAAATAAGGGTATTAAGTAAATTTTACAATATTTTTTAAACACTGTATCATTACAAAAATTATTTTTGTTTTATTAATCGATTTCAGACCATTTATTTCACATCGTTTATATTTATTTGGTATAACTAGGTTTTTTAAAGAAAAAAAATGTATGGTGATTCATCTCTTTAACGAAGCCGCAGAAAAATTAAAAATCAATTGTACTTAATCAAAAAACAGCATTTCTGTTTGGATTTATGCCAAGAATACACGAATTTAAAGGTAATACGATGTCGCTGAAATGCAGAACATACTTGTATGTTCACACCATTCTGATAAATTTTACAGACATGAAATTTGCATTTATAACATTATGCACTTGTGTCAACACTTTTAAAAACCCTTTTAAACGTTTTGATGATAGATGGATAGATAGCCACGTCGACAACTAGAAAATAAATTTTTCAATTAGGGAAGCACGAGGTTATTGGCGAGTATTCTCGTTGTTTGTATAACGTATTGATTTGAATATAAAGTTTATGTAAAAAATCAAAGATACTATTTTTGAATATGTAATAAAAAAGTAATTTTTGTTTATTTGTTGTTTTTTTTTTTTAATTTAACAGACATACTAATAATTTCATTTAATTTTTAATATGTTTTTCTTTTTTAAAATCACTAAAACCATTTGAGTAATACAATTTATATAATCAATAAATGTATATTTGAAAAATATTTTTTGTAATACATATTTGAGGACGTATATAATTAAATATTGCGTATGAGAGAAACGTAACTTTGGGTCTAAGGTTATTATTAAATTTGATAGTTATTTATTTTTTAATATATTTCATTTATCAAAAACAAGTATGTAATATTTTATTTAAATGACGTTATTGTGAAGTAATTTATATTAGTTACGGACGTAGAAATATAGTCAAAGCACTAATTAAGGTGTAAATTTATGTGGACAAATGCGCGTAGCTATTCGACTTTTGGATTATGTGTATAATATATAATATCTCTTTTTACTTTTAAAAATAGATTTAACAAAATTAACATAAAGTATTCATTAATTATAGGTCTACGTTTTAATTGTAATTTAAAAATTACAACTACAATATTGACTGAGACATAAATATTTTTGATAGAGTAAATAATGAGGAAATCAAAATATTTCAAACAAAACTTCTAAAATAATAAATTTATGATAAACTTAGAACAAGTAGGATGAATTTTTGTTACTTTCCTTTTCTTAGTATTTAGCTATTGCATGTACGTTTGTATTAAGAATCTTTAGTTGATGCCTGCAACAGCAAAGATTTCACTTCAATAATTATTTAATTTAATGCATATCAATAAAGTAAAGCTTTAACCTTTTTTTTATGACAATTTAAATCAGTCACAATTTGTATGGAGAGATAAAATCTATGTGAAATTCTAGTTTGTTTGAAGCGGGGGGCGGGGGTGGGTTGCAAGGTTAGTTAGTCTAGTGATCTAGTGGGTTAATGTATGAACCAATTCTAGAAGCATGCATACAAGGACACTACCATTTCATACTATTAAAAAAACTAGAAGAAACGTTTGAATTTATAGAAAAGTAATATATTATAAATTAAAGATAAATGTTAGAAGGTGCATTACAAATCGTTATGTATTGATTTCACATTAAAAAATGTAGATTGCCAATATTATTATATCATTTAATTACAAAGAGTTGTGACGTATGTATTTACATATATTATTATATATACATTATTTTAACAAGAACTATGTTCGGTTTCAGCGGATAGCAGATGGGAGGAATTACATCCTGTAGGAGAAAGGCCACCAGCTCTGCAGGAGCACAGCGCGGTGGCTCACAAAGACCATATATTTGTCTTTGGCGGGGAACTTGGATTTTCAGCCGGCACGGAGACACCCTTATGGTGTTATTCGATTAAGGTAATGCACATGTGAATCATAGAATCAATGCGTGTAAATTGAATTGAATTCTACATCAAAGGGAGAGCGTCTCTCTACTTTTAGAAGACCTTCATACTCTTGGATCAGAAACGGTGCAAATTCTGGTCTTGTCAAATTTTTATTTCTAGACAAGTACGATATTTGTATACCAGGAACAATACTTCATAATTATATGAAAATTCAATTAAAATCCATATTCTTGATCAAGTCTGGATTAAAAGCAATTTTTATTTACGAGTATTAGATGAGTATTTATGTGTGTATTAATTTTTCTTGTTTTTTTTTTTTTTTTGTTTTGTTTGGCGTAGTCAAATTCATGGAGGAAGATACGAGCTCAGAAAGGATGTGCGGTTCCCCGAGGTAGACGAGGACACACCGCACTTGTTCATCGTGGACAGATGTTAATATACGGTGGTTATCAAGATTTACGAGGTAGCTCCTCGGAGCTCTGGGCTTTTCATTTTGGTGAGCTTCCCGTATTTAAAGTTAATCCTTCATATTTAAGATAAATTGCGTTAAATCATTTGCGCAGAAAGTTATTGTTGTTTGCATGTTGTTTATTTGAATATTGTTTAATTAAAACGATTAAATTCATGTATTTTTAATTCGGAAGCAAATAACGCATAGTATAGAACATTTTATCTAAGCATAAAGTTTGAAAAGAAGAATACTATTTCGCATGTACTACTATTTTTACTTGGTTAATCGAAGAATATTTTAAAACAAATCTTTACTATTTATTTATTTTAACTTTCCGAATTTTTGTTAAAATATAATATTTCAATTGGTATTGATACCGTTAAAATAATATTAAATTGAAATATGAGGTTCATCTTTATTTGCATTAACATACATAAAATTCATTTGCATGTTTTCATCAGATATAAAAAAATGTAATGGATTAAATTAATGCTAAAATTGATTATATTATAGAATTTTGTTAAATTAATTATGATAAAAAATATATTACATAATATTGTACCTCTTTAATAAGAAAATTCACAATTTCAAGATATAATCTGCCTATTTACTGTTTCTGTGAATTTCGTTTAATCTCCAAGCAAACTTTGAAATTTTCCTTTTCCTTTAACATTTACCTAGTAAAATCGTTCAAGTTGAAAATCTTGTACGATACTGCAATGGCTATATATTTTATACATCGAAGAAAATTTCAGTGTACTCGCGAACAAGGTAATAAACCAGGAAAGCAGATATGCGATAATAACACTTTAAGTGTTAGCAACTAAGTTTAAATTGCTTACTTGCATATTTATGATTTCGTTGTGCAGAATAAAAATAATTGAAATTTTTGTACCGATATGCATTAAAAATTCATATTAATTTATAGAGAAAAAAAATAAAAAGCTTTTTTCTTATTTCCATCATCTTCTTTAAGAGATGTACATTATGCACTTATTCTAAGAATGCATTACAGACTATATTTGGGGCAGTTTTATTAAATTTATGCAGATCACTATTCATCATTGAGTAATCGCTTCATTTATGGCTCTGCGATTTTGTTTTACAAACCTTATTTTTATTAATGTAACTTTTTATTTCAAATTTCAACCACATTGAGCTAAATTACTATTCATTTTGATTCCTGTTGCTTTTTTTGAATAGTTCTTCGAAATTGTTTTATGACTCGTAAACTATAAATTGAAGTGCTTTACAATTTCTTAAAAATTTTTTCGCATTCCTTACACTAATATATAAATAGTCACAAGTCCAGGAAGCTGATAGTTAACAAATAATAATAATTAACTACTTATTATTGAACATTTGTAATAAAAAATTGATAACAACACTAATTCACATTAGAAATAAATAAATAAATAAAAGAAGTAAGGGGATCAAATAAGATATTTACTTAAAAATTCGGGCGAGACAGAAACAGAATCATGGCATTTGCTGTCATCATGCGACGCTGGTCCACCCGCGAGACACAAGCACTCGGCGGTTTTGCACGGCGACGCAATGTACATCTACGGGGGCATGACGGATCTCCAGGAACGCAGCGACTGCTGGAGATGGGACGTTAAGGCCGCATCCTGGTACATTTTGAGGAGCAAACCTGGACCTGGACCACTACATGGACACGCGGCTTGTCGGTTGCCCAGTTGCATGCTCATCTTCGGTGGGGAGAGTGGCGGACTTCCAACCAACGAGCTGTGGAGGTTTCACTTCGGTTAGTATAACCTACCAATGCTAATTTATTTTCTATGTACATTTATTTGATTACCACCGCTTGTTCAAAGGCATTTTCAATTATTAAATTACGTAAAAAATCATTTCATTTGTCTTATCAATTCCTTTTTTTGATTCTTTGTTATATGAAAAATAACAGTTAGTTTTAAGGAATCAAACGATTTAGAACGCAAATTTATTTTCTTTTTTTAAATTTTCCAATTAAAGGTATATGCTCTTTTTATTTTAATAAAATTAACAATGGCTTTAAAATCAAAGTGAATATCTCGTTACACAATGCATTACATATTAAGAGGGTATTTAACAGGAACGGAAACTTGGGAAAAACTGAGTGTGACTGGGCCAAAACCACAACCTCGCGCCGAAAGCGTCGCTTTGGCAGTTTCGGACCTTTTGATCCGTGGTAATGGCGTTGATGGAAATGGTAATGGCAATGGTTGTGGTCGTCAGCGCCCACGTGGGCAACGCTGTTACTCCAAAGGTCAAAGTCATGGTCGCATTTCCCCTTGTGATCCAACCTCTGCGCGTCCAAGCTTTTTTCGTGAAATCTCAAAATTATCGCAGATAAACTTGTCGAGGTTGAGCCATCCAAATAAGTGCAGCTACTCCGTGCTAAGTGCTCATGATGACAATGAACAAGAAAGTCCACAAGAAGTGAGTTCAGTTTATTTCACAAAAATAATTTTAGCTCTTCGGTAAAATAACTTATATGATAAGTATAATTTGAATGTAAGAATTATCGTTTCTATTTTGTAGTATACTTTTTTATCCTAACCGATTTGAAACATTCATAAACAGATGGATTGACAATTTTTCATTTTATAATAAAAGTAAATAATAATTAATAATAGAATTAAAAAATTTCAACGAGCAAGCATTTTTAAAAACATTAATATTGGAATTATTATAGATATTTTTTGAATTCCCTTAATACCATTTTTATTAATACAGAAAATAAAAATTACATTTTAATTATGGGATTATATTATGTTTTCATAAATATTCTTATAATATCAACTTGTAGTAATATATATTTAGAAGTCTCTTTAGTGATATAATTGCATTCGATATATTTCGTACCTGTTAATCGTCACACCGAAACGTTAGCAAGTTTGAACGTGAGCGAGAGTGAGAGAGACGGTCGTAACAAATAGATCGATCGATTGGAGTCCTCAATTAATGACAACTTTTGGGTTTGCCATTCAGGCGAACTCGTACTATCCTTTTCAACAGGTGGACGGGGAAGTGGTGGAGCCGTCCACAGGGATGGTCAAGTCCCGGAGTGCCAACACCCTGGCGCGGCGTCGTCAGCGCATGTCAGACCCGCCACGTGTCAGTATGGTCGAACCCCTACTCAAGAACGGCATGACGAGGGAACCGATTTCAGTGCCAAATTTTCGGACTCTCGCCCTGCCCACCCCCGTTCTCACCCCTGTCGAGGCAGCCCGGCTTGTCTTTGTCGATCCAGATGAAGACACGGAAGACGAGGATCCGAGACGTAAGCATTCGTCCATCGGCCAACTGATCGAGCTCCCCGAGGAGGAGAAACGGTAAGATTCTGAATACCGAGATTAACGATATTCAATGTCAATATTTCTCTTAAATTTAAATAAATTTTTATTTTTATTAATTTAAATTTATTACTGATATTTTCGGTAAATTATTGAATTTTGTTAAAATAAAAAGATAAAAATATAATGTAATAATATCAACGAGTTGCTATAGTCTTTAATTTTTTATAATAGAAAATGAAAAATATTATTTATTGACTTTATGATTTGTTGTTATATATATATATTAATTAGTCTTAATTTTGTATAATAATAATGTATTATAATAGTATAAAATACAGCATAAAAATGATTTAAATTTTATCTAAATTACAACACTTTTTATTTATAACTTGTGATTGTGCTAGAATGAGAGATAGATTTAGATAGGTCTATATATATATTAATTATTATTGGGCATAAATGATGTCTCATTAACAGCGGCATATCCCTAAAGCTATTCTTGATGTTTTCCTAAGTATACTAAGAGCTTTAGTCAATAAAATACAAACATATAGTCAAGTGAGGTCAAGCACAAGGAAGTATTGAAAATATAGAAATCATTCCAACATTAAATATTTATTATTTATTAGATATTTTTTATCACTTTAATAATATTCAATTAAAATATTATTTAAATAATCTTATGAATAATTTATCTACTTTGATATATTTTAAAGCTAAAACTGTAAATTCGTACACAACTATATAATTATAACTACTCAGAGCATTTTTATAATTTTTTTTTATTTTTTTTTTAAATTATATATACTACTTCATTTTATTTTCGTATCTTCATCCAATTTTTTTCTTTATACATTCCATAATCATTATTAGAATCTATCTTCCTTCTTTTATAACTAAAATGAATATGTCTAATATCATTGTACTTTCTGACTTAACTTTGTGACTGTCAAACATTCTAACTTGTCTCCTTCTCTCAACTATACCAAGGTGTGTATTTCTGATATGGATCGCGTGCGAAATGCAAGTACACGTCGGAAAACTAAATAAGTTTCAAAATTATATTACATAATTTAAAAAATTAAAAGTCAAAATTCGTGTTGTACATTATCTTTCAATTAAATTAAATTGATTTTTACCATTCAAAGCATATAAAAGTTACGAAAATAAAAACTTTTTATTATGGTGGAGCAATAAACTTTTACTTATTGCTACAATAGCGGTTCATTGGTTTATAAAATTAATAAAGTTATAGGAGAGTGAGTAAGAGCTTATAGCCAATGTTATTTATTATCATAGAAAATGCATTGTTTGGTATGTTTAGATGCCAAGAAAGTACCAGATACACACACTCACTCTCAATAAAATAAAAAAATTTCAAATAAACTGTCAAGAAATGTACAGATATCTTTCTTTCAATTTAGTTTATACCATTAAATAAGTACCAAATCAATATCATTTGTATTATATTTTATTCTATAAAATTTTTAAAACTCCATTATTCTCTTGAGTGGAAGAGACTCGTAGAAAAATTAAGTTTTTTTGATAAGAGGTAATTCCATTAAAAATAAAGAAAATAAAAATTCATGAAATTAAATGAACCCTCTAATCAAATAACTAATAAAATTTAAAATTTTTAATTCATACAAAACATTTATATATAATAAACTTCTTATTTTTTTATATTTTCTCGATAACAAATAAAGTAAATGTGATTTCGCTAAATTTCGCTAAAAGCTAATTCATCGGTATACATTTAAACTTAACGTTTATATTAATCTTTATTCAGGTAAAGTAAATTATTTAGATAAATAAATAATTAAATGATTTTGAAAACTTTTAGCAATAAATTTTAAGAAATAAAGGCGTAAATTCAAATTCAAGTATTGAAATAATTTTTGGAAAATATAGAATAAATTTATGTAGAAAGACATGATTATAAATAAATTTACACCTTAATCTATATTCGTATTATAGCATGATGGAAATAAATATGAATAATTATTTCCTCAGGGACTTTGCCTCCCTTCATCAAGCGTGTCAACCATCCCGCGGTGAAAGTTACAGTTCTCATCTCTATGAGGCAGTGCAGACTCCCAAGACGCCTTGCACAAAACTGCCGAATTCAGCATCCGTCCGTTTCGCCGATCTCGAGGAGGGCGAGGAGTCAACTTCCGATTACGCGAGCATCGGGGCCCGAAGTCCAGGAGATCCACTCGCTGAAGATGATTGGCCGAGGCGCACCAAAAACCATCGCGGTCCCTCCCTCACGAATCAGGTTACCTTCGTTTGAACAGTCACACATACTCCAAAAGCTCTGTAACAACACTTGCACTTTGCACGTGTTTTACCATTTAAATTTTATATTTTTACTTTTAATTCATACAGTTAAGAAGCTTTTACAGTTAATTTTTATAAATTTGGGCACGTAGAATAATTTCGAGTGACTTTGTTCTTACAGTTATACGAGAATGAAATAAAAATATTAAAATTAATAAAAAGCATGTTTTATCATTTAATTTTATACAATGCGATAATCACAGTATTATTGGCCTGAAATAATACTAGAGCTTTTTTGAATTTTTAATTTAAATTTAAGTTAAATTTGTATTATTTAGAAAAATTTTCATTTTAATCAACCTCACTAGATTTATAATTTTCAAAATTCATGTTTTTTTTTTTTATTTGCATATGTAATACATACCAAACTTTAGTATTTCTACCATTGTTCCTTCACATGACACATTTTTTTGAAAAAATTTATTTAATTCGATTGTTTTTTTTTTTTTTTTTTTTTTTTTTTTTTAAATAGCACAGAATATAATTCAGACAATATTATTAAAATTTCCAAAGTAATCGAAAGAACTTTATCAACAAAAATCTATTTCTATAAACATGCTTATATTTAAATAGGTATTAATGACTATTATTTTCTGAATTTTAGGCGCTACGAGATGGACAGTACGGTTTCTGCAATCCAAATTATCTCGGACTAGAAAATGGCACGAATGCGAACAATGATGGCACCATAGTGTCGGATTCTCGGTACGCTCGTATGCTCAACAGTCCACCGGACAGTCTCCTCGAGGACGAGCCCGGACGCTCCGCCTCCCAAACCTTCGCCGAACTCCTCGAGCTTCAGGAGATCAAGCCTCGGGCGCCCCCCAAGAGTCTACCTCTAGGGTCACCCTCTCGCCGAGCCGTCAGTGCTTCGCGAGCTGAGCGCCAGCGTGCCAAAATGGCTGCGAACGAGAACGGCGACCGGGAGCCGCCCGGACCCGCCCCGCTTTACGTTTTCCTGGTGGGCGGCAAGGAAAAAGGACAGGTCACCGTCTTTGCCAGGCCTGTTTCCCTTTGGAAACTTCAGTTGGCTCCACACATTTTTTAAGATTCTTTTTCTAGATTTTTGTTTTATCCGTACGTTTATGTACTTTATTATTTTTTATGTTAAATACTTTCTCAATTATTATTAGACTGATCAATGGTATATTTCTGAATAAAAATAGACTGTTTCATCGAGTCATTTTTTGTTTTAGACAATTTTCAATATTTTTTTTTTAAATGACTGTTTTTCTCTAAATTCCTTATTTATAGAAAAAACTGAATAATGTGATTTAGTATATTTTATTATTAAATAAACACTTTTTTAGTGATACAATTCATTAGTTTATCCGATATCTAGCACGACTACAATTATGAGTTATAAAAAATGAATATTCCAATTTTTTTCTTAATTAAAATTCCGATATTCTATTTTAGAAATATTTAATATCACTTTTTATTTTTTTTTAAAAATAATTTTATGTTGAATAAAATAATGAAAGATATTGAAACAAGTGATTTCTATGGTGGATAATGATTTAGTATAGTATGATTAAATTAGAGAATTAAACAAACAAATCTAATCGAAAAAAATTATTATAAGGACAACCAATTACTACTACTATATCTATTATAGCTCATTTTTAAGAAATATATATAGGAAATCCTCTATCTGTGTTCCACACCAGATTTTTATAAACAGATGGCTTCGCAGTTGAATTTTTATTAAATTCATCGTAATATAAATATACTGGTTTAAATAATTTTTTTTGACAATTATTGTAAGAAATATATCAATTTTTAATCGATTTTAGAATTTCAAAGAAAATAGCGATATAACACATGTAATGTACAGACATGTAAAATAATTGATTAAAATTTAAAATAAAGCAAGGAAGTTCGTTTTTAAAGATTTAACTGGACTGAATTATGATATTCATAAAATATTACATATGTATAGTACAAAGATATTTACAATTTAATTACATATATTACATAATACCAGTTATCTTATTGTATAACACACATGCAAGTTTTTAATTAGAACATTCTTATAAGATATCAAATAGATGCGCATTTGTCAATTTAACTGCGAACGCTTAAAAATGCATCGATAATTCATCAAAAATAATTCTAAAATGGATTTGCAATGTAAAATGCGATGATTCGTCCTATCCAAATATAATAATAAAATTTTTTTGAAATTCGGAATATATCGATTTATGCATGTATGTATGTGTTATATAAGTGAAAACAATGAAGTGTACACCATTTAGGAAGTAAGAATAAGCATTAAGTATGTTTCATTTAAAAAGATAAGAAAACAGATCAATAGAATATCGTGTAATAATTGTGCCAAATTATAAAAAGTATGTGTAAGATAAATACAAATGCAATGTAATTTGATTATCTAGGATGAAAGTATGGAATGAAAGTTATTTTTTTTACAGAATTACATTCATTTTAGAGAAAAAATTAAAAAATTAATAATTATAAATTATTTAATATCAATTAATTTACATAAAAATTGTTACATTATTAGAAATGAATACAATTTGATTCGATCAATTCATTATAATTATAAATATTTTTTTCTCACTGATATTATTTTTCTATTAAAATATATTTATTTACTGCTAATATATAAAAATATTTATGCTGCATTATAATTTATTTATTCAAGTTTTTCAATTACTTAAATTTTTGCAAGTATTTTGAAATGAATAATAAAATTTTGATTGAAAATTTAATTATTCAAATTATTATAAATCTAAATATATTAAAACTATTATTTTCTATTGATGAATAATTAATTTAACAATAATTTTTCTTTACATACTTAAATATCTCTTGAAAAGAAACATTAAATAAGAGGAATAAAAAAAAAATTAATAGAGTAATTTTATTTAATATTAGAATATTTGGAAGAGAATCGATTTCTACTAGTTTAAAGCAACGATACTATATTACCCCATTTTTATAGTACTCATTATCAATGTTTAATTTCGATTATTCAAGTAAATTTTTTTTCAAAAACAGTATGTATAACAAAAAAATCCACTCACTGTACTGTAGTAGCTTTATATTAATGTGTTAATATGATAAATTATTAATTAAGATAACGAGAAAAAACTTAGGTGATTTATTAACACATAGAAAATCGTCTTATAAGAATAGTAAATAACATAATAAATTTCTATGTTTGTGTGAAATATTATACATATGTAAAATTGTATAAGTCAGCTGGAAATTGAAAAATACAATTCCGATTAAGTATTGATGAACTGATATTTTAATATAAAAATGGCAGTAGAAAAATTAAACAATGTGAAAAAATCTGTTTAAAGGATAGAAAGCAGCCAAATTAAAGAAATCAATACGTAATATTTATACAGATAATAAATGTCTATTTCTAGAAATAATTTTGTTACCGGAAGGCTTCATTAAATTTTAATTAAATTTTAATTTTTTAAATATACATTTGAGTCTGTTATTCATTCACTGCCTTACATATATTATACATTAAAATATTTATTGAAAAACGTAAATCTTGTGAAAAAGAAACTTGATTTTTCTTATCTTAATACTATCACACTATTTGTTCAATAAGTTGATATTGTATTTGTGAAGATATTTTTGTATAATATAAACATTTTACTTTTTCTATATAATGTATATTTTAAATATTTAATTTAATTAAAACTTTTTTATCAATGAAGCAGTGGATTAATTTTTTTCAATTTACATAAAAAGAATATAAAATTGAATTAAATTTAGTTTTTACGAGTACTAACAAGAAAAATGTGAATTTCTTTTAGTTTGATCCTTTTATATGAAATGTTTTAATTACTGCATATCCCAACAGTATTTTTTAATACTCAAAGACTGTTACATTATATTTTATCATTAAAAAAAAAAAATTAGAATATCGATATAGATGACAAATTTAATTTAATCAATTATAGCAAATGTATAAATTGAGAAAATTTGTTGATATTAGATAGAATAGGTTTTATTTTCAATGCAATTAGATGAAAAATAAATGTAATAAATAAAAACGCCAATAAGAAATATTCAATTAAATTAGTTAAAAGTATAATTACCTATGATTTTTCATATTATAAAATTAGTTAATCGTACATACATGTTATCAAGCTATCCATTAGATTTAAATAACAATGAAAAATACAAATGATATGTTGTTATAATTAATGTGAAATAATATTAATGTACCCAGTAGAGACTGTATTTAAAAGTTTTGATGTTTAAATTTCTTTAGTCCTACGAATATAATATATTGATATAGTTATTCATTTAACGATTAAAATGTTTGATTATTAGTAGTTTTAAGGATAGCGCTAAATTATAATAAAATATCCCGTCCTAAATGAAAAGTGTATTTTTTGTAACTAAAAATTATCACCAAAAATAAGTTTCTGGATGTTTATAGAATGCAATATAAAACTTGAAATTTATGTACTTGATATCAACTAATAATATTTATTAGTTCTAATTTTTAAATGTTAGCCATAAATAAAGCTTTTCTTTATTACTATTATTTCGTTGATTGTTTCTAATCAAAAGGCAGGTAGGGAAAAGTGCAATATAATAGTATGTACAGAAATTAAAGCATTAGGAATTCATATAAAATCATAAAATCAAAACATACACATTTACTCAATATTTAAAATTAAATAATGAAATATACAAAAGGTTAAATTAAATGAATAAAAATTATTATGGATAAAAGAAAGAAAAATAGTAATGATGCTTTATTTGTGTATACATTTGGAAAAAATTGACATTCACTATAACCTAAGTACATACTTTATTAATTGATAGTAAACTATTTGATAATGTAAGAGAAATATGAAATTTATATGTATTCTAAATAATATTCATTGTTCGCTACGCAATATTTTATGATTAATTGTCAATTTATGAATACAAGAATACTAAGAAAAATAATGAACTGCAAAACATGTAATTATTCTAGCGCTTTTCCTAGCTAAATTAATAAATGAACTTAATTAAATAATTTTATTGCAGGATATTGTTCGTCCATAATAACTTTTGTTAACGTTTCTAGGATATCGTTTATTTAATAAAATTTTTATTGTATTCAATATTTAATATTATTTGTAAATTATAATTTTATTATTTTATATATCTATCGTATAAATATATTATAATAATTTTATAGTATGAATTTTGTCATGAATCTTTACTCATAATAAATAAATCAATTATTATTTATTATATATATAAATTAAATGATAAATATTTGTGCCAGAAAGATGATTTTTTAATCAAAATTGATTATTTAAGTAATAATAATTATTTTACGAATTGTATATACTATACACAATAAAATAAAAAAAATCTTTTTATCGTATTGTAATTTAATTTATTTATCAGGAAGGGCAATAATTAAAAATTATATTTTGAATGTTTTAGTCTTTATTTTAATTAATCAATTATATATAGGTTTACTTTTAATTTTAAATATATAAATCAATAATATCTAATAATAAATTAATTCTGTGTATCATTAAAATTTATTAAAATTGAAGTCTTAAAATTCTTTTTTTACTTTCTAAGATTTGAATAAATTTAATTTATGCATATATTTTTTCACATATACTATTCCAGTGTATATCAAAAAATTTTAACTCAAAATTTAAATGTATTTAAATTATAGGTAAGTTTTTCCATTCAAATAATAAAATTATATTTATTTTTTTCTATAATATATTTAAACCATAGAATTTTCGTATTCAGATATAAAAAAATATATTTAAATAATTGACCGTAAAGTTTTTACTGTAGTTTTAGTTACCATTCGTGAATAAATGTACTGGATAACAAAAGAATTTTTACCACAGATGTCACTATAAGTTTTATTTCACAAAATGATGAGGTGGCCTAAATCCCTTATAAGATATTACAAAATAATAATTTTTCTAATTTTCTTATTTATAGTATCTTCAAAAATATTAAATATATTTTTTCTATTCTTTTATTGATCAAAATGAAGCATTAACAAATAGAAAATATGAATAAGTATCATATATAATTATAATCATGTATAAAAATTGATTTCTCTTAAATTAAACTTTATTAAGTTCATTTGAACTGAATAAAATTTTTAAAATAAAGTTATAAATATCAATTAATTAGTACCATTGCACGCAAACATTGATAGATTTGTTCAACTAATTATTATTATGAAATAAATATATATTTGAAAAAATTAATTTTTTAAATTTGATATATATTACTGTAACTCTAGTTAACGATTTTCACGTTTCAAATGTTTATTATGCCCGATATGTTTATCTAAAGTAATAGAAATGGTACAATGGACTTTTTCACTATTTTTTTTATTTATTTTTCTATTCTTTATATATACCTTTCTATATTATCACAAACTATATCTATCATGATTAATTGATGGATTCATAGTTAATTAGAATAGTTATTTTTAATATTATTCTTAAATACTAAATATTAGAACAATAATGATTTTAATGTTTTATTAATTACATTTCTTACCATTATTACAAACAAAATTATTGATAGAAAATGATTGCATGATAGAGAGAGGTTAAATTTTTAGTTTTAAAATATCGCATATTTATATTTTTATATAAATTTCTATTACAAGTGTGTATTATTTAAAAGATTAAACAGCTGACTCATTAATAACAGAAATCGTCGATTAACTGAATTAACTGATAAATTTGGAGTTATACATAGCTGCTATAAAAATCTATGCATAAATTATATAAACCTTTATAATTTGTTTGTACTTTTTGTAATATTGTGTTAACTGCAATAAAGCTAATTTTATATCACAGTAATAGCGTACATTATAAATAAAAAATATAATAATACAAGCAATTTTTATCCATAGTTTTAAAAGATGAAAAATAATTTAAAGTAGCATTAGAATTATCCAATATACTGTTCAGCTAATTATCGTAAAAAAAATTACGAGAATATTTATAAATTTTATTTTATAAAGATTCGAATAATTTGTTATTTAAAATGCATTATAAATACTAGGTTGCAGTATAAATAAGTTAAAAGAGAATAATTGTAATTGCTGGCCTTCATGATATATAAATTAAATGGTAATATGATATAAAGTTGTCTTAAATTATTTATTTTTCAAGTAGACTCAGGTGTTCCAGGAGTGAAAATATGAGATGTCAATTCGTGTAGCACAAAGTCGGACTGTAAATTTCGAACGAAGGCATATCGTTTTCATGAATAAAATGATATTTGGAATATTTGAGAATTGTTTCAGTGATAGGGAGCTTGATAAGATAAGATTGATAAAGTGTCAATCACCAAGGCAATTATCGTGGATCGGAATACTCGCGGAAAGGCCAGCAGTAATTGTATGCAATAGATCATGTAATAGAGCTTCAGCATCAAGATCTTGCGTAGTTGCAGCTTTCTATATTCGGTAGATGGCTACAAGCAATAATTTATCTCTATGCAAGTGAATTATTTCACTCCGATGACTCTCCCCATTCTTCCTGCCTTTATAGTTTTGAGTGGATCCTCTCGCTTTTATCCCAACGATTATTTATCTGATACATAAATTATTTGCTTACATTTCTGATGATTAAGTAATATTACGGATGCTCGATTTTTGCATAATTCATTCATTAAATGTGTACAATAATTTAATTGCTTCCATTTTTACTACCATTTTTACATAATTAATGCGTGACAATATACTGCAATTAACGTGCTGGATATTTCTTTTTTTATGATATTTTTACCAAAAGCTTTCGGTATGACTTAGTTGCTTTTCACAACGTACACATTACTTCATTCACTTGGCATATATTTAAAGTATCGATCATTCATCACTCTTAATAATATAATAAAAACAAAATTTTATTTAATAAATTATAACTAAAAATTAGTTTGGATAATATTTATGAGAAAAAATAAAAAATACAGTGAAATAATAAAGTTGTCAATTGAAAATAAATGAAACAATAAATTTATAAAATTTTTATCAGAATAAGATTTTGGTGTTGGAAGAGGCGAGTATTTCAGGGAATGCACATACACATGTTTTGTCCGTGATCAATGCATTGATTTTAATTGGTAAGATTGTGTTGACCGATCTTGCCTAATGCGTTTGAACATGAAGGCCTCGATTAAGTTCTAAACGTCTATGTTCGTCAATAAATCAGGTGTTTGATATTCGCGAATGATTTCCGTATTTATAGTTTTACCAAAAGAGAGTCACCATTATATATATATATATATATAATATATATATAATTATTTAATTGATTAGGTATTTGAAAAGATAATATGAATACAAGAAATTTGTAAAATCACCAGACAATTTTATTCAAGTTTTGTAATACAAATATAATTAACTTTGAAAAGGAGAGTAATCGTCCGATCCGTACGATTTCTTGTTCGAATACAAAATAACATAATTTTTAATTTTCTATAGCTCGCCACGATTCCCTCCTTTTCAAGTTTTACAAACAATGATTCCTATAATAAACTTAATATTAGTCGCGAACCGCCTAATCTCTGTCGCGCGTAATTTAATATTTTACCGCCGCTATTTTCAATAATTTTAAACCTATCCGGCATAAAAACCTCCTCCTGGTTCTGAGAAGGAAAAAGCCATCGCATATACAAATTTATATCGTATTCATTTATAACTAAATTCTTAAATTAACAATACTATAATAATGAATCTATTAATTGAACCCCGCGAAAGATTTTTCTTTTTCGATAACGTAGCATTCAACCTTTAATCTATGACGCAATTTTCTCTCGTTTCATACAGAATTTCAACTCTCCCGGCGAGTTTTTATTTTTCTTTGGATCGAGTATCGTCTAGGACCGGGACTATCGCACATATGAATAATATACATATTTTTTCGTCCGCGACGATATCTTTAAATATTTATCGATTCGGTTTTCTTACGCTAATCGCCAAGTTACGCCGCATTTTTAATAATTCAAACCGTCGCCCATTTGACCTTCCAATATTTAATTTCTCGCGATCTGGTTTCACGTCGGGGTGCTGGACAGTGTGGGTGTCCTCTCCAGCATCCTGCCTGGTGCCATATCGCACGTCTGCGATTTGTTCAAAGACTCGACGTTTTCACATCGAGCCGAGATTTGCACAGCAAACCCCACCAACGCGTCTCGTATGACGCCCCAACGCGCTGGTTTTCCTGGCCCAAGCCTTTCACGTGGACCGCGAAACCAGCTCATTTCTATATAATAATTTCCTCGACATTAGTTACACGGTCCATGGGCGTCGATTTCTTCCTCAAAAAATTAGATCACGCGAATGAATGACGAGAATTAAAGCGTACGCGAATGTGAGAGAGATAGAGCGATAGCGAAACATAACTTGTGAAGCGAGAGAGAGAGAGAGAGAGAGAGAGAGAGAAAGATCTAGCTTATATGTAAAACCGCGACATATAGCGCGCGGATTATCTTTATATCATTTTGTATTTTCGCATATGTGTCGATTACACATTTCGGTTATAGTTAAATATAGATTATTTAAACATTTAGCGGACGCACGAACTTAGAAGTATCAGGAGTCTAGGAGGACAAGGAGTGCGCGTAATGCCCTTTGCAGATTCGGGGCCGGCCGGCCGTCCCCCTCTGTTGTTCTAGGGCGATCCTTCGATCCTTCCCCCTTGCCCCGGGCCGCCGTCCACTCTCGCTCTCAACTCTGACCTGCTGCGGGCCCTGTGGGCCGATTTTCCGAGTGCCTCCTACACTTCCAATTTCCCTAACACACTTCTCGAAATTTTTAGCCATTAATTGTTTAAATTTTATGAATCTTTGTTACGCGTCGTTAACAGTCTATTTGTTACTTATATACACAAATGCACAAATGTGTAACCACCTGACGCTCAGTCTCTGTTTTGTGTCTTCCTCCTCTGTATCCATTATTCATTTGTACGCAACATAGCCACTCTATAATACCATGAATTTACTTTGGACTGTTGTTAATAAAAAATGCTTACTTTTACTTGTAAAATTTTTGATAGTTTTATGGAAAGTCTCAATTTCTAAATTAATATTTTGAGCAATTTAGATGCTTTTAGGTACTGGCTATTATTAATAAATAGTAATGAGCAATTTATTAACAATTTTTTTGTTTAATTAAAATATGGAGCACATTCAGAACTAATATGATATTTGAATGAAATTATTAACTTATCCGAGAAAATGTTAGATGTATGCTGGACTAATTAAGTACGGTAATTTACTTGCGTAATTTACTTTAGGAAATAATGAACATTTTTTGTTAGATTATAATTGCGATATTAATTAAATTTTTTATAAATTGAAGAGTATTTATAAAAATTTTATTGTATGGTAATGTTTAAATATATAGGGTCATTTATTAATTTCACTCAGAATTAAATTAATAATCTACTAAAATGTTAATTAATCTTCATTTACACAATATTATTCATTAACTTAAATAAATATTAATAAAAAATAATGTTAATCCTTCATCAATAATTCGTTAGAGTATTGTAAAATGAAAATAAGAAAAATTAATGAATAAAAAAAATGTAAAAATATATTATATAGATGCCTCTAATGACAAATATTGTTCTTTCGTTGAGCTAAAGTCAGTATGGTCTTTTTATCAAGATATGGAAAAATAAAGGTAACTTATTCATAAATCCTCCCAGATGAACATCTATTATTTCTATTGTTACTTTGCCTCGAGAGCAGTCAAAAGAGTTGCACTGATAAACCTACGCGCGAAAAAAAATTGGCTTCACACTTGCATTTGCGCTAAAAATTCGTCTCAAGTAAAGATAAGAAGATTCAACCCAATTTTAATGATGCTAATGATGGTTGTGCAGTCATGCGCAGCTTAATGAATCGCATACAATGTCACTTGACTGTTTTATTTTGTACCTACAGTGCATATCAGGTGGACGAGATCGTTTGTACAGGTGTAATGTTTGCTCTGGTGTTAGCAGGTATGGAAGCAGAGAACGAGCTCGGATTTTCCAGTCTCAGTAAGGTAACAAACACGGCTGCTGCAAAGATTTCACAAGGAGTTAACTCGGGCATATTTTTCCAATCCAGATGCATCTCCGGCTCTCTTTGACGCTCGTTTTTATTACGTGAGTTTTCATATATTACTGAATTTTGATTCAAAATGAATTTTGAAAGTTTTTTAGTATTTGTGCGTAGGAATGATTGAGCATTCCTTTATGATTTTGATTATTTTCTTTATGAGTTTCGAAAGTTTGGAAATTTATATTTTATTTTGTGAGAAATGAGATTCTTTTATTATCAATTAAAATTATTAAATTTATTTTCCATAAGTAAGCATTAAAAATCCTTGTTTTTTAATATAAAGGAATATATAAATGAGAATCGAAATTAAAATAAATTTATAGGTCTTATTACGTGCAAATGGCAATTGTTGTTTAAATTAAAAAATAAATATATTTATTCAACTTCTTAAATTAAATGTATTATTTACGCATATTTTCCAATTTAAAAATGACGTGAATACCAAAGGAGTAAAGTAATATTTTTAGATCAATTTATAAATTTCCAAATTAAATTTAAGCTTTTGTATAATATTCACACTATACTATTTTCAAAATTACATTTAAATTAAAATTACTTATGTTATTAATGTTTGTGCATACAATGTTTAAAGATCAGTACTATAACTTTTTAATATATTATATTTTTTTATAAAAATTTGTTGATGACACACATAATATGAAATCTATAAAATACATTAAAAAGTTGTTGTTATTTCCGTAATTATGTTACCATCATCAAAATTTTTCACATATATAAATTTAATTTTTGAAAAAAATAATTGAATTAATAATAAAATTAATGAAAGCTATACCTTAAAAAATTTATATGATATTACAAACTATTATTATATTTAATCTTAAAAATTCGATCACAGTATTTACTTTGATTAAATTTCAAATATTTTCTTCTTCTTTTTTTTTAAATAAGACATCTATTGATTTATAATAAATTACATTATTCGCATAAAATATGTTTAGAATTTAAAATTTAAAAAAAAAAAAAAATTAAATATAAGGTAGATTTTGAATTTGTTAATAATAATATATAATGCTTCGCAGAATATTATATTGTACATTCATATACATAGACATATGAATTGTTTTTTGAACTATTCTTTTATTGTTAAAATTATTTAGTTCAATTTTGCTTTATATACTTATACACTTATTACAACAGAAGATATTTGAGTGTTAATAAACAGTATGTTACAAGTCTATATTCAGCCAACAAAAGATTTTTTATTTACTATGTTGCTTATGTACACCGAAAATTCACATGTACATGCAAAATCAACCTCATCAAATCTAAGATGTAAATATTTTTTATAAATAAAACAGTTGTATTACAAATTTATTAGTATTAATTATAAAAGTATGTAAAATTTGATTATTGGATTTATTTAAATTCAATGAATAAAATTTATAATCAATTTCATATAATTAAATATGTTTAAAATTTAATTTTAAGAAATGATTATAATTTGATTCAAAATTTTTCTCAAATTTCTAAAGATTCAAATATGAAAACTAACAATAATATTTTAATAAAAATATAAATGTTTAAAAAAGGTAAAATCAAAAATTGAATTGGAACAAAATTGAAAAATGTCAGAATAAAAATTATCGATATTTATATTAATTGCTATTTATTTTTATGCAATATTTTAATTTAAAAATTTTTTTATCTTTAAATATAAATGAATTAATGAAATTTTTCTTTCTAAATATGCATATACATGAAATAAAATATTTGAATAAGTATATAAAAATTATTATACAATATTATTATTGGTTAAGATAATGTAAATAATATAAGAAATTTTTAAACAAGAATTGATTTAGATTACATTATACAATTTAACTTGCATGTTATAATGTAACAAATGTAACCTGGAATGCTTGGTATTTTTGGACTTTTATAATATGTGAGAGATCGTTGTAATCTTTCTTTAGCTTAAAATCGAATAAAAATATTTATTTTGGTTCTTTTATATTAAAACATATGTTTATAGGTGTCAAGAAAATTAGAGCTCCCAATAATGAAATTGCACAGTAAATTAAATATACCTATGACATTAATAGCTGCCGACATAATCGATGTTGACCTTTCAGATTGCTCCCAAAAAGCTTTGTGACGTATTACGAAGCGAGCAGCGAAATTCAGCAATGTCGACTTTTGACGATTTTAACATCAAATGAAAAAAAAATTAGTGAATTAGTCTGTTCGTATAAGCCACCAATTGTTTGGGATGTTGATAGGTAACTATAAAAATTAAATAAAATAATTACATTTATTATTTTAACCCAATAAATAAATTAACACCTGCTTTTTTTTAAAAGATAATGGCGTTAAGTATGATTTAAAGATAAGTTTTAATAATTAATTTGATGAAAAATATACTTTTTTATTTATAATTCTGATATATTTTATATGAATTATTATAAATTATCATTAAAATTTTTAATTATAATCTCGATTTATAGAATGTTATATGAAATCAATGGAATATACCTTATTTTATGAAAATAAATTATACATATAAAAATATTGTATATTTCAACTTATTAACTAAATTAATAATGTTACATTTAATCAATACCATAAAAAAATAATTGATATTAGTCTAACGAATGTATTAAACAGACAATACATGGAAAATTAAAAGTTATTATTAATGTTAGGTTTTCATTATGTAGCTTATTCATATTGCACGAAGTGTTTATTCTAGTAAATAAATATTTTTTCTTTAAAAAATTTTTCTTCATAAAGAATTTTATTCACTTTTTTTTATTTAAAAATTTGAATTATTCAAGGAATTTCTATTAAAATCCATATTACTGTATTAAAATATTTGATTAAATTGCAGTTTTTTTAAAATGAGAATTATAATTAAATTTAGTGGAAAAATTATAAATTACAAATATGTCGATAAATATTGTTTGTAGCCCTGAGGCATTAGGTGCTTTGACTATTCGCAATTGGCAAGGAGAAGCCTTAGATGCTGAGGAAATTTTGTCCGATCATCCTAACTTACAACGCTTTACCATTGATAATGGCAATCTTAGCAAGATAGTCACGCCATTTCCTTCAAAGGCGCATTTCCTCGAGGTAATTACATTATTTTTCATGTGAATATACTTATCAACATTATTAATTAGCATTGAAATATTCAAAAACTAAAATACTTTCGTGACTCTTTTCATAAATGTATTATTATATTTTTTAATTTTAATAATGTCTTAGCATTTGTAAACCTATATTTAATTTTATTAATTAACAATGAAATATAACGATCAATTTATCGAAAATATAATACAATATATCAATTTTATATTTCATATTTTCATATTTTTATTTTCACTAAATCTTATTAAAATTTTAATAAGCTGATTTTAGATAAACCTAATGCTTGATACACGAATGAAAAATGTTATAGGCAAAAATGTGTATGTTAACTCGATGTGCAGGTACTTTAATTTCTAAATTATAATTTATAAATAAAAAAAAATTGAATTTATCAAATATTAAAATGTTGGATCTATTTTGATTTTGCTAATTAGAAACATTGCTCGTTAATTTGGTTGAAATCATTTAAAATGTTATACCAGTCGAATTCACAGACCATTTATTTGGATTGGTATAAATTGATTATTTATTATTGACGTACGTCCTATATGATAAGTCACGTACCATAGTATGTCATTTACATCCCTTCACCTCACACTAAAACAATTTAATAGGATGATGACATCACTATGAACTAACATATGCTTGAGAATATTGTCAGAGAGATTTTCAACCATTATATGTTCTTCAAAGATGATTATTTTCATAAACTGTGAAATATTAATATACAAATGGAATTTTTACACTTTAATAAATGGTAATACATTAAAAATCTGAATTTTATTAAAAATATTGCAGGCATTACATAATAAACAAAGAAAAACATAATATTATTAGTCTTTTATTATCTATATGATTATTTTAATTGTTTTTGTAAATTTAAAAAAAAAAATGTTTATACTTTATTTAAAACCCATTAGCTCTCGAATGTTATCTTGTATGCACAAATGTATATATTAATAAAAATCATTTAAAGTTAATAATGATTTTTTAAATTCAAAAATTATAATTTTTTATGTGTCATCTGTAATCAATCATTTATTTTTAATTCATTAAATTATTATACATCCGGTAAATTTAATTAAAGAATATGTTAAATAATTTATTATAATAATTAATTAAATTTTTAACAAATACAATTTCTTTAGCTAAAGTCAAAATAAATGTTACACAAGATTATTAAAATAAAAGTAGTGCAAAATAAGAAAATTTACAAATTCAATTAAAATCTTGTGAAATCGATGTAGGTTAACGTATTTTTGACAAAATAAATTAAGGTTAAAGTTTCTGTCTGATGTAGGCAGTGGAAATTACAGGTACGGATCTTCGCACATTACCTCCACAGAGTTTTAGCAGCCTTCCCGTTTTACGAGAGCTCAATTTAAGAAATAATGCTCTAATTCATATCGAACCGATGGATTTAATTGGAATTTCAACCCTGCGCAGCATCTACTTGGCAGGTATAAATATTAATATACGCAAATATACAATTGGTTCATTTTAAAGAAACATATTATTCATTCACTTTTAAGTATTATAAAATTTTACGTTCTGAAAAATATATGAAAAATACAAAAATATTATAATAAATAAAAATAGTAAATCAATAAATATTGTAGTAAATACAGTAAATTAATATATATAGTAACACTGTAACTATAAATCAAACAAAAATATTTGTGCTCTAAATGTACTTAATTTGAGACAAGTCAAATATGAAGCGAAGTGTTTATTTTGACTCTGGCAATTAATTTATTTAATTAGTCAATAACTTATATTACATCTTTTCATATTACAATTACATTTCTCAATTCAAAATATTTAAATTTTTAATTTTGAATAAAGATGTATTTTATACAATTTTTTTTTTTTTTTTATATAAATTAAATTTGAATATATATACATTTATTTCTATGAAAAAATTAATTGACTTGTTTCCATACCTTATAGTAAACTATATTTTAGAATTTGTAGTTTTGTTTAATTCTTTACTACTTATTTTATGCAGGTTTTAAAATGATATTTATTTTTTTATAAACATTATTTGTTCTAAATTATTTTTAATAATTTAGTAAATATATTCAATTTTTTAGTTAAATATATATAAGTATATTACGAAGAAATTTATTTAATTTAAATGCAGAACACAAGTGACTAATTAAACTAACGTAATAAAAAAATATATTTGAAAGAAAATTTGTTTTACAAATTATTTATATTTATAAATACATAATTTTATTACAAAAATAATTTAAGAAAAAAATGTATAGTTGCAATTAGGAAACACAAAATATTAGTACAATTTTATAGCTAAATATAAAATGTCAATAAAAACTTGGATTTATTAAAGTTAGTATAATATTTATAACTTGCTTAGTTCTTTTAAAATCTGTATGCTTATAATTTCACTCTAAAACTAGAAACTTCAAGAAAAATTATTTTAAGGAATTGGAAACGATAATATTCTTTTTTATTAAATATATGTACATGTATATTTATGTGCAATTCACGCTTATAAGCTACTTTAATTTAACTCAATGTAATATTTTTTATCTAATTTTTAGTTTTTTTATTTGAAGGTATATGGTTCTATTTTTTATTAGTCACGTTATTTCGTTACATTTTCAAGGCATTTATTTCTCTTTTAATTCACTTTATTTAATAGCTTTGATAAAGATGTTTAAATTATAAGTTTCCTCCAGCACATAATAATTAATGATTGATTTTGTTAAAATTCTTTATTTATTTTATTTAATATTAACTTGCTTATCAA
The DNA here is from genome assembly GCA_018907245.1 of Eupristina koningsbergeri. Taxonomy (NCBI): domain Eukaryota; kingdom Metazoa; phylum Arthropoda; class Insecta; order Hymenoptera; family Agaonidae; genus Eupristina; species Eupristina koningsbergeri. The sequence continues at coordinate 40,167 of JACCHV010002752.1, read as the reverse complement.
TTAAATTTGTACATCTTTTAGAAAATTTTAATATTGTTATGGAATATTTATATTGGAATGTTTTTGTATTGCCAATAATTTAAATATAATAAGAATTGTAATTTTAATATTATTATAATAAAAAAGTATATTTAATAACAATTTATGATCATATATTGTTGTCGATTAATCATTTAATTTTTTCTTTCCACACTGACTTACTGTTTTTAATAGATCTATGTAGAATTAAGCATAGGATATAAATATTATTTTAAAAATTTACGAACAAAAGTACAAAATAAATAAATATATAAAAAACCTATTAACATATTCGAAAAATGTAAAAGTTCTTACATTAATGACATTTTTTATTCAAAGAAGATATGTTTCTTTTAAAACACAGTAACAATAAATCAGTATTGCATTCAATATTTAAGAATTTTTTACACAAAATATATTTTGTAACGAATAGATATTCTGTTGAACCACTGTATAAAGAATTGGACATGATTATCACGATCAATCGAGACAATTATAATATTTCCAAGAGGAAATTGAAAAGAAGCGGAAAGACAAGGAAGTTTTCGCGCGTTCAACGGGAGCATTGATTTCACACAATAGCTATTAATCTTTGTTTTGCTTTCATGCACGCAACTTCAATTGTAGTTTCAATTACATGTTATTTGAATTATGTTGATTTATATCTCATTTCAATTATTTTATCATTTAGTTAATTATTTATTATTATTTTGTTATTATATTATTATTCTTGTGGTATCTAATTTTTCATTTAACATTGAGTACAATTCTACGAATTCATGTTAACATACTTGCAATTCTTGATTCATTTAAATTTATCATTAATTATAAATAATAAAATAAGTAGATATCAATTACAGTACTTACATATTGTGTGAAATTATTATTTTTATTTCCTGCGAACTAGTATATGGATGTATCATCTAGCTTTTATTGCGCTTTTTGATCTCGCACATTTAATTATAAATTAAATTATTTACTTTTCACAAAAATTATTTTATGTCACATAATAAAAACATTTTTCCAAGATATATTATTTTCGAAGTAAAAACATTTGCTTCTACTTTTCGTGGTTATAAATTCTTGAGTGCCCTGTGATAGAAAGAGTAGTTAGATGTTTACCTTGCGCATAAAAAACTTGACTAATTAAATTGAGAAAAGTTTATACAATCTTCAAAAAAGATTATAAAAAAAATTAAATAAATTATGGACATATGTACACGATTCCAATAAAGTTTTTACAATCATAGTTATTATAGTCTGAATATGATGCATTTTCTACTACTTCTTAGTACACCTAAAATGGTATGGTCTGATAAGATATTATGCTAATTTTCAACTGTTTATTAAAAAGAATCACTGCAATATATTTTCAACCGGTACTTTAATAGTATTCGGAAAAGGAAATGTGACTGACAAAATTTTACAAAAAAGAAAAAATAAAGCTTCAAAAGTTCTTGATAATGTATGGATAATAGATTAATTATGGATTGAAGGCGGATTAGGGGTGGATGTATGGAAGTGTACGCTTACTACGAATATTCTTGGTCAGCGGGATACTGGTTATGGAGTATTTTACAACTTTGCATTCTAGAAGATGGTCAGGTGTAATAAAAACAAATCGGGGCTAATCGAAGCTTTATATACGATTTCGGGCTTTTAAGTTCTGGGCATATGACCCCAAATGCTTGCCGATGCGACTATGACAAGAAACTTTATAAGTTGAATATAGATTTAAAAAAAAAATACACACACACACATTTTAACGATGATCGCTGCATACAAATGTTTGAATTTAAAGGACGTTCATATATTAAATTGATGAGTATTGATTAATAAAGTACATTGTATCATTTTTTGTCCTTTTATGAAGCAATTTTTTGCCAATAGTAATTTATTCAATAGTATGTTCACGTTTTGGCATATAAAAATAAACATATATCATTTTAAGTGTACGGTTCACAAAGGAAACTTAGTTGATATAAATGAAATTTTTTTAACTTTATATGTGCTGTAGATGGTTGTTATTTTTATAGGCGCGATAAAATAATTAATGAAAAAAATTTAATTAAATAAATTCAAAAAAGAAATATCAATTATATTCAATTTTGCCAGAAAGTGTATAAAGTAAAGGTCTTGTAATAATTATTTAATATAAAGTTATTTAATATTCAAAAAGTATGACATATTAATATTATTTAATGTATTCCGATTTGCACGTATATAAAATTTTATGTATTCAAAGGCAATCATTTTATCAGAAAAGCTTGTATTTTAGTATGTACCAAAGAACTAAATTATCGGCAAATGCGTAATATATTTAATGCTAATTATTTAATACTCATTTGTACATCTATAATGTATATTTAGATTTATAATGTATCAACTGAATATAAACCACTGCTTCATAACTTATAATACTATTTTTTGACTGTAATTAATTATAAGAATTTTCTTTCTTTTATTTTCAGTTACCTTTGCTATATCATTTGAGAATAGTTAGAAATTTTTATTCATCAATATTTCATTTAATTTTTTTCTAAGATCTGTGATAACTAGAAATCTTACTTTATATTCTTTTAATTTAAATTTTTAGTTTCAGTTCATTATTATCCTTACTACAAACTTGGCGAGTGCTTTAAATTACTTAACTATTAAACTAAAACAATAAGGGTTCAACTTTGTATTTAATTTACTTTAAATATTTTATTCTATTTAATATTCTATTTGTATTCTATAATTAAATTATATGTATTGCTAAAAAAATACAAGTATTACAATTTTAAACTTAAAATGATTTAATATTTGAATCTTTTATATCCGTACATGTACATTACTAAAATATTCTCCATTAAAGACTTGAAAATATATTTATATTGAACCATTTATACATTAAACTTGTAATTCTTTATTAAATTTCAGAACATAAGCAAAATATAATTTTGAATAAATCTTTATATATATATGTTATGATATAATAGTTTTGATATTAATGTATTCAATCATTTGTAATTTTAAAAGTATCTTACATTTGCATATTATAAATCATTTAAAACACTGTATTGATTAATCAGTAAAGAAAATGTAGTATGACTTCTTTGGATATAATTTTTGAGGCTTTAATCGATAACATGTTAAATATTTACCATATCCATTTAATATATTTTTTTATGACTAATACACGGCAATAGATAAACATAAAACTGTACAATATTTTTTTTAGATTATATATAATTAATAATAATTAAAGTAGGTTCATTAATTAGTTACATTACTATCCAATTTCGAATATTTATTTTATTTATTGGAGAGAAAACTATTTTCGATTTTGTTTGATATATTTATTTTTTTAATTTTTATTTGTAATAATAATGTCAAATTATGTTCACAGATTTAATCCAAATACCAATTCATATTTAAAATATCTATAAAAAAAATCTATATTTTCAATTCTTTGTGATATTTCTGATCGCACAACTTTTCGGAATTTTTGTATGCTTTTAAGAAAAATAAAAAAAAGATAAATTCACAATACATAAGCCCCTTTAGGAAACAACAAAATAAGGATGCATAAGAGTGAAATTAGGTATCTCGCACGTAAGGTGACGTGACACTGCATTTTTTCTTCTTCATCACGAAAACGAAAATATACATAAATCCTATTGTTTTCTACCTTTTATGAAGCAATAGTTTTTAATGCAATATATTATCAGAGGAATAAGTGCAAATTAGCAATACCATTGTAAGCTCATCATCATCAATTGTAAATAGCATGAATTAAATTGCTGATGTTTTTAAAGATGCAAGCTTAGAGAAAAAACTTCTGAAGTAGATGTGCAATTAGTGAAGGCTACGTACTTTATCTCGATAACCACTGAACACATTATCTAAGGACCTACCAATCTAGCCGCGCCCTTATTCCAAAATAAAAAAAGATATTCACCCTTTATTTACACCAGATACTGTATGGCTATATATTGCTGCGATTGGCAAATGAAGATACATTGACCGCTACATCATTTTCTTCACTCAATTTTCTCGAAGGGCTTTTTCATACCTTCGTGTTAATTGCTTTTAAATAAATTCATTTCAATAATTCATTTGTAGAATTCCAAATTTTAATTCAAAAGTGGAATTTTATTCTAGCAATATTTCTATCCATTTTATTAATATTGAACTATACAAAAATTGAATTGTAAAAAAAAAAATATATCTGAAAAAAGTAACAAAAAATAAGCATTTATCAGTTTCATGATAATAAAGCGAAATCATTATTTTTTACTATACAATTATGAATTATTTTATAAATGCACATTATATATATAGATAAAAAATTAAGAATTATTACATAAAATTTAATTGATATTTCAATTAAATTTTATAACACCCTATTCAAAGTAATATTATTAATATTTTTTATATTTTTGGAAACAGTGAAACAGTTACTTTATCAAAAGAAGGAATTCATCAATATAAAGTAACGCAGTAGTAAATATAAAATGAAATAATATTATAAGGCAGCGATTCTGTAGATTAGAATGGTTACTTAGCGAAATTAATATTTATTTTAAATAAAAATGATAGAAATACTGTTTTATATAAATTTAAAATCTCTTTAAGCGCATGTTAAACTATAAAACTAAAAATAATAGTCTTAGGTGTTTAAATATATTTTTATGTAAGTTGTACTTGAAATATTTATATTTTATTAGTGGTTCAATAAATCGACACCACTTCAGATATCAGAATACTTCAGTACTTAAACAAGAAATGGATAATAAAATACTTCCACGTCGATCAAGTATTTAATAAATTTATTACTCTCTTACTTTTTAAGGAGGCGATTTTATGTAAGTGGAATATTATCTTTTTCTACGCCTGAGTTATGTTTGAACAGAAAAATGTTTTTTATTTTATCTTTTGCTTTCTTATTTATTTCCTACAGTTTCATGTATTTTTATTGATGTTCTTGTCTTTAATTTTTTTACTTACACTTATTACCATTTAGATAAATGAGGATTATTTAAAATTGACTAAATCTTATTGTACTTTCTGTCCGTTTACTTTTTCAACTCTTTATAAATCTTTAATTGTAAAATCGAAAAGGTTTCCTACGCTGTCTTATTTCTTTATATATACGTATATATATTTTAAATCACAATTTTTTAATTCTTTACTCTTGTATATAATATAAAAACATAAACATTGTATAGTTACATAAAATTATTTGAAATTTTTTGTACTTAATCGACAAGTGTGCAAAAAACTTGTTTGCTTTTCTACAGTATTAAGAAACTTTTATTAAATAACTTACTTTTTATATTTGTTATATATTTTTTGAGATTATCAATACTATTTTTTATATAGCATAGAATTTTGTTTAAATAAATAAATATAAATATAAAAATTGAAAATAAAGGTATGTTTATAATTATAAAATATGCTTTTATCTATAAATATGAATAAAAATACATGATATTTTGAAAAAATAAAATTTTATTCTAAGAAATTATTAATATAATGTAAAATTATTTAATAATATTATAAATTAATACGCACAAGTAACTAATTCTGAGTTTTAGTGGAATATAAAAAGAATTTCATATATTTCAAATATTAAAATTAAAACATCAATATTTGGTTGAAGAATTTTTATTAGAAATAATTAATAATTTAAATAGTGGAATTAAAAATAATCTCACACAAGGAAAATTGTAAATAGAAAGAAAAATTAAAATGGATTAGCCAACATTTCAAAAACTGGGATCGCTATTTTTTCTAGGTCTTTATCGGTGATGAATGGAAAAATAGAGTTTCGTGCATAAAATGTAATAAAGTGAATACAATTTATAACATTACGTATAATAATTTTGAATAAACAATTATTCTTTAAGAAAATGTAATAATCAATTATTTTTATTTTTTTGATAATTATTAAATAAATTTTTTTTTTTATTTACAAATTTTCTTTAATTAATGAAATAAATAAATTTTAATTAATTTAATAAAAATAGATTAAATTTCAACTAGTTTCAATTATTTCACGAAACAGTACTACTTTTTGCCTGTCATTCTGCATTTGGTTAATTATTTAATAATATTAATTATTTAATAATTTAATGATACGTGTATGAGTTAATGGAAATAACGAAGCCAGATAGAAAATTTAAAACACCTTCAAATTATAGCTCAAAAATAAAAGAAATATGTTTTTGTGTATGTGCATTATTGGATCGATGAAAAAGGAAATCAATGGAGATGTGATGATGGTGCATCTTGGTTCGTAAACGAAACTTTCGATTCGTTAGTGAGTCTTGTGATAGACAGGAAGGAATTGCGGTGCTCATCGCCTCATAAAGGACGACCCCTACTCCCAGTGATGGAGGTTATTCAGGTAAAAATAATCCCTACAGTTACACCTGCGGAAAATAGTTTGAAAGGGTGGTGTCTCAACACCCTCGGCTTATCGATTCGCGAACAAATATTATTGTTGAAATTGACATTAAAAAAGATAACCATTTTGAAATACAGATTGTTTTTTGTATTTGTTAATTGTTGGATGTTGGATATTGAGAAATGATGCAGTGAAGAAGATTTCTTTGGCAAGAACCAAATTTATTCACAAAATGCACAATAATTACACAAGCGCGCAGATCGAAGTCGTCAGAGTATCTGAAGTACAAAAATTTACTCGCACGCAATCAGGCTGCTTGGCTTTTGGCCCCGCCCTTCACGATCCGATTTTCTTCTATTTTCCAAGAAACAAAGGACGGTTGGGCTTATTTTTTCAACCGCCTAAGCTTCTCGCGCTTTCTTAACGCGCGCGCCCCCCGAAAATGCGTTCATCCACTCAATTCATACATAACCCCTGGCATAAAAAACTTCCGTCTTGCCTACGGAAGAAAAATCTCCATACAATCTACGCTATCATACTCGTGATTTTACACAATCATATTTAAAATCAACGGATCATATTTACCTCCGGAGAAAGTCAGCTGGCGCGAGATAGAAAGATAGCAAAGACGTCGCCTCATGCAGCGAGCGAGCAAGCGTAAGAGAGAGAGAGAGAGAGAGAGAGAGAGAGAGAGAGAGAGAGAGAAGGAGAGAAAACGGAGACATTGACGAAGACCGTCATCCAGAACGCACTCACACGTACTTTCCATGCATACACTGACACGAGCAGCCCTTCCCTTTTCACACAAACGGCGAAGCTATTCGTACGTCCCTTAGAGCGACTTCGCTCCACACACGGCCAAGCGCACAACACAAAACTTCGCATTCTCATGGTTCTTACATCAATTTACACATCGCGATCGTCCCCGTATCCTGGACATTCGCCTTCTGGTATAAAAATCCCAGTTTCCGTCCCTAACAGTATTTGTTTTAGTAAGAGTGGTTTTGTATTAAAATAAAAGACGAAATAAAACATGCAAGATATCTCAAATGATAACATGTAAATTTATTAAAAAATTATTAATGCTGATTCAAACTATAAATTAATAATTTATAGAGTTATACTTACGTCATTTCTTTCTTAATATTTTGAAAAATCGTCAATAAATTGTTTCATAATTCATATTAAAGAAATTTGGAAAGATTAAAGAACCTTATGAATTAAGTTTAAAGAATATGAGAAAAATTATATAAGAAATCTAATAAAATTTTTATATTTTGATACTCATATTAAATAAAAGTACGTTTATCATAATTTAAAATATAAATCATTTGTACAGTTTTTTTGCTATGATTTAGTAGAAAAAACCAACTTTTATCGTGTTTCATATGAATCATTCTATAAAAACTCGTAATAAAGTATATATGTATATGTAAGTTTTATATGCTTATCGATATACTATAAACAAACATTTAGATATGATTAAAAAAACAAATTTAGTGCATTTTGGAAAAGGGCCGAGCGTTGCTAATTCTTTTATATCTTTTTATAGAATGGAATTGTAAGATATTTGTGGAATATTTGGTTAACAAAACCAGCAGATAAAATATGAAAATATAAGAAATATTCGAAATACTATTTAATAATATTTTATGTCATATTTATAGAAACTTCTTTTATATTTAATTTATAAAAAAATATAAATATGAGATTATGTAATTATTTTAGAGAAAAAGAGAAATTTATCTAACCAAATCTATTCTATAAGAATATAAGACTCTTTATTTTTTATTAAATTAATTTAATTTTATTACGTTAAATATATTTTAATTACTTTTGAAACAAGCGTATAAATATAACAATATGGAATGAGTAATTTGATTATGCGGTAATTGTCATTACGGAATGCATTGTTTTACCATTGTACTTTTAAATATTAAAATTACCAGTGCACGTAAAACAGTTTTTGATTAATGAATTATAATCTATTTTTAATCCGCCCTTTTCGGCTGTCAGAAACGTCGTGCATCCACCATTTCATTCCCCCTAATTTAATATACACAGGTATTGAGAATTCCTGGAACGAAGCCGTACAATGATAAATTAAAGGAACGGCGAGGGTGGTTTGGAGAGTGTAAGGGCAATTTTCCCTAGTACTTCCAAATATTTATTCTAGAATCCACCCTAATCAAAACGCGACTCTCCCTTTAAGAGTGGCGAGGGGTGGGTTTGACCGTTCGAGCAAAACACTCATGCAGGACTTGTACCCCTGCAGCGGCTGCGACTCGAGTGTCGCCTACTCCAGGTTTGCGAGTGCGAGCTGATATATTTCGTGAACAAAGCGGGTCCTGGTCCTGTCCTGGAGCCTCGTCATCGGGAGTTTATGGCTTTCGCCTCTGTCAACTGCAGCCATCGCGGCTTCGCCGATATGCCGACCTTCCTGCCCACTGACACCACAACTCTACATCTCGAGGGCAATGAGGTACGTAATTCTGTAAACACGTCATTCCAAACCCTTATACGTAATTATTATCATAATAGATCGATTTAATAAACAAAGGATATAGACGACCTACAGTTGATTCGGTATTCGATATATCTGGGTGACTAGGCATTTTCAAGCGCAAACTTTCGCTCTAAACCCAATTTTTACAAATATAAAGTGTCCAAAAAAAAAACAAACAAAATACTATTGTGTAGAATTATTTATTTATAAGGCTATTTTATTGAAACGCATCCGCTTGACTGACGATGATACTGCCAGTTATAATTAACACTGAGCCCAATTATTAATTTTTTACGTGTTGGTACTGGTTGTGTGATATATTCAATTGTACTTTTCTTAAAATTTTTTCAAATTTACGCGACTTACTTTATATTTATTTTATTTTACTAAAGTTGCTTCAGTATACCAATATTTTTAATTATTGCATAAAGACAATGTACTTATCTAATCTATAAATGAAATTCTAAGATTGTATGCTAAAAGCAATAAATCAAAATTAATTATCAGAATACGATACATACTTATGATAAAAGTTTATATTTATTATTGTCATATGCTTTTATAATAAAAATACATGTATATAAGGAAATATTTTTTTTTAATTTGATGGAATTTGTGTATTTATTCCTTTAACATTCGATCATTTTACAATTGAAAAAGGTCTTTCAGAATTTTTTTTTTTATAAATTACCTGTGATTATTATGTTGTTTTGGTATAAATTTAAATAATATTGAAGAACAAAAAATTATATTAGCTATTGCATTCAAGTATCCAAAACCTTCTTAATATTGATTTTTTTTTAAGCAAAAAAATTTTAATTTATAGAATTATTAATGTTACGTCTAAAAGAAACTCCAAAATGCTAAATCAATGACAGAACATTTTATTATAAATTACAGATGAGAATAAATAAATTGAATGATTTCGTAGTTAGCGTTCACAGACAAGAGTTATCAAATAAATTGGAGTAGGATATCATGATACACATTAAACACGATACGAGTGAAGTGATCAATACTTTTTTAATGAACTTTTTCTTTCAAACTTTTCTTGGTTGGCTGTTAAACTGTCCATTGACTTTCTCTTAAAGAACGATTTAACGTGAAAGTATCCAAGTGCTCGTCCTTTAATTACGATGTCATTAGTTTCTTATGCTCTTTCTCCTTATTTTTGTTTTTTCACTTTTACTGCTTTGTTTTTATATTATTCTTTTTTCCACAATTACTGGTTTTGATTGCATTTAGCCACGATAAGCTGTACTTTACGCAGTCAGCCATGTACCTCTTGTTATTATAATATAATTATTTAAATTGAAGACGATTCTTTATTTCATAAATTACGTAGAAAAATCAACATTAATGTCTACATAAATGATTTTATTAAAAAGTATATCATTATCTAATCTTAGCTCTTATAATTTATAATGATTTATAATGTTTATTCACAATTGACTCTTTCGATCGGGGAAATAAAAAATAGATTTATTTTATATGTTATATAATAATGTTTATTATAAGCAGAATATATTATAATTGCATTAGTACAAAAATATTTGATTTATAGAAATGGTATAATGATAATAAATACAATAAATGATTAATATATTGGTAAAGTCATTGCAAATTAATGCTTTATTATAATTTTTATTTTTTGTATATAATAATTACATGTATTTATAAATTCGTTATGTATATTCTTATTCATAAAATGTATTTTAGTAAACTTAATCTTTAAATATAAAAGATAATTATGCATACTTAAACTAGTATTTTTGTAAAACTGCTAGATTAATTATAAATATTAGTACATAAATAAATACACTCTTTAATTATAAAAAATGATTTTTCATTAAATTTTTGTATAATAATTTATGGAATTTGCTTAATAGGTTTAAGAAAAATATACTTTATTTTATTTTAATTGAAATTTAATAATTATAAATTTATGAATATCAAATCCGAGCAGTTAATACTAAAATAATATAATTTTTAATAACGAAAAGTGATCATTGTTAAAGAACCATGAAAGTATCTTTAATAATTCAGTTTCCAACTACATAAAGAAATTTAATAATTTAAAATAATATCAAGAACATATCTTAAATATAAAAAATTATTGAAATTAGACATTTGCTGAGATTATAAGATGAAATCCAAAAAAGAGGCTATTGTCAACAATTTTAAAAATATCGCTTGGATATATTTTTCTAGATTATGAATGTTTATGACAGGTTTCTCTTTCCAAAATATACAACCATATAAAGTGAAATTCAATTTTGCAGATCAGTGACTTGGCTCCGCTTAAGTTCAATTCCATGTACAAGCGTGTTCTTGATCTATACCTGGACAACAATGTCATTGAGTCTGTAAACCTCCTGGATGGTACTTATTGGCTAGAGCAGTTTCGACTTCTTAGTCTCCGTGGTAATAAATTAAACGACGTGTGTAACAAGTATTTATTATACTTCAAAACATATCTATTTTTAATATAATACGTATAATAAAAAAATATTTATTTAATAATTAATTTGAGATATTATTATAAATATAAAACATTTCAATTTTTATTCCATTGAATATTTTAAAAATAATATCTTTAATGTTAATATATTACTTTGGATAAAATAATTACATTACTTTTAGCTTAAATTTCGAAATTTGTACAGAATAGTTTTTAATTCCTATTTTCTAAATTGAAATTTGTACCATTGGAGTGCTTTTTTTTTAAAGTCCGAATGGAAATTTTAATTATAAGAGTTATCTTAAATCAAAAAAAATACTATTTTAAAAAATTTTTTTTATAACTTATGAGTATTAAAGATATTAAGCGAAAAGAACATTATACTGTTGAATGTGAAATATATAAATTTTGCGCAAAATTAAAATTCAATAATTTTGTAGGTAATATTTTAAATTATCTACTTTTGAGAATTTATTGATTCAACATGAAAATACTCTTTTATGTTAAGGTAAATAAATAAAAAAAGTTAAGGATAATTTGAATTAAATTCTTTAATAAGATTTAATTAAAATTATTGAATATTTATTTATTACACAAATATTTATTTTTTTATTATTAAGGCTATAACTCACTGTCACGGATAGGTGGGATGTTGATGGGGTGTAACGAGAGGATCTTTGGAAAATAATATAAATAAATTAAATATTGATATGAAGTTTATTTCCTTTATGACCCGAAATGTTTACAATAATTTCACATCGATCAGTTGAGTTATCTAATTCAGCGGGGTGCGGAGGGGTCAGATTGGCCAGGGTGTTCCTGGCAGCCGAACATGCTCGGACCTCGCTCTTGACCGCTTAGTGCTCTAGGTCGATGCAGCTGATTACATCTTGACGTATTTAATTTCTGAAAATCCCACCGCGAGTCAACTGAGAGAAAAATCCTTTTATAATATAATATTCTTTCTTAAATTAACCCGTCTACAGAACTAAAATTATATAGAACTTATTCTTAATTCTAAAAAATATATTTACGAGCTTTGTCCTTTACGTTTCCATGTAAAGTATATGTCGTGTAATTTATTGTTGTCTAGTACAGGAAGTAAACGAACATGTTCTCTTTTAATATTTTCAAGTTTCCAACGTATGCTCTGGAAAACATTTTGCCACACAGTGAAAATGCCGTGAGTCTCTATCTGGGTAACAATCCGTGGAGATGTGACTGCCAGTTTACGCCCGGATTTCAGGAACTACTAATAAAATATGGAAATTTGGTCAAGGATATAAACGACGTCAGATGTTCGTTAACGGGAAATGGTGAATTTGCCGACAAACAGGTTATTATAGTTTCTCAAGATAAAATTTTTAGATTTATGTTGCAACGATTTTTTCATAGTTCAATTAATAATTTCAATCAATCCTAACGATTTTTTTAAGTGACAATGGTTGTAATATTAGTAAACAACTGTATTATATTTTATAATTTCATTATTGATTTTGAAGATTTTTGTTACTTGAACAAAAGTGTTATTTTATCATAATAAATCTAATGAATAAATTTATTAATATTTTGAGTTTATAAAAACATTATTTGATTGTATAAATGGAACAAATTTGAAAATAAAATATTTCTACAATTCATAATAAAGATAATTCATCTGAGTTTTCAAACAATGATTTATTGTCTACCCAAATTTATACATCAAATCGTAACGAAATTTTCAAATATATTTCATTTTGATAATACAATAAAATAATTATAAAGTTTAACGTTAAATTTCTGTTTAAATTCTGTTTAAATAATCCTTGTTAATAAGTAAGCTAGTGTAAATCGAGTGAAAAAAGAGATGTAAATTTGTTGATATAAATGCTCGTCAGCAGTTGTTGAATATTTTAATATTGGAAGGTCAGAGAGCTGTCGAGGACGGAAATTTGTGTTTCTTTGGATAATAAGTACTGGATATATCCGCTGGATATCATTAACATCTTCCTCGGAATTTTGATTTTCCTCATTCTTGGGAAACTTCTTTATGACTACTGGTCTTTCAAGCGGACCGGGAAGTTGCCTTGGCTGGTTGCCAGGATACCCTAAATGCAGCCACGCTGATGGCGGGATGTACCAGAGACCAGAGATAAAGCTCATTTAACACCTTCATAATGCTCGAAGCGAAAAGAGGAGAAACGCGAGACTTTATAACTAACGGAAGTATTCGTAATTTTTCAATTCCCTCAGGTAAATTGCTCAATATGCGAAAACCAAATTTAAATCTCTTTAGTGCAGTTTATGACAAATTTATAACTTCGAGCGAACTTATGTACGTGACCGGAGTTGCTTGAGAAATTGATACAAGCAGCAACATACCTATGTATACGAATACAAATTTTTCATTCATATAAATTTATTTTTATTTATGTGAGCTTACTTTTTATATTTTGAACTTTACAGTGTACATCATGTTTGCCACGATTTTATCACTTAAAAAATTATAAATTAAAGTTTTCTCTTAGATTCTAATCATTAATAATTGTATTGTACATGTACTACCATTTTTTTTCGATATTGTTAATAATTATATGGAACATTTATTTATAAAGAGCAAAACTATATACTTTTCTAAAATAGTGAATAATTAAAATTATATCATGTACATTGTTATTACATTTTAGTATATGAAAATAGTCTTGAATAATATTTAATTTCAAGTAAAATTGTATCTAAAATAAGTTACATATTAAATCAATATTTTATTATATATTAAATACCGTAATATCTTAAAGTTCAAAAATATAAATAAAATTATAACATGCACTTTCAAATGTAGTATGCATTTACGCCAAAGTTGATATTTTCAATTTTTATATTCAGTACTACTGTAACTTTCATTAATTTGTATTATAAAAATACATTTTTCTTTAAAACTTGAATAATAAGATTATTAAAATATTAAAATATTTCCTAATTTACATTAAATGAATATTCACTCATTAAATAAATTTTTAATAATATAAAATTATTTCTCTTTACTACTGAATACTTATTTTATTATAGTCTATTGTATAGTAAATCTTTGGATCTGTGCTATGGGTGAAGAATAGAATATTCAAATATGCGGGATAAGTTAATGTATACAACTAAGTTACTGTAGATAGCTGATGAAGTCTGAGAATGGGTATGATCAACCTCTGTGTGCAAACTTCTGCCGTAATAAAGAAACAAAAATAAAACCATTGTTTGGATTAATTTTAATATTCAAGCATCAATGTCCAGTTGGGATTTTCTAAATATCAAATCTTTTTTAGCAGTAAATAAAATAATTGAATTCGAGAAATTATATATGAAGAACATATTAGTATTAAAATTAGAATTTTGTTTTAAATAATATGGTAAATAAAATTTTGTTAATTAAAAATAATGAATTAAAAAAACATACACTTATTACTTATTACTCTTGTAAAAATAAAGTATAAATTTTAATTATTACGAAAGATTGAATGCATGTATAAATTATATATATGTAATTCGTTATTTTAGAATTGATAACAGACAATGTGTTGATAAAGTTAACAATTTCACAAATTCTTACCATATTCTATGATTATAATTTATGCTGACTTTAATAAATCTATTAAACGGGAGTTTTCAATCATTATTGACATTTAGAAGAACAAAATTACAATATTATAATGCTTTACTTATCACACAATGTTCATTAATACATTTATATTTTTAAAAATTTATTTATTATGAATTATTTAAATTTTGAGCTATTCATTTGATTAATACAATTTTTAATATATTAAAATAAAAATATTAAAGGTCAAAAATAATATAGAATATCAATGCCGATCAAGGCTAGAAATCAATGGAGTGTTCAGCTGATTTTTTAACTCACGAAGATAAGTGTTACCTTGAATGAGTGTGTCGAAATAATAGAGCCTTAACTGGTTTACCTACTGGATAATATACATGATTCTAGTTCTGGTTGACAAACGCAAAGGCATCTAAGATAATAGTTATTTATTACTTCAAAAGGAAGATTCTGGTTTGAAGCGATCCCTAACCTGGTATAATATCCGATGTGTTTATAAGTTTATGGACGGCATGAGTCTAACGGTATGAAACTTACAAAAAGTTAAGTGACTCTCAAATGCAATTGAAGTTGTTGATGTTAATCTTATGCTTTAATTATATTATAGTGATCTATCAATTGAAGAATTTTTTTTCACAGTTGCTAATTATTACTGTCAAAGGTCGTATTTTCTAAGTCATTATTTTAATTGGTAGATGAAGGAGATCTTTTTGTTTTTTATATGATTATTTATATTATCTCCATTTTAAATTTTCTCCTGCAAAACATTTTATTATTAAATCAAATAATTTGATGATTAGAAAAGACTTAAGAATTCAATAAAAAACATTATAAATATAAATATAACTTTTATGAAATTCATGAAATTCTTAATAGATGATGATTGAGAGACTCATATTATGAAATAGTAGATCTACTATTTTATGATCAACAATAAAAATAAATAGAAAACGTTGACTTACTTATCCTATTGCCTATTCCGTCGATTACTCTGATTCATTGTTCTTTTCAAAAATAGAATCCAAATTGCAGCTATAACAATTAATACATATTTATTTACCTGCTAGAATGCAGATATAAAAAATTAAAAAGACTAGATTTTTTCAATAATCCTATGTATCAAATACATTTGGAAAGCATTTTATACTTGCTGTACATGAAATGCAATTCTTCCTTATCTAGAAGTTCTATACTTGTGTAATGGTTTATTACCCATCAATATTTTTTTTGATAATATAATGAGTATTAAACGTTTTTCCCTTTTTTTTGATACAACTGATTTTTTTCATTAGTTTGATTTCATTAATAAAGCAATGATTATTAAGCAAGTTTCAAGCTACTAATTCATTTTCAGAAATATTTCTACATGGTGAACAATTGATTGTAGGAAGGATAATAATTTAATTGCATTTGATGTCTATAAATTTTACAATATATTCAAACATTTTTTATCGTTTCTGGTGTATTCCATACTGTAAAAGTGCATACAAGTTTTCACTTAGAATATTGTACAATTAATTATTAAATCAATCAGAATTAATAGTTATATCATTGTTACTAGCTTAAGATTAATTTAAACAATTAGTATTAAAAAATATAAATATAAAAAAAACGTGCATCTTACAAAAAATTTATTTTGTCAAGAAAAAGATATTTTGTAGAAAAATTATTATTGAAAATTATTATTGAGAATCATAAATGTTCGTAGTAGGATTTACAGAAACCTGGACCTCCTGAGTCAATGTAAAATTTAAATACGGCAAAACTAATACCTAGATCTCTATTTCGAATTTCATAGAAACGTGAAAAACATTACCATATGGCAAATATTAACTATGCAGACTTACGCAAAGTGATTCATGCAGACGTGCATGAAAATGGAAAAATACAAAAGGTCTTAAAAAAAAATTAAGGTGAAAAGCTAAATGAATAAATAGTAAACAATAGAAGTTTAAACAAAAAACATTTGTGATAAAAATATACGAAAATAAATGGAAGTAAATTATTGATCAATTTTAAATTTACTAGTAGGATGAGTGAACGCGAACAATAATATAGTCATGCAAAGGATCCGAAAATAGAATTAATAATGAAAAAAAAAACGTTTTCATAATTTTATTAAAAAATTTTAATAGGCCTTATATGTTTTGCTGTACAGATTCTACTTGCTCTCAAAGTTGCGGAGAAGGATGATAGAGAGAGAGAGAGAGAGAGAAAATAGTTCCTCAGGAACAAAGCCTTGGACTCGTGATGAAATGAACTTGAGCACAAAAACTACTGTCTTTAGAAAGCGCTGATTTGTATTCGAAATTCACCCTGTTTTAAAATAATTTGCATACACTGAATCATATCGAAGAAGAGGGAATCTTATCAGTTTCTTAACCTAAGGTATACGAAAGCGTGTCATTCCTTCTTCTTAATTGTATCTTCTAGATTGTTCGCAGCTTAGGCAATCGAAATGTTTAATTTTAACAAAAATTGATTATTGTTAAACTATTACTTGGACCATAAGAATCCATGATTTATTGGTTATTTATTTATTAATAATTCATCGTTTATTGGTTATTTGTTGATTATTAAATGATATTAATTAATTAATTTTATTTTTGTTTATTATTTTTTATTTCTTAGTTAATTTTTTATTTGTTTAAATAATTATTATTCAAAAATTATTTGTTAAAATTTTATTATTTGTTAAAATTAATTTTTTCTAGCTAATTTATTATTTATTATAAAAAAAGTATTATTTGTTAATTCATTGTAAATATTATTTATTAGTTGTTCGTAGTATTTTTATGAATTTTTTACTTAATTTGTTTAATCATTCATTGTTAATTCATAGATTATTCATGAAATTATTGCTCAATAATAGTCATTAAGAATAGTTTGTTTTAAGCTGACGAATTAGTTGCATAATCAATGCTTATCAAAATCTTTATTAACATTGTTTCTTAATGTTGATTTTTCATTAATGTTGTCCCGGTTTATAATTAAATTTCGGTGCCTTTGACTATGTTTGCATTTTCATATTTAAAGTAATTTTTTGTTGTGTATTTAGACTATTTAAAAAATTTTTTAATCCTACCACGGATTTATAATTGTACTACCGGCAAAAATTTCCAAATTTTTGGGTATTGACAGTTTTTCGCTCTCACCTCGGCTCTGTCAAATCGGCGATCTACGCGTCTGGATAGCATAGGTTTCTTAATCTTACTAAAACAATTTGCGGTGGATTCAACTAGCCCGGTTCTCTTGAAATTGAGGATTTTCTTGGACAAATTATTATGTACATATTGATATTATATTCTACATTCATTTTGCATTTTATAGAAAAAGAAATCGGTTATTGACTCGTATCTTAACACTATCTTGTGTTCTCAAACTAATTTAAAATGTATTCTTAACTTTTATTTATCAATTAATTAATTTTAAAATTTCTTTAATTTAAAATATACTACCAATAACGATTTTTAGTATTAAAGAATCTTTTGAAAAATATAGTATATAAATTTTTATAAATAAAAATTAATCATTCCTAACAAGACAATAGTTTTATAAGTGAATGAAAGAATAATTTTATAACTAAAATATTAGTGTAATAAATTTTATTGAAATAATAGTTTTGTATGAACTTATTCATTTCAAAATAATATTAGTTGATACATTCTTTCTTACAATAGAAATGCTTGTTTCTCTTAAGAAACATCATTTATAGATATAGTGGATACAATAGAAATATAGAAATTGTCAAGCAGTTCACAAATATCTGGGCCACGCAGAACGATTTTGCATGCTGTGCATAACGATAGAATGAAAAGATTAAATTTAGGAAAATCGTTTTATCTTTCTTCACATGGATATGATATCTGGAAACCAGTATCATCCAATAATTGATTATTGAATAATAAAAGGTCATTGTACTTTCATGGCAGAGATCAATATATTGCATAGACATATATAAGTTTCATATGTTTTTTGTGCTGTTGAATATAATTTTCCGCTCGTGTCCGTGTATTATTCAATTTTATGCATATACATAATAATTGTTTAAGCCTTTGTATTTATATACCACTGAATTTAACGACTCTTGTAAATTATAATTTTTATTTTTCTCACATTATATTTGTTGATGTAAAAATATTAATTAAAAATAAGTACATCTTAATCTTTATTTATTTATATTTTAATTTGAATACTTAATGTGAGTATAAAACTTAAAATCATTTAATTTGTTTTATTTACTCTATAAATAATAAATTTCATTGAAAAATGAAAAATGTTTTGCTTACATACAATCTTCCATAGACTCGTAATTTTAAAATAATGTAACGACACGGGAAATTGAGGTGGAACACAGGTGAATTTTATTAAAAAAAATAACACTTTATTAATCTACAATATATATATAAATACAAGTTAAATAATTGGCAATAAAATATCGCGCAAGACCGATAAGTTTTAAGTATCGAAATGTTCGGAGGTCGAGGAGAGACTGCCGAAAAATATTGGGAAAAAGGAAAAGTGGAGTTGGAAAACGGTTAAAAATCATCTAAGAGTGCACGTAAGAGGCGGGGCACTCTAACAAAGAGGGAAGCTGCTAATTGGTTAAAAAAGAAATGTCATTTGTAAAATATTAGGAATGCGAAAACGGTTGGAAAAGTATTTCCTGTGCATTGACTCAAGACGAGAAAATGCTTGGATAAAGACAAAGGGAAAAAGGGAAAGTTGGTGACGCATCGAAAAAGGATGTGACGGTTGGAAAAGTGCAAGGTGCATTTCGGCACGAAAATCTAAAATTTACAAATTTTCTGGTGAGGTACATTACACTTCCCCCGCAAGTTAAAAGTATAAATTTAATTGGCATATTTATTCTATTACAATTTATCTTTTATAGTAAAGTTATTTTTCGATTTTGATCTTGTTATGCGAGAGAACAATTTTACATCTTCCTCTAAGGGATCGTCTGAATTTACAGTATCGGAGGGACAAGTGGGATTTTGGCGGTTTCTGGGTTTTTTAATTTTAATTATTGGTTTACAGCAAGCGCTTGTTATTACCCCTTCGCATAAGGAGTTTACAGAAGTTTTATTAATACATTTATATATTTTAAATATAGCGTATATTAATACTACAATTACTACAAAGTATAGGAGGTAGGAGTGATATTCCTGCTTTACAATTTTATTCTTATCGTTAAGTAGATCGTCTGCGATTTTAGACATTAAATTTAATTTGTGGCTTGCTATGTTCAAGCTTTCTACATTGATATTGGTGAGATGCGTAGTCTTGAATGTCGGAATATCTGAGGTATTTAGTTTATCTATTGTACAGCATTTGTCTTCGGCAATATTTATTTCAGGGATATGAGCTGTGTAATTGCTCTCGTATGAATTTTCCGTTAGCAATATGGTCGACGGAGTATATGCCTTGCAATTTTTCTTTAGGGAAAGCATACCAGAGTTTTTGAGCCTTATGTCTTCCGTTACTTTGCCTTCACAAGCAAGGGTTATATCTGTAGTTTTTGGAAGGACATACAACCACTCGTTTTTGCCGTTTAGCTTGAACCACATGTCCTGTTCCAGTGATATGATTCGGACGTCGCAGCTATCGGGTATTCGTTCAGCAGAAAATAATAACTGTACTTCGCAGTGGTTGTTCGGCATGGTGTTGCGTAGAGGATACGTCGATTTGCAGATGTATAAATTATTTATGCTCGTTTTGCAATTTCTCAGATCGTCGAGAGTAGAATACTTGGTCCTTGTTGTAGTTAATGCTAAGTATTTTGTTGTCGGTTGGATAAATAGATAAGTAGAACGGGACTTTTCGACGGGTAGCGGTAACAAATGAAATAATTTGAATTTTGTCTCCATCACCAGAGGATTTTCTATTACGTATATCAAGCGATTATTGAGGAGATATACGTGTAAGCTCATTAGATCTAGTAACTCGTGTGCATTCTCTGTGTCGACCGAAAGGGGGTATGTTAGACCATGTGGAAGTTCGCTCTCTGTTTTCTTCAGTTCCCGGATAAATTGTCTTGGAGACATTATTTTTGGGTGTAGAATATTCGATTTGGCGAATAGAATAGCATTGATTAAGATGTCTAATTCGCTGCTTAAATCGTTTACAATCAATGTTAGAAAGCTTAGCTGCTTATTAATGGCTTGTTGTAATCGGGCAGAGAACTCGAGCTCGCGTAATCCCTGGGTAAAGTTTTCCAGTTGAACTATGTTGTCGTTAAATATTTTTTCTGTTTTCCTGAGATTTGTAATAGATTCGTTAAAATTGGAGATTGTGGTTTGTACGACTTGTATCTGTGATTTAAAGAGATTAATCGTCTCCTTTTCATCGGCTTCTACTTTGTGTATTGCGTCATTGAAATTTTGCGCATCGTTACTGTCGAGGTTGCCAGTGATTGTTTTTATAAGATTTCCTATGGCATTAAACCAGCCTCTCTTAACGCGGTGGTGACCTATTAAGTCTTTCAAATGTGCTTCTTTTAATTTTAATTTGGGAATTAGATTGTCTAGAGCCGTCAGAGGTGCGTCGCACATCAGTCTATCAATATTCATCTTGTTCTCTGTGCATATGGCCTTTGATTTTGTATAGATTGTATCTACTAAGTGTAATTTCTTATCAACGTTGCTCAAGTTTAGGTATGTTATGATCTTCCACGTGTTATCGTAGAAGTGAAGATCTCCGACTAGATCATAATAGATTCCGGGGCTGTGGTTAAATTTCGTGGAAGTATAACTTTCGCATCTTATTACCGGGAGTAACCTGCAAAATTTATTAATTTATTTTATCATGACTGTGTTTTATATTGTCTACATGCACTACAGTATTTCTTCTATTTTGCTTTATAACGACGTTTGATGGTGACATGATTTTAATTATTTCGTATGGACCTTTATACCTGTGGCTTAATTTTTTTGATTTTGAAAACTGTTCAATTTTTAAATATATTTTATCTCCTACTTTATAAGTGTGTGGTTTTGTGCTTTTGTCGTAATATTCTTTATTTTTTTCTTTGCTTTGTATAGCAGTTTTCCTGGCTGACTCTCTGCTTTTTCTGAATTTTTGTGTTAGTTCGATGAGGTAATCGTCGTATGTATAATGAAATTCTGGAGATTTTGTAATTGACGATGGCAGCGTTGCTTTGACGCCGAAGATTAATTCGTAAGGCGTATAATTTGTAGAACTGTGTATAGTGGTGTTGAAAGCGAAACAAAAATGATCTATGTATTCGTCCCAATCGGTTTGATTTTCATTAACGTAATTCTTTAGATAATCTGCGAGTGTTTGATGAGTTCGTTCTATAGCACCATTTGTTTGTGGATGATACGGAGTTGTCTGAATTTTAGTTATCTTGAGGAGTTTGGCGATGTCTTTGAATAAAGTTGAAGTAAATTCTCTTCCTTGGTCTGTAAGCAATTTTTCAGGAATACCAAATACGCAAATATATTTGCTGGTTAATATTTTGGCTATTGTTTTAGCTTCATGATTCGGAATGGCGTATGCTTGAAAGAATTTTGATAAATCGTCTTGAACTGTTAAAATATATTGATTGCCAGACTCAGTCGTCGTGAGGGGTCCTACGATGTCGAGTGCGACTCTCTCGAAAGGTCTGGTTGACGTTGTTGTAATTTCCATCGGATTTTTTGTTTTATTTCTGTTTAATTTGTTCAATTGGCATGATTCGCATGTTTTTACAAAATTATAGACGTCTCTTTTCATATTGTTCCATTTATAGTTCTCTTTGATTTTTCTATACGTTTTGTTGAAACCCATATGTCCTCCGCTTGTAGAATTATGACTATCTTGCAGTATTTGATTGATTTCGTCTGATTTTGGTGTGTATTTGCAGTCGTGATAAATGTTTACTTTTATTTCCGAATTTCTGAATATGTATCTCAACATCGACCTGATAATTTGGTATTTTTGATTGTTTCTTTTTCCAAACTGTTGAGCAATGCTTATAGATTTGATGTTGTCTTTTGTTAAAAGTTCCTTCAAACTTGTGAACGACTTAAGCAAATCATCAATGTTCCATTCTTCATAATGGAAATTTTTAGTGATTAAATAATAATTATTGAATTGATCCTGTTTCGCTATAGCGATGTCGTATAAATTAAGGTCTAATGTATCCAATTGTTGTTTATTTTTAAGATTGTTCTCGAATTGTTTAAGGTATCCTTCTGAAAAATCTATATCTTTAGAGATGCATATTACACGATTATCTTTTGCCAAATGTATGTTTTCGTCGAGTTCATTTACATTGTCGTTTAATATAATTCCTTCGTTTAGATTTTTCTTGAACAATTTATATTCGTTTTTTATACTGTCTATGTTTTTAAATTTATACGTGCTGAATTCTTCGGTTTGATTTGTTTCAGTGGCTATGGTTGTCAAATTGTTTATTCCTAGAGGAAAAAGATCGGTTGCTTCGAGTGCAGGTATTCTGCTTAGGGTGTCAGCATTGGTGTTAATTTTACCCTGTTTGTATTCAACCTTGAAGTTATATTCCTCTAGATCTAGTCTCCATCTAAAGAGTCTCGAGCTGGGATCTTTGATATTGAATAACCATAATAAAGGCTTATGGTCGCTGATTATTTTAAATTTTCGTCCGTATAAGTATGGTCGAAAGTGTTTTACTGACCAGACAATAGCGAGTAATTCTCTTTCTATTGTAGAATAGTTTGATTCGGCGCGATTCAATGTTCTGCTTGCATAAGCTATTGGTAAATCTTGCTTATCGTGAAATTGTGATAAAACAGCTCCAATGGCAAAATTACTAGCGTCTGTAGTTAGTATGAACTCCTTTTTAAAATCGGGATACTGTAATATCGGTGACGTAGTGAGACAGGTTTTTAATTGTTCAAATGCGTTTTGTTGAATGCTCGTCCATCTAAAGGGAGTATCTTTTTTTAACAATGAAGTCAGCGGTTTAGTGATCTTGCTGTAATCTTTAATAAATCTTCGGTAATATCCAGTCAATCCAAGGAAAGATCGTATGTCCTTTTCTCGTTTTGGGATTGGATATTTCGTTACCGTTTCGATTTTTGATAGATCTGGACTTACTCCGTTTTCAGATATTTTGTGTCCTAGATACATCACTTCTCGTCTCAAGAATTCGCATTTATTTGGTTGTAGTTTTAGGTGGTGTTGTCTTAATCTTTCGAAGATTTCTCTAAGTTTGATTTTATGGGTTTGTAAAGAGTCGGCGTAACAGATGATGTCGTCGAGGTATAATAAACATCTTATCCCTTGTAGTCCTGCGAGAACTGTATTCATCAGCCTTTGGAACGTAGCGGGTGCATTCTTTAATCCGAATGGCATGCGTGTGAATTGGTAATGTCCTGTGTCTGTTGAGAATGCTGTTTTTTCTTTATCAGATTCGTCCATTTTTATTTGATGGAATCCAGATGCTAAGTCTAGTACTGTGAAGTACTTTGAATTTCCCAATTTATCTAAAATGTCGTTGACGTTTGGTATAGGAAATGTATCTCCTATGGTGATCTCGTTGAGTTTTCTGTAGTCGACTACAATTCTATATTTTTCTTGTCCTGTAGCATCAGTTTTCTTTTTTACTATCCACAGAGGGAAGTTCCATGGAGATTTTGAGGTTTCGATGATATTTTCTTTAATCATTTTGTCGATTTGTCTTTTTATTTCTTCTTTGTGGATTTCGGGATATCTGTAAATTTTTGTTGCTACTGGTCTATCAGTAGTTGTATTTATTTGATGCGTTGTACTGTCGGTGTAACTTAAATCGTCATTATCGAGGCAGAAAATGTCGTTAAACTCGTAGCAATCGTTCAAGATGCATTCCTTTTCTTCCTCATTCAAATGATCGAGTCTAAGATTTTCTTGTAGAAGCTTTAATCTTTTTGAAGAGTTATTACCTTTTAATTGTGATGAAGCGTCGATTTTCATTATTGTGAGGCTTGATGTAAGAGGTTCAATTTGAATTAGAGGCGTGTCTATTTGGATGTCCACGTCATTAGTGTTGAGAATTGTCGTTATTGACTTTGAATTAGCATTGACGGTGGATATGCTTTCGCAGAGATAGACGCCATCTTGTAGAATTTTTGAATGAATGATTCCCTCCTTTGCCTCGGAATTAGCAATATTGATTTCGACGAAAGTCTCGGCTCTTGCAGGTAGTTTGATGGTTTCCTTTATTTGTTTATTTGCTGATTCGGCTGGAGTGTGACGAGTACTCTCCATGATGATATCTTGTTTGAAATTTATTGGAGTTTGATTACCATCCCATTCGATATATTTGCTTTTGTTATTTATTATCATCCCGAGATTGGTGATGATATCATTTCCCAAAATTCCCTCGTAAGGTATAGGGAAGTCGTCTCTCACTATATGAAAGATTGCATCATAGTATTTATTATTTACGTTTATTTTTGTAGTGCAATAACCTAAGGTTTCAAAGGTTTCGGTTGATAGCCCGCTTATTTTTATTTTGACATCGTCATAGAAATCAGCGTCGTTTGAAAATTTGCTTAGTTTGATTACTGAAACGTCGGCTCCTGTATCAACCAGTAAGCTTGCTCGTGAGTTTAGTGCGTCGATGTTCATATCTATTGTGGTAGTGGCCTTTTTAAGTTCAATAGATATGTTTAATATTTTAGAATTTTCAATTATTGTTTGTCTGCCTTCAGAATGTTTATTTTCTTCGGTTCGGCAGCAACCGAAGAATTTTGGGAGTTTAAATTATTTGATTCTGTATTGTCATTATTTCTCGTAAATCTATTAGGGTTAATCCCTTGTCGAAGCGAATTATTGTATTGCCGTTTTCGGCATTCGTTGATTAAATGTCCAAGATTTTTACAGTAGTTGCACCTTTTTACTATATTAGTGTTATTATTGTTAGGATTATTCGATTGGTTTGCTTGGCTTCGGAAGTTTCTTACGTTTGCTTTAGATCGGCACTCTGTTTCTAAGTGTCCAGGCTTTTTGCAGAAGTTGCAGTATTTGTTGTTCTTTATAAAATTATTTGGTTTGTGAGGAGTGGTGTTGAATCTACATTGTTCGTTAGTGTGTCCTGATTTTCTACAGAATCTACAGTATTTATTATCCTTTAAACTTAAATGTCGGAACTTCTCTATTTCTCTAGAAGATTTTATTTCGATTTCTTCAGCTGTAGCTATTTGTATTGCCTCCTCTAGAGCTTGAGGTCGTTGTGATTTGACTAACACCTGTAAATCTTTTGCTAACCCGTTTATAAATACGTTTAATGCTTGTGTCCTCAACAATGTTACGCAGGCCTTTCTGTCGCCAGCACTTAATGATTCATCTAAGCTATTAGTTAATTTTACTAGGTAATCTTCTACCCTTTGTGAGAAGGTTAACACTTCTTCATTATTGCTCTGTCTACACGAGGATAATTCCAGTTGCCACTGTCCGTGTGAGCGTTTGTCTGAGTAGGTGTCTATTAGATATTCTTTCAGCGATTGCCAGTTTTCGAATTCTCTATTCCTTATGGATAATCTCGCGTTGTCAGTAATTTTTGTTTGGATTATTAAGAATAGAGTTTGTGCTTCGGTTTCTTTGACTAGTTGCATAGCACAATCACAATTATTGCAAAATTCGTATAGCTTTTTCTTATTTCCGTCGAACGTTGAGAGCATATTATAAGCGATGTTGATTGGTACCGTCATTTTTATTTGTATTTAATTTCAATTTAGATATTAATTTATATTATTAATTTTATCGGGGGTTTACGTTTTATTGTTTATTACGAACTAAAATAAAAAGCTAAAATGCGCGAAAGGAAAAACGTATGTATAAATATTCGCAAATACGCAACGTGATAAAATTAATTTTTCGCTTTGTCTTAAAAAGAACGCAATATAGAATTTATACGCAATCGACTTACGCAAATATGAAAATTATCGCTGGTGATCGCATTCTCGATTCCGAGGTGGTTTTGTCAGAGTTGATTGGCTGCTGTGTTGATTGTGAGTCTCTTCCTTCAGGTGATTGATTGGCCTCCGACTTAGTAGATTTTTCGCCTTGTAGATGTAGATCTTTAGATTTCTCGACCTTGTAGATTTCTCGACCTTGTAGATGTAATTTTGTAGATTTCTTGATTTCACAAATTTTCAATTTTGCAAATTTTTCGATCTTGCAAATTTTTCAAATTTTTCAATTTTGCAAAAAAAAATTTTTAATTTTGCAAAATTTTGATTTTGCAAATTTTTAATTTTGCGAATTTTGATTTTTCAAATTTTTAATTTTGCAAATTTTTGATTTTGCAAATTTTTAATTTTTGGATTTAGTAGATTTCGATGTAGTGGATTTCTTTCTGATGTAGTAAATTTTTTCTGATGTAGTAAATTTCTTTCTGATGTAGTAGATTTTTGATATTGTAGATTAGCTCCTTCAATTTAGCGCGTCTCTCGTGAGTGAACGGCTTTTCTTCGCGTAACAAAGAGATCACTTAATTCACTCAACACAATTATTATCCCACTTCTGACACCAGTTTGTAACGACACGGGAAATTGAAGTGGAGCACAGGTGAATTTTATTAAAAAAAATAACACTTTATTGATCTACAATATATATATATATACAAGTTAAATAATTTGGAATAAAATATCGCGCAAAACCGATAAGTTTTTAAGTATCGAAATGTTCGGAGGTCGAGGAGAGACTACCGAAAAATATTGGGAAAAAGGAAAAGTGGAGTTGGAAAACGGTTAAAATCATCTAAGAGTGCACGTAAGAGGCGGGGCACTCTAACAAAGAGGGAAGCTGCTAATTGGTTAAAAAAAATGTAATTTGTAAAATATTAGGAATGCGAAAACGGTTGGAAAAGTATTTCCTGTGCATTGACTCAAGACGAGAAAATGCTTGGATAAAGACAAAGGGAAAAAAAGGAAAGTTGGTGACGCATCAAGAAGGATGTGACGGTTGGAAAAGTGCAAGGTGCATTTCGGCACGTAAATCTAAAATTTACGAATTTTCTGGTGAGGTACATTACACGTGTATGAATTTCACAGATGTTAGATAATTAATTTGTGAGATATAGTATTATGTGTAAAGTAATGTGCTGTTTCATTAAGATAATGCACCGTATCATAAATTAATAAAAACGACAGCAAAATTTCATAAACTAGGTTGCGAATTACTTGTTCATCCACCAAATTCACCAGATCTACTCGCGAGTGACTTTTTTTGTTTCAAAATTTCAAAACCAAGCTTGTTGGAAATAAATTCAGCTGATGAAGTGGTAATTGACGAAACTAAGGCCTATTTAAGACAAAGAGAAATTGTACTGTAAAAATGGTATCGAAAAATTTCATGAGAGCTATAATCATTATATCGCCCTCGAATGCAAGTATAATAAATAATAATATTGAATTTTATCAAACAATTGTGTTTTACAATTTGAGTTTGCAAATTTTTCAACTCAACTCTTATACAAATATAATGTTCATAAATATTCCGAAATATTAATTGTTTGGATCAATTATCAAATTGTAGATTCTGATCCAATCAATTTTTATTTTATTTATAAAAGAAAAAGAATATTATTACGAAAGACCATTTAAAATTTGATGAACAAAAAAATTGTTGAGGAATAATTAATAATTTGCCAGTCGAACTCTACAGGGGAAATGCCATAAATTTTCAAGAAGCATAATTTTTATCTTAGAATGCTGGATATTATTTTCAATACATACTCTCAAGCTTGTCTTGTTGTAAAACTTCAAGTTCTATACTGCCGTTATTGAAGTTAAATGCACTTGTAAAACTATATAAGAATGATTGTAGTCGATGTTGTCATCCTGTAGAGTGGCGAGTCGAGATCTTATTTCATGAAGTGAACAGATCTTGTGAGTTATCAGTGCTAAGATTGTATGTATAATTCTATAATATGACATTCCCCGATATTCTAGAGTAATGGGCTTGTTCTCCAAATCAGAAAATCACAGGAAGTTCCACAGCTCAAAGCTCCTCTATCTCAATATAAAAATGATAAGAAAATAATGAGCAATACTAATCTATACTATTAAAATTATTATTTGTAAATACTAAGGTATACTATAAAATCTTTTTTATATTTTTGCGAATAGTAAAAAGGCTTTCATATTTTGAAAGCATATTATTATTGTATTTTGTTACTCTTTGTTTAAAAGTAATTAGCTATAAAAGTTTAATATTAACAGAATACCCATTATAAGAGCTTATTGCATAAATTAGTTAGTCAACGCCAGTACTCCCGTTTCCCTGAGCTTCGTTTAATATTGAATAATAATAATAATTTTGAGAAATTCAATCAATAAAAAATATATAAACGAATTTATGAATTTGATAAAAATATGAAAATAATAAAAAAAATGTAAATTTATAATTTCCTAAATTGATAATTATTTTGCATAAATCCATTGCACAAATAAATTTAGATAATATTTTTATATATAGAAGTTATTAATCCGCTTATTTTATGAAATTAAATGAGCAAAAAATTACACCATTCATATTGTAATTTAAAATAATATTGGTGGCGTCAATTCATTGTATTTATTTGGAAAAAAAATTGATGGGATCGCCCCCAAGTGGTGAGTACGAAAACTTTACAAATCTTGTCGACACCATCCGAGTAGTGCTGGTTTCACCTTCACTAATACCGACTGAAGACACATTCTTTCAAACGTGGTCTCTGTCCATATGCTGTATATCTATGGTACAGGTGTGCACAGGTGAGAAATGAATGATTGAATAACCTTAGCACACCAGGTGGCGCATCTTACATTGGCTAACGGTATTCAAATATTAATATTATTGTTATCCCGTATTATAAATATCATATTTAGACCATAAAAATGTGTTATCTGGTAAGTTTACTGTTCATTATTTTACTTTATATTTATAAAAAATATGTAATCTTTGAAAAAATTCTTAAAAAAATAATTGTATAAAATAATCGATTATAAAATGTAATTGTTTAGTCATTAATTAAAATATTATATAATATTCCAAATATTTCAAGAATCATTAAAATGAAAATTATAATTATTGACAAACAATTCGTATCCAATCTATTTAAGAATTCAAGTATTGCTTATATTTTTTCTTCATAAATTAATATTTCAAAGCTCAAGTATTTTCAAAATAAAAAATGTGCTTTTTATTACAGGCTATTTAATAAATTTCAAATAATATTTAAATTTTATAAATATTTTATAATTTTTAATGTTTGTAAAAGATTTAATATAATGAAGAAACTTTATTTAAATAAATAGTTTTCACAATATTAATGTATGTAACATTTGTTGATAGTAATAACGATATATGCAAGTTTATTCAACAAAGTCTAGAGCATAACTCTTCTTCCGTTTTTCATATTTTTTTCGCGTAAAGAAAAAGATTTTCTTAGAATTCTCTTTTATTACTGCACCTTTATTTATATTAATCCTAAACAATAGTTAACTTCGAACACCAGCACTACTCAGTCCCTGGATTATTTTTTCTGTAAAATAATATCATTAATAAATAAATTTATAAATTAATAGTCAACAGTAACAAAGACTTTCAGTATTGAACGACTATTGATTTTAATGATTATTTAATTATACTGTGTAATAAGTTACAATATTCAATTTTTTTTTATCTAAATTTATGTTTTTATATAGATATAATTTGACTATTTATTTATATATAATACAAGGTATGTACGAGATTCATCAGAGAATAAAGCATGTCGCTCAAGTGTCAATCACGCGTTGAGAATATAGCGTGAAATTGAAATCATGATACTTCGAATTAATTTATAATTTACAATCTTAATTTATAATATTTTTATAATTCTACATAAATATAATTTACGAAAAAATAATAAAAATAATTCTGAAAACAGAAATAAAAATATTAAGAAATAAAAGAAGTAAAAAATACGTAGTGTCATAATTAATACCGATTATATGTCACAAACATCTTCTACTAAGTGCTTTGAGTAAGCTAATACATGAACAGCTCAACAACAGCTTTAACACCTATCGGATGTCAAAGGACTTAAATTTTGATTTAGAAACGGTTGCTTTAATAATATTCAATAAGTCATATTCCTGAATCTTGAAATGATGAATTTGTTTGAATACTTGAAACTAGAGTGTAGAAATATTATTAGTACTTATGACAGACAGCAAATTTAGAGATTTATCTAAAAAAAATTTGATTTCTGTATCGAATTTTTCAATTTGGGTGAACATTTCCAAGAATTATTTTATAATTTTTATAATAAGAATACCATTATGTCATTGAATTAATATTTCTAAAAAGTAATGAAATAACAAAAAAAAGTTTTCCCCAGTTTCTCAATTAAAATATATAAGAAAAATATTTAAAAAATGTAATATATTATTATACAAAATATTTAAATATAAATCATTAATAATTTTAGAATGCAGAAATTCATTTCAAAGATTGTTTCATTCCAATTTACATTACAAAATCATCCAATCTTTTACTGGAAAATGTTCATTTTAAACTAAAAAAGAACAATTAAATAAGTTTTTTGAAGAAATGACTGGAGTTCGTAACGTAATCAAGTTTAAATTTTCAAGCAAATTATTTCTGTAATTACTTACGACTTGCATGATATTTCTTGAATAATATAAAATTGTTCATGCATTTAAATGAAAATTAATTATCAAAAAAGAAATTAAGGCATAGTTTCATGTAAACAATTACATTCTATTTGGAATATACAACTATTTTTCAAAATAATTATTGCATTAATATATTAATTACTATTAATTTTTATTAATATATTATAATATTAATATGTGAATAATATATTTATTTTTTAAATATTTAATAAGTATATTTAAATATTCATTATTAGAAGTTTTATTTAAAAGTTTCTGTCTTATTCATTCATTTTATAACTTTTTTTATATTGTAATAATAAATAATAGCTATAGTTTTTAAAAATCTTTGTCGCTAAGAAAAATTTAATTTGTATACTTTTTAATAATGACTGAAATTATATTAAATTTTCACCTTCACTATTCGCATAAATAATGTAATATTGTTTTTTTTTTATTTTAAATTTCTCTAGAAATCAGGAAGAAGTTTCATGTATTTATATATATAAAAATATGGTACTACAAAAAAATAAAAAAAACGGCAATATTCATAATATAGAATTTTGGTACTATAATTCTCAACGAAACAAAAATAGATTTATATTTTAATTAGAATTATTAGATTAGTAATATGTATAATAAATTAAGTAATATACTGTTCTTTTACTCAAAAAATATTTTAATTTAATATACCATTATATCAATTTATATAACTATAAATACAATAAAATATAGAAAAGTCAATCATTGATACATTGTATTAATATTAAATCAGGATATTTTCATTTAATTTAATTATGTTTAATTCTTCATATAATGAAATGTTTTAAAAATAGATTGAGAAATATTATTTTATAATTTAAAAAATTTAAAAATGAACTTTACATTCAGAGATAAGTAAAAACATATTTTATGACAAAAGCTAACAAATAAATATAATTTATAAAAAAAATTTGGGAAATTGAATACACATATGTGTGAAACAATATAATAAACCAATTGAATTAAAAAAATTCAATTGTACAATTTAAATTCGAGATTTTTCTCGTACTCGATGCTTTTCTAAATTATGTGTAATGCAATGCTTAATTCAATTTGCAGAGTCGAACGTAACTGAGGCAAGAGATGAAACGTCGAAAATCCAAATTGCGCAGAAGCGAATTCTCGATTTAGTAACTCCACTCAAATCATGTGGCGTGGTAAATACTTTGGATTAAACTCAGCTTTTGCCGTGCTATCATTATTATATGATTATTATTTAATAGTAAATTAAAATATATATATTTTCATATAAACTAATTGATACATCTCAACAATTTCCATACTATGATTTGTTATATGTTTGAATTATTTGCTAAATATAAGATAATTCATTCTGCGATTATTTTTTATTGTTTAATAAATTTAGATCCATCTATAAATTAAAATGTTTATACAATTATGTATCTGAGAAAACTATACTTTTCAAAGTAAATGGAACATATAGTAAAATATGATTACATTGTATTTCCGGGCTTTATTTTATCTTGTAAGAAATATGTATTATTACTTATTATTTATGATTATATAGATTTTTGTAATGAATTATATTAAATAAAATTATTAATATAACAAGTATTGTAAATCTTGAAGTATTAATATATTAATTTTCAAATTATGTTTTAATTATAAAAATATTATAATAAATTTTTCGAAGAATATTCTTATATTAATCTTTAAGTTTTTATATAAATTAACATTAATTAACTATTATTATTACCAGATGGATATTAATTTATATTTGATAAAACTTTCACAGTTTCCAATAGATTTATTATAAACTTTCACTTTTCATATTCATATTATTTAATCAATATATTTCGATTATACTTCGTACAAATAACATGAATAATACTGCTAATACAACCTAACTCTAGTCTAGCGCATTATTGATTAAATTAATGTTCTTTTATTTATTTATAAATATTAAAGATATTTTTTTAAATAGAAGTTTAAAGACTAAAATGTATTTAATAATAATTTTGTGAATATTTAAGAATTTTATTTAATATTTTTAAATTTTAATAAAGTTATGATATATATTGGAAATTATATGTTCTGATTGCCTGTGGAGGTTTAAATTTATTAAAATTATATGATTATTATGAATTTTTGTTCTTGGATTTGTATACCTACTTCACAAAAAAGCTAAAATATCTATTTAAGATTAACTAGATTCCGAAAAACTGACAGAAATCGTTAACGATCTTGAGTGATAGATAAATAAGCAGTTTTGCAGCGAAAGATTTCAAAATGAAATTTCAGATCCACCTGTATGCTTGATTATAAGCGCCTATTATTTTTCGATGGTTCATAATTAAAAGAATTACATGCATTAGGTGTTCACGACATATGTGAATTATTGTTATCATCACTTCGTTGCATTCATGTATCGCACAAATTTAATGAGAATAGTAAAAAAACATGTAAGTCATTTAATGTTGGATATTACGTTTCTATCCGAACAAAGCGGTATCGCCTACAATTTTTACAACACATTCACGTCTATATGCCACTATTATTATCGATAAAATTATAAATAATATATATTGAGCGTTTTAGACTACAAAAATAAAAATAGTGTAGTATGTCATTTTCCAAAGACTTTCTTCCTTTTTTAAAGTTTAACAATTCTTTTAATGTATACTTTTGTTAACAATAAAATTTAATAATAATAAACACAATACATTTTTCTTTTTTTTTATAATTATAAATTATATTTTTGGAAAATATACGATTGAAATAATAATAATAATTACAAAATCGTTAATATAAAACATAATTTATACGACAAATACATGCATTACATAATTTTTTTATTGATAAAAGTAAAATATTTGTTCCAATTATTTTGAAATCAATAATAAATAAAAATAAAATTTTTAAAAAATTCATTATTATTATACTTTGCATCTAGTATTTTATATTGTTTTGCAAGTTCAATATGTTTTCAATATAGAAAAAAGAAAAATTTCTTTAATCCTTTAGAAATAATGAGCTACTTACTAAAATTTGCCAATTAAAGTAAGCAGCTTTTCAAATATAATTTTTATTGAATGTTGTAAGATATGAAATGAAATGTATTGCAGTTAAAAAAATTTGCCAATTAAAGCAAGTTGTTTTTTAAATATAATTTTTATTGAATATTGTAAGCTATAAAGCAAAATGTATCGCATATTATAAAACCATTAGTGATACAATAAATACAATTAGTTTGCTTAAGAAAAAACAGTAATACATATATAATATAATAGTCATACAAATCAGGTACATGAAAATGAAAATAGACTGAAATCTTAATACTTTTATATAATTATTATATTTATCTCAATACATTGTATCGATTATATAAAATTTGAAATTTATTATTCAGAGATTGCTTCTGTCTTAGACTTTTTATTTTGACTA
Source organism: Eupristina koningsbergeri (assembly GCA_018907245.1). NCBI lineage: Eukaryota > Metazoa > Arthropoda > Insecta > Hymenoptera > Agaonidae > Eupristina > Eupristina koningsbergeri. The sequence goes on along the minus strand of JACCHV010002752.1, from coordinate 5,142 downwards.
TGTTTATATGTTTATTCATAGGTAATTATATATTCTTTATACAGTATATATTATTTATACTTTTTTATAAATTATCTTTTGCTTACAAGATAAATTCATTTACAACATACTTTATTACAAATAACATTTTATTAGTGTATTTATATAAAAACACATAATGAATGAATCTTAAAAATAACGAATTTTATTTTATGAAATTAAAGAAAAACTAAAGTGATTAAAAATTAAATGAAAATGTGAAATTAAAAAACAATTCAATTTTTCAGTTATCTAGAGAAAGAAATCAATTAAATTTTTTTATTAACTATGATAATGGAAATCTATAAATGTAGTATGTATATACACATAATGAAATTAAAAGACATCAATTGTTGTGTATCAATTAAATAAATATATGAATAAATTTTTGAAACAATATAATCTATATTTACAGTTTTTGTTAATTTGTAATACTTTCAATCAGTTTTATTTTAATGTTGGTTATTAATAACGGTAAAAATATATTTTCTGGTATTATGATTTCAAAATATCAAATATTAGATTACAATTTATACAAAATAAAGTATAATTTTTTTAATTTATTTTTATGATCATTTTTTCAAAGAAATATTTGTTAAAAGAATTTTTACTTTTTAAATCCATGTTTATATTAAATAGTTAAAATTCTTTACACTGTTTATTAATTTATTATTTATAATATATAATTTAAATTAAATAATTTTCTATACGTATCATAAAATTTAAATAAATAAATTAATAAATTTTTGAAAAATAATATTTGACAGAATATATTTTGAATATCTATTATACAATTATAATTTTTCCTTTCTTGTGTTTACTTCGCCATATTTGAATATAATTTATGCTTATACTATTTTTTAAAATAACGTTAACATACAATGAAAATAAAAATAAAGTTGATATCATTAAAGCAGTCGTTAAGTAGACTACTAATTTTTTTCTTTTTACACTGTCGTGAAACTTATTTTTAGCGTGTTTCCGTTGTTAATCCTACGGGAAATTCGCATAGAGTGGTACGTTTCCGTATACGTTTCCCCATGGAAACAGATGAAACAACTCAAAATACGACTTTTAGCCACGCAGAGTACAGTGTAACAAAAATGCGTATCTATCTATGTTTTTACGAAAATGGTTTCGTGTTATTTTGAAGTGAGGAAAAGACGTAAATTCTCTAAGATACTAAATCTGTTCTACAGATAGCTACTATAGGTGTTGATTAATGTCTCTCCGATAATTTACTTTTTGTTTTTAATCAATATTTTGCATAAATAAAATTTATACCGATTTATTTTTATTCTGTAACCGTAAATCAATTGGAAAAATAATTTAATTTTGACACATTTTTTAACATCGAATTTTTATTAATGTCACTGTAAAAATTATAATAATTACATACATTTATAAAAAATTTATGTTTAGGAAATTATAATAATATTTTTATAAGTGTTTTTATATAGATATCAAATATTATTTTTTGTAGACATGAAAATAAATTCTAAAATATATTTGTATACTAAAAGATAATAAAGACTTGGTGAAATTCATAAAATTCTTATCCTGTATATTTTTTATTTTGTCTATAATTCGAAAATAATTTAAGACAACTGATGAAATTTATTTAAACCAATGAATCATTTAAAATTTTTAAAAATTTATCTATGTACATTTTTATTCAATAAATATATATTTATGCTTGTAGACAAAATATGAAGATAAAATAAATTATTTATTACATTTTCAGCAGATTTTCGTAACTAAAGTGAGTCGTGTAGTTATCATTTTAATAAAATTTAATATCAATACATTTATTTTTATATATAAATAGCCTGATTAATTTCATTCAGAAAATAAAAAAAAAATTAATAAATATATTAAATTTAAGTAAGTTAGTTTATGCATCAAAAGCGATGGTATTGATATACATGTATATTGTGCCGAATATCGATTCACATCAAAGTTGAAGAAATACAAAGTTAGTGCTGTTAGTATAAAACAAATATATCAGTTGCATTTGAGAATTCTTAAAGTATAAAGCACTGAAAAGACATCCAAGTCTTGAGACATTTCTTCCTTTTCTTTCTCATAACCTCACACCCATTCACGGAACTCTAGTCTTCTGTAGCATATATAGAATATCGATGAACTCCTTGAAAGTTTATAAGAAAATAGTCAGTTCTAGTTTGTCTTTATTCTTTGTCTCTCTCACTTTTTTTTCTAACACTACCGTAAGTTTTTGTAAAAAATATTATTTCACATCTTGCAACAAAGAGATACCTACAGTCAAAGGATAGTTTAGCACTATAAACAGAGAATTTTCGGGAAATTCAGAGAATTGTAATAAGTATCTACAAAAAATAATAAAATATTAATAATTCAATTATTTACATTTTCATCATACTTTATAATTTTGATAATTTTAATCAAATAATTTATGAATGTATTTAAATATTTACATCTTTTGAACAAATAAACTTTTTTACGTGTTAATAAAATTACCCACATTAGATTATAAAAATAATATAGCATTTAATATTAAAAATATATGTGATTAAATTGTAAAATTATTTAAATTGTAAATGATTAAATAAAGCCATTAAACTTAAATTTAATTTAAATGGGGAAAAAAACTAAATTTTAGTTTGTTGTTTCTTATATTGTTTAATATATATAAATTATAAGTTAAGGTAAGTTTATTTGACTTTTATTAAGGACAATGATTTTTAATAATTATTTTTGTAATAATTCATAATAATAATAAATTAATCAATAATTGATTCATTGTTTAATTTAATTACAAATTTCCAATTTTACTTTTCTCAAAAATTAAAAGTATCACGTACGATATAGATGAATGTTATCTCATAGATATTGGACATCCCATGTTAAAGACGCAGAGGACAGAATCTCGTTGAAAGGAACAAAATTGAGGAGGACCAAAATTGATATAAGGAGGGAAAGTCCAGTCTTTATGTGGTTAAACCACATGAGGGGCCCGTTTTACACTTTTCACTAATTTAGCGACATAGAAATACTTTGTTACATTAACTAGTGAGATTTTCGTGTTTTTACACTTTTTACAATACGGGTGACATTTATTTTGACGACATTTTCATTAATTACAATTATGTTATTCAAACAACTCTCATTTGAAAACGTTGCAGACTATAAATAAGGATTAGATAAATTGTAAAATAAGGAATATGCCTTTAAGGATTTATTTATTCCCTGTGTCCATCTCTACGGACAACAAACACTGATGATAAACATTATTTAATAAAATATAATTAATTTCAATTTTTATCTTTTTTAAAAAATACAATACTATTTTCAGGTATTATTTATTTTTGTTTTACTATCTAACGCATAATAATAGGTGAGAACGTTTAAATTTGAAATAAATATTTCATTTTAGTTTTACTTGAATTAGATCATACATCCATATTTTTATTACAAAAAATCTTTCATATATTCTTTTTTCTCCTAGTAATATTATCATTCTTTTTTATATGTTAATATTAGTTTGGTCTTATCAATATTATAAATATATGTAATATGTATTTTTATAGATATATATATTTTGTTCTCTGTTTTAGTTTACTAAAGTAAAAATTGTAGGTTTCGATAATAGGAATAATTTTTCACTTATTTGTTGGTTTTAGTTTAGTTGTAGATTACGAACGATATATTTATGTATATATATATATAATATTATAATATAATGTAATTAAATATAATTTGATCAATAATACAGTATATATAAATATTTAAATTCGAGTATAGCTATTAATTATATCTTATAATTATATATTACCAACAACTTTATATCAAATCGCTTATAAACTATCGAAAAATTAAAAAATTTAATTATTTTATCTATTTTTTTTAATTTAATAATATTTATTTCGATTGCATATAATTAATAAATATTATATAATCTCCTACAATAATAAATAATAAATTATGCAATCAATACACGTGTATTTTTACATTGATTTCAGAATTTCATATTATGTAATCACATCATTAAATTAAGCTATGCATATAATGAATAATAAATATTTTTTTAACTAATTGTATCAATTTTTAGTATATTTTCTATTACAAAAGAATAATTTTTTATAAATATTATATCTCATTTTAAACACTAATAAAGAATTAAAATTGTGTATTATATACTATTTATTTTTACTTACATGAAATTTATTAATGATCATTGATTAATTACGAATAGATTTGATTATTTTCAATTTAAATTGTCATTAAATCCAATTTTTCCAACATAATTTCAAAGAATTGAGCCAAGAATTTATTTTAATAACAAAACCATCGTGAATAATTAAAATTATTATCACAATTAAAATTTTTTAATTTTTTATTTATAGTCACATAGATATTAACAATTTCAATAGTAATATAAAGATAAAATTATTTGATTTATAATGGATAATACACATTAAAATTTTTGAACCCAGTAAATCTTTTAGAAAATTCACTTTCTAAGGCATAAAATAAATACCCGAACACAAAGATTTCCTTTGTGTATATATGTGATAAAGTACTTATGCAGTATATGTACATTGATAACTGTTCTCTAAATTTATATATATATATATATATATCTATATATATATATACGTACACAAATTTGTGTGTGTGTGTGTGTGTGTATGTGTGTTACGGATAACATATACACTGGTATTATTTACTGAATTATATGTATATGGGGAGCCACTGTACACGCATCGGTGTTAACCATCTGCGTTTGGCGGGCAACGCTAATATACATATAAGTTACTGCACGGATCTGGCAAATAAATATCCATATATTGAATTTCAAAAGTGTTCAACCGCACGCAGCCGATATAACATTAAATATGAGCAGAGATTGGAAATATACGAGAAAAAGGGAATGGCTATCTTTTTTAAAATTTGGTGGGAAAATCGCAACCACATCGATAAAAAGGTCCCTAACTCACAGGCAGAAGTGTACTGTACAATATATAACAATATATAGATCTAGATTTTCTTTTGTTAATTTGAGAAATAATCAAAAAAATCAATCTGATCGTATTTACAAAAAAGGTAAAAAAAAAAAAAAAAAAAATAAAAATTAAAATTTAA